>CP142455.1:30497500-32897500 GCA_038049695.1 Cinnamomum chago
CTGTTGGAACTTGTTGTGACTGTTAAATATAAATTTTTTTTGTTGCAAATACAAAAAGTTTGCAAATTAGTAAAAAAAACCCGATTTCGTTATACACAATAAGTAAAAAAAAAAAACCAATCTAAAAAATCTATTTAAACTCAGCTTCAAAACAACTTGGTGTTGCAACCTATTTTTGAAACAACATGGCTGTAAATTGGGTTGGTAATACACGAGAATTAAGAAGACCAAATCCACAAAATGACACATAAGACTCCGAGTTTAAACCGATTGGTTGGGCCATTTCTCACATTTGAATGCCCAAAAAAATATGAAAAGATATTTTATAATTAAAAACCAAATAGTTAAATATTATTTTTATTAATAAAAACTTCAATTTACTAGACTCCCTGTGACCTACTTTAGGGCATGTTTGCATAACTAACTCTGGAAAATCGTGCATGCTATTTTGCTCCCATTTGGTGCACTGCTTTTCTATGTCAAAAGAAGAAACACGAGTCGTTTTCTTTGAATATGTGAAAATTTATGTATTTAAAAATGACAATTGTAAAATATTTTCAACATTACACAAACATGACTTTTTTCTTTTATTTATTATTATTATTATTATTATTATTATTTTTCTAGGTTGTGTTAGATCTATGTTGTTTGCAATTTGATGGTTAGTATATATATGCATTCATTTTCATCACTTCATCTAGTTTCAAAATTACATCTTGGTAGCTTGAAAATCATGTCTGTAAATTGACCCTATCATGTTTTATTCAAAATGCTTTTGGTTGATTTCATCTTGATTCCAAATGTGATTTTATTTGACTTACAAATCTTTAGTTTTCTGTGGTACACTTGGTTTCCAACGATTTTTTAGTCAAATCCTTCAGAACTTCTGGATTTCTGACTGTATACACTGTCGGTCAGCTTGTCGGTCAGGTGTCGGCTAACCAACCAGAGAACCGAGCTCAACCGAGCTTTTGTCGGCTTCAATTCCAGCAAGGTGGTTTTTCTATCAGTCGAGGTTCGATCGACCGAAGGTGTCTCAACACTTGACCGAACTCTATTCCGTTCTGATTCCAGAGAGCATGTTTTTCAACTATTTTGCTCTCTCGTTCACGTGTCGGTCGACCGAATGAGTTTCGGTAAACCAACAATAGAATTGTTTCAAAAAATATATGACCATTGTAATATGACCGTTGGGTTCGGTCGACCGAGCTCTATATGTCGGTCAACCGACAAGAGATCTATTGGACACATATTTTCTCTTATAAAAAGAACTCTACCTTGTTTTTGGAGTTGGGGCCTTGAGAGTCTCTTTGAAGACCAATCTTGGGAGTTTTTCCGAACATCATTCAAACCCAAAGATCAAGTATAACTCAGGGGAGCAAGAGGAACATCTTGGAAAGACAAAGCTTGGTTCTATAGTTAAACATCTTAGTAAGCTTTGCTTTTTTCATATCATTTGTTACATGCTAGTTTAACTTATTGGAAAATCTTTTCTAGCTTGTTAACTATGATGTGTTGAATCCTTAATATTATCTTTGATTTATTTATTATTGGATTCATCACTTGGTCTCAAACCAAGTCTTTGCCCTGTATAAATCTTGCTTACTTCAACTTTCTTGATACTAATTGATACATGATCTCTCTACTTGGTTGAGTCTTTAGCTAGTTGTTTTTCACTCTATGATCTCATATGAAACCTTTATGTTTTGAAAAACAACTTTGCTCTTTCATTCCATGTTCTTTAAGATTTAATTTTTCTTACAACTTACATTTCTTGATTAATGAAATCTTTACAAGTTATCTTTTGAAAATGAACATGTGATTTGCAATACAACTTCAATTTATCTATCCCTGCACTTTAAACTTTGAAATGCTTTAAGCATATATCATTTGAGCCTTCTTTTTAACTTTGATTGAAGTTTACACACACACATCATATCCATTCATATTTGCATTACATAAAGTGTTGTGTGAGTTTGTTTTACACTTTCATATCCACCTAATTTAGAGGCATTGTAATTGAGCTTATTTTGTATCTTTTAAAGTGTTTGTATATATATTTTCTTTGAGAAATTATCTTTTGTAAAGGTTATTGCTCAGCCTTAGAAAAACATAGTGCAAAGGTTATTGCTCAGCTTTAGAAAAGCATAGTGTATAAGTTATTGTTAAGCCTAAGAAAAGCATAGTGTTAGAGGTTATTGCCGAGCCTTTTGAAAAGCATATATAGTGGAAATCCGGTGGGGTGTTAGATCACAAGCTGGTAGTGAATGTAAGTATTGAGACCGAACCACTATAAATCATTATGTGATGGTGCATGCTTTGTCAGTTAAAATTGGTCATAATTGGTCACTAATTTGAAGCTCACCCTATTTAACCCCCCCCCCCCCCCCCCCCCCCCCAGGGTAAGGATCCCGGACTTTCAGGTTGGACTGCTGGTATGGTGTGATAATTTTAACTTGAGCAAGCAGAGATTGGTCCTCGGGCATGTGTGTCGAAGTAACGTCCCATTTCTTTGTGGAATTCAAAGAATTTTTGAATTTTCAAACATGTAGAACTCCTTAAATTCTCCTTCTTAGTTTAACATCCAGAAATATTACCAAAAAAAATAAAGGGGATGAAATTATTTCCTAAATTAGGATAACGAAAAGGCCCTAACACCACTCATGATCCCTGAGCGTGTTTGCCTACCTTTCGCTTAATGATTTTACAATTATGTAACCATTACACACTTCCTCATTTGCTTGTCAGTTTTTTCACATACAGGCTCAGCCCTATTCACCACAAATGTCCACTCGGTGCGGCATCATTCCTCATATGCTAGTCAGTAGGGCCTGGGAGGAGACAATGCAATAGTTGAAACGTAAATAGAGGGTTTGTCATCGTGACAGTTGTTTGATGTTATCTCACTCTTTCCACACGTTATTAATCGTGGGGCCCATCATCGGTGGAGTCATGATTTTGATGGTCAATTAATAGTTTAAAGTATCCTTTGCCTTTTAATTTTTTGTACGGACTGAACTCAAAAGGCATACACTCAATATTATGTCGAGAAAGCTTTTAGAGATGGAGTTATATACATCCAAATTCAAAATAATTTTCATCTTTTTCAATGTTAAGGATTAACCCATGTAAACACAAATAAACGGGCCACATGTAATCACAAGTGGAACCCATTACAGATGCCAACAGTTACAATTTGGTCATAGAAAGTATAAATATAAAAGCCTCCCTCTTCCATAGGACCCGAACATAGTTTTTGTCACATGGAATTAGTTCACCAGCATTCCCAATGGAGGAGTATTACACGAGATGGAGGAACTTTGACACTATTTTAATTGTATGGAATCTTTGTTTTAAAAATGGAACTGGACAGTGACATAAAAATAAAAGTAAAATATTGAATTCAATTCTGAAGTGGTAAAATTATGATTTATTCATAAACCTATCCAATTGAATGATTTTTTACCACTAGAGTGACATTTTTGGATGCGCCAAAGAAACTGAAGAAAATAATAAAGCAGAAAAATATACTCGTTCATTTTCTAAACGTAAAAAAGCTCGTTTTTCTAACAACTCGAAAAAAGTGAGAAAAAGATATTTTTCCTTTTAAAATGTTCAATATTGTAATCCTATAATGACCCCCTAGATAATTTTATATAAAACACTTTCTAAGTATTTCTAAAATATAGTGACTCGAAACCTTCTTGACTAATAGATTTCAATATTGGAATAACATCAGATAGTGTTTTGAATGGAAAATGCTCTTAATAAATATCTTCTTTATTATAGGCTTTGAAGTTTCAAAGGAAAGACACAGGAGTCTTTACTTGATTGGGAAAATGTACGTTTTCTTTTCTTATCTTCTTAAGACTCATTGAGTCTCACCACATAGTGGTCCGCCCTAAGCTCGCATTTGTGCGCCATACAATCTCGTGGAAGTGGAGTGGAAAAGTTTAGTTTCTTCCACAGAAAATAGTACTTTTGTTGGGTGTAACATTTGTCGACAAAAGAAAAGAGAAAAAGGCTTTTCTGACGCCAGTGAGGTTTCTTTTATATGGACAATATATTTCATTGACCACATACTTTCACCCAAAAAGAACAAAAAATCCAACCACATACAACGCAAGCTCGGATCTATTCACAATAAATGTCCAAGCACTGCAAAGTTCAAATACCCTTTTTTTTAGCTATCTAGCATTCTCAAAATTCCAATAAAATCCAACCACATAAACCCTAGAATAATAATCAGGAATTTAGGAACAACATATTGGCTCCTCTAGCAATATGGGTAGTTGAGAATAACTCTCTAACTGAGTGGTAAGGAGAGTCAGTTCTCGCCTGATTGTCTAAATTTCGAACTCCAAGTACACCGTCTCTTTCAGCACTCCAAGTATACTGCCTCTTCTCACGTGTGTAGGCTCCCTTCCAACTTGTATGAGGCAATTTTGTTATTTTTCCTAATACGAAGAAGGTCCAAGAAAAATTAAACTTTTTGGGAAGGGAGCAAGGAACCAATCTCCATGGGTATGCTACAAGTCGAAATCCCCTCGTTTTTTTTTGTTTTTTTTTTTAGAGAGGGACAGTTGCAATCAATGAACCCACTTTTATCAAACGTCATGTCAAAAACCCAAGCTTGGGAAAGAAGGACCCATTGTGTCACACACCTTTTCTAGCGTCAAGAACTTTTCATTTACTCACATCCTGGCGTGTGGGATTTGATTGTGACGTGCTTCTTCATCTGGATAGATTTGATAACTTGATTTAAAAAAATAAATAGTGGACTAAACTGTACAGAGGGGCTGAGAGAACGATGGTAATGGATATATGATAGGAAAAGAGATTTGAAGTAAAATACTAGGGGCATGTTTGTGTAACACTTTTCTATGGAAAAGTTGATGATTTTCCACGGAAAACCTATTTTTCCAGTGTTTGGTGCGGAACAATTCCGCGGAAATGCTTTCCTGCCTCGTCAGCATTTTCCTTGATAATTGTGGAAATGGGTTTCCCATGGGGGGGTATGGGAAATAGTTTTCCTCGGAAAACTTCTCCCTCTTTTCCTCACTCTTGTCAATTTCAACCTAAAAACCCTATAACTCTTTCATTTTTTATTTCTTTATATAAATTATTATTTAATGTTAAATAAATAATATACATGTTATGTTATTTTTCTTCAAAAAATTATATCACTAAATAAAAAATTTTGATTTTCTATAAGAAATCCATAGCCGCACCAAACAACATCTGCACCAATTCAATGAGGAAACTCTTTTTGCACCAAACATGAATTTCTAAATTCTATGGAAATCCTTTTCCGAGGTTTTCATTTCTATGGAATTTGCTGACGTGGCAATTTCCTCTTTCCGCGGAAAGGGTGTGTACACAAACGTGCCCTAGGAGAGTTATTAGGTGGGCTGGGGAAAGTTTAATACCAAACAAGTTTCATTGTCTCATGTCCTGCAGGAATGCTGAAACATCTTTGGACAATGATAACACGTCCTTGCTTTGATTCCTTTCAATTTTTTTTACTTTTTTCTAAGGAGACTTTGTAAAAGGCTAAAATGTACTTGTGAGATTTGAACGTATGACATCTTTTCTTTTTTCTTTTTTTTAAATAACCAACATGATCACTGCACTACACAACACTTATATATAATTATTTATAAAATAAAATGTCAAAACCAAAGTGGAGATAGTGGCCACATGGGTCATGCCCATGCTTAATGCTTAATATGGGTTATTGTGCTAGTGTAAATTAAGACAAACAAATGTGATTTCGTATGAAGGCTATTCATATAAACACCTACAATATGCAAACTAACGCCCATAAAGATACCAAAATAAAGAGTAATTTTTTTTTGCTTTAAGGTAATAGAATTGCAAAATTGGAAAAAAGAAAACAAAGAGTACTTAAGTATAGAAGACACAATCAAGCACTTGCTAATGTCAAAAAAGACTTATAAGCCTAATTGGTCACATGGTGGTAGGGTCCATCCATGAATAGCAGTTGAAGATTGATTTAGAACAAGAACGGTCATTTCTATATTTCCTCAAGACATGTTTGGCAACCAAAAAAAAAAAAATCTCATTATGTAAAACACCTATGTTTGACAATGGTAAATCATCGATTATTTGGACGAAAGTAAGTTCTTATTTTTAAGTATTTTCGGTCCGACCTCCCCCCATATGATTTCAAACATCCTTATTGGCTCTCTAGCACAAAATCCCAATAGAATGAACCCACTTGTATCCAATGTCATGTTGAAAACCCAAGCTTGAGAAAGAATGATCCATTTAATAAGTTATCACCATAAATGTGGGGGACCAATCCACGCATTAGAGAAGATTCTTTTCGTATGGTATTTGCCATAAATGTGTGGGACCGATTGGGCGACTTGTAAATGCATACTCAAAGGCAGTCGAAAATTAAGGAGGATGGCATCCCAAAGACTTGTATACTTCTTTCTCTTGTAGCCTATCGTTCGGAAATCTTAGTTTGATTGGTGACAACTATTTATCTTGAGACGTGTTTGGATTAGGAGAAAATGATAAGGGGAAGAAAATTAAAGATTGATGGAGAATCCCCTTGGAGAGGTTCACCACTTTTCTCTGATATTGCTGTCCACTATATTTAGATTTGAATGAGAAATGCTATAGAGAAGAAAATCATTTTCAAAATATGTTCTAGATAATTACTAAATTTCAATTTGAATTTGAATCTCATATTGATTAGAAGAAGAAAAAATGCTTTTAAGAACACCCTTTAGAAAAAAAAAATCATTTCTCTTAACTCTTTATAAAAACTAGCTAATTTTAGGACAAACAAATGTGATCGCACATAAGGGCGCGTATGTGTAACACCCATTTTTGAAGAAAAGGTACTGGTTTTCTATAGAAAACTATTTTTTCAAGCGTTGGTGCAATAATTTTATACGGAAATGTTTTTTTGCCACGTCAGCATTTTTCTCGAATAACTTGGAAATAGAGTTCCTATGGGAGGTATGAGAAGTTCATTTCAGCAGAAAACTTCTCCCCTCTTTATTACTTCATTTCCTCACGGCCATAATGCTAGTTTTCAATAAGGAATCCACAGCCACACCAAACAACATTAGCACCAATTCATCAAGGAAAGAGAATTTGCACCAAACATGAATTTCTAACTTCAGCGAAAAACCTTTTTTGAGGTTTTTAAAATCATAGACTTTATTGATGTGACAATTTAATCTTTCCATAAAAATTACCCGTACACAAACGTCCCCAAAAGGTTATTCATGCGTAACACTTAAATGGTGCAAACTAATGACCCCTAAAGATATCAAATCAAAGACTAAGTCTACAAGCCACAATCAAGCACCTACTGATGTCAAATCAAAAGACTTGTAGGCTTGACTGATCACATGGTGGTAGGGTCCATCCATAAATAGCAATTGGGACTGATTTAGACCATGAATAGACGTTTCTATATTTCTTGAAGACATGTTTGCCAACCAAAAAAGAATAACCAACATGTTTACAATTGTAAATCATCGATTATTTGGATCAATGGAAATTCTTATTTTTTGAGGATTTTTTTGTCCGACCTCCGCAATATGATTATGACCGTTAGTCAAGAAAGTCTTAAGCTTATTTTTCTTCATTGTGTTTATCTCATTATAGTTTCTTTCCCTGCATATATAGATTTAGTAATTTGAGTTTATTATTATAAATACATGTAAATACCCATATATATTTAATTTTATAAGTATTTGATCAATATTTAAATATTTTAAAAAAATTATCCCAAGTCGTCATGTTGACTCTCTCCAAGCTAATTTTTCAGAGTTGGACAAGTAGAGTCTGAGTTACAATTAAGCTTCTAAAAAAAGTTATATAATGATATAATTCAGAGTCTAGGATCCCAAGATACAGAAACAAGTGGCAAATCTGTTGACATGATTATTTGGGATGTCAGTAGGGCCTATCTCACCAGCCAGTTACTGGGAAGGTGCCACTAATTGCTATACTAGATGGGCTTAAGCCTAATTTGAACCTGACTCAATTGGTTTGGTTCGATGGCCTAAATAAAATTTTTAGGGGCTGATTTGGATCCTCATTATCTTCCATATATTTCCAAATCTAAAGGGCATATACCACAACTAGAACAAAGGAGGAGGGCTTCCAAGATTCAAAGAAGACTATGCATTCAAGAAGGAATCATGGATGCAACAATTTGTTTACCAAGTTGAAACTAATTATTACAATTAGTTGTATCTCACCTTTATCATGTTAGTTAGTTATGATGGTCTTATGTGTGGGGACCATTAACTAATTGCTAACTAACTTACTTAAATCAATAACTAATCATACAACTAGTTATAGATATTTTTCTAGATTGATCTACATGTAACAAACTAACTAACTAACTTACTGCTTTAATTTAAATTGCATGTGATGTGCATTTGGCTGAATTGGCGGCCGGTAAGCAAACCTCTTCCTCTTCATTCAAATTATTTTCTTAAATTGGAGGTTTTATATAAAAAAAATCACCTTAAAATTGGATATGCCGAATATGGACCCAAACTTTGAATGTTTACTGTGGAGGTAGGGATGGAGCAAATGGGTTGGTTCATGGCCGGAATCATATTGGACGAAAAGCAGGTTTAATAAAGGCAGTTTATGTTCAGACTCGAAACCTGTTCATATGATTCCAATAAGAGGACGGAATCTAGGTTAGGAACCGGTTTGAATTTCTTTTTAATATTTTGTTTTATTTTTCACTTAAAATAGGGATATAATCGGTCCAAAAAATTGATAAATCCCAATATATTCAGAACTAATAAATAGTTTTTTTTTATTATAAAACCAATATATAGGTTGTTATATAAAGTTTTTAACATTAGCCTATACACAGTCAAGAACCATGTCTTAGAAAATGCACATCCACAGGCAAGGTAGACACAAGAAAATAACTCAATGATTCTTTATTTGAAAAAATGACCATGATAAACTGAATCAAAGAAAAGATTATGGCGAGGAAGAAGAAGAGGAGAAAGTAAGTGGGAAAAAACACAACGTTCATTGATATCAATGAGCGTCCGCATTATTCAATGAATTTACCCATTATTCATTGATATCAGCGAATAAGGGCAAAAAAGGTGAAATACTAGAAAAAATTGGGCCAGAGGTCCCTCCACCGTCAATATTTAGAGTTTGGGCCTACGGTGATCGTATCCAATTTTAAGGTGATTTTTTTCGTATAGTCCCCTAAAAATTTACTGAATATTTGATATATCCACATATCACATGCACTTTGATATAGATGGGCCCTATTACCTGGTTATCGGACGGACCCGATCTGGGAAATCTGAGGTTATTCATTGGGTCCCCACGTCGGGACTCGGGACTGGTATGGACAGCAATCGACAATCTGGGTTTGGTTGGTTTTGGGCTCCGACCCACATTAAAGTCTGTTAATCTTGACTTGGCTTTAGAGTGGCACAACTATTGGCTGACTCACTATACATTAAATGTATGTGGGATCAAGCTCGAGCCGAACTCATTGATGTACATAATGTTGAGCGCACCGAAACCTACAATCCACACACACCAATTGACACACTCAAATATTCTGAATAAATTAATTACACGAAGTAATAAGTGGTCCGGTAATGTGCCTACATCATTCAAAAAATGACTCCCTCGTAGCTTCTTTTGATTGAAATGAATGGCTATGTATCATCTAGAATGCAAGACAAAATCCAACACACAGATATTGGCGGACCCAGGATTTTGATTCGAGGGGGCCTGACGATGGTCAAAAATCAGTTTCCTACTCAACTCAAATGTTTATAAAAAAAATCTCCGATGTTTACAAAAGTACACCGTAAATCTAAAAATTATATAGACAGAATAATTTCAGAATTCTAAAGAATATTTTTCAAATGATCACTTAATTTGCATAATAAATTAAAACCATTCAAATGATCACTTAATTTCTGTTGATTTGAGGACTTTTTGAGAGAGAGGGAGAGAGGATTTCTGCCATTTCTTTGAAGTTGAAGAAAGGGAGGGGGGCTTGATGGGTTTCTTAAGTGGGGGCTGGGCCAAAAGGACCTAATAGCCCATTGTGGGCCTTTTCAGTTTGGGTCTGGGGGGCTTCTTCTATGTCAGTCCACCCCTGGGAGGAGGAGAAAGTCACAAGTGTAAAATCCAGAGAGTATACTAGTGTCAAGTCGGACTAGCCAATACATCCACAGATTAAACTGATGAGTTGGGGCATTTCTTGCATTTGAATGCACAAAGAAAATATAGAAGACAAACTCTATGGAAAATCGTGCATGCTATTTTAATGCCATTTGGTGCGATGATTTTCCATGTCAAAAGAAGAAACATGAGTTGTTTTCAATGTAAAAATTATTTCTAAGGGGAAAGGTCGAAACTGAATAAATGAAGATTGTGAAATTTCAAAATAATGCAATAATAACCCTTTTTTTTTCTTTTCTTTTTCTTCTTCGTCGTCTTCTTCGTCTTCTGGCTATGTTGGATTGCTGGTCAGATGCAATAATTTTAACTTGAGCGCCCAGGGATCGAGGACTTATTTCTTAATTTAAAATATTTATATCTAGAGAATTTCTTAGTTTTGAGACATGCAGAATTCTTAAATTCTCCTTTTTTAGTTGAACATTTAAGAATTCTACCAAGAAAAATGAAGAGACTGAAATTATTCTAATATTCTCTTAATTCGTAAAGAAACATGCCCACATGAGTACTTTATTGCCCCATCGTTGCAGTAACGATAAGTGGTAAAGTAGAATATCGATTTTATAAAAGAAGAGTCTCCAAAGACTCAAAGTCCTTTCGGTGGGCCATCATTCCCATATGCTAGTAGTAGTAGGGCCTAGGACTAGACATTGCGATAGTTGAAACGTGAATACAGGGGTGGTTGTCATCGTCACAATGGTTTGATGTTCTCTCTCTCTTTCCAGTTTCCACACGTTAGGCCCATCATCGGTGGACCTATGATTTTGATGGTCAATTAATACTTTAAAGTATCTTTTTCTTTTTTTTTTTCTCTACTGACTGAGAAGTGAGAAAAAAGATATTTTTCCTTTTAGATAATTTTATCTAAAACATTTTCTAAGTATTTGTGACTATAAAATTTATTGACTATTAGATTTCAATATTGGAATCACATCAGATAGTGTTTTGAAAGTAAAATGCTATTTATAAATATCTTCTTTACTAAATTTGTTAATTTAGCTTTTATTACTTGACCGTGGCTTGGGGGTGTACTGTACACATCTTATAGATGGAAGGTGAATTTGAATTGTTTGGATTTGACAGTGGTCCCTAAAGATGGACTTGAAGTGATAAATTATGCACACATAAAGTGTTTCTAAAATTCAGTGTATATTTTAATTATCATTATTTGCCGCAACTTAGTTTAAAATCTGTTGCATTAATTCTTTAAGATTTTCTGAACATTAAATAGTATAATACTTTATTATTACATTATTCTACTCTAAATTATTTTACTCTATTAGTATTTAAACCTATAATATTTTGTTCTACACATATCCAAATGGTCCCTTGGACATGGTTTTGGGCCTTTGGCTACATGGATTCTTCCTTTAAATGATTCACAATTTAAAACTGGAAGTAAAGATTTAACTGTGATATAGTATATGAAAATAAAGTTTTTAAATGGTCAAAACCATTGGAAGTTTGTTAGGTTATTACTAATTTAATCTAGTTCTTTCATCAATTTAGGCAAATTGAGCCATTTTTAATCAGCATTAGAAGGATTAGGCTAGACCAACTGTTCCAAGGCACCAATTTCACTCGATGTGGTCATGTGTTTGAGCTGTTTGTTCTGATTTTTCAAATAAATAAATAAGATATTTAATGAAGAAAACATGATTTGTTTGGGATTAAATCTTTTTATATTAAATCTAAACATATTTAGTTTTCTTTATTTTTTTCTTGATCGGTAACTATAAATTATAATAAAATTTAGAAAGTAACAACAAATAAGCTCCACAAGAGAGTATAAAGTTCATTTGTCTAGTGCCCACATAAACCGATTAGCTGTAGTCCTTTTTTCAATAAGATTTTCGCATCAAAAGATATGACGAGTGACAACCCGTCCTATGAAAAAAGAGGCATTTTTTCCCTTGGAATACACAGTTTCTTTGAAAACAAGAGAAAGACTTGAAAATAATAAATAAATAAACCTTAGTTTTTTCATGTCAGTGACCTATTGATCATGGTTCGGTTAACTGAATAGGCAAACTGACCCTCACCGAACCAGCTTCGGTTCAAAATCCAGAGAGCTCATTTCTTTGCGATTTTCTATGGTCGGTGAATCTGTGGTCATCACTCAACCGAAATTATTCGGTTAACCGACAGTGAACCATAGTTTGAAAAATATGACCGTTGTGTTCAGTGAACCGAATCTAAAGTTCGGTTAATCGACCAGGGACGTTAGAGACGTATTTTCAATAAAAATGAGCCTTTCCTTTGGATTAGGGTGAACACGTTTGAGCGTCAACAAGCAATAGAAAATATTTGGAGTCAAGTTTTTTCTGCAATTACATAGACAAAAGACTCTACTTTATTAGAAAATAAAGTCTTTTTTAATCTTTTCATGACTCTTAATTAACTTTGGTCTAACAAGTGATCAATGATCAGGAATTAGTATAGAAATGGGACGCCCTTACCACCGACCCGCTTCACGTTATTCCTGCTATTTAGACTTCCCATGGAAACTTCACTTGCCGCGAAGGTATTCATTATAATTTACAAACGTTTTCCCTTTCCACACCATGGGAACTATTTGGAGCCATTTTGTCTGCCGTTAGCTATACAGATTCGACATGACTCGGAAAAATGCTATCTTATCTTCACTCACGTGATTCATGGCTTTGGGTCTTTGACACAGACGTGGGAACACAACGAATCTCATCACATGGTGGCACGCGTCTGTGCGTAATGCAGCTTCGTGGAAGTGGAAGGCCACCCATGACTATGAGATGAGACTCGGTGAGAGTATGTGGAAGAGAATTTTATCTTGAAAATTTTCTAAGTATTTGTATAATCCAGTGAGTAGAAACTTTTTGATATTAGATTTCAATAATGGAATCACATCAGATAGTGTTTTGAAAGGAAATTGCTCTTTATAAATATTTTATAAAACTTGACAATCATGAGCATTCATGCAGAAATTAAGGACATTGTCACTACTCCTACTAATTTAATTAAAAAAATATAAAAGAAGCCGCTACTTGAAAAATTACTTTATTAAAAAAAAAGAAATCGATTTCATTGGTGATTTTGTATATATATCAAGTGTGTTGATTATTTTATACAGTGATTGGTCAGATCAAAGGACAAAGGGTTTGCGCCTTTTGCAAAATTTGATGCATAAGGACAGTAGCTAATGACAATCGATCACCCAGAATTTTGTTGATCGAGTGATTTATTTAATAACGTTAAGGGTCATGCATTTGCAATGAGGCCCACCAATTATTGCATACGGAGGTAGGAGGGTATGTATTCGATGAAATCAGCAAATGTTCTTTTCCATTGTTGTTTCTTATCTCTCTTCTATAAATACCATGTGATTCTTCTCCTTAAATCTCATCACCTCATCAGTGTTGCTTGAAACCTATACCCATCTGAGAGCACTACTGATGGATCACCTCAACTCCTTCCCTTTTACTAAAACCTCTTGTTGTTTCCTCCTCTCTCTTCTTGCCTTTTCGCTGCAGCTGCTTATGTTCTTTGAAACCACGCTCTCCTTTTCCTTCACTGGGAGTCACAACAGTTCCTCATCAAACTGCCTTCATCATGAGAAGTTTGCCTTGCTTCAACTCAAACATGGCTTTTTTATAGATCGTGTCTACCATAACTATTCTTCAAAGCTCGATTCTTGGAATCCAACCACTGATTGTTGCTCTTGGGAAGGCATCACATGCGACGAGGCTACGGGTCACGTGATTGGACTTGATCTTTGTGAGCCTAGGGTTTTGATTGAAGGTCAAATAGACTCTAGCCTTTTCAACCTTCGCAGCCTCCAAATGCTCAACCTTTCTTGGAACAATTTCTATCCTCACCCAATACCCTCTGGGTTAGGCCACCTCACCAATTTAACCCATCTGAACCTCTCATTATCAGAGTTTATTGGCCAAATCCCATTCGAAATATCAAGATTGACCAAGCTTGTTTCCCTGGATCTCTCTTCAAACAACCTAAAGCTCAAAAACCCAAACCTTACAACACTCATTGGAAACTTATCCAACCTCCAAGAACTCTTTCTTGACAGGGTAAACATTTTGGGGAAGCATGGTGGAAAGTGGGCCCAAGCCATATCCATCGCAATGCCCAATCTTCAAAGGTTGAGCTTACGATATTGTGGTCTTCAAGGACCCATCGATCCCTTTCTTTTCCGGATTCCTGATCTGTCTCAACTCTCATTGGATGGAAATAACCTCTCCTCCATTGTTGCACCTGACTTGGGTGTCTCCTCTGCTTTGACATCTCTCACCCTAAGTGACTGTGGTTTGTATAGTAATTTTTCTGAGAGTATTTTCTTGATTCCAAATCTACAAAAACTTGATGTTTCATACAATCCACATCTCATCATTGATTTTTCAAAATTTCCTCACAACAAAGCTTTGCAGAACTTGTACCTGGATGGCCAAGACATCCATGAGAAACTATTGGACTCCTTCAGCCATCTCAAATCCTTGAAGGTATTATCACTTCGGAATTGCAATTTTTCTGATTTGTCACCTTCTTCAATTGCAAACCTCACCCAACTTGAGTACTTGGACCTTTCATCAAATAACTTCAGTGGTTCATTACCTTCTTCAATTGCAAACCTCACCCAACTTGAGCATCTGGATCTTTCATCAAACAATTTCAGCGGTACAATTCCTTCTTCCTATGGAGGTGAGCTCAAACATCTCATTCATCTTGATTTATATTATAATTCACTTGAGGGATCTATCCCGTCATCTCTGTTTTCTCACCCAGCATTGCAACACTTGGATCTCTCTTACAACCAATTTAGTGGTTACCTTCCCGACTCTCATAATGAATCATCTTCAGTGTTAGAGGAGATCTTCTTGAATAACAACAAACTGCAAGGGACAATTCCTAGGCTAGTCTTTGAACTCACAAAGCTACAATCTCTTTCTCTGTCTAACAACAACTTCAGTGGCAATATAGCACTAGATATGTTCATAAACTTCAAAAACTTCTCATATCTTGATCTTTCAGACAATAGCTTGTCAATCATTAATAGCAGTGGTAATCCTCATCTAATCCCCTCATCTCAAATGGTTAGTTTGCATCTACGTTCATGCAACATCAGTGAAATTCCAAACATCCTTCAAAATCTCGATCAATTGGAAGATCTAGATCTCTCAAAAAACAAAATACATGGTGAAATACCCACATGGATTTGGGAGGTAGGAAAAGGGAGTTTGTATCAACTTAATCTTTCTAACAACTTTTTTGAGAGCTTTGAGCATCCATTGCCTAAGTTTTCATCAAGTAGTTTGACAATTATTGACCTTCATTCCAATAGATTGCAAGGGTCGCTTCCAATCCTTTCACATCAAGTCTTCTTTCATGACTACTCAAATAACAATCTCTCTTCCATCATTCCAGCCACTATAAACTTCACTTCCACTCAATACTTTTTTCTTTCAGGCAATAATGTCAGCGGAGAAATTCCTTCATCAATTTGTAAAGCACGCCTCCTTGAAGTCCTTGATCTGTCTAGAAACAACTTTAGTGGAAAAATTCCTACTTGTCTCGGTAAAATTGGCAATTCCCTCAAGATTTTGAATTTGCAAAGAAATGCTTTTCAAGGCAATGTGCCTGACACGTTTAAAAAAGAGTGTGGTCTGAGGACACTCAATCTTGATAGCAATGAACTAGAAGGGCCAATACCGAAGTCATTAGCCAATTGCAAAACATTGGAGGTTATAGACCTGGGAAACAATCGTCTAAATGATACCTTCCCATTCTGGTTTGATAGTTTATCGGATTTACGTATTTTGATCTTACGATCCAACAAATTTTATGGTCCCATTGCTCATTCCCATGCCAAAAATCTCTCATTCCAATTTCTACAAATCTTTGACATTTCTTCCAATTCTTTTGTGGGTATTGTTCCGCCAAATTTTTTTCTGAATTGGAAACTGATGGAAGGAGGAGGCGGTTTAGACTCGAGTTCCAACAACCAAGTTGTCAAGTACCGGTTATCTCGATATGGCCTTTACTATCAAGATTCCGTGATGGTGACAATGAAAGGGCTTTATCTAGAGGTGGTTAAGATCATCACTGCATTGACCTCAGTGGATCTTTCAAACAATAGATTTGAGGGGGAAATTCCAAAATCAATATGCAACCTCAAGTTACTCCATGTGCTCAACTTCTCACAAAATGGCTTCGATGGCTCAATTCCAGCGTCTTTGGAGAATTTAACACAGCTTGAGTCATTAGATCTTTCAAGGAATAAGTTATCAGGAAATATCCCTTGGCAATTGACGAAGCTCACATTTCTTGCAGTCTTGAATCTCTCAGAAAATCTCCTCTATGGAAGAATACCACAAAGCCGACAATTCCTCACATTTACCAATAGTTCTTTCCTTGGGAACATTGATTTATGTGGATTACCACTATCAACAAAATGTGAAGATATTGTGGCTACATCACCATCAACCTTTTGTAGTTTTGGCTTGGATGGAGAAATTGATTTGGAATTCTTGTGGATGGGATTTGGAATTGGAGCTGCATTTGGGTTTGGAGTGATCTTCTGGACTCTGGTACTATGGAGGAGAGGAAGTAGAAAATACATGCAACTCATTGATAGAATGTTTGTTCATAATTTTTCAATGATTGCATCATATGTACACCGGTAAGATAGCGAAGGAGAATACTTGAAAGAAAGATGATGCTGAATTTGCAGTGTACACAAGGAATGGAGTCTATTCATGGATGGTTGTGTCTTTTACTACCAATATGAAATTGTGAAACATGTGTAATCAATACTTTTGTAGTTTATTTTACACTTATAGAAAATATGCAAAGATATTTGTATAAAACCCAATAAAGCGAACTAGCAATTTTATTCAAGTGCGTTTTTTTTTCTTTTTTTGAGGTTTTATCTTTTCTTAAAACATTAAGGGTATATTTCTATAAAATTCGCGGAAAACCAGCTATGCAGATTTTTTCCTCTTCTATGTTTTTTTATTTTTATTTTTCCTGACTCCTCATCTGAAGCTTCTTTATGCAAAATCAAGGAAACCTTAGCTCATTTTCGTGCTTGTCCTCGTGCAAAAGTGGATGCACCAAGCAGATTACACACTATCAACGCATTCTTAATTAGGAATAATAAAGAGTTTGGAAATAGTTGAGATTTTATCTCAATTGGGAACTTGATAAGATTAAAGATGAGATTAAAGAAAAAATGATGCGGATAATAAAAGGGAAACTCTATTTAATAGGAAACGTAAGGATTCCTAAAACTTCTCTAATTCAAAATTGAAACACGATTGAAATCTCAAAATCCCTAAAATTTCTCTCAAAATAATTGAAATTGAAATTGATTTGAGATCCAATTTCTCAAAAAAAAAATTGTATATACCCCCCCCTAAGGTTTCCATGATTTGTAAATAGGCCCCTGTGGTGTCAATATTTGTAAATAGGCCCCTACTTTTTAATTTCAATACCTTTCATGTCCCCAAAATTAGGATTTATATTGAAAATGAGAACCCACCAAGAGATGTGTATTAAACTTTTATAAAAATGATACATTTTCCCTAATATCCATTAAACAAAAATGAGTATATTATTATCTACAAAAATATCATTATTTATCCCAATCGCCAATGGTCTCTCTCAATAACTCTTTAATGCACATGAAGCCTAGTCATATATTTTAAAACTTTCATCAATTTAACTGTGGGTGGTGCTTGTATTGAATAAATTATAACCAATTATAAGCACAGACGTTGATTATCATTATGATCTATTTGGATTTAATAAAATAGACCATGTATTGATAAAAAAAATGGTTTACATATGGTTATTCTCTCCCACTAAATGTAATTATTAATATTACAAGCTTTTGGAAAAATAGGTCCAAACTTTTGAATCTATGCACATGGGGATAAAGAAATGGGCAAAAGTGTCATTTCACTCTAAAGACTTTTGGTGGTTGGAAGGGTAGGACACGAAAGGTATTAAAATATAAAGACAGGGGCCTATTTACAAATACTAAAACCATAGGGGCCTATTTACAAATCATAGAAATTTTAGGGGGGTATATGCAAAAAGCTCTTTCTCAAATTGATTTGAAATTAGAGTCCAATTTTGCAATCGATTATAAAATTGAACTCTAATTTCGAAATCGAATCCTACCACTATAATATATAATAATTGAATTGAACGGAAAAACAAACAGCAATGCACTCTGAATTTTAGGGAAAAATGCGAGTAATACATAATGTTAAAAAAAGTCTATATATAACAACATGTAGAGAATATTAGTGATAAGTTTACAAAATTAGGTCATTAGGTCATCATTTCATGGGCATTTGTGGACTTTATTAAGTTTAATTGCATAGAATTGCACTTAATTTCATGATTACATGCATTTGGGGATACTTTTAGGAAAATGGTCAGAATTGGTCAAAATTCATTGAATTGCATGATTTTTGTGAAATTAAGGTTTTTCATCTCATTTATCACCCCAAAATCTTTTTTTTTTTTTTTTTTTGCTTCATCAATGTATACCTACTATTTTTGGCACCGTGTGTTATTTTTGGAAAGTTTGTCATTTGGGTGCATCATTAGGCATGTAGGGTCCCATCCATGATTCATGTTTATTTTCTTACATGTAATTAATGATAAATTTCTTTCTTTCAATTTGTAGAAGAAATCAACATGGGACCCACATTGATGAAATTTGAGAAGAGATGTCAAAGGAAAGTCAAATAAGCAAGCAAGGAAAAAGTCCAAGCATGCCTTGGACATCCAACATGGGCCCCACACACCCCATTGCATGCCAGCATAGAAGCTTCCATTTGTGCATAATTATTCCCGGATTTTTCAGCGGCAACAACTTAAAATGGCCATAATTTTCAAATCGAGTGTCAAATCGGTGCAATCTAGCCACCGTTGGAAAGAACTTTTTGAGTAGATATCCGTGGAGCCCAAGATTGCATAAATCAAAGCTATATTGAGAGAGATATGGCCTCAGGAAGTTGTCTACTACAGTTTTAGGCAGGAATTGCAAGAAATCTAAATATTTGGAAAGTTTCTTGATGAGTGTTAAATCTTGCATATTTTACCCCTCATTAGTTCGAGTTTTATCGGCATCTCATATGCATATCATTTTATTTATACAAAGATTTTATCATTCTATCACATTAATTGATTATCGGATTATTATGCATAAATCCGATTATTTATAGCACATTTTTATGTAATTTCTCTTGTGTAGGTGGACCCCGCGACTACCCCAACCTCCCTGCTAGTGTTCCAAGGTATCAAGAAGAGATTTCAATACAAAAGTTACATGAAGAAACCTTGGTGAAGTGTTGAAGAATTCCAATATAAGAGGATAAGACTTTATGGATAAAAGAAGTCATTTTGTAACACAAATGATTGGTTGGTGTATTGGTTAGAGCTTGGATTGGTATGGAATAGATTGCGGGTTCAAATTCCAACAATTGCATATTATATTTTTACATATAAAATATTCCATCCAACTCACCTCTCCACCAATCAAATTGCACATATCCTTTTGGAAGGAAACAAAAGAGCCAATGAAAAGCCTTCAAATCAAATTCAAGCAATCCATGTGAAAGCAATTGAGCCAATCAAAAGCCTTGAAGTTGTAAACAATCAAATGGAAGCAATCCTTGTGAAATGAAATTTATGGGGCAAGAGGGAGAGATCTTTTGGCAAGTTAGTCTTTTTGTAATTTTATTTTTACTTTTAGATTGTAATTAGGAGCTTCTTTGTAATTAATCTAGAGAGAGTGTGTAATTGAAGATCATTAATGAAGATTTGGAGGTCTTTTTTGATGTTTAATGGCTAAAGCTCTTGGATTAGGCCCTCATTTTGAAGCTAAGTAATGTGATTAGTTCAATTTTATTGATGTTTTAGTTTAAATTCTCTACTTGTGCCTGTTAGGAATTTTCTAGATTGCAATTTGATGGATGCATATCATTCTAGCATCATTTGATTTACACACTTGCATTGGTTTTAAAGTAAACTTGAAATCTTGATTTATTCATGCATTGTTTTTAAGATCTTGTTTTATGCATGATTTGTTTTTAAATCTTGGATGCATTTGTTTTAGAAAAGAGTTTTCAAGAAATCAAGCAAGCCTTTGTTTTAAAAGTTTTGAAACTTTTTAGGCTTTTTATGTCATGTTTTAAAAACCTTTAAAATCTTTAAAACATGTTTTCCAAGCTTGATTTAGTGGCCAAAAGGTCCCCCAAAGAAATAACTTTGAAAAGTGCAAAAGTTGGAAATTTTGCAAAAAGGGGGTTGTCCCGGCAGTGTCGTCGGTCGACCGAGAGGCAGGTCTCGGTCGACCGAGACAACTGCAGGCAATTTTTGCCTGGGAGCACCAACGGTCAGAAATATGACCGTTGTGTGTTCTCGGTCGACCGAGGCCTGTTTCTCGGTCGACCGAGAACTAGCCGTTGGCCACTTTTCCCTATAAATATGAGTTCTTTCCCTTGCCAAAAGTTGGGAATTTTTAACCCCTCCTTGAGAGGTTTTGAGGCATATCAAAAGGGAAAAGAACCAAGGGATGAAGGGGAAGATTAGGAAAGCTAAAGCTTGGATTAATGAAGTTAAACCACCAAGTAGGCTCTTCCTTTCTTAATCATATGTTTGCATGCTCTTGTTTTATTTTTGGTAAATCATTTCTAGCATGTTAAACTATGTTTGTGTTGTGTCCTTAACATATTTTATGTTTTGAGTTGATTTATTGTTTTGGATACAACATCACATGATTCAATCCAAGTAGTACTTAACTTTGGTAAATCTAAGTAGATCATGTTAATGAAAGAACTTTGGTAAATCATATGTAACATGATCCATATACTTGGTTGAATCTTTGATTGTTGTTTTCCATCATAAGAACATCTCTCTCAAAACTAACTTATGTTTTGGATTCAACTTCTTTACAAATCATATGTTTTCATGTTTTGTTTCACTACACCAAAAATCGAAAATTGGAACGGAAAAGCGTTCCTAATCCTCCCGTTCCTAATTCGTTAAACCGTTCCAATTTCCGTTCCAATTTGGTACCAACCGTTCCTAATCCAAATTGGAACGGAAATTGGAACGGTTTAACGGATTAGGAACGGGAGGATTAGGAACGCTTTTCCGTTCCAATTTCCGATTTTTGGTGTAGTGTTTTATCATTGGTAAATCTTTGTAACATGTTAACCTATGATGTGTTGTATCCTTAGCATGTGTTATATTTTGAATAGATCTATTGTTTTGGATACATCACCATTGATTCATCAAAGTAGTACTTAACTTTGGAAAATCTAAGTAGATCATGTTAATGAAATATGTAACATGATTCATATACTTTGTTGAATCTTTGGGTGTTGTTTTTCCATCATAAGAAAATCTCTCTCAAATGTATCTTATGTTTTGGATTCAACATCATTACAAATCATATGTGTATTATTGTTTTAATGCTTCACAACTTGCCTTACTTTGATTGGTAAATCATTTTCAAGTTGTCCTTATAATTACATATGATTTGTCCCCTCAATTTCAATCAAATCTATTTTTATGTTTTGAGCTTCATTGATGATTTGATTGACATCCCTATGCATCACATGTTTAGAGCTAATCCATTTCATACAACTTGTGTAACTTTGATATCATTAACAAGTTGTTACTTTTAACATGTGATTGCATCATATCCTCAATCATAAATGTGTTATGAGCTAAAACTTTCAAAAGCCTTAGGCTTACATTTATGAGCTTTCATTTTCAAAATGATTGAGGACCACACACACACACTTCATTTGTTTTCATCTTTGCATTCATAGTGTGAGTGTGTATTTGTATTTCACTTCCATATCCGCCTATTTAAGAGGCATTGTAATGAGCTAAATAGAATCTCCATCAAGTGTATGATAGACACTAATTAGAGAGATAACCAACCTTGTGGTTGAAGAGGTTATTGCTTAGCCTATAAAAGCATAATGTATAGGTTGATGTTAAGCCTTGAAAAACATCATTGTAAGGTTATTGCTTAGCCTTGGAAAGCATATTGTAAAGGTTATTGCTTAGCCTATTGAAAAGCATAAATAGTGGAAATCCGGTGGGGTGTTGGATCACAAGCCGGTAGTGGATGTAGGCATTGAGGCCGAACCACTATAAATACTTGTGTGATGGTGCTTGCTTTGTGGTGATTGTTTTTATTAGCTTCCGCATATTGTTTGATAATCATCACTTATGACTAGTTTGTTTTAAAGAAGTTAAAATTGTTAAAATTGGTCATAAAAGAAGCTCACCCTATTCACCCCCCCTCTAGGGTTCGGATCCCCATGGACTTACAAGTGGTATCAGAGCGGGTTACTCCATTTTAGGGCTTAACAACCCGGAGTTGATCCTTGCTAGATTTGAACCCTAGTGTTGTGATTTATTGCATATCTTTTTAAAGATTTCCACTATGTTTGAAATTGAAATTTCCCTAGCCTCATTGCACCACTCTAAGACTTTTCCAAGTTATATCTTCAAGAGTTGGTGAGTCCTCAAAGTGTTCTCTCATGGACAACCTTTTCAAGACCTTAGGTGAATTTTCAAAGGTAGACTATTTGAGTAACCTTAAGGCCTTGATACCCCTAGACCAACCTATGTTTTTTAGTTATATCTTTTTGTTGGTCATGTTACATTTGCATTTTGTTGCTTTATAGTCACATCTTTTAAAATGCAATGTTTCTTTGTGATCATTTGATTTTGTATTCATGAACTTCTAAGTTATATCTCATGGTTTTCAAAATCCTTTGATTACAATTCTTTCATGATGGATTTGCATGTTGTTCATTTAGTAATATCTCTTGTTGTGCATATCTATTCATGATCAATTGATTGTGATTACAAATGCTTTCATGGCTAGTTTTTCATGATCAATTGATGTTGGAAAATCATTTGATGATTGTCATAGTTAAATCCTTTTTGGAAATCAAATGATTTGAAGCACCTTAGTTTTCCATTGATTTACAAGTTATATCTTTTGATATGGAAAATTTGTAAGTGTCTATTGTTTTTACAAATTGAAAACTTTACAATAGTACACTTCTTGTTTTTCAAATTCACTTGCTCTTAACTCTATAAATGATTCTTTGTTGGAATTTCATACATTGAAGTGATTTGAAAAACTTTGGAAAATGTTCTAAGCTTTATTAGTTATATTTATAGAAGCATTTTCCTTGAATTTATTTCCTTGTGCCTATTTATGATTGTATCTTTTGAAAGGAAATAATTTTTACAAACAATTTGCATCTTTGCTCATTTAGTTACATTCTTTATGCAAATTGATTTTGTTGACTTACATTGCATGGTTGGATATGTTTCATTGATTTGCATGTTTGTGCCTAACTTGGTATATTCTTATTAATGCATTTTGATGATTGTTTATGTGCTTTATAGTAAAATCTTGTATTTGAGCTTTTTAAGTACATATGTGATTTTATGTGCTAAGTTCATTTGGTTTAAACCTCATATCCTTTTCCATTGCATTGTAAGCATAGTACATTTGCTAAGAGTGGAGATGTTACATGATAGCTTAATGGATCATTTTAGATGAATTGGAATTAAACCATTGTTCTTAATAGGTATATCCATTTATGTGGTCCATCTTCATCTTTATGTGATCCATGATGTCTCTCTAACTTCATACCTTCTTGTGCTTAAATAGTTATATTCCTTTTTGGATGATTGGTATGAGTTAGATCTTGAATGTTGATTAATCCTCTCTATGCAAATGTCACAGTGTTCTATGTATGGTTGTGGTATTTATAATATTTGTTGAAACCATACTAGAACCCAAATCCATCCTCTTTGCCTTCTAGTCATATTTTTATTGGATGGTTATGATGTTGATTCATGTGTATTTTCTAAGTGTTTTCATTCTTATACATGTTTCAACTTCATAAGTAGTGTTCTTAATCATATGAAACTCTTTGAAACCCATTTCTCATATTTCTATATGTTTGATGGATATCTTAGATGTTGAATTCATATGATTTAGACACTTTGGAAATTGCATGCTTTACCAAGTCATATCTTTTTGCATTGCAATTTCTCTTGTTCATCACTATGCTCTATAGTTATATCTTTATTAGTGATGAATATGCATTTATGATGCTTGATGGATTTTTGTCACATTCTTGCTCTTTATCATGTTATCAAATTCAATTAGTTTCAATTGGTATAATGTTTGATTGATTTGATTTCTTGTGAATGTGATAAATCTTGTGTGCATTGGATTGAACTTGATAAGTAATATGATTGTTCCATGTCACACACCATTAGCATCATAATGTTCATGTTGCCACCTCTTTTGCTCTCATAGGTATATCTCATGACCACCATGTTTATGTGTTCATAATATTGGTTGGTTATTAGTTGAGGTTGGCTTCATGTTTGAATTTCATTTCACTCATTCTTGCACATTAATAGTAATATTTATTGTTTGAATGAAATGATTTCAAATCTTACATAGCATATGATTTTCATAAGTAATATTGATTGATGCTATGTTTGAGTAAACCCCATATCATGGATAGCTCTAATTTGGATTTTTCCTAATAGGTATATTTTTAAATCCATTTTAGAGTGATTGATTTAAATAGTCATATCCTAAATCTCAATTGGTATTCTTTGTCTTTCCAATTGATATCCATGATGGCTTTTCCCATAGACCTTGCTTTCTTTTGGCAATTTGATCATATGAGCTTTATAGTTAAATGAATCTAATCCTTTCCTTGAAGTTGACCCTCATTGGTAAAACCATCTTCTTCTTGCATCTAATAGTTAAATCTTTGTCAAATGTTTGACAAAAGGAGAGAATGGATTGAGGGGGAGTGTAAACCTTCATAGGAAGTATTAGTTTTGATTAAATTGACCCTAGGATTGCCTTTGAACCCTTAGAGACTACTACCTCACATGATAGCCTGTTATGGATTTCATCTTCGATTTCATTTGTTAACAGGTGCTACTAATGGTATTTTCCTTGTTTCATGTGTGTAGGTACCTTTGCAATTTAATGGCAAAGGGGGAGAAATTATGCAAGTTCTCAAAAGGGTGAAGAGAAAGTCCAAGCTTCCAAAGGGGAGAGTTATGTATGATCTTCTACAAAGGGAGAGAATGCATACCTTGCCAAAGGGAGAAAGAGGCATGGTCAAAGGGGGAGAGCTAATAGAAGAAAGAAGCTTGGAGCTAAAGAAGATGCTTGGATAAAGAAAGAAAGAAGAAAGAAAGCTTGAAGGTTGATCAAGCTCCAAGCATCATGAAGATTGAAGTCCAAGAGCCCAAGCTATGAGAAGAAGCATCCAAGAAGATTTCAAGCCTTGTCCAGCTGAGGGGGAGCTGAAGACTAAGTGTGTATTGTCAGTGGTGAGTGTGTTTGCCATCAAATTGCAAAGGGGGAGATTGTTAGGAATTTTCTAGATTGCAATTTGATGGATGCATATCATTCTAGCATCATTTGATTTACACACTTGCATTGGTTTTAAAGTAAACTTGAAATCTTGATTTATTCATGCATTGTTTTTAAGATCTTGTTTTATGCATGATTTGTTTTTAAATCTTGGATGCATTTGTTTTAGAAAAGAGTTTTCAAGAAATCAAGCAAGCCTTTGTTTTAAAAGTTTTGAAACTTTTTAGGCTTTTTATGTCATGTTTTAAAAACCTTTAAAATCTTTAAAACATGTTTTCCAAGCTTGATTTAGTGGCCAAAAGGTCCCCCAAAGAAATAACTTTGAAAAGTGCAAAAGTTGGAAATTTTGCAAAAAGGGGGTTGTCCCGGCAGTGTCGTCGGTCGACCGAGAGGCAGGTCTCGGTCGACCGAGACAACTGCAGGCAATTTTTGCCTGGGAGCACCAACGGTCAGAAATATGACCGTTGTGTGTTCTCGGTCGACCGAGGCCTGTTTCTCGGTCGACCGAGAACTAGCCGTTGGCCACTTTTCCCTATAAATATGAGTTCTTTCCCTTGCCAAAAGTTGGGAATTTTTAACCCCTCCTTGAGAGGTTTTGAGGCATATCAAAAGGGAAAAGAACCAAGGGATGAAGGGGAAGATTAGGAAAGCTAAAGCTTGGATTAATGAAGTTAAACCACCAAGTAGGCTCTTCCTTTCTTAATCATATGTTTGCATGCTCTTGTTTTATTTTTGGTAAATCATTTCTAGCATGTTAAACTATGTTTGTGTTGTGTCCTTAACATATTTTATGTTTTGAGTTGATTTATTGTTTTGGATACAACATCACATGATTCAATCCAAGTAGTACTTAACTTTGGTAAATCTAAGTAGATCATGTTAATGAAAGAACTTTGGTAAATCATATGTAACATGATCCATATACTTGGTTGAATCTTTGATTGTTGTTTTCCATCATAAGAACATCTCTCTCAAAACTAACTTATGTTTTGGATTCAACTTCTTTACAAATCATATGTTTTCATGTTTTGTTTTATCATTGGTAAATCTTTGTAACATGTTAACCTATGATGTGTTGTATCCTTAGCATGTGTTATATTTTGAATAGATCTATTGTTTTGGATACATCACCATTGATTCATCAAAGTAGTACTTAACTTTGGAAAATCTAAGTAGATCATGTTAATGAAATATGTAACATGATTCATATACTTTGTTGAATCTTTGGGTGTTGTTTTTCCATCATAAGAAAATCTCTCTCAAATGTATCTTATGTTTTGGATTCAACATCATTACAAATCATATGTGTATTATTGTTTTAATGCTTCACAACTTGCCTTACTTTGATTGGTAAATCATTTTCAAGTTGTCCTTATAATTACATATGATTTGTCCCCTCAATTTCAATCAAATCTATTTTTATGTTTTGAGCTTCATTGATGATTTGATTGACATCCCTATGCATCACATGTTTAGAGCTAATCCATTTCATACAACTTGTGTAACTTTGATATCATTAACAAGTTGTTACTTTTAACATGTGATTGCATCATATCCTCAATCATAAATGTGTTATGAGCTAAAACTTTCAAAAGCCTTAGGCTTACATTTATGAGCTTTCATTTTCAAAATGATTGAGGACCACACACACACACTTCATTTGTTTTCATCTTTGCATTCATAGTGTGAGTGTGTATTTGTATTTCACTTCCATATCCGCCTATTTAAGAGGCATTGTAATGAGCTAAATAGAATCTCCATCAAGTGTATGATAGACACTAATTAGAGAGATAACCAACCTTGTGGTTGAAGAGGTTATTGCTTAGCCTATAAAAGCATAATGTATAGGTTGATGTTAAGCCTTGAAAAACATCATTGTAAGGTTATTGCTTAGCCTTGGAAAGCATATTGTAAAGGTTATTGCTTAGCCTATTGAAAAGCATAAATAGTGGAAATCCGGTGGGGTGTTGGATCACAAGCCGGTAGTGGATGTAGGCATTGAGGCCGAACCACTATAAATACTTGTGTGATGGTGCTTGCTTTGTGGTGATTGTTTTTATTAGCTTCCGCATATTGTTTGATAATCATCACTTATGACTAGTTTGTTTTAAAGAAGTTAAAATTGTTAAAATTGGTCATAAAAGAAGCTCACCCTATTCACCCCCCCTCTAGGGTTCGGATCCCCATGGACTTACAGTGCCTTGATTGATTAGTAGATTTTAGATCTAATTGTGCTAATCCATCTCATTTCTCATGCTCTATCTCTACACTTGATGCTTGGATAATCTCAATTGATGCTTTGTAGTTGGATTAAGTTCTCTCACATAGTATGCTCTAGAGCTCTTATCTTTGATATTTTGTAACTTGATTTTGATGATTTATTGTTAGGGTAGCTAGATCATGATCTAGGATCTTGGCCTTGACTTTCTTTACTTTGATCTTTATTGCTATATCATCCAACCCAATTAGGCAAGAGATTGCTAATTGCATTATAGATTTGGGAGTTGAATTAGAACATGCATTGTTTGAATTAATTACATGCTTAGTGGATTTTGGATTGCCTAATCTCTTATTTTTATTGTTGTTAATTTAAATCTTGGTTTGATTTGTTATTTTCACTTCTAGAGTGTTAGATCTACACTTCATAGAATTTGTTTTAAACTCCTACACATTTCACACCACATCTTCACTTTAAATCTTCCATTTCCACCATCATTCATCCTTTAGTCTTGTTTGTTAGATCTTATTAATTTTATATTTTAAATTGTTAGTTAGAGTAGTTTAGTTGCTATTTTAGTTTTGTTTCACATTTCAATTAGTTTAATTTCATTTTTCACACATAGTCTAGTAGTTTCAATTGTTCACTTCAATTGTTTTTATTAGCTATATCTTAGTTCAATTCTACTTTAATTGGATTTATTGCTTGTTCCATCCTCTTCTCATGGGATCGATAATCCGGACTCTTTAGTCCCTTACTACTTGACGACACCGTAATCTTGCGGTTAAGCGTGCACATATAAGTGCCGATCATTTCTTCCCTCTACATCATCATGCAATTTTTAGAGATATTCTTGAAATTTTACAAGGAAGGTGTGTGCATCAAGAAACCTAATAAGGCAATGAGATCTCTCAAATTTAAAAGTCTTTCCAAAGAAAGAGGCTAGCTTGGAGCCTAAGCAAGAATCTCTACACATAAGGAAACAAGAGCCCTAAAAATGAGAGATTCTTTACTAAAATAAGATTTACAAAAAGCATGAAAAGGAGTCGGTGGGGGGGGGGGGGGGGGGGGGGGGGGGCGCCCTGGACGGTTAACAAGACTTTTGGTAGCAACTTTGGAGGCTCTCTCTCCATTTCATTCCACTCCACTCCTTTCTCTCTCTAAGTCCCTTTCTTCTAATTCTTTTAGACATAGGTTGAGAGACCATGTTGATACAATTATGAAGAAGATTGAAGAATATTAATTTCTTGTACTCAAAGATCAAGGAATAAAGATACTATTTGAATTGATTATGCGTGTTCTTTATGTAAGTGGTTTGGTTTTCTATTTCTAGTTCTTTTATGTGTTTTGTTTGGAGACAACATTTCACTTGATTAGGTCTAGGTTTTTGAAAATAAAAAAAATTGAACTAAAAGTCGAGAGACATCAGGTAATCACTTGCATTTTTTTTGTCTTCCTCTGAGACGAGGACTTCATTATCGCATTTTCAATTCTTGTATGATCGTCTAGTTTTTAGATCTTTGATACATCTTTTCCGCTTTTTATTTTTTCCACCCCTTTTGTTTTTATTTTAAGTTAATATACTGATAATATTTTTTTATTTGCAAATTCTTGATTTAGAAACCTCAATTTGCATCTTTCCATGTTTAGTAGAAACTTTCTATTTTTATTACTTGCATAATCTATGGTTGGAAAGTGTTTTTGTACATGCATCATATTTAGAAATTGCATTAGAATAGGCTTTTGTTGCTGAAATTACAACTTTTGATGATTGATTTGAAAGATCAAATTCGGACCTTATACATGAATAGTGAAGAAGACAGCATTGTTACAGTAGTTTCATGCTATTTTTCTCTTAAAAGTGCGCTAGTTGAAAATCTGGTAAACGTGAATGTTTTGTTTTGAAAAATAGCAGATTTAAAGTACAGTAATAGGCATAAACAGAATTTCAGCCAAAAATAACCTCAACATTGTTACAGCAGTTTCAGGCTGTTACATCAATTAGTGACGCAAGTCATAATCTTTTGTTTTAGGGAAAATACAAGGAAATCTAATAATACATATGACTTCTATAAACTGTCTTAACATTATTAACATGTAGATGAGCTTCTTTCTGACTCGAAGTGCCCATATTGAAATGTGTTAACCACTTGTAGTTTCAGCCCTTGAGAAGATGAAGCACCTCTGATAAGCAAAGAAGACACTCTGTCATGGCTACGAACCCAATTAGTTGATAAATCGGATCCGGGGTGTGAAAATTAAGGATGATAAAAAAAAATTCACCCTTATTTCCTGAAGATCGAAGTCCGCTGTGAGGATTGTGTGGTTGAACCTCATTAATCAAATAACCTGCAGAACTTAACCTGTAATCGCATTCATTAATCCCGTATGGATATTAAAGCAAGTATGCATTTCGTCCCATTTTATATTTAAGTTTCGAAGACAAAGACATAAAGTTCATATATACATCATGACCAACCCAAAAACCGAGGTCCTGTAACAAAAGATATACAAAGTAGAATAAGACAAGTCCAAAATATCCAAAAGATGAAATCTACGAGTCTATATAACAGGTGTCCCCATGTCACGCTCACAGATGCTGAGAATGATGACGCTAAACTACGTCATCGGCACACCACTCACGTAACTCGTCCTCCTCCCACGACTGAGAATCCTTTGGGATCTGCTCGATGACCGGGTCAACTTAGATGGTGTCGTCTGTACACAAAGGAATATAGGATCAACAATATGTTGCAAGAAGATAAGCAATATATAATATTCATAATATGTTTCAAAAGAGAATATAGACAATTATATGATTATAAGATAACAAGGCCAGAAGCTAGGCATATAGCAAGAGTAAATATAAGAATCAAGTAGCAATATAAGTCCTAGCAAGTTCTAACAAGAATAACCATCCATGTGATATGCAATGCACAAGCAATAGGAGACTCCGAGGATGTCCTAGCCATCTCCCTAGGGTATCAAGCCGTGTTTGGATGTATGGTGAATTGAAGTAAAGTTAGGTGAAGCATCAAATCAAGAGATGATAAAATATAAGGAGTTATGATTGTATTTTGTTGTTAGTTGTTTGGAATGAAATATTTTAGACTTTTTGTATAGAAAAGTGAAGCTTTTTTGTCTTTTAGTAGAGAAAGGAGGTTACTTTTTTTACTTTTTTTGAAAAAGATGTAGATAATTTTGAAATTGTGTACTTTTAATATGACCTCTTGCCTTTTCTTGTCCAGATAATAGAGGATTTACCTCACCTCACCTCACCTCACAAGGAGCACTATTGAAATCCCTTTTTTTTTTTACTAGAATCTAATTTTTTTTTATCAATGATAATGACAAGAGAGATACAAAAACAAATAATAATAATACTGAGAAAAATGCAGAAATAAAATATGAGAAAATGCATATAAGAATATCATGAATCCTTTAAGTAGTCCCACACCATCATTCTATGCAATTGATAAAATAAATGTCCCAAAAATCGTTCAAATCATAAACAAATAAATGTTTCTGATTCAGATAATTTGTCTATCAAAGAGCACAATTTTTCACAATTTATTTAAGGCAAAAATATCCTTCACCTAATGAAATTATGAACTTAACTAAATATCACATATTTATCAAAGATCGATTATTAAAGAATTTCAATCTAAGAATAATCTATTAAGAAAACATACATGATTAAAGCATTGTTCAAATAAAAAAAAATTTGAATAACATAGGTTGTCAATGACAAAAGGCAGTTTTATTATTATAATAAATACGCACGAGAGAAAAATATCACATAAATTAACGATGAGAAACTCTTAACTTCATCTGACACTCTGATCCAGGGATCTACTCCTCCATTGCAAAAGATGTGATTTTCATTGAGAACTTCAAGGCAATTACAATTTTCTCTCACACACTTTGCTTCTAACCTAATTCTGGAACAGGGCTCCAAAATACCCACAGATTTTTCTTTTTTTTATTTTTATAGAGAGAAGATAGAGAGAGGAGAGAGAAACTTCTTAATGAAAGAGGGATGATGCATTGGACGTCCAAGGTCTTGTTAAAATAGGGTATGGGCTCCTTATTCTCTCTATCTAGATCCTCTTTTTTAGCATAAGAATCTCCCTTCTTTGGTAAGTCTTCTCCTTACTTTCCAAGCTTGCAAGATTTGGCAAATAATGGTAGAGATTTTTGGAGAGAATCTTCCAAAGCTATTTTTGTAAACACTTTGCTTGCTCACACCTTCTAAATTTTACTTTAAGTAAATCTTCATGAAATTGACCCACTAAAGATAAAAAATTTGTGCACATTCATGGATCTTCAAAATTGGAAATATGGGACCCACTCAACTGATCATGGCCGAGAGCTATATAGTAAATAGAAAGAGTGCTGGAATGGATTTGGAGATCGGATGGATTTCGCTTTGCTATGAAACATTGATTTGATAACCTTCCCACTTGAGATATCCTTGGCCATCACATGCCATATTCTGATTTTTAATGCCCATTGGATGAAGCTTCCTTATCATGAAAGTGTGGCAGTGGGGACACAAATATATCATGGCCGTGACATGTCTCCTATTGGGTTAAAACACTTCACAACCATCTTGGAAATAATTGCTTTCTTTTCTTGAAGTGGAAAGGTGAGGTCTTTCAAAATCTTCTAGAAATAATGTGAGAATGGGACCCTCCTGGACATCCCAGTGGTTCTGCGGGTCCTACCATTCCCTCCACATGCTAATTAAACTCATCAAATGCTGAAGAGCACACTTAAAGCGAGACCTGTCCGGACAGAGATTTACTCCAGTTGGACTCTTCAAATAAAACACCAAAACGAATGCCGAAAATGTATAAAAATGTGAAAAATCCAAACTCTAGGTAAAAATGCACAAAATGGTGAAAATGAATGAAAATTGGTGCAGTTTACCTAATTAAATTCCTAGAAATATGCAAATTCATGGATTCAACATGGATTCCATAGGTCACTCTTTTTAGGTTTTTAGATTGAAATTTTTTTTCAATAGGAAAGTAGCATTTTGTTCATTGTTTGCTGGAAAAATAAATTCCCTAATGCCCATGTAATTTGGATGCGGAGAAAACTGTCTAATGTTACAGATTTGAGCTGTGGAGATTTTTCTTTAACTCCATTTTCTCCATCTGTTGGGAGGAGGCAAAATGGCAGTAAAAACTGTTTTGCAGTGCAAATTATAGTTGAGGACAATTATCCTCCCTCACTAAATCTGTGAGGAGAAAAATGGATCCACAAATGCGAGGTTTAGGGATTTAAGAAAGACCAAAATGCTCTAGATTGCTACAGAATTACACACCAAAATAACTATTTCTAATAAGAGGAGAAGGTTAGTTACAGTCAATCACCACAGTATATTAAAATCTAAAGAAGCAACGAGTCCCAACATTTAGAAAAACATGAGAAACCCTCAGCCCCAATATAATGGACTTAGATTTATACATCTAAACAAACACTCTAAGCTTATTTTATAAAAAAGGGACCGGGTTCGAAATTGAAAAGAATCCAAATGTTAATTAATCACATTGAATATTATGGCATTTAAAGTTATTGGATTGCTCAGTTAGTATGGTTTGTGTGTTGAGGTTGTCTTTTGAATGCTTATTTTGTAGTAGAATCTTTTTTTTTTTTTTTTTTTGGGTTTGCAGTTGGATGTGCGGCTGAGAAATGCAATTTAAGAGCAGAATCATGTGGTGCTGATTTGTGATACTTCGGTTGCTGTCTCAAGTACTAGCAGTTTGATTTGGGTTGGCGCCTGCTTATTTGGGCTCAAATTGAGTGCTCTCTGAGTGAGTCCTACATTATTTAAGGCCATCAAATTGGTGTAATTGATAACAAGGTTAGGATATATTTTAAATGAGTAAGGCCATGTACTCTGTTTTCACATTCTTTGGTTGTTAGGGTTTTTTTTTCTTTTTTTCTAGGGTTTGAAGAAGATTTTGAACAGTTGGCTACTAAGTTGCAGGTTTGATCTTGACTAACAGCTACTTATTAAGAGAAAAGAAAGATAGACTAAGGAGAAATTAAAAACAAAAGGTTGTTGTTGATTCTATAAATAAGAGTTCTCACTTTATCGTGTGAAACATTGGTTCACTACATGTCAAGACCCGACTTAGTTTATCTTAGCTATCCCATTCCTATAGCCACCTCAGTGGATTTGATATCATTATCACTGTGTGGGGCAATTCTTGATACGCAAGTTATGCTATAAGCCCAACAATAATGCCAGCTCTTGTACTTCATCTCGGCCATGCGCGTTTCGGCTTGAACGCTGATGCGCTTGCCGAGACCAGCACTGGTCGCCATGACCTCGGTCCCGCACCTCGTCCGGAGTTACGCATCTCGGCTGCTGCTGGATGACAGATTGCTTGCCGAGACGAGCACTTACAGCCATGTCCCACCTTAGGACACGTGGCAGGATACGAGCACGCCCTGATGGGACAGATGCACCATCTCAGCCGTCCAGAATCCTTATCAAATCCCTGATAGAGCCACACCCAGCGGCTGCAGTCGTATCAGGACATGGCCCAAGAAAGGATCCGATGGGACCTTTGCCGCCAACAGGTCAAGGCAAGATCAAGCCCAATGTGACTAGCGTTCAATGCAATATGGGCTGATCAGACCATTATTTAATGAATTGTGGGCTATGATGGATCCTCATTAATTACTCTATGGGCTAATGAGACCCTAGCAGTCAAATCATTAGGCCCACTATCATGTATCTAGGACTTCTCTCTTATAAAGGGAATACCACTCAAAAACCAGGTACGCACACATGCATGCATTCTCCTAGCCGTTACTCTGCTTCTCTTCTTCTCCAACCTTAGTCCTAGCACTAACAAAGGCATCGGAGAGCCCTGCGCTGCCCACAGCCAGGGTCCTCTGACTGTTTTCTCTCCCCTTTCAGGTCCCTGAAGCGGCTAGCTCTCCACAGTCGATTGGATAAGTCCTTTAAGGCTCCCCCTAACTTTTGTGAGTTATATTTTCTGTACTTACAATTGGCGCCGTCTGTGGGAAAAATTAAGTTGTAAAGTCTTCCCTGACATCATGACTAAGAGAGCTACGAAAGGCGGAGAAACATCCAAAACATGACGTGCAAGACCGTCCTCTATCATCCTTCCTGCCAAGAAGAGGTCTGGGACGAAAACTGTTGCAGACGACTTCGACGAACGTCATTTCGTCTCAGTCGATGTCCAGGAGCACCATCTTCACTCGAAGTCACTCTCAAGAGGAGTAACGGCGTCTCTCCGGCGAGGAGACTCTCGACAGCATCTTAGAGAGGATCCTCTGTCGGATAGAGCTCGACGGAGTGAATCCCCAGTAGTAGTCAGGTCGGTTCTGTCAGATCATTATGAGGATGACGATGATGAAGATTATAATGCTGATGAGGATTTTGATTCTACCCTCGAGGAGATTCGAGCACAGAATGTCACTATCCGGGAGAAAGACGTTTTGATCCATCAACTCCAACAGCAGCTGAAGGAGAGAGCAACGGGGTCAACTAGACAGCACTCACGGTGACGTGACGAGGAGAAGGTTTCTCACAATAGGCAGACCGCTCCTCCCGAGAGAGTCCTGAGGACTCACTTGAACCAGAAGAGGCGTGATCGAGCTCGTGATGAAGGCTCAAGCACCAGTCGCAGCCATTCGAGGAGAGTGTCAGAAACCATACTAGAGGCCAGATACGACGACCAAGAATGGCTCGACGAGCGCATCAGGCAGACAGTCCAGCACAACCTGGAGGTGGCCGGTCTCACCCGAGACCACCGAGATGTCTGCGAGTCTATTGATCTCGGCGCGTCCCCTTTTACGCGCGACATCAGAGAATATCCCCTTCCAAGGAAGTTCACTGTCCCAAGGTTTGTCACTTACGACAAGACCTCGGACCCGGCTGCACACCTTCGATACTTCTCTCAGAGGATGTCTGTTTGGGGGGACGAAGGTCATCTGAACTGTAGAGTTTTTTCCTCCAGCTTGGGAGACCTCCCCCTAAAGTGGTTCTGTGCACTCCCAGAGAGATCCATCTCGAGTTGGCAACGGCTCCAGCACCCCTTCATGAAGAAATTTCAGGCCTACAGAGTCATGCCAAAGACAGATGCAGATATAATGGCCTTGAAGATGAAGCGAGAGGAGAATATCACCCAGTACGCCAAGCAATTCTGGACGGTGTATAGCCAGATTGAGAACTCTAAAGACGAAGTAACGATCTTTGCCTTCTAGAATGCCCTGCTGCCGGACAATGATCTTCGCAAAGATCTGGCCAGAAACCCTGTCGCGTCTATAACGACACTAATGGCCAAAGTAAACCTGTTCATTGCTCAGGAAGAGGACCAGATCCTAGCTCGGGAGAGCTTTGGCGTTGGGCAAAAGGACCAAGATGGCAAACCGTCAATAAAGGATAAGGGGTCGTCTTGGAGAGAGGAATCGGACAGGCGCTAGGCGCCCGCCAGCTCGGCGAAGTCCCCAACATCCACCTCAAGAGGCAACAAGAAGCCCAGGCTGTCCTTCGACCCTTACAAAGCAATCAATACAATCTTCAAAGAGCCCATCCATAAGATCATGAACAAGATCAAGTCGAAGTCATTCTTCAGCTGGCCGCAGCCTATGAGAGGAGACCCGTCTGCCCGAGATCAGAGCAGATTCTGTGCTTACCATAAACAGAGCGGCCACAAGACAGAAGAATGCAGAATACTAAGGTCGCACCTAGAGAAGCTCGTCCAAGGTGGACATTGGAAGGACTATATCAAGGCGGGTGGCAGGGATGACAGCCGAGCTCCGCGCCAGGAAGAGAGAGGCCAAGACAGTGATGAGTCTGAGAAGCTCATAAATGTCATCCATCTAGCTCCTCCTCCCAAGGGAGTAACCGAGCTCGTGCCGAGTCCAGGCAGGCCTCCCATGGTAAACAGGTGATGGTGGCCGAACTCAAATCGGCTCCCAAAAGGGCTCGGAGAGAGCGGCCCAAGATCTAGTTCTCAGATGAAGATTTAGAAGGGGTCCAGCTCCCCTACAATGACCCACTCATTGTCACCCTGAAGTTGAAGAACTGCAAGGTACAGAGGATCCTCGTCAACCCCGGCGGTTCATCCGAGGTCCTCTATTTCGATTGCTTCAAGAGGATGGGACTATCAGAAAAAGACCTGCAAGAGGCCCGAACTCCCCTGATAGGTTTCAACGCTAAGCCGGTGTACCCTAAAGGGAAGGTGACCCTCAGAGTCTAAGTTGGCGGAGCATCCGTGATGGCAGACTTCCTGGTGGTTGATGCGCCATCCCCTACAACGCCATAATGGGCAGGACATGGCTCCATAGCATGGAAGCGGTACCGTCTACTCACCACCAGAAGCTGAAGTTCCCGTTGGAAGATAGAAATGGCAGGGTGGAGATAGTCACAGTCAGCGGAGACCGGCAGATGGCCAAGTAGTGTTTGAAGGCCGTGGTTCCTGGAGAGCGAGAGCCCAAACAAGTCAACATGGCCGAGATGGAGAAAAAGCTGGACGAGGTTGGTCAGGACCCAGAGAAGAAGAGCGTGGAAGATCTAATAGAAATTAGAATCGACCTGCATGATCCCGAGAGATTCTTCTTGTTCGAGAGCCAGCTTACCGAGCCAAAGAGGTCCGAGCTGGTCGAATTCTTGATGCTAAACAGAAAAGTCTTCGCCTGGACACCCTATGAGATGCCTGGCATCGACCCCAAGGTCATGTGCCATAAGTTAAACGTGGACCCCAACCATAAGTCCGTAATGCAAAAAGCTCGCAGAGCTGAGGTGCCGCAGACAGAGGCCATAATGGAGGAGGTGGACAAGCTGCTGGAAGCCAAAGTGATCAGATAGGTCTAATACCCAGTCTGGCTGGCTAATACAGTGGTGGTCAAGAAGAAAACAGGCAAGTGGAGAGTGTGCGTTGACTTCACCGACTTCAACAAGGCCTGCCCCAAGGACAGCTTCCCTCTCCTAAAAATTGATCAGATGATCAACGCCACCGCTTGTCATGACAGAATGAGCTTCCTCAACGCGTACCGATGCTATCATCAAATACCTCTGTACAGACCAGATGAAGAGAAGACTGCCTTCATAACACCCAGAGGCACCTACTGTTACAAAGTAATGCCATTTGGGTTAAAGAACGCGGGAGCGACCTATCAGCGGCTCGTCACCAAGATGTTCCAGGCGCAGCTCGGCAAAATCGTCGAAGTATACATTGACGATATGGTCGTCAAATCGAAGCAGGTGCAGAATCATTTGGAGGATCTAGCTCAAGTTTTCGACATTCTGAAGAAGTTTAAGCTCAAGCTCAATGCTTCTAAGTGTGCTTTCGGCGTCGGCTCCGGCAAATTTCTTGGGAGCTTGGTCACACGAAGAGGAATCGAGGCTAATTCAGATCAGATATCCGCCATCCTCAGAGTGCAGAATTCGACCAGTGCGAAAGAGGTCCAAAAGCTCACTGGCATGGCTACTGCACTGAACCGCTTCATCAGCAGGTCCTCAGATAAGTGCCGACCCTTCTTTCAACTTCTTAGAAAAAAATTGAAATTTCATTGGACCCCAGAGTGTGACCAGGCCTTGCAAGCACTCAAGGCCTATCTCTCTTCACCCCCCCTTACTCTCAACTCCGAAACATGGAGAAGTTTTGTATCTATATTTGGCGGTCTCGGATCACGCTGTGAGCTCGGTCCTCGTTAGAGAGGAAGATAAGCTTCAAAAGCCAATTTATTATACGAGCAAGACCCTTCTTGATGTCGAGACTAGCTATTTGCAATTGGAGAAGCTCGCGTTGGCGCTCGTCAGCGCCTCGCGCAAGCTCTCCCATTATTTTCAAACTCACACCATTGTGGTTGTTACGGAACATCCACTTAAATCTGTTTTCAAAAAAGCTGACTTTTTCAGGGAGGATCTTCAGATGGGCGGTTAAGCTGGGTCAGTATGATATTCAATACCAACCCAGGACAGTGATTAAAGCCCAAGTGTTGGCAGATTTCATCGTGGAGTTCTCTCCAAGTTCGGCACCAACTCAGCTCGGCACCGAACTGGGGGGCAGAGGACATGAGGAAGCACTCACGGAGACTGATGGCTCATCTCAGAATCAATGTCTTGCCTCGGCCTGGAGAGTCTTCGTTGACGGATCCTCAACTTCTAGAAAAGCTAGCATCGGTGTTGTCCTACAATCACCAGAAGGATTGGTCATCGAGCAGGCTCTGACGTTGGATTTCAAGGCATTAAACAATGAAGCTGAGTATGAAGCCCTAATAGTAGGACTAAACAGCGCCAAAATCCTCGAAGCTCAGCAGCTAGTGGTCTTCAGTGATTCACAGCTGGTGACGAACCAGCTGACTGGAGACTACCAAGCTCGCGACGACAGGATGACCGCCTATCAGCCCTTGCAAGAAAGCTGCTCTCTCAGTTCCAAACAGCCGAGGTCAGACAGATAGGCAAAGAGTCCAATTCTCACACCGACGCCCTTGCTAACTTAGCCTCCGCTGTCGAAACAGGAATGAGAAGAACCATTGAAGTAGGATCGTTGACGATGCCCAGTATAGAGCTCCATCCACCTCAGGAAGTCATATGCCTTAATCTCGGCCCGAGCTGGATGGACCCAATCATCTCTTACCTCAAGGATGACCAGCTTCCCGAGGACAAAATTGAGGCTCACCGAATCAGACTCAAAGTAGCCCGGTTCTGGTTGTCTCCCGAAGGTAAGCTTTACAGGAAGTCATTCACAGAACTTTGGTTTCGGACAACGGGACCCAGTTTGATTCCAACCTCTTCAAGAACTTATGCCAAGAGCTCGGCATTAGGAACCACTACTCCACTCCAGCGTACCTGTAGAGCAATGATCAAGCAGAGATCTCTAACAAGGTGGTACTCGATGGGCTGAAGAAGCGACTCGACCGAGCTAAAGGAAAATGTAGAAGAACTCCCAAGCTTCCTGTGGGCTTACAGAACAACTCCGAGGGACTCCACTTCGGCAACGCTCTTCTCCCTAGCCTATGGGATGAAGGCGGTCATTCCCTTAGAAATCGGCCTCCCAACTCTGAGATCTGAACTCTTTGATCAAGGCTAGAATGAGACAAATTTAGCTCTGGAATTGGATTTAACCGAAGCACGCAGAGAAGCAGCAGCCATCAGACTGGCCGCCTATCAACAGCAATTGGCCAAAGGTTATAACCAGAGGGTCAGAGAGAGGAAATTCTCGGTTGGTGAGCTGGTTCTAAAGAAAACACTCCCGGGTGACAAGGATCCAAATCAAGGCAAGCTAGCACCGAATTGGCATGGACCATTCAAAGTGATTTCCACTGCCGGACAGTCAGCCTATAGACTTGAAGATATGGATGGCCGACAGTTACCACGGCCATGGAACGCGTCGCACCTCAAGAAGTTCTATTTTTAATTTGTACTAAAAATTTTCAAGATTAATAAAAGCAGTCTTCTTGTTGCTCGATTCAGTCATAGAATTTGGTTGTAGTTATCGGCAGTTCGGCGACAGCGCCACTGATGAGATTGCCTTTGGGTCGGTACATATACCACCCATGCATGAAGCCATTACTACGGCCACTGATGAGATTGCCTTTGGGTCGGTACATATACCACCCAGGCATGAAGCCATTACGGCCACTAATGAGATTGCCTTTGGGTCGGTACATATACCACCCAGGCATGAAGCCATTACGGCCATTGATGAGATTTGCCTTTGGGTCGGTATATATACCAACCAGGCATGAAGCCATCTCGGCCACTAACGGGATTGCCGTAGGGTGGTTCACTCCACCCAGGCATGAAGCCATTTCGGCCAACGTGGTTGCCGTAAGGCTGGTACGTAACGCCCAGGCTTGAGTCCATTTCGGCCGAAAGGCTCCTCGGGTTGACACGCCTGAGCTTCCCCAAGCGGGAAAAACGTTATTAAAGGTGTTAAGGTGTCTTAAGAGTTCGTGGAGCCATATTAGACAATGGTGTTTAAGCTCGGCCAGTCCCTCCAAAACGGATTAAAATCGAGCCAAACTGAAACACTTGTAAAAAAGAAAATGCAAAAAGCAGCAAGACAAAAAAGGAGTCCACGATATGAGGCAAAAATTCAATTGTATTGATTCATTGAATATTACAATTGTCATTACATTGGATAAAAACAAAAAAAAAGAGAAAATACATCATTATTGCAAAAGGCCTTCAAGAGTCGGGGGCAGAGGCGTCGGCGTCGACCTCGGGCTGGGTGGCAGGCTCTATGATGACGTTAATTATGGGAGTCGACGGGCCGGGGAAGTTCGGCGGATTCACGAAGGACGGGTGGTCCTCCGTAATCCCCACCTCTTTCAAGGCAGCGTGCCACGACTTCTCCCAAGCCTGATCTCTCACACGGAGCACCCTAGCCTCGTAATGCGACGTCGCCTGCTTTATCTCATCCGTAAAAATGGCGTCGCCTTCTGCTTGAGCTTTGGCCTCGGCCTCAGTCGCTCTCTGCGTTTCTGCCCGGAGGTCTTCCTTCAGCTTCTCCACTGAGGCCTCGAGTTCAGCGATTTTATTTTTCCCTGCCTCAACCTCAGCCCTGGCACCCCCGAGCTCGGCCTCAAGCTTGCCCTTCAGCGCCTCCAGCTGACTCGCCTTCTGGGTACTGGCCCCCAGAGCTTCTTCAAGTTCTTTCTTCTCCTTATCAAGCTCGGCGATCTGGGGGCTTTGCTTATTGAATCTGTCGATGACCACCATCGACTTCTGCAGCGTCTGTTGAAAGGCAAAGAAGCAACAATCAGCCGAGATGAAACACTTAGTAAAAAAAAAAAGGGGTTGAAGCAATGAAAAGATCGAAGACCGAAAATTCACCTGGAAGCAGGACTGCAGCAGCGACGACAGCAGCTTTGGGTCGCTGTACCTCGTGTGATGCTCCATGTCCGCCAACAGGGCACACGCTTTGCCGAGTGTCTCGAGGACGAGAGAGCTGGACCTCTTGTGAATGGTATCCTCGATGGTTATTGGCTTGCCCGTGTCGAGGACGAAGCTCGACTCCCAGGGAGCTGGCAGTAATGTCACACCCGAGCTTGTCCCCTCCTCTCTCGGTCTCTTCCTCGAGATGCTCCCACCTTGTCCCGCTTCGGTTGAGGACGGCCGAGCCTTTGGATGTGCAGCTTGAACGAAGGCCTCCTCTCCCTCATCAGCAGGGACCGTGATGGGCTCATAAACCGAGATCTCGGCGGCCTCCGAGACCACAGGCGGAGGGGACCTAGGGGCTTCGTCCCCAAACGCCAGGGAGTCCAAGTCCGAGTCACCGGAATGCGCGGCATCTCTTCTGTCAAACTTGGCGAAGAACGGCGGGGTCGTCTTATGAGAGGAGTCTCGTTGGACTCCAGTTCGGGGGTCGAAGCTTCGGTTCCGGATGCAACCCTGCTGGCAATCTCGGGCGTTATCCGAGAGGGACTTGCTTTTGCCTCGGGTTCGCCTCTCTTCGGATTCTCTTGCGGCGGCTGTCGAGGGACATCAGCTCTCTTGTAGAAGTCGCGGTACTTCGACTCGTAGCCCAAGATTGCCCAAGCCGACTTGTCTGAGAACTCCGTGCACCTCAAGATCCTCTGATGCCAGGCCTCGTTCTTCTTCCAGTTGACTTGCCTGGCAAATTGCTTCCTCTCTCGAGCAGCTGCATGATCAAGTAAAGCGTCAGTTCGGGAAAGTAAAAGAAACAGAACAGAATTAGAACTAGAAGAATGATCTCATACTTGGAATGACCCCAGGGCGACGAGGGACTCTGTATGCTCTATCCTCTCCGGCGTCGAACTCCAAGTTGCCCGAGACAGACAAGAGGTCATCCCCCGCATATTTGTTGGAGTCTTCAAGCGCTGTGACGAAACTTTTTCGATGGGGCTTGACTCGGAGGTAGTAAGTGTCCTCCCGAGACTGACAGATATCATAGATGTCCTCTATGTCATAGACGCCGAGGTCGATGTCTAGGTGCCTATTGAGCACAGCCATGCCCATGATGATTTTGTAGCCGTTGGGCATCAGTTGGCAAGGGGTGATGGACCAGGCGCTAAGGCAGGCCCTAAGCAGGGGATCTAAAGGAAACCTAACCCCGCCCTCTATGACAACAATCAGAGGGATGGGCATCCAGCCATCGAAGTACGAGCGGCTCACATGATCCATGGGATCCGCTCGCCGGACGAAGACATCGTCCGGTACTCTGTACGCTGACTAAACCCCTCTATGGCTGCTATGCTCTCTAACCAGTGGCTATATATCCCCATGTCTAAAAGAAAAGAAGAGAAATGAGGAAGGGAAGGAACCAAAGGGAAAGCAGTGAATAACTAAACGAACTTGGAGGACTTACTGACAAGAAGAGTCTAGGGGCGGAGACGATTTCTGTTGTGAATCTGCGCTGGACGTCGCTGAAGGCTCTGCTCTGGAGTTTTTGGAAGTCCTTTTTCGAAAATGAGAAGTAAGAAAGGGGAAGAAGAAGAAGATGCAACCATTTATAAAAAAAAAAAAAAGAGAGGGAAGCGCCCATTGATGGTGCCGTTTCCGAAATTCAAAAATGTCGCTTCAAAAGGCTGCACGGGCACCCTGCTTGACAACGCGGCAAACCAGATGGTGACGCGTGTCATCGACTGTTTATCTCCCGCAATAATTAGGGCATGGCATTTACTGGCATTTACTACCCCAGACATGCGGAGAGAAGTTGGATAAGGACCACGTGTCGACAGCTGACGTCAGGGCAAGAATCTCCGGCGGTTTTTCGTGATTATAGCTCCCAACCTCAAGGAATCCAAGATCCCAAGAAGTCTGAAGCTAGGGGGCAATTGTGTGGGGCAATACTTGATACGCAAGTTATGCTAAGCCCAGCAATAATGCCAGCTCTTGTACTTCATCTTGGCCATGCGCTTTTTGGCTCGAACGCTGATGTGCTTGTTGAGACCAGCACTGGTCGCCACGACCTCGGCCCCGCACCTCGTCCGAAGTTACGCATCTCGGCCGCTGCTGGATGACAGACTGCTTGCCGAGACAGGCACTGACAACCATGTCCCACCTTAGGACACGTGGCAGGATATGAGCACACGCTGATGGGACAGATGCACCATCTCAGCCGTCCAGAATCCTTATAAAATCCCTGACAGAGCCACACCTAGCGGCTACAGCCGTATCAGGACAGGGCCTAAGAAAGGATCCGATGGAACCTTTGCCTCCAACAGGTCAAGGCAAGATCAGGCCCAATGTGACTAGCATTTAATGCAATATGGGCTGATCGGACCATCATTTAATGAAATGTGGGCTATGATGGATCCTCATTAATTACTCTATGGGCTAATGGGACCCTAGCAGTCAAATCATTAGGTCCACTATCATGTATCTAGGACTTCTCTCTTATAAAGGGAATACCACTCAAAAACCAGGTACGCACACATGCATGCAATCTTCTAGCCGTTACTCTGCCTCTCTTCTTCTCCAATCTTAGTCCCAGCACTAACAAAGGCATCGGAGAGGCCTGCGCTGCCCACAGCCAGGGTCATCTGACTGTTTTCTCTCCCCTTTCAGGTCCCTGAAGCGGCTAGCTCTGCACAGTCGATTGGATAAGTCCTTTTAAGGCTCCCCCTAACTTTGTGAGTTATATTTTCTGTACTTACAATCACCATCACCATCGTCATCGTTGTAAATTGTAGGATTTTGCTCTGTTTGATGATATTTGTATTGCTGTGATGCGAGTTTTTCATCTTGTTTTGATTTAGAGAATTTGAAATTAGGTATGATTAAGGATTAATTGTCTACAATTGGGTTATGATGTCTAGTTGAAGTTGAAGCTGGGGTTTCAGTTAATGAAGCTGAACTACTTCCATATCTATTGTATTCTTAATGTTTGATGGCTCTTGTAATGCTTTTTATGTGAGTTTTACTTCTCATGTTGATTTAAGTGAAATTTTAAACTAATTTCGATTCTGGAATACTTGATCTGCATTTGGTTGGTTGGTTTTCTATTGAAATTGCATTTGTTCATGCTGTATGATTTGGTCATCATAATTTTTTTTTTTTTTTAGGAATTTGGTTGCTTTTGTTTTTTTTCTTTCAGTAATATTATTTGATAGCTTCACAAGATGTTGACATTATTGATTGGACTATTAGTTTCATTTTTTTACTACCAATATTGTTAATTGCTAATGGTGGTGGGTATATTAGATCACTTTTGAGAAAGCCATACAAATATGCGTCTTGTCTCTAGTGATGGATGTGGAAGCTATTTGAATGTGGACAAAGAGAAGGCTGGCGGTTTGATTGACCCTTTGTATGCAAGCCACTGGCAAGTAGCTTGCTTTGTGAAGCCATTGCCAATTATAGGTAAACTGGTTACATGTAATTAGGTTGAGTAAATCGAAAGTAGGGAAACCAAAATTGATAAACATGGGGCTAACAATGTATTCTGGTGGTGGTATGTGCTGGTTGTGGGTTGTTTACCTTCTATGTTAAATGATTCTTGGAGTAGAGCAGTTAATTGACTGTATGGCATGTGTTGGGTGGAATGGATATGGGTGTACAGGAGATGGCCTTGTCACTGGTTAGTAAAGTTTTAAATGATTCCTTGGATGTTTAACACTTATTTCAATTGTAGGATGTCTGAACCGACTAGCCATCAAGCTGCGCACATAGCTTCAATAAGAAACATGAAATGGACAAATGAACATGATGATGTGCTGCTCCACATCATGCTTGAGATGCGCAAAGAAGGCAAAGTAATCCTTGGGGGGTTTACCTCGGAGGGATGGGCTTTGATTACAAAGGAAATGAAAACCAAACTTGGGCCCCAATTCAGTAAAGATAAATTGAAGAATAGGATGAAGACCTTCAAAAAATGGTATAGCGCGATGAAGGCTTTGCTATATTTAAGTGGGTTTTGGATAGGATGAAGAAAGAAAAAAAGGTCACAGCAGAAGACGGGGTGTGGCATGATTACATTGCGGTGAGATTCTTATTTAGTATATGTGGGGTTTTTTCATTGTGTTATATGTGGGTTTTTTTTTCTGTGTTATGCAAGTTTGACTTATGATCTATTACCCATGCAATGTAGGCACATCCTAGAGCTAATATGTATAGGTCCAGACGCTTGCTTGACTAATACGTCTAGTACGAAACATTCGGTGACTTAATTGCTAATGGTCGAGAGGAATTGGTTACGAATGATATTCCTTGATCATCGCCATCCATACATAACAATGACTAGGATGATGATTTGAATGTTGACGATGATGCCGCTACCCACAATGAGGTGGTTGGAGATGGGCACATCTCTACAGTTAGGGGGCGTAATATGACCCCTGTAGGATCATCCCGTCAAACAACAAGACGCCTAGGTACGGGGGATGCAATGGTTGCAGTCGTCAGGCGCATGGCAGATGCAATAGACACAATGTCAAGGAATACATCGGAAGAATGAATGAAGAAGGTGTGGGAAACAATACTACCTCTTGATTTGGATCCAATGATAAAGTTACGCGCATTTCGACAGCTAGGGAATGAAGAGATGGCCTCATAGTTTTTGGCCTTAGACAACGATTACCGCAAGATAGTTATAATTAACTTCCTTAACAATGTTTAATTTGATGTTTTGGTTGTTATCTTGGACTTGTAAGTCGTGGTTATGAATGTAAGGTAGGACACAATTATGTTTCTTTTGTTGGTATGTCATGTATGTTTTAATCAAGACATGGGATGTTTAGACAAGGAATGTCTTTTATTCATTTTGTTGGAATGTGATGAACACTTTTAGTAATTTGTGGGATTTGTGGACAAAAATGATTTCTATTAAGATTCGTGAAATGTCATAACTTATATTAGATGTTTGTGTTTTTTTTTCTTCTCCCACAGCATGAACAGTGAAGATTTTGTATTCTTTTTAACTAATGTTGTTACATCAACATGTCTCTTATGGTACCGTTACCAGTATCTCTCCAAAAGTAAAGTTCATGAAGCTGCACAAAGTGTAAAGACTTATCTCAATGAAATCTTGACTGGACACTCTTGTAAATGTCTCGACATATTCAAAATGAGTAGTGGTTGTTTCTTGCTTTTGGCCAATGAGCTAAAACGTTGGGGCCTTGTACAGGACTCTTGTACAGTGATGGTGGAGGAGCAGTTGGGGATATTTTTATTCACTATTGGCCACAGTCAGAGAAATTGTATAATGCAAAGATTATTTCAACATTCAGGGGAGACAATCAGCAGATACTTTACCAAGACATTGGATGCAATCATAAAACACGCGCCATATAATTATGTGAAACAATCCGATGGGGAGTGTCCACCCAATATTGCAAATAATCCTTTGTCCTACCCATTTTTCAAGGTAACATTTTATGAGGCAACAAATATAAAACCAAATGCTATATTTTAATGCATGTTGTATTTGTTTATAGGATTGTGTTGGAGCGATAGATGGTACACATACCCCCACATGGGTTAGACTTGAAGAGCAAGTCCGTTATCGCAATAGAAAGGGTGGATTATCACAGAATGTTATGGTCGTTGTATCGTTTGATATGAGTTTCAAGTATGTATGTGCTGGATGGGAGGGATCAGCCTCATACTGGAAGATTCTTCAACATGCAGTATGGAGACGGGCCCAAAATAGGTTACGTGTTGTAGCAGGTAGTAAACTCTAGGCCCTTTGTTATTAAATGTATAAAGATTTTCCTATTTAATCCATAACAAGAATGTCCCATTTTTGTTTTTCAGGAAAAACTTATCTAGTAGATGCCGGTTATGCAAACACGCATAGGTTTTTTGCCCCGTTTCGCAGAGTCTAGTATCATTTAAAATAATGGTCCACAACGCAAGTGCCTAGGACTGAACATGAACTATTCAACTTGTGTCTTGCAAAGTTACGCAATATAGTGGACAGAACATTTGCGGTGTTGAAGCAACATTTTACCCTTCTGCAAAATGCTCCACGATATTCTATGAGGACACAAGTCAAGATCGTTGTGGCATGCTCTGTTTTACACAACTTTATCCGTCGATGGAATCTTGAGGACGATTTGTTTAGGATAACATTTAATGAAATGATGGAAGAGGATGATGTGGTTGATGAAGAAGATCAGGATATCGAAGTGGACAATGTTAGTGGTCCTAGTGATGTGGACAAGCAATTTATGACAGGTTTTAGAGAACAACTATCTAAATATATGTGGGAAGCTAGGGGACCAAGGAGAGTTTGATTTCACGTTAGCTTTATCAATGTTTCTTTGTAGGTACATAAGTTGCTTATATGGGTTTTTCTTCTGTTGGGTTACTTTTGTGTACCTCTTTTGGATTTTATGGCTGGCCCAGCCTGTGGGCATCATTTTTGGGTGGTACAACTCTACCTTGGTTGTGTCACTATGATATGAGTGCAAGTGGGTTGGACGCTCCTCATTATTTTGTAAATCTAGCCCTTAACTTTGGAAATATATACTTATTTTTCATCCAAAGGTAAGCTCTCTACTTTATGTTAATGGATTGGTTGCATTTTCATTTTCCAAATGACACACCAACCATGAATGACCTGGTAGTTGCAAAAGTTGAAGTTGATTGATGTTCCAAAGTATTTAAAATTCTTCCCGTCATTTTATGCTAGGTTCAGATCTTCACAAGTTTTAGCTCTTTTTCCCCTGTTTCTTCTTCATCTAGTCCTTTGTTCATAAGCTCTTCACACTTTCTTTTATATGCAGCTGTAACCTGTTAAATGAGAACTATGAGCTACATTTTTCTAGGTACATGAGCATGATCAATGTTTCTTATATCAAACATATGAGCTACATGTTAGGAATTTTGTAGATTGCAATTTGATGGATGCATTATCATTCAAGCATCATTTGATTTACACACTTGCATTGTTTAAGAAAACTTGAAATCTTGTTTTATACATGCATGGTTTTTAGACTTGAAAAAACATTGATTTATGCATGTTTTGTTTTCAATCTTGGATGCATTTGTTTTTGGAAAAAAGTTTTAGAAATCAAGCTAGCCTTTGGTTTTAAAGTTTTGAATCATTGTAGGCTTTTTGTTGTTACATGTTTTTAAACCCCTTAGAATGATTTAAAACATGTTTTCAAGCTTGATTTAGTGGCCCAAAAATCCCCACAAAGAAACACCTTCAAATATGCAAAAGTTGGATTTTTGGTCCCAGGGGGTCGGCCAGCAGTGTCGCCGGTCGACCGACCCAGGGGTCCCGGTCGACCGGCAACACTGCAGGTTGATTGGGCCCCTGAAGCTCCAACGGTCAGAAATGTGACCGTTGTGCCTTCCCGGTCGACCGAGACCTGTTTCTAGGTCGACCGAGGACTAGCCGTTGGGCATTTTTTGGCTATAAAATGAGTTCTTTCCTTTGCCAAAAGTTGGGAATTTTAAGCCCCTCCTTGAGAGGTTTTGAGGCATATTCAAGGGAAAAGAACCAAGGGATGAAGGGGATCATTAGGAAAGCTAAAGCTTGGATTAATGAAGTTAAATCACCAAGTAGGCTCTACTTTCCTTAATCATATGTTTTCATGCTTTGTTTTATTTTTGGTAAATCATTTGTAGCATGATAAACTATGTTTGTGTTGTGTCCTTAACATGTTTTATGTTTTGAGTTGATTTATTGTTTTGGATACAACATCATTTGATTCAATCCAAGTAGTACTTAATCTTTGGTAAATCTAAGTAGATCATGTTAATGAAAGAAACTTGGTAAATCATATGTAACATGATTCCTATACTTGGTTGAATCTTTGGTTGTTGTTTTCCATCATAAGAAAATCACCTTCAAAACTATCTTATGTTTTGGATTCAACTTCTTTACAAATCATATGTTTTCATGTTTTGTTTTATCTATGATAAATCTTTAGTAGCATGTTAACCTATGATGTGTTGTATCCTTAGCATGTTTTATACTTTGAATTGATCTATTGTTTTGGATGCATCACCATTGATTCAACCCAAGTAGTACTTTAACCTTGGTAAATCTAAGTAGATCATGTTAATGGAAATATCTTTGAAATTAGATGTAACATGATCCATATACTTGGTTGAATCTTTGGATGTTGTTTTTCCATCATAAGAAAATCTCTTTCATTATCTTATGTTTTGGATTCAACATGTTTACAAATCATATGTAACTTTGTTTTAAAGTTCACAACTTGCTTTGCTTTGATCGGTATATCCTATTCAAGTTGCTTTTGTAATTACATATGATTTGTCCCCTTATTTCAATCAAATCTATTTTTATGGTTTTTGAGCTACATTGTTGATTTGATTGACATCCCTATGCATCACATGTTTAGAACTAATTAATTTCATACAACTTGTGTATCTTTGACATCATTAACAAGTTGTTTCTTTTAACATGTGACTTGCATTCTATCCTCAATCATAAATGTTCTATGAGCTAAAACTTTCAAAAGCCTTAGGCATACATTTATGAGCTTTCATTTTCAAAATGATTGAGGACCACACACACACACTTCATGTACTTTCATCTTTGCATTCATAGTGTGAGTGTGTATTAGTTTTTCACTTCCATATCCGCCTAATTAAGAGGCAAATGTAATGAGCTAAATAGAATCTCTATCAAATGTATGTTAGACACTAATTTAGTGAGATAACCAACCTTGTGGTTGAAAAGGTTCATGCTTAGCCTTGAAAGATAACCAACCTTGTGGTTGAAGAGGTTATTGCTTAGCCTATAAAAACATAGTGTATAGGTTGATGTTGAGCCTTGAAAAACATCATTGTAAAGGTTATTGCTAAGCCTTGAAAAGCATATTGTAAAGGTTATTGCTTAGCCTATTGAAAAGCATAAATAGTGGAAATCCGGTGGGGTGTTGGATCACAAGCCGGTAGTGGATGTAGGCATTGAGGCCGAACCACTATAAATCCTTGTGTGATGGTGCTTGCTTTGTGGTGATTGTTTTCATTAAGCTTCCGCATTTTATTTGTAATCACCACTTGTGACTAGTTTGTTTTAAAGAAGTTAAATTTGTTAAAATTGGTCATAATTGGAGCTCACCCTATTCACCCCCCCTCTAGGGTTCGGATCCTCATGGACTTACACTACATTCTTCTCTTCTCTGCTACTAGTGTGACGGGAGAAGATCGGACCGCGGACTCCATCGCTGTGAGCAGAGAAGACCACTCTTCCCTTTGATGCCGCGACAAACGCACTCTCACTCCTCTCTATCTCGGCAAAGACAAGGGAAGGTTTCATTTGCTATGAAGGTTTCATTTGCCTCTTTCGTTTCATTTGGCTCGTTTCATACCCTGTTGATTCATTTGCATATTTTTTTTCAGCCTATTGGGCATGTTGGTTTTGCCTGTTATTTTCATTCCATGTTGATTCATTTGCCTGATGAATTATTTGCCTGTTGAGTTTATGCATAAAATTAAAGATTCGGCCTGTTCTTTTCATTCCCTGTTCTTTTTTATTGCTATTTGTTTCATTTACCTTTTTTTGTATAAGGGTTTATTTAAAACAACTTTATTTGAGATAAGTATAATAGAATCAAGGGACATTTACTTCAAAAATCTCATTAAATAGGGTAATAACAACTGAGGACCCTAAATTTTTATAATGACGGCCAAGGACCTCCAGCCCAAGATCCAATATTTCATTCCATTTTTGCCCTTAGTTAGTTGATCTCAATATAACCCTAAAAAAAATGTTCTTTACCCCCGTATCAACAGCAACAGTAAAATAGAAGAAAGAGAGGAAAGAAAAGCAGGAGATCAACGCCCGACCCCTTTTTTCTCAATCACAATAAGAGAGCGATTGCTCGATGTCAGCAAAACCCTAAACAACGAAAAACTCAATTATTGTTGACGCTAATTGGGCATTTTTATTGACGTCAACACAATTCTATGTTGATGTCGACGATGTCAACAAATTCACAGGGTCACTCATGCTGTTAACTGTGCATTTTTGTTGACGTCGACACAATTTTATATTGATGTCAACGAATCTTCTATCAACGTTAACAAATTGACAAGGATTGATTGTATATAACTGGGCATTTTTCTTGATGTCAACACAATTTTATGTTAATGTTGATGAATGTTTTGTTGATGTCAACAAATATTACTCATGACATAATAGGGAACTTGTTATGTTGACATCAACAAAAAAAAAGGGCAAAACGGGAAAAAAATAGATGATTTGGGCTGGAGGTCCTTATCCGTCATTATAAAAGTTTAGGGTCCTCAACTGTGGTTACCCTATTTAAGGAGATTTTTGTGGTAAATGTCCCTAGAATCAATTACGTTTGAATTAGATCATACAAGTGAAAAACAAGCCAAGGGTGTAGGCAGTTTAGGCCATGTATTTCATATGTGATGGCCATAAAAAGCCACAATGGCTCATTGACTTGTTCCTCCATTTTTTTCCTATATGGGTGCATGCATTATCGTTAGCAACAAGTGGAGAGCCATTTCCTGCTAAACTCATAAATCTAATCGTTGAGGAACTCATATAAAACCTCTTTCCTCCAGATTACATACACAGTAGTATACAAACAAAGACTTTCAATGGTCCTAAGGCTAACAGTACATGAGATATTCAGTGATCACAAGCCTCAAAGAAATACCTCTCTGCATTGTTGTTGTGCAATCTTCAAACATAGTTGTTTTGGTTAAACTTGACTCCTATAGTAGTTGAGTGGCGTTGCTCTAGTCTGTCATCTAGGATGTTAATCTTATTCCTTTTCATTTTGACCTGTGATAATGAAGATGGCACATTGATTGTAATGTAGGTTATTTGGGATGAACCTTCATCAAGTAGCCAAAACTTGCAATCGACAAGAAAACTAGGTAAAAGCTTAAATAAGTCAAAGATGAAGATTAGGTTTTAGAGAATTGGATTTACAGACAAACAATGAGGACTAGTCATCCCACCAAATGACCAGCACTAACCCTCCATATATATCATTCAATATTTTTTTCTCATCAATTTGTTCATTGTTACAAATTAGTTGGTAGTTATTAGAATATTTTGAAACAAGTCCCTAATTGTTTATTAACATGGTCTACTCCAGAATTGGATTTTCAGGTGGAATATGATTTGGAGTGTGTTTAGCACCTACTGCTATAGATAGGAAGTAGAAGATCTAAAGCAACGAGTGCAAAACTATCTCTACATTCAGAAAGGATAGATTTATCCAATGTGTCTGAAAGTACATAAACAAGTTCAGTGTTAAGGCCTCATCACTAAATTTGAAACAGTAGCATACCGGAGTATACTCATTAGTTGATAAATGGAGGTCCTTGCATATTAACGCTTATGGTGAAGAGGTTCCAAATTCTTCTGCAAAGCTCAACAAGATATATTATCGTGGCAATAGAATTAATGCCAAGCACTCTGATGAACTTGGTTACCTGTGTTATAGAATTAAGTATTTAGCATTACTGAATACACAGCAACAAGCCATGTTGCCATTACAGACTCCATTTGCTATTCAAAACGCACAAAAAATCATATAAGCTATTCAAAACACACAAAAAGTCATATAAGCTATTCAACCCATTAAAACTCATGTCCATACTAGGATCCAAATCCTCCTACAACAACACCTACCTTCACAAAATTGAATTTTTTTAAAACTTCGCTAAACATTCATGTGAATGCATCTTAAAATCTAGACTATCCATCTGTTTAGTATTCACGTAGAGATGACAAATCATAAGCAAGTTACTTGAACTACAAATAGATAATGCTCCCCTCTTACTCCTACAGATAGTGCTATATCCTTATTCCCTACCTCTCTAAGTTCACGTTTTTTTTTCCTCCTTTTTGGTAGCTATGGAATTCTGATACTCTGTTTTGTACTCTAGATGCTGTTGTTCAAGGTTTTGTTTCTCATACGTGGTAGTGTTACACCCCGACCCAAATTAATGGCGATTAATGCTAATTAAGCATGAGTAATCGTATTAATGAAGGTTAATGACCAAAGATAGAGAAATTAGTCTCAGATGATGCATTAAGCATAATGGAATGGACTTGAATGGAATTGAATTGGTTAAGATGAATTTAGACTCAAACAAGGTAGGCTAAGGACTTTTTCGCAAATACGGGTTTTCACGTATTTCCTCAAATACAGAAATTCTTGATATCAACACGTGTATCTCGAATAGTACGTTAACTTTCATAATAGACGTGATTACATTTGACCTCAAATGGACCAAGTGAGGCTTCATTTGACTCAAAATGTAATTTGGCTTAACAAGAGGGAGTTTTGGTGTGAGAGGGCCTTATATTAGAGTGAGATGAGGGAAAGAGAGCTCATTCCACTCCAAGCAAAACCCTAGACTAATCTTCTTCCTTTTCCTTCCATTTTCTTCATCAAGAGTGAGATTAGTAGAGATCCAAGTGGTTAATGAGGAGTATAGCTTCATCTTCATCTTCTTCCCTAAGTCATTTACCCCATTGTTGAAGAGTAGAGCTTGAAGAGAACTCAAGATCTCTTTGCTTGGAACCACAAGTAAGTAGTTAGTCTCCTCTTAGGATTTCCAAGTTCTATTGGTTATTTTGTGTTGATTTCTAGACCAAATGACTCATATGAGTTCATTTGCATGTTTTCATGGAATTAGGGTTTAAGATTAGGGATTTTCATCTCAAAAGCAAGCTAAGCAAAAAGGGTTGGAGTTAATTAACCTTCAACAAGGCAAGTATAAACATTGCTTGTGATTAGTGTTAATCATTATAGAAATGCATAGAGTTTTCATGGATTTTTGTACATTTCCATTAGATTATGGAATTATTTATGATTGATTAAGGTGGGTAATGAATGATTAGAAGTACTGTTGTGGATGAATGATGTATGAGGAGGGAACAGGAGGTTCCAATGTTTAATGCAGGTTGTGAATGAAATGAATGAAGAAAGGAAAGGGGAGAAAAATCAGGTTTTCGGACCTGCAACTCGTCCTCGGTTCGATCGATCGGACAGTTCGTAACTGGGACATGATTTCAAGCCGATCGATCGGACGGTTGAAATTGGTTCTTTTGAAACCAAATACTTTTTCCATGAGTCTTAGTGGTCTATAAATTAGTGTTAGAACTAATTATACTCTAATCTAAGATTTGTCAAGGTTATAGAAAATAAAAGAAAAGAATGGTAGTGCATTAAGTATAATTAAATTGTATATGGATTCTTTAATTGTGTTATCTAAACATGCATAAGTGTTACCTAAGTTATTGAATGTACAAACTACTATTAGTGATGTTCATCGAGAATAACACGTACATTCAATGACAAACGCTTCACTCATTTGTTTGGTTTAGGAATTTGACTAGAGCTTGGATAGAATTAATAGATTTAATTTGATTCCGAGTCCGACACTACTTACTAGTTTCTTAAACTCATTACTGAGCTGAACTGAATAATGCAATGAATGAATAGTTACTAAAGGTAACAATAAATTATAAACAATCCTACTGCAGTAGATGGATTTGGGGGCGTTCCGGAGCTCCGTGGTGATGTAGTCGTCCCTGGCCCGGACACTAATAAGTCCCACATATTCCGATCATATCTATGGGTATTGATTGATGCCTTCCATTCGGAAGATGAATCCTTCCTTTGAGGGAAGATGGTAAATTAAATGAAATTAAATGAATGAATGAAAGCTATGGTAGTGACCATCTTGTATATGTCTATTGATTAACTCTTAAGTTTACCTATTGTCATTGTAGGAATTATCTAGATTTGTCTAGAATGGTATTTGTTACCAAATGGATTTAATGAATTCAGTATATGTATTAACATGTGCTATTACAAGATTTGTTTATACATTGTCAAACCGTCGTGTTCATTAGTGTTATTGATGACATTACAGGCCCGTTTGCCCCTACCGGTGCAGCAGCCCCCCCGGCGGCAGCAGAGGAGACCGCTCTGGTTCCTCCAGGAGGATTAAACGAATGGAACGGACGGAATACCATTTGATATGGGTATTCGAGCGCGAGAAAGAACTATAACATTTTGAGAAACATTTTGAAAAATTATTTTGTTTAACCATTTTGAGATGTAATTAATTGTTATTGCATGATGTTTTGGGTACACACCGATTGATAAGAAAATGATGGGTATGATACATGTATAAGGACTTTATTCTTTTTGTATATATGTAAATCGAAATTTGATATTGTCTTTTTTTTTTTTGCTGTAAGGGTAATTTCATTAAACAAAGGAAAGAAACAAAAGAAAAAACAGAAGCAGGGCAGAGGAAAAATAAATGGGTCTCTAGGAGACCTCCAAAACGAATACATGAAGAGGAAAGAAGCCAGAGAGAAGGGGGCTGCCGCAAGAGGGAGAGAAGCAATCAAGAGAAGCTGCAGGCAGGAGAGGGAGAAAAACCACGAACGAGCAGCCTGGATGATTAGGCTCTGGAACGAGCAAAACCAAAGGGATGAGCTTGACAATCGGATCAGCAATTGAGAGCTGCGAACCGATCCGATCTCCCTGCAACTTCGAGCGGAAAAGGGGGAGAGACCTCTGGCGAGCTGCAGAGGAGGAAGCCTGGGAGATTTGGCCCTGGAGCGACCCAAACCAGAAGATGGAACTTGACGATCGAGACTACACTAGGAGGCAACGATCTGCACGAGGAGGCTGCGATCCGATCATCCTGTTGGGATTCGGAGGAAGAGGAGGAGAGATCTAAGTTGATTACTGCAGTAGGGTTTGGTAATTTTCCTCAAGGTAGTAGATAGGTACTCCTGGATTTGCTGTTGAAGAGAGGAGAGGGGGATCTTCCTGGCCTCGAAGGTAGCTTCATTCCTAGCCTTCCATAGAAAGAAGATGACATAGATGAAGACAGTTGCCATGAGTCTTTTGCCAGTCCGGTCGTTTCTTCTGGAGAGAGCTTCCCAAATTGAGGAGACTAATGGAGAGCGTGGGACGTCGATCTTAGCTGAAAGCAGAGCCACGTCCAAATTGCTTTGGCTTGCTCACAGGAGAAGAAAAGATGGATTTGGGAGTCTTCTTCTCTACAACAGATATTGCATCTGGAAGCTAAGGAGAAACCCAACCTCTTCAGACGGATCTCAGTAGGAGTCTTGTTATGCATTAGGCGCAATCCGAAGCAGCTTATTTTATGGAGACTTATGCTATTCTAGATGAAGGGAGGCCAGTCCAGAGGTGAAGATCTAGAGCGGATGAGGTGCCAGGCTGCCTTGAGAGTGAGCTGACCATCTGGGGAGTCTCTCCACCTAAGAGAATCCTTGGAAGAGTAATCAGGGGAGAGAGGGGAGAGGGCTTTAGAGAGGAAGCTCTGATATTGTCAAATATATATGTTTCCGCAATATTGTGTATTTGACAGGTTTATTGAAGATGTTATCCCTTGTGGATTCTATTTTAACTTCGGTTACTTCGGAGTTTACGGGAGTAAGTATGGGCTCACGGCTCGGGGTTATCGTAATTCGGGTCCGGGTTGTGACAGGTAGGGTTTCTTTGAACGTTGTTTTCTAATGTAGTGTTGAGTCCATCATTCCATCTCCTACATTTGGGGGTTCTCTCTCTCTCTCTCTCTCTCTCTCTCTCTCGTGCAGTTTTCTTTTGTTTTGGTGAACATACATATATCATTTAACCAATCCTCTAGCTCGTGGGGTTTTGATTTGTTTCCCTGAGGGTTTCACATGACACGTGCAATTGTCTAACATTGCTAAAGAGGTAATGTTCTTTACATAATTTGTGTCATAATCATTTAACTTATTTTTGCAACTTTTGTTTCTGCTGATCATTAATCGCAATATGACCTCTAAAGTCTCTCCAAGTATAACAAACAACAGCTTCAGCTCTGATGGAGAAGACATTTCAAACAGATTTAATGAAGATGAATAAATCATTGACGCCGTTCTAGGTATCATCCTCAATAATTAGTCAATGCATTTCTATGGAAGCATCGTTTAATATAATTTCTGACATGATTTTTTTTTGTCTTTTATTTTGTAGGCCTTGCCATGTGGTCTTCGACTCGCTATTAGCAAGATCTTGGATAAAATAATTTGGGCATGATTTTCCTGTCTTTTATTTATGGAATTTGATTTTTTTTTTTTTTGCCAAGTTGGATTTTAAGAATGTTTGTATGTAATTTGTTGTTGAATGGATGGAGTCACAGTTTTTATTTTATTACTTCCACTGGATGAATGGAAGGAGTTGTTTTTGGCCTTTTTGTTTGTACATGTTACAGATTATTCAATTGAATTGAAATAGAGGATGGATGGCTATGGATTGACCTTTTCTTCTCACTATAATTTGAATGGATGGATTGATGTTTTATTTTAGATAGATATGACGGGGGCTATGCCTATGATATGCTTATTTCCATTGCTAAATTGTGTTAGATATGATTACTTGTGGCATGCTTGTGTGCTATTGTTATTCATAGAAATTGTTACACAGTGAATCCATAATCTGCAAAAATTAAACTGAATATTTCATTGTCTATCCTTCCTTCAAAAACCCATTTTTCAATTTTGGAGCCCCACTAGAATATATAGGTGATGTTCTACACACTACTAGAAATCTGAGTATTCGCTCATCAAAAACGCGGGCGGCCGCCTGTGGCGGTCGCAAAAGACCCATTAGCGGCCGCCTATCAGGTGAAACGGCGGTCGCTAAAGCCCAACCCCGCCAAACCCTCTTTTTCCTTCCCACTTCTTTTTTCCCTTGCTCCCGCGCTCTCGATCGCTCATCGCTCATCTCCTCTCCTCTGCTCTCGATCCGCGCCTCGATCGCTCATCTCCTCTGCAATCTTTCTCTCTCTCTCTCTCTCTCCTTCCCTTCTCTCTCTTCTCTCCCTCCCCTTCCCTTCTCTCCCCCTCTCTCCCTGCGTTCACCCTCTCTGGCCAGCGCCCTGTGAAACCCTTCCCACTGATTCTCTCTCTCTTCTTCTCTCTTCTCTCCCTCTCCTTCCCTTCTCTCCCCCTCTCTCCCTGCGTTTCCTCTCTGCCCAGCCGCCAGCGCCCTGTGAAACCCTTCCCACCTATTCTCTCTCTCTCTCTCTCTCTCTCTCTCTCTCTCTCTCCAGCGCATCCCTCACCTCACGCCTTTCTCGTCTCCTTCGGCATCTCCCTCCTACGCTCACGGTCGCCAGCGCATCCTCCGGCCGGCATCCATCAGGTATGTATCATGTTACCATTTGAAGCGCTGCATCACTTTTGTTGTAAGACTTCCAACTATTTGTGATTTCAGTATCTCTCTCTAATGTTCCTTCTTTGTATGTGGATTTGTGATTTCAATATCTCTCTCATTTTCCCTTCTTTGTTTTGTTGGGACCGTTGAGTTGCTCCATGCCCCTTTTTTTTATTGTGAGTTTTTGGCAGCTCAAAACCTTCAATTTTTGGCATGTGGGTTACTCAAGATGCCCTGATTCCTGGATTAATGCTGAATATGTGTGCATATAAAACAATCTTTGATGTATTGTTTGCATAGGGTTTCATTTTGTACTGTCCCAGATCCACTGGATGATATGTGCAAGTTAAAAATGTCTGGGGTTTTTGGGCCTATGGAACAATTACTACCTTTCTTTGATCTGTTCCTTAAAACGGGCGTTTATTCAGTATGAATGTAGTCAAACCTGTACTTTTTTTATTTTTTGGTTGAAATCAAACCAACCCTTCCCTCCTTTTGATGATTTAGAAGCATCTTCTAAACCCGAACCCACCCTACTCCAAGTCTGATGTTTTGAGTCCTGAAGCTCATCATCTGTGATCTATTTATTCCGGTTTAGAGATTTTGTTAGTTTGAATTGCCATTTATTGAGACTGGCACTGTACATTGTATTTTGGTATTCTTTGATCCATCATTTATATTTGTTTTTTTATGGTGTGATACCCCTTTTAGTCTTTAGCCTAATTACATTTCCTTGAATAAAAAAAATTGCCTTCCATGAGATGGTCCCTATTTGTTACTTGATATGGTTTGTGTGGGATTGCATCACATTTGGTGGTCTCTGCTAACCCTAAGCAAGATTGTTCATGCACCTCTGTCCACTTTGTCAATAACCAAATTTTGGGCCGGTTCCCTCGCTGTCTATATATAACTGCTAACAGTTCTTATATAAGATGGAAGGGAACCTAGCTTGCCTATCTTCTGGGATACAATGAACAAAAGGTTTTTTTTTACTTGTAAATCACAATATCTAGCATTTCAAATTGAAACTTGGTATTTTCACGGTAAAGCTACTTTATTGTGTGATTTTGTACTGTGGATTTACTGTACCAAATTTGGGCGGTAACCATCTGGAAACTGAATGTTCCCAAACATATAGCGAGTTAGACGTGCAACCACTGGAAATTTGTGTACAGTGTTGAAGCTTTTGGCTTGAATACTCACCATTACTGTGACCCCAATCAGATGCCTGAAACAAATTTTTTTTATTCATTCTCTCCCTCAGCTAGGAAGATTATCATCTGATGATATGAATGCCGTGAATAATACGAGGTACTTGGCCACATCAGATTCCAAAAAGACCTCAGGAGTGGGGTTACTCATTATAGGTAACCCGAACCCACCCTACTCCAAGTCTGATAAAAGAGGAATCATTGTGTGTAGGGGACTCAAATCCAGGTTTAGGGTCCAGATAGGACTTGGGCGAAATCTTATTCCCATAGGACTCTATGTAAAAGATTGTTGATCAACTTTTAATGCCCGATTCGGATGATTCCTATTTTTGCACACACGTAAATCTTAGGGGCACCTTTCAAGTCCGTAATTCTCTTATGATGTTCATGAGTTGCATGTGTGTATGTGGACCCCACAAACTGAGCATTTGTCCATTCATTCTGAGCATTGACCATGCAAATTTGAGACTCATCTAACTTCATCTACCTAGTGGGTTTTATAAGGTTTTGAGTCCATCACAATTTTACCTCTCAGGATTCACATATATCCCAAATTTTGCATACAGATAGGTTGCAGGAGGAAGAACTTTCAGCCTCTATTCCAAGACACACCTCTTGTATTTCTCTCAGGTTCTAAATGACAGACTTGCATAATCTACTGGTCTGTAATGGAGTTAATTTGGAAAGATTCACAGCCATTTATTCATAAGAAAGTTTTGGAAGGCCCAAACTTCAAGATTGTTATTAAAAATAATAGGCCATGTGGCCCAATTGAAGAGTTTAGATACAATCACTCAATGACACTTATTTTATTTTCTCAGATGTGTCACATGTGCCCTCAAATCTCAATTTTCTTCCTTTTTGGTGACAGGTGACATGCATGATTGTGTTGCTTTTAAACAGTTCTTAATTTAAGTCAAACGGTTTTGGTATGGGAAGGTCAGTTGTTAATTTGTCAAAACATCTGCACTTCATCACTTCTCCATACAAAAAAGTCCTTCTCAATCCAAAAGCAGAAATAAAATGCTCAAACTAGACATACCCACGTGTTCTTTCCTCGTCCTTGTCCATTACAAGCAGTTGTAGCATGAACACGCACACACACCTGCATAATTTGATGTTTGTGGGATATTGGAGTCATGGGTAGACCACCAAACGCCTAGAGCAGAAAGTGCAAGAGTACTTCCTCTGGGTCTTGAAACAGAGAGGGAGGAAGCAGAATCTCCATTGGCTCTTAAATCATAGAATGGGTCCATATCACCTCAAGAAAAATTTTATATTTGAAGATTTCATTGGTTGTGAACCTTTCATTATCAACTTTTATCCATTTGCATGCATTAGTGAAACTTAGACCCGTTCGAGAATTGTGTACGACATATGTTCGGTAATCCTTGACGCGACGGATTGGGTCTTTGACTAGATTCGTTGTTCTTGTGATGTACATTCGAACTTTGTCGTATACGATTCTTGAATTGTCCAGTTCGGACAGTTTGAGAATGCAATTATCCATCTTATACTTAATAGCTCATGCAAGTCTGATGTTAGACAGAGTTTCGGTTGATGTCCCATTGTTCTCTGGGTACATACATAGGTACGACTAATGTTGTACCTGTGTCGTGTACTTGGAGAACCACGCGGACATGCTGCCGAAATTTTGTTTGACTAGGGGACGAAGCATTCGAGTTGTTGAGTGCAAGTTGGATCGTGCATTCTCGAATGGGGTAGGACCAACCACCTTGTAGTAAGGAGTTTGCAGTTTATGGATAGGTGACTTGCATGATGCCACGGTACATTGGGCTAATTGTACTTGTTCATTTTAGACTTCCACAGAAGCACTTACGGAGATGGACAAGAGTTGGATTGATTTACCGAATAGGATGTCTCGGGAATACATGGAGGGGATTAACCAGTTCATGGAATTTACCAATGGGTTTGACAATGAGTTCATCAGTTGTCCATGTAGAAAATGTGGGAATCGGTATTATTACAGAAGAGAGATTGTTCAAGAGCATCTGATTCTGAATGGATTCTTGAAGGACTACAAGAACTGGATAAAACATGGAGAAGAGTATGTTTCCTGTCGCAGAGAGGAAATAGATGAAATTGAGGTGGATGATATGTCAGAGGCTGATCCGATGAACGTGATGTTAAATGATATCGCGTGCGGGTTGGCACCCGAATACAGAAGCTGTGAGACTGAGGGGGCGGGTGGGAGTAATCCTCGCTCTGGTGCCGATGAAGAAGCCTTGAGATATTTTGAAATTCTAGACGATGCACAGACAAAATTGTATCCTGGATGCAATGACTTCAGTAAATTGTCCTTTATTGTTGAGTTGTTACATTTGAAGGCATTGAACCAATGGTCTGACAAGTCTTTCGATATGCTCCTCCAGTTGTTGCATCGAGTGCTCCCATCTGGTGCAAAACTTGCTGAGTCCTACTATCAGGCTCGCAAGTTAACTGAAAATTTAGGCTTCACATATGAGACTTTGGATGCATGTCCGAACAATTGCATGTTGTTTAGGAATGAGAATGCCCATCTTGATAAGTGCATTGTGTGTCAGACTTCGAGATGGAAGGAGGACGGGGTTGATTACAATCGTCAGAATAGTTCTACAAGTGTTATCAACCATGGCAAACTTGTGGCAGTAAAGCAATTAAGATATTTCCCACTTAAGCCAAGGCTGAAGGGATGAGATATTCCACTCCGTCGTTGGCCGGGATGGGCATGGATACACTCTGACGTATGGGACGGGCATTCCACGCTCGCACATCACGCGATCGGAGTCATCCGGTGCTAGCTCCCCCCAGGGCATACGCTTCCGTACGGATGAGGAGGTTCAGGAGTTGCTGCAGTCCATGAAGGCATCGATCAGAGAGGAGGTCAGGGCAGAGATCAGTGCAGAGATGAGGGCCGAGTGGAGAGCGGAGATAGCAGAGCTTAACATAAAACATAGAAAACGAGCCTCCGGGCGCCCAAAACGAGCAAACGGGCTTCGTTGCCAGTGAAACTTGACGGGCACGGGCCCCTAGTCATTCATGACTTGCAAGAATTGACGGAACGAGATTCCGACTCCCGGATTGATCGTACAGTTGAAACGTAGGTTTAAGTTAGAACGTTAATTAAAAACTTAGAAAACGAGCCTCCGGACTCCCAAAACGAGCAAACGGGCTCCGTTGCATGTGAAAGTTGACGGGCACAAGCCTCTAGTCATTCCTGACTTGCAGGAACTAACAGAACGAGAATCCGACTCCCGGATTGCTCGTAATGTTGAAAAGTAGGTTCAACTTAGAACGTTAAGTTAAAACTTAGAAATTGAGCCTCCGGGCGCCCAAAACGAGGATCCGACCTCCGTTACCAATGAAACTTGACGGGCACGAGCCTCTAGTCATTCCTGACTAGCAGAAACTGACGGAACGAGAATCCAACGCCCGGATTGCTCGTATTGTTGAAACGCAGGTTTAAGTTAAAACGTTAACTTAAAACATAGAAAACGAGCCTCTGGGCGCCCAAAATGAGCAAACAGGGTCCGTTGCCCGTGAAACTTGACAGGCATGGGCCCCTAGTCATTCATGACTTGTACAAACTGGCGGAACGGGATTCCGACTCCCGGATTGCTCGTACAGTTGAAACGTAGGTTTAAGTTAGAACGTTAACTTAAAACTCAGAAAACGAGCCTCCGGGCCCCCAAAATGAGCAAACGGGGTCCGTTGCCCGTGAAAATTGACGGGCACGGGCCCCTAGTCATTCATGACTTGCAAGAACTGACGGAACGAGATTCCGACTCTCGGATTGATCGTATAGTTGAAACGTAGGTTTAAGTTAGAACGTTAATTTAAAACTTAGAAAACGAGCCTCCGGGCGCCCAAAATGAGCAAACGGTGTCCGTTGCTCGTGAAACTTCACGGGCACGGGCCCCTAGTCATTCATGACTTGCAGGAACTGACGAAACGAGATTCCGACTCTCGGATTGCTCGTACAGTTGAAACGTAAGTTTAAGTTAAAACGTTAACTTAAAACTCAGAAAACGAGCCTCCGGGCGCCCAAACTGAGCAAACGGGGTCCGTTGCCCGTGAAGCTTGACGGGCACGGGCCCCTAGTCATTCATGACTTGCAGGAACTGACGGAACGAGATTCCGACTCCCGGCTTGATCGTACAGTTGAAACGTAGGTTTAAGTTAGAACGTTAATTTAAAACTTAGAAAACAAGCCTCCGGGCGCCCAAAATGAGCAAACGGTGTCCGTTGCTTGTGAAACTTGACGGGCACGGGCCCCTAGTCATTCATGACTTGCAGGAACTGACGGAACGAGATTCCGACTCCCGGATTGCTCGTACAGCTGAAACGTAAGTTTAAGTTAGAACGTTAACTTAAAAACTCAAACAACGAGCCTTCGGGCGCCCAAAATGAGCAAACGGGGTCCGTTGCTCGTGAAACTTGACGGACACGGGCCCCTAGTCATTCATGACTTGCAGGAACTGACGGAACGAGATTCCGACTCCCGGATTGGTCGTAATGTTGAAACGTAGGTTTAAGTTAGAACGTTAATTTGAAACTTAGAAAACGAGCCTCCGGGCGCCCAAAATGAGCAAACGGTGTCTGTTGCTCGTGAAACTTGACGGGCACGGCCCCTAGTCATTCATGACTTGCAACAACTGACGGAACGAGATTCCGACTCCCGGATTGCTCGTACAGTTGAAACGTAGGTTTAAGTTAGAACGTTAACTTAAAACTTAGAAAACAAGCCTCCGGGCGCCCAAAATGAGCAAACGGGGTCCGTAGCCTGTGAAACTTGACGGGCACGGGTCCGTAGTCATTCATGACTTGCAGGAACTGACGGAACGAGATTCCGACTCCCGGATTGATCGTACAGTTGAAACGTAGGTTTAAGTTAGAACGTTAACTTAAAACTCAGAAAACAAGCCTCCGGGCGCCCAAAATGAGCAAACGGGGTCCGTAGCCTGTGAAACTTGACGGGCACGGGCCCGTAGTCATTCATGACTTGCAGGAACTGACGGAACGAGATTCCGACTCCCGGATTGCTCGTACATTTGAAACGTAGGTTTAAGTTAGAACGTTAACTTAAAACACAGAAAACGAGCCTCCGGGCGCCCAAAATGAGCAAACGGAGTCCGTTGCCCGTGAAACTTGACGGGCACGGGTCCGTAGTCACTCATGACTTGCAGGAACTGACGGAACGAGATTCCGACTCCCGGATTGATCGTACAGTTGAAACGTAGGTTTAAGTTAGAACGATAATTTATAACTTAGAAAACGAGCCTCCGGGCGCCCAAAATGAGCAAACGGTGTCTGTTGCTCGTGAAACTTGACGGACACGGGCCCCTAGTCATTCATGACTTGTAAGAACTGACGGAACGAGATTCCGACTCCCGGATTGCTCGTACAGTTGAAACGTAGGTTTAAGTTAGAACATTAACTTAAAACTCAGAAAACGAGCCTCCGGGCGCCCAAAATGAGCAAACGGGGTCCGTTGCCCGTGAAACTTGACGGGCACGGGCCCGTAGTCATTCTTGACTTGCAGGAACAGACGGAACGAGATTCCGACTCCCGGATTGATCGTACAGTTGAAACGTAGGTTTAAGTTAGAACATTAATTTAAAACTTAGAAAACGAGCATTCGGGCGCCCGAAAAGAGCAACCAGTGTCCGTTGCTCATGAAACTTGACGGGCACGGGCCCCTAGTCATTCATGACTTGCAGGAACTGACGGAACGAGATTCCGACTCCCGGATTGCTCGTACAGTTGAAACGTAGGTTTAAGTTAGAACGTTAACTTAAAACTCAGAAAACGAGCCTCCGGGCGCCCAAAATGAGCAAACAGGGTCCGTAGCCCGTGAAACTTGACGGGCACGGGCCCGTAGTCATTAATGACTTGCAGGAACTGACGGAACGAGATTCCGACTCCCGGATTGATCGTACAGTTGAAACGTAGGTTTAAGTTAGAACGTTAATTTAAAACTTAGAAAACGAGCCTCCGGGCGCCCAAAATGAGCAAACGGTGTTTGTTGCTCGTGAAACTTGACGGGCACGGGTCCCTAGTCATTCATGACTTGCAGGAACTGACGGAACGAGATTCCGACTCCCGGATTGCTCGTACAGTTGAAACGTAGGTTTAAGTTAGAACGTTAACTTAAAACTCAGAAAACGAGCCTCCGGGCGCCCAAAATGAGCAAACGGGGTCCGTTGCCCGTGAAACCTGACGGGCACGGGCCCGTAGTCATTCATGACTTGCAGGAAGTGACGGAACGAGATTCCGACTCCCGGATTGATCATACAGTTGAAACGTAGGTTTAAGTTAGAACGTTAACTTAAAACTTAGAAAACGAGCTTCCGGGCGCCCAAAATGAGCAAACGGTGTCCGTTGCTCGAGAAACTTGACGGGCACGGGCCCATAGTCATTCATGACTTGCAGGAACTGACGGAACGAGATTCCGACTCCCGGATTGATCGTACAGTTGAAACGTATGTTTAAATTAGAACGTTAACTTAAAACTTAGAAAACGAGCTTCCGGGCGTTCAAAGCGAGCAAACGGGCTCCGTTGCCTGTAAAACTTGACGGGCACGTGCCCGTAGTCATTCATGACTTGGAGGAACTGTCGGGACGAGATTCCGACTCCTGGATTGGTCGTAATGTTGAAACGTACGTTAAAATTTTAATTTTAATTCTTAATTTTATTATATTTAGTATAAATTTCCAATTTTTATACTTATCTTTTAATATTTATTTTTCTTTTTCTGTTTAGGTTTGAGAGCATCGGATATACCATGGCACCCGGCACGGAAAATTTTTCTTTTTCCTGTAATTGTAATGGACATATTTTATTGAAACTTTTGTAATGTTTGAATGCAATTAATATAAGACTTTCTTTTTTTATTTGTAATTTTAATTGATGGTAGTAGTTGTATATAATTAGGCTTTGTTATTTGTAATTTTAATTGATGGCAGTAGTTATATATACTCAGGTACAGGTACAAGTACAGGTACAGGTATAAAAAAAGGGAAAAATTTGAGAAAATACGGAAATTTTATTTAAAAAAAAAAAAGCTTTAGCAGCCGCCAGTGGCGGTCGCTAAAAATACTATTAGCGGTCGCTAATAGTTTTAAAAATTCAAAAAAAATAATAAAAATTCAAAAAAAAACAATGTATTAGCGACCGCCAGATGAGTATTAGCGACCGCCATATGAAAAACTTTCACCTAGAGCTGATTTTTTAAAATGATTTTTTAATTAGAAAATGAACTTTACCATATGAAAAGCTTTCACCTAGAGCTGATCTCATACTATGCTTGTGTTCTCCAGCTCCAGGGCCAACTAGGGCTGCACAAAAAATCCAGTATCACTGGAAAACCGAACCGAACCGACCGAATCGGGTGGTTCGGATCGGTTTATAGTAAATCGGTTTGGTTAACGGTTCGAAAATCATAAAAACCGCTTACATCGATTGGTTATCGGTTTGAGCCCACGGTTAACCGCTTAAACTGAACCGACCGTATGTAGTAACTTAAGTATTGCTTTTTTACTATTTTAGCCTTAATGTTTTGTTTTTTACTACTTTCAAAGTTACATTCCACAACTCCATTCTCACATGAACTCAACCGTCAACACCGCCTCAGTGCATCTCCTCTAATCTCTCAAATGTTTTTTGATATTTCATTGCAAATGGAAGGATTACTGTACATGGTGTTTTCATTCCATCATAATTCCTACCTCGTTTGAATGAAGTTTTTATCAGAAGGCTGCACTCTTGAGAATACTAGAAAAGCCAGTAGAGCCTAGCCTTTTGATGATTGGTTTTGGTCTCACCTAACCAATGTGTTAAGAAACCTTCATTTTTGAAAAATACAGTGGGTTTTGATACAGATTCCGTTTGTGTGTGACTTTTCTTGACATGAACTATTATTCTATTGTAATTCCAAATGGTATCAGGTGGAATGAATGTTTCACTGCAAACTGGTTATTGTTTTTTTTTTTTTTTTGTGAGCTTGTGTTTAGTCCAAACTCTTTTTTTTTAGTAGAATTATTTTTTATATGCGTTTAGTCTTGTCTGGAATGTTGGATTTTTATGTTTGCACTAAACATTGAAATAAATGCAAAGGACGAGGTATCATCATTTTGAAATTTTCAATGTCTGATTTTCAAAAAAATAAAATAAAAAACAACGGTTTAACCGACTGAATCGAACCGAACCGTTTGGTTCAGTTCGGTTCGGTTTAAGCCCTCTCCATCGGTCGGATCGGATCGGTTAATTAAAAACCGACAAGTTCGTTTTTGGTTGTTGGTTTTAGTGTTAAACTGATCCGAACTGCCCATGTACAGCCCTAGGGCCAACCTACATGCATTCCTATTAGTGTGGAAAGGGTCATGTGAAAACCCAACCCCACCAAAGGGTAGAAATTGTTTTCCCTACCTTCTTCCCTAGGGCTGCACAGAAATTTTGGTATCACCGCTAAACCAACCAAACTGGACGAACTGGTTGATTCGAATCAGTTTTACAGTAGGTCAGTTCGGTCTACGGTTTGAAAATCATAAAAACTGCTTAAATCGGTTGGTTATCGGTTTGAACTCCCGGTTCACCACCTAAATCGAACCGACCGGTATATTATGTAATTTAAGTATTTGACTATTTAGATTTTAAGATTTCATTTAGCAGGCATTCGACAACTCATGCGCCTCTTGCGCCTCTTCTGGGGGTGTCATCATTTTGAAATTTTCAATTTCTAATTTTCAAAAGAAAATAAAAATAAGTAAAAACAGTTTAACCGACCGAATCGAACTAAAGCCCTCTCATCGATCGGATCGGATTGGTTAATTAAAAAACTGATAGGTTCGGTTTGGTAGTTGGTTTTAGTGTTAAACCGATCCGAACCGCCTATGTACAACCCTACTTTTCCTCCATGGAAAATACTTTCTCTGTGGAATCACGGATTGCACTTGTTCTGAATTTTTGATGCTTTTACCTTGGGAAAAAGCCTTTGCATCCAATAGTAGAAAAAAACTTTTTTCACAAAAAGAAGTCCCACTTTTCTCCGGCAAGGTAGCCACAGAAACATGACTTAAGATCCAGCTCCCTGCTTCTCTTTTCTAATTTCACTCAATTCCTTTTCTTTTCTTTTTTGTTTTTCCTTGAAGAGGATGATATATTGACCCAAACTATACAAAAGGGGAAACTGCTTCCAGATACATATAGACTGACATTACATTCAAAACCTGACTAAACCAAAAGAAACAGGGATGTCAAAATTAGATCCAGCTCCTTGGTTCCCTTTTTCTAAATTTCACCCAATTCATTTAAGAGACATTTATCTTATAAAATCTTTGCATTTTGGACTATATATCTAAACGTCCAAATAGTATTGAAAAATTATTTTCAAACACCTAATTTTTCTGTTTGACAAAATATAGTCTTGGTTGGTCAAGACTTATTTAACAGATGACACAAATGATATTGTCCCATGGTTAAAAACAAGTTTAATCCTTTTATCTATTTTTTTTTCATTTTACAATAATAATTTCTAATTTTAGTTGTCATATAACAATTTGAAGTCTAATTAAGGATGGCAATTACTCCTTCGATCCGTCGGTATAACTAAGACATGACATGGTTATTCAAATTTTGATTGACCCTATTATCTTTTTGTTGAGTTTGAGTTGACATTTATGGCCAAAATACTAGATGGGTCAGGTTTGGTTTGAGTTTATTCAACCTATTAATACAACTCTAATAATCTGGTAAATGTCTATTAAATCATCATCCCCAATTGTCTTATCAAACTATTATGCACATTCCAATAAGAAATCATGATTTTTAAAACTCAAAAAATAAAGATTAGAAGATTTTCCAATAATATTTGATAAGGAGGACTACACTATCACATATTTACAAACAATATCACAAGGTCCTCTAAATAATTAGGCCAAGAGGCAGGGATTATAGAATAATTTTTCTTTCTTCTGAATATATATTTCCAATGGCCGACCAGTTTTCCATCTGGACCTATATTCAAAATCCCATGTGCCGTACAACTATCCTTAACATTCCTCTCTCTTCTTTAAAATACCGTGACATTAAAAAAAATCCCCCCGCTCTCAAAACCTAAATCCCTAGGCTGGGTTGGAGGATGAGGTTAGTAATTACCATTTCCATTTGTCATATCAAACTATTATCTAACATTAGAAATCATGATTTTAAAACTCAAAAGAATCAAGATTAGTAAATTTTAAAATAAACTATGAAAAAATTAAGGACTACACTTTAAGAAATTTACAAAATGCCAAAAGCGAAGAAATAAAAGGCCGATCACTTTTCATTCCTGCGTATTTATTTGCATGAAGGTTGGAATGAAATAAAATTAAGATTCAAATAAAGAGAAAATGATGAGGAAAGATATAAAATGGCAAAAAAAGTTATACTTAAAAGCATTAAATGACGAGATGAATAACTTTTTGTTATTTTGTGATTTTACCCTCAACTCTATTGTCTTTCTTTTATCTCTTGACTTGATCATTAGTTTTATTTTATTTCAGCCAGCATGAAAACAAATAGGCCCTCAGACTGTAGACCCACATTCAAAATCCTATCAGTTGTGCAACCATCTTTAACATCCTATCTTCTTTAAAATACTGCAATAAAATAAAATAAAAATGTAATCTCAAATTCTAAAATGACTAGGTCAGCCTGTGAATGAGGTTGTTAATCACCATTCCTAACTATCCTATCAAACTATAATGTAACATTGCATATCAAAATCATATTTTTAAATTTCCAAATAAGATTTCATAAAAAATACCACCCTTTAACAAGAAACAACACAACATATTAAAGGTGTGTTCCAGTTCATCTTTACCTTCTTTGAATTATATTCTACAATGTGTTATTTCAAGTACATGTAGAAAAATTATTTTGTTGTTGCACAGTTTTGTTATTGTTTGCTTGAGTGGTCATCACTGAATGATCAATATTATTTTTTCTTCCTATTATTTTTATTTGAATAATGATGAAAATGGGCCATTTCTTTATTTGGGGTTGATATCAATAGTGTTTATTTTCTTAATGGGTATGGACTGATGTAGTAGTAGGTAAAGTCCTTCTTACAGTCCTCATTTAGACTGATTTCTTAACCCATTCGTGTCCCTCATATTGACTAAAGAACTCTAGCTTATTAGATGAATTGATTTTCAATCCAATTAGAGAGATCATTTTAGATTTGGCTCTCCATCATTTAGGACCGTTATTTGGGTTCATTAACTTGTTTTCAGCCAACATTTTGGTTGTCTTTCGACCAATTTAAAATCATCATTTAGCCTGAGTTTTCAGTCTACTTTCAGCCAATATTTGAACAATATTTCAGGCCAATTCTGGCCAATTTTTGAGTTATAGCCTAATTTTTACCATTGTTTGGGCTGATTTTGGTCTATAATTCTGACCCAATTTTGAACCATAAGACTAATCTGGTTTAGAATTATAGGTCTGGAATGGTTCTGGCCTGACTTGAATTTTATAATTCTGGCCTAAGTTAGGCCCAAAATCTGTCTTAGATTAGGCTCCATATTCTGGGCTGATTCAAACCCAAAACCTGGCCTGGTTTAGGCCCAAAATATATTTTAGATTAGACCCAATATTCTGGTCTGATTTGAAGTTATAATTCTGACCTGATTTGAACCCAAAACCTGACCTGATTTAGACCCAAAACTTGACCTGATTTGGACCTAAAACCTGGCCTGATTTAGGCCCAAAATTTGTCTTAGATTAGGCCCAATATTCTGGAATGATTCGGACCCAAAACCTGGCCTAAGTTGAAGTTATAATTCTGGCCTGTTTGTTTGGGTAGATTCAGGTTGTTTGTGGGTTGCTTATAGGCTGTTGGTTTGGGAGAATTCAGGTTTGTGGATTGTTTGTTTGTGGAGTTTGGTTGATTGCACATAGATTATTTTTTTCTGGGATTTTATAACTGCACAGAGGCCCTGTTTTAGGCGGTATGAGCAGCCCACACTACCCCATATGTTAGGCTTATAACCACACCAACCATCTTGTTGTATATAAATCACTCAGCCATCATTTTGTTTCTTAACAAACCATGAAATGCTAGCAAACTCCCATATGAATTATTTGGAACATTGTAGCTTAAAAATCCGACACAAGTTGTTCCAACATGAATTGAACTGAACTCAGCCATGCAGTAGATCAGCTAATATTCAACTATCTGATACACTTATTTCAAGGTGGGCCAATCATCAGATTCCTTGAATGCTATGGTGCATTCGGATCTTCAAGTAGCATCTTCATTGGCTTTTTTTTTTTTTACTCATATTTCTTAAATCTGGAAAACTCAAGACATGACACGATAGTGTCCATGTACATGTGATGTGTTAATTCTTTTAAATTCTGTGGAGAGTTAAGATGTAACAAAGCACAAAAAGTGGGTCAGAATTATCCCTTGATGTTTGCTGCCATCATTGTTTCATGGCATCACCATGGTTGTACCCATTTCATTATTCAAACAGAATTTCTTCTAAATTTCAGTTTGGACAGGAGGGCAGATTCCTTCTTTGGTAAGGATCTGAATCTCCAGTTAAATGGTGAATATAATGCACCACACATAAGAGTTTGGTGGAGGGCAGAGACCTTATTTTAAGCAAGGCTCCGAATCTCCATGTACAGGACAATGACAAATTTTTTTTTTTTTTTTTTATGAGGGGAGATTTCTTTTAGAGAAATCTGAATCTCATTTTTTTATTATGGGTGTAGACATGTTTTTTTTTTTTAGAGAGGAGGGCAGAACTCCCTTGTCATGGGATTCCGAATCTCCATTTAAATGGTCAATAAGTTGTGATTGGGAAGAAATGGTGATGAAGATGCAGTGGAGAAGATGATGTGGTGGTTGGGAGGGCAGATCCCTTAAACAAGGGTCCGAATCTCCTTTCAAAGTTGTGGTGTAAGAGATGAAATAGAGATGGGGTGACTGTGATGGAGTGAAGAAAGAGATCTGTAAAAATGAGATGCAGAAGATGGCGTCAAGGGAAAGAAGATGTAGAAATCTCACCCTTTTCTCCCTCCCTTTCTTTTCTCTTCTCCTTCTCTTCTCCTTCTCTTCTTTTCTTTTCTTTCTCTTCTTTTTTGGCAAAAACCAGTCGAATCTCTTTTCTCTCTTTACTTCTCCTCCTTTTATTTCTTCTGTTTGAGAAGTTAAGTAACTTCCAAACATGATGAGATCGTGGATGTGGGTGGGGAGTTTCAAAAACTTCCCACAGCGATCTCTTTTTAATGTTTGAATGGGTCAAATGGTCTCTTTCATTAGATCATTTTGTGGGGCCCATGCTTGAATTTGGAGGAACAAAAAATACATTTATGGGGACTTGAAACTTAAACCTTTGAGATGATGTGCATTGGCTTCCACCATTTTACCAACAACTACTCATGCCTTTTTTCACTAATATATATATATATATATATATTTTTTTTTGAAGTTTTGATGACTCAAATCATTGAATCATGCTAATTTAATGGGCCTAGACCAATTCCCATTTGCATCATTGTTTGGCAAAATTTCGACATCTACATGTACAAAGGCCGGACACTAAGAAATGATTTACAACATTACTAGGACTTCTGAATAATGAGGCCAAAAGGAAGGGATTATAAAATATATTTTTAATTTTCTAAATACAAAATACTAATATGCAACCACTTTCATCCTCCTCATCCTAGATCACATGCAAATCTCATTAGTTGCACTACATGTATTTCTTGAAAAATGAGCGAAAAACTTTATATTTCTTTTTTGAAAATCTCTCTTTTTCAAAACCTTTCTTTTTTAAAGAATTCAAAGCATTCAATGGGAGTTTGTAAATATGCCAAATATTACCCCCCTAGGTGAAATTCCTACATCCTCAGCCTTTGATGGAGGATTTACAAATATAAGACAATTGAAGTTTGAGAATTTAATTAAAGGCTAAATGAGACTTTTCAAATGGCCGAAGTTTCAAATTTCTAGCGAAGGAACATGGCGATTTCAAATGCCAAAGGCTTAGAAAATGACCATGAGATCTAGTTTTTCGATTCCCAAAATCACAATTTGTAGTTAGAAATTCTTTCAAAAAAACAGGTCATAAAGGTAGTTTTTTCCAAAAAAATATTTTTTTATGATTCCTAAAACCTCTTAACTCTCATTTTTCAGAGTTTAAACTCATTTTTTTTCCTAAAAACCCCAAAATTATAAGAATTTTGTTTCTTCATAAATTTAAAAACCAACCACCGACCGCTCTTTCCTCTTCCAGGACCCACACTCCAAATCCCGTCATTCGCGGAACCATCCACAACATCCTTTGTGAGTACATCTAAATGCAGATGAATATTTACTTCATACAGATGTACCTGTTTTTAAAGGGACATTTGGTGGATTGATTGTGACAGTCAGAAATTGATGGCTTGTCAGTTGACAGTTGAAATGTTTTTATTTTTATTTTTTTTAGATTAACTACATTTAAGCCTTGGGCCACCAAATTTGTCAGAAGAGGGGTGACATGATGCAAAAAATCCCAACTTTTGTTTGGTCCGCAAGAAAATCTTTTTTAGTAGTAATGTAATGATGTTCATTCATCCTAACCATTCAAAACCTAAATGAAGACAGTGATGTCATTTGCCCTTTAAAACCACTCCTCTCGTTTCCTCACGCAACAAAGCAAAATTATTAAGTGAAAGATCAGAAGATCATAAAATTCACCATAGTGACAGAATCTAAGGCATAAAAGATTGCACTCCATTGAAGTTCAACCCATTTCATAATTCCCCAACAACACATTAGTCTGTAGCCAAATGATCTGACAGTGATATTCTATGACTTCTGAGGATCTGTTTGGCTGTGCTTGAGGAGACACATATAAATACAAATACATATAAAATTCAGTTTTATATTTGGTGCAATGATTTTGCAGAGGAAAGCAGCTGACAGTGGTAAATAACCAATTGAACAGTCGCTCCATGCCTACCATATTAGTAGAGACACCCACCCCCTAAGAGCCCATAAAATCAGACCAATTTCTAAGAATTGTGGCACTTTTGGGCATGTTTGGATGCACGAGAAAGTACGAGATTTTTTAATTTTTAAAAAAAGTTCTCTCGTCTTTAAAAATGCGCAGTTTGGATAACTTTAAAATTTAAACTATTATCTCATACCCTTCTGAAATATTGAAAGATTTTTTCCTTCAGCCTTATGGTGTAGGAAATAATCTTATAAGATTGTATTATATGATTTTACGGCCTCCCTCCCGTGTGCGTCCTTAATAAGTTTAACATATTACATGCTCATTATTGTCTATGTTTATTGCTATTTTTTAAAAAATAATCAAAGTTAGAGCCAACTCATCATTGAGTGGTGTTGGCACTTTATTTCACAAACATGCCTAGATATTGATCCATGGATCATTTAATTTATTGAATTTGTTAGTTTTTTACTTTTTACATACTTTTAATATTATTTTTAGTCTTTTTATATTTATTAAACGGAGGCTCTACTTCACTTTTACTTTAAGTGTAAATTATCAAAGGGGCTGGGCTGTTGCTTCAAAATCAACTAAATCAACTAAAGCAGCAGATGATCCGGTTGATGATCCGAAATCCAATATGATTTGTCTTGAGGCTCGAGGAACGATGAACACTTCTATCAAGAGCTTACACATGTCAAACCTAGAAAGGACCTTCAAAAAAAATTATGGTGTACCCCACAGTGCCTTTCCCTAAAAGAATCGCCAGGGACCATCCAATCAACATGTAACTTTAGATGTACTCTAAATGTCCCTTTCTGACTGTCACAATCAATCCACCAAATGTCCCTTTAAAAATGGGTACATCTATATGAAGCAAATATTCATCTGCATTTAGATGTACTCCTTCTGATTCTTTAGTAAAACACTGTAACAAGGATGGTATCTTGGTCCGAACAGCCGCTCCATACATCTCTTGCAGAAAGAAACCACGGCAAAGATATCGTCATCACATTATTTCTTTGTAAGGGTTCTAAAACACATTCGCAGTGATCTAATGCAATGCTTCGGTTCTTGGGTTAGATCTGATTGTGTTTTCTTGCCTTTTGCTTTAATGGGTTTTTTTGCTTTTTGCATTTTTGTTCATGCAATACTTTAAATTGGGGTTGTTTCTGTTGGGAAGTCCCACATCGCCTAAGTAATAGGCTTGTCATGTCTTAATATACCTATATGGGCCTTCCACCTGTTAGCTTAAGCTTTTTGGTTGGTATATGGTTTATTACATGGTATCAGAGCCACTGATCCAGAAAGGGTACATTCTGGCAAAGGTTGGAACGTCTCCACCTCACATAATCGTGGTTCCAATGTTCAAATTTGTCAAATTTGCAAACAAGTCCAATTTGGTAGACCTGTAGGGTCGAAGGTATGGGTAACACGTGCAACCAAAAGATTTCAACATATTATAATCTGGTGCAATGTTAAATAATTTCTCATATGGAGAGACATTCTCAAGAACCCGAGTGGGGAGACGATTGATCAGAAAAACTGAGGTAGAAACTGCATCGAACCAGTATTTTTTTTGGAAGATTAGAATGAGCCATAAGGCTTAGTGCAGTTTCAATGATATGCCGATGCTTGCGTTCGGCAATTGCATGTCTAGTATGCATATCACTAGGGGTGGATCTTGCCAATAGAACCTCCCTAAACATGGCCACGGTTGTATTTCTAGCCCATTTCCAGTCTGATTTCAGCCTCATTTGGTGCCTTTATAGTATATATGCATCCAAAAGCTCGATTTATTGAAAATGTGCAATCTCAAATGGGGTTTGTCTCCAGGAAGTTCTAAATCCCAGATGACATGCTAGTGGGGGAGAAAAGGAGAGCTAGAAGAAATCTCATGTCTCAACCAATGGGATGTAAAAAGGCTTATCGAGAGTACTCTACAGAAGAGAGGAACGAATAGCTCCTTGAAAACAAGAATGGGTAGCCACCTGATGTGCATTTTAAATATATTTTTTTATGCCAAGAGATATATATGAGAATTTGGGCAAATATAGAGGTACTGGTACCTTCTCGGGCAAATCCATGCACATTTGAAATTCCTTGGCTGATGGCTCCCCCTAGAACCAAGGCATTGCAACTGACTGCAAAGGCCAACAAAATTGTAATGATTGATCACCTCAAATCTCAAAACTTTGCTTTCCCTAACATTTGTTTCTAGTGTTGGAATGAGAAATCGTAGGCATGTATTTGTACCTTGTCCCTTTATATATAGATCCCTCATATTGTGAGAAACGTCCCCCGTGGGCTCACTTAGTGTATACCAATCATCACGGAGATCAAACACAATATATGACACGATACGTTGCCTATTTTGAAGTGTATGGATTATGGGATATCATAATCAAATCTTAAATTACGTAAAATGCATATAAACATCTAAAAAATGAAAAATATGTAAAATGCATATAAAAATCTAAAAAATGAAAATAATTTTCCACAACTCTACTCACATTATATTTTAATTGTCTTAATGGATTTCAGTAGTTGAAGGTGGTGGGCCGCTTTTGTTTTATGAGGTTTGACATTTATCTCCTAATGAATAGCAGTAACCTTGACTTTTGTATCATTAGATATGAAAAAAAAAAAAAATCAGTGTAGATCTTCAAAACTAACCCCAAAATCTTGTCAATGACTTCTAATACCTTCATAACATTTGGATTTTCCCCAATAAACAGATAATCTCTAATTCATTCCTCATAATTAATTTACAACAACAAATCAAAGCAGAAACAGAAACAGATTATGAAATGAAATGAAATGAATGAATGAATGATTTACCGAGTCTAGAAATGAAATGAGGTGTATTTGGGAGTGGAGAGGACCAGCAAACTTCCCACAACTATCTTCGTCCAAGGACTTCACCTACGCCATCACATCGGTTTTCAGAAGTGCAAAATTCCCCAAACACCAACAAACCCACAAAAGCTTGAGAATTCCCATTGAAAACCCTAGATGAGGGGCTCAAATCTAAGAAATTGGAATGAGGATCACATTTCGTTGGCTGCAAGAAAAGAGGAGAGATCGGTCGCATCTCACTAATTAGGGTTTGATTCTTCTATTGATTTTGTTCATGCCAACTCAAGCCCGATCAAAATGGAAGTTTCTATTTTCATGCAACGGGTAAGAATTGAACTATGACCTAATAGAGCATGCATTGCCTATTGCCACACCTGTGCTTGTTTCTCGATTCTACTGTTAGAGTGGAGTAAGGTAAGCCCCTTTCTCACAAAAAAAAATCTCAGCAAAGTACTTTAATTCAAATTTCTCACCATATTTTTCCAAAAACAAGCTAAAAAGTAACTACATTTCTCCACTAAAAGACAAAAAAAAAAAAAAAAAAACCTTCACTTTTCAATAAAAAAAAAAGTAAAAAAGATTCCATCACAAACAACTAAAAATAAAATACCATCATAACTCATTTATATTTTATTATTTCTTCAAAATAACATTTACTCCACTCAACTCTATTAGTTGTAACGCCCTAATTCCGGATACCGATAAAACCGTTCGAATATCCGAAGTTGGCGCGCTACTTCCTGGAAAATCCGAGAACTTCCAAGATCGTAGGCCCGCAGTGAGGTCCAATTTAAAACTTTTTGAACCATATAGTAATAACAGTCAAAGTGCGGAAGCATAAGATGTAAGCGGAAGCAATATGTATCGATATATATGTAAAGTGTGAGCAGAACTACAGTCTAGTTAAAAAGGTTCAGTTGATAATATCAAAAGTTATACATATTTGATTTCTACCCAACTTACTACAAAATTTCTCTCTAAACCCAAAATAAAGAGAACTCACAAAACCCATGTAGATCATCTCCGCCCTCCGGCTCGACATCCGGGTCGGCCGGGCCCCACGAGAACTCTCCAGCAATCGGCGCCTCTACAAGTGCTAGTGCATCATCAAGGATCTCTGGGTCAATGCCTATGCACCAAAGAAGGGTCAGATCTAAAAGATCTGGCAAGTTACAGCATACTACTAACATAGAACATATATATCTAATGAATAGAGACAGGTAAATAAATTAAAGAATGACAAGGTGAAGAACTAGGCAGTTGAGCAGTATAATCATAAGGAAATAGGACAAATATAAAACATCTAATCTACTACAAAATGGCACATTCACACGAGCTGGAATACCGCGGGATATTATGCCGCGGCCCTCCCATACTGAACACATTTGAGGCGGGGAATCTCACCAGTGCTGGGAATTACTAATCCCGCAAATCACTCATCATCTCATCATACTCATCACTCAAGACCGGACACGGTATCACACCGTCCGTCTTAACCACACAGGTCATCATGATAGCTTCTCAACACTCATACTAGCTCCTACCGGGGATGATCAGTCCACAGGCTGAGCTTAAATCAACCGAGTGAATGTTCATGCCGACTCATACTCTGTGTCTGTCTAGGCTTTGCCTTGCGTGAACAAGGTCCTAACCAAGTCTCTAAGAGGTCTGTACATCCCTCAGTCTATGGATTTCATTCTAAGTCCAAGCCCACTCGTTGGATCCATACCAAGGCCCATCAACATATGGCCTGGTCTAAATCTGTCCAAACGAGGCAGCAAATCCATTTACTACTGATAAACCATTCATTTGAATCCATCCTGACTTAAAAACCCAATATAAACTACCTCTTCCAGCTAAAGGTACACATCCCACACTTAGGCCCAATAAGGGCCCGCCTAGACACAGACACGGGTCAGTGATCTCCAAATCATACTAACGGGTCACCTCTAAGATATCCTAGGTTCAGGTCCTCCCTTTCCCATTAATTCACAGTTAACAGCTACACTAAAGATCTAAGAATGACAGTAATAAACATGGTGAAGTGTGAACTTCAATATGAGAATCAATAGGGATATACAACGGTCCAATCCTAGGTAATGGGCCACTTTAGGTTCAAGTCCATCTCCGGTAATTTGATCTCTAAACGAAGTCATTGATGCCAACTAATACTGTGTTTGGTGCTTAGGAAATTACGGGCATCATTGACAACTCTTAGAGGTCGAATCATCTTAGATTAACTACCTAAACCCTAATCGGTGGTCCCCGCGAGTCAAGGTTGAGCCTCACCGTTGACTCGGGCTTAGGACATCGATAAACGTTCATTTGGATGGTCAATGAGCCCCACAACTGATAACAACTCTTAAATGTAGAAAACTGGAAAATCAGAATTCCCCAGGTGAACCTGAGGTGTAGTGTGCTCGGTGGACCTCCTGGCCTGGTGGGTCAACCGAGTGCACTGGATAACCTGAATCAGGCCTCCTGGAAAACTTGTTTCGTTTCTAAAGGTTTCCAGTGTGTCCGGTCAACCCCCTGGCCTGGGTGATTGACGCATACTCCAAAAACCCTAGAAAGAGTGATGTCCCAGTTTTAAACACTTTCTAATGTAAATCCTAAGTATCAGGTCGATCTGGGTGTAAAGTGTCTGAGTTTCGGGTGAAAAACCAACTTTCAGTCAATTCCTGCAAAACAGTGTGTACCAGGTCAACCTGGCTAACTGAAATGAATTTTTCTGCAAGAAAATGGCTGAAGGCCAGTTTTTCCCCAAAATACAGTGTGGCCGGTCGACCAGGGTAGAGCCTGGTCAACCAGGTACACTGGAGACTCCACCTGCAAAAGTTCTAACTAGGAGCAGAATTTCCCAAAATGCAGTGTAGCCGGTCGACCGGCCTGCAAGGCCCGGTCGACCGGGTACACTGCAGGTTGACCCTGTAGGAGAAATAACTGGGAGCTGTTTTTATCCCATTTTCAGTGTCCCCGGTCGACCGGCCTGCAGGCAGGTCGACCGGGTACACTGCAGGTTGACCACCTGGTCGACCTGATGCACGAAAACTGGGAAAAATCCAGTTTCTGCAGATTTTCCATTTTTGCTCGTTTTACCTCCAAACCACCTCCAATCCTTTCCAAACTTCACCAAATCATCTCCAAACATCCAATAACTCCAATGCTCATTAATTAACAACATTTGGACCCATTGATCTTCCAAATGGGGGGTGAAACCCCCATTCATCAATGGCCAATCCATCCAATCACACAACCAAGCTCAGGTAGAATTTCTAAAACTTAATCAATGGCATTCATGAACTGAAACTACAGAAATCAAGAAATGAAACACATATTCTAAGCTAGGAGTAAGTGCACTTGCCTTTTTGAGAAATGTGGATTGTAGAGATAGAGAAGAAAACCAATCTGATGCAATAAGGAAGAAGAAGAAGTGGCTGCTGCTCCTAGCTATTCTCCCACCACAATAACAGTCCACACTCACAGCTCTAGGGGAGGATTGAGGGAGAGAGAGAGAGAGAGTTTGTAGAAAGAGAAATGAAGAGAGGAAGAAGATGAAGTAGTAGCTGCTGCAGCTCCAAGAGGAAATCCCAGCACAACAGTAGAGAGAATTGAGAGAGGAAGAAGAAGAGGAAATGAGGAAGGAAATAGTAGCTTAGGGTTTTTCTTGGGTTTAGTGCTGGATTTATAGCTTAGGGAGGGGTGGCTAATGGCTGTAATGCCCTTTAGGGTTTCATGGGATTAGGGTTAGGGTTAGGGGTATTAAGGTCTTTAGGTAGGAAAGTTCTAGAGAAGCACTTTTTTTGCAATGACCCCCCTCTAATTAACTAAAATCCATACTAAGGACCTCTCTACACTAATTAGCCTAAATTTAACCAAAACACCCTACTAACTGAAATACTAACTCAACTAAGCTAGTCTAACTATAACTCAGGAAAATCTAACTAATTACCCTGATTAACCCCTAATTAGCACACTTAACTAATAATTAGCAATAATTAGATATAATTAGTAGTAATTAGCATTTAAAATAGCAACTAGAGGGCCCACAAAGGGTGGGGCCTCACGTCAGTAAAGCCCCCAAACAGGAGTCAAGCGTGTTTGGCAATTAACTAGTTAAAGTAAAGTGAAGTGAATTCAGACAAGAAATGACAATGGATCATATCAAAAGTATACAATTTTAAAATTTCTTCGAAATTTTTCAAAAAAAAGTAAAAAAAGCAACATCTTTTCTCCACTAAAAGACAAAAAAAAAACTCCACTTTTCTATACAAAAAGTTAAAAAAATTCCATACGAAACAATTAAAATAAAAAATCATCATAACACCTTATATTTTATTCTCTCTTGATTTGATGCTTCACCTCACCATACTTCAAGTCACCATACATCCAAACAGGCCCGGATATGTGATTGGGTTTTGACATATTAATCCTTGAGATTTTCCAATTTAATGACCAAAATTCAAATAATGTCACCAGAGTCGTTTGACTCTGGTCAATATTTTTTTAACTTATTTCCCTAAATTTCGTGATGTCATGGAAACCATGAATGCCACAAAAACTAATAAATCTCATGATATTATGGAATTATTTCATGATGTCATGACTTGTATACAGCATCTAAGGATAAAAAAAATTTGAATAATAAAACTTAAGAAATGGTGACCAAATGTGTATTTACTTTTCATAAAATGTCAATTTTTGTGTTATGTAAAAAATGAAATTATTTGCTCGTTGCAGAAAATGTATAATACAAATAGGGAAAAAAAATGTTGACTTGAGTCAAATGACTTTGGTGACATTATTCGAGCTTCAGTCATGAAATTTGGGAAAAGCGGATTTAAGGAGGACTAATATCTCAAAACCCCTAAAATATTTAACTTGACCAACTCACTACCAAATTTGCCTCTAACAGTGGGAGGTCGGGACGAGTCCCCTTTGAACTCGACGTATTGTCATCCCTAAAGCCTTTGCTATATATATCAAATATGATCATTTACGAAGAATTTATTGCTATCCATCAGGGAGTTCTATGTAGCTGAATTAGTTTAACTAAAGTAGGCCCCACATTTACTTGATCCAAATTTGGTACCCATATTTACTTGATCCAAATCATTCACACATTGGTCCCGCATTTACTTGATCTAATGTCACTTAGATAATTTTATAGAAATAGAAATTTAGAACAATAGTTGATTTCATTTTAAGAAACTAGTCTTTCCTCCTTACCCTAGTGGTTAGAGGCGCCAATTCTTACCTGCCTATCCTAGGTTACAACCAGATATGCGCATTTCCTCACCTGAGGCTCTGATATCTCACCGAAGGGCCCCCTAACTCACCCCAAGGTTTACTCTCCCCCTTGCCAGATGACTAGGGGGCCACCCCACTAAGCTGAGGGACCCAAAAAAAATCTATTTAGCCATTGATATTATTACGATTGCAATGAATCATGCGTCACTATGGGGCATGCTATATAAATGACCCCTCATGAGCCAACTATAAATCAACATAAGGAAGACTCCCAAGAATGCCCTCTTGCCTTAGTGGTAAGAGGCGCCACTTCTTACCTCTATGTTCTGGGTTCAAACCTGGGCATGCACATTTTCTCACCTGAGGCTATAATACCTCACCAGAGGTCTACTTTCCTCTTCAAATGGCCCCCCAACCTCATCCGAGGGCCCCCTAAGTTGGGATTAAAAAAATAAAAAAGAAAGAAAGAAAGAAAACGAAAACTCCCTGTGGAAATCTGCATAAGATACCATACCCATAGACTTATGTAATGTGGGGCTGTTCATTGCCCGTAAGCAGAAACAATGGGACTCCTCACCACATGCTTCCCTCCAACCTCATACCAACTCAGATACCCATAATTCCCAATGTAATCACTTTCAATCCTGACCATATCAGTCTTGGCCATGTCGATCTCCACACTCATCTTAAACCCCTGCCTGCTGTTCTTACCCTCGAACTTAAGGGTGTCTGGCTTCACCACCACTCTCATGCCTGTGGGGGCATACACCACTGCACGATAAAGAGAGGGACCATCGGCGACGTTGGTCAGAACCCTACCAAACCTGGAAGCAGTTGAGTTGGTGTTGTTGAGGATGACCATGAAGGAGGGGTAGTTGAGATCCAGACTTGGCTTTGTGCATGTGTAGTTGGATTGCCTTGTTAAAATCTTCATCTGATCACTGGTATAGTTAAGCCCGCAGACGAAATCCACGTAGTCCTGCACCCCAATGTCGTACACCAGGCCCGGGTCCATTGCCTTGTTTGGATTCACATGGCCACCTCCAAAATCCAGTGGGGTTGCTGAAGTTCCTGCCAATCAACATAACAGGGATAATAAAAGAGCCCGATTGGCTTTTTGAGTTTTGAGTGAGAGTGAGTGTGATTACTAAATGGGCCGCACTTGAACAAATATCGGTCCAGCCAATCTGGCCCACGACCGTGTGCAGCATGGAACCTGTTTTTGCAAGTCCAGATCCATATATGTAAGATCTATACGTTTTAAAATCTGGAAACTTGAGAGTTCAGATTTCATGATCGAGAAGATCTGGGACTGGTAGAAACTATAGTGGGAAAAAAAAAAACCCTATATTTAGGCCTTAGTATGGACTATGGAGTACTCTTCTTGTGATGGATCATCATCAACATCAAAGCCTTGTCCTAACTATATTGGGATAAACTACACAAATTCTATTTCTCTATTCCGATCTATCTTCATATAATGGATGTGGACCAGATTTTCAGACTTATTAGTTCTTCTAGTTGATAAGGTTTCTAGATGGATCCAACACATAAGACCGGTATTGGATCATGTGAAAACAGAATTTGGAAATGGATCCAGATCCACCATGGTTCCATCCCGGACTTGACTCATTTACACCCTTACCTGTACTCATATCAAGGATAGGTCCATGGGTGTTGTCCATTAGAAATGCAGTGGTCATGAGCGCAGACCGGATAGCAGCTGGGCTCCAGTCAGGGTGCACAGCTCGTACCAGTGCTGCTACGCCAACCAGATGGGGAGATGACATGGATGTACCGGACACAAGCGCAAAATCCGTTACCAAGTAGCCGTTGCCAATGGGTTGCCTTCCACGATTGGGGGCCCATGCAGCCAAGATATTGACTCCGGGTGCCACTATGTCGGGTTTCAGGATCCCTGGTGTGAGACGATATGGCCCACGAGCTGAGAAGTGGGCCACCTGAGGTGCTGGTTTTGATCCAAGAACGGTCAACTGGAACTTGATATCTACTGTCGCCGGTGAAGAAGACGCCACTATGTATTCCTTCACCTTCTCTCCATCTTCCAAGCTTACAGCCACAAACGGCATATAGAAGGCATCTGGGTACAAAAACTGGGCCGAGTCCGTGGCGAAGATACCTCCTTCAGCCCCGCTTCTGTTTACTTCATGCATTTGATTAGAAACATTCCCAAATGAGCAGAAAACAATCTTCCCAGCAACATCTTTGGGGTCTAGAGTGTAGTTATTGCACGTCTCTATACTGGCATTGCCATGTCCAAAGTATAGAGGAGTGTGAGATATATATAAACTCTCAGGAAAGAAGGACCTCCCTTGGAATGGGGCAATGCTGCCATTACCAAGCGTCACAGATGCGGCATAATCTCTGTCCATGGTCCCTGCACCAACAGTCGTGATCCAGGGCGCACCATTGCTGATGGTGTAAGCCTGTGGGCCCCTGTTCCCAGCTGAACATGAGACAAAGATGCCCCTCTCCATGGCTGCAAATGCACCCAGTGAAATTGGGTTCACATAGTAGGGGTCTTCTGGGAACGACAGGGACAATGACATGAGATCAACGCCATCGGCAATTGCCTGATCCATGCCGGCTAACACATCCGTTGATGCGGACTCAAAAGTGTCCGTGTAAAACCCGGCTTTGTACATAGCAACCCTAGCCATGGGTGCAATGCCGATGGCACTGCCTGGAGCATAGCCAAAGTAGTCAGCATTCCGCACCCGGCTTCCAGCTGCCGTCGATGAGGTGTGGGTCCCATGACCAAAGTAGTCCCTGGGAGAATCATAGTCGTCGATCCTAGAGATGTTTAGGCCGCGCTCTTTGAGCCCTTTGCTGAAAGAGCGAGCTCCAATGAGCTTACGGTTGCAGTTGGAGGAGTTGAACTCAGTGCCCGACTCGCATGCACCCTTCCATCTTGCCGGCACAGGCGGCATGCCGGCATCATTGAAGCTCTCGCTCTCGGGCCAAACTCCACTGTCCACTATGCCGATGATCATGTCATCGCCAAACTGGGCTGCAGGCCACAGTCCCACTTGTCTATTAAGGCCCAGGAACCGAGGGGTGCGTGTGGTATGGAGCTGGCCATAAGTCTCTGGATATGTGGCAATATGACCAGGCATTCTCTCCAGCTGAGCAAGCTGTGAGGGCAACAGTACGGCGCTGAAACCATGCATGACATGGTTGTAGGTGTAGAGATGGGTTGGCGACCCAACATCTGAGTCGGTGATGGATGAGAGCATCGATGCGTACCAATGGTCGTGAGTGGCGAAGGGAGCCGGAATGGCTGATTTGTCCATGTGGATGATGTATGACTGGCGTTCATCGCCGGCATAAGTTGGTGCCACAAGGAGGAAGGCGAGAAAGAAGAAGGAAAGGAGACTGAGATGAGGGAGGAGTTTCATGGCTGGGGACATGGAACATATGATTGAAGCAAGTAGAAGACTAGGGACGTCGATTTATACATGGACTTTAAAAACTGCTAAGCTAATGGGGTGAACAGGGAAGTGATAAACTCAGAACTATTATAAAAGATGGGGGTGTTTGGACATGGATGGACTGAGCGAGAAACCTATGTTGTTGTCCTATGATCAATTGGAGATTCCAGACCTCATAATGGGCCCCCACTATGTATTGCCGGCAGTACTAAATCCGAACCATATACATGGGGCAAGTAGCCAGTTTCAATTTTGGTGTTCCTAGTATCACGTCTGTTTCCAAAGGAGTTGTTTATCAGCATATGCGCCCCCCACATCTTGATTTCATAAGATTCAAAAACTATGTCATTTCATTTAAGAACAATAAAGATTGGATGCATTTGTTATTCTATAAAGTCTCATGATTCTTAACATGAATTGCCGACAACAAACAAAATAAAAGGCCATAATAACAAGGAAGAATACAGTAAGAAGATTGCATCTCTCTCTCTCTCTCTCTCTCTCTCTCTCTCTCTCTCTCTCTCTCTCTCTCTCTCTCATAAAGAAAGAAAGATGGAAAGGAACATGAGCTCCATTGTCACTGTCATCGTGGCCTAACACCAATAATTTAGGGAAAGCTTGGTGAGTTTTGCTTTTCCTATTCGAGGACATGTCCATAGAAACTCTTAAAAGAGTCCCAGTATCTTTCCTCATTACTTTACACTAGGCCTTAAATGTTATCCCCTTTCTCCTAGTTTCTTAAACCATTAACCCTACAACACATCAAATATGGCCTGTTGCTCTTTGCACATGCTGGCCAACCCATCTCAAAGAAGATTACATTTGATTGCCTCTAAAAATGAAGAAATAACTCAAAAAAAAAAAAAAAAATACACGAAACATTACCATTCATTACTGTAAAAACCAAAACTGAAAGCAACCCAATTCACATTAACCTATGATGCACAAATACTTCAAAATGGGCAACGTATCGTATCGTATCGTATCCGATACTTCACTTTTTATGTATAAAATCCATGTCCTTGCCGTGTCTATAGCGTGTCCTTGTCATTTCCATGCCGTATCTGTACATCATAGACATAAACAGATCAAAGCTCAAAATTTAAAATCCTTTGCATTATCTAACAATCAATAATACCCCATTTCACAGTTTAGTCCTATACATACAATCTGACTTCCCAGCATTCCTATTCCAAACATCAACCCACACATTGCAATATGGGTTTTAAATAACATTTCTTTTCATGGAAATAGAATCAAGGGAGGATGAGAAATGAATACACAGTTATCACCCTAGTAATTCAATACATAGAAAAGCAAATGACATATCTATATTTCCACTTTATATCATTCACCCCTCACCTCTTTAATAATTCCGTTGATAGATTTCATTTCACATTGAATTTCTCTTTGTTATTCCTATTATACTATATCAAGTTAAGAAGTTTTCAATCTAATTTTGACATTCTCTTCTGATTTTAAGTGTCAGTTATTCCCTCCCTTATCTCATGTAACTGCCCACTTTTTAACCCATGCAACACTAATCATCTCATATAACTACCCATGTCTCTTGTAACTTCCCCATTTTTCCTTTTTAGTTTCTGCAAAAGTTCCTTTCTACTCACATCTCTTATTCTCATTTCTACATATTTTTCTCTTTTTTTTTTACTTCATTTCTCCTATTTTCTTTCTATTCTACCTCCCTTAATTGTAAGTACATTCGTAGATATTTTTCTTTTATTTTCTTTCAAAAAATTTACTGTTGTGCAATTGTATATGGTTTGAATTGTATGGATAGAGCACGAGTTCTCTGTGCTAGTGTATCTTCCGCAAAAAAAGAGGCCTTCGAATGTTTCAAATGTGAATTGAAGTGAAAATGAAATTTCAAAACCTTTTAAGTTTCACTAAATCTATGAAGAATTGGTTATTATCATGGCCAAAACTTCTATGCATCGGGCAATATTGTGAGACTTAATTGCTTATTAAGGTGGCCTCACACAATTACATATGGGCTCCACTACAACTAACATGATACTATTTTAAATTTACTTGTTTGTGAAAATTTGAATTTAAGTTGAGTTAATTCCCAATCTAAAGCAAGTTTCTTAGTAAGGCTAAAATACATGCTTTGTAAACTTGATGGATCATCATCATCATCATTAAAGCAACTACATGAATTCTATTTTCCCATTCCGTTTATCCCAAGCCAATTCATCGGATAAATTGTACGTTTTCAAATTCACCTCAGGTAGGGGGGGTGTGGAGATTTCCCAGGCGACTTTCATATTTAGTATAAATAACCCGATTTAGTTATATACAATAAGTGAAAAATATACAATAAGTGAAAAAAGAAAGCGAGGGGGGGGGGGTGTGATTTCCTAGACGACTTTCATATTTAGTGGGGTGATTTCCTAGACTACTTTCATATTTAGTATAAAAAATCCAATTTAGTTATACACAATAAGTGAAAAAAGAAATCTAAAAAAATTATTTGAAGAGGTTGCAAGAGAGAGAGAAGGAACCTTTAATTTTTCAAACAACATGGCAGTAAATTGGTCAGGTATAGCAACGAGAATTGAGAAGACCAGATCCACAAAATAGCACATCTAGGTCCGATGACCTGGGGCATTTCTTGCATTTGAATGCACAAAGAAAATATAAAAGACAAACTCTATGGAAAATCGTGCATGCTATTTTACTGCCATTTGGTGTGATCAGTGATGCTTTTCTATGTTAAAAGAAGAAGCATGAGTTGCTTTCTGTGTGAAAAATTATGTCTCAGGGGAAAGGTCGAAACCGAATAAAAGAAAATAATGAAATTTCAATATTATGCAAAAGTGAACTTTTTTTCTTTTCTTCTTCTTCTTCTTGCTATGTTGGATTGCTGATTAGGTGTGACAATTTTAACTTGAGCGCCCAGGGATTGAGGACTTGTTTCTTAATTTAAAATATTTATATATAGACAATTTTTGAGTCTTCAGACATGTGGAATTGAATTTTCCTTTTTAGTTGAACATCGAAGAATTCTACAAAAAATAAATAAATAAAGGGACTGAAATTATTCTAATATTCTCTGAATTCCAGTAAAGAAACATCAACACCACTCACCTACATGTGTGTATATTGCCCTAACTTTGCGGTAACGATGAGTGGTAAAGTAGAATATAGATTTCATTTAAAAGAAGAGTCTCCGAAGACTCAAAGTCCCATATGCTAGTAGGGCCTAGGACTAGACATTGCCATCGTCACAACTCACAATGGTTTGATGCTCTCTCTCTCTCTCTCCAATTTCCACTCGCTATTTAATCGTCGGTCCCATCATCGGTGGACCTATGATTTTGATGGTCAATTAATATTTTAAAGTATCTTTTACCTTTTTTTTTCTCTGCTGATTGAAAAGTGAGAAAAAGATATTCTTCCTTTTAGATAATTTTATCTAAAATATTTTCTAAGTATTTGTGACTATAAAATTTCTTGACTATTAGATTTCAATATTGGAATCACATCAGATAGTGTTTGGGTAGTAAAATGCTCTTTATAAATATCTTCTTTACTAAACCTCTTAATTTAGCTTTTATGGACCCTTGACCCTGGCTTGGGGGTGTACATTACACATCTTATAGATGGAAAGTGAATTTGAATGGTTTGGATTTGAAAGGTAGATGCACTTGAAGTGATAAATTATGCACAAATAAAGTGTTGATTACTAAATGATTAATCTAATATCAAGAAATTTTGTTATTATTATCTTGAAATTCTTTTCCAGTGTATATTTTAATTATTTTTATTTTCCGCTTCTTTAAGATTTTCTAAACATTATATAGTATAATATTTTATTATCACATTATTCTACTCTAAATTAGTTTACTCTATTAGTATTTAAACCTATAAACATAGATTTTGTTCTACACATACCCAAATGGTCCCTTAGGCGTGGTTTTGGCCACATGGAATCTTCCTTTAAAGGACCCATAATTTAAAATTGGAAGTTGAGATTTAATTGTGATGTAGTATATGAAAATAGAATTTTTAAATGGTGAATACCGTTGGAAGTTTGTTAGGTCATTACTAATTCAATCTAGATCTTTCATCAATTTAGGCAAATTGAGCCATTTTTTAGCACTAGAAGGATTGGTCTAGACCAACTGTTCCAAGGCACTAATTTCACTCAATGTGGTTATTTGTTTGAGCTGTTTCGTCTGATTTCTCAAAAATAAATAAAATATTTAATGAAGAAAACATGATTTTCATGGAAATATTTTTTTATATGAAATCTAAATCTATTTATTTCCTTTCTTCTTTTCTTGATTCATAACAATAAATTATATTAAAATTATAAAGTAACAACAAAGAAGCTCCACAAGAGAGTATCAAGTTCCTTTGTCTAGTGCCCACATAAACCGATTCGCTGTAGTCCTTTTTGTCAATAAGATTTTCGCGTCAAAAGATGTGATGAGTGACAACTCGTCCTATGAAGAAAGAGGCATTTTTCCCCTTTGATTTTTACACGCGAGAGAAAGAGTTGAAAATTCCACATAGACTTTGAAATTTCAAAGGAAAGACTTAGAAGTGTCACGCCCCCGAACCGAAACCTCGGGGGCGGGAAATGGGATTAAGCATAAATATATTTTACTTCTCCCAGGATCCGCGTGTGTGAAGACAACACATTCTGAATATTTTGCGGAAGCATTTGTGGCATTGCGACCCGAAGTCCGTGGCCATCAGATTCCGCGTCGCACTCAACCTTTAGCACATAGCTATTGTATCAAGAATCATATCAGACTGGAGTAACCATCACAATAAATTACAGAGCTGACAGTAACAGGATATTACATTCCCAAATATGTTCAAGTTACAATTATCAATGTACATTAATTAAGAATCCCAAGAAAAAGGCTAATAAAAGCCATACAACAAAACACTATAAACTACTACCCAAATGTGACGTAGCTCCGATGTCAAGCTCAATGTCTACATGACATAGCCGACAAAACAACCGGCAAGGCATGGCTCCAAAGCCAACAAAAACACTCAACTCGGGGCGAAGAAATCTGAACCTGAGTACCAAAAGTAGTGGGTCAAACACGACGGTCTGGCAGGTGGATGAAAAGATCACAAATATCCTAAAGAATAAAACATATTATAAATCATGCTAATTGATCAAGTGCTGCATATAATTAAACGGGTGCAAAGTCGGGAATCTCGGGGCGAACTTGTATTCATTTCAAGCATGGGTAAAACATGAATATCTAATAAAACATGTGTTCATTTACATCATCTATAATCGTAGATATTTGACAATCGGGTGTTCGTCTAAAGCAGGTATAAATATAGTGGTATGGCAAAACAACGTTCATTTGAAACATATGGGGAAATACGGATGTTTAACAAACCGGGTGTTCATTTAAAACCGGTGTAACCAAAGAAATCCGACAAGACTAATGTTCACTTAAACCTATCCCAAAGTATGGATATTTAAACAAATCGGGTATCATGTAAAATAGGTATAAACATCGGAATCTGGCAAAACAAGTGTCATCTAAAACATATTTCAAAGCATGGTATTTAACAATTCGGGTATTCATTTAAAACAAGTATAAACGTAGGGATCTGGCAAACAAGTGTCATTTGAAACGTATTTCAAAGTATGGATGTTTAACAATCGGATAATCATTTAAAAACAGGTAGACATAGATATCTGACAAACCAAATGTCCTTTAAAACAAGGCACGGATATTTAACAATTCGGGTATTCCTTTAAAACATGTGAAATCATATAAATCTAGCAAAATCATTGATCGTATGGAACATATGTAAAAGCATGGGTATTCACCCAACCGGCATTCATTTAAAACATGTGCGGGTATAAAGAACAGAAGACCATATAATAATAACTGAGTTTACATTGGAGAATATTAGCACTTGTTCAAATAACAACTTTCATAAAGGAAACGAATCATTTATCAGAAAGCAAGTAAGCAATATAAAACATATCGGGTATCCAAGGAATCGGGAACTGGCAAGATGGCAATCACAAGAAGCTAAGTCCTCTATCACCGAAGTGACAAGAGTATAACGGGACGTTGGTCTCAGTCACACAAGGTGAGGAGACTCAACGCAAATCATATATACAATATAAATATACGGGAACGGGACCACGGTAGCGAACCGGGTATCGGGACGGGACCACGGCAATAACCGGGTATCGGGATCCAAACTGCAGCTGGCGGGACGGGAGAGGGATTTCCAAGTCGGTGGATCAAACCGACAAGGTATCCAAGCTTAGTGATGCCGACTCATAGGTCAAAACCAATCGAGACATATGCAAGCAAATCAAGTACAGTAAATAAACGGGTAAAACGGGGGTGCTCAAGGGCACACTGTCACTTCATGTCGGGCAATACATTCGGGACAAATAACTGTTACTAGTGTAACTTCAATGCTTTCGGGAAACAAGTCATGTGATGCAAATCTCGGGAAATGAGGAAATATAATGCACTATACCATTTCGGGAAGAATATTGATTTCACGATCTATTCAAGTGAATAGGGGTCCCGTATGTCGATTATAATAATTTACTTGGTACTCCTTGAGTTTGAAGACATTCCGGGCTCCTTATGCACTTTTACTATTTCACAACTTAAAATGAGCTTATGGGTAGTACTAGATGTTACAATAGCAAGAATCAAGATTATAAACGGTCCATCCTAGGCATGACATTAATCCGGAAACATCGAGCAACCAATTTAGTCATCGAAAGGAATAGAATTAGCGATAATCAAGGAAATAGACTTGTGTTTAGATATAAAGAAGATATCGCGTCGTTCCATCCCGTTCAAGATTGAAATGGATTGAACTTCGATGCCACCAAACCAACCGTGAGGCGTGTCGGCTCAAGACATTCTCACACTTGGTCCAAACAGTCCAAAAAGGGTAGCCAGGGTCCCACCTAAAACCAAGAATTAGTGCCTAGATCATCACCATTCTTTCCTTTAGTTCCCTAGTCTTAGAGACCTTAGATTAGGGTACAATTGGTCTTAACACTAAGGTATAAACCTCTATGACTCATAGAAAGCCCAAAGGTTTCCAAAAAAAAACAATATCAAATTTCACCGGACTCAAACTGAGTCCTCCGATCGATCGGATCGAAGGTCCGATCGATCGGCCGAAATTTCTGTACCAGAATGCACAGGGTCCGATCGATCGGCCGATCGATCGGCCCAAAAAGCCTTACAGTTAAAAGACAGACCGATCGATCGGCCTGTAGGTCCGATCGATCGGCACTGGGCGTGAAGCATGCCCGGGAACCTGATTTTTCTCCTTTTTGTTTCCTTTCCTTCCAACACATGATCAACCACAAAGAACCATAAACAAGATGGTTTAAATACAAGTTTCCAAGACATTAAAATGAGCTAAAGAGCTCCTCATTTCAAGTTTCTCCTTTTTCATTCTTTCCATTCACAATAAATCTCAAGGTGGAGAAAAACTCATTCATGTGAAACCATTTGAAATCTTGACAATATGATGCATACATTTTCCAAGCATGAACAAGAGGGAAATAACTCATCAATAATTACATTTCGAAATCAATATTAATCATAGTAAAGACAACTACTAAAATCACCCAAAACCCTTAATGAAACAAGATTTTCTCACAAAGCATGTTAATAATCAAAACAATCCATTCATCCACTTGCCTTTGACTCTAATCAAGCAAATCAAGCTCCTAATCACCTCTCAAGCTTAAGATCCACAATCTCTACAAAAACCCCCAAAACAAACCCTAAAATGGGTTAAATAATGAAATGACAATGAATTACCTTTCAATAATCAAGGTGGAGCTTCTCTAAGGCTAGAAGATTACAAATCTAGAAGATGGAGAAGAACACTTACTTGCAAGGTCCTCTAATGGACAAGGTAAGCTCAAGGGAAGTCTTGTGATGGAGGGTTCTCTTCACAAATGGTATCAATGGAAAGCTTGCAAGATGAGGAAGAAGATGATGAGTTCCATTTCTTGGTTGATGCCAATCTTGGTGTGGATTAGAGAAGGAGAAGCAAGAAGAAGAAAAGGCAAGAAAACCCTAGACTCAAAAGGGTTGTGCTGGAACAAGAAGGATGAAATGAATGGCTAATGGCTTCCCCTTTATTAACAAGTGAGTTGGGTTGGGTTGGGTCCCACAACTAAAGGAGCTAAATGGGCTGAAATCATCTAATTCGGGACCTCGGATGGATTCGACGAAGAAGGAAGAAATGATCGTCGAAATATCTAGTTTTCAAAAAGTGTATGTTTCGCGGGTTTCGAGAATATCGAGTTTTGGGTACAGATTTGGTGTGAAAAGACTGTTTTGCCCTCAAGGCCAAGAAATAGGATTTTGGGTTCTCAAATGGATACGAGATCAACATGAAAGTTGTAGGATTCCTCAATATGAATGCAACGGGCCAAAAACACAATACGAAACAAATCGGGAAAATCTCACAAGTAAAAGCAAAGCCGAAAAGGGAACCCCCAAAGGGCCCCACAAGCTACCAAAACACTCAAAAGCCCAAAACTAGAAGAAAAACCATTCTAGCTCACAAACTCAACCCAACAACTACTAATCTCACCAAAAGAACTAATCCACAAATAAAACAACACTAATCCAAGAGATTAGGGGTCGGGTTCTCACAAGAAGTCTCTACTTGAATTGGAAAATCCTTTCTCTTCTTATGTTCCAAAGATTGATCGAGTCTCACCACTTGGTGGTCCGCCCCTAGCACGCGTTTGTGCATCATGCAATCTTTTGAAAGTGGAGTGGAAAATTTTGGTTTTATCTACAGAAAAAAAAATTACTGATGTTAGGTGAACATTTGTCGACAAAAGAAAGAAAAAGACTTCTCTGGTGACAACGATATTTTTTTTCTACTGGGATAATAAATTTCATTGACTCGAAAGTCAAGCCACATTCTTTCACCCAAAAAAAAATCCAGCCACATACAGATATACAATGTTTTCCGGTGCCAGCAAGATTGTTTTTCATTTTTTTCTACAGGGAAAATATATTTCATTGACTCCAAATTATGCACACATAAAGTGATAAATTATGCACACATAAGTTTTTATTACTAAATGATTAATCTGATATTAAGAACTTTCGTTATTGTTATTTTGAAATTCTTTTTTAGTGTATATTTTAATTTTCATTATTTGCCACAACTTAGTTTAAAATATGTTGCATTCTTCAAGATTTCCTGAACATTAACTAGTATAATTCTTTATTATTACATTATTCTACTCTAAACTATTTTACTCTATTAGTATTTAAACCTATAATATTTTGTTTAACACATATCCAAATGGTCCTTGGACATGGTTTTGGGCCTTTGGCTACATGGATTCTTCCTTTAAAGGATCCACTATTTAAGATTGGAAGTAGAGATTTAACTGTGATGTAGTATATGAAAATAAAGTTTTTAAATGGTCAAAACCATTGGAAGTTTGTTAGGTTATTACTAATTTAATCTATATCTTTCATTAATTTAGGCAAATTGAGCCATTTTTAATTAGCACTAGAAGGATTAGGCTAGACCAACTGTTCCAAGGCATCAATTTCACTCAATGTGGTCATGTGTTTGAGTTGTCTGGTCTGATTTTTTTTAAAAATAAATAAGATATTTAATGAAGAAAACATGATTTGTTTGGGAATAGTTTTTTTTTAATATTAAATCTAAACATATTTAGCTTTCTTTATTTTTTTTTTATCGGTAACTATAACTTATATTAAAATTTAGAAAGTAACAACAAATAAGCTCCATAAGAGAGTATAAAGTTCATTTGTCTAGTGTCCACAATAAACCGATTGACTATAGTCTTTTTGTTAATAAGATTTTCGCTTCAAAAGATGTGACGAGTGACAACCCATCCTATGAAAAAAGAGGCATTCTCTCCCTTTGATTTTTACACAGTTTCGTTGAAAATGAGGGTTCAACTTGAAGATTTCATATAGACTTTGAAATTTCAAAAGAAAGACTTAGAAGTGATCTCTACTTGATTTGGAAAATGCTTTCTTTTCTTATCTTTCAAAGACTCATCAAGTCTCACCACATGGTGGTCCACCCCTAGCACGCGTTTGTGAATCATACAATCTTGTGGAAGTGGAGCAGAAAAGTTTAGTCATCTCTACACAAAAAAGCACTTATGTTAGGTGAACATTTGTCGGCAAAGAAAAGAAAAAAAAAAGACTTCTCTGGTGACAATGATATTTTTTTCCACAGGGACACTATATTTCATTGACTCCAAAGTCTAACCACATACTTTCACCCAAAAAAAAATCCAGCCACATACACATATACAATGTTTTCCGAGATTGTTTTTTTTTTTTTTTCTACAAGAAAAATATATTTCATTGACTCCAAAGCATGGTATTAAATTCCGGTCAGCACCGAGTTGACTCGGGTGAGTAGAAGCAATACCAGTCAGGACTGAGTCGGATGAGGCACCTACACAAGTCAATAGGGTTGTAAATGGGTCCCCGATTATCCGATTACCCGAAGGTTCCGACCCGTTAGGTTCCGGGTCTGGGTCCTTATTTTGGTCCCGATAAGCAAATGGTTCCGGTTCCGGATCCTTTTTTTGGAACCGATACTTAAACGGGTCCGGTTCCGGATCCACAGTGGCTCAGACCCGTGGACCCGAGACCCGACCTAATATACACTAACATAAGGTAACTTTCGTATATGAAAGCAGAACCCTTTTTACTTTTCTACTTTCTGAGTTTTTTCATTAAAAGTGCATGTTATTAATAGACAAAAATCACATTAGTGTTTGCAGGTTATCCAAATCCAATTGAAATATGGAAAAAGCATAATTTAAAAAAAAAAAAAACACATGTATTAGTCTAGACTCGAAACCATATCTGGAACCGGAACCAGACCCGCCTCACAAATGGTTCCAGTTCCGGTTCTAGTTCTGGTTCCCATTAATATTTCTCGGTTCCGGTTCCGGAACCAGTTTTCTGGTTCCGAACCGGGTCCGGTTCCGGTTCTGGGTCCTCCTTTTAGAAAACGGTTCCGGTTCCGGTTCCACCCTGGACCCGAACCGGAACCATCCCGTTTACAACCCTACAAGTCAAGGACTGTTTCGGAAAAGAATTAATATATTTTTAAAAAAAATTACAAAGATACTATGAGAGCATTGTATATTAATTACTCAACTGGTTGAAGTACAATGACATTATGTTTAGATTGGATACTTGTTAACTAGCTCAATTTTCATATTTTTAATAATATTTTGTTTTTTTTTTAAAATATTAAGATTTTCTTATAATTCTTAGAATGGAGTAGGTCCTACCGGGCACAAAGACTGGGACCGAAATATAAAACCCTGCTCCAAAAGACTCAAGTCTAGCCACATACTTTCACCACAAAATAATAAACAAATAACGAAAATCTAGTCACATACATGATGCAAGCTCGGCCTTATATTCACCACAAATGTCCACTCGGTGGGCGATCAATCTATGGATAATTATACTTTTTAAGTAGACAAAAAATTGAGTTGTGAATGAAGGGAGTGGTTGTCATCATGAGTCGTGACAGTTGCTAGATGTTATCTCACTCTTTCCACACGTTATTTAACCGGTAGATGGACCCATGATTTTGATGGTCACTTAATAGTTTTAACTTATTAGGTACGATCTTTTGATTTTTGATTTTTGATTTTCTTCTTTTTTTTCCTACAAGCTTTGGCTTTGGAATAGAAACTATTAGAATTCATTTTACAGTGCAACAAGAAAATTTGACATGTCAATTGTGGGGTTGTCACCATGACATAAAAGTTCTTTAGATGCTTTCTCCCTCTTTCCACATGTTATTTATTGTGGGGCCACTATTGGTGGACTCCCGATTTTGATGGTCTACGGTTAGGGCATGTTTGCATAACAGCGGCTTTATGGAAAATCATGCTTGCTGCTTTTCTGCCCATTTGGTGCTATGCTCTTATGCTTCTCGATGTTTATCACTTTTTTTTTTCGGCTTTCTAATTACTAGTTTAGATAAATAAGCCACTAGACTACATGTTTACTTATCTGGGCCGGGCCGGGCCATGAGCAGTGAAATTAGTGTGTAAATAAAGTCATTTTCCCTCACTCATATAAGCCCTATATTTGTAATGAAAACCATTCGGTTTGCTTATTGAACTACTAAACCTTTAAAAACTTTAGTCTTCAAAAAACTTTAATAATTTGTGAATAACATCCCAAAGACTCAACCAATTATGAGAAAGAGAAATCCACAGTGGAAAATTAGGTTGAAGGAAGACTCATTGCTGGCAGAAAATTATGAAATCAAGTTTTTGTGGTGTGATCACAAAATTCTAACACAGAAAATAGGAGAAACTTAGTAGTCATTCCTCCAATTTGTGTTACATGGGTTCGCATTTCAAACCTCGTGGATGGAGGTTGTTTACAATTTTTTTTTACAACCCTCCATCCGGCTTCAGGTGGTTTTAAACTAAACAAAAGAACAAAATTACAAAACTTACATATAACACATGACAAAAAGACTGCAAAAACCATTCTATAGGCCCATGTCCGAGAGGTTCCCTTTTGCTCGGACATGGGCTTCTGCCTGTGCAAATCTCCGTCCTTCTCCTTTATTTTCTTATTCAAGCTCCTTCGAAGCCTATGTCATGGGTTTATGATGGCCTTACTAAGTGTATGGATGAGTGAGAAACAAATTTTATATGAAAAAAGATCATATATGTAGTTTTCTTTTTTAATTTTTCTTTTTTGCTCGTCAATGAATTCACTTCATAAATTGGGCTTTTTCATATTAATTCTTTTTGAGTCTTTATTTTGAATTGTATCGTACGACACCAATTTACCCTAGGTCACTATTTTTGCAGTACTAATTTAGACCATCTAGCCTAAGATAAATTGTATTGATAATGACCCCTTAACCAGTTTTTCCATTCATTCACTGTATAATTTTGACTGATAGTAATCTTTGACAATCATCACTCATTTATCAAGGACTGTGTGTGTGCAGTCCAAGGGAGTTACTGGTTTATATACCAATGGGTGTTCAAGGTTGTGTCATTCTGCACCATGCCAGTACGGAGAACCAGAATGAAGCCAAGAAAGGGGCTTGCACAACCAAGTCTCAAACAAAAACACCCTTACTCCTTTGAGTGAGAAGACAAAGAAGAATTATTGAACATTCATTTTGGGTCAAAAAGAGAAGGTAAGGCCGTGAATATCAGTCTCTCCCTTTGGAGGAACATCTCCAGAGGTTGCAGACTGAATTTGGGACGATTAAAATGGATGTTGCAGAACTTAGATACAGAACCTCACCTTCTTGAAGAGAGAATTTGAAAAAGGGAGGAATTCTTCTAAGTTTGGAGAGAATTGGAAAGAGTTAGATGCTTTTGGAGAGTAGGAATGGTTGTATATATCTTTTGGAGAGGATAGGAATGGTGTATATATCTTGAATGGTCACCCAAAGGCCCTGTTTATAGTTGCCCATTCATCGAGGAAAGAGAATTTGCACCATGCATTTCTAACTTCCGCAGAAAACCGTTTTTGAGGTATTTAAAATCATAGACTTTGTTAATGTGGCAATTTAATCTTTCCATAAAAATTACCTGTACACAAACATCCCCCCAAAGGTTATTCATGCGTAACACTTAAATGGTGCAAACTAATGACCCCTAAAGATATCAGATCAAAGACTAAGCTACAAGCCACAATCAAGCACCTACTGATGTCAAATCAAAAGACTTATAGGCTTGACTGATCACATGGTAGGGACCATCCATAAATAGCAATTGGGACTGATTTAGACCATGAATAGACATTTCTATATTTCTTGAAGACTTGTTTGGCAACCAAAAAAGAATAACCAACATGTTTACAATTGTAAATCATCCATTATTTGGATCAAAGGAAACTCTTATTTTTTTGAGGATTTTTCTGTCCGACCTCCCCAATATGATTATGACCGTTAGTCAAGAAAGTCTTAAGCTTATTTTTTTCATTGTGTTTATCTCATTATAGTTTTTTTCCCTGCATATATAGATTTAGTAATTTGAGTTTATTATTATCAATACATGTAAATACCCATATCTATTTAATTTTATAAGTATTTGATCAATTTTTAAATATTTTAAAAAAATTCTCCCAAGTCATCATGTTGACTCTCTCCGAGCTAATTTTTTAGAGTTGGACAAGTAGAGTCCGAGTTACAATTAAGCTTCTAAAAAAAGTCATATAATGATATAACTCAGAGTCTAGGATCCCAAGATATAGAAACAAGTGGCAAATCTATGGACATGATTATTTGGGATGTCAGTAGGGCCTTTCTCACCAGCCACTTACTGGGAAGGTGCCACTAATTGTTGTACTTAAGCCTAATTTGAGCTTGACTCAATTGGTATAGTTCGATGGCCTAAATAAAATTTTTAGGGGCTGATTTGGATCCTCATTATCTTCCATATATTTCCAAATTTACAGGGCATATACCACAACTACAACAAAGGAGGAGGGCTTCCAAGCTTCAAAGAAAACTATGCATTCAAGAACGAATCATGGATGCAACAATTTGTTTACCAAGTTGTAACTAATTATTACAATTAGTTTTATCTCACCTTTATCATGTTAGTTAGTTATGATGGTCTTATGTGTGGGGACCATTAACTAATTGCTAACTAATTAACTTACTTAAATCAATAACTAATCATACAACTAGTTATAGATATTTTTCTAGATTGATCTACATGTAACTAACTAACTAACTAACTTACTACTTTAATTTAAATTGCATGTGATGTGCATTTGGCTGAATTGGCGGCCGGTAAGCAAACCTCTTCCTCTTCATTCAAATTATTTTCTTAAATTGGAGGTTTTATATAAAAAAAATCACCTTAAAATTGGATATGCCGAATATGGATCCAAACTTTGAATGTTTACTGTGGAGGTACGTAGGGATGGAGCAAATGGGTTGGTTCCTGGCCGGAATCATATTGGACGAAAAGCAGGTTTAATAAAGGCCGTTCATGTTCAGACTCGAAACCTGTTCATATCATTCCAATAAGAGGACTGAATCTAGGTTAGGAACCGGTTTGAATTTCTTTTTAATATTTTGTTTTATTTTTCACTTAAAATAGGGATATAATCAGTCCAAAAAATTGATAAATCCCAATATATTCAGAACTAATAAATAGTTTTTTTATTATAAAACCAATATATAGGTTGTTATATAAAGTTTTTAACATTAGCCTATACACAATCAAGAACCATGTCTTCGAAAATGCACATCCACAGGCAAGGTAGACACAAGAAAATAACTCAATTGATTCTTTCTTTGAAAAAATGATCAGGATAAACTGAATCAAAGAAAAGATTATGGCGAGGAAGAAGAAGAGGAGAAAGTAAGTGGGAAAAAATACAACGTTCATTGATATCAATGAGCGTCCGCATTATTCAATGAATTTACCCATTATTCATTGATATCAGCGAATAAGGGCAAAAAAGGTGAAATATAACAAAAAAAATTGGGCTGGAGGTCCCTCCACCGTCAATATTTAGAGTTTGGGCCTACGGTGATCGTATCCAATTTTAAGGTGATTTTTTTTCGTATAGTCCCCTAAAATTTTACTAAATATTTGATATATCCACATATCACATGCGCTTTGATATAGATGGGCCCTATTACCTGGTTATCGGACGGACCCGATCTGGGAAATCTGAGGTTATTCATTGGGTCCCCACGTCGGGACTCGGGACTGGTTTGGACAGCAATCGACAATCTGGGTTTGGTTGGTTTTGGGCTCCAGCCCACATTAAAGTCTGTTAATCTTGACTTGGCTTTAGAGTGGCACAACTATTGGCTGACTTTTTTTTTTTTTGCTAAATGGCAATTTGTATTAAAAGAAAGAGGAAAGAGAACAGAGGCAGAGAGCCCACAAAGGAGAGAACAGAAAGAGCAACAGCAGGGAGAAGCTAAACAAGAAAACCAGAAACAAAAACACAACCAGGCTTAAGTATCAAAGAAAAGAGAATTACAAAAAAACTTAAGAGGGCTACCAGTGAAAGGCTTGATGATACGCTTGAGAGAGACAGAAAGAAGATCAGTCAGAAATAAGGAGACCTTCGTCTGGGAGGCTCTTTGGTTGGAAAATGTAGCTTCATTTCTACAATTCCATAAAGCAAAAGCAGTAGAGAAGAATATAGTAGCAGCACCTTTACAAGCCAGTCTGTCACTGTGAGAGGAGAGCACCTGCCAAATCTGAGAAGGGAGAAGGGGACCAGCTACAACAGAACCCGCCTTGGAAAGGATCCACTTCCAAATTTCCGTGGAGAAGGAACAGAGGAAGAGAAGGTGGAGAGTAGACTCTTGCTCTTGAAGACAAAGGCAACATCTGGAGGCCATACTAATACCAGAGTTTTGCACCCAGATTTGAGAGGGGGTCTTCCCATGCAGCAGCCTCCAAGCAAAGAGAGAGACCCTTGGACGCTGAATAGAGTTCCAAACCAGCGGAGCCCAGTTCGAACAATACGCTGAAGGATTTTGAGATCTGATCATTTGCCAAGATTCCTTGAGAGATAGACCTTGGTCCTGGTGGGAGCTCCAAAGCAGAGAGTCTTTTGAAAGCGGATCCAAATTGAGGTGCTGGAGACCATCTTTCAAAGAATCTGCAGCAGCCATGGGGATATCAGGAGGGAGCGTCCATTGGGTACCAGCCCAGAGGGAGAGCAGCTTCTGGTTGGGGGGGAAATTGAAGGAAGGAAACTGAGTGGCCATGCTGCCAGCTTGCATCCAGTTATCATACCAGAGGTCCACCCTCTTGCCATCTCCAACTTTCCAAATACTACCGGAGTGGATGTGATGAGAAAAAATTCTGATTTTCCGCCATATGCAGGAACCTGATTTAGAGGAGGAAGAATGCCAGATAGAGCATCTTGGAAAATACCTACCAGCCATCCAGTTAGCCCGGAGAGAGTTTGAAGTCATGGCAGTCCAACCCAATTTGATAAAAGAAGCCTCATTTTGCTCACTAATGCGCCTGATGCCCAGACCTCCTTCAATGGTGGGGAGAGAGACCGTAGCCCAATTCAGCTGGCTTCTTTTATGCCTAGCGGCCCCCCCAGACCAGAGGAAATTTCTCATGATGGTCTCCATGTTAGAGCAAACCGACTTTGGAATTGGAAGGATCATGGCTATGTGAATAGGGAGACTACTAAGCACATGTCTCACCAGAACCCTACGGCCAGCGAGGGAGAGAAGCTGAGATTTCCAACCTGAGAGCTTGAGAAGAAACCTTTCAAGCAGGGGAGAGAAGTGATCACTACACCAAAAATCGGAAATTGGAACGGAAAAGCGTTCCTAATCCTCCCGTTCCTAATCCGTTAAACCGTTCCAATTTCCGTTCCAATTTGGATTAGGAACGGTTGGTACCAAATTGGAACGGAAATTGGAACGGTTTAACGAATTAGGAACGGGAGGATTAGGAACGCTTTTCCGTTCCAATTTTCGATTTTTGGTGTAGTGGATGTCTTCTGGGGGTGCCAATAATGAGAGGAGCACTGAGATAGGTTGAAAGGAGAGGTCTGTCATGGATATTTGTGATGTCCATAATTTGTCTTCTCTTTCTATGGTTGCATTTGCCAATGAAAAGTTTGCTCTTGTCCAGGTTGATGGACTGGCCAGCACTGACTTGGTAACTGGAGATGACCTCCTTCAAGGCAAAGAGGCTCCTTTTATGACCTTTTAGGAAAAGAAGGATATCATCAGCATACATGAGATGGCAGGGAGTGTTAGGAGCAGAGGAGAGAGGAGAGATGGAGCTATTAGAGAGCAGGCTTTAAATGTTGAGGCTTAAAATTTCTTCTGCAAGGATAAAGAGATAAGGGGAAAGGGGATCCCCTTGCCTTAAGCCACAAGAGGAGTTGAAAAAGCCAAAGGGGGATCTGTTAATGAGAACAGATCCTTTAGCAGTGCAAACACACTCCCTGATAAGGTTGATCCACTTGGGAGAGAAACCAAAGAAGTGAAGGGATTTGAAAAGGAAAGGCCAACTAAGCTTATCAAAAGCCTTGGAGATATCCAGTTGCAAGCACAGAGATCCACCTTTAAGCTTAGAGTGGAATTTTTGAAACAGCTCATGGGCTAAGGCTATGTGTTGATGGATTGATCTTCCTTGGACAAATGCTGCCTGGTTAGGAGAGACTAGATGGGTGATGAGCTTAGAAAGTCTAGAAGCCAAGATTTTTGCAATGATTTTGTAAGTAAAATTTAGGAGACTAATAGGCCTGTAGTCAGCAAAAGAGGAAGGGGAATTTGATTTTGGGATCAAAGTAAGGAAATAGGTATTGAAAGCTCTGTATAGCTTGCCTGAGGTGAAAAATTGCTGAATTGCATTAACCACAGAAAAACCGATGATGTGCCAGGCAGTAGTGAAGAAAAGGCCAGAGAAGCCATCCGGGCCTGGGGAACTATCCTTTTTTAGAGCAAAGACAGCAGACCTGACCTCCTCGGCATCAGGAATTTTGGATAGACTGATGTTCATATCTTGAGAGACTTTATTGCTGCCTAACCCGAACAGGAAGTCAGAGGGAGCAGTGTGAGCTGAATTGGCTATAGAAGAGAAATGATCCACCGCCAGAGACTGAATTGCTGACTGATCATCCACCCAAGTACCATTCGATTGAATTTTGTCAATGCGATTTACTGCTCCTCTGGATTTTGCAGAAGCATGGAAGAAGGCGGTGTTCCTGTCTCCCTCCTTCAGCCATCTAATTCTAGATTTCTGGCGCCAGTGAATTTCTTGAAGATGGAGACAATTGTGAAGGGAAGCCTTTGCTTCCGCAAGAGAGTGATGAAGAGCAGTGGTGGGGCCGACATCAAGGAGGGCTTGAGTCTCAAGAACCAGCTTTTCAGCCTCAGCAATCTTGGATCTAATGTCTAAAAAAACTTTTTTATTCCAACCTTTGAGGATCTGCTTCAAGTTTTTCAGGTTGGAAGCCAGCTCCTGCTGGAAGTTGCCAGTAGAGTCTAGATTCCAAGAATCTGCTACAAGCTGGAGAAAATCGGGGTGGTGGATCCACATGGCTTCAAATTTGAAAGGAGCCATAGCATCTTGAGGCCGCCTACTGTGAGAGAGAAGTAATGGACAGTGATCCGAGGAGAATTTGGGCAGGTGGGTGAGCAGGGGATCAGTAGAGCTAGAAAGCCAGGAATAATTGCAGAGAGCTCTGTCCAGCCTTGCTGCCACATAGCCAGCCCCCTTACGGTTGTTAGACCAGGTAAATTTATTACCTGTGAATCCCATATCCTGCAAGCCTATGGAGATGATCAGCTGCTGGAATTCAAGGTTCATACGAGAAGGCTTAAGACTGAATTTCTCAGAGGCAGAGATGATAGAATTGAAGTCACCTAGCACACACCAGGGACAATTGGTGGAAGCCTGAGAAGAGAGGTAGCTCCACAGTGTTAGGAATTTTGTAGATTGCAATTTGATGGATGCATTATCATTCAAGCATCATTTGATTTATACACTTGCATTGATTTAAAGAAAACTTGAAATCTTGTTTTATTCATGCATTGCTTTTAAGATTTGTAAAAGTATTGATTTATGCATGTTTTGGTTTTAATCTTGGATGCATTTGTTTTTTAAAAGAGTTTTATGAAATCAAGCTAGCCTATGAGTTTCAAACCTTTCAAAACGCTTTAGGCTTTTTATGTTCATGTTTTAAAAACCTTTAGAATCTTTAAAACATGTTTTTCAAGCTTGATTTAGTGGCCAAAAGATCCCCCAAAGAAATACCTTCAAATAGGCAAAAGTTGGAATTTTTGCAAAAAGGGGGGTGGCCCGGCAGTGTCGCCGGTCGACCGACCCAGAGGTCTCGGTCGACCGAGGACACTGCAGGCAAAAATGCCCTGGCGCAGCAACGGTCAGAAATCTAGCCGTTGTGTGTTCTAGGTCGACCGAGACCTGTGTCTAGGTCGACCGAGGACTAGCCGTTGGGCACTTTTTGCTATATAAATGAGTTCTTTCCTTTGTCCAAAGTTGGAGATTTTTAAGCCTTCTTTGAGGAGCTTTGAGACAAGAAAAAGGGGAGGAACTAAGAGAGACCAAAGGGGTCATTAAGTGAAGCTTAAGCTTGGATCAACTAAGTTAAATCTCCAAGTAAGTTTTACTTTTAATTAATCATTTGTTATGTGCTTTATTTGAAACTTTGGAAAATGATTTCAAGCATGATAACAATGATATGTTGAATCCATTCTTCCCTTCATCTTTGATATTCAAGATTGGATTCATCACTTTGATTTCAACCCAAGTTTTGTTTTAAACTTTCTTAATCATGCTTAGCCTAAGAAAAGCATCTTGTAAGGTTATTGCTTAGCCTAAGAAAAGCATTTTGTAAAGGTTATTGCTTAGCCTATAAAAGCACATTGAGAGGTTGTTGTTTAGCCTAGAAAAACAACTTTGTAAGGGTTATTGCTTAGCCTAGTAAAAAGCATACATAGTGGAAATCCGGTGGGGTGATTGGATCACAAGCCGGTAGTGGACGTAGGCATTGAGGCCGAACCACTATAAACCTTGGTATTGTGGTGCTTGCATTTGTGGTGATTGTTTATTTTAGCTTCCGCATATTGTATGGTTAATCATCACATGTGACTAGTTTTTGTTAAGAAGTTAAAATTAGTCTTTATTGGTCATATTTGTAGCACACCCTATTCACCCCCCCCCCCCCCCCTCTAGGGTTAGGATCCCCAGGACTTTCAATTGGTATCAGAGCCAAGTGCTCTATCTTATAGGATCAAGTGTTTGGAACTCTTGATTAGGTGTAAAAACCTAGAGTCAAAAACCCTAGTGTTGTGCTTTACATGAAAATCATAAGAATGGACTCCACTATGCTAGATCTTGTAGATTCTTCTAGACCCCTCCTTCTTCCTTCTATTGGAGATTCAAACCCTCAATCTAATGAATCTCAATGTGACATAAATGAAAATGAAGAAGATCTTCAACAAGCCTTTGAGGAATTATATGAATTATGCTTAAAGACTGAAAAGAAAAACAGAAAGTTAAGAGAAGAATCTAAAAGACTAAACAAAGAACTAGTCTCTTCAAAAGATGAGCTTAGAGAGAAAGAAGAAGTCATAAATTGTTTAGAATCTAAGTTCATGATCTCTTTAAATAATCTATCTAACATTCAAGATGAGCTAAAAGAATTAAAGATGGATTATGATAATGTCAATAAGGAAAATTTAAATCTAAGAGATCAAATAAAAATGCAAGATGTAGACATTGACAACTTAGAAGCCAAGTTGATTAAAAGTAAGTTAAAAACAAAAGAACTTGGATCTAATGTTGCTAATGAACTAAAACTTGAATTAAATCTTGCCAATGAAGAGCTAATCAAATATAAGGAAATTGAAAATGAACTTTCAAAAGTCAAAAATGAAAATTCAATCCTTATAACCAAAGTCACTCAACTTGAAAGCTATAAACAAAAGTATGAGTGCAAGTTTACCCAAAGTGAAGATAGACTTGAAAAATTATTTAAATTGGGTAAACCTCATGGAGATAGGACGGGTCTTGGATTTAATAGGAATATGTCATATGACCCTAAATTCACCAACACTTTTGTGAAAGGTGAGTCCTCATTCTCTAGCACTCTCTCTCAAATGTCCAAAACTAAATGTCATTATTGTGGTAAAGAAGGACATTTCAAATTTGAGTGCAAACTAAGAAAAAGAAATTATGTGTCTCAACCCATCTTTGAACTAAAAAATGTAGAATCAAAACCTATGAAGGGTAAGACACTAAAAATCAAGAAAGACTCCAAAAAGACTAAACAAGTTAAATCTATTAAAAGGGAGTCTCCTAAGATAGATTCTAAGAAGTTTAAACAAGTTAAACCAAGCTTGAAAGAATCTAAGAACAAAAAGCTTCTCAACCTATCTCCCTTATATCAACCCATGAAAGGATTTTTGAATAAAGTAACAAAGTTAAATTTAAAATTCAAAAGTCAAGTAAAGGGAGAAAATAAGAAGAAGAGAAAAATGAACAAATCCCCTAAGAAACAAACTCACCAACATCAAAAGACTAATCACCAATCTAAGCTAAATTTAGTAAAATCTAAATATCATGGTGATAAGTTTAAATTGAAAATTTATCAAGTCAAATCTCCTTTAGTTGGTGAGAATTCCAAACTACACCTCAAAGTTCAACCCTCTCAAGACCTTAGGTGGATTCCCAAAGTTATTTACCTAACCAAACCTTAGGGCCTTGAACCTTCTTGACCAACCTATTCTTTATAGTTAAATCACTTTGTTGGTCATGTTGCATTTGCATTTTGTTTTCTTTAGTTACATTTCTTATAATGCATTGCTTCTTTATGATCAATTGATTTTGTCTTCATGCACCATTCTAGTTACATATCATGGTTTTCAAAATCTTTTGAGTATAATTTCATCATGTTTGATTTGCTTTTTGCTCACATTTAGTTTTATGTTTTGCATTGCATTTCTACATGATTAATTGATTGTGTTTTTAAAAGCTTTCATAGCTAATTCATTCATGATCAATTGTTGTTGAATCATTTGTGTAGATGTCATAGTAAGATTATTTGAACAAATGATTTGAATCAATTCAAGTTTTTCCATATAGATCTCTAAGTTATACTTTTATATGGAAAATCATTGTTTTGAAAAATCAACTTGTATGTGTTTCATTTAAGTTATATCTTTTAAAATACAATGTTGATAATTGATCTTCAAAATCATTCTTTTTATGCTCATTGTTGGATTTTTTTTATCAAAATGATTTGAAGATTGTTTGAATGGAAATGCTCTATAACATCATTAGTTATATTCTTCTAAGCATGTTTCATGTTCTCATTTCCTTTTCTTTTGGTTTCATTATCTTAGAAATGGAAATATATGTTGTTTGCATCTTTGCTGTTTTAGTTATTCTTTTTATATGCAAATGACAATTGGTTCTTGTATGGTTGTGATCTTAGTAATATGTGTAGAAATCATACTAGAACTAAAATCCATCCTCTATGCCTTATAGTCATTTCTATTTGGATGGTTATGATGTTGATTCATGTATATTCTCTAAGTGATATCATCTTTATACATGTTTCAACTTCATAGTAGTGATCTTGATCATATGAAACTCTTTGAAATTCATTCCTCATATTTCTATGTGTTTGATGGATAACTTAGATGTTGAATTCATATGATTTTGACACTTTGGAAATTGCATGCATTTCAAAGTTATATCCTTTTGCATTGCAATTTATCTTGTTCATCACTATGCTCATTAGTCATATCTTTAAAAAGTGATGAATGTCCATTTATGATGCTTGATGGAATTTTGTGTTTGTCACATCCTTGCTCTTTATCATGTTGTCAAATTCAATTGGTTTCAATTTGTATAATTTTCGATTGATTTGATTTCTTGTGAATGTGATAAACCATGTGTACATTGGATTGAACTTGATAAGTAATATGATTGTTCCATGTCACACACCATTAGCATCATAATGTTCATGTTGCCACCTCTTTTGCTCATATAGGTATATCTCATGACCACCATGTTTATGTGTTCATAATATTGGTTGGTTATTAGTTGTGGTTGGCTTCATGTTTGAAATTCATTTCACTCATTCTTGCACATTAATAGTCATACTTATTGTTTGAATGAAATGATTTCAAAACTTACATAGCATATGATTTTCATAGTTAAATTATTTAATGCTATGTTTAGTAAACCTCATTCTATCATGGATAGCTCTAATTTGGATTCTTCCTAATAGGTATATTCTTAAATCCATTTTAGAGTGATTGTGTTAATAGACTTCTCCTTAAATCTCAATTGGTATTCTTTGTTTTTCCAATTGATATCCATGATTGTTTTTCCCATTAGACCTTGCTCTCTTTTGGTAATTTGATCATATGAACATTATAGTTAAATGAATCTAATCCTTTCCTTAAAGTTGACCCTCATTTGGTTAAACCATCTACTTCTTGAACCATATAGTTATATCCTGTCAAAAGTTTGACAAAAGAAGAGAATGGATTGAGGGGGAGTGTAAACCTTCATAGGAAGTATTAGTTTTGATCAAATTGACCCTTGGATTGCCTTTGAGCCCTTAGAGATTAATTCCACACATGATAGCCTGTTATATATTTCACTTTCGATTTCTTTTGTTAACAGGTGCTTCTAAAGGTATTTTCCTTGTTTCATGTGTGTATGTACCTTTGCAATTTAATGGCAAAGGGGGAGAAAATATTCAAGTTCTCAAAAGGGTGAAGAGAATGTCCAAGCTTCCTAAGGGGAGAGTTTTGTATGATCTTCTACAAGGGGAGAGAATGCATAGCTTGCCAAAGGGAGAGAGAGGCATGGTCAAAGGGGGAGAGCAAATAGAAGAAAGAAAGCTTGGAAGCTAAAGAAGACGCTTGGCTAAAGAAAGAAAGATTGAAGAATGATCAAGCACCAAGCATCATGAAGAATGAAGAAAAGAGCAAAGAGCCCAAGCTAAGAGAAGGAGCATCCAAGAAGATTTCAAGACTTGTCCAGCTGAGGGGGAGCTGAAGACTAAGTGTGTAATCTCAGTGGTGAGTGGGTTTGCCATCAAATTGCAAAGGGGGAGATTGTTAGGAATTTTGTAGATTGCAATTTGATGGATGCATTATCATTCAAGCATCATTTGATTTATACACTTGCATTGATTTAAAGAAAACTTGAAATCTTGTTTTATTCATGCATTGCTTTTAAGATTTGTAAAAGTATTGATTTATGCATGTTTTGGTTTTAATCTTGGATGCATTTGTTTTTTAAAAGAGTTTTATGAAATCAAGCTAGCCTATGAGTTTCAAACCTTTCAAAACGCTTTAGGCTTTTTATGTTCACGTTTTAAAAACCTTTAGAATCTTTAAAACATGTTTTTCAAGCTTGATTTAGTGGCCAAAAGATCCCCCAAAGAAATACCTTCAAATAGGCAAAAGTTGGAATTTTTGCAAAAAGGGGGGTGGCCCGGCAGTGTCGCCGGTCGACCGACCCAGAGGTCTCGGTCGACCGAGGACACTGCAGGCAAAAATGCCCTGGCGCAGCAACGGTCAGAAATCTAGCCGTTGTGTGTTCTAGGTCGACCGAGACCTGTGTCTAGGTCGACCGAGGACTAGCCGTTGGGCACTTTTTGCTATATAAATGAGTTCTTTCCTTTGTCCAAAGTTGGAGATTTTTAAGCCTTCTTTGAGGAGCTTTGAGACAAGAAAAAGGGGAGGAACTAAGAGAGACCAAAGGGGTCATTAAGTGAAGCTTAAGCTTGGATCAACTAAGTTAAATCTCCAAGTAAGTTTTACTTTTAATTAATCATTTGTTATGTGCTTTATTTGAAACTTTGGAAAATGATTTCAAGCATGATAACAATGATATGTTGAATCCATTCTTCCCTTCATCTTTGATATTCAAGATTGGATTCATCACTTTGATTTCAACCCAAGTTTTGTTTTAAACTTTCTTAATCATGCTTAGCCTAAGAAAAGCATCTTGTAAGGTTATTGCTTAGCCTAAGAAAAGCATTTTGTAAAGGTTATTGCTTAGCCTATAAAAGCACATTGAGAGGTTGTTGTTTAGCCTAGAAAAACAACTTTGTAAGGGTTATTGCTTAGCCTAGTAAAAAGCATACATAGTGGAAATCCGGTGGGGTGATTGGATCACAAGCCGGTAGTGGACGTAGGCATTGAGGCCGAACCACTATAAACCTTGGTGTTGTGGTGCTTGCATTTGTGGTGATTGTTTATTTTAGCTTCCGCATATTGTATGGTTAATCATCACATGTGACTAGTTTTTGTTAAGAAGTTAAAATTAGTCTTTATTGGTCATATTTGTAGCACACCCTATTCACCCCCCCCCCCCCCCCCTCTAGGGTTAGGATCCCCAGGACTTTCACACAGGTCTCTTCTCTGGATGTAATTTGTAGAAGCATAGATCCCTGTGAGAAGGCAATTGGAGGCAGAAGAGGGATTGATAAAGGAGATGGTCAGGAATTGAGGGGAGAAGTCAATGAGAGTAATGCCAAGAGTTGTGTTGGACTTGAAGAAGCACCATATAGAGGCAGAAGAGGAGGAAATGTTGGAGAAGAAACTATCATAACCCAAGGATGAAAGGAAGGGGGGGGAGGAGAGGCGGTCATAGGCTCAACTATGAAGATGATATCAGGGGAATTGGAAGAAACCAAGTGACGAAGGGATCTAATGGTTGGAGCATTTGAGATGCCCCTGCAGTTCCAGTAGAGGACTTTGATCATTTAGAACTAGTAAGGAGGAGAGAAGGACCATTTGAGCTCCTGGTGATAGGCCTAGAGTTGGATCTGGCTACCTTCCTATTTTGTTTGGAATTCTTTTTCTTTGCATAGGGAGTGAGGTCTACTACTAAAGAAATGCCAGCATCTTGGGAGATATCAGGGGACTGGGCAGATTCAATAGCTGTATCAAGATTTGATGAGTTAGGGTGGGAGGAAGAGTCAGTAAGGGGACAGATTTCTAAGATGGAAAAGGGATTGGAAGTATCAAGAAATTGTTCTGGGAATTTTTCCAGAATGTCAAAGTCTAGGGGGGGGGGGGCATCGAGACAAGAGGAGGTGGGATTTGGAGGATCCGAAGATTGAGAGACAGTGAGTCCTGGAGGAGCAAAGTGCGGATGGGAAGGAAGGACAGCAGGAAGAGGATTTAGAGGGTGAGGAGGGGAATTCTGGAGGAAATTTGCAGAGGAGACCAGAGGAGGAGCATTTGAAACCAGAGGAGGCTCAAAGTCTGACTCAAAAGGAGAACCTGAACCTGGTTGACTAATGGGGGCTTTTCCTAAGATGCCTATACCTGGCATGGAGGGTTTTGGGATGGTAGGAAGGGAAATAGAAGTGTTTGGGCCAGAGTTGCAAAGGTTCTCAGTGTGACCTGAGGATAAGCATTTGGAGCAGGGGAGATTTTCATAGGAGATGGTAAGGGTAGTTTCCAATTCGCCTGCAAGATCAACTTTGATCTCTGAAGGCTTTGGTCCAGAGAGATCAAGCCTAACTAAAACCCGAGCAAACGTAAGGAGTTTTTGCGAGGCTGTTATGTCGTCCAATTTAATAGGAGAGCCAATGGAACTAGCTAAGGAGAGGAGGATATTTGAGCTCCAACAATGGTAGGGTATGCCATGGATACGGATCCAGACAGGGTGCAGGGAGGGCCAGGAAGTAAGGTCTTGTCCTGGGGACCATGGGAGGATATGAAATTTCCTATTATGCAGGAAGGAAGGACCATTTGAAAGGGCAAAGTCCCTATCTTCCTTAGATGCAAACCGAAACAGGAAGAGACCTTTGTCCGTGAGCGAAATGAGACATGGCTTGGAGAGGTTCCATTTGGAATTTACATGGGCAGTTAGCCATTTGACAGATGGTCTTTTCCCAAAAAATTTCCCTATGGCTGCATTGGAGAAGGAGGATTTGCTGGGTTCAATCAAGGAGGAAGTAATTTTCATAGTCAATTGACCATCTATAAGGGAGGACGGAGGGTAATCCGACGGGGATATAGGGATGGAGTCAGGGAAAAGGGTTAGCCATGGTTTTTGGTTGGGAGGGGGTGGAGGCTGACTGGGAGGAGAGGGGGGGGGGGGGGGGGGGGGGGGCTGTAAATGGAGGAGGTGCGACATGAGGTCTGAGGGGAGATAGAAATGGGAGGGAGCAGGGTCTGGGGGTTTAAGGGGAGGAGGGAGAGATTCACCTGAAGTCCTGCCTTTGACAGAGAGTAAGATGCCAGAGAGATGGCGGTGAAGCATTTCTAGTTGGTTGAAATCCCAGGTCGAAGGTGGAGCAACTGTGCTCGACGAAGGGGTGCTCGACTAAGGGCCTGAGTCGACTGTAGCTGGAGGGGCTCCAGGCCCGTGGGAGACCTGCTCTGGCAGAGGCGAAAGGGTAAGGACAGGGGATTTCTCCAGAGAGGGGATCGGCAACGAGGAAGGAGAGGAGGAGCTGGGGATTTGGGTAGAGGAGGCTGAGCGAGTAAGAGGGGGGAAATCTGAGGTGTTGGTCGAAGGAGGAGGATGGAAAAAAGGGGGGGTGGGATTTGGTGGGGAGGGAACATGGAGCAAGCCCTAGCTTCTCACACTACTTTGTCAATTGTAGATCTAAAGGAATTTAAACCATACATTAAATGTATGTGGGATCAAGCTCGAGCCGAACTCATTGATGTACATAATGTCGAGCGCACCGAAACCTACAATCCACACACACCAAGACACACACTCAAATCCTCTGAATAAATTAATTACACGCAGTAATAAGTGGTCTGGTAATGTGCCTACATTATTCAAAAAATAACTCCGTTGTAGCTTCTTTTGATTGAAATGAATGGATATGTATCATCTAGAATGCAAGACAAAATCCAACACACAGATATACGCACACAAAGAAGATAAGTCCGGCTCCAGTTCGGGCCCTCAAGCTCCACTCAACACTCAAGTTGAGCTCAAGCTGTGAATCAGGCAGTGAAGCTTGAACTAAAGCGGGGCTGAGCCTGCATCAGCTCAGATCATTTTCATCCCAATACTCTACTAGCCGTTTACCCAAGTGTACATAAATATGCATCATGTATGTAATGTATAATTATAATACACCAGGGGCCCAACCTGGACCTACATTATTTACAGCCTTGAAGTTTCATTGTGTACCACATCATTTTTTTTTCCTCACTTTCTCAACGTCATTGGAGGAGGCAGTGGCGGACTCAGGATTTTGATTCGAGGGGGCTGACGATGGTCAAAAATCTGTTTCCTACTCAACTCAAATGTTTATAAAAAAAAATATCTCCGATGTTTACACCCTAAATCTAAAAATTATATAGACAGAATAATTTCAGAATTCTAAAGAATATCATTCAAATGATCACTTAATTTGCATAATAAATTAAAACCATTCAAATGATCACTTAATTTATGTTGATTTGAGGACTTTTGGAGAGAGAGGGAGAGAGGATTTCTGTCATTTCTTTGAAGTTGAAGAAAGGGAGGAGGGCTTGATGGGTTTCTTAAGTGGGGGCAAGGCCAAAAGGACCTAATTATAATAGCCCATTGTGGGCCTTTTCAGTTTGGGTCTGGGGGCTTCTTCTACGTCAGTCCACCCCTGGGAGGAGGAGAAAGTCACAAGTGTAAAATCCAGAGAGTATACTAGTGTCAAGTCGGACTAGCCAATACATCCACAGATTAAACTGATGAGTTGGGGCATTTCTTGCATTTGAATGCACAAAGAAAATATAAAAGACAAACTCTATGGAAAATCGTGCATGCTATTTTAATGCCATATGGTGCGATGCTTTTCCATGTCAAAAGTAAAAACATGAGTTGTTTTCAATGTGAAAATTATTTCTAAGGGGAAAGGTCGAAACTGAATAAATGAAGATTGTGAAATTTCAAAATAATGCAATAATAACCCTTTTTTTTTTCTTTTCTTTTTCTTCTTCGTCGTCTTCTTCATCTTCTGGCTATGTTGGATTGCTGGTCAGGTGTGATAATTTTAACTTGAGCGCCCAAGGATCGAGGACTTATTTCTTAATTTAAAATATTTATATCTAGAGAATTTCTTAGTTTTGAGACATGCAGAATTCTTAAATTCTCCTTTTTTAGTTGAACATTTAAGAATTCTACCAAGAAAAATGAAGAGACTGAAATTATTCTAATATTCTCTTAATTCGTAAAGAAACATGCCCACATGAGTACTTTATTGCCCCATCGTTGCAGTAACGATAAGTGGTAAAGTAGAATATCGATTTTATAAAAGAAGAGTCTCCAAAGACTCAAAGTCCATTCGGTGGGCCATCATTCCCATATGCTAGTAGGGCCTAGGACTAGACATTGCGATAGTTGAAACGTGAATAGAGGGGTGGTTGTCATCGTCACAATGGTTTGATGTTCTCTCTCTCTCTTTCCAGTTTCCACACGTTAGGCCCATCATCGGTACGGTGGACCTATGATTTTGATGGTCAATTAATACTTTAAAGTATCCTTTTATTTTTATTTTTTTTCGCTACTGACTGAAAAGTGAGAAAAAAGATATTTTTCCGTTTAGATAATTTTATCTAATACATTTTCTAAGTATTTGTGACTATAAAATTTCATGACTATTAGATTTCAATATTGGAATCACATCAGATAGTGTTTTGAAAGTAAAATGCTCTTTATAAATATCTTATTTTTTCCACACTTTCAAAAACGTCATTGGAGGAGGAGAAAGTCACAAGTGGAAGAAAATCTAGAGATCGGTATACTAGTGTCAAGTCAAACTGGCCAATACATCCACAAATTAATTAAATTGATGAGCTGGGGCATTTCTTGCATTTGAATGTAAAAGAAAATATAAAAGACAAACTCTATGGAACATCGTACGCATGCAATTTTACTGTCATTTGGTGCAACGCTTTTCCATGTCAAAAGAAGAAACATGAGTTGTTTTCTATGTGAAAAATTATTTCTCAGGGAAAAGGTCGAAACTGAATAAATGAAAATTGTGAAATTTCAATATTATGCAAAAATAATATTTTTCTTTTCTTTTCTTTTTCTTCTTCTTAGTCGTCTTCTTCTTTTGGTTATGTTGGATTGCTGGTCATGTGTGATAATTTTAACTTGAGCGCCCAAGATCGAGAGCTTGTTTCTTAATTTAAAATATTTATATCTAGAGAATTCTGAGTTTTCGTACATGTAGAATTCTTGAATTCTCCTTTTTAGTTGAACATCTAAGAATTTTACCTAAAAAAATAGACTGAAAATATTTTAATATTCTCTGAATTCTAGTAAATAAACATGTCCTAAGGTACCAACACCACTCACCCACATAAGTGTATTACCCTAACGTTGCAGTAACGACAAGTGGTAAAGTATCCCAATATAGATTTCATAAAAGAAGAGTCTCCAAAGACTCAAAAGTCCATTCAGTGGGCCATCATTCCCATATGCTAGTAGGGCCTAGGACTAGACATTGCCATAGTTGAAACGTGAATAGAGGGGTTGTCATCGTCACAATGGTTCGATGTTCTCTCTCTCTTTCCAGTTTCCACGCGTTATTTAATCGTCAGCCCATCATCGGTGGATCTATGATTTTGATGGTCAATAAGTAGCTTAAAGTATCCTTTGCCTTTTTTTGTTTTTCTATTGACTGAACTCAAAAGGCACACACTGATGAGAGTTATATTCAAATTCAAAAGAATTTTTATCTTTTATCACTGTGTAATGATTAACATATGTAAAAATACAAGTGGACCCATCGAAAATGCCAACGGATACAATTTGGTGACAGAAAGTATAAATATAAAGGCCTCCCTCTTCCATAGGACCTGAATATAGTTTTTGTCACATGGAATTAGTTCACCAGCATTCCCATTGGAGGAGTATTACACGAGATGGAGGAACTTTGACACTATTTTAATTGTATGGAATCAATGTTTTAAAAATGGAACTGGACAGTGACATAAAAATAAAAGTAAGATATTGAATTCTCTCTTCTTCCTTACTCACCCATCCTTTATCTAGTGACTGCATTTAGGCTTTGGAGTGCCTCCGGCTGATAGCAGCTCAAGCCTTTGACCTTTCTCTTCCTCCTTCCCTTTCAAGTCTCAGGCGGTTAATCTTTCCCAAAGGAGTTTTACAAGCGATATCAGAGCTTATTATCCATCTAACCAAGTCCGTAATATTTAGGCACTTACACCTACTATTTTTTACCACCTAATAGATAAGAATGAATGAGGCTAATCTCGTTCAAATCTTCAAAGCCTGGAAAGTACCTACTTGGAAAGCGCCCTACTCTTGGATCGGCCTGCCCCCTAGCAGATCCTTTGGCCCAACTCGTAATCCAAGTAAGGCCTTATCGTGCAGCTAGGTTAGGTTGGCTGGGTTCTATTAGATGAAGATTGAGATGCAATTCTTAGCCCATAATGACCTTCTTTTGGTGCACCCTTGAATTGGCAAACCAAATTGACGGCATGCGCTAATTCCAGTCGGTAAGAGTTAAAAATTGCAAGGTACAAATCACACTTCGGTATAATGTACCATCAACCTCTTCTATCTTGTTGCCATGAAGATTATGATTTACAGCCAAGGAAGTATTTATGTGCTTTGAATGAAGCATTTTTGTCTTGGTCAAGAGATCTTGAGCATATTATTTTTTAATGTGAGACAAGAAAAGGATCAAGTTAATGGCACTTACGCCCTGCTTTTGTCTATTTTGAATTCCTAGAGATCGGCTTAGGCAGCGTCGGCCTTGAGATTTTTTGGGCCAAAAGCAAAGATTTCAAAGGGTTCCCCTTATATATTGTATACGAAAATTAGCTTCAAAAAATGGGTTATAAATTAATCATTACCAAAATTCAAAACATATATATATAGAAAAATCAATAGTCATTACATCACTTCAAATTCATGTAAACACTACTCTTCTAGCATTTTTTGCTACAAATGTACTAATCAAAGCTGCGTAATCAATCTTATCAACCATGGCCTTCTCAATTGACGACATAGCTAATCCATTCAATCTTTCCTGTGACATGGCTGACCGAAGGTAAGACTTGATCAACTTTAACTTTGAAAAACTTCTTTCTCCAGAGGCAACTGTAATTGGTATAGTTAGCAATATTCTGTAACTGTAACTGTAACTTCTCAACCATGGCCTTCTTCAAGTCCATCATTAGCCAATAAAGTCTTGTTCCCCTCTTCCTTAAACAACTATAACAAAAACAAAATACTTTATCCAAAACATCCGAATATACAAGCCACTTTCTATCATGTTTCTCTCCATTGGATAAATGGAGGATGTAGTGTGTGGAAGAGAAGTGTCTATTAAGATCATCCTTAGGATAATTGACATTGTCAACTCTTCTTTTAGGACCTCTTTCTACTAAAAAGTCTCGTAAATTCTGATCCATCTTATCCCAATTACTCGGATCATCAACATTTGAAAGCTGAAATTCTACATTTTGGTCTTCATGTTGACTACTATAATTCTCATTGTCATTTTCATTAATCCGCTGATTAATTTCCTCATCAAGTGTCTCTTCATTCTCTTCATTTACTGAATCTATAAATTCTTCATCCTCAAAATTTTCAACTGGAACTGAAACATCTATTTGTTTCTTAGCAACAACAAACTTATCAAGAGCTCCTGATTGAGATGGAATAAGTCCATCAACTTTTCTTTCTTTTTTTTTCTTTTTTCAAACCCTAAGTGGCACTTTCTAGGATGCATGATTTTAGGAAACAATCTAATGCAGAACTCAAGAACAAACGATCAATCCAAATTCAAAAGCTTCAAAATTCGGGTAAAATTACCGAGGTTGCGAAACAATAGAGTGCTAGGTCAGCATCAATAACTCAATCAACACCATAAGAGCATTTGTAAATCATTAAATCAAATAAACAACAATCAACAAATTTGCCAAATATAACCCATCTACAAATTATTTGTATTTTCATAATGTGATGATTCAACTGATTTTTTTTCTTCATAATAAGCAAAAGATCATTTGATTCAATTGATATTGTGGTTAAACTTGGTGGTACCTTTTCTTATCCTTTTATTTTTATATTGAGTTTATGTATGCAACAAATGTTTATATAACAAAAAAAAATATGTTAATCAATAGTCTTGTCCCCTTAAAAGTCAAAAAGATTAAAAGAACAGATAAAAAAAAAATGGCTCATTTTTAAAATATTCTTTGAAACTTGGAAAGAAGAGAATGTTCAATCACCTGATTCTCTTCCCGGCTCGTCGGCACAAAGCGGTGAAACACATAAACGGAAAGTCGAAAATGGTTTTGCAGTCCAAAAACCCAATTTTAATTGGGAATAAGGAGATCCATTTTTTATTGTGAATAAGGGGGGAGAGAGAGAGAGAGAGAGAGAGAGAGAGAGAGAGAGACGGGGTGTATTTGATCTCCGAAGTCAAAAGTGAATCGGCATCCAAAACTACTCTATAATAGCCGACATAATATTTTCCAATTTCCAAAGTTTCATACTGTTTTTACCATTTTTTTTACTTTTAAATATAACACAAAATCATTAATTTAGGGCCCTTTTGTAATGGGCTATTTAGAAATTGGGCCCTTTCTCATGTCTTGGGTAGCCTTTTCTTATTTTTTACAGACCTATATATTATATGGGCTAAAGAAGTTTGGCCCCCCCCAAAAATGGACAAAAATTGGGGGCCTAAAGTGGTGGCTTCTTGGGCTTTAGCCCAGGGCTGGCTCTGGGCTTAGGATTCAATAGATCTAGAAGTTATAAAAAATGTTGGCCAAAGTTATCCTGGAACAGTCTCCTTATGCACAACATGCTTTGCTCGGAAGTTGTTCCACAACAAACTTCCTACTAGCAAAAGGGCATAGTTGATTGCAATTCAATTGGCTTCCATTTACCTGCTTTCTAGATCTCATCAAGAATCTCATCAAATGTCGAATCAGCGTACATCCTGTTTTTCAACTGTCTGTTTGCTGAGAATGTCCTTTTACCTCAATGGTAAGCGGGGCAGTTCTCTCCTAACTGCTAGGGTTCGAACCTTGTACATGTCACCTTCCATCACTAAAGGGCTTTGTTACCTCACCGAGGTTTACTTCCCTCACCCGAGGGCTCCATCATCTCACTAGAGGTGGGTCCTAGCCCACTATAGCTGGGGTACAAAAAAAATATCCGTTTGCTTCTACTGTCTAAGACTGGGTCCAGTTCAATTCCAATATTGCGGTCCTTCACAATATTCCTGGTGCCTCTCTTTGGACTAACTTCTCAGCCTTATCTTGCAAGAAAGCAAAGTTTGGGGTAGGAGCCACCTTCATCATCGTCATTTAGGATTTGGTGATTTAGTGCTTCGGGTTTCGATTAGGACAAAGGATTTAGGTTTGGAATGAGGATTTAGAGATTAAGAGTTTGGATTTAGCCTTAATTTCCCAAATTCCATTGATCCTAATCTAGGGTTTCATTAGGGTTGTCGAACGTGATTTCCAGACCCAATAGGGAGTGGGAACATAGAGTTATATGGAGCGATACTTTAAAGTACAGACCGATTCCGAGGATTCCCAGCCAACCCTCAGAACGGTAAGAAATGTGATCACCGGTCATGGTAAATGTCCATGATTCCGTTTGATCGCCTCCATGTGAGAGGTTATGGGTTCCACTCATCACAATGCCACCGGTGACACGTGATGTTCTCATCATTAACATTTTGGGTCAGTTTTTTTATAGGGGTCAGTCCATCTTTAAAGTAATGTAGAGATGAGAAATAACATTAAGTTTCATGCATTTGAAGAAAAAAAAACCGACTAGAGAATAAAATTGGCAACAATCCTGAATCTCACGGTTTGCGGCGGGTTTATTCTATTTTTCATAACTTTTCTATAACTTGGATTGGCCTGAAATTTCATGGAAATTCAGTTTATATGATGATAAAGTCCCATATTTAATTATGGATTTTTCTGATCGCTGGAACCTTATGAGGTAGTGCACACAATTCTGAAGAAAAATGCTGTAATTTCTACAGTGCAGAATTGGTCCATGACCTGGGTCCACTGTCCCAATTTTCATAATTTTTATAAAAGTCCAATTAATCTGAAATTTTTATGAGAGTTAATGGGCCCAAAGGGGAAGCTCCTGTAATTTTTTTCGTGGATCTTGACTGAACAGAACCCCTTGTGATTATGTGCACAAATCCCGGTTAACAAGCTGAATTTTCTGCACCGCAGAGTCCATGACACAGGCCCACTATCCGAGTTTTAATAATTTTTAGAAAGATCGAAATCAGTTGAAACAAAATCCCACTGGAAGCCAACTGGTATGAGAGTATTCCTAAAAATCAATTAAGTTTTATTCCATCTGGAAGTCATTGAAACAGGGATTTAAAAACGGTGGGCAGGTTTTGAAAATCTGTTGCAGTTCAGTTTGTGAGCTTTGACTGGGTTGGTCCAGAGTTTTTAGAAAATCCATTTTAGATCAAAACTTCATGATTCTGGACTTATTGGAAAGGTGATTCAGATACACATGAGTAGAAAAATCATCAAGGCACGATTTGGATTAAAAAACTTAATGAAAACAGACTGCAAAAATAGTGACAAATTCAGAAATTTTCGCACTGCAGATTTTCCGTTGCGTGCCAGGTTCAATGCACAATTTTTTAGTAAATTCCACAGACCTGGTGTTGCTGAGATTTTGGATTTCTGTGAAATTTCTGAGGTCTGAGAATTTACAGAAAGATCATCACATTGAAAGAAGCACAACAACTTTGTGCTTAAGCTGCACACAGTAGCTACCAAGTTCTACCTGCAGTTCTCATATAAAACATAATAATATATGGCGCACAGATCGGGCTGCTGCAATTTTAGACTCCCCATGAAGGTTCACTACCGTATCCATTTTCAGAAATTCTACCCCAAACTAGAGATGTACAGCATTATTTTCATAATGCACATTTTCATTGGCTCGGTCCTGAGGCCATCCGCCATGCACTCTTACAGAAAATGCAACATCTCCTAATAAAAAAAATCATTTTAAATCATAATCCACCCATGAGCATTGAGAAATATAATTCGGACAAGAACAATAAAGCTGATCTCACCAGATGATGAACATGAAACCCAATGTTCAATAGCCCATTATCATGTCCCTTTCAAATACGGCTCCAATGCGATCACAAGTCGCGATATAAAATTATATCACATAGAACATGCATGTGGTTAAAGGTGTAATCAACAACTATAAGCTCTAGCACACTCCCAATTCCTCGATTTGCAACCCAAAATAAAAATCAAGTATTGTTTATCTATTTCATTCAGCTAAAAACAAAAAGTACAAAAAATGATGAAAAATAAAATAAAATAAAAAAGGGGTTAGGTGACAATTTCATTGAGGGGGATCAACTCCGTTAACTGGATACCATCCTTGAATCCTTTGGCGGAGAAATGATAGACTTTATTTGAAAACATACATGTAAGGATGCTTAAAAAAGGGCTAAAAGCACATGCGACATGATGCTGAAAATGAAAGCTTAAGTGCCCACTACAACATTGGTCTAAAGATGGGAGGACAGGCGCCCAATCAATTTAGGAAAAGATCACCTAGAGAAGTAGATTATCGTCCGTCAGGCCCATTTTAAAACCAACAACCGCCTGGAGTGCGTTTGAGGATGGATACACACTAAGCTAACCTAACTCAGAAGAGAGTGAGGACTTAGACACCTCATTTGGCACCCTATGTATTACCTAAAATACCTGCCATATATAGTGATGTCCTCATTTTATCCAAATTCGATGTTTTTAAAATGGTTCAAAACAATTTTAAGAAACATTGAGTACTAGAGTATTTAAAAGAAGATCCTAGATGTCATACCATTCATTATAACATTTAGACCATCCATTTTGCACTAAGTCATGCATATTACTCAAATAAAATAAAATTAAAAATAAATAAATAAAATAAAGAGATCTATCAATGTAAGTGCCCATAACATCTTAAGAATAACCGAAGACTATTTGCCCATGCTTAGTTTACCCAAAATAACATAATTTTTTTTTTAAGATTAACAATAAAATAGTGGTCAATTCCGCTCATTCAAAATCTCATCATTTTCTTCTAATTTCCTAATCAATTAGATATAGAGATCATATTAATCTACTCATTGAGACTTTTTCCGCAGTATATAGAATTTTGGAATCCAACGGACAGATAAAAATCTATGAATTTAAGGCTTACCGCAGCTGACCTAATCTATAAGAGGCCCAACATTGGATAATCATTTTCCCCAGATAATCTATGCTCCAAATCCAAAATTCAATGTTTATATCTTTGATTGAACATAGGGAATTGCTTTAATTTTTAAGTCATACATCAAAAATCCTGTGATTTCCTGACCTGGGCTATCATGAACTCAGGGTCTAACTCAGGTCACATTGTATATAACCCGGTTCATTCCCAACTCAGTCTCACTCTGAGCTGGACCTGAAACCACTTTTACCATGTCGGGTCACTCATCTCCAAATTAGTCCATCATAGGCATGGGCCACTTTATCAAATTCTTTTGATCTCTAAATTTTTTTTTAACCATCCATTATAATAGGTTTCAGATCAAATCATCAATATATAGTAAGCCCATTTACTAAAAAGAATAGATTGATGAGGGCCTGATCTACAAATTTGTTAGTGAGCCTAGCCTTCCAAAATTAAGTGAATTGTCCATTCCAATTAGAGTTGGGCCCCAATCACCAGATGGCTCAAATCTCCTTCAATTTCATCCAAATCATCCATTCACGTATGATCGATCCCATGATGATCCTCAACAAAGAATGAGATGAGATCCAGTACTCAACGATCTTCAATGACCCACAATTATTATAGGTGACTTAAGTAATCAAGCTTGGGCCCACTGTTGGATGTTTATGAACACGTTTAAAACATCGATCAGACATGACAGCTTCTAACTTTCACCTTAGACATTAAAAATAAATAATAATAATAATAATAATAATAATTCTCTAGAATGCTCGTTCATCAAACTGTTGGGATTCCTTTCTTCATTGCTCTTCATTCTACCCAACCTAAGCCACCCAAGTCATCAACCTAAGGCCTACCTGCCCAAACCCAACCTAGGCCTGTACCCTTGACCCAAATCCAACCCATGAAACTGTGCACTCCTCTTGGCCAACCATCTTAGCCAACTGCCTAGATTCAATTTAAAAAATGGTCAGATCCTATTAGACCTCTTTAGAGTGCAATTTGATGTTAGCATATGTATTCATTTTAGCATATCTTGAATTTTCACGTATGCATCATTATTTAGAAAATCATGAAATCTAGACTTAACTATGGATTGCATAGTTTGATAAAATCATGTTTTTAACAAACATCCTTTAGTTGATTTTAAACATGAATTCAAACTTGCTTCCCATGACCCCAAATTCCCTCCTTAGATCAACTTTACCAAGATTAACTTTTTATGGGGATTTACGGTCAGAACTTCAGTTTACCAAAGAATTCAATTTTTTTCATGTCAGTGACCTGTCGGTCAAGGTTTGGTTAACCGAGTTAGGGACCGACCTTCACTGAGCCAACTTTGGTTCCAATTTCAGAAAGCTCAGTTTTTCATGTTGGTGACCTGTCGATCATGGTTTCGTTAACCGAATGGGCACACTGACTCTCACCGAACCAACTTCGGTTCAAAATCCAGAGAGCTCATTTCTCTGCGATTTTCTATGGTTGGTGAATTTGTCGGTCATCACTTGGTCAACCGAACTTATTCGATTAACCGACAGTGAATCATAGTTTGAAAATATATGACCGTTGCAAAAATGACCGTTGTATTCAGTGAACCGAATCCAAAGTTCAATTAACCGACCAGAGATACGTTAGAGACATTTTTGCAACAAAAATGAGCCTTTCCTTTGGATTAGGGTGAACACTTTTGAGGGTCAACAAGCAATAGAAAACATTTGGAGTCAAGTTTTTTCTGCAATTAGATAGACAAAGGACTCTACTTTATTAGAAAATAAAGTCTTTTTTAATCTTCTCATGACTCTTATAACTTTGGTCTGGCAAGTGAATGATTACGAATAAGGGCAGCAATGGGACGCCCTTACCAGTGACCTGCCCCATCATTCTCAACCAGAAGAAGTAAAAAAAAAAACAAAAAAAAAGGGAAAATTTTGGCCAGGTCAAGTCCGAAGTCTCCTCAAGTCCTCTCTTATTTATTTTTTTTTGGTAAAAGTACTGCCATTATTTACGTGGGGAATCTGTTTTAATGACTCTGTTTTTTAACTTCACGTGATTCCTGCTATTTAGACTTCCCATGGGAACTTTTTTTTGCTGAAGAGGTAATGTATTTAAAAAGAAGAGGGAGGGAGAAATAAGATTACAAACAGAAGAGGCCTATGAGAGACCTCCTTGAGCACAAAAAGAAAATTACAAGCACTTCCCATGGGAACTTGACTTGCCACGAAAGCATTCATTACAATTTACAAACGTTTTGCCTTTCCACACCATGGGAACTATTTCGAGTCATTTTGTCTGCCGTTATCTTCACTCACGTGATTCATGGCATTGGGTCTTTGACACAGACGTGGGAACACAACGAGTCTCATGATCACATGGTGGCACGCGTATGTGCGTAATGCAGTTTCGTGGAAGTGGAAAGCCACCCATGAGATGAGACGTGAGTATGTGGAAGAGAATTTTATCTCGAAAATTTTCTAAGTACATTTATAATCCAGTGAGTAGAAACTTTTTGATATTAGATTTCAATATTGGAATCACATCAGATAGTGTTTTGAAAGGAAATTGCTCTTTATATATATTTTATTTATTAAACCCATTAATTTAGCTTTTATGGACCCTTGACCGTGGCTTCCGGGACCACATCTTACCGATGGAAAGTGAATTTGAGTGGTTTGATTTGAAAGGTGGTCACTATAGATGGACTTGAAGTGATAAATTATGCACACATAAAGTATTTATTTCTAAATGATTAATCTAATATCAAAAAATTTTATCATTGTTATTTTGAAATTCGTTTTCGGTGTATATTTTAATTATCATTATTTACCACAACTTAGTTTAAAATCTGTTGAATTTTTTAGGATTTTCTAAACATTAAATAATATAAAACTTTATTATTACATTATTCTACTCTAAATTATTTTACTCTATTAGTATTTAAATCTATAATATTTTTTCTACACATATCCAAATGGTCCTTTGGAGATGGTTTTGGCAACATGGAATCTTCCTTTAAAGGATTCATGATTTAAGAACGGGGTCCACCCAGTAGAATACAGAATTCCTCAATATTCTGTGAATTGGATAGTATGAACTCTCGCCCTCTACATTATGTGTTTCATACCTTACCTGGTTTGAGCCTATGCAAGAATCATGTGGGTATCTTGGGTTTTCAAACCTAGAAGGTGGCCCTACAATGCCAACACCAACATAAAAGAACACCCAACACCAACAGGTCTGCACCTTACAAGGACCAATTTTGCTTTAAGTCTAGGACCTTTCTTTTTAAACTAAACTCCTCGCTGTCAGTAGTCTGAAATTGTAACAGATAAACCCACTTGTGTGGAATTGCATGTCAATTAGTAAGTCATCTTCCATGTGTGGGACCAATCCATGCTTTTTAGAGCGAAGAATCTCTTGGAATAGTCATCGCCATGAACGTATGAGACCAACCAGGGGAATTGGAAACGTATGCTCAAAGGCAGTAGAAAAAACATATCATTTTCAGTACGAAAAAACTAATCATTTTCAGTAGGAAAAAACTACTTTTAATTCTATTTCGGTTGAATATGATTGGGTCAGTTTAAAGATGGTATAGTTATTAATTGTTGGCCAATGCCGCCAAACAGGTGGAAATGACCGACCAGTACACTATTTCACTTAACAATTAGGGCCCATTTGTACGGATTAAAATATGTAGGTATTAAATGCATAGGTCAGTTTTACTAAGCGAGCATCAAATAACTTTTTTTTTTTTATAAAAATAAAATGGAAAGATGGAAAATGAATAACCACTATCACCCTTAGTTATTCATTTTTTGTCATCGTTTGAATCTATTTCCATGTACAATTAGGTTATTTGATGCTTATTTTTAAAATTTCAAATTTGATGTTCATTTTTAATCTGAAATATAAAATCATGTTCCAAACGACTCAAGTCTAGCCTCATACTTTCTCCATTAAATAATAAATAAATAAATAAAATCTAGTCACATACAAGCTCAACCTTATTCACCACAAATGTCCACTCGGTGGGCAACCAATCCATGGAAATTAAATTATACTTTTTAAGATTGATTATGACCGTTAGTCAAGAAAGTCTTAAGCTTATTTTTTTCATTGTGTTTATCTCATTATAGTTTTTTTCCCTGCATATATAGATTTAGTAATTTGAGTTTATTATTATCAATACATGTAAATACCCATATCTATTTAATTTTATAAGTATATGATCAATTTTTAAATATTTTAAAAAAATTCTCCCAAGTCATCATGTTGACTCTCTCCAAGCTAATTTTTTAGAGTCGGCCAAGTAGAGTCCGAGTTACAATTAAGCTTCTAAAAAAAGTCATATAATGATATAATTCAGAGTCTAGGATCCCAAGATATAGAAACAAGTGGCAAATCTGTGGACATGATTATTTGGGATGTCAGTAGGACCTTTCTCACCAGCCACTTACTGGGAAGGTGCCACTAATTGTTGTACTAGATGGGCTTAAGCCTAATTTGAGCCTGACTCAATTGGTTTAGTTCGATGGCCTAAATAAAATTTTTAGGGGCTGATTTGGATCCTCATTATCTTCCATATATTTCCAATTAAATCTAAAGGGCATATACCACAACTAGAACAAAGGAGGAGGGCTTCCAAGATTCAAAGAAAACTATGCATTCAAGAAGGAATCATGGATGCAACAATTTGTTTACCAAGTTGTAACTAATTATTACAATTAGTTGTATCTCACCTTTATCATGTTAGTTAGTTATGATGGTCTTATGTGTGGGGACCATTAACTAATTGCTAACTAACTTACTTAAATCAATAACTAATCATACAACTAGTTATAGATATTTTTCTAGATTGATCTACATGTAACTAACTAACTAACTGCTTTAATTTAAATTGCATGTGATGTGCATTTGGCTGAATTGGCGGCCGGTAAGCAAACTTCTTCCTCTTCATTCAAATTATTTTCTTAAATTGGAGGTTTTATATAAAAAAAATCACCTTAAAATTGGATATGACGAATATGGACCCAAACTTTGAATGTTTACTGTGGAGGTAGGGATGGAGCAAATGGGTTGGTTCCTGGCCGGAGGTTGGTTCCTGGCCGGAATCATATTGGACGAAAAGCAGGTTTAATAAAGGCCGTTCATGTTCAGACTCGAAACCTGTTCATATGATTCCAATAAGAGGACTGAATCTAGGTTAGGAACCGGTTTGAATTTCTTTTTAATATTTTGTTTTATTTTTCACTTAAAATAGGGATATAATCGGACCAAAAAATTGATAAATCCCAATATATTCAGAACTAATAAATAGTTTTTTTTTATTATAAAACCAATATATAGGTTGTTATATAAAGTTTTTAACATTAGCCTATACACAGTCAAGAACCATGTCTTAGAAAATGCACATCCACAGGCAAGGTAGACACAAGAAAATAACTCAATTGATTCTTTCTTTGAAAAAATGATCATGATAAACTGAATCAAAGAAAAGATTATGGCGAGGAAGAAGAAGAGGAGAAAGTAAGTGGGAAAAAATACAACGTTCATTGATATCAATGAGCGTCCGCATTGTTCAGTGAATTTACCCATTATTCATTGATATCAGCGAATAAGGGCAAAAAAGGTGAAATATTAGAAAAAATTGGGCTGGAGGTCCCTCCACCGTCAATATTTAGAGTTTGGGCCTACGGTGATCGTATCCAATTTTAAGGTGATTTTTTTCGTATAGTCCCCTAAAAATTTACTGAATATTTGATATATCCACATATCACATGCACTTTGATATAGATGGGCCCTATTACCTGGTTATCGGACGGACCCGATCTGGGAAATCTGAGGTTATTCATTGGGTCCCCACGTCGGGACTTGGGACTGGTATGGACAGCAATCGACAATCTGGGTTTGGTTGGTTTTGGGCTCCGGCCCACATTAAAGTCTGTTAATCTTGACTTGGCTTTAGAGTGGCACAACTATTGGCTGACTCACTATACATTAAATGTATGTGGGATCAAGCTCGAGCCGAACTCATTGATTTACATAATGTTGAGCGCACCGAAACCTACAATCCACACACACCAAGACACACACTCAAATATTCTGAATAAATTAATTACACGCAGTAATAAGTGGTCCGGTAATGTGCCTACATTATTTAAAAAATGACTTCGTTGTAGCTTCTTTTGATTGAAATGAATGGATATTTTTTTTGCTGTAAGGGTAAATTATATTTAAAAAGAAGGGGGGAAGAAGAAACAAGAATACAAGGGTCAAAGAATTTGACCCCCAAAAGAACAAAGACAAGAAAAGAAAAAAGAGGAGGAAGGCAAGAAGACCATAGCAACACGGGCAGAGAACCAAAGCACCAGAGACTCAACGAATTAAGCGTTGGTGGCAATTCTCATGGAAGCAAAGAGGGCGCTGAGATGGTTGCTAACAAAAGGAAAAGATATCTGCTTCAGGGAGAAGGAGATAGCTTCTATTAAGATAGCTTCCGGTAATTGCCTTAAACTAAATGAAATGAATGGATATGTATCATCTAGAATGCAAGACAAAATCCAACACACAGATATACCCACACAAAGAATTATAAGTCCGGCTCCAGTTCGGGCCCTCAAGCTCCACTCACACTCAAGTTGAGCTCAAGCTGTGAATCAGGCAGTGAAGCTTGAACTAAAGCGGGGCTGAGCCTGGATCAGCTCAGATCATTTTCATCCCAATGCTCTACTAGCCGTTTACCCAAGTGTACATAAATATGCATCATGTATGTAATGTATAATTATAATACACCATGGACCCAACCTGGACCTACATTATTTACAGCCTTGAAGTTTCATTGTGTACCACATCAGTTTTTTTTCCTCACTTTCTCAACGTCATTGGAGGATGCAGTGGCGGACCCAGGATTTTAATTCGAGGGTCCTGACGATGGTCAAAAAGCAGTTTCCTACTCAACTCAAATGTTTATAAAAAAAAAATCCCCGATGTTTACAAAAATACACCATAAATCTAAAAATTATATAGACAGAATAATTTCAGAATTCTAAAGATTATTGTTCAAATGATTACTTAATTTGCATAATAAATTAAAACCATTCAAATGATCACTTAATTTCTGTTGATTTGAGGACTTTTTGAGAGAAAGGGAGAGAGGATTTCTGCCATTTCTTTGAAGTTGAAGAAAGGGAGGAGGGCTTGATGGGTTTCTTAAGTGGGGGCCGGGCCAAAAGGACCTAATAGCCAATTGTGGGCCTTTTCAGTTTGGGTCTGGGGGCTTCTTCTATGTCCGTCCGCCCCTGGGAGGAGGAGAAAGTCACAAGTGGAAAATCCAATGAGTATACTAGTGTCAAGTCGGACTAGCGAATACATCCACAGATTAAACTGATGAGTTGGGGCATTTCTTGCATTTGAATGCACAAAGAAAATATAAAAGACAAACTCTATGGAAAATCGTGCATGCTATTTTAATGCCATTTGGTACTATGCTTTTCCATGTCAAAAGAAGAAACATGAGTTGTTTTCAATGTGAAAATTATTTCTCAGGGAAAAGGTCGAAACTGAATAAATGAAGATTGTGAAATTTCAAAATTATGCAAAAATAACCCTTTTTTTACTTTTCTTTTTCTTCTTCGTCGTCTTCTTCGTCTTCTGGCTATATTGGATTGCTGGTCAGGTGTGATAATTTTAACTTAAGCGCCCAGGGATCGAGGACTTGTTTCTTAATTTAAAATATTTATATCTAGAGAATTTCTTGGTATTGAGACATGCAGAATTCTTAAATTTTAGTTGAACATTTAAGAATTCTACCAAGAAAAACAAAGAGACTGAAATTATTCTAATATTCTCTTAATTTGTAAAGAAACATGCCCACATGAGTACTTTATTGCCCCATCGTTGCAGTAACGACAAGTGGTAAAGTAGAATATCGATTTTATAAAAGAAGAGTCTCCAAAGACTCAAAGTCCATATGCTACTAGGGCCTAGGACTAGACATTTCCATAGTTGAAACGTGAATAGAGGGGTGGTTGTCATCGTCACAATGGTTTGATGTTCTCTCTCTCTTTCCAGTTTCCACACGTTAGGCCCACATCGGTGGACCTATGATTTTGATGGTCAATTAATACTTTAAAGTATCTTTTTCTTTTTATTTTTTTTCTCTACTGACTGAAGAGTGAGAAAAAAGATATTTTTCCTTTTAGATAATTTTATCTAAAACATTTTCTAAGTATTTGTGACTATAAAATTTATTGACTATTAGATTTCAATATTGGAATCACATCAGATAGTGTTTTGAAAGTAAAATGCTCTTTATAAATTTCTTCTTTACTAAATTTGTTAATTTAGCTTTTATTACTTGACCGTGGCTTGGGGGTGTACTGTACACATCTTATAGATGGAAGGTGAATTTGAATTGTTTGGATTTGAAAGGTGGTCCCTAAAGATGGACTTGAAGTGATAAATTATGCACACATAAAGTGTTTCTAAAATTCAGTGTATATTTTAATTATCATTATTTGCCGCAACTTAGTTTAAAATCTGTTGCATTCTTTAAGATTTTCTAGACATTAAATAGTATAATACTTTATTATTACATTATTCTACTCTAAATTATTTTACTCTATTAGTATTTAAGCATATAATATTTTGTTCTACACATATCCAAATGGTCCCTTGGACATGGTTTTGGGCCTTTGGCTACATGGATTCTTCCTTTAAACGATCCATGATTTAAAACTGAAAGTAAAGATTTAACCGTGATGTAGTATATGAAAATAAAGTTTTTAAATGGTCAAAACCATTGGAAGTTTGTTAGGTCATTACTAATTTAATCTAGATCTTTCATCAATTTAGGCAAATTGAGCCATTTTTAATCAGCATTAGAAGGATTAGGCTAGACCAACTGTTCCAAGGCACCAATTTCACTCGATGTGGTCATGTGTTTGAATTGTTTGGCCTGATTTTTCAAAAAAATAAATAAGATATTTAATGAAGAAAACATGATTTGTTTGGGATTAAATCTTTTTATATTAAATCTAAACATATTTAGTTTTCTTTATTTTTTTCTTGATCGGTAACTATAAATTATAATAAAATTTAGAAAGTAACAACAAATAAGCTCCACAAGAGAGTATAAAGTTCATTTGTCTAGTGCCCACATAAACCGATTAGCTATAGTCCTTTTGTCAATAAGATTTTCGCATAAAAAGATGTGACGAGTGACAACCCGTCCTATGAAAAAAGAGGCATTTTTTCCCTTTGATTTTTACACGGTTTCTTTGAAAACGAGAGAAAGACTTGAAAATTCCATATAGACTTTGAAATTTCAAAGGAAAGACTTAGAAGTCTCTCCTTGATTTGGAAAATACTTTCTTTTCTTATCTTCCAAAGATTGATCGAGTCTCATCACATGGTGGTCCGCCCCTAGCACGCGTTTGTGCATCATGCAATCTTTTGGAAGTGGAGCGGAAAAGTTTGGTTTTTTCTACACAAAAAAGCACTTATGTTAGGTGAACAATATTTTTCAACAAAAGAAAAGAAAGAAAAAGACTTTCTTGGTGACAATGATTTTTTTTTTAGCCCTGCTAGACGCCCGACTGGGGGACCGATTCTTGGCCCGGTCCCCCTGCTGTCTTCGGTCCCCCAGTTCGGACCGTTTAGACTTTCACATTTTTTTTCCACGGGGAGAATATATTTCATTGACTCCAAGGTCTAGCCACTTGCTTTTACCAAAAAATAATCCAGCCACATATAGATATACAATGTTTTCCAGTGCCAGAAAGATTTTTTTTATTTATTTTTTCTACAGGGAAAATAGATTTTATTGACTCTAAACCATGGTATTAAATTCCAGTCAACACTGAGTCAACTTGGGCGAGTCAAAGATGAGGCATCTGCACAAGTCAAGGACTGTTTCGGAAAGAAATTAATATATTTAATTAAACTTTCACAAAGATACTGTAACGCCCCAATTCCGGATACCGATATACTCGTTCGAATACCCGAAATTGGCGCGCTACTTCCCGGAAAATCCGAGAACTTCCAAGATCGTAGGCCGCAGTGAGGTCCAATTTAAAACTTTTTGAACCATATAATAATAACATTTAAATTGCGGAAGCATAACGATTAAATAAAGCGGAAGCAATAGGTATCGATATATATTAAGTATGAGCAAAACTACAGTCTACTTAAAAGGATTCAATGTTAATCAAAGTTATACATTTGAGTTCTACCCATCTCGCTACAAAATTTCACTCAAACCCAAAACAAATAGAGTCCCTCAAAACCCTGGTAAATACTCCTCGCCCTCCGGCTCGACATCCGTGTCGGCCGGGCCCCATGCGTACTCTCCTGCAACAGGTGCCTCCACTAGGGCTAATGCATCCTCGGCGATCTCTGGGTCAAGGCCTAAGCACCAATGAGTGGGTCAGATCTAAAAGATCTGGCAAGTTACAACATACTACTAACATAGAACATATATATCAAAGGAAGTAAAGACGGGTAAATAAATTAAATGAATAGCAAGATAAATGAACTAGGCAGTTGTGCATTTAAATCATAAGGAATCAGTATAAAGATAAACATCTAAACTACTACAACAAGGTGGCACATTCACACGAGCTGGAATACCGCGGGGTATTATGCCGCGGCCCTCCCATACTGAACACAGTTGCGGCGGGGAAATCTCACCAGTGCTGGGAATTACTAATCCCGCAAATCACTCATCAACTCATCATCTCAACACTCCAGACCGGCACGGTATCACACCGTCCGTCTTAACCACACAGCTCATCATGATAGCTCTACAATACTCATCTAGCTCCTACCGGGGATGATCAGTCCACAGGCTGAGCTTAAATCAACCGAGTGAATGTTCATGCCGACTCAGGAATAACTCTAAGGTCTGTGTCTGTCTAGGCTTTGCCTTGCGTGAACAAGGTCCTATCCAAGTCTCTAAGAGGTCTACACATCTCAATACAGTCTCTGGATCTCATTCAAGGTCCAGGCCCACTCGTTGGATCCATACCAAGGCCCATCAGTACATGGCCTGGTCTAAAACTGTCCAAACGAGGCAACTAATCCACTTATACTGATAAACAGTTCCATTTCCATCCATATACCTTAACAGTCCAATAAAAACTACCTCTCCCAGCTAAAGGGTTCACATCTCCACACTTAGGCCCAATAAGGGCCCGCCTAGACACAGACACGGGTCAATGTTCTCCAAAGTCACACTATCGGGTCACCTCTAGATACCCTAGGTTCAGGTCTTCCAATTATGTTTAATTAATAGAAAACAGCTATTCTAAAGATCTAAGAATGACAGAATATGAATAAAGTGAAGTATAAACTTCAATCAGAGAATCAACGGGAAAAGCAACGGTCCAATCCTAGGTAATGGGCCACTTTAGGTTCAGGTCCATCTCCGGTAATTCGATCTCTAAACGAAGTCATTGATGCCAAATATACTGTGTATGGTGCTTAGGTGGTTACGGGCATCTTTGACAACTCTTAGAGGTCGAATCATCTTAGATTAATAACCTAAACCCTAAACGGTGGTCCCCGCGAGTCAAGGTTGAGCCACACCGTTGACTCGGGCTTAGAACACTGATAAATGCTAATTTGGATGGTCAATGGGCCCCACACCTGATCACAACTCCTAAATGTTGAAAACTGAAACAATCGGGGTTTTCCAGGTGAACCTGATGTGTTGTGAGCTCGGTTGATCTCCTGGCCGGGAGGATCAACCGAGTGCACTAACTAATCTAAATCAGGCTTCCTGGACAACTCAATTCGTTTCCAAAGGCTTACAGCGTGTCCGGTCAAACAACCTGGCCTAGGTGATTGACCGCATACTCTAAAAACCTTAGAAAGATTGATGTTCCAGCTTTAAACACTTTCTAAATGTTAATTCTAAGTTTCAGGTTGATTTGGGTGTAAACTGTCTGAGTTTCGGGTGAAAAACCAACTTTCAGTCATTTCCTGCGAAAACCATGTATACCGGGTCAACCTGGGCTAAACCGGGTCAACCAAGCTAATTGAAATGGGTTTTTGCAAGAAAATGGCTGAGGGCCAATTTTTCCCCAAGAATATAGTAGTCTCGGTCGACCAGGATAGGTCCCAGTCGACCCAGACAACAGGAAACACAGTCTGCAGAGAAAAGCTAACTGGGAGCTAAATTTCCACATTTTTCAGTGTTCTCGGTCGACCCAAACAGGTCTCGGTCGACTTAGAACACTGTCGGTCGAGTCAGGTCGAGTCTGCAGGAAAAAATAACTGAGCCTCATTTTTTTCAGTTTTTGCAGTGTCGCCGGTCGACCGAGGGGGGGGGGTCTCGGTCGACCGAGGACATTGCATTTTCAGTCCCAGGCAGTTTTCTGCAACTTCTCCGTTTTGACTCCTTTTTCGCCCAAACCACTTCCAAACCTTTCCAAACTTCACCAACACCTTTCTAATCATTAATTAACTCATTAACCCATCCATTAACACCTTGTGGCCCACTGATCTTCCAAATGGGGGGTGAAACCCCTATCCATCAGTGACCTTTCATCCAAACAATAAAAACAGAGGCTCCAGGTGATTCTAAAGACTGAATTTAATCACAGCTATGAAATTAAGCTACTGAAATCAAGAAATAAACATATGTGTGCTAAGCTAGGAGTATGAGCACTTGCCTTTGATAATAGAGAGAGGGTTTGTAGAGAGAGATAACTTAAAGAGAGAGAGAAGCAGAATTCCAGCGGTGAAGTGAAGAAGAAGAAGACACAGCTGCTGTAGCAGTAGCAGCAACAACTCTCTAATGAAGAATCCCAGCACCACAGAACCTCCCAGGTGAAGAAATGAAGAGGAAGAAGAAGAAGTAGCAGCTGCTGCTGTGTAGGGGATAATCCCAGCAGTAACAGTGATGGCCCCAGCTGACAGTAATCTCAGAAATGAGGGAAATGAGGGAGAGGAAGTGAAGAGAAAGTGTAGTGGCTGTAGCAGCTCCAAGGAGAACTCAGCACAGCAGTAACTCCCAGCATAAACTGTGGTTTCCAGCTCAGCAGGGAAGAAGGAGAAGTAGTTGCAGCAGTTACAGAGGAGGAGTTCCAGCACAGATTCGGCCCAGCAGCTTGGAGGAATGAAATGGGAAGGGAAGTAGAGGGAAATGAAGAAGGAAGATGAGGCAGCAGTTGTGGCTCTTAGGGAAGGATCCCAGCAGTAATACAGTAGCAATACCAGTTCATACGTAGGAAGGAAATTGAGAGAGGAAGAAAAGGGAAATTGCAAGGAACAGTGAATTGGTCTTGGGATGGGGGCTGAGCTTAAGGTTTAGGGTTCTTGCATTGGGATAAGAGATGTTTTATAGCTTAGGGGAGGGGTGGCTTAAGACAAGATTAGCCTTAGGGTTATTATGCAATTAGGGTTAGGGTTAGGGTAGATTAGGTCTTTTGGTAAGAAGCTTCTAGAGGAGCACCATTAGCACTAAACCAACCTTAATTAATTAAGGCCCCATTAAGGACCTAACTAGCACTAATAGCCTAGGATTAACACAAACACCCAACTAATTTAAAATACTAACCCAACTAAGCAAATCTAACTCTAACTTAGGAAGTCTAACTAATCTCTCTAATCAACCCATAATAAGCCCAATTAAATAGTAATTAGCCATAATTAGCAAAGATTAGCAATAATTAGTAAAGATTAGTAGTAATTAACATAAATTAGAATTAAGTAGTCTATAAAATAGCAATTAGAGGGCCCACCAAGGGTGGGGCCTCACATCATTCCCTCCTTTTAAAACATTTGGTCCCCAAATGTAAAAACAAAGTTAGAACATACTTGAGGTAGAAGATGTGAATAGTCCTTCTCCACCTGGTCGCGTAGCTCACACGTAGCCTCCTCTGGAGTGTGATGCTCCCACTGAACCTTCACCCAATGAATGGTTCGGGTCCGGAGCACCTGCTCCTTGGTGTCGATGATCGCAACTGGCCTGGCGACGTACGAAGCATCTGGCTGGATGTTGAGTGGCTCGTGATGAAGAATGTGAGTCGGATCCTCCACGTACTTCTTCAGCATGGAGACGTGGAACACATCGTGCACTCCTGAAAGCTCTGGCGGTAGTTGAAGCTTGTAGGCAACATCTCCAACTCTCGATCTGATCTCGAACGGTCCAACATATCTCCGCGCTAGCTTACCCTTCTCACCAAACCTCAGGGTACCTCTAGCTGGAGAAACCTTCAGGAAAACTCTGTCTCCCTTCTCGAACTCGAGAGGTCTGTGCCGGTTGTCTGCATAGCTCTTCTGTCGGCTGCGGCTGACTTTCAGGTTCTCAACTATCTGCCGAACCTTCTCGCTGGTGTCGCTGACTATGGAGGGACCATGGAAACTCCTGACACCAACTTCTTCCCAGCAGACTGGGGTCTTGCATCTCATCCCGTACAAAGCTTCGTACGGTGCCATCTTGATGCTCGCATGGTAGCTGTTGTTGTAGGCGAACTCGCAAAGTGGCAAGGAATCCTCCCAATTCTCCTTGAAGTCCAAGACACAGGCTCTCAACATGTCCTCTAGTGTCTGGTTGGTGCGCTCTGTCTGCCCGTCTGTCTGAGGATGATAGGCTGTGCTGAAGCTCAACTTGGTGCCCAAGGCCTGCTGTAGACTCTCCCAGAAATGAGAAGTGAATCGCGGGTCTCTGTCTGAAACAATCGAAGTTGGAACTCCGTGCAACGAGACAATCCTATGACATACAGCTTGGCAAGGACATCGAGTCCTGCTCTCATCGAGACTGGCAAGAAATGGGCTGACTTAGTCAGTCGATCCACAATCACCCAAATACCGTCGTGGCGTCTCCTGGTGGCTGGGAGTCCTGCGATGAAGTCCATGGTGATGTGCTCCCACTTCCACTGGGGTATCTCGAGCTGATGAAGTAGTCCTGGCGGCTTCTGGTGTTCGACCTTGATCTGCTGACATGTCAAACACTTGGAGACATAGCGAGCTATCTCCTTCTTCATGTTGTTCCACCAGTAGTAGCTCCTCAGGTTCTGGTACATCTTGGTGCTGCCGGGGTGAATCGAGTATCTGCTGTGGTGTGCATCTGCTAAGATCTCGTCCTTCAGCTCCTGGATATCTGGCACGCACAATCGGTCCTGATAGTAGAGCACTCCACCAATCAACCTGAACTCTGGCCTCTGGTCAATCTGCTCGATCACTCTGACAAGCTTCGGATCGTTGCGTTGATTGTCCTTGACCTTGCCTAGCAACTCTGGTTCCCACGCTGACATGGTGGCAAGCAAGACTCTCTCGCTGAGCGGCTGAAACTGAACGTCTAAGCTGCTGAAGACGTCGGTCCACACACCCTCCGCTGCTAGAAAACTGACTAGGGCGGTCTTCCTGCTCAAGGCATCTGCTACGACATTCGCCTTACCAGGATGGTATTTGATAGGGAAGTCGTAGTCCTTGATGTACTCCATCCATCTCCTCTGCCGGTTGTTGAAGTCGCTCTGCGTGAACAGGTATTGCAAACTGCGATGATCTGAGTGCACCTCGAACTTCTCGCCGTAGAGGTAGTGCCGCCACAACTTTAAAGCAAAAACGACCGCTGCAAACTCCAAGTCGTGAGTGGTGTACTTCTTCTCGTGCTCCTTCAACTGGCGCGATCCATAGGCAATAACCTTGCCCTCCTGCATCAGAACACATCCAAGGCCGGTCCCTGAAGCGTCGGTGAAGACTACGAATCCACCACTGCCGGAAGGTAAAGACAAGATCGGTGCTGTCGTCATTCTCTCCTTCAGCTCTTGAAAGCTGTTCTCGCAAGCATCGGACCAAACGAACGGTACATCCTTCCGTGTTAGCTTGGTCAACGGTGCTGAGATCGTGGAGAAACTCTTGACGAATCTGCGGTAGTAGCCTGCTAAACCGAGAAAACTCCTGATCTCCGTGGCATTCTTCGGTCTCGCCCAGTTCGTCACTGCCTCTATCTTTGTCGGGTCCACTGCTAGTCCATCCTTGGAGATGATGTGTCCAAGGAAGACTACCTGCTCCAACCAAAACTCGCACTTGCTGAGCTTCGCGTACAACTGGTTGTCGCGCAACAACTGGAGAGATGTCCTCAAATGCTGCTCGTGCTCCTCTCTGGACTTGGAGTGGACCAAAACATCATCGATGAAGACCACTATGAAGCTGTCGAGGTACGGTGCGAAGATCTTGTTCATCAGGGACATGAACACTGCGGGTGCATTCGTCAACCCGAACGGCATCACAAGAAACTCATAATGGCCATAGCGGGATCGGAACGCGGTCTTCTGCACATCCTGCTCCCTGACTCGGAGCTGATGGTACCCCGACCTCAAGTCTATCTTCGAAAAGAACTGCGCACCCTGAAGCTGGTCGAAGAGCTCGTCGATCCGGGGAAGAGGATACTTGTTCTTCACTGTTGCCTGGTTCAGCTGCCAGTAGTCGATGCACATCCTCATCGATCTGTCCTTCTTCTTCACGAAGAGCACTGGTGCGCCCCACGGCGACACACTCGGCCTGATGAAGCCTTTCTCTAGCAACTCCTCCAACTGGGTCTTCAACTCTCGCAGCTCTGCAGGAGCCATGCGATAGGGAGCTCTGGAAATCGGTGCTGTGCCTGGTGCAAGCTCGATGGCAAAGTCGATCTCTCGAACAGGAGGCAATCCTGGGATCTCGTCGGGAAACACATCTGGAAACTCACAAACAACTGGAGTCTCATCGACTCCCTTGGACTCCTTGTCCTCCGAGACAAATGCGATGTAGCCCTCGCAACCTGATCTCATCAGTCTCTCGGCCTTCAGTGCCGAAATCAGCCGGGTGCTAGGTGATCTCCTCTCACCAACAAACTCGATCGCGTCGCCTGAACCTTCGATGGTGAGTCTGACTGTCTTCTGGAAGCAATCCATCCCCAAAATGACGTCGAAGTCATGCATGGGTAGCACGATCAAATCTGCAAGCAAAATGCACTCCCCGATCTGCACTCGGCGTGGTAAGTCTGACACATCACACTCCTGCCCATCGGAGTGGACACCACTAAGGTGCAAGGCATACCCTCACATACTCCACCAAAGATCAAAGCAAAAGCAGACGACACAAACGAATGTGTCGCTCCTGGATCTAACAATACTCTAGCAGGGTGATCACAAACAGAAAGGGTACCTTCAACGACGTTGCCTGCTGCCTCTGCCTCCTCATGCGTCAGCGCGAAAGCTCGACCCACAGCCTGGGGTCTCTGCTGATGATGCTGCTGGCCCTGGTGCCTCTGGTGACGTCCACGGTGGAGGGCTGCCCTCTAGGCTGCTGAGGTCCCCGTGCCTGCTGCTGCTGAGCACGGTACTGCTGCTGAGGTGGAAGTGCAGCCTGACGTGCGGGCTGAGCCGCTGGAGCTGGGGCTGCCGGAGCTGCGGGAGGTGCCGGAAGTCGCAGCATCTGAGGCTGACCTCCACGGAGCGGGCAATACCTAGAGATATGCCCTGGCTCTCCACAGTCGTAGCACACTCGGGGTCCACGCTGCGGCTGCTGCTGCTGACGATGCTGAGGCTGGAACTGCCCTGCCGGCCTCTGCCTCTGGAATGGCTGCAGCTGTCGTAGAGGCATGAGCTGCTGCCTGATCGGAGCGATCCGGAGTCGTTTCTGCTGGTGAATGGACTCTAGCCGCGGGAGATGCTCATCTGCCCAGAAAGCTCTCCGCAAAGCCTCCTCGTAGGTAGGCAGCTCTATGTAGGTCATGGCGATCTGAATCTCCTCGCTGAGGCAGTCGACGAATCGCCGAACCCTCTCGGCCTCTGACGTGAGCAGCGCCTCTGCAAATCTGGACAGCTGGGTGAAGCGAACCTCGTACTGCGAGACTGTCATGTCACCCTGAACGAGAGTCTGGAACTCCCGGAGCTTACGCTCTCTGACATGAGTGGGGATGAACTTCCGGAGGAAGTCAGTCTTGAAGGCAGTCCACGCTACCTCGTCCCCAATCTCCTCATAGGGCCTCTGCATGACCCTCCACCAGTCCTCCGCAACTCCGCGGAACATGTAAGCCGCTAACTGCACTCTCTGGCGCCCCGAGCACTCGAAGACTCGGAAGATCTTCTTCATCCTAACGATCCAGTCGTCCGCCACCATAGGGTCGTCGGTGCCCGTGAACTCAGGCGGTCCCCTCTTGAGGAACCTCTCAAAGATAAGGTTCGGGTCTGCCCCCCGAACCGGCACATCCTCGGGGGCTGGCGGAGCCACCCTATCAATAACATCCAGGACCTGCGCCTGAAACTGCGCAAAATCCTCTGTCTGCCTCTGGTGAGCTACTGTCTGGGCCTCCTGAGAAGCAAGGAAGGCCTGGAGAAATCTCTCGAAACGAAGCAAGGTGCCTCCACTAGGGCTAATGCATCCTCGGCGATCTCTGGGTCAAGGCCTAAGCACCAATGAGTGGGTCAGATCTAAAAGATCTGGCAAGTTACAACATACTACTAAGCCTCCCACAGTGAGCAGGTGATGGCGGCCGAACTCAGCTCGGCTCCCAAGAGGGCTCGGAGAAAGCGGCCCAAGATCTGGTTATTGGATGCAGACTTAGAAGGGGTCCAGCTCCCCCACAACGACCCGCTCATCGTCACTCTAAAACTGAAGAACTGCACCGTACAAAGGATCCTCGTCGACTCCGGCAGTTTATCCGAGGTCCTCTACTTCGATTGCTTCAGAAGGATGGGCTTGACGGAGAAGGACCTGCAGGAAGCCCGAACTCCCCTCATAGGCTTCAGTGCCAAACCAGTGTACCACAAAGGAAGGGTGACCCTCAGAGTCCAAGTCGACGGAGCATCAGTGATGACAGACTTCCTGGTGGTTGACGCGCCATCACCTTACAACGCCATAATGGGCAGGACCTGGCTCCATAGTATGGAGGCAGTCCCTTCGACCTACCACCAGAAGCTAAAGTTTCCATTGGAAAGTTGGAATGGTAGGGTAGAGAAAATTACAGTCCGAGGGGACCAGCGGACGGCCAAGCAGTGCCTGATGGCTGTAGTGTCTGGGGAACGAGAGCCCAAGTAGATCAACATGGCCGAGATAGAGAAGAAACTGGACGAGGTAGGCCAGGACTCGGAGACGAAGAGCGTGGAAGATCTGACCGAAATCAGGATCGACCCAAACGATCCGGAACGGTTCTTCCTGCTCGGAAGCCAGCTCGCGGAGTCAGAGAAGTCTGAGTTGGTCCAATTTTTTGTGCGCAATAAAGAAGTCTTCGCCTGGACGCCCCAAGAGATGCTTGTCGTTTGCCCCGAGGTCATGTGTCACAAGTTGAATGTGAACCCTAGCCACAAACCGGTGGTGCAGAGAGCTCGCAGGACCAGGGTGCCGCAGACACAGGTCGTGATTGAGGAGGTGGACAAGCTGCTAGAGGTCGGAGTAATCAGAGAAGTCCAGTACCCAGATTGGCTAGCCAACACGGTGGTGGTCAAGAAGAAAACAGGCAAGTGGAGAGTGTGTGTCGACTTTACTGACCTCAACAAAGCTTGCCCCAAGGACATCTTTCCTCTCCCGAAGATCGACCAGATGATCGATGCCACAACTGAACATGACAGAATGAACTTCCTTGACGCGTACCGCGACTATCATCAGATACCAATGTATGGGCCGGACGAAGAGAAGACCGCTTTCATAACACCCAGGGGCACCTACTGTTACAAGGTGATGCCGTTTGGATTGAAGAATGCGGGAGTCACCTACCAGCGACTCATCACCAGGATGTTCCAGGCTCAGCTCGACAAGACCATCGAAGTCTACATTGACGATATGGTCGTCAAGTCCAAACAGTCGCATAACCATTTGGAAGACTTGGCTCAAGTCTTCGACACTCTGAAAAGGCTTAAGCTCAAGCTTAATGCCTTTAAGTGCGCTTTCGGTGTCGGTTCCGGCAAGTTCCTTCGAAGCTTGGTCACCCGCAAGGGGATCGATGTGAATCCAGATCAGATCTCAGTCATCCTCAGAGTGCAGAGTCCCACCACTGCAAAAGAAGTCCAGAAGCTCACTGGCATGGCGGTCGCACTGAATCACTTCATCAACAGATCCTCAGATAAGTATCGGCCTTTCTTTCAGCTTCTTAGGAAAAATTTAAAATTCCTATGGACTCCGGAATGTGACCTGCCTTGCAGGAACTCAAGGTTTATCTCTCTTCATCCCCTTTGCTCTTAACTCCGATACACGGAGAAGTTTTGTATTTGTATTTGGCAGTCTCGGATCATGCGGTGAGCTCGGTCCTCGTCCGGGAGGAGGATAAGCTTCAAAAGCCAATCTATTATACGAGCAAAACCCTCATCGATGCCGCTACCAGATATTTACCTTTAGAGAAGCTCGCTCTGGCACTGTCAGTGCCTCGCGTAAGCTCTCCCACTATTTTCAAACCCACACCATAGTGGTTGTTACGGAACATCCACTTAAATCTGTTTTCAAGAAGGCTGACTTTTCAAGATGAATCTCCAGATGGGTTGTCGAGCTAGGACAGTACGTTATTCAATATCAGCCCAGGACAGCAATTAAGGCCCAAGTGTTGGCAAACTTTCTCGTGGAATTCTCTCTGAGTTCGGCACCAACCCAGCTCGACACCGAACTGGGGGGCAGGGGGAATGAAGTGCCCGCAGGCTCTGATGAACAATCATAAGGCCAAACCCTCACCCCAGTTTGGAAAGTCTTCATCGACGGATCTTCCACTTCAAGAAGAGCTGGTGCAGGAGTTGTCCTCCAGTCTCCGGAAGGGCTGGTTATCGAGCAGGCTTTGACCCTGGATTTCAAGGCGTCAAACAACGAAGCTGAGTACGAAGCCCTAATAGCAGGACTAGACAGCGCCAAAATCCTCGGAGCTCAACAGCTAGTGGTCTTCAGTGATTCAAAGCTGGTGGCGAACCAACTGACTGGGGACTACCAAGCTCGCGACGACAGAATGGCCGCTTACCTGGCCCTTACAAAGAGGAAGCTCTCTCAGTTCCAGACGGCTGAAATCAGGCAGATAGGCAGAGAATCAAACTCTCACGCCGACGCCCTTGCTAACTTGGCCTCTACTGTCGAAGCAGGAAGGAGAAGAAAAGTTGAAGTATGATCGTTGGCCACGCTCAGCATTGAGCTCCATCTACCTCGGGAAGTATTGTGTCTTGATCTTGGCCCAAGCTGGATGGACCCCATCGTGGCTTACCTGAAGGACGACCAGCTTCCCGAGGACAAAAGTGAGACTCATCGAATCAGACTCAAAGCAGTCCGGTTTTGGTTGTCTCCCGAAGGCAAGCTTTACAGGAAGTCATTCACAGGCCCGTACCTCCAATGTGTTCATCCGAGCAAAGTCAAAGATTTCCTTTTTGAAATACACGAAGGGATCTGCGGGAGCCACGTTGGAGGGAGATCTCTAGCATACCGAGCCATCAGCCAAGGTTACTGGTGACCATATATCCAGAAGGACGCACAGGTATACGCCAGAAAGTGTGAGAAATGTCAGAAATTCTCCCATTGCCTCCATCAATCAGCACAAGACCTCAGTCCACTCTCCAGCCCGTGGCCATTCGCCCAATGGGGGCTCGATATTGTGGGACCACTTCACCAAGCTCTAGGGAACAGGAGGTGGCTAATAGTAGCCACCGATTATTTCACCAAATGGATTGAAACGGAACCGTTGTCTTCCATCACAGAGCAAGATTCCAAGAATTTCGTGTGGAGGAACATTATCACGAGGTTCGGCATTCCTAGAGCTTTGGTCTCGGACAACGGGACCCAGTTCGATTCCTACCTCTTCAGGAGCTTCTGCCAGGAACTCGGCATTCGGAACCACTACTCCACCTCGGCGTACCCGCAGAGCAATGGCCAGGCGGAAATTTCTAACAAAGTGGTACTCGATGGGCTAAAGAAGCGACTCGATAGAGCCAAGGGAAGGTGGGTAGAAGAGCTTCCAAGCGTCCTGTGGGCTTATAGAACAACTCCAAGGCGCTCGACTTCGGTGACTCCTTTCTCCCTGGCCTACCGGATGGAGGCGGTCATTCCCTTAGAAGTTGGTCTCCCAACTCTGAGATCCGAACTCTTTGATCAAGGCCGGAATGAGGCGAACCTAGCTCTGGAGCTGGACCTGGCCGACGAACGCAGAGAAGCAGCAGCGGTCAGATTGGCTGCCTATCAGTAACAGCTGGCCAGAGACTACAATCGAAAGGTCAGAGAAAGGAGATTCTCAATTGGCGAGCTAGTTCTAAAGAAGACACTCCCAAGCGATAGAGATCCTAATCAGGGCAAGTTAGCGCCAAATTGGCATGGGTCATTCAAAGTGATTTCTATTGCCGGACAGTCAGCCTATCGACTTGAAGATATGGAGGGCCAACAGCTACCGCGACGATGGGATGCGTCGCATCTTAAGAAGTTCTATTTCTAAACCCGTATACTGTACTTGAAAGATTCTCAATGAAAGCAAATTTTTTGTTGCCCTATTCAGAGTGCAATTTGGCGACCACTATCGGCAATTCGGCGACTATGCCACATTGATGAGATCGCCTTAGGGTCGGTATAAATACCACCCAGGCGTGACGCCATTGCGGCCATTGATGAGATCGCCTTAGGGTCAGTATATATGCCACCCAGGCTTGAAGCCATTACGGCCATTGATGAGACCGCCTTAGGGTCGGTATATATACCACCCAGGCGTGAAGCCATTCCGGCCATTGATGAGATCGCCTTAGGGTCGGTATATATACCACCCAGGCGTGAAGCCATTACAGCCATTGATGAGATCGCCTTAGGGTCGGTATAAATACCACCCAGGCGTGAAGCCATTGCGACCATTGATGAGATCGCCTTAGGGTCGGTATATACCACCCAGGCGTGAAGCCATTGCGGCCACTAACGAGATTGCCTTGGGGGCAGAATGAATTTCACCCCGGCATGAAGCCATTTCGGCCATCTAGACTAACAGATCACTACGCCCTCACACGCGCAAATCCATTTCGGCTGGATACGACTCGGGATGATATGAATTCTTCCACTCATCGGTGCCCTAAAAGCAGGTGTATCACAAAATCCCGAGTATGTGTCAATCGTGTCGCATATGGTACGAAAATCATCACGCAACAGGGCCGTTGCATGGCAAAGCGCTGGAACCTCGGGCATCGGTGGCAGTGGCGGCCATGCCTCTAGTTCGGATTATATCAAGCCGAACCCAAACACTTGTACAAAAAGTGAAGCAGTAGAAACAAACGTAAGAAGGAAAATACAAAAGCACCAGAGTGAGAATACGCAGTTTGAGACAAATTCAATTGTATTGATTCACTGATATTACAACCATTCTATTACAATTAAAATATATATATATATATATACATTTGAGGTACATTATTGAGCAGAAAAGTCGGGGGCAGGAGCGTGGGTGCCTGCCTCGGGCTGGACCGCGGGTTCTATAATAATGTTGGCTTCGGGAGTGGAGGGGCCAGGAAAACTAGGTGGTTCCGCGAAGGACGGATGGTCCTCTGTGATCTCCACCTTCCTCAGAGCGGCGCGCCATCCCTTCTCCCAGGCCTTATCCCTTACACGCAACACCCGGGTTTCATAATGAGTGGTGGCCTGCTTCACCGCATCTGCAAAGATGACGTCAGCTTCGGCTTGGGTGGCTTGGGCCTTAGCCTTGGCCTCGGATGCCTTCTTCGCCTCGGCCTGCAGGTCACTTCTCAACTTGTCCACGACGGCCTCGAACTCGGCAACCTTGCTCTTCCCCGCCTTTGCCTCGGCCTTGGCACCTCCAAGCTCAGCCTCGAGCTCGCCTCTCTGAGCCTCCAGCTAATCCGCCTTTTGGGTGGTGGCCCCCAGTGCTTCTTCCAAGTCTCTCTTTTCCTTCTCAAGCTCGGCGATCACTGGGCTCTGCTTATTGTATCTGTCGATAACCACCATCGACTTCTGCAGGGTCTGTCGCAGCAAAATGGCAAGAGGTTAGCCGAGATGAAACACTTATAAAAAAGTCTCTAAAAGACTTGAAAAACAACTCACCTGGAGGCCGGACTGCAGCAACGACGCGAGGAGTTTCGGGTTGCTGTACCCCTCGTAGCGCGCCATGTCCCGCGGCAAGGCGCACCCCCTGCTGAGTGCCTCACGGACGAGGGAGTTCGGCTTCAGGTGGACGCTGTCTTCAACTGTCACGCGTTCGCCCGACCTGAGAATAAAGTACAGCTCCCAAGGAGCCGGTGGCAGTGTAACACCCGAACTCGTCTCTTCCCTCGGCCTCTTCCTCGGGGCGCTCCCCCTTGGCCCCGCTTCAGGAGAGGGCGACCGGGCTTCTTGATGAACGAAGTTGACATCAGCCCCCTCCCCGTCATCAACGAGGGCCACAGCGACTTCGTCAGCTATCGAGGCCCCGACGGCTCTCGGAGCCGCAGGCGCAGGAGACTCGGGGGCCTCGTCCCCAAACGCGAGGGCCTCCAGGTCGAGGTAGGTCACGGCGCGTGACATCTCTTCTGGACTTGGCTCGGAGCATCGGGGGCGTCTCACGAGGGGGGTACCGTCCAACTCCTGCTCGGATGTGGAGGCTTCAACTCCGGAGGCAACCCTGCTGGCGACCGAGAATGCCCCGCTTCGGTCTCGGAGCATCGGGGGCTCTGTCCGAGAATGCCCTGCTTCTGTCTCGGGACCCTTTCTCTCTGGGCTCTCCTGCGGGGTTTGTTGAGCAACCATAGTTCTCTTGTAATAACCCCGGTACCTGGGTTCATAGCCGAGAAGAGCCCAGGCAGCCCTGTTGTTGAACTCGGTGCACTTCGAGACTCGCTGATGCCAAGCCTCGTTCTGTCTCCAGTCGACTTGCCTGGCTTTCCTCTGTCGAGCGTCTGCATGATCAGGGAAAGCGTCAGATCGGGAAAATTGAGAATGAAAGATAAAATTGAAATTAAAAGGACGAATTCATACTTGGAACAGCCCAGGGGCGATGTGGGACTCGGTAGGCTCCGACCTCCTCGGCGCCAACTCCCAATTGCCCGAGACGAACAAAAGGTCGTCCCCAGCATATTTGTACGAGTCCTCGAGCACCGTGACGAAGCTCTTCCGGTTCGGCTTGACTCGGAGGTAGTAGGTATCCTCCTTGGTCTTGCAAATGTCGTAAACGTCCTCTATATTGTGGACGCCGATAGGGATGGCAGTGGAACGGGGAAAAACGAGTATTCGTCCAAACCCGCCCCGTTTGGACCGGGGATGGACTATACGTATTGGACGGTGGACGTATACGGGGATACCCGTATAAACCCGTGCGGGGATGGAGGTGGGGATGGACTTACCCTTACCCCCGCCCCGTACCCGCCCTGCCCCGCCCCGTCCCCGTTACCCGCTAAATAAATAAATAAATATATATGTAGTGTACCTATGGTGTTATTACATTTAGTGATTTAGGTGCTGTTGTTTTTCATAGGAATGTATGTATCAGGTGTTCGTGGCAGCAGTGATTGGTTTGATTTCGCTGTTATGTATATGATTTTTTAGGAGTAGTTCTCTATTGATGTTCGTGTACTGAAAGTGTCATAATATTTCTTATACCCTTGATTCAGGTGTGATCTCCTGTTGCAAGGAAGCTGGGGGAAGGCTAGAAAAAAAAAGGCTTAGGCTTAGGCGGGTACGGGGGAAGCGGGGACGGGGACGGGGATTATAAATTTACCCGCGGACGGAGATGGGGATGAAAGTTATACCCGTTAGCGGGGGTGGACCGGGGATGGATGAAGATTTTTTAAGCGGGTACGGGGATGGAGACCATGCCCCCCGCCCCCGCCCCGGTCCATTGACATCCCTAGACGCCGAGGTCAATGTGGAGGTGTCTGTTCAGCGCAGCTGTGCCCATGATGATTTTATAGCCGTTGGGCGTCAGCTGGCGGGGTATAATGTTCCACATGCTCAGGCAGGCCCTAAGTAAGGGATCTAAAGGGAATCTAACGCCCCCTTCTACCACTGCTATCAGCGGAATGGGCATCCAGCTGTCGGAGAAGGAACGGCTAATGTAGTCTACGGGGTCTGCCCGCTGGATGAAAACGTCGTCTGGTATCCCAAATACTGACCTAAACCCCTCTATGGCCTCTACGTTCTCTAGTCAGTGGTTGTATATCCCTATATCTAATAGAAGGAAGGAGGGAGAGAAGGACGCAAAGGGAATAGAGACTCAGGACATACGCAGGAAACCAAGGATGAAGGCGGACACAGTTGTGGATGCGCTGCGCGTTGACGGAAGCTCTGCTCTGGAGTTTTTAGAAATGTTGACTCTGGTTCTTAGCAATGTTCGAAAATGCAAAGTAAGAAAGGGGAAGAGGGAGAGGGTACATAAATTTATAAAAGGAGCGCCCAGTAATGGCGCCTTTTTCGAAATTCGAAAAAATATCGCTTCAAAGGCTGCACGCGTACCCTGCGTGACAGCGCGACGAATCCAATAAAGACATGTGGCATCAGCGATTCATCTCCTACAATTATTAGGGCGTGGCATTTATTTTGATTAATTACCCCTAACATGCGAAGAGGAGTCGAATAAGCACCACGTGTCAGCGATAGACGTCAGGGCAAAAATCCCATGCGGTTTAAATCTCTGGCGGCTTTTTGTAATCATAGCTCCCAACCCCAAGGAATCCAAGATCCCAAGAAGTCGGAAGCTAGGGGGCAATTGTGTGGGGCAACTCTTAAATGCGCAAGGTTAGCAATAATGCCAGCTTGTGTCCCGTTTCGACTACATGCTCCCCGGCACGAACACTGGAGCGCTTGCCGAGACCAGCACTAGTGGCCACTGTCTCGGCCATATGCTTCGTCAAAAGAAATGTGCGTCTCGACTACAGCCGAGGTGATGAGCAATTACCCGAGACGGGCACAGACAGTCATGCCTGACATTTGGACAGGTGATAGGATACAGGCACGCGCTGATGGGACAGATACACCATCTATGCCGTCCATCCTCACCAAATCTCTGATAGAGCCACATCCAATGGCTGCAGCCACATCAGGGGCAGGGCCCTAGAAAGGATCTGATGAGACCTCAACCGCCAATAAGTCAAGGCGAGATCAGGCCCAATGTGACTGGCATTTAATGCAGCATGGGCTGATCGGACCCTCATTTAATGCAATGTGAGCTATATCGGACCCTCATCGATTGCTCTATGGGTTAATCTGTCCATAGCAGTCAAAACAGGAGGTCCACTAACAAATATCCAAGATTTTTCTCATATAAGGGGATCCATCACCCAACCAGGTAGACACACATACATGCATGCAACTCTCTAAACGTTACTTTGCCTTTCTTCTCCAACCAACACCTTTACAATAACGTAGGCATCGGAGAGCCCTGTGCTGCCCACAGCAAGAGTCCTTTGACTGCTTCTTCTTCTTCTTCCCTTTCAGGTCCCTGAAGCGGTTAGCTCTCTCCAGTCACTTGGATAAGTCCTTAAAGGCTCCCCCTAATCTTGTGAGTTTGTATTTTCAGCACTTACATGACCGTTGTGTTCAGTGAACCAAATCCAAAGTTCGGTTAATCGACCAATGAGACGTTATAGACATTTTTGCAATAAAAATGAGCCTTTCCTTTGAATTAGGGTGAACACTTTTGAGGGTCAACAAGCAATAGAAAACATTTGGAGTCAAGTTATTTCTGCAATTAGATAGACAAAAGACTACTTAATTAGAAAAAACAAAGTCTTTTTTAATCTTTTCATGACTCTTATAACTTTGGTCTGGCAAGTGAATAAAAGGGACGCCCTTTCCACTGACCCGCTTCACCTGATTCCTGCTATTTAGACTTCCCATGGAAACTTCACTTGCCACGAAAGTATTCATTACAATTTACGAACGTTTTCCCTTTCCACACCATGGGACCTATTTGGAATCATAATGTCTGCCTTCAGCTAGCTAGACAGATTCGACCTGCTTCAGAAAAATGCTATCAACTTCTCGTGATTCCTGCTGTCTAGACTTCCCATGGGAACTTGACTTGCCGCCAAAGCATTCATTACAATTTACAAACGTTTTCCCTTAATTTCCACACCATGGGAACTATTTGGAGTCATTTTGTCTGCCGTGAGCTATACAGATTGGACATGACTCGGAAAAATGCTATCTCATCTTCACTCACGTGATTCATGGCTTTGGGTCTTTGACACAGACGTGGGAACACAACGAGTCTCATCACATGGTGGCACGCGTCTTTGCCTAATGCAGTTTCGTGGAAGTGGAAGGCCGCCCAAGAAATGAGACTCGGTGAGTATGTGGAAGAGAATTTTATCCCGAAAATTTTCTAAGTACATGTATAATCCAGTGAGTAGAAACCTTTTTATATTAGATTTCAATATTGGAATCACATCAGATAGTATTTTGGAAGGAAATTGCTCTTTATAAGTATTTTATTTACCGAACCTATTAATTTAGCTTTTTTTTTTTTTTGAAGAGTTTTTTTTTTTTGAAGAGTTTTTTTTTTTTTTGAAGAGTTTTTTTAGACCATTGACCGTGGGCTTGGGGGAGCACATCTTATAGATGGAAAGTGAATTTGAGTGGTTTGATTTGAAAGGTGGTCACTATAGATGGACTTGAAGTGATAATTTATGCACACATAAAGTGTTTAAAACTAAATGATTAATCGAATATCAAGAACTTTTATGATTGGTATTTTGAAATTATTTTTCGGTGTATATTTTAGTTATCATTATTTACCACAATTTAGTTTAAAATCTGTTGCATTGTTTAGGATTTTCTAAACATTAAATAATATAATACTTTATTATTACATTATTCTACTCTAAATTATTTTACACTATTAGTTTTAAACCTATAATATTTTGTTCTATACATATCCAAATGGTCCCTTGGAGATGGTTTTGGCAACATGGAATCTTCATTTAAAGGATTCATGATTTAAACTGGTAGTAGGGATTTAACTGTGATGTAGTCTATGAAAATAAAGTTTTTAAATGGTCAAAACCATTGGAAGTTTGTTAGATCATTACTAATTCAATCTAGATCTTTCATCAATTTAGGCAAATTAAGCCATTTTTAATTAGCACTAGAAGGATTAGGCTAGACCAACTGTTCCATGGCACCAATTTCACTCGATATGGACATGTGTTTGAGATGTACATTTGGTCTGATTTTCCAAAAAAAACAATAATTAAGAATTATGATGGCCCTTTTACCAATGTTAGTGTAGGAGTTCGGCTTGAGCCAATGTCTGCATCAATTATGATGGCCCTTTTACCAAAAGTGAAAAATTAAAAATTTGATGGCCAAGCTAGCCCATATACATGTATCAGGGTGGATCTTAGTTTCGGCCAAACAATTATGATGACCAATCAACTTCTGATTATTTGAAATTTTAGGCTGGAACTTCAAACACGCTATAATTTTGCTTGGATTCAAGATTCTACAATTCCTCTTAACATAATAGTTTAAGGAAAGAAACTGCTGGCGTTCACTTTAGTTTTTTAAGTTTCTTATTATGAAGAATTCATGTATTTTTATGCGATCAATTTCACACTAGGCCTTACTCCTATCGAATTGAAACTTCACAGGGCTCATACAAAAGGGGTCCACCCAGTAGAATACATGAGAATTCCTCAATATTATGTGAATTGGAGAGTATGAACTCTCGCCCTGTACATTATGTGTTTCATACCTACCTGGTGTGAGCCTATGCAAGAATCATGTGGGTATCTTGGGGTTTCACACCTAGAAGGTGGCCCTGCAATGCCAACACCAACATAAAGCAACGCCTAACAAGTCTGCACTGTCAGTAGTCTGAAATTGTAATAGATAAACCCACTTGTGTGGAATTGCATGTCAATTAGTAAGTCATCTTCACTGTGTGGGACCAATCCATGCTTTTTAAAGTGAAGAATCTCTTGGAATAGTCGTCGCTATAAACGTATGAGACCAACCAGGGGAATTGGAAACGTATGCTCAAAGGCAGTAGAAAAAACATATCATTTTCAGTAGGAAAAATGACGAGGATGACTTCTTTTAATTCTATTTCGGTAGAATGATTGAGTATGTTTAAAGATGGTATAGTTATTAATTGTTAGCCACCGCCGCCAAACTAGTGGCAATGACCGACCAGTATACTATTTCACTTAACAAGTACGTCCCATTTGTATGCATTAAAATATGTAGGCATTGAATACATAGGTCAGTTTTAGAAATTAAGTAAAAAAATTAAAAATTAATTACCAATATCACCCTTAGTTATTCATTTTTTGTCATCCTTTCAATCGTTTCTATGTAGAATCAGGTTATTTGATGCTCATTTTTTACCGTTCAAATTTGAAGTTTATTTTTAACCACTTAGGATATAATTCTTATGTTTAAAAATGTTTTTTTATTTAAGTTGTGGGAAACTAAACTCTTTTTTATGCATTTTCTCTTGGTGGAACTGGATCCGGACCAGAAACCGTTTCGAAATCGATTTCTTGGCTCCGAAACTAAAACTAGAACCATATATGGGACGGGTCTGGATCCAGGTTCGAGTTTAGATAGAGAATGATATTAAAAAAATAAGGTTTTTAAGAGAGATTTTCAAAAATTGAGGCAATTTATCGCGTCTCAAGTCCACGGGTCCGAACCAAGGTGGAACCGGACCCGGACTCATTTACTTATCAAGGTCTAAATAATGATTTAGACCCGATTTTTAATGGGTCAGAACCTCCGGGTAATCGGAGAATTGATTACCCATTTACATCCCTAGTGAAAAGGCATCTAACTTTTATTCACTATTTTCAAGAGAAGTGGCTACACAAATGTGCCATTAATCATTTACGTCTCTCATGAAAATAGAAACATTATCATCAAAATAGTCATTTTCCTTGATGCCACAAATAAAACGCATTTGTACAAATGCGGGCAAATGAAACTCTCGCATTGTAAGTCGGAAATGATCAACCTTTTTTTTCCACGAGAAATAGGCTATTTGTTTTTTTTTTCTCTCTCTCTTTTTGGGTACCCAAACCAAGGGGCCACACAAGTTGGAAGGGAAGCCTATAAAGTGAGAAGAGTGGTATACCCAAAGATCAATCCATAGGGAGCGTTGTTTATTAGAGAACGAGGGAAAGACCTAAAAATCCACAGACTTTGAAGTTTCAAAAGAAAGACTTAGAAGTCAACAAGCCAAGAGGGAAAGAGAAATGTTCTACTTGATTTGGAAAATGCTTTTTTTACTTATATTCCAAAGACTCATCATGTCTCACCACATGGTGGTCCGCCCGTAACACGCGTCTATGCATCATGCATGCATTCTCGTGGAAGATGAGCGAGAAAGTTTGGTTTTCTCCACAAGAAAAAGCACTTATGTTTGGTGCAACATTTGTCGACTAAAGAAAAGAGGGGAAAAGACTATTCTGGTGCAAAGGAGATTAGTTTTTTATGCAGGGAAAATATATTTCATTGACTCCAAATTAGCATGGTATTAAATTCCAGTCAGCACGAGTCGGATGAGGCACCTGCACAAGTCAAAGACTGTTTTGGAAAAAAATTAATATATTTAATAAAATTTTCCCAAAGATACTGTGAGAGCATTGTATATAGCTCATCTGGTTGAAGTACAATGACATTATGCTTAGATTGGATACTTGTTAAATAGCTTAATTTTCATATTTTTAATAATTTTCTGTCAATTAATAGTTTAAAGTATCTTTTGCTTTTTTTTGTTTTTTCTCTACTGACTGAACTCAAAAGGCACACAAGATCTCTATTAAAATTCAAAAGAATTTTTATCTTTTATCACTATGTAATTATTTACATATGTAAAAGCATAAGTGGGCCCCATCACAAATACCAACGGTTACAATTTGGTGACAGAAAGTATAAATATAAAAGCCTCCCTCTTCCATTGGACCTGAACATAGTTTTTGTCACATGGAATTAGTTCATCAACATTCCCAATGGAGGAGTATTACGAGTACAAGATGGAGGAACTTTGACACTATTTTAATTGTATGGAATCTATGTTTTAAAATGGAACTGGACAGTGGCATAATAATTATAAAAATAAAAGTAAGATATTGAACTCAATTTTGAAATGGTAAAATCATGATTTGTTCATAAATTTAGCCAATTGAATGATTTTTTACTACTAGAATAGCATTTTTGGATGCACCAAAGAAGCTTTAGAAAATAATAAAGTAGAAAATATAATCGTTCATTTTCTAAACTTAAAAAAATGTTTTTCTGACAACTCAAGAAAAGTGAAAAAAAAGATATTTTTCCTTTTAATTAAAAAGTTCAATATTGTAATCCTATAATTCTCCCCTAGATAAAATCTAGGGATTAGACACTTTCTAAGTATTTCTAAAATCTAGTGATTAGAAACTTTCTTGACTATTAGCTTGATTTCAATATTGGAATCACATCAGATAGTGTTTTGAAAGGAAAATGTTGTTTATAAATATCTGCTTTACTAAACCTATTAATTTAGCTTTTATGGACCCTTGACCGTCTCTTGGAGGTGTATTGTACAAATCTTATAGTTGGAAAGTGAATTTGAATGGTTTGGATTTGAAAGTGATGGACTTGAAGTGACAAATTATGCATGCATAAAGTGTTTCTAAAACTCAGTGTATATTTTAATTATCATTATTTGCCACAACTTAGTTTAAAATTTGTTGCATTCTTTAAGATTTTCTGAACATTAAATAGTATAATACTTTATACATTATTCTCTACTTTAAATTATTTTACTCTATTAGTATTTAAACCTATAATATTTTGTTCTACACATATCCAAATGGTCCCTTGGACGTGGTTTTGGGCCTTTGGCTACATGGAATCTTCCTTTAAACGATCCATGATTTAAAACTGGAAGTAGAGATGTAATTGTGATGTAGTATATGAAAATAAAGTTTTTAAATGGTCAAAACCATTGGAAGTTTGTTAGGTCATTACTAATTCAATTTAGATCTTTCATCAATTTAGGCAAATTGAGCCATTTTTAATTAGCACTAGAAGGATTAGGCTAGACCAACTCTTCCGAGGCACCAATTTCACTAGATATGGTCATGTGTTGGAGCTGTTTGATCTGATTTTTCAAAAAATAAATAAGAAATTTAATGAAGAAAACATGATTTGTTTGGGAATAATTTTTCTAATATTAAATCTACACATATTTAGCTTTCTTTAGATTATCCTTGATTGGTAACTATAAATTATATTAAAACTTAGAAAGTAACAACAAATAAGCTCCACAAGAGAGTATTAATTAAGTTCATTTGTCTTGTGCCCACAATAAATTAATTGGCTTTTAGTCAATAAGATTTTGGCATCAGAAGATGTGACGGGTGACAACCCATCCTATGAAAAAAGAGGCATTTTCTCCCTTTAATTTTTACACGGTTTATTTGAAAATGAGGGAAAGACTTGAAGATTCGACATAGACTTTGAAATTTCATAGGGAAGACTTGGAAGTCTCTACTTGATTTGAAAAATATTTTCTTTTCTTATCTTTCAAAGACTCATCGAGTCTCACCACAGTGTGGTCCATCCTTAGCATGCGTCTGTCTGTTGGGCAATCTCATGGAAGTGGAGTGAAATTTTTTGATTTTCTCTTAAAAAAAAAAAAAAAAAAGCACTCATGTTACGTGAACATTTGCGGACAAAAGAAAAGAGGGAAAAGGACTTTTATGGTGACAGCCATATTTATTTTCTTTCCACAAGAGTTGATTCCAAAATCTGGCGACATTCTTTCACCCCATAAAAAAATCAAAAAATCCAGCCACATACAAATAGATTGACAGTTCTGGCTCAGCCTTTATATTCACCACAAATGTCCACTCGTGGGCGATCAATCCATGGGAAATTATACTTTTTAAGATTTAGTATGACCGTTAGTGGGGCATTCCCATTTGTGCTAGGGCCTAGGAGTAGACACTTAGTCAATGTCCCTACGCCTACCTTCCCAACAGAAAATTTGACACTTGTTTGATGCGATCTCACTCTTTCCACACGTTATTAACCGTGTGGTCATCTTCGGTGGGACAACATACCGGTCCGACACGGGTGGCACAATGACCACAAAATAAAAAATAAAAAATAAAAATAAAAATCCAGCCACATACAAATACAAATAAACAATGCAAGCTCAGCCCTATTCACAACAACTGTCCACTCGGTGGGCCATCAATCCATGGCTTCTTAAGATTGATTCTGATTTCTGACCGTGAGTCGACAATGCCCAGTTTCCGTTTTGGCCAAATTAAAGAGAAATTGAGTAGTGAATGGAGGGAGGGATTGTCATCGTGAGTGGGGACAGTTGTTAGATGTCATCCTCACTCTTTTCACACGTTATTTAACCGATGGATGGATGGGACCCATGATTTTGATGGTCACTTAATAGTTTTAACTTATAAGGTATATCTTTTGATTTTGATTTTTCCATTTTTTTATTTTCCTACAAGCTTTGGCTTTGGAATAGAAACTACTAGAACTCAATTTGGATGAAAGGACATTATCATTAATTCATGTTCCTCGTTGGTTTACAATATAAGGCGTGTTGATTACTCTACATTGCTTGCTTGACCGGTTCAAAGGATTTCTTTCAAGTACACCTTCAAATTTGATGGATGGGGCAGTAGCCGATAATAAACACCCAAAAATTCTTTTTCAATTTGTTTTTGTGTGTTGTTTTAATAAAGTTTGGAGTCATGCATGTGCAATAAGGGCCACCACCGCTTAATTATTGCGTACAGAGGAAGGACGGTATTCGATGAAAACAGTTGACGTTCTTTTTATTATGTCTTTCTTTAGCCTCTCCATAAATACCACAACTGGCTATCCTTGAACCTCATCCGTGTTGTTTGAAACCTATACCCATTGAGAGTTGCCAGCGATGGTTCACTTCTTCATTTCTTTCACTAAAACCTCCTCATGTTGTTTCCTCCCTCTTCTTGTGGTCTTTTCGATGCAGCTGCTCAGGCTTTCTCAAGGCTCTCTCCCAAATAACAATGGTTCCTCCTTGTCAAACTGCCTTCATCATGAGAAATTAGCCTTGCTTCAACTCAAGCATGGATTTTTAATAAAGCCTGTCCACTATAATTCTTCTTCAAAGCTCGATTCTTGGAATCTAGCCACTGATTGTTGCTCTTGGGATGGCATCACATGCGACGAGACCACGGGTCACGTGATTAGACTCGATCTCTATGAGAGGTGGGTTTGGATTGAAGGTCGAATAGACTCTAGCCTCTTCAGTCTTCACAGCCTCCAAAAGCTCAACCTTTCTTGGAATAATTTCTCTCCTCACCCAATACCCTCTGGGCTGAGCCACCTCACCAATTTGACCCATTTGAACCTCTCATACTCACAATTTTCAGGCCAAATTCCATTGGAAATATCAAAATTGACCAAGCTTGTTTCCCTAGATCTCTCTATTGATCATTACGAATCAGCCCTTCTAAAGCTCAAAAACCCAAACCTTACAACACTCATTGGAAACTTATCCAACCTCCAAGAACTCTTTCTTGACAATGTAAACATTTCGGGGGAGCAAGGTGGCAAGTGGGCCCAAGCCATATCCATCGCAATGCCCAATCTACAGAGGCTAAGCTTACGTGGTTGTGGTCTTCAAGGACCCATCGATCCCTCTCTTTTCCAGATTCCTGATTTGTCTCAACTCTCATTGGATGAAAACAATCTCTCCTCCATTGTTGGGCTTGATTTCTTAGATGACACATCTGCTTTGACATCTCTCACCCTTCGTGATTGTGGTTTGTATGGGGAATTTCCTCATAGTACTTTCTTGATGTCAAATCTACAAAAACTTGATGTATCATACAATCCACATCTCACCATTGATTTTTCAGAATTTCCTCAAAACAAAGCTTTGCAGAAATTGTACCTAGATGGCCAAAACATCCATGAGAAACTATTGGATTCCTTCAGCAATCTCAAATCCTTGAAGGTATTATCACTTCAGAATTGCAATTTTTCTGATTTGTCACCTTCTTCAATTGCAAACCTTACCCAACTTGAGTACTTGGACCTTTCATCAAATAACTTTGGTGGTACGGTTCCTTCTTCAATCTCAAACCTCACCCAACTTAAGTTCTTAGACCTTTCATCAAATAACTTTAGTGGTAAGGTTCCTTCTTCAATTGCAAACCTCACCCAACTTGTGTATCTGGATATTTCATCAAACGATTTCAGCGGTACAATTCCTCCATCCTATGGAGATGACCTCAAACATCTCATTCATCTTGATTTAGAATATAATTCACTTGAGGGATCTATCCTGTCATCTCTGTTTTCTCACCCAACATTGCAATTCTTAGATCTCTCTAATAATAAGTTCTGTGGTTCGCTTCCTGACTTTTATAACGAGTCATCTTCTTTTTTAGAGACGATCTACTTGGAAAACAACAAATTGCATGGGCCATTTCCCAGGTTAGTCTTCGAACTTACACATCTAAAGCTTCTTTCACTCTATAACAATAATTTTACAGGAATTATAGGACTACATATGTTTCAAAAGTTGAAGAACCTCTCAAACCTAGATCTTTCAGACAATAAATGATCTTTCATCAATAGTAATGGTAGTTCTCATCTCATCTCCTCATTCCAAATTCAGTCTTTAGGACTACGATCATGCAACATTAGTGAATTTCCAAACATCCTTCAAAATCTTGATCAATTGGAAGATTTAGATCTCTCGAAAAACAAAATACATGGTGAAATACCCACATGGATTTGGGAGGTAGGAAATGGGAGTTTGCGTCAGCTTAATCTTTCTAACAACTTCTTTGAGAGCTTTGAGCATCCATTGCCTGAGTTTTCATCAAGTAATCTAGAAATTATTGACCTTCATTCCAACAAATTGCAAGGGTCGCTTCCAATCCTACCGCATCAAGTTTACTTTCATGACTATTCAAATAACAATTTCTCCTCCATCATTCCAGCCACTATAAACTTCACTTTCACTCAATACTTTTTTCTTTCAGGCAATAATGTCAGTGGAGAAATTCCTTCATCAATGTGTAAAGCACGCATCCTTGAAGTCCTTGATCTATCTAAAAACAACTTTAGTGGAAAAATTCCTACCTGTCTCGGTAAAATTGGCAATTCCCTCAAAATATTGAATTTGCAAAGAAATGCTTTTCAAGGCAATGTGCCTGACACGTTTAAAAAAGAGTGTGGTCTGAGGACACTCAATCTTGATAACAATGACCTAGAAGGGCCAATACCGAAGTCATTAGCCAATTGCAAAACATTGGAGGTTATAGACCTAGGAAACAATCGTCTAAATGATACCTTCCCATTCTGGTTTGATAGTTTATTGGATTTACGTATTTTAATCTTACGATCCAACAAATTTCATGGTCCCATTGCTCATTCCCATGCCAAAAATCTCTCATTCCAATTTCTGCAAATCTTTGACATTTCTTTCAATTCTTTTGTGGGTATTGTTTCGCCAATTTTTTTTCTGAATTGGAAAGTGATGGAAGGAGGAGGTGGTTTAGACTCGAGTTCCAACAACCAAGTTGTCAAGTACCAATTTCGATATGGCTTTTACTATCAAGATTCCGTGAGGGTGACAATGAAAGGACTTTATCTAGAGGTGGTTAAGATCATCACTGCATTGACATCAGTGGATCTTTCAAACAATAGATTTGAGGGGGGAATTCCAAAATCAATATGCAACCTCAAGTTACTCCATGTGCTCAACTTCTCACAAAATGGCTTCAATGGCTCAATTCCAGCATCTTTGGAGAATTTAACACAGCTTGAGTCATTAGATCTTTCAAGGAATAAGTTATCAGGGAATATCCCTTGGCAATTGACGAAGCTCACATTTCTTGCAGTCTTGAATCTCTCAGAAAATCTCCTCTATGGAAGAATACCACAAAGCCAACAGTTCCTCACATTTACCAATAATTCCTTCTTAGGGAATATTGGTTTATGTGGACTGCCATTATCAACAAAATGTGGAGACACTCAGGCAACACCACCATCGATCTTCAGTTGTTTTGGCTTGGATGGAGAGAGAGAAATTGATTGGAGATTCATGTGGATAGGATCTGGGTTTGGGTTTGGATTTGGATTTGGATCAGTCTTTTGGACTTTAGCACTTTGGAGGAAGGGAAGTAGAAAATATATGCAACTCATTGATAGAATGTTTGTTCATAGTTTTTCTAGCGATTGCATCAATTGTACATCAACGTAAACAATAAAATTATCAATGAATGAGAAGGCATGAAAATTTTTTCACAATAATGAGAAGAAATGGAGTTCGATTCATAGATGTTTGTGTTTACTACCAACTAGAAATTGTGGCATGTGTAATCAATGTTTTTGTAGTAACATAAAGTTGATTATATGGAAATTTAATGAAAAGTAACAAATAATTTTATTTGGGCAATAAGAACAAGTACAAACTCTTCAAACTAATTTCTTGATGTTTTTTCTATAGTGAAAGGTGGAATTAAAGACAAGATTTTTTTTCCTTTGGTTTGAGTGGGTTTGTTTTGTTTTGAGAAGGTTGTAGTGTTTTGAGTCCAAGTGGGTTTGTTAGTGTCAACAATAAAGATTTAAAGCTGGTTTGCATTAGTAATGCTTATGACAAGGTTAAAAGCAATAATATGTTATCATAAATTACAATGAGAACTCACGAAGCTACTATATCTTTCTCTGTCTAACAACAACTTCAGTGGTACTATAACACTAAACATATACAAAAACTTCAAGAATTTATCAGATCTCGACCTTTCATATAATAGCTTGACACTCATTAATAGCAATAATAGTCCCCATCAAATCCCTTCCTCTCGAATGCTTAGTTTACAGCTACGTTCATGCAACATCAGTGAATTTGTAAACATCCTTAAAAGTCTTAATCAATTGGAATATCTAGATCTCTTGAAAAATAAAATACATGGTGAAATACCCATATGGATTTGGTAGGTAGGACATGGGAGTTTGCATCAACTTAATCTTTCCAACAGTAAATTTCAAGGAAAGATTCCAAATTCATTAGTGAATCTCAAGTTACTCTGTGTGCTCAACTTCTCACAAAATGACTTCAGTGGCTCAATTCCAGCATCTTTGGAAAATTTAACAGTGCTAGAGTCATTAGATCTTTCAAGAAACAAGTTGTCACGGGAAATACCCTGGCCAATGTCAAAGCTTACATTTCTTGAAGTCTTGAACCTTTTGCAAAACTTTCTTTTGGGAAGAATACCACAAAGCCAACAGTTCCTCACATTTACTAATAGTTCCTTCCTTAGGAATATTGGTTTATGTGGACCGCCATTATCAACAAAATGTGAAGATACTGTGGCTACACCGCCATACATTTAGTAGTTTTGGCTTGGATGTAGTTGGAGAAATTGGTTTGGAATACATGTGGATGAGATTTGGAATTGGAGTTGTATTTGGATTCGGAGTAATTTCTTGAACTCTAGCTCTTTGAAGGAGAGGAAGTAGAAAATGCATGCAACTCTTTGATAGAATGTTAATTTGTTCACAATTTCTCAAAAATTGCATCATGTGTACACTGGCAAAATAATTAATGGAGGAGAATACTTAAAAGAAAGATAATGAATTTGCAGTGGACACAAGAAATGGAGTCTATTCACGGATGGTTGTCTTTCACAACCAATATAAAATTTGGAAATATGTGTAATCATTACTTTTGTAGTTTATTTCACACTTAATGAAAATAGAGGTTTTTGCATGTACCCCACCTAATGTTTTTAGGATTTGTAAATAAGCTCATGTGGTTTCAATATTTATATATACCCCCTAACTTTTCAATTTAATACCTTCCATGTCCCAAACTTAGAAGCCTTACAGCCACCATAAGTTTTTTGAGTAAAACAATACTTTTGCCCATCTCTTTATCAGTCTATGCATAAGTTGAAAAGCTTGGATTTTTCTTTTTTTTTTAATCTTGTAACATTAACAATGACTATTAGGGATGGCAACAGGTGGGTTGGGATAAACCCAAACCCAAATCCAGCCGCCTCATCTCAAGTTTGTCTCATCCAAGCCCGACCCGCCCCGTGATGGTTCAGTGGCATGTGATACCAAACCCGCACCGTTTGGCCAAGGGAATTAGGTCAAATTTAAAGCATAAAACTTCTTAAATATATAAATGTATGGAAAATAGTTTGGTAGAATTCAAACACACAATTTTATTTTTTTTAAAATGCTTTAAGTTAATGCCCCAACACCACTTGTAGCATATGAATTTTATTTGTACTTTTCGTAATAAATAAATATAATTAAAAATATTTGAGGCGGGGCGGGTTGCATCAACAAAACCCAAATCCACCCCGTTCCAAGAAATTCAGCGCCAAACTGACACCCTAGTAGGAGTGGAGCGGGGCAGGTTGGGTTCCCCTTTAAACCCTACCCATTGTCATCCCTAATTACTATAGAACATTTAGTGGGAGAGAGTAGCCCTACATAAATCCATTTTTATCAATACTGGACCCATTTCATTAAATCTAAATCGATCATAATAACAATCAACACTTGTAATTATAATTAGTTATAATTGACCCAATCCATGCGGATTAGATTGATGAGACTTTCAAATATGTATAGGCTTTATGTGCATGGTAGAATTTGAGAGAGACAATTAGGACGTGGGATAAAATTATAGTATTTTTTATAAATAATGACATTTTTATCTTCGTTTAATGAATTTAAAGGGAACGTTTTCATTTTTATAAAAAAATTCAAGACAAATCTTTTGGTAGTCGCCTATTCTCGTTATGACTAGTGATTTTGGGGACATGAAACGTACTAAAATGAAAAGGGAGGGGTATATGCAAATATTGAAACCACATGGGCCTATTTACAAATTCTATAAACCCTATGGGGTATATACAAAAAACTCATGAAAATATGCAAATGTATTTGTATAAAACGAAACTAAGTTAACTAGAAATTTTATTCAAGTGCATTTTTTCCCCTTTTTTGAGGTTTTTGTACATTTTCTTAAAACAGTAAGTGCACATTTGTATAACATTCGTGGATAATTGGTTTTGTGAACTTTTTCCTCTTCTATGGTTTTTATTTTTTTTATTTTCCCGGACTCTCTCATCTGAAGTATCTTTCTACAAAATCAATAGAAACTTCGCTCATTTTCATGCTTGTCCTTGTGAGAGTGGATGCACCTGACCAATCCTAGAATAGGGTTGCAATTATAAATTATTCTCCGCTATTATCTCCGCTTGTAAAAGCAGAGATGTTAACCGAGTATCGTATCCACTGGGACAAAAAGGCTAAGTTGCGCTGTTTCCTAAATTCCTAAACTAATTCTATTGGAAAATAAAGTTCTGATTATTAAACTAATCCTATTAGAAAATGAAGTAATGGGCTGATTGGTTTGCAAATTCTAAATTAACAAATAGAAAGACAAGTTTGATTCAATCAGAGAAAAGTCTTAGGGTATGAATCCACCATAGCCTGTGCAATGGCGAATATAGGTCTAGGGTTTCACTGTCAATGCTTTCCAGACTCGTTCTGGTTACAAACCTTCACAGAGTCACCAAAAAAGGGTAGTGGATGCAAATCAGGGCATAACCTATCTCTATGGCATAGATTATCCTAGATCTAACAACCACATTCATTCAAGCATCATGTTATATGACTTGGTATTCTAAACTACAAGAATAAAACACCAAAAAGAGATATTGCATTAATAAACGAATCCAATCAATGGATTAAATCAATGTCATATAATCAAAGCATTGAAAGTAAATCCCTAGAACCTATACATCACCATAAACACAAAACTAGGGCTTCATCACAACCCTAAGATAAGGAGTTAGTTACGCATGGAAGACGATTGACGAAGAATCTCTGATGAAATTGCCATGGCTACGCTTCCAAAAGCTCCAAAACCTTCTTCAGACCTTCTCCCAAGATGTCAATCTCTCAAAAACGAGTTTGGGCTCTTACTTATAAGTTTTGGGGTGAAAAAGTCTTCAATTCGTGTAGGAGTCGGATTCTCATTCGGGTCCGGGCCCACTGGTCATCACAGCAAACTTCGCAAGGTCATATCTCCCTCGATATAGCTCTAATTTATACAATCTTGGACTCCACGGATATCTACTCGAAAAGATCTTTCCAACGGTATGTAGATTTCATGAATCCGACACTCGAGTTGAAAGTTATGACTATTTCAAGTTGCTGCCTCTGAAAATTCCGAGAATCATGATACAATTAGAAGACCTTCCATGTTGGCATGCTATGGGGTGAGTGGGACCCATGTTGGATGTCCAAGGCATGTTTGGACTCTTGCTTTGCTTCCTTATTTGAGTCTCTTCCCATATTTGGCAGCTTTCTTACTTGCAACTCCTTCTTTATCATGCTTTGTGAGATTTCTTCCATTTTAGCTTTGAATTTCTCTCATTGCCTTTGTAATACCTACAAACAATAAAATAACATAATTAAGCTAATTAATCTCTATCGACTGTATAACCAAGTCCTCATTAAGGGGCCTAAAATGTATCTTTTAGGCTCTCATCACACCCCCCAACTTACACTTTGCTAGACCTCGAGCAAAGCTAAAACAACAAGAAAACTAACTAAGGCCACTTTCGTAGGGAGCACGGCTGCACTTAGCATGTGCAGCAAGCCTTTAAACCTCTAAGTTCCCCCTAGAGGACGAGTTATAGTCTCGTGAGGGTTTGCAGTGAATCTACCCACAAAATTCCTAAAACATAAAAGAAAAACAGGGAGACTTTTCTGCCAAGGTATCGACGAACACCGGATATTCCTGATTTTTGGGGTTTTCCATACACACTGAAACGTGGTTCACCAATCCTATCTTTTGGTCCGAAATCCTCAAAATCATGCTGGAAAAATTGATCGTGCATGGTGAAAATTGTGTACATATAGAGGCATGAAAGCATAAAACGATCCACTAACAATTTCCGTGAAAACACATCTTTTTTTTTTTAAATGCTGGGCCACCGACCCTCAGTAAAAGTTATGAATCCTCTCAAGGCATTTGTGGTGGCTTTCACACTATTGTTTTTCAAAGGACAACACTATTTTGATTTTTTTTTTTTTTTTTTTTAAGAAATAACTGTGCAATGCCTAGGTCCCTTAAGCTTTCTAATTAACCCATGTAACGAGCATTCAGCCAGTGACTCCCAAGACAGATGTCCTTAGGGCACTAGGTATGGCAATACCCCTATGGGCTTACTGGCTCGAGTTAAAAAGGCTACGAACCCAAACTAGTCACAAATTTTTTTTTTTTTTTTATGGTCCCTAACAATAGGTAGCCCTTTCCATATGCCCGACTTCAGTATGACCGAGGGTCAGCTTTCCATCATAATTGCTCTGAAGTTTTCACTGGTATGGAAATCATAGCTTCACATTTTAAATTTTCTATATAATACGTGTCAAGTGAAAGATCAATAATTCAGCAATTTCTCAAAAACTCTTTCCTAAAACAAGATAGTAAACCATTTCTCTCTTTTTCCTCACAAAAAGTTCCAAAAACAGGGTATCTTCGTTTCATAAAAACCCGGTTGGAAATCTCCCGAAAGACTACCAAACAATAGCAAATTTTTTTTTAAAGGGAAAAAAAACAAGGAAAAAGAAAAGACAAATAAAAGAAAACAAGCAAACAGAAAAAAAAAACTGCTAAAACTACCCCCAAGGTCATACTCCACCCCCCAACTGAATGTAACAGTGTCCACAATGTTAAACAAACAATAAAAGATAAAGGACAAGAAGAGTAAAGGAGAAGGAGGGATATCACCTGGGTAGTGCTAAACAAAACGATGCATAGTAAAGAAAAGTCGGGTAGACCCCCCAACTTGCACGAAAGAACCTGCAAAATGTTAGCACCAAAGACCCACCCCGCAGGAGGGTGTACAACTGAAAAAGGGAAAAACAACCTAAACTACCTCAACACAAGTGCAAAAGAATTAAGCAAAAGAATAGTGAGGAAAACAAGTAAAAAGATTTTTTTTTTCCGGCGTCTGGACGCCCAGGTGGCATTATTTCCATCGAATTTTTCAATCTAGAATTTAGCAGCCATCTCGCAGATCTTTCACTACACCTGCGTAGATCTCCTCGAGACGAGTCCATAGGTTCAAACGGATCTCAAATCGGACTCCGAATCGTCAAGATATCGCGAAAACAATTTTCAACCGTTGATTGGTCAAATATGCCTTTGACCGTACCGCGCTGATGTCAGCAATGATGTCAGCGCCTTGCTGCTGGGTTTCTGCGTGGACCGGGTCAACCTGACCCGAAACTGGTCTGGCCTATAACCAGGACTGAGGGATCACCAATTTATGTGGCGCTTGAGAGAGCATTAATTTCCATGTACCTCGGACTACCAAGTCAAAGTCTCCTTTTACAATGTCTTCCTCCCCAAGTTGTGTTCTGTTTCTGGTTCAGAAACAGAACGTGCATCCACTTCCCCACAGGTGTCTACTTCCTTCCTCGCTTTGGCCACGGGACGACAGAAACGGTGACCCTCTCCGGCAAAGGCGGCGGCACCGGCAAAGAATCCGGCGTTATTTTCCACCGCGAGGTGGGGCCCAGCCGTAAACAAAACAAACAAACGCTGCTGTTTGGATTTTTTTTTTCCCGGGGTCCAGACACCCAACTCCGGGCGTCCAGACGCCCGGAGGCAGAGAGCAGAGAGGTTTTTGAAACAAACCGGGCGTCCAGACGCCCCAAGGTAGAGAGCAACCTGACATAACACTTTTCCGGGCGTCCAGACGCCGGATTTTTTTTTTTATTTATTTATTTAGGAAAAGACTACAAATATAAAAAAAATAAAATCAAAGGAAATGACTACAAGTAAAGAGCACTAAAAACATGACTCAACACTTCCTTTATGTCTACCTCCTCCAGGTTAGGAACTAAAAATCTCTGCATATCTCGAGAGAGTGTAAAATTAGCGATGCAAGGGGGACAAGATATGTAAATGGAGGAATCAATATCTTCCAACTCAGCAACTAAACAATCGAGTGCATTCTTGCGCAAGTCCAACCCATCCAAAATTTGAGCTTCCCGACCATCAGACAGATCAGGAGCAATGACAGACGGCAAAGTATCCTCAGGGTGAAAAGCGTTTTCTACAATCTCATCAACAACATTGACTGCAAAGCAGTCATCTTGATCTGAAGGTTGATGAGAGGCCCTAAAAGCATTCAGCCTCACTTTCATATTCCCGAAGGAAACATCCATAACTCCGGTTCGGCAATTAATGTTCGCATTGGCCGTGGCCAAAAAGGGCCGTCCAAGAATGACAGTAGTGTGCTTCCGTGAGTTTTGCACTGGTTCAGTATCAAGGACGATGAAATCGACAGGGAAAAAGAACTTGTCGACCTTAACCAGAACATCCTCAATTATTCCCCGGGGCACCCTGACAGATCTATCAGCAAGTTGCAAGGTAACCGGAGTGGGCTTTAAGTCCCCTAGCCCAATCTGCTCATACACCGAGTAAGGCAAGAGATTGACACTCGCTCCCAGATCCAGCAATGCATGATCTAAAACGTGACTCCCAATTGTGCAGGTAATGGTGGGAGTGCCAGGATCTTTCAGCTTGGGAGGAGTGTCATTATGGAGAATTGAGCTCACTTGCTCGGTAAGTAAAACCTTCTTTGGCACATGAGATTTAGATTTGCGCTTTTGAGTGCACAAATCTTTCAAAAATTTAGCATAAGAAGGGACCTGCTTGATAGCATCTAGCAAAGGCAGATTAATCTTTACTTGCTTAAACACCTCCAACATCTCATCCATGGTTGCTTTCTTTTTACTAAAGGGAGAGGGTGAGTCAAGACAAGTGGGAAAAGGGGCTTTAGGCACATATGGGGGTGCCTCATTTTCCTTAGAAATCATGTCAGCCCGAGAGCTCTTGGGATTGGCTGTGGTCTCTCTCACATCTTTCTTAGGCTCCTCGGGCCTAGTCTCAACCTCACGCCCATTCCGTAATGTGACAACCATTTTCGCTTGCTCATGATAGGTATCAGTATGTTGCGAGCCACTACCCACATCAAAAGAATTCTTAGGATTAACCGTGGGTTGGCTAGGCAAGCGTCCCTCCTCTCTTTTGTTAAGAGCATTAGCTATTTGCCCGATCTGGACCTCTAGCTTAGCTATGGATTGAGAATGGGAATGGACCAGCTGAGTGGTTGCTTTGAGCTCTTTGAGCTCTTGCAGCACTGTCTCCTCAAATGATGGAGTTCTTTGAGGTGGTTGAGGGTTGGGTTGCGGGTAGGATTGTTGGGAACGATAGGCCGCAGGATTGTATTGAAAATTTGGCCCATTTCCCGGTTGAGAGAATGAAGTGCCTTGACCGGGCGACTTCCATGAAAAGTTGGGGTGATTGCGCCATCCCGGGTTAAAAGTATTCGAAAATGCATCATTACCCGGTTTGGAGAACCCCTGTGCAGCATTCACTTGCTCTTGCACAAACTCAGGAAATTGGGGTGCTGCCGGACAATTGCTCACAAAATGAGCGGGACTATTGCATAAAGCACAAGCATCTTGATGAGCAGGGGGCTGGGGAGATGAAGATTGGAAAGATTGTCCCCCAGAAATCAGCTGATCTAACTTTTGGGTCAAGGCAGCCACTTGGGTTGTGAGCTCATTAGAGGGCTGAATTTCAAATACCCCCTTAGGTTTCTGCAAAATCGAGGCTGCTGGCCTCTCTAATCTAGCAGTGGAGGCATGGTGCTGAAATGTCTCACTCATATTCTCAAAAAGTTCCCATGCCTCATCCTCATTTTTCAGCATAATTGATCCCCCACTGGCGGTTACTACCATGTTTCGCCATTCGGGTGATAGCCCATCATAAAAGAATTGTTTGGTGATGAGGACACTTTCTAAGGAGATCCTTAAATCTATCCCACGCCTCATGAAATTGTTCACTGTCAGTTTGGGCGAAGGATGTGATGGATCTCCTATACTGATTTGTTTTGCCCACAGAGAAATATTTTTCCAAGAATTTTTGTTGGAGTTGGGCCCAAGAATTGATAGAATTTGGAGGTAAAGTACTCAGCCACTACTTGGCTTTGTCCTTTAATGAAAACGGAAAGAGAAATAATTTTAGGGCCTCACTACTGAAATTGTTTATTCGCACTGTGGAGCAAATAACCAAAAACTCATCAATGTGGTTGTACGGGTCCTCATTGTTCAAGCCATAAAAAGAAGGGATCAGATTGATTGTGCTGGGCTTGATTTCATATTGAGCTGCCTGTACTACAGGCAGCTGAATACACGATGGTGACGCGTATTCTGAAGGAGTATAGTGCTCCTTCAAGGGTCGGAGAGGTGGAGCCTCATCTTCTTTTCTTTCCTCAGCCATTAGTGGATTTGTGTGTGAGACAGCAAAACGGTGTTTAGATGATCTAATTTTCCTAAGGGCTCGCTCTAAATTTTGGTCTAAAGAAACAAAATTTGGATGACAAGAGCGACGCCCAAGCATGCACACACAAAAATTTACTGCAATTATATGAAAAGAATCAGAAAGTCTAGGCTTACAGTGCCCGTGGGAGGAGAGGAAAGATTTCTTTGAGCAAAGCTTTGTGAACTCTCGTAGATCCCTGCACAAATTCTAAGATTCTGTGTTAAAATCAAAGCCCTGCAGTAAGGATAATAAACAATGTGAATAAAGCTAAAAAAGCAAAATAAAAATAAATTAAATAAACTAAACTAAAATCAGAATTAAAAGAAACAAACAACCGTGCTAATTGTCCCCGGCAACGGCCCCAAAATTATGACCAATCCTAGAATAGGGTTGCAATTATAAATTATTCTCCGCTATTATCTCCGCTTGTAAAAGCAGAGATGTTAACCGAGTATCGTATCCACTGGGACAAAAAGGCTAAGTTGTGCTGTTTCCTAAATTCCTAAACTAATTCTATTGGAAAATAAAGTTCTGATTATTAAACTAATCCTATTAGAAAACGAAGTAATGGGCTGATTGGTTTGCAAATTCTAAATTAACAAATAGAAAGACAAGTTTGATTCAATCAGAGAAAAGTCTTAGGGTATGAATCCACCATAGCCTGTGCAATGGCGAATATAGGTCTAGGGTTTCACTGTCAATGCTTTCCAGACTCGTTCTGGTTACAAACCTTCACAGAGTCACCAAAAAAGGGTAGTGGATGCAAATCAGGGCATAACCTATCTCTATGGCATAGATTATCCTAGATCTAACAACCACATTCATTCAAGCATCATGTTATATGACTTGGTATTCTAAACTACAAGAATAAAACACCAAAAAGAGATATTGCATTAATAAACGAATCCAATCAATGGATTAAATCAATGTCATATAATCAAAGCATTGAAAGTAAATCCCTAGAACCTATACATCACCATAAACACAAAACTAGGGCTTCATCACAACCCTAAGATAAGGAGTTAGTTACGCATGGAAGACGATTGACGAAGAATCTCTGATGAAATCGCCATGGCTACGCTTCCAAAAGCTCTAAAACCTTCTTCAGACCTTCTCCCAAGATGTCAATCTCTCAAAAACGAGTTTGGGCTCTTACTTATAAGTTTTGGGGTGAAAAAGTCTTCAATTCGTGTAGGAGTCGGATTCTCATTCGGGTCCGGGCCCACTGGTCATCACAGCAAACTTCGCAAGGTCATATCTCCCTCGATATAGCTCTAATTTATACAATCTTGGACTCCACGGATATCTACTCGAAAAGAGCTTTCCAACGGTACGTAGATTTCATGAATCCGACACTCGAGTTGAAAGTTATGACCATTTCAAGTTGCTGCCTCTGAAAATTCCGAGAATCATGATACAATTAGAAGACCTTCCATGTTGGCATGCTATGGGGTGAGTGGGACCCATGTTGGATGTCCAAGGCATGTTTGGACTCTTGCTTTGCTTCCTTATTTGAGTCTCTTCCCATATTTGGCAGCTTTCTTACTTGCAACTCCTTCTTTATCATGCTTTGTGAGATTTCTTTCATTTTAGCTTTGAATTTCTCTCATTGCCTTTGTAATACCTACAAACAATAAAATAACATAATTAAGCTAATTAATCTCTATCGACGGTATAACCAAGTCCTCATTAAGGGGCCTAAAATGTATCTTTTAGGCTCTCATCAGCACCAAATGTGAAAAATTATATGGCCAAAACATGCTAAATTCTAACTAAATGCTTAAAGATTTTCTCTTGAACAACTTGGATTTTTGTGGATGAAAATCGTTAGGAGTATAGAAAACAAAACAAATTTCATTCCAGTTGCTTAATAAAAAAAATTTCTGACAATATCATGCTTTATGTTGAGAACTTAAAATTTTGTTGAGAATGGTATTTGTCTCAAGTTGTTTGCAAGTAACTTGCCAACTCTGTAGCATGGCTTGTAAATAGACACAGCTGCATATAGATGTAAATTGAAAAAAGGCTGAAGAGTGTACGTATACTATCTTCCAATCTGGAAAAGTGGGTTGCAGCAAACTAATCAGTTTCCTTCGTGGTGGGTCTAAAACTTCCTATTCCTTGCTCAGGTGGATGGGTTCAGTTTTGCTTTCCCCACCCCTAATTGCCCTTCTTGTCACCTGGGTCTTCCTTAATTTGTGTTAGTCTGGATTTTTTTTATCATTCTGCAGCGCTAACGCGGATCGTCCTCGACTTTCTTGCAGCGCTATCTCCACAGATTCAATGTTTTGGTTCTCAATAGAGGGCACACAGGAACAAAGGCAAGCTTAATGCAAATCAGTGGGTGATGTCTGTAGGTGGTGAGCCCATCAGAGACAGGAAGCTTGATCAGATAGGAAACGCCAACAACTTCATCATTATTATAGTGTTTTCAAGTGGTTGGATTTAAAATAAAAATAATAATAAATAATAAGTGAAATAGTTTCAATGGTCATGTGTTTGACTTGTTTTTAGTGCCTGTTTTGTTTGATTTCATACCATGCATATCAAAGTTGAGTTTCCAAAAAATGAGCACCAAATAATCTTTTCTTTCATAAAAATAGAATCAAGGGATGCTGAGAGAAGAATACACAGCCATCACCCTAGTCCTTATATCATTCACTCATCACCTCTTTAATATTCCTTTGATTGAGTTCATTTCAAATCGAACTTCTCAGTGTTCAATTCCTATATATGTTATGCAAAGAAAAGGGCCCTTAGAGTGTTTCGAATGTAAATTGAAATGAAAATAAAACTCAATACTTTTTTTAGTTTCCCTAAACCACTAAACCTATGAAGAATTGGGTATTGTTTTTACGTATCGGGGAAATATTGCAAGACTTAATTTTTTATTAAGGTGGCCTCACACAAGTGCATATGGGCTCCACTTGATTCATAACGTTAATATTATACTATTTTGGATTTCCTTGTTTGAGAAAATTTGAATATAAGTTGAGTTCATTCTCAATCTAAAGCAAGTTTTGGTAACCTTGACGGATCACAGGACATTAATGTTTAATTATAAATATGAACAGCTGGGCCCTTCTACCATTCTCAACTAAGCAAATAAGAAGCCACTATACCTGGTACAAGGGGCGGTGCCTTGAAGAAAATTATTATAAAAGATTATACCACCCCAAATCTTGCTTGCTGCAACTACAAAAAAAAAAAAATAGTATAAGAAAACCCAATTTAATTATATACTATAGGTATAAAAAAACAGAAATCTAAAAACCCTATTTGAAGGGGGCAAAGGAACCTGCAATTTTTAAAACAACATGGTTGTATATTGGTCAGGTAGCACACAAGGAGGGGACTAGATCCACAAAATGAAACAGGTGCATCCTAGTTTAAACTGATGGGTCGGGCCACGTCTCGTATTTGAGACATATCAAACCTGGACACCATAGTGGGGCACAAACTTAGAAAATAATTTTATTTTTAATTTGAAAAAGGTTATAACTACAGTTTTAAATATCAGTTAATTGCCTCTGATCAAAGATACAAACATAGATCCATGATTTTTTTTTTTTAAGTTTATTTTGAAAGGTAAAGTAGTGTGCTTGCACCTTCAACCAGGGTTTTGATGATGAACAATTACAGGGGCATGACAGTGCAACAACTACATCTCAGAAAAATGTACATTTAGATTTTTATTTTTTTGTGTGTAAAAGTTGCTGCAAAGTTTGCTTGTCAAATATGCTTTCTAGGATTTTACAGTCCCATGAGAAGTCAACCTTGTAGTTTTTCAGTGGAATTGTGCATTGTTCCTCTCTCCAGTGTCACACCAAACAAAAATTGCAGGTCCCACCACTACAAGGAAAAATGCTTTTAATTCCGCCGCTAGGTCGCTAAAAGTAATTGTGGCGGAAAGTTGTCCGCCACCGTGTCCGTTGCTAAAGCACAGTGTCGCTGATGCCTTTAGCAACGGGTTTAAAAAAGTGTCACTAACCAATAGCAGCGAATATTTAAATCCGCCGCGAAAAACTCTTTTTATAAAAATAAAATGAAAACGCTGCGTAGGGCTCGTCAAAATTCTACTGGTGATTGGACCACTACTGCATTTCTATTGTTTCATTTGCTTCATGTTTACTGATGATGTCTCTATCTCATAAGTTCAGTGGTTTGAACATTTGGGGTGGGGTCGTGTGAATGTATAGTGTGCCTTTCTGCCTACAGCCAAAGGTGTGAAATTAAGGATGTAAATCAGGTGGGTCCATGGTGGATAGGTCCAGACAAAAAGATCAGGATGGGGCCATGGTGGACTCGAACTTGTGTCCTATACCATTGGGTCCATAAATGTGGGCCAGATTCGACCCACTTGTCAACTGTGGGGGCAAAAAAAAAAAGACAAAAGGAAAAAGTGCACATACCCATTTTTGCTGGCAGGAGATAGGGTCCTTTGGATCTTTGAATCAGTGGGACCCCATTGCCTTCCGTAGTTTTTGCCCTTTTGTTTTAGGCTGGAACCATTCTCAGTTACAAAAATGACTTGGTTTCTCTTAGCTTTTTGATGAATGGATTGTGAAACTGATACTTGAACCTGAACTCGATCGGTTACCGGTCTTGAAAACTGAAGGAAATGTAAACAGAGATTATTCTTCAACTCAGTATCCCAAGTTATATTTCTAGCAGGGGATGTGCCCGGACGAAAGATTGCTTCCAAGTTTGATCAATCTGATGCTGCTGGAGTTTGTTTACAACTTTTTTTTCATATCAGAAGAGATAAATTCAAGCAGGTGTTCCTCTCTGTTCACTCCAAGTCCTCCATTTTTTACAACAATCCAAACAGTCACCAATTCTCAATCAAAATCGGAAAATAAAAGAAAATGCAAAAAAAATCATAAAATAAACAAATTAAAAAAGCTAGTAATCTGGAACAGTATACCTTTGCAATTGGTTGAGGTCGAGACTATCATTTGAATGAATACTCAAACTTCAGTTAGCTTTCTTATTCAGTGTATATGGTGTGTGGCTGTTGTCTCTGTAAGATTCTTTGATATAGACTATTATCTAATGAATAAGGGATTGATCCTTAGGCATATCTGAGAAAGGACGATCTTCTTTCAAATCATTTGGAATAGGGAAAAGTTTTGGCAAAATTTCAGAATTTTAAGGGGCGTTTGATGGAGAGAAGCTCATTAATTTTAAGGGGAGTTTGATGGGGATCCCTATTGCTACATCTGCAGGCTTAAAGGGGCAAGTATGGACCATAGCTTTAAAATTTTGTTTTGATTCAAGAGGGAAATTCAACTAAATCTAATGCATCACTTAGCCATGCAAGTAGATCTTTTTGGCTGATCTGAACTAGTACCGTTTCAAACCTGACCAAGTACTTGAGGTGTGGTTAGATCAAACAGCCTTTATGCTCTTGAGCAGTGATGGACCCAGGATTTTTATTTGAGTGGGGCAAAGTTTTTGTTCCACTTTGCTAGACTTTTTTCACATTAACAATACCAGAAGAGAAAATGTATTTTATTTAACTAGGCAGAAACTTTTTTCCATGCTCAGATCTTCTATCCAATTCAAGTATCTTCCCAATACCCAATTGAAGTGTCTTCCTACTACCCAATTCATCATCATTAAAACAGTCTAACATAACATTTCCTTTATTCATGGGTGTTTGGATGCCCTGAAATGGTGATTTGGGTGAGCACCTGATTACCCAATTTGGATTTCCAAAGAGTTCTATTTGGATTTAAAAAAATTTAGTTGCCTGCAATTATCTTAACTGTAAAAATAATTCCCTGGTTGTAGGTTCATAGCAAAGAAGAAAAATTACCAGTTAAATGTAACTCAAGTTATCCAAACATATGAGCCTTAATGTCTGATTTATGTATGAGTTGAGGATTAAAGTGTGCCCGATTTGGTCATCTTCGAACCTATAGATATTCTCTGATTTGGTGATTTAGGGCTTAATGTTTGAATTAGGATTTGGCGATTGAAATTATGATTTGGAGATTAAGGATTCAAATTTAACTATAAAGTTATTAGAATTATACTAGATCTAAGGAGGGAGGCAGATTGCTTTATTTAGAGTTATTTGGTGAGATAAAGAGACTAACCATGAGAGGACCGGTGACAAGGCGTGAAAAGGATCTAGTACTCTTCGCGGGAAGATGTCAAAAAAGAAGAGAGGCATTTTCAATAAGGTTTTGTGATGTGGGGCGACAACAAGGTTTTGATGTGGGGCAATTGTTTATTACATACATATGGGACACATTGAAGCCCATTCAAATCTATAGCATTTTTAAAATTGACCTGGGGCGGTATATGTAGGTCCTCCTATGCTCATGAGATAAAGTTCCCTGCCACTTGTGCTACATAACTTTCATTCATAAGAAATATATAAGCTAATTATATATAGGGCAAGATCTGGTGGCTGTAACCAAAACTTGAATCCGACTCAGGTTGAAGTCTAACAACCCATATATACCAGCCCTGCACCAATAGATACACTACCAAACCGCCCCATAGGAGCAGGTCACGTGGAGTCCCATTTTAACTCGGCACATTGCCATCCCTATTGGGCCCAATTGTGCTTCAACCTTCCATCATGTAACTTTTAAACCACAAACAAACAATTTCAGCCAGGCAAAAACCTAAGTTTAGATCACATGTAAATCTAATTTACCTGTAATCGGTATACCAATCTATTCTCCATTCACCAAATCCAACTTCAGAAACTTCAAGAATTTGGGCAGGAATAATAGTACTAGAATGCACAAGTTTGGAAAAGCCTTTGTTCAGCTTTCCAAGAGATCAATTAGAATTAAAAAAAAAAGAAAAAAAAGAAAACAATGTAAATCCTTCAGCTTTAAGCTTTTACATTGTAGCTTTTGAGTGAAAGTGTACCAACAACAATAACCTCAAATATAGCTTTGATGACGACAATGATGATGAATGTTGCTAAACATATCTGGCCAACAATGGTCCAGCATCCATGCAATTCAGTTGTTCCATATCCCACATCACAATAGCTCAATCCTCCAATGCGGACACAAATATCAAGACAACCAGTAACCTACACATCAGCAACTCAAGTTGTGAACACAACTAAGTTCTAGCAAAAATCTAACCCAAGTTCATCAAACTATGGCTAGGAACATCCAATAAATGCAATTTATCATCTTATTTCTGCAGGCTGCCATCATTTCAGCAATCTATATCAAAGAAAGAATAAAATCAATGTATTGATTATAGAAGAAATAAGAATGCAGTATTATTCACAACTAAATTGCAAAATGCATCGAACAGTATGCAACTAAATGGACATTGGAGATATTGCAGTTCAATTATATCACCATAGCCGATCCAGACATTACTAGCAGATTCATTGCTCAAGATCAGTGATCATGTCCACCAATTTGTTTCATTCAAGTTGTGTCGAAACCAAAGATAAGCCCGTGAACATGCAATGCAAATTATCATGAATGACCTCCAACACATGACCAAAAAGAAACTACACCATTAACAACTCCATAGTCAATCACACACCAGCATCTCAAAAATTCACATAATTCAGCAAAAATAAGATTAAGCTGTTCTCATGATCACACCCATCATTCCAAATTCGAAAAGAAAACCAAAAATACCCATTCATTAGCTTCATGATAAATAAGCTAAATAGAATCATAACAGCAAAGGGAATGATGGAGAAAAAAACAGATGATAAAAACATCAAATCAATCTAATGGTGTGTAAAATTCTAATTGAAGTTTGAGCCAATTCCAATTAAGAGTGATCTTTGTGTAGCTAAATCAGATTTGTTAGTTTCCATCCTTATCAATTCATTTCTCCAACTCTAAAACTAGACTTAGTCCACAACTCTAAAATAGATGAATGAACACAAACAGAACACAAACAGAACACAAACACCTTCCACACATGCTAACACAGTGTGAGAGCCAAGAGAGTGGGGACATAACGCACCCTTGTGTATTTCTCCCTTTAGCAATCCCTATCCCTTCTCCTTCTCTCACCTTCCTCTCTTGCCTGTCTCGACTCCTGCACAAACTGATGCGTAAAGCATTAGGAAAAAAAAAAGTAACGAGGCCAACATGTTGCATAACTAGAAAGTGCATATAAATGTCCTGGAGATTATTGATGCAAGTAGAATTTAGTGAGCACAAGTGATAGGTGGTCACCAATGAGAGAAACAGGACATAACCAGGTTCCACTTATAATCAATACTCACCAAAATATCAATGTTACCAAGGCTCTACTAGAACATACTGAAGAAATTTTTTCCTCTCTTAGAGAATTAGAAAGAGTTTATTGAGTAGCAGTTCGCATAAATTCAAATAGTTACAAGAACACAGATCTGCACTTGATATTACAGACTAGTTCTTAGCCTATACTAAGTGTCGTTTTTTAATGTTTGGCCTGTGGATTGTTATTAAGGCCTAAACCTGGAAAAACATGACCTGCTATTCTACAAGCTATCAAAGAACACTATGGAAGCCCTAGAATTTTGAATTTTTATTACTCACCTATTCTTCTTGAGTTTGCCTCACTTTCTCTGCTTCCTCAAAGGCCTCCTTCTCAGCCTGAAATTCAAAGAAAAATGAGTGCAATTTAGAATTTATAGCTGACCTGATTTTTTATGCAATAGACATGGAAAGCTTCATGCCTACCTCCTTTCTATTTTTATTTGAAACATTGTCTTCCTGATATAATTAAGATGGCCAACCAAAACAAAGAAAGGATTGTTTAGAATCAGTTCTTAGTACTATTAGGAATGTTGCTCATGTGGTTGATTACTAAGAATGTGCATAATGACTCATGACCAACATCCCATGCCATATATATCCGTGATACTTTGTCTTATATTATCTTTTGATGTTGTTTATTTACACATACCTTATCAATTACGAAAATCTGAAATAGTGTCAGAATCCACAAACTCAGTGTCATCAAATTCAGAATCATCTCCCTGGTCCTCTATCGTTGCTTGGGTGCCTATAAGTGTGCCAATAGTTGTCCCAGGAACATCTACCCTTAGTTCACTAATATTATCGGCATAAACACAAATGTATTCTAACTGTTGAGCATCATACAGCTGGCTTTCCAAGTATGACTCCTCTTCATTTACATGAAGTTAAATCTTAACTTTGATACTTAGTGTAATTTGTGAATTCTATGTGTGATATATACATTTTGTAAACTTTATCCTCATTGAAAATGCAACATCTACCTACTTCCAATTGAGAAAAGACTGTAGATTGAAAATTTGAAATGTCATCAACCTCAAACCACAAAGAAAACACATTCAAAGAAATCCTAAATGGAAAGAAAGATAGTCTGTCTGATCCAATTCAACAGTATAAACAGTACACATAAATGCCTCTATACATGTATCAGGTAAATTAATCCATGAAATTTACAAAAAAAAATAAAAAATTAAAACTATATTGTCGACCATCTTGAGCCTAACAAATAAACCGAGTCATGTCAAAATTACAAAGATAACATAAATAAAGAATTAATCCAAGTTGAGTAGGCTCACACCATGGATCTACTCACCGACAGCCACTAGTGACACATATGACTCACCGATTATCTTAAACTTTATGGAGTCATATATGACTTTGATTTTCCCACCTGCCGAGTTGACTAAAGTCTAAAGTCAACATTGTCACTGACTTGACTCATCTAGCTGGAAGCAAAACAAGTAACAGACCAAATTTCATATAGGAAGAGGGGGGAAGAATCCAAAGTGTAGGTAGCAATTTCAATCAGGATCACTTTTGAGGCATGGTTCGTCCAGAGCTAAGACCATCAGATCAATGGTCTGGGGCAGCAAAAGATTATCCCACATGGACAAATTCAAGGCCTAAGAAGTACACAGAGCATATAGTACTTATATTCACCTCGGCCGGGCACTGTCAAACTGAATGACTTAGCTTTCATACAAATATTTGCTTAATCCCTTCTTAATTCGGCCAAGTTTATGGGAACAAATTTAATACTTAGTGCATATTTTCTTTGACTCATGAAAACTCTCCTTAAAAATAAATAAAATGGAAATCATTACAACTTGATATTTTCAGGCAGGAACTGTTAAAGTCTATCCAGCGGAGATTACCATAGTTGCTTTCAATTGCTTCTTTGGGACTGTACAATGTGCAATAGTCTCATTGTTTGTTGAAAAAGATCCAAGTGCTTGGTAAATGGGCCTGATATTGAGCTTATCTCCATTGTATATTCAGTAAGTAAATGGGCAAACTCAACTATGCACTTTAATTGATAAAGATAATTATATGCTAGTAGTAATATGCTTTCACTCAGTGGCTGGTTCTTAATAGATGGTAGTATGATGATTATGCGGTAGGCAGTTTTTGGGAGAGTGGTCACTATCCGTACTCAAACATATTGCATAAACAAGAAGGGTCCCATTTTTGTGGCCATATTTTTTTTTTCATATTTTTTTTTTCAACTTTATACATCTCTTCTCAAACAGATCCATTAGTTCATAGGGCACAATGATTCATGTCCAAATGGGTCACTGTGCGGAGTTCTGTTGTTCTCTTCCCACAAAGGTCGATAGTAATTTAGGGACTGTAATCAGTAAGCAAAACCCAAATGGAAGAATTACTAATATATTGTAGTATCTCATAAGACTAGTCACTGAATAAAAGGGAGAGCAACAAGAAAAAAAAGTTAAATATTTCCTTTGAGCTATATAGGAAGAATTACTAATAAGAAAAATAACACACTATAAGAAAGACTCATATCAAAAAGGGATATTTGAAACACAAAAACAGATTTTTGAAAGCATATTATACCAGAGAAGAAGAATCTTCTAAAATAAACTAAAAAAATGAGTTTTAAATTAAATATCACTAACAAACCCAAAATACAGTGAAATACCTCCAAGCCCTGTTTTAAGATCCAAAAACGAGGGTGTAACTTGTTATAGGATTTTGGTTGTTAGACCACTTTCGGTGGGCTACCTCTTTCCTTTCCTCTATTATATAATTAATACAAAATGCACAATCATGTAATCAATTTCATAGTTTCCAAGAATTTTACATGTAGAAAGCTATTGCTTCAATGGATCAAAATTGGGTTTGGATTGTTAGACTAAAAGGATATAAATTTGATTGAGGAGTGAACTAATAAGGTCAAATAGCCCCTGAGTCATAATGAAAGCTGCAGTGTTTATTATACAAAAATCCATCACTTCATCTGCCTTCCTATCATCTTTAGAGCTATAAACAGAAATCATGTTTTTTTTCAGATTGCAAGTGTATAAGTGTATTAGGTTTAAGATCAACCAGCACAAGAAGTTCATGAAACTACTAAACGGATTAAGTACCTTGTTTGGAGCGTTTGGAGATTAAAGACTTGCTTAGTTGAAAGTATATTTTCTAATGGTACAAACTAAGAAGTGAAATACCTCCAAACCTTGTTTTAAGATCCAAAAACAAGGGTGTAACTTATAGATGATATTCAGAAAAATGGAAGAAATGAGGGCATCAATTGGTGAAAGGCATAGATTTACTAAAACAAGATCCAAAACATGAATCCAAACGTTCTACATAGATGATACGTAGAAAAATGGAAGATGTGAGAGCATCAGTTGATGAAAGGCATGGATTTACTAAAACAAGATCCAAAACATATACCCAAAAATCCAAACCCCTTTCTCAAACAAATCAGGGCATAGATTGATAAAACCTAGCACATCCAAAATCCTAGAAAAGATTTTCACATCACCAATTTTTACCTAATGCAAGAGATGGTGTTTCGAAGAAGAAGAACTTTGAGGAAGAAAAACAATGAGATTTGTAAACACTGAGCTCTCATTCACAGCTTCCACGCGCAATTTTACCAACTAACAACAACACTCATTCGCAGCTCAAAAACCCTAGAAATCTCCCTCTAGCAATCTGAAACCGAATCAGCAACCAACGAAGCTGCTCAGATTTCCTCCACGGATCAACGCAATATGAGATCGAATCTAGAAAAAAACAAAACCAAACTCTACAACGAAGCTGCTCAAATTTCCTCCACGGACCAAATTCGAAGCTCGAAAACCCTCTAAATCCGCCAACAGATTTCATCCTCTTTCTCGCTCTTTCTGTCTTCAAATCGTTCGAAAATCCTCTAAAATCTACCATTCCTCCTCTTTCTGTCTTCAAACGATTTGAAGCTCAAGCGAAAGTTTCTGTCTTTCTGTCAGGCGATATTTTCATCAAGCGAAGTGGGACATAAAAAAGGTAGGACCACCTTTGAAAAAATTTACAGAAGTTTGAACTTTTTAACGGCGGGAAATATCATCCGCCACTGATACTACTAATAAAATTACAACTTTGTGACGGATTATTACATCTGTCGTTGATAAGGCTATTTAGCGGCGGAAAATTAAATCCGTCGCTATTTGAGTGTCACTAAAAGTGACTTTTTTTTTGGTAAAACCCTCAATTACAAGAGAAAAGGCGCGACATATAAATGACAATAACGATAAAAATACTCCGATGACCACCACCACTAGTCAGAGACGGTCACACTAAAAAAGTTTTGGTGCCCATATCATATCTCTACTGTTGAAACCGGATGCAGGCGTCCATATCATATATCACTAAACTATATGCAGCAACCGGATGTAGGCGTCCATATCATATCTCTGCTGTGAACTGTGATAACAACCATCAATTCAGAAATCAACATGACAAGTCTTTCATAGATGATTAATTATCTGCTTGAAAAATTCTTTCCTGCTCTTGGTGGGTGAAACATGTTAAAAAAATTGTTCATAGATATCAATTACTGAAAATTGATAATACAAACTATTTTTCATAGCAACAGATGCAAAATTGTTTTTTGTTACTGCACAATCACATCTTCCTCTTGAAATCACTTGTTGATATTCAAAAGGGTTTGAAGCATTGAACACTTCGTGAAACTTAGTGTCAGTCACGACCAGGAATCACCATTGGAAGAGTAAGACCCACAAGCAGATACACACTAAAAGCCACCAAGCTTAACCAAATCCAGGAGCTACACTGTCACTACCATATGTGAATACCAGGTTATCATTGGATGGAGGTATAATTTTGTATGACAGTGGAAGGTTTTTTATAGATTTGATGGTTATGACAACTCCCTATCATTTCCCTGCATCACTTCCATTGAAGTCTCATTTCCCACATTTTCGTAAATCGCATTTGTTGAAAAAAAATATGCAGGTTTTCAGCATTGAAACAAACTGTACCCATCATCAGTGACTAGACTCAGATGAGATAATTGCCATAAACAATATCAGTGTCTCTTTTCCATTCTTAATCATCAAAACTGCTAATATCAAACACGTTTTTACCAAGTGCAAATGAGCTGTGTAAGGATGACTTTTTTACTCTAGAACAACATTTGGTCTGTGGTTTTTGCTTGCTGGTCGAAATCCCAAGCCCATTTGCTGCAAGGAGGAGACGTTTTCCGACCTCACTTCTTTCAGGTTTGCTCCTTGGAGTCTCATTAATTGGTGAAGCAGACCATCGGACTAAGAACTGTATAGGTGGAGAATTCACAGCAGCTTGAGGAGTGGCATCAGCTCTAATCGATACATCTTGATGACCTGGATTAACCCCATGCTCATCTGTAGTGTCATGGCTCATGGAAATTTTCCCATTCTCTTCCATCCCAGCAGAAGGAAGAACTTTATGTTTCCTGAACTTTTTACAAGTGGTGGTCCTAGATTTGGATTCCTCTACATTCGAATTAATGAAGGTGTGACATGTATCTTCTTGTTTCGGCAAGCCTGAGTCATTAGTTTGATTTGAATATGTTATAATTTGTATTGGCTAATTCTTTTAGTTTGAACAAAACTTGTGTTCATAGTCCAAATTGCGTTGTATTTTCTGTTTTATTTAGATAAGGACTGTGAAGGAACCCAAATATTGTGAAAGACTACCTCTGGATACTTGTGGTAAGCCTTGAAGACTTCTACTCATACTTGAAGATCCATAAAGAAGTCCTCCCGAAGTTTTCGCATATATTTAGCGTCAATTTTGTGTACTAGACAGAAACTGGTCTCGCTATAGCGAGCCACAGTTCTGGCCCAGATAGAACCTGGGCTCACTATAGCGAGCTCCATTCTCGCTATAGCCAGACGCCCAGTTCTGTCCATTCAGGACTCTTTTCAACGGACGTTTCTCCACCTCCTTTATGAGTTCTACCTTCTTTCAAACAAGTCTTGGGCACGAAACTAAAGCCATTTAAAGACCCCTTGCAAACACCATTGGAGATGCAGAGATATTAATTTTCTCAAGCATTATTCTTTGATTCTAGAGAGAGTTTGGTGGGCCAATTCTTGCAAGGGAGATTGTGCTGAAGTTCTTATTCTTCTTCTCTCAAGCACCTTGAAGGGGCATTCAAGGTGGGTTTCAAGCAAGCACGTGGAAGGTGAACGACGGGTTGTCGACGAGTACTTCACAGTCCTTTAGGTTGAGTTTCAACTGGGTCAAGTTCTGTGAGTTCTTTGTAATCTTCGTTTTTATAGTGCATTGCTTTCTGTGGCTTTTGCCACCCGTGGTTTTTTCCCGAACAGGGTTTTCCATGTAAAAGTTATGTGCCTCTTCTCTTTCTGTGGTGATTGTTTATTTGAGATTTTCTTTGTCTAGTTTAAAATTGCATACAATAATGAGATAGGACCTTAGCCTGTGTTAAGGCTTAAATAGAAGGTTGTTTTCAAACCTTCACGTGGTATCAGAGCAAGGTCACTTTTTAAAAAGGTGAGATCCTCTCAGATTTATTCTATGGAATTCACTAGAGAAGGCACTTCCACCACCAAGCCTCCTTTGCTTGAAGGCAGTAGCAATTATGCTTACTGGAAGGTAAGAATGATTGCGTTTCTGCGTTCTTTGGATCATGATGTTTGGCAAACTGTTGTGAACGGTTATAAACCACCAACTGTGGTAGTTTATGGGGTAGTGTTCCCAAACCAGTGGCTGATCGGGCTCATGGAGAAAAGAATCAGACTCATTGGAATGATTGAGCCATGAATGCTATATATAATGGTGTCAGTCACTCTGAATTTCGCAGAATTTCTACTTGTACCACTGCGAAAGAGGCTTGGGATCTCTTGAGAACAGTGCATGAAGGCACTGATAAAGTTAGCAGACTAAACTTCAAAATTTGACAACTGCCTTTGAGTCTATTCGTATGAATGATGAAGAGACCTTTGATGATTACTATGCCAAACTGAGTCATATTGTTAATTCCAGTTTTAACTTAGGGGAACCAATTCCAGATCAAAAGGTGGTAAAGAAAATTCTTCAGTCCTTGCCCGAGAGATTTCAGTCAAAAGTGATTGCAATTGAGGAATATACCAACCTAAATGATCTCCCTGTTGAACAATTGGTTGGAAATTTACAAACGTTTGAATCAAATCATTGTTCTAATAAGAAATCCAAGGGAATTGCTTTAATGTCATCCAAGAACAATGATAATGATGAGTCTGATAATGATTCTGATGATGTTGAACTTGAGGCTCTTTTTGTCAAAAAATTCAAGAAATATTTAAATAAAAATAAAAAGAACCCCAAAAAGGAATTTCCCAAGAATAAAACCTTGAATAAGCCAAAGACAGGACCAAAGAGTGAGAAAACTTCTTCTAAGAGCACAAATAAGCCTATACAATGCTTTGAATGTCAAGGGTTTGGTCACCCTGCCTCTAAATGTGCAAACCGATTGGAAAGAAACAAAGGAAAGGCTTTAAATGTTTCTTGGGAAGAAGATTCAGAAGATGAGAATAGTGAATCTGAGTTACAATTTGAATTTGCTAAATTTGTAGCTTTTATGTCTTCTACTAACCTATCTTTTGAGCAGGGGTCATCTGACAAGGACTCCAAGTCAGATGACGAGTCAAGGAGTGAAGATCTTTCTGATGAAGAACATGATCTTGAAGTTGCTTGTAAAAAACTTCTGAAAGATTCTTTGCGTCTATCATGCATCAATGATAAGCTCTCTCACAAGTTAAAGGTTTCTGAATCTCAAAATTTATCTTTTTCTTCTGAGCTTGATGATGCTCATGTAGAGGTAAGTCGGTTAGAAACCTAACATGCAATTCTGTCTGACAACATTATTGTTGCAGGAAAAGAGAAAGATCTAGTTACTGCACAGTTAGAGGAAGTTTCAAAAGAACTGAAATATTTACAAACTTACTACAATTTGTTGCAAGCTGAAAAGAATGATGTATGTGGAAAACTCCGGATGGCGCTATCAAAACTTGTCTCAGCCAAATCTTCGCTTGAAAGAATGAATAAAGGCTCCATAACTCTTAATGAGATTTTGATGCAACAAAGAAGTGAGAAACAAAAGACTGGACTTAGATATAATCCGGAATCATCAACTTCTATGCAATCAGGTAAAACTATTTTTGTTAAAGGACCAGCCTTATATACTGGTGTTCTCGCTACTCCAAATGTTGAATATGGGAACTCAAATTCATATAACAAAGTGTCTAAACCCAGAATTATCCCGATTTGCCATTTTTGCGGTAAAAAGGGGCATATTCGACCACATTGTCATAAGCTGTGGAATCAAAGGCAACTTCAACAAAGGAAAATTGTTTTATCTCCTCCACAGATTAAGACAAAATCCATCTGGGTTAGAAAATCTGATCTTCACTGTAACGTCGTCCTAACTGCACTTAATGCAAAAGATTCACATGTTTGGTACTTGGATAGCGGATGCTCCAGACATATGACTGGTAACAAATTATTGTTTACCTCCCTGAAAGCTGTGATGGAGGTAGTGTTAAGTTTGGTGATGGAAGCAAATCGAACATAGTTGGCAAAGGTACAGTCTCAATACCAGGTATGTCTACTCTTTCAAATGTCTTTCTGGTCAATGGTCTGAAAGCGAATTTATTAAGCATCAACCAACTATGTGATTCTCACCATGAAGTCCATTTTTCTCTTAATGATTGTGTTATTGTTGACATGAAGGGTAATCATGCACTTCATGGAGTAGGTACATCTGACAACTGTTATGTTGTTGCCACCGAAACCAAAATGACATGTCACGCAGCCATGATAAGTGACATTGATTTGTGGCATCAACATTTAGGCCATGTTAATCACACGGACCTGGATAACCTGGCAAAAAATGAAATCATACTAGGACTACCTAAGCGTTTAAAAGCACCAAATACTATTTGTGCTCCATGTCAAATTTGCAAACAAATCAGGTCCTCACATAAGAAAGTTGATGCTTTAAAAACTTCGAGACCACTTGAATTACTGCATATGGATCTCATGGGTCCTACAAAAAATGAAAGCATTGGCGGTAAGAAATATATCTTTCTAACCGTTGATGATTTCTCCCGGCTTACGTGGGTCCGATTTCTTAAAGAAAAGTCTGAGACTTTTGAAGTTTTTCTTGATTTATAGACTCTGCTTATCAATGAGAAAGGAAAAGTGTTTGGTAGTGTTGTGCGTATTCGTTCAAATCATGGTACTGAATTTCAGAATTCTGATTTCAATTCTTTTTATTCAAAAATTGGTATCAAACATGAATTTTCTGCTCCCAAAACACCCTAGCAAAATGGGGTTGTTGAGAGGAAAAATCGGGTTGTGCAAGAAATGGCAAGAGTTATGTTCCACAGTAAAAAGATCCCTCAACGCTTTTGGGCCGAAGCTGTAAACACTGCAGTCCATATCATCAATAGAGTTTACCTATGGCCTGGAACGAAAATGACCCCATATGAAATTTGAAGTGGTCGCAAGCCAACTGTTAAATATTTTCGAACATTTGGAAGTAAGTGTTACATCCTGAAGGATATGGAACACTTAACCAAATTTGATTGCAAGAGTGACGAGGGCATCTTTCTTGGTTATTCTCTGGAAAGTAAGGCATACAAAGTTTATAATTTGAGAAACTTTTATGTTATCGAGTCAATAAATGTTGGTGTTGATGATGTTGGAACTTCCGAATATTTTGACGATGAAGATGATTTTATTCTTGATCCTATTTCTACTCAGGTTGCTGAACCAAACACAAGTAAGCAATCAGACAAAACGCCAGGATCGGAAAATAGCGCTAATGCTTCATCTAAAGATAAACAAGCTGAACTAGAAGTTCCATCCACCGATCTTATGGTACCAAGCATCATCAAACAATTTGAAGAACAGAGTGCTTCTAAAAGCTCCCGCCCAGTACCAAAGGTAATGAAGAGTCATCCAATTTCACAAGTTCTTGGAGATGCTATGGAACCTATGAAAACAAGAAAACAGGTACGCGACGAGGTAAGTAACTTTTGCTATATTTCCTCTATTTAACCAAAGAACATAAAAGAAGCTTTGCTTGATGATTGCTGGATCAATGTCTCGCTCGAGCGAGACTTATTCTCGCTCTAGCGAGCATGGGTGCTGGGTTCTTTTAGTTTAAAACCCTAAAACGTCCTGCACCCATTCTATTTCCCATTCTTGTTCTTCCTTTTTTAGGGATTTCTAGTATTATTTGCTCCTTGCCTCTCTTCATTCCACCTCTCTTTCCCCCACCTATTTCAATTGGATTTGCATATCTCATTGCACCCATTTTTCAAGTATGATCCGCTCTTCACCTCTTCATGGATTCCTCTTACTTCTGATTTTATTTCTATGCACTGGTTGTGGTTTGCTTGGATTCTTTCAAATGATTTGTCCTTGGCACTTTCTCTGCATAATGGATATGAAAGAAGTTTCTCCTGAAGGTTGCTCATCCAGTCTTTGGGTATGTTTTTTATTCTCTTGGTTATAATGGATGAACTAGTTATGCATTTTACTTCTTTGGGAAGTTTTTCTCTGTTGTTTGCTCTATGCTTCATCCTTTTCTGTTGTATGATCCTTGGGATCTTCTGGGAGCATTCTTGGGGCATCCATACTTGTTGTGATATTTTCTGCTCACAAGGTGTTTGACAAAATATCTGTTTCAACTTTAATCCTTCAAAACACTGATGGTTTGGTTCTCTGTACTTTCCAAGTGCAGTATGGCTCCCAAGTCTTCAAAAGGAAAACGACTTGCTGCATCTTCTTCTACCTTTGATGAAGAACGTTTTCCAAATGCTGAAAGTGCTGATCAGTTTAAGTCTGACTTCAAAGATAGGACTGTGATTTTCGGAAGAATTGTTGTGCACACAGATTTTTGTCTTACCCATTTCTTGAATTGGCTTCATCTTAACTGCCTCATGGTCTTGATGAACTTGATTAATGAATGTTTTGACGATTGGGTAAGAGAATTCTATTGCAACATGCATGAGGTTTCGGCTTCTAAGTTCAAAACATTTGTTAGGGGGAAGACGTTGACTGTTGATGCCAATAAGATTGCTTTGCTACTAAACTTACAAAGACCAGCTAATCCGTCTTATCCTTTCCCTAATCCAGATAATGTTGCGCTCCAAAAAGATGAAGTGGCTGCAGTCTTATGTAGGGAACCAACCGTCTGGAATTTTGCTGTTTTGAAGATCGATGGTCTCACCTCGGATTATCGGCTCCTCAACAACTTTGTTTGTCATAATATGGAGCTCGTGGTCATTCCTCGGATCTCCTGTTCCCTCAAGCTGCTCTTCTATATTATTTGGGCAATGGTACTTTGGTAGATGTTGCACTGACAATATTCAATTCGATGTTACGCATTTATGATGAGAAACGGAAGCTCTCACTTCCGTTCGGTGCAATGATTAGTAAACTACTGATTAAGGCTGGTTGTCATGTGTATCCCAATGAAATACCAATTCCAAAGAGACAAAAGATTGATCGTTGCACTAAAGCCATGTCAGACTCTCATGTGAATAATCGGATTCAGGGGGAGCAAGCCCGCGATCAAGATCTTGAAGAAGAAGATGAAGGCTCAATTGAAAATTGACTTCTTGCAGTTGAACACGCAGTTTTTGATCAGTCACTTCAGATTGAACACTTACAAGAACGGATGACTGCTGGCTTTGATAATATTAAGAATCAACTGACTAACATGTTCAATCACCTGCGTCAATGTTGATGACATTGCTTCTTTGGACTTCTCACTGTTTCTAACTATCTTGCATTTTTTTTTTTTTGCTACTATCTCATCTCACTCTTTTGTTTAATTCCTCCATTATTTTGGAACTGATTTTTCAATTCTGTGACAAAAAGGGGGAGTAGTTTAGTTGTTAGGCAACTGACTCTTGGTAGCATTTTGCTTTTCGCTTATTAATATCTAAATTCCTCTCATTTCTATGATTTTATGGATCTTTGCCAAGGTTTGTTTCGTGCAGGTAGTGACAATTTCTTTTCAGAGCTGAAGTTATTCTTTTTGTTGTCCTAGGTCTCCTAGTAGAAATTTTTTTGGAGTTTTGTTTACGAATTGCCAAAGGGGAAGATTGTTAGAATTTGTATTGGCTAATTCTTTTAGTTTGAACAAAACTTGTGTTCATAGTCCAAATTGAGTTGTATTTTCTGTTTTATTTAGATAAGGACTATGAAGGAACCCAAATATTGCGAAAGACTACCTTTAGATACTTGTGGTAAGCCTTGAAGACTTCTACTCATACTTGAAGATCCATAAAGAAGTCCTCCCGAAGTTTTCACATATATTCAACGTCAATTTCGTGTACTAGACAGAAACTGGTCTCGCTATAGCCAGACTGAGGCTCGCTATAGCGAGCTCCATTCTCGCTATAGCCAGACGCCCAGTTCTGTCCATTCAGGACTCTTTTGAAACTAAAAGAATTTATTCAGCACTTTCAAACTAACAAATTCAGAATTTATTCAGCACTTTCAAACTTTTGAAAGAAATCACATATTTGCTCCTCACATTCGAAACCTGAAATTCAGATTTTATTTAGCGGCGGCATCAATAGATGATGAATTAAAAGAGATTAGTTTGAGATGGTGGTTTCAGACATGTGCAATGAAGGCCAACAATGGCGTTGGTGAGGAAAAGCCTCTCTCCAGGTTAATGGCTCCTCAAGGAAAAAGGCGTAAGCTGAATAGGACATGGACAGAATAGTCAGTCTGGATCTGAAGAAGTGCAATATATCCTAGAATTTGGCCCAAGATAGACTGAAATAGAAAAACCAAACTCATGTAGCTGGACTGAACATAGTTGGGATAGGCACTGGTGATGATGATTCTGACCATTTGTCAGGAATCACATGCAGAACCTGAAATTCAGATATTATTCATACCACTATAAAAAAAAACCTACATATTTCTTTCCAAACAACAGCAATACTTGGGAAGCGATATAGAGAAACTCCATATACTGCAGTATATGACATTATTAATACATCCAGCTTGGCAGAATATCTAGTCTGGTGTTGAACATTTCAATATTTCAACATGTGTTTTTTATTGTAAGTACACCAAATATCACAATTTTACAAGTCACAATGGCAAAAGTACAATATTGCTAACAATGACAATATTGCAATAGTATTGCAATATTGGGTTAGCCAAACAAATCCAGGATGAGGCAATAGATAAAATAATGTATGCATGGGAGAGTTTATCATTATTATTATGATCACCACCACCACCACCTTATCCCATCTATCCAGATTGGAATCCACCACCACCACCACCTTTGTCACATGGTGGCAGGGTCCATCCATGAATAGCAGATGAAGACCGCTTTAGAATATGAATGGACATTTCTATATTCTCTGAAGATATGTTTGGCAACCAAAAGACAATAACCCGTGCTTTACAATTGTATGTAAATCATCCGTTATTTGGACCAATGGAAATTCTTACTTTCGAGGATTTTTCTGTCCAACCTCCCTCGTATGATTTGAAAATCCTCACTTTTGCTAATTTATATGCTGAAACCATTTTTTCATAGCTATATGAATCGATACATACCATATCCATATGAAATCCTCAACTACACAAATTCTCTGCAAGGATTCTTCCCCAAGGACAGTGAGCAACCCTTATGGCTTCTTGACCTGTTACGAAGTATGCTCAAATTCAAAGTACATATCCAGGATAAAATTCCCACTCTCGGCAACCTGCTTCCTATAACTACACCAAAATTACAAAAAGGAACGTTGACTTGGCGCGGATGTCAGCCGTGTTCGTGATTAGAGACGGTTTCACACCGTCACGAATTCAAAACCCGTACCTAATCTGAAAAAAGCGAGCCCAAAAGTGTAATAAATCCCTCTTCATCCCGTTCCCAAAACGTCTCTCCATTTCTCCTCCCGTTCCCTCCTCTCTCTCTCTCTCTCTTCACCGAGTCACTCTCATCCCATTCCTGTCCCTCCATTTCTCATCTGAGCCGCGAGGGTTTCGTCACGCCAGAGAGATGGCTTGAAGACGATCTTTTGGTGCAGGTTATTGTTTCTCTAGCTTTTTGTCTTTTTGTTCCATTGTCATGCTATTGGGGTTCTCAAATTCAGCTCTAGATTTTGTGCATTTTGGGGATTTAGGGTTTCTTTAATTTGGGAATTTTTGGGACTTTGGGTTGAGGTATCCCCTTCTTTCTGCAAGTTCAAGACCCATGGTCATCTCAACACAAAGAGAGAGAGAGAGAGAGAGAGAGAGAGAGAGAGAGAGAGAGAGAGAGAGAGAAGAAAAAGAAAAGGCAGCAGTGAGACAAAAAATGGATGCACTAAAAGCTTAAGAGGTATGTTGTTGCACTTGCATATGATGGTTTTTGTTGTCCTCTATAGAAATGTGCTGACAGGAGTGAGAAGAGTGAAGGGAAGAGATTGAATTGTCCTGCTTGATCAGGTCGCCTCTTTCTTTTTCCATCTTCGTTGCTTTGAGATGATGATTTTTGGATTCTCGGATCTTGAAATACGGGAATTGGGACGATTTAGATTTTCTTTCCTTTTCTTTCTCATCGACATGTAATGTAATTTGTTATTGGAATTCGACTGTTTTGTTTCTCTGTAATTCAATGTAATAATTGTCATTACCTGTTTTGATTTCAATGATTTGAACATAAAAATCAAATGGAGAAATAAAGATTAATCAAGGTATGCCAAGTATTATTACATTCACTTAGCCATCTTTGAAACTGTGGACATAAATCCTATTGCAAAACTATTTTGCTTCAGGAAACTTGGAAGTTTTGTAGTTTTATCTTTTTTATTTTGTTTCCAAGTGCCCTGAACTTCTTATGAAAGCAGAGAAGATACGAGCATACCCGTAAAATTAGGCATTTGACCAATATTTGGACCCACTTATAACTCAGGTCTGGGTTTAGATCCACTGGTATGGACTGGATAAGAAGCAGGTTTGATTTTGAGTCCAAGGTTTCATATCCAATGATCCAGATACCCAGGCCATGATTATATTAGATATACATATTATATTAAGTGTGTTATACAAGTATACCCATATTTGGTCTCTGTTATGCAGTGACCCAATCCAATCTAGACCCACTTAATTCATCTCTATATATAAAAAAATCTCATAACCATTATGTTATTTGCATAATACGAACATGGATTGCATAATATAAAATGCCACTGATATGTATAGGCTAAATGTACTTGAGAGGACCACTTTCTGTTTTTATGTAACAAATGACAACTGAAAATATTGCTTTTCTTTAATGAATGTTGCTATTAAAAATAAAAAAAGTGCTATGTCTCATTTGAGCCTGATGATGTGATCTTTAAAATACTAATTTTATCGCAAGTGCATGGCTGCCTATATGAGATAGTGGCAAAAACAGGATGAACCCACATTGAGCTAATTAAAGAAACTTTTAGATTAAGGAAACTAACTAATTATCAATTAAGGAAAATTTCTAAAAATAAAATCAAGCAACTAATTTAGAAAGATGAAAACCACCAATTAATGAAAGTAATTAGAGCCTAGAAATCTAATAAGCATCCACCAATTGCTTATCAAGTAACCCTAACTTGTTCCGATTTTTACTTCAAACCAAAGACAAATCACTGTTTCTGACTTAGAAAATCTAACTTTAAAAGCCCTTCTTTAATTATAAAATACAACACCCGAGACTTCTTTCACCTCATAAATGAATAAAAATAATCTAAGCACTATCCATCAAAAGTAAGCATAAACCATCAAAAAGATCTAAGTCCTAAGTATGGCATTTTTATTTTTAGAAATTAATAATGGAAGTTTGCCTAGGGCACGAAGACAAGCCCATTAATCATTAATCACATAAACATGGAACACAAATTAGAACTACTAAACAAATAAAGAGGTGATTACTTATCTTCATCCATAACTCTAATCAATGGATTTAGCCCGCCATTGCAAAGAAAAGTACTTAATTTGTTATTGAAATTTGCATCTTTACAACTTCTCCTTCACAATACTTCTCCTTCAAAACAAGTCCTTGGACATGACCCATGGCTACCAAAATAAATATAAAAAAAATTAATGGGAAAAAAGGAGGAGGGAAAAGGAGAGAGAATGAGAGAGGACGTCCAAGGGAGGGAGTATATCCACATACACTTCCTTTGGGTTCCTTTTATAACTTCGGTTATCTTACAGATACATTGAATCTGGACACCTTCTCTGCAGATTTGATTTATCTTCTTTGATAAGGTATATCTCTTATCTTTTTTGAATTTGAATGAGGTGGAAGCTTCTGGAAACCTTTGGATGGCTTGGCTAATCTTCAGATGGGGTCCCACAAGGGATGTGCAGCAATGGATTATCAACGGTGTGGATTTAATTGCAATCCCGCCTAAAAAAGAACATGAAAAATCTCCGGGCCCATAACTGTCAATTTAGCTCCAATTTGCGCAATCTTGGGCTCCACAAACATCTAATCTGATGAAGTTTTCCAACGATAGGTAAATTTCATCGATCCAATGGTCGGATTGAAAGTTATGGCATGTTCAAGATGGGCCATCCCGAGAAAAACTAGATTACCTTTTGAAACTTGATTTGCAATGGACTCAATCTTTGCACATCTTCCATTTTTGAAAGGAGATCAGTTGTGGCTGATTCAAACTCTTCTTCTTTTATTCCCATCAGAATTGTAATCTTTGAATTATCTATGAATTATTTTAAATCCGCAACTACTGCGGACCCTGCCATGTGGGACATTTCATCTGCTTCAACAGTGGGCCCTATGAGAAATCTTCTAATGTAGTTAGGTCTCTTCAATTGACATGATGAGTGTACCCCCCTCTTGATTGATTTTCTTATGTGCGTGTGTGTGGGGTCCACTTGGTGAATTCTTCAATTTACTTCTTTTCAAGCTTTAATTTAGAAATGCAGGGCCAAGATGACTATGTGTGCTTGAAAGTGGGTCCTGTGACAAAGGCCTACAATTCTAATTTTCTGCACATTCTAATTCAACACATCAAATACCGAAGAGCCCATGTTGAATCGGGACCCATCCGGACAGAATTCTACTTCAACCGAGACTCTTCGAATAAAAATTTCAACACATTCTAAGTTAATTCAGAAAATGTATGAAAAATATGAAAATTTACGTTCCTAGACATCTTAAAAAGGGTTGACTACAGATAAAATTGTACTTCTGAATTACTTTATATTTTTAAGTACAGTTTAGAAGAATCATAGAATTTAGGTCCATCTTGGATAAGTGCAGGTGGATGCCTATATGCAGGTGGCTGTTTGTGTATTAGGTTGCTCTTCATGTGTGTGCAGGTGGATGATTATGTGCAGATGATTGTTTGTTTGTGCGTTAGTGGCAGTCTATGTGTGTGTGTGCAGGTGGGTGTAGGGCTGCCCTGGTCTGTTCCCTAATAACTCAAAGTCCAATTCATTTTCTGGTTGTTTAATTGATTTTGGTGTAGTGGGTGTGCAGGGGTGTAGGGCTGCCCTGGCCTGTTACCTAATAACTCAAAGTCCAGTTCATTTTCTGTATGTTTATGATGTTTAATCACTACACCAAAATCAATGGTATGGAACGGTGTTTTGGCTTATTGTTACTAGGTGGTAGTGTTGGTGCTGCTGGAGAAGATTTGTGGAAGATATAAGGTATTCTTGTTTTATGGTTTGTGGAAGATCTACAAGGGATATTGGTCCTGTAAGGAATGTTTTATAGCACGAGTTATTTGGGCTAGAATATGACCACTGTAAAAACAAAGTTACATCTCGTGCCCTTGTAGGAAAGTTATTATATTATGCCTCTTACCGTTAAGCTGGTTCAATCCAATGTTGCAGGCTTTCTGCGTTTTTTTTTCCTTGAATATTGAAACATTGACTTCTTTCAGGTATTCGAGTATTGTTATTGTAATTCTTAGTATATATCTCTTTTCCACTACAGATAGACCTTTTGATTTTTATGGTCAGTCTCTTGTTACTGGATGTCTTCTTTCAGGTATTCGAGTATTGTTATTGTAATTCTTAGTATATATATCTCTTTTCCACTACAGATGGACCTTTTGATTTTTGTGGTCAGTTTCTTGTTACTGAATGTTCATGGTTAGTGATCAGATCTTAAGCTTCTTTATTAATAAAATGCATTGATGAAGATTTTGTTATTTGTTTGTAGCTTAAGCTACTTATATAGGTGTGTATCTCCAATCTTTTACTGAACTTGAGACACCAGCAAAATGGGAGCCACATTTTCAAATAATATTATAGTGCAATTAATCTTTAGGGATTTATGTTCTTTTCCTGTTCTAGGTCTCTCGTGTTAATGATTGTTGTAGTGTGGATGATCATGTTGCTACCCCAATTTCGGTGAGGTATGTGCTTTCAACTCCAATATTTTAAGCAAATTTAGAGAATAGTAGATCTTCGATGTTGAATCCTAATTTTTGCGGCATGTGTCACCTTCTAAGATGATGAATGTGGAATGGAATTTGATTCCGTTGATGAGATTTTTGTTTCATTGATAATTGTAGAACTTTTAGACAAAATGGAACTAGGAGATATAAATCTTTTATTTGTATGTGGTTAGTCATCATAGTTAGGTAGGCTATGGCCATTGTTCTTAGGATGTAAGGTGGAGAAGAAGAAATAAGAGGGAACAAAGAAGTGGTCTATGAGTGCTAGTATCCTTTCAGTATACATGTGCAATGAAATCCATCATTTCAGTGAAAATGTGCAATGCAATCTAATGGACTCTAATTGTCCATTGATTACTGCATGCAACTCAGAGATTGCCAAGAACACTCTATATTATATCTAATAGACTCTAATGGCCATAGTATACATTTTCTGCTTTACGATTCTTTTTTTATTTTTTATTTTTTATTTTTGTTGTAAGTGAGAATACATATAAGCAAAATAGAAGACCCAAGGACAGAGGACCAAAACACACAATGACATCAAGACCCCAACAATAGTGCAATTGAAAACAGATAACTACAATGCAACGCAGACCTTACCATGCCACACCAATAAAAAACAGTCAAGTACACACAACTAGAACTGCAGAGAGACTACTAGGAGACCTAGACCAAGGCTAGCAACAATCCTACAAACTTGAACCCCCATAAAAAAAATAAAAAAGAAAAAGAAACTAATTAAACACAGATCTGATTTATGGAGGCAGCGTTGGCCCTTTTCATATAAATTTGATGGCGGCTCAAAGTACATGATGAATGGTTTTACGTTCATTGATCACTAGCTTTAATTTATGTACACTTTTTTCTTTGCAATTGTTTTAAGAAAATTAAAATTAATGTAAATCTTGTTACTATATAGTTTGTCCGATGTAGTTTTTTAAACTAGTCTTTTTGGTTCCTATCTAATTGAAAATTTTGAGAACTTGTCACATTTCATCATTGAGTAAACATGCCAAATGTTTCGATTTCATATTACCTACGAGCACTTTGTTGTCATGCCATTCTGATTTTTTTTTCAGAAATTAAATGTATGAATGATTTATCTTTGTTGTCATTTGATTATTGCAGGTTCCTTATATTGCTTGTATATTTACAGTTATGCTTGTTTTCACTTACCCATGTGTAAGTATTTTCATATTCTAGGTTCTGTTAAACTGAAAGACTGTATTAAAATTTCAGGTATGTTTTTCCATCATGTTTAAATACTATGTTTTTTCTATGTTGTTCAAATACTTTTCTGTTAGATACTTTAATGAGTTTAAAAAGCCAAGCGAAGGGATTACAAATACTAAATTAAAACCATATTTGGGCTAGAATATAACCACTGTAAAAACAAAGGGATTACAAATACTAAATTAAAACCATATTATGAAGAGTGACTTGGGCACTAGAACAATTGTGACGAAACATTCTGCCTGAAGTGCAGCCTAAGACTGTGGTTGGTCGTGTTCTCTAGTGAGCCAAGTTGACTTTGTTTCGACGCGTCATTGAAAAAAGAAAGATTTTGACCAATTTCAATGCAACATTCTAGCTTTTGCATATGCTAAGTTATTTGATTCCTTTTATCTTCTTTTAGTTTCTAATTTGCTTTTGCAGTTTGTGGTCTATGTTGCAATCTGTTATTCACTACAAAAGAAAGGGTAAATCTTAGACTCCTTTTTGTAGAAATTTGTTGGTCCTTTTTTAAGTACTTTATATAAACTGTTCCAACCCATTTCTCTATTTTTTTTTCCTTTTTCTTTCTTCTTCTTCTTTTTTTTTTTTTTTTTTTTTTTTTGTGCAGGAGGATTCTTTAAAGAAATACTCATGTTAGAAAAGCAATTGGATGCAAAGCAAGCATTGAAATTTGAAATTGAACAATTAAGAAGGAAGTTGCAAGTTTTATTGGAGGGCTTCTTGTCGTTGTTGCAAACTTGGTAGACAACTTCGGAGAAGATTTAAGACACAACAAATATGATGAGATTGTACCCTTTGTGTTTTTTTTTTTGTTAGAAATGAAATTGATGAATGAATGTAGCATGTATGGATTTTTAAATATTGTAAGTTGTACATTGGAGTTCAAACTAGTATATATTGATTTCAATTTTAGTTTTTGTGATTGTACGAATGAGTATCAGCATGAATGTTAAATGTTAGTATTTTATTTTTTTAAGGAATGAATTTAGTAGTAAGAAATTGTCAGCTACGTTTTTTAAATATATATATTTTTTAATTTAGGGATGGTTCAAAACCATTTCGGAATTAATAAAGAGGTTAGTCAGGGAATAGTTTAAATTGTTCAAAATTAGGAAACTGGAACGGATTTAAATTGTTCTAGATTTTTATAAATTTGGAACAGTTTTAACTCATTCCAATTTTTTAAAAGCACCCTTTTCTGGGACGGTTCATAACTGTTCCAACACTCATTAGGAAGGATCCAAAACCGTTCCTAATGGCGATTTTTGGTGAATTCTAAATTCTTGTTTTGAAAGTGGAATTCCTAACAGTCTTCTTTTATGGAAAAAGAAACCTGTATCCTCAAAATAGTCGTTTTCCTTGATGTCACCTAGGGGTGTTCATGGACCAAGCCACCCCGATTTGGGCCTTTTATTTTGGCTCGTTTAATAGATGGGTCAGGCTTGGACTCAATTGTAGAGAGCCCAAAGCCCTGCCCGGCCCGGCCCAATTAAAAAGGGGGTAGTAGTAAAATGTAGTGGAAGTGGGAGGGAAGTCTAATAATCAAGACAACCAACTAAGCTACACTCAACAGTGTGACTGTTAGCTTTTTTTAAAAATTATATATCAATCTCGGGCTGGGCTCGGGCCTACAGGTTTCCAGGCAGGCTCGGCTTGGGCCAGCTCCTTATGCCCGAGTCGGGCTTGTACATATCATATAGAAGCTGGGCTGGCCTGGATATTCCTTATCCCAGCCCAGCCCCACCCAAGAACACCCCTAATGTCACCTCTAGGACGTGTCGGCAATAAATATCCTCGTTTTCCAATAAAAAAAACATAGCAAGCGTTGTGTCAACTTTTCCGTCAATGAAATCATTTCACACCAAATGCTGAGATGAAGTATTCTATAGAAAAAAATAGATGCTATAATTTCTATTGAATTGCCTAACAGTTGCAAAAACAGAATCCAAATGAGAAAAGGGATTATCCCTTCGTTGAAAGATAGGTACCAGGAAGACTCGCTACCATCAAATTAAAATACAGAATTCCACAAATCCGAGGTAGGCTTTGTGACTTCAATTCAAACCAGAAATTCGACCTGATTTAAAGAGGTGGACATGCTAATGAGAACTATTTGGAGTCATTTTTAATATCCAGTGGAATACTTAGAAGTCAACAAGCAATAGAAAACATTTGGAGTCAAGTTTTTTATGCAATTAGATAGACAAAAGACTCTACTTTATTAGAAAATGAAGTCTTTTTTAATCTTCTCATGACTCTTATAACTTTGAATTGACAAGTGAATGATCAGGAATTAGGGTAAAAATGCGACGGCCTTACCACTGGCCTGTCCGTCATTCTCAACTGAAGAAGGAAAAAAAAAGAGGAAAATTTGGCCAGGTCAAGTACCAAATCTCCTCAAAGTCCTTTATGTTTTTTTTTTTTTTTTTGGGTAAATGTAACGTCTGCCATTATATAGACTTCCCATGGGAACTTGACTTGCCGCGAAAGCATTCACTACAATTTACAAACGTTTTCCCTTTTCATACCATAGGAACTACTTGGAGTCATTTTGTCTACCTTAGGTTATACAGATTCGACGTTATTCCAGAAAAATTCTAGAGGATTTTACCGGAAAATGAATCATATTTGGCAGTTGCACGAAATAATGAAAAGTATTTTCCGTTGCACAAAATCGTTCATCCCGCCACTTTTTCCTTTTTTTCACAAGGGATGATAGCGTCACCCAAAATAAGTATTCTTCGCTGTACCCAAATCCAACTTTTCCTAATCCATTTTCCCTCATCCCTATAGCTGAAAGGCATCCATCCAGTCCATATCAAACGAAATGATGCAAACGACAATTGTTTATGCTGTTCTGTTCAACGCTCCCATGGGTTTTTCAAAGTGTTTGCAATATTCAATGCTAAATCTTGCATTATACTGCCAAAAACAAGAAGGGCTTGGATGCAACCGAGAAATTTGGAAGAAACCCCTGAAAACACGCTGGATCACTGATTGGATGTAACAGGTCTTGCAGTTGGGGTTCTTTGGAAGATTAAAAAGATCGCAGGCACTATATTTCGGCAAACTCTCTGCACATACTAAATGACAAGCATTGGTGATAAAATAAGTGTTTTTAAAGAAGGGATTCTTCTGTGTACTTGTGCAAGGATCAATTTTGAAATGGGAACATGTAGCAAGTTGAGCCATGCTGCTGTACGCCCACTAATAACTATTATAGGGTACTTCATTTTAACCCTTTGAATCATTGAAACAGGGCCACATTTAGGGCATGTTTGTGTAACACTTTTCCGCGGAAAAGTTTACGGTTTTCCGCGGAAAATCCATTTTTCCGGCGTTTGGTGCGGAACAATTCCGCGGAAATGTTTTCCTGCCTCGTCAGCATTTTCCTTGATAATTGTGGAAATGAGTTTCCTATGGGGGGGTATGGGAAATGGTTTTCCGCGGAAAACTTCTCCATCTTTTCCTCACTTTTGTCCATTTCAACCCAAAAATCCTATAACTCTTTCATTTTTCATTTCTTTATATAAATTATTATTTAATGTTAAATAAATAATATACATGTTATGTTATTTTTTTCAAAAAATTATATCACCAAATAAGAAATTTTGATTTTCTATAAGGAATCCACAGTCGCACCAAACAACATCTGCACCAATTCAATGAGGAAACTCTTTTTGCACCAAACATGGATTTCTAAATTCTACGGAAACTCTTTTCCGAGGTTTTCATTTCTATGGAAAATGCTGACGTGGCAATTTCCTCTTTCCGCGGAAAGGGTGTGTACACAAACGTGCCCTTAGGGCATGTTTGTGTAACACTTTTCCGCGGAAAAGTTCACGGTTTTCCGCGGAAAACCCATTTTTCCGGCGTTTGGTGCGGAACAATTCCGCGGAAATGTTTTCCTGCCTCGTCAGCATTTTCCTTGATAATTGTGGAAATGGGTTTCCTATGGGGGGGTATGGGAAATGGTTTTCCTCGGAAAACTTCTCCATCTTTTCCTAATTTTTGTCCATTTCAACCCAAAAACCCTATAACTCTTTCATTTTTTATTTCTTTATATAAATTATTATTTAATGTTAAATAAATAATATACATGTTGTGTTATTTTCTTCAAAAAATTATATCACCAAATAAGAAATTTTGATTTTCTATAAGGAATCCACAGCCGCACCAAACAACATCTGCACCAATTCAATGAGGAAATTCTTTTTGCACCAAACATGGATTTCTAAATTCTACGGAAATCCTTTTCCGAGGTTTTCATTTCTATGGAAAATGCTGACGTGGCAATTTCCTCTTTCCACGGAAAGGGTGTGTACACAAACGTGCCCTGCAAATTCCATAGAAATGAAAACATCGGAAAAGGATTTCCGTAGAATTTAGAAATTCATGTTTGGTGTAAAAAGAGTTTCCTCATTGAATTGGTGCAAATGTTGTTTGGTGCGGCTGTAGATTCCTTATAGAAAATCAAAATTTCTTATTTGGTGATATAATTTTTTGAAGAAAAATAGCATAACATGTATATTATTTATTTAACATTAAATAATAATTTATATAAAGAAATAAAAAATGAAAATGTTATAGGGTTTTTGGGTTGAAATAGACAAGAGTGAGGAAAAGAGGGAGAAGTTTTCCGAGGAAAACCATTTCCCATACCCCCCCAATGGGAAACCCATTTCCACAATTATCAAGGAAAATGCTGACGAGGCAGGAAAGCATTTCCGCGGAATTGTTCCGCACCAAACGCCGGAAAAATGGGTTTTCCGAGGAAAATCGTCAACTTTTCCGCGGAAAAGTGTTTTTTTATGCAAACTGAAAAATTGGGAGCAAAAGAGGGTAATTAGAATTTTATAGAGCTTACAAAAACGTCGCTTCATTTTAACTTAAGCAATGCAAGCCTTCATTTTAGCTTGAGCGACGCTAGCCAGTGGCGGCCCCTCCCCCCAATAGTTTTTGAAAACCCCCTTCTCTATTTTGGAAATTTTATTAATTTTTGTATATAGCCCCTCCAAAATTTCTAAAAATCCCTTTATTCTTTAAAAAACTTTATGAATTCCTACATGTGGCCCCTCCAGATTTTCTAAAAACTCATTCTTCTTTAAAACATTTTATAGTTTTTTACATATGGACCCTCAAAATTTTCAAAAAACAAAAAACTACTACATGTGTTTTTCATATGTGGGACCCAAAAAAAAATTTCTATATAGTGGTCCCCCAAAGGAAGAATTTCTGGGTTCGCCCCTGATGCTAGTGTCGCTGCTCCCAAAGTATAAAAAAAAAAAAGAAAAAAAAAAAGGGAAACCATGCCTAACCGACCACGTTTGTGCAGCAGGAAATATTTTTCATGATTTCATGCAACGGCCAAATATGGTTTATTTTTTCGGTAAAATCCTCAAAATTCTATCTTCTCTTCACTCATGTGATTCATGGCTTCGACACAGACTTTTATTATTATTATTATTTTTTTGGTAAAAGTTCGACACAGACTTGGAAATGCTATTAAGGGCCGTTAAAACTAGTACTGGAGATGAATTTTAAGATTCATTGCCAATATTTTTTTTCTGTAAGTGGACCCAATTGAGGAGAGAATTGAATTTGGCGTCTAATGTATATGAGAAGTTTAAGTAGATCCAACTCTTTCTATAAAATATCTTCTAAATTTTAATTATGATTTTTTATATCTAATGCTAATATCAATATAGCATCTCGATTTCTTTAAGTATTAAAACCGGGGCTTCGATGAGCAAATATTATAATGGCTAAACCAAAATGGCCATTCTTAACTTGTAGAAGCCAGGATTCATTATTAGCCTAATATAATTAAAATTGGAAACTCTTAACTTATTTTTTTTATTGTAGAGAAACTCTAATTGATTTTGTTTAAAAGACCCGTATGAACCTTTTTTTTTTTTTTAAGATAAACTCTAATTGTTTTTGTTTAAAAGACCCGTATGAGAGGCTTAGCACAGCCCGATAAAAGATGGGTCCATTCATTTTGGTCAGCTTGAATTTTTACAAGTAGGCCTTACTGAGGAGAAAAATGAATTTATCACTCGCTATTATATTATCTGTCAGTTAGCAAATATGATAACAAATCAGACAAAAGTGGTTAGTTCTAAGCTTGAAGAAGCACAAACACATTATTGGCCTAATATTCGTGGACATACTTAAGTTGTGAACTGCAATGAATTAATTTTCATTTTTTTTATTTTGATTTAAAAAAAAAACTTCTATGGGGCTTAGCATGGCCCTATGAAAATGAGTTCATAAGTGAGACCTATTGAGAAGAGTAATGAGTTTGACTTCCACTATTAGATCATGTGAGGATTCTTGGTGGATCCTACTCAAATTGAGTGAAATTTGATGAGGGCTCATAATTATAGTATAATTTATTTGGTTTGTTTGGATTTTGTATAAGTGCCTATTGAGAAGCATCTTGGATTTGTTAGATTACTATTAGATTTTGTGAGAACTTTTAACATGTCAAACTCTATTGGAATGGAATTTCATTGGAGCTCGTAAAATAAGGTGTGATTTATTTTGATTTGTTTAAATCGTTTATAAGTGGGCCACATCAAAGAGAGTTATGAATTTGTGAGACTAATGTTAGATTATATGAGAATTTTTAAGTGGGACCAACTCCAATTGATTAGAATTTCTAATGAAATCACGGTCATATATTATATAATGAGTCCACAGGAAGGTAAACCTGACTCTAGAATGAGAGTTATGCAGCCTGCTTGTGGAAGAACATTGCCCATTCCAATTGGTAGGCCAATTCTAAAAGTAAAGAGATTTAGAATGCATGCTGGTGTTTTAGATTTTAGATGTGGGACCCATTTAATTTAAGAGAGTGGGTTGAGAGTTTATAAAGAATAATGTAGAAAAATTTTGTTTAGAAATTGACAAGGGTAATTTTGGAAAAAAATAAAAATAGTTGCGTGAGTAGTTCTGAAGGAGGATATCGAGAAGAGAGTTGCTAAATGCACACTGAATTTTTATTTCCACACTTATTCTCTTACACCCACCACTTAAGTTAAAAAGTTAACAAAATCACTCTCCACACACTCCATTTTTCGTAAACTACACTAACGTATCTCTCTACACTCCCTCTCTCCCTCCCACCCTCCCAGTACTCTCTTCCTTTCTCCCTCTCCCTCCCTCTCTACCTCCCTCCGTCAGTCACTCGTCACACGCTCTCACTCTCTCCCCATCTCCTCATCTCTCTTCGTCTCCATACTCACCTGTCGCTCTCCCTCTCTACTTGTCCCCCTCTCCCTCTCTCTCTCCCTCTCCCTGCCCACCTCTACCCGCCGCCGCCCTCTCTCTGTCTCCTGTCTGCCTTCACCCGCCACCCACTCTGCCTCTCCCTCTTTTTCTCTCCCTGCCCACCTCCACCCACTGATTCCATCTCCCTCTCTCTCTCTCCCTCTCTCTCTCCCCCTCTCTCTCCCTCTCTCCTTCGTTCCCACTCCCCCACCGGCAGTGCTGCCGGAGGGGGCAATGGTGGCTAGGGTGGGGCTGGGGCTGGGGGGTGGGTGACGAGGTGAGTGTAGAAAGAAGTTGGGTGAGGTATAGAATTTGATAGGTGTCCATTTAGGCAATTTACCCATGGGTATATTAGCCATGAAAAATTGCATTGTGAGGAAAGAAAAATTCAGTGTGTGTTTAGCAGTTTTCTATTGAGAAAGAGGGTTAAATTAAATGAGCTAAGGTGTCATACTATCATTGGAGAGTGCCCAGGGTTGCTTCATACTATTGTGCAGTGACATTGCACCTAGACAAGCCCCTTCCAAACACTCAACGAGTCTGATCAAATGATGGCCTGTTCTAAGACTGCGTATGTGCTTAATGCAGTTTCGTAGAAGTGGAGGGCCACCCATGTGACAAGACTCAAAGAGTATTTGGAAGAGCCATCTCGAGTCACAATTTCTTTTTTACTTTCCTTAGCATGAAAGCCCTTACGATAGAGGGTCAAATATCATTTGAATGTGCATGTATCATTAACCCTAGGAGAAACTAGGATTTTATATTGGTAAAAAGCTTAGTCAAAATAAAATACAACAGAAAAAACTCCGAATTTTTTATAATGCAATCACTTGAGTGTAAATTATATAAATATGACCCAAAATATCATTATTCACGTGAGATGGTGAAAATGTCAAAATAAAAAACAACCAACAAAAAAACCCCAATTTCTGTACTAATAGAAATTTTGCTAAAAAAGTGTTTAATTTAGTATGAGACATAGCACCAGCACCCTGGTTGATTGTAAGAGGTTATAGTCACAAAAAAAATCTCCGATTTTTTTTAATGCAATAAAAAGAACTTATAAAATTGGGATTCTAAATTTTGGTTCCAAAATGAAAATTTTTATGGTATAAGTTCCAAACCAAAATGCCTCTATACCCAAGATTACTAGAGCATTATACGCATCAAAAACATGATTTGCTTGAGTAGTAAATTGGCTCCCAGATAAATGCAATTAGATATTAGAACACTCAGGCCCAGGAATATAAACAACATTCAAATAATCTGATGAAGTAAATCAAATCTAAGAAAATCAAGGAAATAAAAAATATCGAGCAAGAAATTGAAAGATAGAGAAGTTGAAATGCATATCTAATCCATGGTAATAATAGCAAAATCTGTTGATTAAAAAGAACACATAGGGGCCATAGCCATTAAATAATTTCCAGATTGAAAGAGCTTCTCAGGATTCATGTCATAAATCTCCAACATGCCCAAGTCCTTGTCAGTAATTCCTCTAACGAAACAGGCCCTGAATGAGTTGCTTGTCACTTACCTAATGCCTCCTCCTTATCGTGGGGCCTAAGAGCATAAATAAAAACACCCCTAAACAATCTACTACTAATTTAATAAAAAGAAAAAGGAAAAAAATTACTACTCGAAAGTAGCCAATGTATACTGTTTTTGTTATTCCTTATTTTCCTGAAAATTTGATTATTCTTAAAGACCTATTTCTTTGGTGTTTTTTTTTACACCATGTTTGTTGATTACTTTATACATTGCTTGGCCAGATCAAAGGGTTGCTCCTTTTACAAAATTTGATGGATAGGGCAGTAGCTAGCTAGTAACAATCACCCAGAATTTTGTATTTTGAGTAATTGATTTAATAATTAAGAGTCATGTGCAGTGAGGGCCCCACCAATTATTGTATATGGAGGAAGGATCAAGGAAGCCATTGAATAAAAACAAAAAACAGTTGATGCCCTTTTTCCATTAACATTATTATTAGTGTTTTTGCTTCTATAAATGCCCACCGACTCTCCCTAAAACTCATCACATCATCAGGTCTTGCTTGAAATCAATCGATCTAAGAGCAATACTGAATATGGATTACGTCTCCCTCCCTTTCACTAAATCCTCATGTTGTTTCCTCTCACTTCTTGCCTTTGCACTGCAACTACTAATGCTCTTCCAAACCTCTCTCTCATTTTCCTCTATTGGCAGTCACAACACTTCGTCACAGTGCCTTCATGATGAGAAAGTAGCGTTGCTTCAACTCAAGCTTGGTTTTTTTATAGACCGCGGGGAGTATAATTCCTCTTCAAAGCTTGATTCTTGGAATCAAGCCACTGATTGTTGCTATTGGGATGGCATCACATGCGAAGAGAGCACAGGCCACGTGATTGGACTTGATCTCTATGAGAGTTGGATTGAAGGTCAAATAGACTCTAGCCTCTTCAATCTTCGCAGCATCCAAAAGCTCGACCTTTCTTGGAACAATTTCTATCCTCACCCAATACCATCTGGGCTAAGCCACCTCACCAATTTGACCCATTTGAGCCTCTCATCATCACATTTCACTGGCCAAATCCCATGGGAAATATCAAGATTGACCAAGCTCATTTCCTTGGATCTCTCTTCAAACAGCCTAAAGCTCAAAAGCCCAAACCTTACAACACTCATTGGAAACTTATCCAACATCCAAGTACTCTTTCTTGACGAGGTAGACATCTCGGAGGAGCATGGTGGCAAGTGGGCCCAAGCAATGCCCAATCTTCAAAAGTTGAGCTTATGTGGTTGTGGTCTTCAAGGACCTATCGTTCCCTCTCTTTTACAAATTCCCGATCTATCTCAACTCTTCCTGGATGGAAACAATCTCTCCTCCATTGTTGTACCTGATTTCCAAGGTGACTCCTCCGCTTTGACATCTCTCACCCTTCGCGGCTGTGGTTTGTATGGAAAACTTCCTTCTTCAATTGCAAATCTTACCCATCTTGAGTATCTAGATCTTTCATCAAACAACTTTGTCGGAACAATTCCTTCGTCGTATGGAGACAAGCTCAAACATCTCATTTATCTCAGTTTAGCTGATAATTCACTCGAGGGTTCTATTCCATTCTCTTTGTTTTCACACCCGTCTTTGATAACTTTGGTTCTTTATTACAACATGTTTAGTGGTTGGCTTCTTGACTTTCATAATGTATCAACTTCCGTGTTGGAAAACATCTACTTGGGCCACAACAAATTGCATGGGCCAATTCCAAGGCCAGTCTTTGAGCTTACACATTTGAAGTTTCTTTCACTCTCAAACAACAGCTTTACGGGCATTATAGGACTTCAAATGTTTCATAACCTGAAGAACCTCTCAACTCTTGATCTTTCAGACAACGGATTGTCCTTCATCAACAACAACAGTGATGCTCATGTAATCTCCTCATTACAAATTCGGTCTTTGAGACTACGTTTGTGCAACATTGGTGAGTTCCCAAAAATCCTTCAAAATCTTACCCATCTGGATGCTCTAGATCTTTCAAAGAACAAAATCCAGGGTGAAATACCCACTTGGATATGGAAGGTGGGAAATGGGAATCTACAACTACTTAATCTCTCTAACAACTTTTTGAAGAGTTTTGAAAGTCCGATGCCTGACTTTTCATCAAGTCGTTTACAGTTTGTTGATCTTAATTCCAATAGATTACATGGGTCACTCCCAGTCATGCCACCTCAAGTCTACTTCGCAGACTACTCAAACAATAACTTCTCATTTATTATGCCATCTAACTTAAGTTTCACTTCAATCAATTTCTTTTTTATTTCAGGTAATAACATAAGCGGAGTAATCCCTTCATCAATTTGTAAAGCACACTCACTTGAAGTCCTTGATCTGTCAAATAACCACTTTAGCGGAAACATTCCAACTTGTCTCGGTGAAATTGGCAATTCCCTCAAAATATTGAATTTGCGAAGAAATTCTTTTACAGGCACTGTACCTGACTCATTTAAAAAAGAATGTTGTTTGAGGACGCTTGATCTTAATAGCAACCAATTAGAAGGGCCAATACCGAGATCATTAGCCAATTGCAAGACACTGGAGGTCTTAAACCTTGGAAAGAATCATCTAAATGATACCTTCCCATTTTGGTTAGAAAATCTATCCAACTTGAGCATTTTGATCTTGCGATCCAACAAGTTTCACGGCCCGATTGCCTATTCTCATACCAAAAAACCCTTGTTCCCAATTTTGCAGATCTTTGACATTTCTTCCAATTATTTTATAGGCAATGTTCCACCAAGCTTTTTTCTGAATTGGAAATTGATGGCGGGAGAAGGTGATTCAAATGACAAAATTCTCAGATACCACATGAATTTTGACATTGGTGAAAGTTACTATCAAGACTCAGTGACTGTGAGCACGAAAGGGCTTGATCTAAATGTGGTTAAGATCAACACTGACTTGACTTTATTGGATCTATCAAATAATAGATTTGTGGGGGAGATTTCACGATCACTATACAATCTCAAGTTACTCCGTTGGCTCAATTTCTCACACAATGATTTCAATGGCACCATATCAGCTTCATTTGAAAATTTAACACAGCTCGAGTCGTTAGATCTTTCAAGAAATAGTTTATCGGGGGAGATCCCTTGGCAGCTGACAAAGCTTACATTTCTTGAAGTCTTGAACCTCTCTGAAAATCACCTCTCTGGAAGCATCCCTCAAAGCCAACAATTCCTCACATTTACCAACAGTTCTTTCACAGGGAACATTGGTTTATGTGGACCACCATTATCAACAAAATGTGGAGATACCGAGGCTACACCACCATCAACCATCAACAATTTTGGCTTGGATGGGGAGAGAGCGATTGATTGGAAATTTGCGTGGATAGGATTTGGAGTTGGATTTGGATTTGGAATTGGAATAGTCTTTTGGGCTATAGCACTTCGTAGAAAAGGAAGGAGAAAATACATGCACTCATTGACGGAATGTTGCTCTTGATTTTCTTTTTCTTTTTTTTTCTTTCTGATGAGTGCATTATTTGTGTATTGACATCAATGGCAAGATTTTCAATGAAGGAGAAAGCATGAAAGAAAATAAAGGCATGTCACAGTAGAGAGAAGTGATGGAGTCAATTCATAAATAGTCTTGTTTTTTTTTTTTTTTTTTTGCATTTTTTGTTTTGTTTTGTTTTGAAGCAATAGTCTTGTCTTTTGCTATCTACTAGAAGTTGTGGCATATGTACAATATCATGTAAGAAGAATTAATAGAATTAATAATTTTATTTGGACTACCAGACAAGTGCAATCTCTCCAACTTAATTCTTTCAACATGATTTTTTCCATTTCCTTTTTTTTCTCCTTTTTCAATTTTTCTTTTTCTTTTTTGAGTGGAAAAATTCTAATTGCGGTTTTCTTCCCATAGAAGGTAGTAGTGTTTCCGGTCAATTAAAGTGGAGTTTTTGTTGTCAGCACTGAAGATTTAAAAGTAGCTTATATCATTTATGGTTATGCATGTCGTGGTTAAAAGCATCAGTATATTTATCTAAATAAACTATAATTATGTATTTGGATGAAAAATACCAACTAATGCCATGCACAATGAAATATTTGCTCTTTACAAACTCAGATTAACTTCCTAACAAACTCTGAAGTTTAAGGAGCCATTCAAAGCAATGGAACTGCCATTGCCATTTGCTTGATCCTTTTCTTTTTTCACATTTCAAAAAAAAAAAAGAAAAAAGAAAGAAATAGTAGGATTGATCAAAAAATTAAATGACCCCAAAGGATTTAAATAAAGTGAGGGGTCTAATTGTCAAATCACCCCTGAAATCTGATTTATGGCAACTGTCATTTGGAACAATTTGAGGAACAGTTCAGATTTAGTCAATTTTGGATTGGGAAGTAATTGGACCAACTAAAGCTACTCGCTGGTTACCCCATGGGGAGAAATGTTCCAATGCAACTCTTAGAAAACAGAACTCCCATACAAACAGCAGTTTGCATGAAAGGTCATCTATCAAATTTAAATTCTTTAGCTTTAAAAAAGAGATTTTAAAGAGTAGATCATGTGAGACTTGGAAAATTAATTTCTTTCAGATGAAGAAGAAAAGAAGAGATGAAGGTTAAAGAGACCACATTGTCAAAGACTCCTTTGGCCACGTTGGATACAGATAATCTCTTGGATCTATTGGATCGATTGGAGTAGGTAGATACCTAACATAATCTCTTCAAGTCTCTATTGCCAAGGCATCTAACAGAATCTATTATCGGATGTCTCTATTGTCCAGATCTCGCCATCTAACATAATCTATTGGATCGATTGGAGTGGGTAAATACCTAAAACTCCTCTCCAATTCAAAATGGGGTCAAAATTGAACATGAGAAACATCCATGTCTTTTTCAGCGTCGGTCAGGTCAAACTGAACCCAGACATTCTCACGAGTCAAGCATTAATGGGCTGGATTTGAGCAGTGTTTTTATGGTCGAGCACTACATTCAACCTAACTTTATGTTCAAATAATCACACAGCCCATCTTGGCCTATGTATGCTTAATGTCCTGATGCAGCCGTAAATATTTAGCGAAAAATGATATATATAAATTTCGTAAATGTACTGGACTTGGATTGGGACCTAAATGCGAGCCCAATCGCCTGGGTTGATCTATTGGACAAGACAAAGCAACCCAACCTGGCCCAAGAACGCAATTAATAAACCCCATCAAAGACACGAAAACACTGCTAAACCATGCGCTGCTAGAAGCTCCCACATGTTCTACGTCAAATGAAATAATATATATTGCATGATGTATTACCAAACTAAATTTACAACATCCGCCCTAATCTGGAAGGTGGGCTGTGTTTGCGTAACATTGATGAGCTCAATGAAGCTTGTCTTTTGAAGCTCAGCTTGGTCTCATTATCTTCGTCATGGGCTCAATGGTTCAAAGCAAGATGCTGTAAAGGGTGTTCTCCTTGGCATCCAGCATCTAATCTGTCTGGCTCCTGCATATGGATGCGGATCAAGAAATTATCTGATTTCATATTTCAAAATAGCCATTGGCAGTTGGGTGATGGAAATAGCATTAGTTTGTGGTTTGACAAATGGCAATCAGTTCTCTCTAGCCCAGAAGTTCCAGCAGTTTTCCTTCTCCCGGACAGACACTGTTCATGATCTCTCCAACAACAATTAGTGGGTCATTCCTAGTTACCTTCCCCAGCAGCTGGTTTCTGTGGTTTCAAACATTCAAGGCAGTTTCGAGCAATACAACCTGCTTTGGTATAATTGGAGCTTCTAGAGATCTGCGTGGGATTCAATAGATGGATCATCTATTGAATACATGCTTGGTAACCGTGATGGATCATCATCATCATTATCATTAAAGATCATTAAAGCGTTGTCCAAATTTTGTTTGGCCAACTATATGAAATTTGTTTCTCCATTCAGATCTATTCTAAGCCAATCCTTAGATAAGTAACACATCTTCAAATCCACATTAATATTTGTAAATATGAACATTCGGACCCTTCTAACATATTCTCAACTTAGCAAATAAGAAGCCATTGTACCTGGAAAGGGGCGGTGCCTAAAAGAAGATTAGGACCTCATCTTGAATATTATATCCACACAAGTTCAAGCATGCATGCAAGTATGCCTAAACCTCTTCCTCCTGTTCATTTTTTATTTTTATTGTTATTTTTATTTTTTATGTATCATTTACTTTAAGATCCAACCATGATAAACACGACACACTAAGCTCATGGCCAACCGAGAACTTTTCTCAGGAGACATTTTCTTTTGGAAAGATTTCCTAGGTGACTTCAGCAACCATTTTGGCTTCCTTCATATTAGCAAATTATTAAAAAAAAAAAACTGATTTAGTCATATACAATAAGTAAAAAAAAAAAATCTAAAAAATCTATTTAAACTCTTCAAAACAACTTTGTGTTGCAACCTGCTTCAAAACAGAGCCACAGTTTAGTTGGTTTTTTTTTTTTTCTTTTTGGGCTTTTTTTTCTTTTCTTTTTTTTTTGGGGGGGGGGGGGGGGGGGGGGGGGGGGGGTTGTTTTGAGGCTCCGCCTCTTGAGAAACCCTAGTCAACCCTAGGTTGCCCTATTTGATAGGTAATTAGCATGGGTACATAGTTGAGTTATCTCTCATTTCTTAAGCCTAGTTTATAGGATTAGGGCCTTTTTAAGATTAGTAGAACCATTAGGGGTCTAGTTGAACACCCTAGAATTAGTTAGTTACAGGTCTTTAGTTGTAAATCCCAAATTATAGAAGGGCTCTTCCCTTATAGAATTGTGCAACAAACATTTAGTGACCAATTTGCCCAAAGCCTTATCCATTAGCCTAATAAATAAAGGAGGGTACTCTAGTCATTCAACCCCAAACCCTTTCCCTCCAAAATGGAAACCCAAATGCCCCAAGTGCCCCTAGGTTCCTTCATTAGCCAAACCATTAAGCAAGGGCATTTTGACAAATGATCCAAATACCCTCATCCTCATCCTTAGCCACATAACTAAAGGAGGGCATCTTAATCTTTTGGCCAAACCAAAGTCTATATAATGAAAACCCACTCCCATCCAACAAGAATTCCATCTCTCCCTCTCTCATCTCATTTTCCATCCTCTCCTCTCTTCTCATTTCAACTCCTCTCTAAGAATTTCTTCTTCCTCATCAAGAATTAGGGTTTCCATCTAGATCTAGAGCTTCTCCTCAAGATAAAAGAGGAATTCACCAAGGTCCAGCCACCTCCAAGTTAGAGGATCTCTATTATCTCCTAGATCTTCCTTCCCTCTCCAACCTAAGGTAACTTTCATCTCCTCTCTCCAATTCTATGTAAATCTACATATTCCTTTAGAATTCCCTTTTCTAATGCACTTTCTCTTTGGGAAATGGACGTAGGCTGTGAGGCCCCACCCCTTGTGGACCCTCACTTTTGTTTGATTTGTGTTAATTATAGTATATTATCTAATTATACTAATTAGTAGGGGTTAGTAAGGGTAGTATAGTATTTTCCTAGGATTTTAGCCTATTTTTTAGGAATTAGTCAATCTTTGAATTTGCTAGAACCTATAGGGTCTTTATTAGACTTTTATAGGTTTGTTAGTCAAATTTTAGCCTATCTTTTAGGAATTAGTCAATTTTTGTATTTGCTAGAACCTATAGGGTGTTTATTAGACCTTTATAGGTTTGTTAGTTAGTTAACCTTTAGAGGTTAGTTAGTTAGTTAGAGGCCCTTGTTAGTAATTAAAGACATTAGGAGGGGTTTCTACATGAGGATTTGCAAACTACACCTACAAAGACCAAATAGCCCATGTACTTATCCTAAACTTCAATGGAAACCAAAAGGGCAATTAGGACATTTTCTTTTCATCACAAACTATACATGAGAGAGCTCTCCCTCCCTCATTTCGAACAAGCCTTCATCTCATTTCCCTCTCTTTCTCTCTTCCTTCCCTTATTTCCCTCCAATTCCCTCATTTCCCTCCAAGATTTCCCTCCGTTTCTCTCTCAAAAACCCTAGATCTAAGGTTCCTAGCTAGAAGAAGGAGATCCCTACAAGCTACAACACTTATCTCTCTAGAAGAATACCTTCATCTCCTTGATCTCTTATCTCTCTCTAGAACAAGGTAATTCCCTCTCTCTAACTCAATTTCCATAGAATACTCTCTTTCTCTCTCTAGATTTCCATTCCTTATTGCAATTCTCTTGTGGATCTAGGATTAGGAGCTATAGATCTCTCTAGATCTGTAATTTTGGGTTGATCGAGAGCTTGGAGACCTTAGAAGCTTGTTTTCTCTATTGGAGCTTAGTTTTCTCTATTTCTTGCCATTTTCATTGCATTTGGAGAAGAGGCAAGTACAATATACCTATTTAGCATGGAATGCATGTTTTCCTTCATTTGATTATGCAATTTCAATTCTATGTGTGTTTGATTGCTTAGATCTACCTTTTGAGCCTGTTTTCATTGATTTTTTGCCATTGATGGATAAGATCTCTCATTTGGAAGATCAATGGCCTAATTAATGATAGACTTGTGATGGATGGAGTGTTTTTTTATGTTTGCTTATGATTCCATGATGAATGGACAACATTAGATGTGATTTTGATGGAAATTGGAATGAAATGAGGAAAGCGCAGAAATCTGGAAATTTGAAATTCTTGTGTACCGGTCGACATCCTGGGTATGATGTCGACGGGATACAAAGGAGATTCAAGAAATAATTAGGAGCTAGATTTTCTCTTAGTCACGGGAAATCCAGTGTGCCCGGTCAACATCCAAGCCATGATGTCAACTGGACACTGCAGAGTTTCTGAGACCAGTGTTCTGCCTGCCAGGTGGTTGTCCAAAAATTCATGTGTACCCGATCGACATCTTGGCCATGATTTCGACCAGACACACTGCACCGGATGTTGACCTAAGAGTCATAATCCTAACCTTCCCAGTGTACTCGATCGACCACCCTTAGGGGATGTTGACCGGATACACTACAGTTTAAGGTCGACCGACCACCCTTCGATTCGACTCTAAGGTCGAAGATGCCCGTAACTTCAGGAGCATCAAATATACCTTCCTTGGCATCTGAAACTTCATTTAGGAATTGAATTGACTGATATGGACCTGGACTTGGACCTAAAAAGGGGGCCATGACCTAGGGATTGGACATTTGCTACTTCTACCTTTGATTGGTATGGTTATGGGGACTTGTTAGACTTTATTTCATTAATGTTCACTCTTGTATCTATCTATTGTTAATACATGTTAATTAAATAGAAATTGGAAGACCTGAACCTAGAATTTCCTAGTGGTGACCCGGTTTATGGATCGGAGATCATCAACCCGTGTCTATGGTTAGGCGTGCCATCATATATCCTAAGGATGGATGGATGTGATAACTTAGATGAAGAGGACTGTTATTATGGATTTGTAACCCATTTATGAATGGAAAATGGACTGATTACTACTGAACTTAATATTGATGATGTACTTAGATTGTATTGGACTAAGACCATGACATGGTGGGTCATGGCAATGGATTTGGTAGTGGACTTGTACTCGGATTGTATTTATGGATTGGACATGTACCTTGGACCTTGTATGGATATGATAGGACCTTGCTCACGGAAGGCAAGCCTAGACAGACACACACCTTTGCTTGTTTCCTTGTGTCGGCACTAAACATTCACTCGGTTGTTATAAACTTACTCATTGGACCAATCATCCTTGGTGAGAGCTATTTGTTGAAGATGGAGCTATCATGATGAGCTATGGTTAGACGACCAGTGGGATTTCGGTTTCGGTCTATAGAGTATTAGAGTGGTTGATATTGTTATTATTATTGGTGGGGCTTGTCATCCCTTGCATTATACTTTATTTTTCTCGCTGCGACTGGTTTACAGTATGAGACGGCCGTAGCATAATATCCCGCGATGGCCAACTCGTGTGAATGTGCCACATTGTTATATGGTGAGTTAGATCCTTTACTTTCATATTGATCCTTGTTTATTGTATCATGTGTGATTGCCTGGCATTGTACCTTTGTACTCTTATGATCTTATTATCGTCTCTATTCTCTTTGATGCATACATCCTATGGTACTTATATATTGTGCATTGCCAGATCTTTGGATCTGACCCATCATTTGGTGCTTACGAATTATCCCCAACCCTGAGGGCAACGCGCTCAATGAGGCGCCTATAGCCAGAGATTACGGATGGGGACCGGCCGATCAAGAGGTCAAGCCGGAGATTGGAGAGCCAGCACAAGGGGACTGATTGATTTCTATTTTTGGGTTTTGAGTGTCAATTGTGTGAGCAGGATGGGATCTATTTATATGATTTGTACACATTATATTCTTACTTTGAGATTAGTTAGACTGATGCCTTGCTACACTTGCTCATGATGGATTTGATACCTTTACAGCTTCCGCACTTTATTGTTATTGCTTCCATTATTTTCTCTATGCTTCCGCAGTTAACTATTGATTATATAATTTGGTAAAAAGTTCTAAATTGGACCTCACTGTGGACCTACGACCTTAAAAGTTCTCGAGTTTTCCGAAAAGTAATGCGCCAATTACGGGTACCTTAGCGGTAAACTCGGTATTCTGAATTGGGACATTATATTTTTATGGTATCAGAGCAGGCAAATCTCTAGAAAATAAAACACACTAGAAACTTTAGGACGTGGTGATGATTTTGTGTTGGGATATGTGTAAGGACATTGGATCTGGTAGACTTAGTGCAATCCTAAATGTTGGACTCAAACTGACTCAAGTTATTTCTCTTGACAGATGTCAGGGGAGAAGGCACCACCGAGCGTACCACCGGTCGGCGGGCAACCCGACTTAGAGCAGCGAATCCAGTGCTTTCTCCAGGCTTTCCTTGTATCTCATGAGACCCAGGCTTCAGCTCATCAGCAACAATCTGAGAGCTTTGCGTAGTTTCTGACCCAGGTCATGGAGGTTATAGAGAGAGTTGCTCAGCCAACTCAGGCAGTTGAGCCCATTCGGGAGAGGGGCCCGAACAAGATTTTCGAGAAGTTCCTCAAGAGAGGACCGTCAGAGTTCTTCGGCATGGAGGATCCCTTAGTTGCAGATGACTGGATCTTGCGGATGAATAAGATCTTCAGGGCCTTCGTGTGCTCAGGCTAGCAGAGGGTGCAGCTGGCAACCTATATTCTCATCAACAGTTGGCATCTAATATTAAAAAGAAAAAAGGAAATAGATTTAGATTCTCACATAACAAGATGGAAACAGAAAACAAACTTCCATTGTTGCATAGTGGAAGTCTCATTCACCAGTATAATGATGATGAATTCTTGAATATTTACTTCTAATGTACTTTATGAAAATAAACAACCCCTAGATTGAGGACATTGAAATGCAAAAGTGATGAATCAATAGTTCTCAAAACAATGATGTGAATGCCAAGTAAGAGAAATCACAACAGTCCAAAGTGTTCAGAGATTTAAGCAGTGTAGTAGTACAAACACTTCATTTAAAAAGGAAAATTTTCATTTCGATTTTTGCATAATAAGAAAGAACATAAAATTAACTTTATGGACCTTAGTGGCTACTAATGAAAGAGATTGCCATTCATAAGTTATGATAAATTCTAAGTTGAATGTTCTCTAAATATAAGAGATTATTGGGTATACTTCTCAGTGCTATAGCTATCACAGATTGTAGGGTATTGGTTTCAAAGAAAAATTTCACAAATTACAGAGTAGACACATTTGAACCACAATTGCCATTTTTGGCGCAAACATAACTTTCTCTTTTTTTTTGGTGAACTCAAAGCCAAATGAAGCAGCCATTGTGGGTCTTACAGTAATGGTCACAACATACTACAACCTCACATAAGCAAGCATCTAACACAAAGTATGATAAAAAATAAAAAAAACTGTTGCAATAAATAGTAGGATATCATCAGAATTCAGATACTAAAAAGGGTTGTGATGTAATAAAAAATGAAAATGAAATAAATGGGAACTAGCAGCCTCAGAAACAATAGCCAAAAGGGCAATATGAAAAGCAAGCATAGATAATGCTATAAGTGTTCATAAAAAAATACATGGGATTTAACTAAAGTGACTGATTTGGCCTTGTGAGGTTCATCTAATTTTGCATCCATAAGTGAACAAAAAGCCACTGATGCCAGCAACCAAAATTTGTTATCAAGTGAGAGACGCTTTTGGTTCAAGTTTAGCTTTATTCTATGATGAGCATTTTGAATTTTGATAAGCATTTGTCATAAGAAAATCTACTAGGTGAAGACCCTGAAAAATCTGCATCTTATTGTAAACCGATGGAACATATATTTTTCCTTTTACAAAATTGGAAACCATTTGATTTTTATTACTCGTTAATGGACCATGAAAAAAGATTTGTTTAACAAACCATCAGAGGCTTTATGAGCTGGGTTAATTCGCATGATTTGATGTCATCACTTTGATGTTTTCCCTCTTTCCCTTAACCCACCATCTCTTAATTGGATAAGGATAAGGTTTTTATTATTATTTATATTCTAGGGCTTACACTTGGGCATAAAGAGGCTGATGATCTGAATTATAACGGCGAGGATCTCAAGATTGAAGAGAAGTGAATGTTGCAACTGAATTTGCAAGATGATCAATGGCAATATTTTCTCTCTACAATTTTCAGAAGAAAGAATGGTAATAGAATATTTTCTCTTTTCTTATGTTGCATAAATAGAAGAAAGAATGGTTATAAAATATGTACTACCTATTTGGTTTAACACAAGAAAATGTTTAAAGAGGAATTTACACTCAGGCCAAAACAGGGGGGGGGAGGGAAATAAGTGGACTACCAACCGTAAGCTCTTGAAGTAATCTGAATTATAAGGGCAAGGATCTCAAGATTGAAGAGAAGTGAATGTTGCAACTGAATTTGCAAGGTGATCCATTTAAATATTTTTTTCTGAATGACTTGTTGAAAGTAATTTGGATCTGTATTTCCTTTAATAGTTGTACACTTATACATGTATGAAACATATTACTTTATACCATCAGGCTATTCTACAAGACTACAAGAGAATGCTAATGAATGCTGGATGCATGGTTTTGACAGGGCACCATCTGAATCAAACTAGTTATATGCATTGGAAGAGTACCCAACATGAAGGTTTTGGAATGCACCCCTTTGGACAGGTATCAACTACTAGTAACTGTTGTTTTACCAATAATTACTTTCTTTGAAAATGCTTTCTTATGATAAAAAGCATTTTAGTTCTGATACCATGTTTTACTTTGTTCAGTATAAATTATTTCCTGAGTCATAAAAATCTTGGAGAATGTATGCTCAAAGGAAATCTAGAAGCTTACGCCTGTGAGTGCAGAATCTACTTATCTAGAAGCTTACTCTTAAGTGGAGAATGCCTGGACCAAGTAGTGTATCTGGAAAGATCTTGAATCTTCGATCTGCTGCGACCATGCAGGTAGTGCACTGTGTTTTTAAGTCCTAACTGGTTCACTCTTTCTTGCCGAAAAGCATATTAAAATTATTAACCTAGTAGTATACTATTTATTAAGTCCTAACTGGTTCACTCTTTCTTGCTTATGAGACCAACTAGTGTACTATTTATGTCGTAAACAATTCGCTCTTTCTACTCAAAATCATATTATAATTATTAGTCAGTCAACTGTAACTAAAAGAGTGCATGTAATCAGTGAATGCTGCATTTCTATTTCATGCCTATTGAGGAATCTGCTTGTCATTCTGTACTGAAGAAGTATTTGGTGTAGGTCAGTCTTCACTCACTGAATCTGGCGATATGCCCCAAGTTGAGTCTCCTACAGACTGGAGCACCATACAAGTCAGTTTTGGTGTTGACCATACATGTCCGTTTTGGTGTTGAAGGGTTGTGTTCTTTCTCAAGCATCCATTTTTTGTCCTTGCCTGACGTCAGGTGAATTCTTTTTCCATCTTTCTAAGAGGTTATGGAATCATGAGCCTCAGCAGAGGTGCAGTTAGCTGAGGTGCAGGATTCTATTTGTGTTGGGCCCTCTGCAGGATCCATACATGTCAGTTGCACAAGTATGAAAACACCCACCCAACTACCACAACATTCAACATAAAAAATCAAATAAGCACCACAACATAGTGTTAAATAATTTGTCAATTATGTTCCATTTACTCTGAGTCAGAAGTGACTTCAGGTCTTTTACACAAGTAGAACAAAAAAAAAAAAAAGAAATTGAACACAAGTGATGAACAAATAAACAAAATTTTTATATAATTGATATTTAGGATGAATGATCGATTCTTGTTGAGTGTAAATTAGGCTGAAGATGGCAAGGTTTCAGAATTTCTCTCTCTTGTAGACAGATCTAACAATCCCTGACTGGAGCTACAAAATGTGATGCAAATTATTAAAAAAAAAAAAAACATCCTACCTTAAACTTGTTTCTTAGACAGCCGCACTTGGTTATCTTTCCTCTTATTTCCAATCCACCGATGCCTAGACTGTGTCCAGAGAAGACAGCTTGCATGACAAACAGTTCCTAATTTTAGTGTAAAATTTGTTAGAAAGGAAATTACAGAAATACAACTAATAGAAGCAGGGCCGTCCCTGAGCAAGGGCGGTAAGTGCCCTTGCCGCGGGCCCAATTTTCAGGGGGGCCCAAAATCCCTTCTACCTTTTATTTTCTTTTCAATCATTTGGTGGGGGCAAGGCTCATCCAATGGATTCCATCGTCCTGAGCATTAATAAATTCATCATCAAATCATCTGAGAGTGCTTATTGCATCACTTATTTGAGCATCCATCAGTGGGGCCCACCAATGATATTTTATATTTGATGACTGAAATTCTGGGAGAATCTGGTCTAGCGTTGGGATGATTTGGGGGTTTTTTTTTTACAAACAGATCATTAAGCCTTCAGCCCTTCACCCGTTCTTCTCATTTCTTAGTGGGGCCCACCAATGATTTTTTATTCCCCATATATGATGCTTAAATTCTGGTATGAGTTCTCTTTCTTCTCTTTTTTTTTTTTCAAATAGTTATACTTGGGCAACATCAACCCATTGCCAATTTTTCACATCAATGGGGCCCACCAATGATATTATCATATATGATGGCCGAAGAGGCCTAACTTTTACTCTTGCCCTGGGCCCTGAAAAATTCAAAACCGGCCCTGAATAGAAACAACAGTATTACATCTTTATAAAGGGAAATTACAGAAATATATCCAACATAAACATAAGTATTGCATTTTTAAAAAGGAAATTAAAGAAATAAAACCAACAGAAACAATAGCACTAAAATTTAAAAAAGGGAATACACTTGCCATGATTTACAAATTCAGATGGCTTGCTAGTGTTGCTTGCTCCATGGGATTTACAAATTCAGAGGGATTGTGTTGGGTGGCTGGTTGTTAGGCTCCGTCCCGAGTTAATCTCGATTAACTCTAATTAATTGAACTTAAGACTAATTAAGCCGGTTTAAAGGGATTAATAGTGGTTTATCACCAAATGGAGTTGAATTAGCCTAACCATGAGTAATTTAGGCTTAATGAAGTGTTAGTGAAGTGTTAAACAAGATTAAGAACTAAATTGAATCGAAATGGAGCTTAAACAAGCAAATGAAAGAATTGCGTATAAATACGGATTTATACATATTGGTCGAATTCGGAAAGTATTGATACTCGCATGTGTATCTTTACGAGTACGACAGATTGCATAAAAGACTTGGACTCATTCGATGAATATCGGATCAAATGGGACTTCATTTGACTTGAATTGGAATTAAAGAGAATTAATGGGGGTTAAATGCAAAAGTGAAGCTTATATAAGCTAATGACCTTCATTCATCTCAAACCCTAGGCAACTTTCATCTCCTTTTTCTTTCTTTCATCCGTTTCTTCTTCTTTTTCCATTTCTTCTTCATTTAAGAGTGAATTGAAGTACCTTGAAGTGAAGAGGAGTTGTCTACATCTTCTTCTTCATCATCTTCTTTGATTATTATTGAAATCCAAGCTTCAAAGAGTGGATTTTTATCTTAAATCCCAAGCTAACCAAAGGAGAAACTTCAAATAAGGCAAGTCTATGCATATGTTTATGCTTATGGAGATGTTTTCATTGTTTTGGATGGAAGGAAATGATGAATCAGCTATTAGGGTGAATTATGGGTGATTTATGGATTTTGAAACCCTTAATTAGTTTATGAAATTAATGTAATGGATTAGAATAATTATGGTTTGATTAAGTGGATTATTAGGTTTGAATTTCGTTTATAAGTACATATCATATTGCTAATCAGGTCATCAGAAAGAAGAAAAAAAGGAATGGGTGAAAAACCCATGCACTGCACTGTAGAACAGAACTTCTGCTCTGTTTCTGCAGTGTCGCCGGTCGACTGGCCAGCAGGGACCGGTCGACCGGGAACACTGGGTTAGGCCCGGAATGGCCTGACCAATTTACTGTTCCTCTATTTATTGTTTACAACTCCAGGTCGACCCGGACCACTGGAACTTCTTGGAAAACTGCATTCAGGACTCGTTATGGCCACTATGAATTCCTCGTCATGCCTTTTGGTTTAACAAATGCACCTGCAGTGTTTATGGCTTTAATGAACAGGGTGTTTGCTTCGTATCTTGACCAGTTCGTCGTGATCTTCATAGATGACATATTGGTCTATTCAAAGACAGAGATGGAGCATTCACATCATTTGAGATGGAGCATTCACATCATTTGAGAACAGCCTTGCAGATACTGAGAGAGAATCAGTTGTATGCAAAGCTCGAGAAGTGCGACTTTTGGTTGCAGCAGGTTGCATTTTTGGGTCATATCATCACCAGAGATGGATTAGCTGTTGATTCAGCTAAGATTGAGGCCATTACCAATTGGCAAAGTCCGAAGAATGTGCCAGAGGTGAGAAGCTTCTTAGGGTTGGCAGGCTATTACCGAAGATTCGTAAAGGACTTTGCGAAGATAGCAGCACCACTGTCGAGACTGACTCGGAAGAATGTTCCATTTCAATGGAATGATGCATGTGAGTCCAGTTTCCAGACTTTGAAGCAGAAATTGGTGTCAGCCCCAATCTTGTCCTTACCCGAAGGGAGCGGAGGATTTGAGATTTACTCAGATGCCTCGGGTACTGGATTGGGATGTGTATTGATGCAGAACCGGAAAGTGATAGCATATGGTTCGCGTCAGTTGAAGGATCATGAGAAGAACTATGCTACTCATGATCTTGAGCTCGCAGCGGTTATGTTTGCATTGAAACAATGGAGGCACTATCTGTACGGAGAGACTTCTGAGGTCCACTGTGATCACAGAAGCCTTCAATACTTGTTCACTTAGAAGGATATCAATCTGAGGCAACGCCGTTGGCTGGAGCTGATCAAGGACTACGACTTTCCATTCAAGTATGTACCTGGAAAGGGGAACGTAGTTGCTGATGCTTTGGGTCGGAAAGTAGCTAACTTGGCATCTTTAGAGGATGGATGGAATCTGATAGAAGATTTCAAGGACTCAGATGTGTCCATTGAGTTCATAAATGACAGGAGAGTGGTTGCAGCAATGTCTCTGTTCGAACCCCTTCTCATTACAGAGATTAAGAAGCGGCAGTTCGAAGATCCTGACTTCAAAGATCAGGGATAACATTGCTCGGATACCAGATTTTGTGTTGGTAGAAGGCGTCCTCTACTTCAGGGACAGACTATGTATACCAGCACAGGAGGATTTGAAGCAAGCAGTGATGTTTGAAGCTCATCACACCAGATATTCTATGCATCCAGGGAGCACCAAGATGTATAGGAATCTCAAGGGCAGATTCTGGTGGAACAACATGAAGTGGGAGATCGCAGGTTATGTGTCTTCCTGCTTAACTTGCCAGCGTGTGAAATTCGAGCATCAGAAGCCACCTGGTTTGCTTCATCCATTGGATATTCCCAAGTGGAAGTGGGATCATATCACGATGGACTTTGTATCGGGTTTACCGAGGACGAGGAAGCAGCACGATGCCGTCTGGGTGATCGTGGATCGTCTGACGAAGTCCGCACATTTCCTTCCATTTAGGAAAGATATGGGATTCAGCGAGATGTCCAGATTGTTTGTCAGGGAAGTGACTCGATTGCATGGAACACCGGTCTCGATTGTTTCCGGTCGGGATAGTCGGTTTGTGTCCTCATTTTAGTAGTCATTTCAGAGTTCGATGGGTACTAAACTTCGGTTTAGTACTGCTTATCATCCACAGACAGATGGACAGTCGGAGAGGACTATACAGACATTGGAGGATTTGCTTCGTGCCAGTGTAGTTGATTTCGGGAGTGATTGGGATGACCATTTGGCGTTGTGCGAGTTTGCATACAACAATAGTTATCACTCCAGCATTGAGATGGCACCATTTGAAGCACTGTATGGTCGTCGGTGTAGGACCCCAGTGAGTTGGGAAGAGGTTGGAACTCGAAGTTTCCACGGTCCTACCATCATCGCTGAAACAGCAGAAAAAGTGCAGAAGATTCAGGATAGGCTGAAAGTTGCTAGATCACGGCAGAAGAGCTATGCTGACAACCGTCGGCGTGATTTAGAGTTCACCGTTGATGATCTAGTCTTTTTGAAGACTTCTTCGATGAAGGGTATGATCCGATTCGGTCAGAAAGGGAAGCTTTCCCCGAGATTTATTGGTCCTTTTAAGATCTTGAGCCGAATTGGGAATGTAGCTTATCGTCTTGACCTTCCAGTAGAGCTCTCTGGTATCCACAATGTATTTCATGTTTCGATGCTTCGCAAGTATGTGGCTGATCCTTCACATGTGATTCGTCACGAAGAGTTCCAAGTGTTACCAGACACCACATATGTTGAGAGGCCAGTGCAGATCATTGATACCAAAGAGGCAGTTCTACGCACGAGAACGATCAAATGGGTCAAGGTTCTTTGGGATCACCATACACCCAATGAAGCTACATGAGAACTTGAGGAACAAATGGCTCAGAAGTATCCAGAGCTATTCGTTCAGGTAATTTTTAATTGAATTGATTTATATTGGTTTTATTGCATTCGGAGGACCGAATGATTCTAAAAGTTTAGGAGAATGTTAGGCTCCGTCCCGAGTTAATCTCGATTAACTCTAATTAATTGAACTTAAGACTAATTAAGCCGGTTTAAAGGGATTAATAGTGGTTTATCACCAAATGGAGTTGAATTAGCCTAACCATGAGTAATTTAGGCTTAATGAAGTGTTAGTGAAGTGTTAAACAAGATTAAGAACTAAATTGAATCGAAATGGAGCTTAAACAAGCAAATGAAAGAATTGCGTATAAATACGGATTTATACGTATTGGTCGAATTCGGAAAGTATTGATACTCGCATGTGTATCTTTACGAGTACGACAGATTGCATAAAAGACTTGGACTCATTCGATGAATATCGGATCAAATGGGACTTCATTTGACTTGAATTGGAATTAAAGAGAATTAATGGGGGTTAAATGCAAAAGTGAAGCTTATATAATCTAATGAACTTCATTCATCTCAAACCCTAGGCAACTTTCACCTCCTTTTTCTTTCTTTCATCCGTTTCTTCTTCTTTTTCCATTTCTTCTTCATTTAAGAGTGAATTGAAGTACCTTGAAGTGAAGAGGAGTTGTCTACATCTTCTTCTTCATCATCTTCTTTGATTATTATTGAAATCCAAGCTTCAAAGAGTGGATTTTTATCTTAAATCCCAAGCTAACCAAAGGAGAAACTTTAAATAAGGCAAGTCTATGCATATGTTTATGCTTATGGAGATGTTTTCATTGTTTTGGATGGAAGGAAATGATGAATCGGCTATTAGGGTGAATTATGGGTGATTTATGGATTTTGAAACCCTTAATTAGTTTATGAAATTAATGTAATGGATTAGAATAATTATGGTTTGATTAAGTGGATTATTAGGTTTGAATTTCGTTTATAAGTACATATCATATTGCTAATCAGGTCATCAGAAAGAAGAAAAAAAGGAATGGGTGAAAAACCCATGCACTGCACTGTAGAACAGAACTTCTGCTCTGTTTCTGCAGTGTCGCCGGTCGACCGGCCAGCAGGGCCAGGTCGACCGGGAACACTGGGTCAGGCCCGGAATGGCCTGACCAATTTACTGTTCCTCTATTTATTGTTTACAACTCCAGGTCGACCCAGACCCAGGTCGACCCGGACCCCTGGAACTTCTTGGAAAAACACATTTTAATGTCCAAAGTTCCGGAATTAATAGTTTAACCTTAGAGATTAGTGTTAATCATGTTTAAACCTTCCTAAGTGCTACGAGGGTTATTCTAATGCATCAATTTCAATAGAAGTAATGTCATCGACAGTAATACATGCATTAATAATCACCGTTCACTTAGGGGTGGGTTATAGGATGAGTTTAGAATTAGACTGATATTAATAGGAATTGTTAACAGGTCTGGCACTACCTAGTGGTTTCCGAACTCAGTATTGACTGGAAATGACTGGAAATATAGAAGGACCGGAGAATGAGATCATGACAGAGGCATCATTCCCATTATACTATTCATCCGGGTAGTACAAAGATGTACCAGAGCCTGCGTAATCATTATTGGTGGAGTAATATGAAGAGGGATGTAGCAAAATTTATAGCAAGGTGCTTGGTGTGTCAACAAGTAAAGGAAGAACGGAAGCAACCCCAGGACTTTTAAAACAGTTGGAAGTGCCCGACTGGAAATGGGAACACATAACGATGGATTTTATCTCTGGGTTGCCATCAATGCATAACAAAGATAGTATATGGGTGATAGTTGACAGATTAACTAAGGTGGCACATTTCTTACCAATGAGTATGAAGACACCTCGAGATGAATTAGCTCGAATGTACATGGAGAAGGTTGTCACAATTCATGATGTTCCTCGGTCGATTGTACCAGACAAAGATCCTAGATTTTTGGGCAAATTTTGGACTGAACTTCAGGAAGCTCTAGGCACAACAATGAATTTTAGTACAACATATTATCCTCAGACCGACGGTCAAACTAAAAGGACTAATCAGACACTGGAAGATATGTTGCGAGCTTGCGTCCTTGATTTTGGGAAGGACTGGCAGAAAAGTCTCCAATTGTGCGAGTTTGCATACAATAATAGTTATCATTCCAGTATCGGCATGGCACCATTTGAGGCGTTGTATGGACGTCGATGCAGGAACCCAATCTGTTGGGAGGAGATAGGTGTTAGGAGTTTTCATGGTCCATCTATTGTTAGTGATACCAGTGAGAAAGTGAAGAAAATCCATGATCGGTTGAAAATTGCTAGAAGTCGAGAAAAGAGTTATGCAGGCTTGAAGAGGAGAGATCTTCAATTTGAGATTGGTGAACATGTGTTTCTTAAGGTTTCACCAACACGAGGAACATTGAGGTTTGGACAGAAAGGGAAATTATCTCAGAGATATATCGGTCCATTTGAGATCTTGGAAAGAATTGGAGAAGTTGCTTACAGATTGGCCTTACTAGCAGCATTGTCAGCGGTGCATAATGTTTTTCATGTCTCGATGTTGAAGAAATATATTGCAGACCCATCTCATGCGTTGCAGTATGAGCCATTGAAATTGCAGCCAGATGTTACCTATGTTGAGCGACCTTCTCAGATCATCGACACGAAGGAGCAAGTTCTTAGGACTCGGACAATACATTGGGTGAAAGTTCAGTGGGAGCACCATAGTCCTCGAGAAGCCACTTGGGAACTTCGGGACCAAGTGAAGAAGCTTTACCTGCCTCTTCTTCCAGAGGTATGATTTCATTTGGAGGACCAAATGTCCTAGGGGGGGGGAATGTAAGATCCCGGTCCCGCTTAAAATATTTTATTATATTTTAATTAGAATATTACTATTATTTTAATTAAATATATTTTAGTTATTTAAGTGGGGCACACGTTAGATTAGATGTGTGGTTTGGTGAGTTGGGTTAATGGGTAGGTGACCTAACCCGCAGTCTGACCCAATGACTTAAGCCCAGAGGATATTCTCTTAACCTAATCCCTAGTTTTAATAACCGCACGACTTATCTCTCCCCACTTATCTCTACAACTCTTCTCGTTTCCTCGTTCGTCTTCTTCCTCTTTCAACTTCCCAAGCCTCTGCAACTTTAGGATCCAGCCATCAGAATCAAGATCTGAAGACACAATCATTCTTCGCTCAACTTTCTTATCCCTGGTAACCATCTCCTCAAACCATTAGGAGTAGATCTGTACTTTTAGATTACATCCTTAATCTTTCCAATGTTAGGTTTTGGGTAGGAATACAATGGATCTGTTCATCTGAACATTCTTACCCCATCTTCTATGTCAGATTGGTGATAGGATTATTTTCGAGCGCTGTGGGAATCTCGGTTTGGGTATTGGTTAGGATCTGTGCATTTTTCAACCCCGGTAAAAGGCAAGTACTTAAACATAATTTGTGAATTTAATACATGTGTTTTTCGTTGATTATTCCAGTTTGGTGCATATAGAAACCCTTTGAAGCCCTTTTTATGATGTTAATTGTTTTTGTGATGAGATCGGAGATTGGAGATCATTGTATGGATTTCCTTACTTTTTTTTAGCAATACTGTCGACCCAAAGAGGACCGGATCTGTCACAGTTCCCGGATGCAAAACGTGAGGCCTTATTACTGTGTATTGGTTGTGGGGCCCAGGTGGACCCCATTGATGATTGATCAAGATCGTAGATCCGATAGTGGACCCACGGGCGACCATAGGGATGGCGGACCCGTGTGAGGTTTGCCTTGTTTGGTCCACCATCCAACGACCCAAAGGTGGCTAACAGCATAAAATAAAGAAGGGAAATTCCGTTTTTGGGATTGTGGGGCCCAGGTGGGCCACCGATCACATATCAGATCCCTACATCTTGTAGAGGGGTCTTGGGCGACTATGTTGATGGGGTCTGATTGTGGGCCTTTTGATCAGTGGGCCGCTATCCCAAGTGCACAGAGGCTGAGATGCTGGACTCCATTACAGAGCACGTTCTGTGATGAGAAGAAAAGGTAGATGGTGATGACGTGTGTAGTTGAGTGAAAATAGATGATGGGAGGTGACATGTGTGGAAATGGAAGAATTAAAAGGGTGGTGACGTGTGTGTGGGGATAGGAGAGAGAGAGAATGATGATGGCTTGGGGTGGTTTGGCCTGGGGTTGATGGGAGAAAAAGGAGTTTTCCCATGTGGCAGCAAACAGAACTTAAATTATCCACCTTGCCCATTAGTTTCTTGAATTTAAAAAAGAAAAGGAAGATCCTTTTGCTTTTAATAAATCTAAATTAAAACCTTTGGCTTAGTTTATAATGAATTGAATTTGGAAAATATTTTGGATAGAGTCCTTGGGTTTTCTAAAATTATAAATTAAGATTGTGATTTATCATTATTTACAAATTAAATATTAAATGATATCTTTGGTTTTTAATGTGTTAAAAATTATATTTTTGTACTTTGTTAATTGGATTTTTGGACCTGACTAAATACCGTCCGGGCAAACGGTATCTTACTAACGTAGGGTTTAGTGCTTCGTATGACCTCGGGAAAATCCTAATGGATTCAAGTTCAACTCATCTCTATTGGAAAACCCTTAATTGGGTCCATGCACCATTGATGGAGAAGGGATGCGTTGCTCTTATATTTATTAGAGATTCCTATGGTTGTTGGGTACAAGACCATATGTTTGACCTTAGGATCGATTCGTATTTATGTCTTAATCTTCACATGCATATATATGTTGGTTTAGGATATGTATCCCTTTAGATGCATACCCCATTGTGTGTTATGAACTATAAAGTAGTTGGCAAATTTTGTATGACAATTTGATTATGATATGGAATGTGGAATGGCTAGCACTTTACTTTGACTTAGGACTCTTGTGTCGGAGCTTTATTATTCAGGTCTATTATGCTTATATGTTTATGTTTATGTGGGTCATTTATGGACGACTGCAGATTGATATATGGACTATTGATCACCGATGTGACCGGATCACTTATAATCCGCTATGAATGTGAACAGGTTATTCTGTATTTTTTATTTGATCGGTTTATGACAACCGACGTTATGGACGGGCTTTCCCAATTTATTTAGGGCTAACCACCCAAAACGGGGACACTTGTCTTCGTGTGAATCATATTGCTCCTTTTGCTTTATTTGGATTATGTTATACGTTCTTTCTTGTCATTGTCATTGTCATTACTTTTATATGATCACACTTCTCTATATTCTTCTGGTTGTTGTATTAAATCTTGAATTATGATTATGTACTTGCTATTTACTTTGTAATATTTGGTGCATAGGTACCGAGCCCTACTTTACCGAGGAAGCGGAGGAGGGTCAAACGTTTCAAAGGTTTGAGCCAACTGTTGAACCCGAGTGGGATTCCGAAGATGGCTTTGGAGCCATCTGTGTCTATACAAGAGAGAACGTCATCTTTGAATTTCTTTAGATGAACTTTCTTTAATAATAAACTTTTCCTTAGTAATTGTTTGATTTATCCTGCAACTTTAATTATTATTCCTTCATCTGATGATTATGTTGGGTTTCATTTACGAACTTTGAATACCAATTGATTGAAGCTTCCGTTGCATTTAATAAAATTTATTTTGACTCACCATAGGTTGAAATTTTTTTATGGGTCCACTTTTGGAAGCTTGTGTCGTTATATTAAACACAGGAAATTTGAATTTGATTTATTTTTCACATTTTCCCCAATTCTTATTTTGGGGAACGTGACAGCTAGTATCCTTTCAGTATACATGTGCAATGCAATCCATCATTTCAGTGTAAACTGTAAATGTGAAATGCAATCTAATGGACTCTAATTGTCCATTGATTACTGCATGCAACTCAGAGACTGCCAAGAACACTCTATATTATATCTAATAGACTCTAATGGCCATAGTATACTTTTGCTGCTTTACGATACTTTTTTTATTTTTTATTTTTGTTGTAAGTGAGAATACATATAAGCAAAACAGAAGACCCAAGGACAGAGGACCAAAACACACAATGACATCAAGACCTAACAATAGTGCAATTGACAACAGATCAATACAAGGCAACACAGACCTTACCATGACACACCAATAAAAAACAGTCAAGTACACACAACTAGAACTGCAGAGACTACTAGGAGACCTAGACCAAGGCTAGCAACAATCCTACAAACTTGAACCCCCACCAAAAAAAAAAAAAAAGAAAAAAAAAGAAAAAGAAAAAACAAACTAAACACAGATCTGATTTATGGAGGCAATGTTGGCCCTGTTCATATAAATTTGATGGCCACTCAAAGTATATATGAATTGTTTCAAGTTCATTGATCACTTGCTTTAATTTATGTACACTTTTTTCTTTGCAATTGTTTTAAGAAAATTAAAATTAATGTAAATCTTGTTACTATATAGTTTGTCGGATGTAGTTTTGTAAACTAGTCTTCTTGGTTCCTATCTAATTGAAAATTTTGAGAACTTATCACATTTCATCATTGAGTAAACATGCCAATTGTTTCAATTTCATATTACCTACGAGCACTTTGTTGTATGCCATTCTGATTGTTTTTCAGAAATTAAATGTATGAATGATTTATCTTTGTTGTCATTTGATTATTGCAGGTTCCTTATATTGCTTGTATATTTAGAGTTATGATTGTTTTCACTTACCCATGTGTAAGTATTTCATATCCTAGGTTCTGTTAAACTGAAAGACTAATAAAATTTCAGGTATGTTTTTCCATGTTGTTTAAATACTATGTTTTTCTATATTGTTCAAAAACTTTTCTGTTAAGATACTTTCATGAGTTTAAAAGGCCAGGCGAAGGGATTGCAAATACTATTAAAACCATATTATGAAGAGTGACTTGGGCACTAGGACAATTGTGACAAAACATTCTGCCTGAAGTGCAGCCTGAGACTGGTTGGTCGTGTTCTCTAGTGAGCCAAGTTGACTTTGTTTCGACGTGTCATTGAAAAAAGAAAGATTTTGACCAATTTCAATGCAACATTCTAGCTTTTGCATATGCTAAGTTATTTGATTCCTTTTATCTTCTTTTAGTTTCTAATTTGCTTTTGTAGTTTGTGGTCTATGTTGCAATCTGTTATTCACTACAAAAGAAAGGGTAAATCTTAGACTCCTTTTTGTAGAAATTTGTTGGTCCTTTTTTAAGTACTTTATATAAACTATTCCAACCCATTTCTCTATTTATTTTTTATTTTTTTGTGCAGGAGGATTCTTTAAAGAAAATACTCATGTTAGAAAAGCAATTGGATTTAAAGCAAGCATTGAAATTTGAAATTGAACAATTAAAATGGAAGTTACAAGTTTTAATGGAGGGCTTCTTGTGGTTGTTGCAGACTTGGTAGACAACTTCGGAGAAGATTAAAGACACAACAAATATGATGAGATTGTACCCTTTGTTTTCGTTTTTTTGGTTAGAAATGAAATTGATGAATGTTGTGAGAAGGTTGTAAGAGTTGAATGCAGCATGTATGGATTTTTAAATATTGTAAGTTGTACATTGGAAACTGGAACGGATTTAAATTGTTGTATATTTTTATAAATTTGGGACAGTTTTAACCTGTTCCAAATTTTTAAGAACTTTTTTGGGACGGTTTATAATCGTTCAAAAACTCATTAGGAACGATCCAAAACCATTCCTAATGGCTATTTTTGGAGAATTCCAAATTCTTGTTTTGAAAGTGGAATTCTTAACAGTCTTCTTTTATGGAAAAAGAAACCTGTATCCTCAAAGTAGTCATTTTCCTTGATGTCACCAAGGGGTGTTCATGGACCAGGCCAGCCCGATTTGGGCCTTTTATTTTAGCTCGTTTATAGATGGGCCTGGCTTGGACTAATTGTAGAGAGCCCAAAGCCCGGCCGGCCCAATTAAAAAATGGGTCATGGTAAAATGTAGTGGGGAGGAAGTCAAATAATGATGCTTTCCTAGCAATAATCAAGAAAACCATCCAAGCTACACTCAATACTATGACTGTTCGCTTTTTTTAAAAACTATATACCAATCTCAGGCTGGGCTCAAGCTTACAGGTGTACAGGCGGGCTGGGCTTGGGCCAGCTTCTTATAGCCCGAGTCGGGTCTGGGTAGGGCTTGGACGTATCATTTAGAAGCCGGACTGGGCCTGGATATTCCTTAGCCCAGCCCAGCTAGACCCATGAACACCCCTAATGTCACCTCTAGGACGTGTAGGTGCCTTTTTCCCAAAACCGAGAGTCCAATCTCCAAGGTCGGACATAAATATCCTCGTTTTCAATTAAAAAAAAAAAGGTAAGAGTTTTGTCAACTTTTCCGTCAATGAAAGCATTTCACACCAAATGCTGAGATGAAGGATTCGATAGGAAAAAAAATAAAAAATAGATGCTATAATTTCTTTTGATTTGCCTGACAGTTGCAAAAACAGAATCCAAATGAGAAAAGGGATTATGCCTTCGTTGAAAGATACGTACCAGGAAGACTCGCGCTACCATCAAATTAAAACATAGAATTCCACAAATCCGAGGTAGGCTCTGTGACTTCAAGTCAAACCAGAAATTCGACCTGATTTAGAGAAGTGGCAAGCTAATGGGAACTATCTGGAGTCATTTTGTCTGCGGCCAGCTAAACAGATTCGATTCGACCTGATTCATAAAATGCTTTCTTATCTTCGCGTGATTCATGGCGCTTTGAGTCTTTTGAACCATACATGGGAACGCTATAAGGTCGTTAAAACTGAAGATAGCTCTTCCAAAGACTCAGCGTGTATCATCACACGGTGGCCCCGTCTCAAGGATGTTTATGCATAATGCAGTTTCGTGGAAGTGGAGGGCCACCCACATATTGAGACACGTTGATGTTTCTTTAGAAGGGCGGTCTCAGTCACTTATTAGGGCCTGTTTGTTTATGAGAATTTCCGATAAAAATTTATTTTATTAAGACTTTTGTAGATGCTGTGTTTCCTCATAATCATCTTAAAATTTTAGCCACCTAAAAAGACTCGAATAACCTTTGAGAATCCATGAATTCCATCCCTTTGAATTTTTTATGAAATTTTTGGTTGCACGAGTGCAATAGAGCATTCAGAATTTCTTCCATACTAAGAATTTCAAAATCCAAAAGATAGGAATTTTAGTAAAGAAACATGCCTTTAAATTTATCTTTTACCTCCATGGGAGTTAGTGGAGTGCCACAAGAAGTTGGTTTGTGTTCGAAACACACCGCAGTTTTACCCGATATACGTTTGTGTGGGTTTAGCAGGTGCAGCCATGGGGAGTAGTCCTATGAGGTCAAATATCTTAGGGATATCCACGTCATAAAAAGAAGAAGAAGAGGGCAATCTTTCTTCAAAATTTTCACATAAAATTCGATCATTTCTAAAATAATTATTCACAAATCAAAGCCCCCAAAAGTAGAAAATTTAGAATCAAGGGTGAAGAATTTTAAGAGATTTTCATGACTTTTCTCTTATATTGACACTGTACCATGTATGAATGGAAAAAAAAAACTATAAAAAATATCATAATTAAGCATTATCAAATAGTTAAATATTATTCTTGTTTATAAAAATTTCAATTTACTATATAGAAAAGAGTTTTTTTTTCTGCCATTTAATTGGTAGGAAATCTTTACTATAATCTTGTAAAAAGATTTTATTGGAGAACTACTCTTTCTCCCATGACTAGCGTTGTTCATCAGACCAAGGAAATTCAAATTGGGGGAGACTCTATGTAAAGAAATATTGGGATAAGGGGCAAATATAAATGAAAATAATATTAATTTTTAGAATTTTCAAGGATATTTTAAAAAAATTTAACTTTCTCGTATATGGGTGGGGGCTTCAACCCCCAGACCGTAGTACCTAGGTCCGCCCCTGTGAGCCGGTCCAAGTTGGGTTGAGGCATATCCATGTTGAACCCAAGCCCGAGACGGGCCAAAAGTGCCTAGCCCAAGCCTGCTCATTAGTCAATCGGGCTAGGATTTCTATCACTTTTTTTTTTTTTTGGCTATCTACTTGATAGTTTGAGCCAAGCCATGAGGGGTAGGACTCATCCTTATCGACTCGTCATTTTTTATGGTTACTTGCTTCAGTTGTCTATAGTCAGAACACATCCTTATGGACCTATCCTTCCTTTTCACAAATACAACCATAGCTCCCTATGGTGAAACACTAGGTTTGATGAAGTCGGACTAGGTCATGAGTGAAATTGGTGTGTAAATAAAGTCATTTTCCCTCACTCCTATGAGCTCTATATTTGTTATCAAAACCATTCACTTTATTTATTGAACTAATAAATCTTTAAAAACTTTAGTCTTCAAAAAAAATATAATAAGAATTTATGAATAACATCCCAAGAATTCAACCAATAACGAGAAAGAGAAATCCTCGGTGGGAAATTAGGTTGAAGGAAGACTCATCAGATAGTTTGTTACTTACATATCTTTAATTGGATCTACATAAATATAGGATTGGTTTGAATAATACGACATAAATCTGAAATTAAATATGTACCTGTCTCGATCCCAATCGCCTAATCTGAACGGCGACCTTTAATTAGGGATTACTACACTCCACTACGACCTTTCCACGTGATCTCGATGGGGCAATCAATGTATTAATGTAGAGAGGAGTTGTAACTATATATAGAACTTAGATTCCTCTTAGCATAGAAAACTCTAGTGCTGCACAAAAAATCAGATATCACCGCAAAACCGAACCGAACCGAACGGTTCGGATCGGTTTATAGTAGATTGGTTCGGCTAACGGTTTGAAAATCATAAAAGCCGCATACATCGGTCGGTTATTGGTTTGAGCCCACGGTTAACCGCTTAAACCGAACCAACCGTATGTAGTAACTTAAGTGATGCTTTTTTACTATTTTGACCTTAGGGTTTCGTTTTTTACTACTTTCAAAATTACATTCTACAACTCTATTCTCTCATGAACTCAACTGTCAATACTGCCTCAGTGCATCTCCTCTAATCTCTCAAATGCTTTTTGATACTTCATTGCAGATAGAGGGATTACTGTATATATTGTTTTCCTTCCATCATAATTCCTACCTCGTTTCAATGAAGTTTTTATCAGAAGGCGACATTCTTGAGAATGCTAGAAAAGCCAGTAGAGCCTAGCCTTTTGATGGTTGGTTTTGGTCTCACCTAACCAATGTGTTAAAAAACCTTCATTTCTGAAAAATACAGTGGGTTTCGATACAGATTCTGTTTGTGTGTGACTTTTCCTAACATATACTATTATTCTATTGTAATTCCAAATGGTATCATATGGAATGAATGTTTCACTATAAGCTGGTTGTTGTTTTTTTTTTTTTTTTTATGCGATTGCGTTTAGTCTAAACTCTCTTTTTGGAGTAGAATTATTTTTTATATGCGTTTAGTCCAGTCTGGAATGTTGGATTTTTATGTTTACACTAAACATTGGAATAAATGCAAAAGACGGGGTATCATCATTTTGAAATTTTCAATGTCTGATTTTCAAAAAAATAAAATAAAAAACAACGGTTTAACCGACCGCACCGAACCAAACCATTTTGTTCGATTTGGTTCGGTTTAAGTCCTCTCCATTAGTCGGATCAGATCGGTTAATTAAAAAACCGACAGATTCGATTTGGTTGTTGATTTTAGTGTTAAACCGACCCGAACCGCCCATGTGTAGCCCTAGAAAACTCTATTAGGTTAACAACTTTTTTTAAACACTAAAGATATTTCTATAAGGAGACTTACAAATGTAGTAGTTCTAATGGACAAAGTTTATCTAAAGTGGAAGACCCGCATGGGCCTGTGGTCATTGGGCCACACCTAAGCCCGATGATTCTAACATCATCTACAATATCAAATTTAAGAGAAAAAAACAAAAGAATTTGTAATATCTAGCTAATGGATGACACAGAAGTCAACAAGCTATAGAAAACTTTTGGAGTCAAGTTTTTGATGCAATCATCCAAAAGTTTTTTTTGCAATCAGATAGACAACGAGTCTAGTTTATTATCTTTCTTCTTCTCATGAATCTTGTTACTATGATCTGGAAGGTGAATGACCAGGAATTAGGATAGAGACTGGACGCGTTTACCACTGGGTTGTCTCGTCATCCTCAATCAAAGAAAAGGGGGGAAAAAAAAAAGTTGGCTAGGTCGGGGCCCCAAGTCTTCTCATTCCGCTAGTCTTCTTGAAAAGAAAAAGAAAAAGTCTCCTCAAGTCTCATTAATTAGTAATGTCTGATTTAATGATAGGCAGAACTACAGTCCAGCACTGGTGCATCATAGTATGGTGTAGCATCATTTTTCATGCTAGTGGGGCCTAATCTTTTCACATTGGAAGCCTTCATCACCTCTAATACACCCATTATATTCATCGTACCTAAATTTTTAAAGAAAATTTAGATGGACCAACCTTTTGATTGATATCTCTCTCTCCCATCCTCTCTCTTTCGTCCCCACTCCCCCACCAGCGGTGCTTCCCCCTCCGGAGGGGCAGTGCTGGCTAGGGGGGGGGGGGGGGGGGTGAGTGTAGAAAGAAGTTGGGTAAGACATAGAATTTGATAGGTGTCTATTTAGGTAATTTACCACATGGGTATATTGGTCATGAAAAATTGAATTGTGAGGAAAGAAAAATTCAGTGTGCGTTTAGCAGCTTTCTATTGAGAAAGAGGGTTAAAGTAAATGATCATTGGAGAGTACCCAGGGTTGCATCATACTATTGTGCTACCGCTCCACCATAGACAGGTCCCTTCCAAACACTCAACGAGTCTAATCAAAAGATGGCCTGGTCTAATACTGCATATGTGCGTAATGCAGTTTCATGGAAGTGGAGGGCCACCCATGTGACAAGACTCAATGAGTATTTGGAAGAGCCATCTCGAGTCACAATTTCCTTTTTACTTTCCCTAGCATGAAAGCCCTTATGATGCAGGGTCAAATATCACATGAATGTGCATGTATTATTAATCCTAGGAGAAGCTAGGATTTTATATTGGTAAAAGGCTTAGTCAAAATAAAATACAATGGAAAAAACTCCCAATTTCTTGTAATGCAATCACTTGAGTGTAAATTATATAAATATGGCCCAAAATATCACTATTCACGTGAGATGGTGAAATTGTCAAAATAAAAAACAACCAACAAAAAACTCCCAATTTCTATACTATATAAATTTTGCTAAAAAAGGTTTTAACTTAGCATGAGACATAGCACCAGCACCATGGTTGATTGTAAGAGGTTAAAGTAAAAAAATCTCCAATTTTTTTTTAATGCAATCAAAAGAATTTATAAAATTTCGGCCACTTGGCTGAAACGAAAAATTTCGGTCATTTCGGCCGAAATGGTACAAAATTAATAACTATGAGCTACACTCAACACTGTGATTGTTAGCTTTTTTTAAAACTATATATCAATCTCAGGCTGGGCTCAGGCTCACAGGTTTCCAGGCGGGCTGGGCTTGGGCTAGCTCCTTATAGTCCAAGTTGGGCCTGGGTGGGGCTTGGACGTATCATTTAGAAGTCAGGCCGGGCCTGGATATTTCATGAACACCCCTAATGTCACCACTAGGTCGTGTAGGTGCCTTTTCCCGAAAACGAGATTCCAACCTCCAAGGTGGGAAATAAATGTCCTCGTTTTCCAATAATAATAATAAGCAAGAGTTTTGTCAACTTTTTCGTTAATGAAATCATTTCACAACAAATGCTGGGATGAAGTTTTCTATAGAAAAAACATAGATGCTATAATTTCCTTTGATTTGCCTGACAGTTGCAAAAACAGAATCCAAATGAGAAAAGGGCTTATCCCTTCGTTGAAAGATAGGTACCAGGAAGACTCGCTACCATCAAATTAAAACGTAGAATTCCACAAATCCGAGGTAGGCTTTTGTAGGCTTTGTGACTTCTAGTCAAACCAGAAATTCACCTGATTTAAAGAAGTGGACAACTTTTTGTCTGCAGTTAGGTAGACAGATTCGATTCGACCTTATTCATAAAATCCTATCTTATCTTCACGTGATTAATGGCTTTGAGTCTTCGACACATACAACATGGGAACGCTATGAGGTCGTTAAAACTGAAGTTAGCTCTTCCAAAGGCTCATCGTGTACCATCACACGGTGGCCCTGTCTCAAGGTTGCGTTTATGCATAATGCAGTTTCGTGGAAGTGGAGGGCCACCCACGTAATGAGACTCGATGACGTTTCTTTAGAACGTCGGTCTCGAGTCACTTAGGGCCTGTTTTTTTTACGAGAATTTCTTATAAGAATTTATTATATTAAGAATTTGTAGATGCCGTGTTTCCTTACAATCGTTTCAAAATTTTAACCATCTAAAAGGTCTCAAATAACATTTGGAAATCCACGAATTCCATCCCTTTGATTTTTTATGGAATTTGTGGATGTACAAGTACAATGGAGAATTCAGGATTTCTTCCATACTAAGAATTTCAAAATTCTCAAGACGGGAATTCCAATAAAGAAACATGCCCTTAAATTTATCTTTTACCTCCACGGGAGTTAGTGGAGTGCCACAAGAAGTTGGTTTGTGTTCGAAACACACCGCATTTTTGTCCGGTATACATTTGTGTGGGTTTAGCAGGTGCCGCCATGGGGAGTAGTCCTATTGGGTCAAATATCTCAGGGATACCCACATCATAAAAAGAAGAAGAAGAGGGCAATCTTTCTCCAAAATTTTCACATAAAATTAATCAGTCATTTCTAAAATAATTATTCATAAATCAAAGCCCCTAAAAGTAGAAAATTTAGAATCAAGGGTGAAGAATTTTAAGAGATTTTCATGACTTTTCTCTTATATTGACACTGTACCATGTATGAATGGAAAAAAAAAAACTATAAAAAATATCATAATTAAGCATTATCAAATAGTTAAATATTATTCTTGATTATAAAATTTTCAATTTACTATAGAAAAGAGAATTTTTTTCCGCCATTTAATTGGGAGGAAATCTTTACTCTAATCTTGTAAATAGATTTTATCGGAGAATTACACTTTCTCCCATGAGTAGCGTTGTTCATCAGACCAAGGAAATTCAACTTAAGGGGGGCTCTATGTAAAAGAAATATTGGGGTAATGGGCAAATATAAATGAAAAACATATTAATTTTTAGAATTTTCAAGGAGGTTTTAAATTTTTTTAACTTTTCTCTTATATGGGTGGGGGCTTCAGCCCCCAGGCCATAGTACCTAGGTCCGCCCCTGTGAGCCGGTCCAAGCTGGGTTGAGGCATATCCATGCTGAGCCCAAGCCCGAGACGGGCCAAAAGTGCCTAGCCCAAGCCTGCTCATTAGTCAATCGGGCTAGGATTTCTATCACTTTTTTTTTGCTATCTAATTGATAGTTTGGGCCAGGCCATGTGGGGTGGGACTCATCCTTATCGACTCGTCATTCTTGATGGTTACTTGATTCAGTTGTCTATAGTCAGAGCACATCCTTATGGACCTATCATTCTTCTTCACAAATAGAACCAAAGCTCCCTATGGTGAAACACTAGGTTTGATGAAGTCAAACTAGGTCATGAGGAGTGAAATTGGTGTGTAAATAAAGTCATTTTCCCTCACCCTTATGAGCTCTATATTTGTTATCAAGACCATTCACTTTATTTATTGAACTAATAAATCTTTAAAAACTTTAGTCTTCAAAAAAATAATAAGAATTTATGAATAACATCCCAAGAATTCAACCAATAACGAGAAAGAGAAATCCTCGGTGGGAAATTAGGTTGAAGGAAGACTCATCGGATAGTTTCTTACTTACATATCTTTAATTGGATCTACATAAATGTATGATTGATTTGAATAATATGACATAAATCTGAAATTAAACATGTACTTGTCTTGATCCCGATCGCCTAATCTAAACGGTGACCTTTAATTAGGGATTACTACACTCCACTACGACCTTTCTACGTGATCTCGATAGAGCAATCAATGTATTAATGTAAAGAGGAGTTGTAACTATATATATAGAACTTAGATTCCTATTAGCATAGAAAACTCTTTTAGGTTAACAACTTTTTTTAAATACCAAAGATATTTCTATAAGGAGACTTACAAATGTAGTAGTTCTAATGGATAAAGTTTATCTAAAGTGGAAGACCCGCATGGGCGTGTGGTCATTGGGCCACACTTAAGCCCGATGATTCTAACATCATCTACAATATCAAATTTAAGAGAAAAAAAAAATAGAATTTGTAATATCTAGTGGAAGACTTAGAAGTCAACAAGCTATAGAAAACTTTTGGAGTCAAGTTGTTGATACAATCATCCAAAAGTTTTTTATGCAATCAGATAGACAAAGAGTCTAGTTTATTATTTTTCTTCTTCTCATGAATCTTGTTGCTTTGATCTGGGAAGTGAATGACCAGGAATTAGGATAGAGACGAGACGCCCTTGCCACTGGGTTGTCTCGTCATTCGGAATCAAAAAAGGAAAAAGAAAAAATTGGCCAGGTCGGGTCCCAAGTCTCCTCATTCCTCAAGTCTTTTTGAAAAGAAAAAAAAAAGTAGTCTCCTCAAGTCTCATTCATTAGTAATATCTGTTTTCATGATAGGCAGAACTAGAGTCCAGCGCTGGTGCATCATACTATGGTGTAGCACCATTTTTCATGCATAGTGGCGCCTAATCTTTTCATATTGGAAGTCATTCATCACCTCTAATACACCCATTATATTCATCGTGCCTGAATTTTTAAAGAAAATTTCGATGGACCAACCTCTAGATTGATATCTCTCTCTCCCTTCCGCTCTCTTTCGTGCCCACTCCCCCACTGGTGGTGCTGCCGGAGGGGTAGTGGTGGCTAGGGTGGGTGACGGGGTGACTGTAGAAAGAAGTCGGGCGAGGTATAGAATTTGATAGGCGTCCATTTAGGTAATTAATTTACCACATGAGTATATTAATCATGAAAAATTACATTGTGAGGAAAGAAGAATTCAGTGTGCCTTTAGCAGCTTTCTATTGAGAAAGAGGGTTAAATTAAATGAGATGAGGTGTCATACCATTATTGCAGAGTACCTAGCGTTGCATCATACTATTGTGCTGACGCTGCACCATAGTATTTGGAAGAGCCATCTCGAGTAACAATTTCTTCTTTACTTACCCTAGCATGAAAGCCCTTACGATGTGGGGTCAAATATGAAATATCATACGAATGTCCATGTAGCATTAACCATAGGAGAAGCTAGGATTTTATATTGGTAAAAAGCTTAATCAAAATAAAATACAGTAGAAAAAACTCTCAATTTCTTGTAATGCAATCACTTGATTGTAAATTATATAAATATGGCCCAAAATATCATTATTCACGTGAGATGGTGAAAATGTCAAAATAAAAAACAACCAACAAAAAACTCCCAATTTCTGTACTATATAAATTTTGCTAAAAAAGGGTTTAACTTAGCATGAGACATAGCACCAGCACCATGGTTGATTGTAAGAGGTTAAAGTAAAAAAATCTCCAAATTTTTTTTAATGCAATCAAAAGAACTTATAAAATTGGGATTCCAAATTTTGGTTCCAAAATGAAATTTTTTATGGTATAAGTTCCAAACCAAAATGCCTTTATACCCAAGATTACTAGAGCATTATACGCATCAAAAACATGATTCGCTTGAGTAGTAAATTGGCACCCAGATAATTGCAATTAGATATCAGAACACCCGACCCAGGAATTTAAACAACTTTCAAATAATTTGATGAAGTAAATCAAATCTAAGAAAATCAACGAAAAAAAAAATATCGAGCAAGAAATTGAAAGACAGAGAAGTAGAAATGCATATCTAATCTATGGTAATAATAGCAAAATACGTTGATTAAAAAGAACACGCAGGGGCTATAGCCATTAAATAATACCCAGATTGAAAGATCCTTTCAGGATTCATGTCATAAATCCCCAACGTGCCAAAGTCCTTATCAGGAATTCCTCTAACGAAACAGGCCCTGAATGAGTTGCTTGTCACTTACCTAATGCAGCCTCCTTATTGTGGGGCCTTAAGAGCGGAAATAAAAATCCCCCTAAACAGACTACTACTAATTTAATAAAAAGGAAAAAAGAAAAAAAATTACTACTGGAAAGTAGCCTATGTATACTGTTTTTTGTTATTCCTTTTTTTCCTGAAAATTTGATTTTTCTTAAAGACCTATTTCTTTGGTGTTTTTTTTTTACACCATGTATGTTGATTACTTTATACATTGCTTGGCCAGATCAAAGGGTTGCTCCTTTTGCAAAATTTGATGGATAGGGGCAGTAGCTGGTAACAATCACCCAAAATTTTGTATTTTGACTAATTGAATTAATAACTGTTAAGGGTATTGTGCAGTGAGGGCCCCACCAATTATTGTATATGGAGGAAGGATCAAGGAAGCCAGTGAATAAAAACAAAAAACAGCTTATGCCCCTTTTCCATTATTATTATTATTAGTTTTTTTGCATCTATATAAATGCCCACCGGCTCTCCCTACAACTCATCACATCATCAGGTCTTGCTTGAAATCAATCGATCTAAGAGCACTACCGAATATGGATTACGTCTCCCTCCCTTCCACTAAAACCTCATGTTGTCTCCTCTCACTTCTTGCCTTTTCACTGCAACTACTGATGCTCTTTCAAACCTGTCTCTCCTTTTCCTTCATTGGAAGTCACAACACTTCGTCAAATTGCCTTCATCATGAGAAAGTAGCGTTACTTCAACTCAAGCTTGGTTTTTTTATAGACCGCGGGGAGTATAATTCCTCTTCAAAGCTTGATTCTTGGAATCAAGCAACTGATTGTTGCTCTTGGGATGGCATCACGTGCGACGAGGGCACGGGCCACGTGATTGGACTTGATCTCTGTGAGAGACGGGTTTTGATTGAAGGTCAAATAGACTCGAGCCTCTTCAATCTTCGCAGCATCCAAGAGCTCAACCTTTCTTGGAACAATTTCTATCCTCACCCAATACCATCTGGGCTAAGCCACCTCACCAATTTGACCCATTTGAGCCTCTCATCATCACATTTCACTGGCCAAATCCCATGGGAAATATCAATATTGACCAAGCTCGTTTCCTTGGATCTCTCTTCAAACAGCCTAAAGCTCAAAAGCCCAAACCTTACAACACTCAGTGGAAACTTATCCAACATCCAAATACTCTTTCTTGGCGGGGTAGACATCTCGGAGGAGCATGGTGGCAAGTGGGCCCAAGCAATACCCATCGCAATGCCCAAACTTCAAAGGTTGAGCTTACGTGGTTGTGGTCTTCAAGGACCTATCGATCCCTCTCTTTTTCAAATTCCTGATCTATCTCAACTCTTACAGGATGGAAACAATCTCTCCTCCATTGTTGTACCTGATTTCCAAGGTGACTCCTCCGCTTTGACATCTCTCACCCTTCGCGGCTGTGGTTTGTATGGAAAACTTCCTTCTTCAATTGCAAATCTTACCCATCTTGAGTATCTAGATCTTTCATCAAACAACTTTGTCGGAACAATTCCTTCGTCGTATGGAGACAAGCTCAAACATCTCATTTATCTCAGTTTAGCTGATAATTCACTCGAGGGTTCTATTCCATTCTCTTTGTTTTCACACCCGTCTTTGATAACTTTGGTTCTTTATTACAACATGTTTAGTGGTTGGCTTCTTGACTTTCATAATGTATCAACTTCCTTGTTGGAAAACATCTACTTGGGCCACAACAAATTGCATGGGCCAATTCCAAGGCCAGTCTTTGAGCTTACACATTTGAAGTTTCTTTCACTCTCTAACAACAGCTTTACGGGCATTATAGGACTTCAAATGTTTCATAACCTGAAGAACCTCTCAACTCTTGATCTTTCAGACAACGGATTGTCCTTCATCAACAACAACAGTGATGCTCATGTAATCTCCTCATTACAAATTCGGTCTTTGAGACTACGTTTGTGCAACATTGGTGAGTTCCCAAAAATCCTTCAAAATCTTACCCATCTGGATGCTCTAGATCTTTCAAAGAACAAAATCCAGGGTGAAATACCCACTTGGATATGGAAGGTGGGAAATGGGAATCTACAACTACTTAATCTCTCTAACAACATTTTGAAGAGTTTTGAAAGTCCGATGCCTGACTTTTCATCAAGTCGTTTACAGTTTGTTGATCTTAATTCCAATAGATTACATGGGTCGCTCCCAGTCATGCCACCTCAAGTCTACTTCGCAGACTACTCAAACAATAACTTCTCATTTATTATGCCATCTAACTTAAGTTTCACTTCAATCAATTTCTTTTTTATTTCAGGTAATAACATAAGCGGAGTAATCCCTTCATCAATTTGTAAAGCACACTCACTTGAAGTCCTTGATCTGTCAAATAACCACTTTAGCGGAAACATTCCAACTTGTCTCGGTGAAATTGGCAATTCCCTCAAAATATTGAATTTGCGAAGAAATGCTTTTACAGGCACTGTACCTGACTCATTTAAAAAAGAATGTTGTTTGAGGACGCTTGATCTTAATAGCAACCAATTAGAAGGGCCAATACCGAGATCATTAGCCAATTGCAAGACACTGGAGGTCTTAAACCTTGGAAAGAATCATCTAAATGATACCTTCCCATTTTGGTTAGAAAATCTATCCAACTTGAGCATTTTGATCTTGCGATCCAACAAGTTTCACGTCCCGATTGCCTATTCTCATACCAAAAAACCCTTGTTCCCAATTTTGCAGATCTTTGACATTTCTTCCAATTATTTTATAGGCAATGTTCCACCAAGCTTTTTTCTGAATTGGAAATTGATGGCGGGAGAAGGTGATTCAAATGACAAAATTCTCAGATACCACATGAATTTTGACATTGGTGAAAGTTACTATCAAGACTCAGTGACTGTGAGCACGAAAGGGCTTGATCTAAATGTGGTTAAGATCAACACTGACTTGACTTTATTGGATCTATCAAATAATAGATTTGTGGGGGAGATTTCACGATCAATATACAATCTCAAGTTACTCCGTTGGCTCAATTTATCACGCAATGATTTCAATGGCACCATATCAGCTTCATTTGAAAATTTAACACAGCTCGAGTCGCTAGATCTTTCAAGAAATAGTTTATCGGGGGAGATCCCTTGGCAGCTGACAAAGCTTACATTTCTTGAAGTCTTGAACCTCTCTGAAAATCACCTCTCTGGAAGCATCCCTCAAAGCCAACAATTCCTCACATTTACCAACAGTTCTTTCACAGGGAACATTGGCTTATGTGGACCACCATTATCAACAAAATGTGGAGATACCGAGGCTACACCACCATCAACCATCAACAATTTTGGCTTGGATGGAGAGAGAGCGATTGATTGGAAATTTGCGTGGATAGGATTTGGAGTTGGATTTGGATTTGGATTTGGAATTGTCTTTTGGGCTATAGCACTTTGAAGAAAAGGAAGGAGAAAATACATGCGACTCATTGACGGAATGTTGCCCTTGATTTTTATTTTTTTTCCTGATGAGTGCATTATTTGTGTATTGACATCAATGGCAAGATTTTCAATGAAGGAGAAAGCATGAAAGAAAATAAAGGCATGTCACAGTAGAGAGAAGTGATGGAGTCAATTCATAAATAGTCTTGGTTTTTTTTTTTTTTTTTTTTTTTTTTTTTTTTTTTTGTTTTGTTTTGAAGCAATAGTCTTGTCTTTTGCTATCTACTAGAAGTTGTGGCATATGTACAATGTCATGTAAGAAGAATTAATAATTTTATTTGGACTACAAGACAAGTACAATCTCTCCAACTTAATTCTTTCAACATGATTTTTTCCATTTCTTTTTTTTTTCTCCTTCTTCAATTTTTCTTTTTCTTTTTTGAGTGGAAAAATTCTAATTGCGGTTTTCTTCCCATAGAAGGTAGTAGTGTTTCCGGTCAATTAAAGTGGAGTTTTTGTTGTCGGCACTGAAGATTTAAAAGTAGCTTATATCATTTATGGTTATGCATGTCGTGGTTACAAGCATCAGTATATTTATCAAAATAAACTATAATTATGTATTTGGATGAAAAATACCAACTAATGCCATGCGCAATGAAATATTTGCTCTTTACAAACTCAGATTAACTTCCTAACAAACTCTGAAGTTTAAGGAGCCATTCAAAGCAATGGAACTGCCATTGCCATTTGCTTGATCCTTTTCTTTTTTCACATTTCAAAAAAAAAAAAAAAAAAAAAGAAAGAAATAGTAGGATTGACCAAAAAATTAAATGAACCCAAAGGATTTAAATAAAGTGAGCGGTCTAATTGTCAAATCACCCCTGAAATCTGATTTATGGCAACTGTCATTTGGAACAATTTGAGGAACAGTTCAGATTTAGTCAATTTTGGATTGGGAAGTAATTGGACCAACTAAAGCTACTCACTGATTACCCCATGGGGAGAAATGTTCCAATGCAACTCTTAGAAAACAGAACTCGATCCCATACAAACAGCAGTTTGCATGAAAGGTCATCTATCAAATTTAATTTCTTTAGCTTTAAAAAAGAGAGTTTAAAGAGTAGATCATGTGAGACTTGGAAAATTAATATCTTTCAGATGAAGAAGAAAAAAAGAGATGAAGGTTTAAGAGACCACATTGTCAAAGACTCCTTTGGCCACGTTGGATACAGATAAAAAGAGTCCTGTTTTTTTTTTTTTTTTTTTAAATAGCATGCCTTGGGTTTATTTCGGATAAAAGCCTTGTGGCCATATAGATCTCTAAGATCGGATGTTTCGATTGTCAAGATTTCCTCATCCAACATAATCTATTGGACTATTTTACCAAAAAGACACAAAATCTATTGGATTGATTGGAGTAGGTAGATACCTAACATAATCTCTTCAAGTCTCTATTGCCAACGCATCTAACATAATCTATTATCGGATGTCTCTATTGTCCAGATCTCGCCATCTAACATAATCTATTGGATCGATTGGAGTGGGTAAATACCTAAAACTCCTCTCCAATTCAAAATGGGGTCAAAATTGAACATGAGAAACATCCATGTCTTTTTCAGCGTCGGTCAGGCCAAACTGAACCTAGAGATTCTCACGAGTCAAGCATTAATGGGCTGGATTTGAGCAGTGTTTTTATGCTCGAGCACTACATTCAGCCCAACTTTATGGTCAAATAATCACACAGCAGTTCTTGGCCCATGTATGCTTAATGTACTGACGCAGCCAAAAATATTTAGTGAAAAATGATATATATATATATATATATATATATATATGGGGAGGTTTCAAGTGCATCCATCCCTCACCATAGGGTGAGGGACACTTCTATAATTGGACATTTTCAAGTATAAAAGTTACTTTTCAAGTACATAGGGTGAGGTACACTTCCTTGTCTTCATGTGCAAAAATGGAAAGTGTCTCTCACCCTATGGTGAGGGATAGATGCACTTGAAACTTTTCCTATATATATATATATATATATATATATATAAATTTCGTAAATGTACTGGACTTGGATTGGGACCTAAATGTGAGCCCAATCGCCTGGGTTGATCTATTGGACAGGACAAAGCAACCCAACCTTGCCCAAGAACGCAATTAACAAACCCCATCAAAGACACGAAAACACTGCTAAACCATGAGCTGCTAGAAGCTCCCACATCATGTTCTACGTCAAATGAAATAATATATTGCATGATGTATTACCAAAATAAATTTACAACATCCGCCCTAATCTGGAAGGTGGGCTGTGTTTGCGTAACATTGATGAGCTCAATGAAGCTTGTCTTTTGAAGCTCAGCTTGGTCTCATTATCTTCGTCATGGGCTCAATGGTTCAAAGCAAGATGCTGTAAATTAAGGGTGTTCTCCTTGGCATCCAGCATCTAATCTGTCTGGCTCCTGCATATGGAAGCGGATCAAGAAATTATCTGATTTCATATTTCAAAATAGCCATTGGCAGTTGGGTGATGGAAATAGCATTAGTTTGTGGTTTGACAAATGGCAATCAGTTCTCTCTAGCCCAGAAGTTCCGGCAGTTTTCCTTCTCCCGGACAGACACAAATATTCATCATCTCTCCAACAACAATTAGTGGATCATTCCTAGTTACCTTCCCCAGCAGCTGGTTTCTGTGGTTTCAAACATTCAAGGCAGCTCCTTATCTTTCGAGCAATACATCTTGCTTTGGTCTAATTGGAGCTTCTAGAGATCTGCGTGGGATTCAATAGATGGATCATCTATTGAATACATGCTTGGTAACCGTGATGGATCATCATCATCATTATCATTAAAGCGTTGTCCAAATTTTGTTTGGCCAACTATATGAAATTTGTTTCTCCATTCAGATCCATTCTAAGCCAATCCTTAAATAAGTAACACATCTTCAAATCCACATTAATATTTGTAAATATGAACGTTCGGACCCTTCTAACATATTCTCAACTTAGCAAATAAGAAGCCATTGTACCTGGAAAGCAGGGGCGGACCCATATATATTCACCTGGGTGCAGCTGCACCCGGTGAATTTTGAAGATCCTATTAAATGGATATGGGTCAAACAGCCATGTCCCACTTAAAAATGCATCTTGCACCCCATTTAAATCAAGCCCATACATAAAATGCACCCATGACCTGATGAGTGATGACCCACCCACATCAAATCTAAAAATCCTCATTTGAGTCATTTCCCCCAAAACCCATCGATTGAAAACTTTCTCCCTCTCCAACCCTTCTTCCTCTCCACACCACATCGCACCCCAAAACCCATCGATTGAAAACCCTTGTATCTTTGATCTCTCCAACCGTTCTCCCTCTCCACATCGCACCCAGGTGGCCAGGTCCAGGTCCAGGTCCATTCAGCAGGCAGCAATGGCGACGATGACAACCGGGGTCGTGCAGAAATTCGAAGACATCCAAGAAGAGGTATCCTTGATTCCTTTCCTTTCCACTTCTCCTCTTTCTATTATTCCTCTATTCAGATGATGTTCTTCTTCTTTGCAACCTATTACAAAAGAAAGCTTATCTGTTGTTTGTTCCTCTGTTTTTCCCCTTACTGGTTTTTTTCTCCAAATCTAACAATGAAATCTCTGACGAGAGTGCGGATCCTTGTTTTTTGGACCACTTGGGGCCTTCACCCATACATTTGCTTCATAGATCTTCTTCTCATCTTCTGACCTGCTTCAACTACCTTCAAGTCTCCAACGTAATATAACGAGAGAGCGAGCCAGCGACCACTTGCATTTTTGCCTTCACAACCCTTGAAAACTCAAGATGTGTATAATGTATTCTAAAGAAAGATCAAATGACCAAGACAAAAAATTAAATAAAAAAGTTCATTCATGGTAGAAGAAAAATAAACTGAAGAAAAGAACAAAACAAACAGAGCCATAAAAACAGACATGCAGGAACTACTATTAATGCAAGAGAAACAAAGCATGTCAAAAAAAAAAAAAAAGATTGACAAACTGGGAAAAAAGTGCAGTGAGACGAGAAATTTATCGAGCGGCCTGTTTTGTTCATCTTTTGTACATTGGGGATACGCTCTCTCAGCCTATCTATCCTTCCATTCTTAATATATACTTTCACCTTCCAGCAGGAGGAAAAAAAAAAACAGAGCAAAACTTGCAGCCAATGGACAATCCCCGGTCCAACAAATTAACCTGTTAGCATGGAAGTGAATTTCTGTCCATAGTTCTGGCCATCCATTTGCAAGCTAAAAATGGATCACATGCTTCAGAATTAAGATTGAATCTTGACCAGTTGGGGGCATGTTTTGTGTTGCTTGTGCTACTTGTGCTTGGTTTTCACAAAATATTTTTGGACTTTTTCAATTGCCATTGTTTCGCACCCCTCAAACGAAAATCCTGGGTCCGGCACTGCTGGAAAGGGGCAGTGCCTCAAAGAAGATTAGAACCTCATCTTGAATATTATATCCACACAAGTTCAAGCATGCATGCAAGTATGCCTAAACCTCTTCCTCCTGTTCATTTTTTATTTTTATTGTTATTTTTATTTTTTATGTATCATTTACTTTAAGATCCAGCCATGATAAACACGACACACTAAGCTCATGGCCAACCGAAGAACTTTTCTCAGAAGACATTTTCTTTTGGTAAGATTTCCTAGGTGACTTCAGCAACCATTTTGGCTTCCTTCATATTAACAAATTATTATAAAAAAACTGATTTAGTCATATACAATAAGTAAAAAAAAATCTAAAAAATTTATTTAAACTCTTCAAAACAACTTTATGTTGCTACCTGCTTCAAAACAGAGCCACAGTTTAGTTGTTTGTTTTTTCTTTTTGGGCTTTTTTTTGGGGGGGGCAGGCGGGCGGGGGCGTGGTTTTGAGGCCCCGCCTCTTGAGAAACCCTAGTGGGACCAAATTTTACCAAGTTAACCCTATGTTGCCCTATTTGATAGGTAATTAGCATGGGTACGTAATTGAGTTATCTCCCATTTCTTAAGCCTTGTTTATAGGATTAGGGCCTTTTTAAGATTAGTAGAACCATTAGGGGTCTAGTTGAACACCTTAGAATTAGTTAGTTAGAAGTCTTTAGTTGTAAATCCCAAATTATAGAAGGGCTCTTCCCTTAGAGAATTGTGCAACAACCATATAGTGACCAATTTGCCCAGAGCCTTATCCATTAGCCTATTAACTAAAGGAGGGTACTCTCACTACACCAAAAATCGAAAATTGGAACGGAAAAGCGTTCCTAATCCTCCCGTTCCTAATTCGTTAAACCGTTCCAATTTCCGTTCCAATTTGGTACCAACCGTTCCTAATCCAAATTGGAACGGAAATTGGAACGGTTTAACGGATTAGGAACGGGAGGATTAGGAACGCTTTTCCGTTCCAATTTCCGATTTTTGGTGTAGTGTCTAGTCATTCAACCCCAAACCATTTCCCTCCCAAATGGAAACCCAAATGCCCCAAGTGCCCCTAGTTCCTTCATTAGCCAAACCATTAAGACAAATGATCCAAATACCCTCATCCTTATCCTTAGCCACATAACTAAAGGAGGGCATCTTAATCTTTTGGCCAAACCAAAGTCTATATAATGAAAACCCACTCCCATCCAACAAGAATTCCATCTCTCCCTCTCTCATCTCATTTTCCATCCTCTCCTCTCTTCTCATTTCAACTCCTCTCTAAGAATTTCTTCTTCCTCATCAAGAATTAGCGTTTCCATCTAGATCTAGAGCTTCTCCTACAAGATAAAAGAGGAATTCACCAAGGTCCAGCCACCTCCAAGTTAGAGAATCTCTATCATCTCCTATATCTTCCTTCCCTCTCCAACCTAAGGTAACTTTCATCTCCTCTCTCCAATTCTATGTAAATCTACATATTCCTTTAGAATTCCCTTTTCTAATGCACTTTCTCTTTGGGAAATGGGTGTAGGATGTGAGGCCCCACCCCTTGTGGACCCTCACTTTTGTTTGATTTGTGTTAATTATAGTATATTATCTAATTATACTAATTAGAAGGGGTTAGTAAGGGTAGTATAGTATTTTCCTAGGATTTTAGCCTATTTTTTAGGAATTAGTCAATTTTTGAATTTGCTGGAACCTATAGGGTCTTTATTAGACTTTTATAGGTTTGTTAGTCAAATTTTAGCCTATCTTTTAGGAATTAGTCAATTTTTGTATTTGCTAGAACCTATAGGGTGTTTATTAGACCTTTATAGGTTTGTTAGTTAGTTAGAGGCCCTTGTTAGTAATTAAAGACATTAGGAGGGGTTTCTACATGAGGATTTGCAAACTACACCAACAAAGACCAAATAGCCCATGTACTTATCCTAAACTTCAATGGAAACCAAAAGGGCAATTAGGACATTTCCTTTTCATCACAAACTATACATGAGAGAGCTCTCCCTCCCTCATTTCGAACGAGCCTTCATCTCATTTCCATCTCTTTCTCTCTTCCTTCCCTTATTTCCCTCCAATTCCCTCATTTCCCTCCAAGATTCCCCCCCCCTTCTCTCTCAAAAACCCTAGATCTAAGGTTCCTAGTTAGAAGAAGGAGATCCCTACAAGCTACAACACTCATCTCTCTAGAAGAATACCTTCATCTCCTTGATCTCTTATCTCTCTCTAGAACAAGGTAATTCCCTCTCTCTAACTCAATTTCCATAGAATACTCTCTTTCTCTCTCTAGATTTCCATTCCTTATTGCAATTCTCTTGTGGATCTAGGATTAGGAGCTATAGATCTCTCTAGATCTGTAATTTTGGGTTGATTGAGAGCTTGGAGACTTTAGAAGCTTGTTTTCTCTATTGGAGCTTAGTTTTCTCTATTTCTTGCCATTTTCATTGCATTTGGAGAAGAGGCAAGTACAATATACTTATTTAGCATAGAATGCATGTTTTCCTTCATTTGATTCTGCAATTTCAATTCTATGTGTGTTTGATTGCTTAGATCTACCTTTTGAGCCTGTTTTCATTGATTTTTGGCCATTGATGGATAAGATCTCTCATTTGGAAGATCAATGGCCTAATTAATGATGGACTTGTGATGGATGGAGTGTTTTTTTTATGTTTGCTTATGATTCCATAATGAATGGACGACATTAGATGTGATTTTGATGGAAATTGGAATGAAAAGAGGAAAGCGCAGAAATCTGGAAATTTGAAATTCTAGTGTACCCGGTCGACATCCTGGGTATGATGTCGACTGGATACAAAGGAGATTCAAGAAATAATTGGGAGCTAGATTTTCTCTTAGTCACGGGAAATCCAGTGTGCCCGGTCAACATCCAGGCCATGATGTCAACTGGACACTGCAGAGTTTCTGAGACCAGTGTTCTGCCTACCAGGTGGTTGTCCAAAAATTCATGCGTACCCGGTCGACATCTTGGCCATGATTTCGACCGGACACACTGCACCGGATGTTGACTTAGGAGTCATAATCCTAACCTTCCCAGTGTACTCGGTCGACCACCCTTAGGGGATGTTGACCGGATACACTATAGTCTAAGGTCGACCGACCACCCTTCGATTCGACTCTAAGGTCGAAGATACCTGTAACTTCAGGAGCATCAAATACACCTTCCTTGGCATCTGAAACTTCATTTAGGAATTGAATTGATTGATATGGACCTGGACTTGGACCTAAAAGGGGGGCCATGACCTAGGGATTGGACATTTGCTACTTCTACCTTTGATTGGTATGGTTATGGGGACTTGTTAGACTTTATTTCATTAATGTTCACTCTTATATCTATCTATTGTTAATACATGTTAATTAAATAGAAATTGGAAGACCTGAACCTAGAATTTCCTAGTGGTGACCCGGTTTATGGATTGGAGATCATCAACCTGTGTCTATGGCTAGGCGTGCCATCATACATCCTAAGGATGGATGGATGTGATAACTTAGCTGAAGAGGACTGTTATTATGGATTTGTAACCCATTTATGAATGGAAAATGGACTGATCACTACTGAATTTAATATTGATGATGTACTTGGATTGTATTGGACTAAGACCATGACATGGCAGGTCATGGCAATGGATTTGGTAGTGGACTTGGACTCGGATTGTATTTATGGATTGGACATGTACCTTGGACCTTGTATGGATATGATAGGACCTTGCTCGCGGAAGGCAAGCCTAGACAGACACACACCTTTGCTTGTTTCCTTGTGTCGGCATTAAACATTCACTCGGTTGTTATAAACTTACTCATTGGACTGATCATCCTTGGTGAGAGCTATTTGTTGAAGATAGAGCTATCATGATGAGCTATGGTTAGACGGTCGATGGGATTTCGGTTTCGGTCTATAGAGTATTAGAGTGGTTGATATTGTCATTATTATTGGTGGGGCTTGTCATCCCTTGCATTATACTTTATTTTTCTCGCTGCGACTGGTTTACAGTATGAGACGGTCGCGGCGTAATATCCCGCGATGGCCAGCTCGTGTGAATGTGCCACATTGTTATATGATGAGTTAGATCCTTTACTTTCATATTGATCCTTGTTTATTATATCATGTGTGATTGCCTGGCATTGTACCTTTGTACTCTTATGATCTTATTATCGTCTCTATTCTCTTTGATGCATACATCCTATGGTACTTATATATTGTGCATTGCCAGATCTTTGAATCTGACTCATCATTCGGTGCTTAGGTGTTATCCCCAACCCTGAGGGCAACGCGCTCAATGAGGCGCCTATAGCCGGAGATTACGGATGGGGACCGGCCGATCAAGAGGTCAAGCTGGAGATTGGAGAGCCAGCACAAGGGGACTGATTGATTTCTATTTTTGGGTTTTGAGTGTCAATTGTGTGAGCAGGATGGGATCTATTTATATGATTTGTACACATTATATTCTTACTTTGAGATTAGTTAGACTAATGCCTTGCTACACTTGCTCATGATGGATTTGATACCTTTACAGCTTCCGCACTTTATTGTTATTGCTTCCATTATTTTCTATATGCTTCCGCACTTAACAATTGATTATATAATTTGGTAAAAAGTTTTAAATTGGACCTCACTGCGGACCTACGACCTTGAAAGTTCTCGGGTTTTCCAAAAAGTAGCGCGCCAATTACGGGTACCTTAGCGGTAAACTCGGTAATCTGAATTGGGACGTTATATTTTTATGGTATCAGAGCGGGTAAGTCTCTAGAAAATAAAACACACTAGAAACTTTAGGACGTGGTGAGGATTTTGTGTTGGGATACGTGTAAGGACGTTGGATCGGGTAGACTTAGTGCAATCCTAAGTGTTGGACTCAAACTGACTCAAGTTATTTTCTCTTGACAGATGTCAGGGGAGAAGGCACCACCCAGCGTACCACCGGTCGGCGGGCAATCCGACTTAGAGCAGCGAATCCAGTGCTTTCTCCAGGCTTTCCTTGTATCTCATGAGACCCAGGCTTCAGCTCATCAGCAACAATCTGAGAGCTTTGCGTAGTTTCTAACCCAGGTCATGGAGGTTATAGAGAGAGTTGCTCAGCCAACTCAGGCAGTTGTGCCCATTCGGGAGAGGGACCCGAACAAGATTTTCAAGAAGTTCCTCAAGAGAGGACCGTCAGAGTTCTTCGGCACGGAGGATCCCTTAGTTGCAGATGACTGGATCTTGCGGATGAATAAGATATTCAGGGTCTTCGAGTGCTTAGGCTAGCAAAGGGTGCAGCTGGCGACCTATATTCTCATCAACAGTTGCCATCTAATATTAAAAAGAAAAAGGAAATAGATTTAGATTTAGATTCTCACATAACAAGATGGAAACAGAAAACAAACTTCCATTGTTGCATAGTGGAAGTCTCATTCACCAGTATAATGATGATGAATTCTTGAATATTTACTTCTAATGTACTTTATGAAAATAAACAACCCCTAGATTGAGGACAATGAAATGCAAAAGTGATGAATCAATAGTTCTCAAAACAATGATGTGAATGCCAAGTAAGAGAAATCACAACAGTCCAAAGTGTTCAGAGATTTAAGCAGTGTAGTAGTACAAACACTTCATTTAAAAAGGAAAATGTTCATTTCGATTTTTGCATGATTAGAAAGAACATAAAATTAACTTTATGGACCTTATTGGCTACTAATGAAAGAGATTACCATTCATAAGTTATGATAAATTCTAAGTTGAATGTTCTCTAAATATAAGAGATTATTGGGTATACTTCTCAGTGCTATGGCTACCACAGATTGTAGTGGTATTGGTTTCAAAGATAAATTTCACAAATTACAGAGTAGACACAGTTGAACCACAGTTGCCATTTTGGGCGCAAACATAACTTTCTCTTTTTTTTTGGTGAACTCAAAGCCAAATAAAGCAGCCATTGTGGGTCTTACAGTAATGGTCACAACATACTACAACCTCACATAAGCAAAAATCTGACACAAAGTATGATAAAAAAAAAAAAAACTGTTGCAATAAATAGTAGGATATCATCAGAATTCAGATACTAAAAAGGGTTGTGATGTAATAAAAAATGAAAATGAAATAAATGGGAACTAGCAGCCTCAGAAACAATAGGCAATAGGGCAATATGAAAAGCAAGCATAGATAATGCTATAAGTGTTCATAAAAAAATACATGGGATTTTTACCAAAAAAAAACATGGGATTTAACTAAAGTGACTGATTTGGCCTTGTGAGGTTCATCTAATTTTGCATCCATAAGTGAACAAAAAGCCACTGATGCCAGCAACCAAAATTTGTTATCAAGTGAGAGACGCTTTTGGTTCAAGTTTAGCTTTATTCTATGATGAGCATTTTGAATTTTGATAAGCATTTGTCATAAGAAAATCTACTAGGTGAAGTCCCTGAAAAATATGCATCTTACTGTAAACCGATGGAACATATATTTTTTCTTTTACAAAATTGGAAACCATTTGATTTTTATTACTCGTTAATGGACCATGAAAAAAGATTTGTTTAACAAACCATCAGAGGCTTTATGAGCTGGGTTAATTCGCATGATTTGATGTCATCACTTTGATGTTTTCCCTCTTTCCCTTAACCCACCATCTCTTAATTGGATAAGGATAAGGTTTTTATTATTATTTATATTCTAGGGCTTACACTCGGGCATAAAGAGGCTGATGATCTGAATTATAACGGCGAGGATCTCAAGATTGAAGAGAAGTGAATGTTGCATCTGAATTTGCAAGATGATCAATGGCAATATTTTCTCTCTACAATTTTCAGAAGAAAGAATGGTAATAGAATATTTTTCTCTTTTCTTATGTTACATAAATAGAAGAAAGAATGGTTATAAAATATGTACTACCTATTTGGTTTAACACAAGTAAAATGTTTAAAGAGGAATTTACAGTCAAGCCAAAACAAGGGGGGGAAATAAGTGGACTGCCAACCGTAAGCTCTTGAAGTAATCTGAATTATAAGGGCAAGGATCTCAAGATTGAAGAGAAGTGAATGTTGCAACTGAATTTGCAAGGTGGTCCATTTAAATATTTTTTTCTGAATGACTTGTTGAAAGTAATTTGGCTCTGTATTTCCTTTAATAGTTGTACACTTATACATGTATGAAACGTATTACTTTATACCATCAGGCTATTCTACAAGACTACAAGAGAATGCTAATGAATGCTGGATGCATGGTTTTGACAGGGCACCATCTGAATCAAACTAGTTATATGCATTGGAAGAGTACCCAACATGAAGGTTTTGGAATACACCCCTTTGGAAAGGTATCAACTACTAGTAACTGTTGTTTTACCAATAATTACTTTCTTTGAAAATGCTTTCTTATGATAAAAAGCATTTTAGTTCTGATACCATGTTTTACTTTGTTCAGTATAAATTATTTCCTGAGTCATAAAAATCTTGGAGAATGTATGCTCAAAGGAAATCTAGAAGCTTACTCCTGTGAGTGCAGAATCTACTTATCTAGAAGCTTGCTCTTAAGTGGAGAATGCCTGGACCAAGTAGTGTATCTGGAAAGATCTTGAATCTTCGATCTGCTGCGACCATGCAGGTAGTGCACTGTGTTTTTAAGTCCTAACTGGTTCACTCTTTCTTGCCGAAAAGCATATTAAAATTATTAACCTAGCAGTATACTATTTATTAAGTCCTAACCGGTTCACTCTTTCTTGCTTACGAGACCAACTAGTGTACTATTTATGTCGTAAACGATTCGCTCGTTCTACTCAAAATCATATTATAATTATTAGTCAGTCAACTGTAACTAAAAGAGTGCATGTAATCAGTGAATGCTGCATTTCTATTTCATGACTATTGAGGAATCTGCTTGTCATTCTGTACTGAAGAAGTATTTGGTGTAGGTCAGTCTTCACTCACTTAATCTGGCGATATGCCCCAAGTTGAGTCTCCTACAGACTGGAGCACCATACAAGTCAGTTTTGGTGTTGACCATACATGTCAGTTTTGGTGTTGAAGGGTTGTGTTCCTTCTCAAGCATCCATTTTTTGTCCTTGCCTGACGTCGCTGGATGCCTCATTTTACAGGTGAATTCTTTTTCCATCTTTCTAAGAGGTTATGGAATCATGAGCCTCAGCAGAGGTGCAGTTAGCTGAGGTGCAGGATTCTGTTTGTGTTGGGCCCTCTGCAGGATCCATACATGTCAGTTGCACAAGTATGAAAACACCCACCCAACTACCACAACATTCAACATAAAAAATCAAATAAGCACCACAACATAGTGTTAAATAATTTGTCAATTATGTTCCATTTACTCTGAGTCAGAAGTGACTTCAGGTCTTTTACACAAGTAGAACAAAAAAAAAAAAAAAGAAAAAAAGAAATTGGACACAAGTGAACAAATAAACAAAATTTTTGTATAATTGATATTTAGGATGAATGATCGATTCTAGATGAGTGTAAATTAGGCTGAAGATGGCAAGGTTTCAGAATTTCTCTCTCTTGTAGACAGATCTAACAATCCCTGACTGGAGCTACAAAATGTGATGCAAATTATAAAAAAAGAAAAACATCCTACCTTAAACTTGTTTCTTAGACAGCCGCACTTGGTTATCTTTCCTCTTATTTCCAATCCACCGATGCCTAGACTGAGTCCAGAGAAGACAGCTTGCATGACAAACAGTTCCTAATTTTAGTATAAATTTTTTTAGAAAGGAAATTACAGAAATACAACTAATAGAAACAACAGTATTACATCTTTATAAAGGGAAATTACAGAAATATATCCAACAGAAACATAAGTCTTGCATTTTTAAAAAGGAAATTAAAGAAATAAAACCAACAGAAACAAAAGCACTTAAATTAAAAAAAGGGAATTATAGAAATATAACCAATAGAAATGAATACACTTGCCATGATTTACAAATTCAGATGGCTTGCTAGTGTTGCTTGCTCCATGGGATTTACAAATTCAGAGGGATTGTGTTGGGTGGCTGGTGGGGGAGGGGAGATAGGAGGGGGAGAGAGAGATGGTGATTGTCACTATAGAGGATAGGGGAAGAGAGAAGAGAGAAAGAGAAGGACTGAGAATAAGAGAGGTGAGAGAGATAGAGGAAAAAAATGAGAAATATCAAGGGGCAGGGAGAAGAGAAAGAGAGATGAAAAGAAAAAACAAGAAGAAGAAAGAGGATGTGGGGGGAGGGGAAAGGAGAGAGGAGAGAAGGAAAAAAAACAACAAAAAAAAGGGAAAAGCAAGAAACGAAAAGAAGAGAAGAAGTATAGGGAGGATGAAATGGATCATTACGCCTGTGGGAGAGAGAGGAGAGAAGGAAAAAAAACAACAAAAAAAAGGGAAAAGCAAGAAACGAAAAGAAGAGAAGAAGTATAGGGAGGATGAAATGGATCATTAGGCCTGTGGGAGAGAGAGGAGTTCCAGGGAGTGGTACAAAGAGAGGGAGAGAGAAATACAAAGGGAAAGAGAAGGGAGACGTACCAGGGGTTTCTGTAGCATGCTGGAGATGATCTGAGCATACATCACAAGAAGAGATCTCCAAGTCATCGTTATAATGAGTCGAGAACGCAGGAAAAAATTGGAAAGATTGTATTGTGCCCCGCAACACTCTACCAAGAAAAAAAAATGAAAAGGAATCGTTTTCAACTTTCTCATCCCCAAAAGTATACATTTTAATTTTATTATTATTATTTATTTATTTTTGTTTAAAAGTTGCTGCAAAGTTTGCATGTCAAGATCTATGCTTTCTATGATTTTAATACAAAATGTTGAGTACAAAATGTCACAGATAGTCGCTGGACATCTGATTGTAAGAAAGCTAACATCATGATTCTTTTCTTTTCTTCTTCTTTTTTTTTCCATTTTGAGGGGTGTAGTTTCCAATATAGTGCTTTAATGTAAGGAAAACTGGGAGAATATTGGATGATGATAACATGCAAGATACCATTATAGAGGACTACATTATACAACCCTATTTAAATAAATATGTTGTTAGACCCCGGCCCTGTCTAAATGTATTTAATACCTAATTAATATTATTAGGTGTATAATATTTGTTTTGGATGATTTTTTTTTGGATTAGTTGGATTAGTGGGATTTGACCCTAGTTAGGTAGAGTTATGACCTTTTAATAGTTTTATTTGTGTGTGTATTTCTAGTATGAGTGGGCCTTCATGTGCATTACATCAAGCATTTGCCCTACATCGTTTCCATGATTGAACCCAACTCAATTGGACCCAATTCATTTGAACCCAACTCAGCCCATTTCCAAACCAAGACAACCCAAGCCCTTTTTACCAAATCTTCCTAAACAACCTGGACTTGCATGCAATGGAACGAAAGTTCCATTCTATTAAACCCATTCCACCGTCCCTTACTTACCTTCTTCATTCATTCCAGCCAAGAGCTTCTCCTTCTCTCCTCCTCTTCTTCTTCTCAAAGCATCAAAGGGGAGCTCATGCATGTGGGTGCTTTAGATTATATCTTCTTCAACATCATCTCTAGGTCCTACAAGCTCTCATTCATCTCTTCCAACTCACTACACAGTCCATTGGTAAGCCATCTTTCTCTCCTAATCCCTTCATCTTGCTTGAAATGGCAATTAGGATTGTTAAGAAGTCGATGCACCTTCTTCTCTCTCATTATAGCTGTAATCATTGTAGAATCTCATCTCATACATCACCATCTTCTTTCTCTTCCTTGATTGGACTACTAGAAATTTAGCTTTTCACGGAAGAAAAATGCGCCGGGCGCTAAAGAGGCATTAGCGACCGCCTATGGCAGCAACAACAACGGTCGCTAACGACCCACCCACTTTTTCTTCCTCCCGTGCTGGTTTCCTTCCTCCCGCTCGCTGGTTTTCTTCCTAAATCCCTTTTTCTTCTTCCTCCCGCCCGCGCTGGTTTTCCTTCCTAAACCCCCTTTTCTTCCTCCTATTTTTTCTTCCTCCCACGCTGGTTTTCCTTCCTCCCGTGCCCTGCCCTGCCCCGCCGCACTAGCCCCGCCCCCGCCGGAGCCCGCCTCCACCTGTTCTCTCTCTCTCTCTCTCTCTCTCTCTCCCTCTCCCTCTCTCTCTCTCTATTTCTCTCTCTGGCGCTCTGCACTGTCCCGCCGGAGCCGCACCAACCATGCCACCGCCTCTCTTTCCCGCCTGCGCCGGAGCCGTCGCACCAGCCACGCCACCACCGGATCCCGACTGCCCTTTCTCCGTTAGTGCTTTCCATGCCAATCACTGTCCAGGTACACCCCCCCCTCTTTCTCGTCTTCTCTTCTTTTCCCCTTTCTTGGTCTCTTGATTTTTTTGCTCAAAATCTCTTGGTTCTTTTTATTTTATCTGTTTTTCATGATTTCTGTATGTTGTTGATTCTGATTGCAAAGAATTGGAAAGGAAAAGAAGGGGAAATGGGATTACATGTCTGAGCTATTAAAGGTCAAAGGGCCTGTTAATAGAAGAGATGGGTAAAGAGCTCTACTATTTTATATGCTGGTGATGGATGTGATCTCAATGTATTACTCCTTAACAACGGCAACAGTACCTGAATTCTGCCATTACAATTTAATTGCAAGTACATAGGGGCAGCTCTTTATTTAGTCATGATAGAATGCAAATGGGTTGGGGAGAGTGATTTATGCAACGTAGTGTAGTGAGCTGGGGAGTTTGAATGTTCTTCTGCCATTTGGGAATCCCAAGAGGCTACTCCATTGGTCTCCAACGATTTCCCAAATTCTGTAACCCCCTTCAATCAACAGTAGAATGCATTTCTGCACTCCCATTTCACCACCATCAAGGTTCCTATCACCAAAATTAGTAGAATGCATTGTGTTAGTTGCGGATAGAGGGCATTTCATGCCAGAAATTATAAAATGTTAGTATCAGGGCTGTCAATTGTTACTCAATTTGCCCCCTAAACCAGAAGGAATCATGATTTTTTAAGCCTAATTTAATAAGAGCCCATGGCTGTGGATCTTGGGTTTGTTCAGTAATCAAATTTCAGGTGCAAGTATAAAGGCTAGAATCAAGGGTTTGGAGTGATCATGATGATGTGACGCAACCCAAATTGGATCAAGAAAGATTTTTGGACATAGACTCCAAACTGGGTCAAGCTGTGCAGGTTCAAATGGGGATCCTGAGCATTGGATCCAGATCTGGATTCATGTCAGCATTTGAAAATGGTTTTGAGTTTCTAAAGTGCCCTCCAAAAGATGAACAGAAGCAGAGTAAATACAAACCTCAGGAATATTAGACCGGTCCATCCATGGTACCCAGCATGATGTGACCTTTTCATCATATTTTGTTTACTACACAATATAATGTGACCTTTTCTTCTTATACAGAGGGCTATTGTCAATTTCAAGTGTATACTCAGCTCATGGTAGATGTTAATAGGAATTCTCAAGGTAGCTTGTTGACCCCTTGTGGGGGAAAGTCGTTTGAATGTTGAAAATTTCAATGGTACTTGAAGACAGTCTATTCTTCATAGTTGGAAGGATTAATAGTCTTTTAAGGATAGTTTTACTCTAAAACAGGACTTGATTTCTTTTTTCTTTTTCTTTTTTTTTTTTTTAAAGATAACAGGACTTGATTTTTGTCTTCTCTTAGAAAAAGCACTAGGGTGTAATGAGATGAATGGATTATTGTGGGCTTGGAAGGTCCAATACTTGGGTCTTTCTCAGAAATCATTGTTTCATAGGCCGTAAAATCTTAACCCATGCTGGATCTATAAATGCAGAGAGATCCTCTATCTGTGGCCAACTTTGTCAATTTACTTTTGCACTTGGCTACTTTTAAGGAAGTGAAAAATTATCAACTGAAGAGGGAGGGTTTTACTAGATTAACCAGCGTATTGCTAGGATTTCAGCCCATCTCTGTCCTCAAAATCTCCAGGTTTAGATTTCGCCTTTTGATTCTCATGGTTCTCATATTTTATCTGTTCATTTCGACTGTTGAATTTGCTGAATTCTCAGTGTTTCTGGGTTATTTTCTTTGTTTTAATCATGGGTTTTCTCCCCCTTTTGCTAAGATAATGAGTTTCAACTGAAATAAGCTACGTACAATATCTCTTGACATTATTCTTTTGATGTAAATGTTTTGTCAGGTTTGAGGTGCCTAAGGGTATTGGATTTAAGTTGCAGTGACATTAGGTACTTGCCAAATTCAATAGACAAGTTGAAACATCTTAGGTACCTTGACATCTCATGGACATCAATTGAAGAACTACCTAAGTCCATTTGCAACTTACACAGCTTGAATTTAGTAAAAACTTTGAGGCCTCATCAATCTTAATGGGATGATTCCCATTTTTTGCACACAACCCTTTCATTTTCGAGGCCTTGTCTTAGAACACATTATTCTCTGATCAGATCATGGATGACTTACCTATACCCTATATCATTCTTAGAAAAAGACGCCCATGTGTTGCCAACATTCGTAGCTTTTCTCCTGTCATTCTCACATGAAAAAAGTTAAATCCCGATTTGCACATGCAAAGACACACATCATACACACTAATGTTGTAACGTGCTAATATGATGATGATGACTATAAGTGACAACAATGACCACGTTGTTAATATTTGTTAGCATATGAAATGAAATGCAGATCATACTATTGCTTTTGTAAGAATTGACTATGTTTTTGCAAACAGATATTGTTCTTGCAAGAGTTTTGTAGCTTAAGTAAGAGCATGCAGTTGGTCTAGCAACTGCGATTATTTCGGTATGTGTTTTGGTAGCCCTTTCCTCTCGTATTATTTTTTGTCACAATGCTATCACCATTATTTTTTGTCAACCTGTTATTTAGTTTGAGCTGTATTTTGGGGGTTGGAAGTTTCAATGTTTCACCTTTTAACTTTGTAGCCAACTCTTTAGTCCAGTAATGGTGTATTGCAGGATTCATTTGTGGATTTCCCAGTTGCTCTTATTTTACCTCTTTAATGCGGTGTAAATTTGTCTTGTTGAGCGAATTAATGTGTTATTAGAATCCTTTTCATCATCATCATCATCAGTGCTTGTCAATTAACCTGGTTGGAATCGGCTTATTCGAATCCTTCTGCATTTTTTTATTTAACTTAGCATGTTAGTTAAATGTTTTCCCCCAATTCTTCTGTTTAAGTAACTTATCGAACTGTAACAAAAGAGAGTTCCTCAAGCTGCTGAGGTTCTGTTTGCAGGTGAAAGGTATGATAATGGATTTTGGGGAGGACATGAATTGCCAGTTTCTCGAAATTCTGCGGATCTTGTTGGATTCATACACGTTGTTTGGGTCACAGGTGTGGACTTTATTTCTTTAGCCTTTTTTAAGCAAAATGGTATGAAAACCACTTTGGTTTTTGAAATGTTCCTCACTTTCTTCTTCGTGAAAAGTTCACGAATGGTAAAAAGGGTTCTCATTGTCTTGTTACAGGTTTCACCCCCTCCCAAACATTAATTTTCAAAAAGCAGAAAATTTATATTGTTTTACCTCCAACTGGTTTATCTTGTCAAGAATGAAAAGGTTTAACTCATTTTGCAATGAAGGGCTTAATGTCTACAACATGGCATTTTATATAGTTAATGTCTCCTCACCCATACATAATCTCAAATGGCATTTTCCCCCTCTTTTATGTAAGTTACACATGGGTTTTGTTCTTTCCTGCTCATACAGTCATACCTAATTCTGGTATTTCTTGTTAATCCCCATATCTATCTTAGCATGTGTTGCCACCTTGTAGCTTCTTGTTTCTTATCTGCCCAACATTAGTCATTCATGACTTGCAGGAACAGACGGAATGAGATTCCAACTCTCGGATTGCTCGTACAGTTGAGACGTAGGTTTAAGTTAGAACTATAACTTAAAACTTAGAAATCGAAACTCTGGGCACCCAAAACGAGCAAACGGACTCCGTTTCCTGTGAAACTTGACGGGCACGGGCCTGTAGTCATTCACGACTTGCAGGAACTAACGGAACGAGAATCTGACTCTCGGATTGCTCGTAAAGTTGAAATGTAGGTTTAATTTAGAAACTAACTTAAAACTTAGAAAACGAGCCTCTGGGCGCCCAAAACGAGCAAACGAGCTTCGTTGCCCGTGAAATTTGACGGGCCCGGGCCCGTAGTCATTAATGACTTGCAGGAACTGACAGAACGAGATTTCAACTCCCGGATTACTCGTAAAGTTGAAACGTAGGTTTAAGTTAAAACCTTAACTTAAAACTTAGAAAATGAGCATCCGGGCGCCTAAAACGAGCAAACGGGCTCCGGTGCCCGTGAAACTTGATGGGCATGGGCCCGTAGTCATTCATGACTTGCAGAAACTGATGGAACGAGAATCCGACTCCAGGATTGTTCATAAAGTTGAAACGTAGGTTTAAGTTAAAACCTTAACTTAAAACTTAGAAAACGAACCTTCGGACGCCCAAATCGGGTAACCGGGCTCCATCGCCCGTGAAACTTGACGGGCACAGGCCTGTAGTCATTCATGACTTGCAGGAACTGACAAAACGAGATTCCGACTCCCGGATTGCTCGTAAAGTTGCAACGTAAGTTTAATTCAAAACATTAACTTAAAATTTAGAAAACCAGCGTCCAGGCGCCCAAAATGAGCAAACGGGCTCCGGTTCCTGTGAAACTGGATGGGCATAGGCCCGTGCCCATTCCTAACCTGTCGGAACTGACAGAATGAGATTCCGACTCCCGGATTGCTCGTAAAGTTGAAATGTAGGTTTAACTCAAAACTTTAACTTAAAACTTAGAAAATCAGCCTCCGGGCGCTCAAAACGAGCAAACGGGGTCTGGTGCCAGTGAAACTGGACAGGCACGGGCCCGTGGCCATTCCTGACTTGCCGGAACTGACAAAACGAGATTCCGACTCCCGAATTGCTCGTAAAGTTAAAACGTAGGTTTAACTCAAAACGTTAACTTAAAACTTAGAAAACCAGCTTCCGGACGCCCAAAACGAGCAAACGGGCTCTGGTACCCCTAAAACTGGATGGGCACGGGCCCGTAGTCATTCCTGACTTGTCAGAACTAACGGAACGAGATTCCGACTCCCGGATTGCTCGTAAAGTTGAAACGTAGGTTTAATTCAAAACGTTAATTTAAAACTTAGAAAACCAGTCTCCGGTTGCCCAAAATGAGCAAACGGGCTCCGGTGCCCGTGAAACTGGACGGGCTCGGGCCCGTAGTCATTCCTGACTTGCAGGAACTAACGGAACGAGATTCCGACTCCCGGATTGCTCGTAAAGTTGAAACGTAGGTTTAAATTTCAAAATTTTAATTTTAATACTTAATTTTGTTTATATTTACTATAAATTGCTAATTTTTATAATTAACTTCTAATATTTATTTCCCTTTTTGTCTTCAGGTGTGAGAGCATCGGATCCATCACGGCAATCTGCACGGACAATATATTTTTACTTTTTTTTTTGTTTTGTTTGGATGGAATTTTAGTAATGGATGTAATTTGTTGAACTTTTATGATGTTTTGAATATCATTAATATAAGACTTTGTTTTGTTATTAGTATTTTTAATTGATAGTAGTATGTATAAAAAGCAGGTACAGGTATAAAACGTAAGAATAAAATTGAGAAATTAAAAAAATTTATTTAAAAAAAAATATCACTTTTAGCGACCGCCAATAGTTAAAATTTTTAACTATTCGCGGCCGCCAAAAAAAGTATTAGCGACCGCCAAGTTTAAAAACATAAAAAATATATATATAATTTTTTTAAAACGTATTAGTAGCGGCGGTCGCTAATACTTTTTGCGACGAAGTTTTGGCATCGTTGTCTTGGCGGTTGCGAATGGGTATTAGCGACCGCCTCTTGACTTTTAGCGACGGCTAATGGCGGTCGCTAAAAGTCCATTTTCTAGTAGTATAAGAAAACCTCAAACTAATGCTTCATTCTACTTATCTCCATGACTGTAGGAACCCAATTTCATTACATGCATAATGATTAGCTCTCATCTATTTATTAATCATTGTAGGAGTTTCTTATGAGCTAGTATTTTGGGGATTTTGGCCAAATTGAGTTCAAGAGAATGATTAGAGTGTAAAGCACCTAAAAAAGACAATATTGAGCAATTTAGAGTTATGCATGTGATTGTTTCATTGATTGAGTGATATTATTCCATTAAATGCTAATTCAGCCTTTTCCATTTGATTAGATTGTTAATGTAAAAATAGGTTCTTTTGTAACACAATGGAAATTAAAATGTATATCAGAATGGATAGATTGAATGGTGTTTGGAAGAGCATGGCGGCTCTCTTTCATGCAGGTATAACCTTTGGAAAGGCTTGTGAGAGAAAAGGATGGAAATCAGTTGAAATAGGGCAAAATTCTGCCAAAAAGTTGTTCAAGACCTGAAGGCTCACTATAGCGAACCCAAGGTTCGCTCTTGCGAGACATGCTGCTGGCTCGGATGGCCAAACGGCAAGGTATCTCGCTATAGCGAGATCTGGGCTCGTTATAGTGAGTTGGCTCAGTGGGCTGAGCAATGGCAACTTTGAACTACCATAACTTTTGATCCGTATGTCGGATTTTGGAGTTCTACATGGTTGGAAAGCTCTTGGAACGTAGAAATCAATGGTCCATATATCCTCATGATCAAAGGTTGGCAGAGAAAGTGAAAATGTGGATCAATGAACTAGGACTATCTCTTTTGGGAAAAGAGACTTTAAACCTAGTTTGGACCCTAGATTGGAAACTAAGGACTAAACCCTTATAATCAATCCATGAGGATGATTGTGGCAAAAACACTAAACCAATAAGGTTCTTAGGGTGTGATAGGATTGACCTAGTCGGCCCCTAGACATGTAAACCCTAACCGATTAATTAGGTCAAATGGAATTGTAACACATGAGAAATCTTGGGCTGAGATCATCTCATGTGCCTATTCGTTCGTCTAGTACTTTACCATGGGTGTTGGTTTAGGGACTTAGGTGTACCACGTACACACACAAAGAGACACTAATAAAATGTAGCACTGGCATCGAATTACTTAAAACTACATCGAAATGGACGGTTAAAGATGGCAGGTAATTAGATTAGGTTTGGCTAGTAAATCTCCTTGATTCTATTAATCGAATTGCATTTGCATATTGTTATTGACTTTATTATTGCCCTCTAATGTCTCAATAATTGCTTATATCCAGTATGCGTATTACTTCTCAAGTATTATTGCAAATGTCCTATAAATTTATCGTACATTGATGTGAATAGCGGACTGAGTAAATATGACCAGATTGATTGAAATGACTAGAATGAATTGAATGGAACCTAAAACATTCAAAATGGATTGAATGTAAAAGTCTTACTCAAGTCCTATTGATTGAATCAAATGAGTCGGCACTACTAAGCTTTGACCGGATGATACTCGATGGGGTTGAATCTAGGTTTAGAATTGAACATCGCTGCGCAGTAGATAGTTTAGAGCACCGGAACTTCAGATTTCGAATAGCCAGGAGGACCTTTGGCCGGGCCCTTATTGGCATCCCAATGATTCCTTCTCTCTAAAAGAGATGATGGATGAGCTTAGGTAGCCAACTAGAATGTAAAGTATTCGATTTTTATTCGAAAAGCATGATTTATTCATAAATGCACAATGTGCCTAGTAGACTATTGTTTGACCTCTTGAATTTATTCATCTTTAAATTCTAATTAGAATAACATGTGTTCAGTTTTAATTGCTCATATATTGTTGAACCTTCGTATCCATGGTGCTACACTTGATGTCACAGGGATCCAGGTTACCAAAAGGAATTACTATTAATTCATCATATTAGAGATCTGATTGGTAAGGTTAATGGTTAGCTTCGACTGTCGGAGTACGTACAAGAGTGATATTTATGATTTGATGCTAGATAATTAATCTTGCAATTAGTTGAGTATACATTGTAGGTTTAAATTATTAGCTTTGTTAAGACTAATTGTTATGTAATGGATTGGTTAATGGACTGCTCCTGACTTTGATATTGATATTATACATGTTTCTGCAAATAAATGATCTTTGACAAGTGTCAGTGATTAATGCTCACACGTGAAATGTGAAATTTTCTCTTTTGCGAATTCAGACTTGGTCCGGAACAGGTGAGTTCACAGGAATACGTGTTTCACATGCCTCGAGAACTGTGATGCCCCGGAGTCCCACATCGACTATAGAGAGGAAAGTGACTGGGGTTATATGTAAAGTTTACACCCTTACGTTGCATGAGGCCTTTTAAAACCGTGCGGCCCCGGAAAACGTAAAAACTCCGAGGTTAAGCGTGCTCAGGCGGGAGCAGTACTAGGATGGGTGACCTCCTGGGAAGTCCTCGCTCTTGCACGCGGGCCAAAGCGGACAATATCATGCATGTGTGAAGGGTGGGGCGTTGCAAATGGTATCAGAGCCGACTCTCGACTAGTTCGAGTGTGGGTCCCCTGCCGTGGTCTGGTGCAAGTGGGCGGGTCTCCATGTGGGCGGGCCAAGAGGGCCGGCAGGCTACAGGGACTGGCAGGCTACTGCACAGGGACGTGCAGCCCTAAGGGGGGTGGATTGTGATGCCCCGGAGTCCCACATCGACTATAGAGAGGAAAGTGACTGGGGTTATATGTAAAGTTTACACCCTTACCTTGCATGAGGCCTTTTAAAACCGTGCGGCCCCGGAAAACGTAAAAACTCCGAGGTTAAGCGTGCTCAGGCGGGAGCAGTACTAGGATGGGTGACCTCCTGGGAAGTCCTCGCTCCTGCACACGGGCCAAAGCGGACAATATCATGCATGTGTGAAGGGTGGGGCGTTACAAGAACCACTCTAATCAGGAAATTATCAGGTCCGAGATGTGACACATGTGCATCAGATAAATGACATTAGCATATGAGCATTTCTCCCCATGAGCCAAAATGGCAAAGCTTTAAGTCAGTTGATGAAATTTTGTACATTGTTCTATCTCAAAGGTTCAATTTGAACTTATTTTAATGAATCTCAGAATAATTATGTGCCAGATAAAAATTTGTTTTTGACATTTCCAAATTATGACACAGAACTCCTATCCAATAGTGGAGATTGTTTGAGTATCTATGTATACAAAATGCCAATAATGTCACATCAAGCAAAAAATATAAAAGGAAGCGCGTGATTATAACCTGAATTTTTAAGTTTTAGGCCCAAAATTTATAGTTTGAGTAATTTTAAAAACATCTCCATCGTACATGTGGGACAAGCATACAGTGATTTAACACATTGATAGGGTAGGTCACAAATGAATGAACCATAAAGAATTAATGAACAAGAATGTAATTCGTTAATTGAGTTTTTGAATTATATTATGCGTTGTTGATACAAAGCTCAGCAAACGATCTTCAAAGGTGTATTCCCTAATACAAGGCATTTATTATGCAAATGGCACATAAACAAGAATGTCCTAGCGAAATGTAAGAAGTTGTTTGGAACAAAGGAGAAGTGAGATAGATTCACATTGTATTGGAATATGTTGGTCCATTCCTCCACAGAAGAAGAGTATATTGAGAATCTGAGTAAGTTAAATCAAGAGTTCACAACATATCCTTCAGCACTGCAGTACGTGAAGGATAGTGGGTTAGATGAATACGAGGAGAGATTTGTCTCAGCGTGGGTAGATAAATGCATGCATTTTGAAAATACTACATCAAATAGGTGAGCCTCATACTTTCATTATCCCATAATTGATACTTTATACTTATTTTTATACATTCGCATGCAAACCAATTAATTTTTATGTTATTGCTATAGGGCCGAGTCTTCACATTCATAGTTAAAGAGGCGGCTTGGTTTATCTCAAGGTACATTTGAGTCAAATTGGGCAAAAACACACAACTTGCTTGAATTACAACATACAAGTATTAAAGCACCATTCAAGAAGAGCAAGACAATCATGCAACACAGTTTCAAGCCCTCTGAATTTAAGGAGCTTAATGGGAACATCTCACGAAATGCATTGGATAAAATATTGGTAGAAACTAAGAGATCAAGTATGGTTGGAATTGATAGGATTGCATGTGGATGTATTATTTGTGCCAGACACGGGTTGCCATGTGCACATGAGATCGCTACATATGTTTCAGAAGGACGGCCAATTCCCCTGCAATGTATACACCCGCATTGGGCCAAGCTTGACATACATCCTTGTACCATTTCGAAGCGCTCAAATCTGGAGTTGGACTGCAAGACGGAGTTGGGGTTACTTGAACATCGGTTCAATGAATATGATCAAACAAGAAAACTACAACTCTTAAAGAAGATGAGGGAGCTGTCAAAGCCAGACAGTACCTTTTTGTTAGAACCCGAAGTTAAGACCCGAACGCGTGGGCGACCACATAGTAGGATTGATACATCAACCAGAAGAGAACCAAGTGCTTTTGAGATGGTACAATTTGCACACCTTATCAAAGATGTTGCAACCGATGGTAATTGTGGTTTTAGAGCAATTGCTGTTTTGATTGGTCATACTAAAGATGGATGGAGACAGGTTAGGAGAGAACTCTTGCAGGAGTTGCTGGCACATGTGGAAAGTTACAAAGCATTATATGGAGTGGAAAACAGAGTTGAAGAACTCATTGAGACACTATCATACTATGAGGATCATCCTTCATATAACCATTGGTTGACTATGCCTGACATGGGGCATCTTATTGCATTTCGTTACAACTTGGTTCTATTTCACTTCAGCAGGTCACAGTGTTTGACCTTTCTTCCTCTCAGGTCACCACCGTTGCCTGCATCTACTCGGTTGGAGATAGTGATAGGTTTTATTAATAAAAACCACTTTGTTCAGGTATTGAATTTAAAATTAGATTACTTGTCTACAATATAAATGTTAACGTAAATGACATGTTTTTTTTTTGAAGGTATTCATGATCCCAGATCATCCTGTTCCACCTTTGCCAATAAATGGAGAGAATTCCATCTTCCTTGCGCGAGCGGTTGGGAATTAGCATACAAAGATCGAATCGGACGTTTTAAAAAGATTATAAGTCCAGATGTTGCCACATGTGAGACTGTCTCATTGGATTGAGAAGATTGTATTTTCTTATTTTTATTTTTTTCTTTCGAACGATCATTTAGCCACATGGTTGGCAGAGTTCATGTATTTTCTATATGTATGATCCCATAAATTCACAACAATTTGGGTTTAGAAATACAATTAAGTTCTTTTCAGAATTTATATTACATCTACCATCCTTCAAAATATGCTAGCAATGCCAACTCATACAACCCATAAAATCAATGTAACCAAAATGTATGACGATGCCAACCCACACAACCCATAAAATCTATTACAGTCGTGGAACATAATCATGAAATCAACTACTGTCCCTACGGGGCCTACGTGCGTAAGAACGAGCAGTCATGCTAGGGTGTCGGACCGTGCGCTCTGCCTCTTCGATAGATATTCTACGTAAAACATGTGTTGCATGCTCGACGTGAGTGTCTATACCATAAAGGTCTTCAATCCAGCCATCTGGTCCCCGAGCGACGACTCTATCAAGGATGCTCAGGGCACCCGCATTGCGCTGCAATTTGGCTATAAATTAATTAGTTAACTGAAACATATTAAAAGAAAAGGCTTAATATTAATATATTAATATTACCATCTCATAATCAATGTTTGAACTAGGTTGGGCATCTGGAGGACGTGGGCGAAAACTTGATTGGAGGTTAGGATTCTGCAGCAGCCTCCATGACACTCGTGCGTACCAATCCGTGTAATTTGGTACGCAATCCCAAGGACGTCGAACCGATGTGCTTCGATTCAGCCCGGACAGTAGGTGGTTATTCCATCTTTCTCATACTTGATCAAAATATTGATACGCAATGTGGTATGCATTTGTGGTTGGGCCTCGTGCAGCACGAATCGGAATTAATGGAGGTGGAGGAATAGTCTGCACCCTACCAAACTGTCTTAGGATCCTATCTGGATGATACGGCTCAACAACGTCTATGGACTTAATGCATCCACAGTAGAAAGCGACCTCATTAAATAGATGGTGCCGCCTAATAACGCGATAAGGATCTCATGTGACCTGTAATGACCAAAACAATTGTTAGAAGTTTTATGTCATTCACTCCAATAACAGCTTGACAAGCAATTTTAAGTACCTATTCTGCACCCATAAAATCTAGCCGTTCTCGCAGTGATTGTAGAGGAGCAGCAATCTCTCTACGAGGGAGCCAGCGATGCACTCGGGGCTGACTAGCTCCATAGTGAATGTTGGGAGTTGGAGCCAAACACTCAAAATGCTCATAAATCCACCCCTCTAACAACGTAAGATATCCAGCAACTTGTGAGCATTGTGTCTTCGGAAAGCAGTGTAGGTTCAAGTTCAGGACAACTGTTCATTGGACCAAAGGTACTTTGGATTACATCTACTCTGATCTTTGGGGTCCCTCTCGTGTTTCGTCTCTTGGTGGTGGTTTATACATGTTGACTTTCATTGATGACTATTCTTGGAAGGTTTGGGTGTATATTTTAAAGCACAAACATGAAGCTTTTGCGCAGTTCAAGCAATGGAAAGCTATGATTGAAAAGCAGACAAGTAAACAAATCAAGCGCTTGAGAACTGACAACGGCTTGGAATTCTGTAACAGTGCTTTCAATGAGTTCTGCAAGAATGAAGGGATTGTGAGACATCGCACAGTCCGGCATACACCGCAACAGAATGGAGTTGCAGAACGGATGAACAAGACTATTTTAGCGAAGACCCGGTGCATTCTCTCCAATGCAGGGTTACCAAGGAAGTTATGGGCGGAAGCTGTTAACACAGCTTGTTATCTCATTAACCGGTCTCCATCAACAGCTATAGAATGTAAAACTCCTACAGATGTATGGTCTGGATCTCCTGCTGATTACACCAACTTGCGAATATTTGGTTGTCCTGTCTATGCTCATGTGAATGATGGAAAGCTTGAACCAAGGGCAAGAAAGTGCATATTTTTAGGATATGCAGATGGTGTGAAAGGATATAGGCTATGGTGCCTAGATGGGAAATCTCCCAAATGCATTATAAGCAGAGATGTGACCTTTGATGAGTCTGCTATGTTCAAACCAAAGGAGTGTCATGATGCTGGAAACAAAAATGATGTCAGTAAAAGGTGGAGGATAAAAACAGTGGTGTCAGTAAATAGGTGGAGCTTGAGAAGGAAGCTTCAGGAAACTTGCAGGATAAGGTACAAGCAGATGTCCTAGTTCGACAAGATGTAGAGGAGATGCAAAGCTCAAATGAGGAAACTGTAGTTCCAAATGATTACATGCTTACTAGGGACAAAGAGACAGTACAAGAAACTGCACTTTTATTTCGTCGCTAAAAGTCACAAAACGTTGGTAAAACAATTTAGCGACGAAAATATTTTCGTCGGCCAGACGTCGGTAACAAGTGGTGGACAAAACCTTTTATCGACGAAATATTTTTTCGTCGGCAAAAATTGGATTTTTACCGACGATTATTTGACTTTTACCGACGTTTTAAAATCGTCAGTAAATTTTTTTTTTTAATTTTTAATAAATACGTTTACCGATGATTTATTTCGTCGGCAAAAGTAAAAATAAAAAAAATAAAATGACCTGTATCGACGATTTTTTTCGTCGGTAAAAGTAAAAATAAAAATAAATAAAAAATAAATCGACTTTTAACGACGACGTTTTTCGTCGGCAAAGTAAAAAGAAAAATAAAAAAAATAAAATGACTTTTACCGACGATGTTTTTTGTCGGTAAAAGTAAACATAAAAATAAAAATTAAAAAATGACTTTTACCAATGATTTTTTTTCGTCGGTAAAAGTAAAAAGAAAAATAAATAAAAAATAAAATTACTTTTACCGACGAAAAAACGTCGGTAAAAGTCATTTTATTTTTTTTTAAAGATTATATTTCTTTTCCAATATAATTTTCCTGTAAACCTGTTTATACACCTGTATCAAAAATAAACTTGTTCATGTACCTATATTCAATATAAAAAATGCATCCAAACAAAAGTTGTTAAATCAACAAACAACCATCGCCATTTTTCATCCAATAATTCATCTCATTAACCAAATATTACAATCAATAATGATAGGGTCCCGTATAAATGTCCAATATACATAAACAAATAAACAAAAAAGAATAAAACACCCCCAAAAGTTTGCAACCGACCCGAAAGCATCAATCAATCTGCAATGAGAAAAACAACATTAGAATCTTTTCAATGAATTAAATTATAAATGAAAGATAAACATGTATATATAAATCTTTTCCTAAGTCCGATTCACTACAAGTCAATTCCTACAAGTTATTTTGGCATTGAGAAAGCTTTTGTTAATCACTTGACAAGAGTATCTAAACTATGTTTATGGGGAAAATTCCAAGTGATAACTAGTACCGTTAGCAATCTCATAATCTTGAAATCATTTTGCAGGTTTGTAGCAAGAATTCTCATGTGTTTGCAGAAGTTCAATGAATCATGAAAAGACACACAATCCTAAGTATCATGAAAAGACCAAACACATTGATGTTAGGGCACACTTCATTCGAGATGTCATCGCCGAGGGTGCTATTGCAATGTGTTAAAGTGTAAACTTGTATGATATTTGGCCCAACCCACTTGTATGATAGTAGGCCCAGCCCAAGTGTAAATAGGAGACCTAGTCATAATGTGTACAGCACGATAGATTCATTATCTTTCCATTCTTAGAGATCTAATTGATCTAATTAGGTTTTAATTCCTTGATTTGTAGCCATATTTAGGCATTGTAAAGGCTATTTAAAGAACAGAAATCCAAGATGACAAGATCATCGAATGTGAGGTTTTCACAGAACTCTCTCTCTTTCGTTCTTGGCATATGCTTCTGAATGTCATATTATCAGAGCTTGAGTTCTAGGAGATCTTCTTCCTTCTTCATTCTGAGAGACTTCTAAAGCTTCGGTTCTTCTCTTCTCTCTGCGTGGGATATCTCTGATCAAGGTGGCCCACCTCTGATCAAATCACTTGTAGCCAGCAATCTACATGATGATGATCGACTATTCTTCAAAGGATTTTTGAAGATTTTTCTGGATTTTTTCTTCGTCGGATCAGGTGTTATTCACTCACTTCTTCCTCTGGCATTTTGGACGTTTTTTCCTCCTAAAGATTTCATCTCAGCCGTCCAATTTTGTGGATATTTCTCCAAATCCAATCAAACTTGGACTAGAGGACACATCTTTTGATCTCCTCCAGGATAATGTCCTATGATCTGTGATTGGATCATGCTGTGGGGCCCACGTATCTCTCCTGCTCTGGATCTCAAGGTCGTATGGCTTCTTTATTCTTGTTTTGGAGCCAATTTTGCTACATCCTTCTCTGTGTTCTCTTAACCACTACCACTGCTTTCTTTTAGTACAATCATCTCAGTTATTTTGCTCTTCAGTAATTGTTTGGTGCTACACTACTTTGGTTATTTTGGTTATTTTTTGCACTCTCTGGTGGCTGTTTGTGTGTCTTCAAGTTGGTTTTTTTCTGCTGGTAGTAGGATTTCTGAATATATCTGCATTAATAGTTATGGAGACAGGAGATATTAAGTTGATCAAGTTTAATGGTAAAAACTATACCACTTGGGCTTTTCAATTTCAAATTTACCTTAAGGGTAAAGAACTCTTGGGTCATATTGATGATTCAGATCCCACACCTACTGATGACAAGCTCTTAGCTAAATGGGAGGTTGAAGATTGGCAGATCATGACCTGGATATTGGGGCCCGTCGATGCACAGTTTATCCTGAACCTTCGCCCATACAAGACTGCCAAAGAAATGTGGCTTTATTTAAAAAAGATAAATTTGCAGGAAAATTCTGCTCGTAGGTTTCATTTAGAACATGAAATCTCGCAGTTTGTTCAAGGGACCTTGTCGATACAGGATTACTACTCTCAGTTTACAAGTCTGTGGACTGATTACGTGGAGCTTATTTATGCTGACCTCCCTGCTGCCTCCTTAGCCTCTATTCAAGAGATCCATTAGACGAGTCAGCGGGATCAGTTTCTGATGAAGTTACAGCCACAATTTGAAACTGTCTGGTCCAACTTAATGAGCCGGGTGCCATCCCCCTCACTCGAATCATGTCTGGGCAAACTCCTTAGAGATGAACATCGCTTGGTGACTCAGACGACACTTACACAGAATGCTCCTCAGGCTGTTCCCATCGATGTTGCTTATGTTGCCAGGGGTAAGCCTCAAGGCCGGGACATGAGCAAGGTCAAATGTTTTTGCTGCCACAAACTCGGACATGTTTCCACTAAGTGCGACCAGAAGTTTTGTTCCTACTGTAAAACCAAAGGTCATGTTCTTCTGGAATGCCGGACGCGACCTCAGAATCGAGCACAGCAACAGAGAGCCTACTCTGCTCATCTTCCTGACGCTTCTTCACCAGTCATGCCTGCACCACCTGCTGTCACTTCTTCTTCTACCCTCACTCCTGAAATGGTCCAGCAAATGATCATAAATGCTTTCTCTGCATTTGGCCTATCAGGTAATCCAAAATCTTCAGTATCCACCTGGTATATTGATTCAGGGGCCTCCAATCACATGACACACTCTCCTGCCAATATGACCCATATTAAGGAGTATGATGGAGACCTTTGCATCAATACTGTTGATGGTGGCAGTATTCCCATTTCTGTTGTTGGACAGGTTCCTCACTCCTTATCCTTGCATAATGTTTTTCTTTCCCCTCGCTTAACCGCAAATTTGTTATCAGTTGGTCAACTTGTTGATAGTAATTGCTCCATCTTGTTTTCTCGCTCTGGTTGTGTTGTGCAGGATCAAGTATCAGGGAAGGTGCTAGCGAAGGGCCCTAAGCAGGGACGACTATTTCCCCTCCAGATTTCGTCAAAAGAAAAGCTCCCTTCAGAGTCTGCTTTGTTTTCCCATTTTAGTCAAAATAAATGCCAGTTGTGGCATAATCGTTTAGGACATCCTAATTCCAAAACTTTGATGTTTTTATTAAATTCTGGTTTAATTAATGACAATAAAGTTTCCTTTAAGGATGTTTCTTTTAATTGTGATAGCTACAAGATGGGGAAAGGGAAAACCCTTCCTTTTCCTCTTCATGATTCTTTAGCAATGAAATGTTTTGATATTGTTCATAGTGATGTGTGGGTTATTGCACCCGTTCTTTCTCATTCTCATTATAAATACTTTGTTACATTCATTGATGATTATAGTCGTTTTACTTGGATTTATTTTTTGCATGCTAAGTCTGATGTTTTCTCGGTTTTTAAAGTTTTCTTGTCTTATGTTGAGAATCAATTTTCCACTAGCATTAAAATTCTTAGGACTGATTCAGGGGGGGAGTATGTTTCTACGGACTTTCAAACATTTTTGCAATCCAAAGGCATTATCTCCCAGCGATCTTGTCCTTACACCCCCCAACAAAATGGTGTGTCTGAACGAAAAAACCAACATCTTTTGGATATTGCTGGTTCACTTTTGTTAACATCTTCTGTTCCAACTAGGTTTTGGCTCGAAGCCCTCTCAACCACTGTGCATGTCATAAATCGCCTACCTTCATCTAGATTAGACAACCAGACAAGAATCCACTCTATGATCATCTTCGTCCTTTTGGGTGTGTTTGTTTTGTTCTTCTTCCTCCCACTGAGCGCACTAAGTTAACAACTCAATCCTCCATCTGTGCCTTTCTTGGTTATGCTCTTAATCAAAAAGTCTATCTATGTTATGATTCTAAAGCCAAAAGAATTCGAGTGTCTCGCAATGTCGTGTTTTTTGAAAATCAATATTTCTTTCCAAGGCATGGTGATTCGAATGACTCTGTCTCGTTCTCGTTTTTTACCATCATTTTGAGATACAATGCCTCCACCTGTTACTCGTTTTAAGCCGGATTTTGTGTATAAACGACAGAATGTTACAGGTGATCCTGCCTCTGGGTCTCTTGCTACGCCTACCCTGACTGCTCCTGCTCTTGCACCTGATCCACTTCCGGAGCCTCCTGCTTCTGATCATGCACCTAATCCACCTCCGGAGCCTCTTGCTCTTTGTCGATCCATTCTCCACATAAAGCCACCTGATCGATATGGCTTTACTCATGCTTCATTATTAACCACTTTGTCTTCTATTTTTATTCCTAACTCGTACTCTCAGGCAGTGCAGCATGATTGTTGGAAATAGGTTATGCAGGAAGAACTTACTGCTCTTCAAACAAATCATACATGGGACATTGTTACCTGTCCTTCCTCTGTCAAACCCATTGGATGCAAGTGGGTATACTCGGTGAAATTAAAGTCTGATGGATCCTTGGATCGCTACAAAGCTCGTCTAGTTGCACTTGGAAACAGGCAGGAGTATGGTATCGACTATGAGGAGACTTTTGCTCCAGTGGCCAAAATGACAACTGTAGGTACAGTTCTTGCAATAGCCGCCTCTCAGTCATGGCCCCTATATCAGATGGATGTGAAGAATGCTTTTCTTCATGGGGATCTTAAGGAGGAAGTCTACATGCGTCTCCCTAAAGGAATTCCTTCTTCTTTTAAGACCAATGTTGCTCGATTACGACGCTCATTATATGGCCTTAAACAGGCACCCAGAGCTTGGTTCGACAAGTTCCGAACCACTCTCCTTCAGCTTTCTTTCATACAGAGCCCGTATGATCCTTCGATGTTCACACTTCATTCATCCAAAAGATCCACAATTCTCCTTGTGTATGTCGATGATATCATTATTACTGGCCCTCACAGTGATATGATTCGACAGATACAGGCCTCTCTGCAAGATAAGTTTCATATGAAGGATTTGGGACCTTTAAATTATTTCTTGGGTTTGGAAGTTCATCAATCAAAGAAAGGCTTGTTTCTTCATCAGCACAAATATGCTACTGACCTAGTGGATCTCGCCGATCTCTATGATTCTAGCCCGGTCGACACACCGTTGGAAGTAAATGCCAAGCTTCATCAACAAGACGGCGATCTCCTTCCTGATCCTACATTCTATCGTCGTTTGGTTGGTAGCCTTGTCTATCTAACCATTACTCGACCAGATCTCTCTTATGCCGTTAATCTGGTCAGTCAGTTTATGACGGCCTCATCGCATCATCATTTGGCGGCAGTCAAACGGATTATTCGATATATCCGGTACCTCTACTCGCGGCTTATTCTTTCCAGTTGGTACACCACTTACACTCACTGCTTATTCTGATGCGGATTGGGCTAGCTGTCCGTACACACGTCGCTCTACTACAGGATGGTGTGTTTACTTGCACTACTAGAAAAAATGGTTTTTATATCGGCTAAAAACCGATATAAAAGACCTACTATATATATCGGTTTTTCAGCAAACTTCAAACCGATATAAGTACCCCCGATATAATAAACAACTATAACCGATATAATGTGTATTATTTCATATCGGTTTTTGGACAACTGATGTCTTTTGAACCTGAAATTATAACACATATTACTGTAAAACCGATATAAAAAAAGTGAAACCGATATAAAAAATATTTATAATATCGATTTTCGGAGAACTTATGTGTTTTGAAACTGAAATTATAGCATACATTATTGTAAAACCGATATAAAAAAGAGTGAAACCGATATAAAAAATATTTATAATATCGGTTTTCGGAGAACTGATGTGTTTTAAAACTGAAATTATAGCATACATTACTATAAAACCGATATAAAAAAGAGTGAAACCGATATAAAAATTATTTATAATATCAATTTTTTGGGATTGTATTATATCGTTTGTTCTGTAACCTATTTAATATTATATATGCATTTTTTTTTTATAAATAGTCCTTCTTAAAAGGGTCAGGTGACCTTACGGTCACCTGGCGGCTAGCCGCCCTTGCAGACCCACGGTCAGCTTTCTAGTAAGCATTTTTTTTTTCAAGATAATTTTCTGTGCTTCCTGTGGCTAACCGCCAGTGCACCTACGGCTAGCCGCAATGCTAACCGTGGGATTACGGTTTGATTTTCAGAGACCAGTTTTTTCAGAACCATCTTGCGGTCACCCCTTCAGTTGCCTCACGGCTAGCCCCCAACTTTTCCTGTGGCTAGCCGTGAGCTATCCTGATTTGAATTTTCTGACCATTACTTGAAAGCAACTAGCCGCTGGTCTAAAGGGGCTAGCCGCCAATATAGCCGTTGGATGTTTACTATAAATCTGGAGCTTCTTTCTCTTTTCCAGTGGACTCTTTTGAGAGAACTTTTGCATGCTATTTTCTTCCCAACATATCTAAGCTCTCAAATCTTCTTCCAAACACTCATGTAGTAGATTTAGGAAAATCCCAGAGCTTCATTAGCTCCAAGATGAGTGTGTTGTGTGAGAAGAGTTTCTCTAGGATCCCTTACGGTGCATGAAAGCCATATCCATGTTACCCTAGAGGACCAGACCTCTAACCACTTAAAAAGCAGAAATTAATATTACAACATGGATTGCCAAAAGCCCCTTTTAGTAACTCATTTCTTCAAAAAGTAAAACACTCACAAAAATTATCTACGATGGAAGCATTCAACTTGTAGACCAATCAAAAACTACATTAACAAAAATACAAGAGAATCAAAGCATGTCACAGGAAATGGTTGGATATGTATTTAAAAGACCATAAACAACCCCCATACAACGTATTGAAGAGTTACATGTTCAAGGAACTAGGAAAACAGTGAGAGGAACAACGACCATTAATAAATTAGTAAGGACAGACTTATGGATTATGAAAGAAGATGGAGTGAAAATGTGGAAATCACAAAGCCAATCCCCAGTATATATGATAAGTCACCCCAAAATATATAGGATAATGATTCAATGATGATTATAACTACAAAAAGAAAAATAATCAAACCAACCTGTATTAATATTATCTAGGTTCTCTTATTTACAATCAGAAGCCAATCGCGGTTTTTTCTTCAAAATGTCAACAATTAAATTGTTAGCTTTCTCCATTGTCCTCTTCAATTCATCTTCTGACGTTTGATACTTGTTGCAAAAAGATGCAATAAGGTCCACACCCAAAAAGATGCAATAAGGTCCACACCCCTGTCATTTCTAACTGAAGAAAGCACAAAAACAGAACAAATGTATTAGTTAAGATGACCAAGAAACAAAGTGGCAAGCAAAAACTTAAAATAATAGGCCAATTAAGCTATGCATTCAAAAAGTTTTAAGAACATTGCCAAAGTTTTTCTTGGGTCCTAGCTTCTTCCCTTCTTTTGTTACAGTATACCTCTCCTATACTGTATAGCTTTCTTTAAATTCAATTCAGACACTTTAAAAAAAAAATGAATTGTAATACTGTAATTGGTTAGAAAACTTAAAACAACAATGAAACAGGAAGATGTAGTGCCTCCTCCTTTACCGTCGGTGTAGTGCCTCCTCCTTTCTTCGGGCTTGGAACCGACAATGCAAAGGCTTTCTTAAGCTTGCATTGGCGGATTAAAAAGGGGTGGTTTGAATAATCTCACAAGCCTGTAAAACAAACAAGCATACTTATAAAAACAAACAACAATAATAAAAATTATACATATATGCCCAAAAGATTGTTAGATCACATGTCCAAAATGTTCAGCAAGTTCGTTACAACTCGCAACTTATTTGGGAGAGTTGATGTCAGGATCTAGAAAATAATTGCATGTGTCTAAACAGACGTTTATCTACCATGATGTATCATGCCTATAGCACTGCCTCATTGTATGGCTATCCGTTTAACTTACGCTCAACAATTTTGATTAATCCTTAATATGTTCTGCTCACTTGTGAATTCTGCTCAGCTCCCAAATAAATGGCAAATAAATGGTCGCCAGAAGCAGGACTTGGCCACTATCATTGACTTTTTGGTTTTCTTATTTTATTATTTATTGGCGCTCCTGGTTAGTGGGACTGAAATCAGCCTACCTTCCCAGGTTTGATCTCTGCACAATCATGTGAAACTAGATAGTGCCAATGCAACTGAGCACCAAAGTGTGCACCAATCTCTGCCCTGCTCTGCACCTGCTCTCTTAAAGGCAGAGAGATTTATGAAATAAGGAGAAGACTCTGAAATAAACAAGGGTCATAGTTCACGGTGTTAGCATTATCTGAAATGCTCAAAACCTACTCATTTAAAAGATTGAACACAGGGTTCTCCAAAGAAATAAGAAACAACACGAATGTGTTGAAATAGATATACAACAATATGAATTTCAGATATTAGAACCATAAGTTCAGATATTTCAATATTTACAATATTAGTTCAGTAAACAAGGAGTAACCTCATTTTTAATCAATCAACCACTTAAAAGACAAAGATTTTTAATCAATCAACCACTTAAATTATTTTCTTACTTATAGTGTGGGTATAGACTTCCACATGAAAACTAGCAAAATCTGCAACCCTATATATCAAATAGCTCGAGTACAACCCTTTCGTGGCCACAAGTGTGAATTCACTTTTCTCTCTTTTGCTAAGAGGGTCCAATTTGTCCTGCACTTAGCACTGTTGACTGCTTGACTGTCTCTTCAGCATCAAACAAAGTAGGCCCCCCTGTGTTATTGTACAACCTAACTTCATAAGACAACTTCATTTAGGTCACTCAGTTCTACAAAACCCATCTTGCAACTTACCTCAATACCATCTTTGATAGAACTTTGAAAAAAAAAAAAAAAAAACAACTAAAAATACATTTAGTTCTCTACTTGGGATAGTTAATGAAAGGCTCATAAACAACTAAAAATATTTCTAGTTCACCCAATTCAACAGAACCCATCTTTCATCTGACCCCAAGACCTTAATCAGTTAGAAATTTGAAAAAAAAAAAAAACCAACAATAGAAGTCCATTTAGTTCACACAGTTTAACTTAGGCTAGTTAATAAAAGGCTCAAAAACAACTAAAAGTATATTTAGTTCCCACAGGTCTACCAACCCATCTTTCATCTTACCCTGATACCATCTTTGATAGAATTTTGAATAAAAAAAACAAGAAAAAATACCTTTAATTAGTTCACACAGTTCTACAAAACCCATGTTTCATCTTACCCCAAATACCATCTTTGATAGAATTTTGAAGAAAACAAGTAAAAGTACATTTAGTTCACACAGTTCTACTTAGAGCAGTTAATTGAAGGCTCAAGAACAACTAAAAACATATTTAAGGTCATTCAGTTCTACAAAACATGTCTTTCATCTTACCCAAAAACCATATTGGTAGATGTGGGGAAAAAAAAACATAGCTACATTAGGCTTCTTGCTTTTACACCCTACATTTCCCAAGGCCCAATGCACCCTACCAAGAACTGCCATGTTCAAGTGTTTGGGTGCCCAACATGCCAGCACAGTGCTTGAGAGAGAGAGAGAGAGAGAGAGAGAGAGAGAGGCATGGCTGTAAGAGCAACAACGTGGTGGAGTCCATTGTCAGTCACCCCCCTGATATCTCAAGGGACAACTGTACACTATCCTTTGCCCACACAACCCACATAACATTGCTCTTACTCTCTCCATAAATACCCATCTCTCCTTACTCCGTTCTTCTCCTCCACCACCACCCATCTCTCCTTACTCCGTTCTTCTCCTCCACCACCACCCAACTATATTTCCATATCTCCCTCCTCTTCCTCTCATTTGCTTTACACCCTCATGGCTCTAATAACCATCCATTGCTTTCATGAAGAATGGTTCTGACCTTTACTTTGATTTTCGAGTCCACTGCTTATTAGATTCAGAAGCATTAACATTGACCATTTGTTGTATAGTTGATGCATAGCCAACAGTTTAATACAGGACAGCATACTGACTACAGATTTCCTTGATCTAATTTCAAGCAATGTTAACGTTTCTTACAAGCATTATAACATACATTTGATATGCAAATTTAAGTTCCATGTTACAGACAACATGCACAAACAAATTGAAATCATTCAAATGAAGATTGATGTGGTATTTGCAGAGACAGGAGAGTTGTATGAAGTACCAACCAAATGAAACCCACATGATCTCAGGAATTCTTCAAGAGGGAAAAAAAGAAAATAAAAGATGATGGTCCCTGACTAAATCTAATCTTAACACAAACAAATGAAAATAATGAGAGCAGAAGCCACTCAATCTAACTCAATTGGCAAATTTGAAGTAGAAAAAAGCAAATACAAGTACAGTCAATCGTTTCTACAAAAGTAGGGAAAATTTTCAAAGATGGCTACCAAAAAAAAAAAAACTAACAATTGAAAGCCAACAATATTCAATTTTCATTCGACTTCAACGAAATAAAGGTAACGGAACTAGAAATCACGAAATTTATGCCTTTCATACAATAAAAAAAAAGAGGGTCTTTTTACCAAAAAAAGGAAAAAAAGAAAGACCTTATGCAAACAAAATACACTTAAATCCGCTCAAACAGATGGAAAGAACAAAGAAAAATAAACACAAAATCAGTAATCTCAATCAAAAAATGCAGTCACTGTAAAAATGTAAGTAAACACCGCTCACACCACAGGATCTAGCATTTAAACATGAATAGGGAAATGACAAATAAACTCGACTCTAGTGGAGGGTAAAAGAATCTAAGAAAACGTCAAATGCAATCGATCAAGAGCTGAAAAGCCTCCAGATTTCAGAACATCTCCTACACGAAGGAAGAAAAGGGAAGCTAGAAACACTGAATCTAAATTAAAAACTTCAAATACATAGATTTAAAGACAAAAAATCCAAATGTAAGAAGAAGCCATGAAAACCCTAGGATCAACAGATTTCCAAAAAGAAAAACGAAATGAGAGCAAAAACCACTCGATCTGAAGCAAAATGGAGCAAACATTCCACACAGCTGCAACAACACCATCCACACAAATTTCACCAAATCGAGAACCCATCAGATCCATGGAAACCAAAATCTAAGCCAAAAACAGATGACAAAAACCTCACCTTGAGACCGAAATAACAGCAAAGAAAAACCAAATCGAGCTCACGAGATGAGAGTGCGGCGGGACAATGCAGAGCTCCGGTGGCGGCTCCGGCGCAGGGAGGGAGAAAGAGAGAGAACCGGTGGCAGGAGGGAGAAAGGGAGAGGGAGGGAGGGAGAGAGAGAGAGAAAGAAATAGAGCGAGAGAGAGGGAGAGGGAGAGGGAGATGGAGAGAACCGGTGGAGCTGATCGTCCGCCGGTGGAGTGCCTCGTGCGGCGGGAGGGCAGAACCGCGGAGCAGGGCAGAGCGCGGGAGCAGGGAGAAAACGAGCGGGAAGGAAGGAAGGAAGGCAAAGGTAAAAATGAAGAGAAAAAATGATGGAGAAAGAAAGAGAAGGGAGGGAAGGAAAAATAAAAAGGAGGGAAATAACGACTGATCCCGGGCGGGAGCAGCAAATTAAGGGATTTTAAGACCGATGTTAAATCATTGGGTATATAATATCGGTTTCATAATAACCGAAATAAAATATGTGTATACAATATCGGTTTCATAATAACCGATATAAAATATGTGTATACAACCGATATAAAATAGGGGGATTCGGCGAGAGGTCCCTGAACATTTCACTTTATTGCCTTAGGTCCACAATTTTTTTTTATAGTGTGAAAGGTCCTTTTTCCAAATTTGAAAACCTAAAGTATCTAATTTACCCTTTCTTCAATTCATATCCCATGATTAGTAGGATAAGCCATTAATAATGGTCAACTACCATTAAATTAGTCACGATTAATAAAATTTCCACTAATGAGATTTTCAAATAAAGTTAAAAAAATAGGAAACAAATTTCAAATAAATTTCTAAAAATGAAATAAATTTCAAAAGATCCAAATAAATTTCAAAAGACAAAAATAAATTTAAAAAAATGTAAATAAATGTAAATAAATTTCAAAAGATGTAAATAGAAATTAAAAAAAACAAAATTAAACTCTAAAAAAACAAAAACTAATTTCAAAAAATACAAATAAATTTGAAATAACGCAAATAAAATTCAAAAAATGCTATAATATCAAAAGAACATAGAGAAATTTAAAAAGACGCAAATAAATTTCAAAAAATCTAAAATTTTTCAAAAGATGAAAATCAATTTAAAAAGACACAAATAATTTTCAAAAGATGAAAATCAATTTTAAAAGATCCAAATAAATTTCAAAAAAGTGTAAATAAATTTAGAAAAACGCAAATACAATTGCCACAAACTCGGATAAATTTGTCCAAACTAAGATAAATTTGTCCCATAACTCAGATAAATTAGCCAAAACTCAAATAGATTTGTCTAGAACGTAAAGAAATTTATTTCAGAACTCAGATAAATTTGCAAAAAACTCAGATAAATTTGTTAGAAACTCAGATAAATTTGTTAAAAACTCAGATAAATTTGTCGGAAACTCATATATATTTGCCAAAAACACAGATAAATTTCTCAAAAACTCAGATAGATTTGCTTTTGGGCTTTGAAACCAGGTCAAACTTGACCCGACCTCACCCAAGCTGGAACCGACCCATCAGGGTCTTCTTCCTCCTCTCTGCAACAGGAACCGAAATCGTTCCTCTTCCGGTTTTCTTCTCCTTCGACGGTAACGGCGCAACATCGCTTGTTCTCCGGCGACGGGGGCGACATGCAGCGGCGGCAGCGAAGACCCTTGAGGTGGGGCCCAGCGAAACCCAGCACGAGATCCGCTACAGTCGAGGCCTGAGCCTCCGTATCGGAACCCGGCACGAGATCCGCGCGGTTTATCGTCTTCACTGTCCATCCCGCTCCCAGGTGCATGTGGTCTTCTTCTTCGTTGTCGTGGTGTCGTGGAAGGACAAGAACTTTGTGCTCGTACGCTAAGTCTCTTTTAAACAGTAAATTGCCCATTGGAAAGCTCAAAGCAGTTGTTGACTGCGAACCAGAGGAAAGTCGATAGAGTGCTGGACTTCGATTTCTCGTCAACAGCAAACGATTTGAGTATTAGTTTTCGCCCTTCTTCTCAAACTTTAGCAGGGATTCTCTTCTTCGTTCAGCCTCGGAATGGATAATGAGTCACATAGGTCGTCCTCAGGCGGGCATCGAAAAGGAACCTCTATTTACCCTCCGGAATGTATCACGGCCGTATTCATCTTTGTCTTCCAAAGAGTAGTTGTTCCGCATCTCTCGACGACGGGCAACACCGAAATAGGCGTGGGGAAGAGGGAGAAGAGGGGGAAAACCTTGCCACTGTTCTCATATTCTGCTCAGTATAGTGCTTGTGGTGCCTGCGTGATCGGTCACAGAGATCATATCTGTGATTTTGAAATTTACCTAGAAATGAGGAGGGGAAACGGAAGATTTGTAATTTTGAAATTTCAAAATTTTATGCCTAAAATGGTTGAAAGGGTAAATCAGTCATGAGAATTGTATCCAGGGACCTCTGGCTGCAAATAGTCTAGCTGCTTGGACCAGAGCCCTTAAAAAGAATTCGTCTGGACTAGAGGCTGGAAACATTCAATTCTAGGGACCTTTGGCTAATTATCTCTATAAAATATGTGTATATAATATCGGTTTTACAATAACCGATATAAAATATTGAAATTAATATCATATATTTTCTAACCGATATTATATATAAAGATTATTATGTCGGTTCCTGTGTAACCGATATAAAAAAAAATTGACCGATATAAAAAAATATTAACCGATATAAAAAACCTTGACTGAAGATATTATATCGGTTATATGAAAAATCGATATAGGACAGTTTTTGTAACCGATATAAAAACCATTTTTTCTAGTAGTGTTGGGAGAAGCCTTGGTTTCCTGGAAATGTAAAAAGCAAGATAGAGTCTCCAAATCTTCCACGGAATCCGAATATCGAGCCATGTCTTCCGCTTGTTCTGAGATCCTATGGCTACGTGGGTTGCTTTCTGAGCTTGGATTCTCCCAGACTCAACCGACTCCTCTTCATGCTGACAACACAAGTGCCATTCGAATCACTGAAAATCATATATTTCATGAGCGAACCAAGCATATTGAAGTGGACTGTCACTTCATTCGGGACGAGTATGATCGCAAAATCATTACTTTTCCCCATATTTCCACTGAGTTCCAGCTTGCTGATATCTTCACCAAGGGCCTTCCACGACCGCGGCATGAATCCCTTGTTCGCAAATTGTTGCTGGTTGATTCACCGCATCAATTTGAGGGGGGGGGGTGTTAAAGTGTAAACTTGTATGATATTAGGCCCAGCCCAAGTGTAAATAGGAGACCTAGTCATAATGTGTACAGCACGATAAATTCATTGTCTTTCCATTCTTAGAGATCTAGTTGATCTAATTAGGTTTTAATTCTTTGATTTGTAGCCTAATCTTAGGCATTGTAAAGGCTATTTAAAGAACAAAAATCCAAGATGACAAGATCATCGAATGTGAGGTTTTCACAGAACTCTCTCTCTTTCGTTCTTGGCATATGCTTCTGAATGTCACAATGGTTAAGATTGTTACGACGGATAATCCAGCAAACATGATGACCAAGACTATTCTAGCAGTCAAGTTCAAGCATTGCTTGGACTTGATCAATGTGTTCAGTACCCGAGTGCCCTCAGGGGCAGGTGGAGACAGTGAGACGTATTCTGTGCATGGGGATCAGCTTCAATGTTCGCCAAGGTGGAGATTTGTTAATTAGTATGACTCACTATTAATTAGTAAGTCTTGGCTAACCGGGCTCCTGGATTGCCCAAGCTGTACTGTGATTAGAAGTAGGCCTATCATAGTAAGTCTACTGAGATTAGAAGTAGGGTTTGGGTGTAACAGGGTTTGGGGTTGATATTATAAATAGAGACCCAGAGTCTCTATGATGTATACACAACTATTCTGATTGCATAGTGATTCTTCTGTCTTCCTCGTGGACGTAGCCAAAAGCCGAACCACGTAAATCTCGTGTTCTCTTTGCGTGATTGTTCTCTTCTCGTAGCCCTAGATCATAACAGTTGAACAGTGTAACAATTTTTGGTTTCAGTGAGGAGGTTTTAGGGGTAGTGTTTGACAACCTCAATAGGGAATCTGCTATTTTGAACAACAATAAAGTTGCAGAACAGAGTTGGGCATACATTTGTACATGGATTACTTATCTTGCTTTTGTTTTTGAGACAAAGAAGTGCTTTTCTTTTTTAAAGTGTAATGCATGTCTTCTTTTCTCTTCTAGAGAAATGAATAAAAATGTGTCATCTAGGATGACACTCAGTTGAACTTGAGTTCATGTTAAATAGGTCAAAAGGAGAGAACATTTTTTGTGCTTATGGGAATGAAAGGTGGAATAGGTTACAACGGGTTGAGATGTAAACAGCAATCACTTACTCTAACTGCTCTGATTTGCACAACCATCCTTCTTTGGCAATGGGAGAAAACCCAACTTTTTACTGTTCTCTCACCTCAGAATTAGCTGGAGATCCTTTCTCCAGGTTTGTCTTGTATTTCATATGTTAACATGGTTGTTTTAAATTTCAATGGTGTCACACTATTTGCTTATCTTTTTTAACTTTTGGATTTTCATGTGGTGATGCAGTTGTTGTTGATGGTGTTCAAACTCTAGATCATGAGACTGACAATGAAGAAGACGTCAAAATCAAGGCTGTAGAAAAAGAAACAAAAGCTGAACAAGGTGAAAGAAACACTGAAGAACGCTTAAATGAACCTAATGTAGAAACAAGAAATGATGAAGCAAAAAATTGTGGTGCTGTACCTATGGGTTTTGAGACTGCAAGGTCCTCTGAAAAGAGAGATGATGGCTTGACACCACCTTCTCTAGAGAAAGGTAAAATGTTTTCCCCTGTTTGGTTTTCGCTGTTGTTTCTTTGAAACCGTTTGATTTATTTTTCATGTATGCATGCGTGTGCATGCCTTTATCTGCAAATCAACCTCAGAGTACAAAATGGTTTGATGCTTTGGATTAGTAGTATTTTTGTTCATCTTGTCAAATACAAGATGGCTCAGGCCCACCTGTAAAGGTCGACGCAAGTTCAGGCCCAATATGGTGGTATCCAATCTCGTTGGATTTGGTCAAATATTCACACAGCTTTCTTCCGTCTTTAATTAGATTGTAATTAGATTTGGTCAAATATTCTTTCATTAATATTAGACTGTAATTAGATTAGCTGATTTGTAGCCTTTGATAAGGCATCTGTATTCTATATAATAGGAGAGAATCTCCAATGAACAGGGACACAAAATTTACAATGCAAAATTTCTTCTGCATGTTACGAATGATATGGTATTTGAGCCTCTCTTGTAAAGGCTACCAGTTGTTTGTTTTTTGAAAAACCTCAAGGATTTGATCGGAGAGAAATTCTTCTCTCTCGTGCAGCAAACAAATCAAGGATCTGTCTTCAGAAATCTGGTTCCAGGAAAGCCAAAGATCTTCAACAACATCTTGAAATCTGATCGCTGTGGACCACCTGTGATCAGCCCTACTGCTCTTGGGAGACACAATCTTGTGTTTCAGAAGCTCACAGATCAAGGATCTGTAATCTTAGCATCAACCAGATCAGTGATCTATGTTTAATGGAAGCAGACAGTCTTTTATCACGATATGATCAACAGTGGCCCACCTGCGATCATCATGGCATCTTCAGGAATTTCTACAGCAATGGTCGACCATCTCTACTGATTATTTTGGTGATTTTTTCAACATTTTCCCGGGATCAGAGGTAGGCTTTTGGACCCCACTTGTGATTTTCCAGTTTTATCAGATCATTTTGATCACAGCCGTACAAAATCTTGGATTGTGGATGGATTTTAGTGAAACTTATATTGCTGGAAAGATGTTTTGATACTGCTTGCACCTAGTTGATCTGATTCTCCATCTAATCAAACAGTGGGACTCACGCAGGGAATCAACAGTCATTTTTAGGGTCGTCTGGACCATTTTTCTGTGATTTTTGTTCACAGACTACTGTCTGTTGTTTCTGCACTGTTGCACATAGCTTTTGTTTTCTATTTCTCCTTGTTTGATTCTAAATGGAGTAGTCTGAAGTTAAATTGATTCGATTTGATGGGAAAAACTATCCAGCATGGGCTTTTCAATTTCAATTATATCTGGAGGCCAAGGAATTTGGGGATTTGTTTCTGGTTCTGATCCAAAGCCTACAGAGGATGATAAAAAGATTTCTACTTGGAATACAAAAGATGTAAAAATGAAAACATGGATTCTTGGGGCTGTGGAACCTCATCTGATTCTGAACCTCAAACCCTACACGACCTCCAAAGAGATGTGGGGTTACTTGCAGACAATTTATCATCAAGATAATCCTGCACGACAATTTCAACTTGAGTGTGAAATTGCAGAATACAGTCATCTCCTTTATGCCGATCATCTCGGATTTCAGTGCCTCCAACTTGTTATGGATTTACCCACACTTCCTTGCTTGCCACCATGTCTTCTACTTCTATTCCGAACTCATATTCTCAGGCTATGCAGCATGAATGTTGGAATACCGCTATGCAGGATGAATTGGATGTTCTTGCGCAAAATCATACATGGGATGTGGTTCCGTGTCCTTCTTTTGATAAGCCAATAGGTTGCAAGTGGATCTATTCCATCAAGCTTAACCCTGATAGGACTCTGGCCAGGTATAAGGCGCGTCTTGTTGCCCTGGGTAATCGGCAGGAATATGGTATTGATAATGAATAGACTTTTGCTCCTGTAGCAAAAATGACAACTGTTCGGACTATTCTTGCCATTGCAGCATCCCAATCCTGGCCTTTATACCAGATGGATGTCAAGAATGCATTTCTTCATGGTGATCTTAAAGAAGATGTCTATATGCGCCTTCTTCAGGGGGTTTCATCTATCATCCCGGGTGCTGTTGCCAAACTACGGCGTTCTCTTTATGGCCTCAAACAAGCCCCCTGGGCATGGTTTGAAAAGTTCCAACATGCTCTTCGCCACTTGGAGTTCCATCCTAGTCCATATGATCCATCCATGTTCCTTCATCATGCTTCTAAGGGGATTAGTATTCTTCTTGTTTATGTGGATGACATCATCATTACAGGTGCCAATGCAGATATGATTCAACAACTTCAGGCCTCTCTCCATGAATCTTTTCACATGAAAGATCTTGGCCCTCTAAACTATTTTTTAGGTCTTGAAGTTCATCAATTTGAAAAAGGCATCGTACTCCACGAACATAAAAATGCTCTTGAATCAATTGAAATGGTTGGACTTCAAGATTCTGCTCCCATCGATACTCCATTAGAAGTCAATGTTAAACTTTAGCAAGACAGTGGGGATCCTCTCTCTGACCCTACCCTCTATCTTCGCCTCGTTGGCAGCTTGATCTACTTGACGATAACTCGTCCTGATATTTCTTATGCAGTTAATTTAGTCAGTCAATTCATGACTAGTCCTAGACATCTTCATTTGGCTGCCATCCAACGTATTATTAAATATCTAATTCGGACACCAACCCGTGGATTATTTTATCCAGCCAACAACTCCCTTACACTCAAAGCATACTCAGATGCTGATTGGCCTGGTTGTCCGTACACTCATCGCTCTACCACAGGATGGTGCATATATCTGGGTGATAGCTTGATTTCGTGGACATGTAAGAAACAAGATAAGGTCTCCAAATCTTTCACCGAAGCTAAGTATCGTGCCATGTCTGCTGCTTGTTCAGAAATTGTTTGGCTTCGAGGGTTGCTTTCAGATCTCGAATTTCCAGCTGATAGTGCCACACCACTACTCTATGCAGACAATACTAGTGCAATTCGTATTACTGCCTATCAAGTTTTCCATAAACGCACTAAACACATAGAGATTGATTTCCATTTTATACGCGACGAATACAAGCGTGATGTGATTAGCCTTCCTCGCATCGCTTCTGATCTTCAAAATGCCGATATCCTCACGAAGGGGCTTCCGCGACCTCGCCATCAGTTCTTGGTTAGCAAATTGATGCTTGTGGAGTCCCTGGCATCAATTTGAGGGGGGGGGGTGTCAAATACAAGATGGCTCAGGCCCACTTGTAAAGGTCGACTCAAGTTCAGGCCCAATATGGTGGTATCCAATCTCGTTGGATTTGGTCAAATATTCACACAGCTTTCTTCCTTGTTTAATTAGATTGTAATTAGATTTGGTCAAATATTCTTTCATTAATATTAGATTGTAATTAGATTACCTGATTTGTAGCCTTTGATAAGGCATCTGTATTCTATATAATGGGAGAGAATCTCCAATGAACAGGGACACAAAATTTACAATTCAAAATCTCTTTTGCATGTTACGAATGATACATCTTACACCCTTGTCCTGCCCTATCTTCCTTTTGCCAATTAACTTTCAAAGATGACTAATTTACTGCTTCTTTATGCTATTTTATCTTCAATCTTTTCCCTTCCCCTCTATTCTTTTCAGGCAGGGTAAAGGTACTGTAAAAATGAGAAGAAAGGGTAAAGCAGTCCAGACATAGCACCATATTTGTACACAAACGATAAATCTATCAAAAACAGGACACATGGCTAGTTGGTGGATCACTGGTTCCTACATATAAAACGATTAATTTGTGGATTAGGTATCTGCTAATAATCAGCACTGGTGAATATTGTTAGCCTTCTAATCACAGGCAGTGATCACAAACCATTTGCTTGTTCTTATATTGGTTTGTTTGTAGAGTGTCTGTTTTTCTCACCTTTAATGGTAAACGAAAGGGCTGATACTTGTTGGATACTAATCTGCTGACCCTCAGTTTGTATGATGGGACCAACTGGCCTACCAACTTGCCATGTATTCCAGGTTTTGTTTTATATTAATTTAAACTGGAAGGCCCAGGGATAGGGATAGATCCCTGGCCATGTTTGTGGAATGAAGGTGCCAATACCACTCAACGATGAGTATGTTGGTGCCATGTGTTCCATTTTGACAGATCATGTTTATCTACTTCAGCGACTTGTTTGGCTTATAGTTTCTCAAGAATAAAATAGAAAAACCAGGATATTATGTTCATATATATTTGTGCAGCCATCGCCACACGTGATTGCACAAGGAGAGAATTTACGACACTGTGGAGTTGAGAATATTTAGAAAATATAAGATATATTTTGCTGTATTAGATTCAAATGTCCAGTTCCCTTATGTCCAGATGAAGCATTTTACATCCTACTGTCGTTTATTCACAATTTGCATTGAAAGGTTTATGAATCATTCTGACAGGGTGTAACTATGCCAAGGGCCAATGGGTTGCAGACAGCAGATGACCATTATATTCTGGTTTTGATTGTAAGCAGTGGTTGTCAGGGCCATGGTCTTGTAGATTGACCCAACGTACAGATTTCCCCTACGAAGGCTTCCGATGGCAACCAGAAAATTGCGAGATGCCTGATTTTGATGGTTCTACGTTCTTGAAAAGGCATGATTTCTTTGTTTCTTTTCCTCTTTACGTTGGTTTGATCTCTCATTTGGATTATTGAATTCCAACTTTGTACATTGATAAATATTTGCAAAGGTGAGGAATCTTGGGGTCCTATATCAGAGCAGATATAATTTGCTGCCCTTTTATTCTTTATGCTTGGTGATCCAGCCATTGGTGTGTTGGTTCCACCATTAATGGAGAGTGTTTCAAAAAAATTAAGGTTGAAAGATTCTATTTCCCAGCTCTTTAATATGGCTTGTAAATAGACACCTGAAACTGCATGCAGATGTAAATAAAAAAGGCTGAAGAGTGTATGTATACTATCTTCCAATCTGGAAAAGTGGGATGCAGAAAACTGACCAGTTTCCTTTTGTGGAGGGTTTAAAACTTCCTCTCCCATGCTCAGGTGGATGGGCTCATTTTTGCTTCCCCCACCTCTCATTTCCCTTCTTGTTAGCTGGGCTGGCCTTAATTTATATTAGTCAGGATTTTATATCATTCTGCAGCACCAACGTGGATAATTCTTTCCAGGATGCAGCACAAGACTGTGGCTCTCTTGTAGGGGATTCCTTGGGTAGGCAGCAGTTCCAGTCATTGATGTGTATGGTCACAGGTGGGAAAGACAGCCCAGAAGTGGAAGATGTTGGAAGTGAGTATGGTCTCGTCAAAGCTAGAGGTGCTAAACGACCTCATGGGTGGGTTTATCGATTCCCAACAACCAACACTACCATTCTCTATTACTGGTCTACAAGCCTCTGTTACTTAGAGCCTCTAAACATCACTGACCCAGCTACTGATTATGCAATGCACCTGGATCGTCCTCCGGCCTTCTTGCAGCGCTATCTCCACAGATTCAATCACTGACCCAGCTACTGATTATGCAATGCACCTGGATCGTCCTCCGGCCTTCTTGCAGCACTATCTCCACAGATTCAATGTTTTGGTTCTCAATACGGGGCACCATTGGAACAGAGGCTTAATGCGAATCGGTGGGTGATGTATGTAGGTGGTGAGCCCATCAGGGACAGAAAGCTTTCTCAGATAGGAAATGCCAAAAACTTGGCCGTTTATAGTGTTATCAAGTGGTTAGATTCACAGCTTCCACACCACCCACAGCTCAAGGCCTTTTTCAGGACCATATCACCCAGGCATTTTTCAAATGGGGATTGGAACACTGGAGGGTGCGATAACACCACTCCACAAGATGAATCTGATGATTAAGTTGTGGCAGGTGCTGTCAAGGGCACTGGGGTTAGGCTTTTGGACATAATTGCCCTTTCACAGCTGAGGGAAGAGGGACACATATCCCGGTATATTCCAGACACATGGAATGAAATCCTTTATGCACAACTGTAGGTCGCAGACTGAGTGAATCCCATTGACTCTAACCCCTGCGAGTTACTCGACCACACCCTGTGCACTAGCTGACATGAGGCTTTCCATTTCAGGAAAAAGATTATTTATCTTGTCGGAGATATCACACCATCCAAACTAACTCCCCCATCCTTAGGACCTTGCATAATAACCTATTCAACAATCGTACTGATAAAAATGGAATGGCACTGCCACCTTATGGATGTTACCGGGTAAGAAGCGCTATCAGTGTACCAACTCAAGATTCCACAAAGAGGGGGTGTAAAGAGCATTTCGTCCATTTTGATTTGAAAAGTGAACTACAGATTGGTTGAGCATAGATGTGTGGGCTGCCTACTTACCATTTGTGGATGCCAAGTTCTGGTTATTCATGTGGCTCATCCAAATGTGAAGAGATGAACATATGGTGCAGACTATCATCCATGTACTGATTTTAGCCTCAGAAATTTAAGAAAACAGTTTAGCACGATGCCATTGTAAGCAATTTTTCATTTGCCATTTTTTACTTCTATGGAACAAGCTACATAGAGTACTTATTGCATGTGATTTTAGCCAATGGTCTGTGCAACCGAATGCGAAATTCTTTTGGGTTTGTTTTAATATTTTTTGATAGACACAATATTGCAACCAATGCATTTGTATCCTTAAAAACTAGAAAGGGAGTTGATCCATTCTCTTTCTACTTCTTGGCGGTATGAATATTAGAGACGCAAATAAAGCCCTGTTTGGTTCCTTGGAACTTGGCTGTTTAGCGTTCTCTCTACCTGTAAATCTAATTACTTGTATCTATGTGTACTTGTAATTGGTTATGGCATAGAACAAAATAGTTGTCACTCGAGGAAATTCAGATTATTCAAATGCATGTGACACCCTCGTTTTGATTTGAACCCAGTTGTTGCACTCAGTTTAGGAAGATCCATATAGGCCCTTAGTGGGATTGTTCCTTTTCCTTATTTTCTGCTCCAAGAAGCATTGGTAATGATTTGGAGCTGCAAAAGATTTAAAAACAATATCTCACCCATGGTGATTTTTTATTTGCCATAGTCAAGTAGCCAACCTGCCTATTCTAGCTGCTGGCAACTCAGATTTAGTAGTACTAGTAGTAGTGTGTTTTATTTTTACCTCTCTTGGGGTTTGGGGTGGGTATAGATTTCCCAATTTTGACATGAGTGGAGTTTGACAGTTTTGGGCTTCAGATGCGTTTGTCCTCCCTTTTATGACTATTTTGCATTTTTTTTTTAATGGATGACAATATAACATATAGCATATGATTGCTAAAGTATGAGTGGAAGATGGAGGGTTAAACTCTTCCTAACATGCAAGGGAACATATATAATTTTATATTTTAAAATAATAAATAATAACAAGTGAATTAATTTCGATGTTCATGTGTTTGAATTGGCTTTAGGGACTGTTTGAGTGCATTAGAATACATATGAATTGAATACATAGATTTCATGTCATAAGTGGTTAAAAATGAAGATCAAGGGTGAATGTCCAAAAAAAAGTAAGGATTAAATAACCTTTCTTTTCATGGAAATAGAATCAAGGGAGGATGAGAAATGAATACACAATTATCACCCTAGTAATTCAATACATAGAAAAGCAAATGGCATATATATATTTCCACTTTATATCCTTCACCCCTCACCTCTTTAATAATTCCGTTGATAGAATTCATTTCACATTGAATTTCTCTTTGTTATTCCTATTATACTTTATTAAGCTAAGAGGTTTTCAATCTAATTTTGACCTTCTCTTCTTATTTTAACGGTCAGTTATTCCCTCCTCCCTTATCTCATGTACATGCCCACTTTTTATCCCATGCAACACTAATCATCTCATATAACTATCCATTTCTCACTACCCATGTCTCTTGTAACTTCCCCATTTTTCCTTTTTAGTTTCTGCAAAAGTTCCTTTCTACCCACATCTCTTATTCCCATTTCTACATATTTTTCTGTTTCTTTACTTCATTTCTCCTATTTTCTTTCTATTCTACCTCCCTTAATTGTAGGTACGGTCATAGATATTCTTCTTTTATTTTCTTTCAAAAAATTTACTATTGTGCAATTGTATTTGGTTTGAATTGTATGGATAGACTCGTGCTCAACACGGGTTCTCTGTGCTAGTGTATCTTATGCAGAGAAACAGGCCCTCGAGTGTTTCAAATGTAAATTGAAGTGAAAATGAAATTCCAAAACCTTTAAGTTTCACTAAACCTATGAAGAATTGGTTATTATCATGGCCAAAACTTTTACACATCGAGCAATATTGTGAGATTTAATTGCTCATTAAGGTGGCCTCGCACAATTACATATGGGCTCCACTACAATTAACATTATACTATTTTATATTTAGAGAAGGGGGGGGGGGGGGGGGGGGGGGGGATGGATTTCCTAGGCGACTTTCATATTTAGTAAAACAATCCAATTTAGTTATATACAATAAGTGAAAAAAGAAATCGAGGTGGGGGTGGGGGTGGGGGTGGGGGGGATTTCCTAGCTAGACGACTTTCATATTTAGCATAAACAATCCGATTTAGTTAAATACAATAAGTGAAAAAAGATATCTAAAATTTTATTTGAAGAGGTTGCAAGAGAGAGAGAAGGAACTTGTTTCAAACAACATGGCTGTAAATTGGTCAGGTATAGCAACGAGAATTGAGAAGACCAGATCCACAAAACAGCACATCTAGGTCGGAGGTTAAACTGATGACCTGGGGCATTTCTTGCATTTGAATGCACAAAGAAAACATAAAAGAAAAACTCTATGAAAAATCGTGCATGCTATTTTACTACCATTTGGTGTGCGCTTTTCCATGTCAAAAGAAGAAACATGAGTTTCTTTTTTTGTGAAAAATTATTTCTCAGGGGAAAGGTCGAAACTGAATAAATGAAAATTATGAAATTTCAATATGATGCAAAAGTGACCTTATTTCTTTTCTTCTTCTTCTTCTTCTTATTGCTATGTTGGATTGCTAATCAGGTGTGACAATTTTAACTTGAGAGCCCACGGATCGACGACTTGTTTCTTAATTTAGAATATTTATATATAGAGAATTACTGAGTTTTCAGACATTCGGAATTCTTGAATTCTCCTTTTTAGTTGAACATCTAAGAATTCTACCAAAAAAATAAATAAATGGACTGAAATTATTCTAATATTCTATGGCTTCCAGTAAAGAAACATCAACACCACTCACGCACATGAGTGGCAAAGTAGAATATAGATTTCATTTAAAAGAAGAGTCTCCGAAGGCTCAAAGTCCCATATGCTAGTAGGGCCTAGGACTAGACATTGCCATTGTCACGACTCACAATGGTTTGATGTTCCCTCTCTATGTTTCCAATTTGCACTCGTTATTTAATCGTCGGTCGCATCATCGGTGGACCTATGATTCTGATGGTCAATTAATAGTTTAAAGTATCTTTTACTTTTTATTTTTTTGCTCCGCTGACTGAAAAGTGAGAAAAAAATATTCTTCCTTTTAGATAATTTCATCTAAAATATTTTCTAAGTATTTGTGACTATAAAATTTCTTGACTATTAGATTTCAATATTGGAATCACATCAGATAGTGTTTTGATAGTAAAATGCTCTTTATAAATATCTTCTTGACTAAACCTATTAATTTAGCTTTTATGGACCCTTGACCGTGGTTTGGGGGTGTACATTACACATCTTATAGATGGAAAGTGAATTTGAATGGTTTGGATTTGAAAGGTAGTCCTTAAGGGCCCGTTTGGTAATTTTACTAATATAGTCAAGTCAAGTCAAGTCAAGTTAAGCATCCCATCAAAAACACTTTTTACCAAAACTCTCTCCATCTTTTTAAAAAAAGTCAAAAAGCAACATTTACTCACTAAAAGACAAAAAAACTTCATTTCCCCATACAAAAAGTCAAAAATATTTCATCTCAAACAACTAAAAATAAAATACCATCATAACTCACTTATATTTTATTCATTCTTTTCATTTCACTTCACTCCACTTTATTTTAAAAGTAAATTATCAAACGGGCCCTAAAGAATAAAGATGCATTTGAAGTGATAAATTATGAACAAATAAAGCGTTGATTACTACATGATTAATCTAATATCAAGAAATTTTGTTATTATTATCTTGAAATTCTTTTCCAGTGTATATTTTAATTATCTTTATTTTCTACTTCTTTAAGATTTTCTAAACATTATATAGTATAATATTTTATTATTACATTATTCTACTCTAAATTAGTTTACTCTATTAGTATTTAAACCTATAAACATAGATTTTGTTCTACACATACCCAAATGGTCCCTTAGACATGGTTTTGGCCACATGGAATCTTCCTTTAAAGGACCCATAATTTAAAATTGGAAGTAGAGATTTAACTGTGATGTAGTATATGAAAATAGAGTTTTTAAATGGTGAAAACCATTGGAAGTTTGTTAGGTCATTACTAATTCAATCTAGATCTTTCATCAATTTAGGCAAATTGAGCCATTTTTTAGCACTGGAAGGATTATTAGCACTAGAAGGGTTAGGCTAGACCAACTGTTTCAAGGCACTAATTTCACTCAATGTGGTTATGTGTTTGAGCTGTTTCATCTGATTTCTCAAAAAATAAATAAAATATTTAATGAAGAAAACATGATTTTCTTGGAAATATGTTTTTTATATTAAATATAAATCTATTTATTTCCTTTCTTCTTTTCTTGATTCATAACAATAAATTATATTAAAATTTATAAAGTAACATCAAAGAAGCTCCACAAGAGAGTATCAAGTTCATTTGTCTAGTGCCCGCATAAACCTAGTCCTTTTGTCAATAAGATTTTCGCATCAAAAGATGTGATGAGTGACAACCCGTCCTATGAAAAAAGAGACATTTTTTCCCTTTGATTTTTACACGCGAGAGAAAGACTTGAAAATTCCACATAGACTTTGAAATTTCAAAGGAAAGACTAATTAGAAGTCTCTACTTGATTTGGAAAATGCTTTCTCTTCTTATCTTCCAAAGATTGATCGAGTCTCACCATGGTGGTCCGCCCCTAGCACGTGTTTGTGCATCATGCAATCTTTTGAAAGTGGAGCGGAAAAGTTTGGTTTTATCTACAGAAAAAAAGCACTGATGTTAGGTGAACGTTTGTCGACAAAAGAAAAGAAAGAAAAAGACTTCTCTGGTGACAACGATATTTTTTTTCTACTGGGACAATATATTTCTTTGACTCCAAAGTCTAGCCACATTCTTTCACCAAAAAAAAAAAATCCAGCCACATACAGATATACAATGTTTTCCAGTGCCAGCAAGATTGTTTTTCTTTTTTTCTACAGGGAAAATATATTTCATTGAATCCAAATTATGCACACATAAGTTTTTATTCCTAATGATTAATCTAATATTAAGAACTTTCGTTATTGTTATTTTTAAATTCTTTTTCAGTATATATTTTAATTATCATTATTTGCCAAAACTTAGTTTAAAATCTGTTGCATTCTTTAAGATTTCCTGAACATTAAATAGTATAATTCTTTATCATTACATTATTCTACTCTAAATTATTTTACTCTATTAGTATTTAAATCTATAATATTTTGTTTAACACATTTCCAAATGGTCCCTTGGAGATGGTTTTGGGCCTTTGGCTACATGGATTCTTCCTTTAAAGGATCCAGGATTTAAGATTGGAAGTAGAGATTTAACTGTGATATAGTATATGAAAATAAATTTTTTAAATGGTCAAGTTTGTTAGGTTATTACTAATTTAATCTATATCTTTCATTAATTTAGACAAATTGAGCCATTTTTAATTAGCACTAGAAGGATTAGGCTAGATCAACTGTTCCAAGGCACCAATTTCACTCAATGCGGTCATGTGTTTGAGTTGTTTGGTCTGATTTTTTAAAAAATAAATAAGATATTTAATGAAGAAAACATGATTTGTTTGGGAATAGTTTTTTTTTAATATTAAATCTAAACATATTTAGCTTTCTTTATTTTTTTCTTGATCGGTAACTATAAATAATATTAAAATTTAGAAAGTAACAACAAATAAGCTCCATAAGAGAGTATAAACTTCATTTTTCTAGTGTCCACAATAAACCGATTGACTGTAGTCTTTTTGTTAATAAGATTTTCGCTTCAAAAGATGTGACGAGTGACAACCCATCCTATGAAAAAGAGAGGCATTTTCTCCCTTTGATTTTTACACGGTTTCTTTGAAAATGAGGGAACGACTTGAAGATTTCACATAGACTTTGAAATTTCAAAAGAAAGACTTAGAAGTAATCTCTACTTGATTTGGAAAATGCTTTCTTTTCTTATCTTTCAAAGACTCATTGAGTCTCACCACATGGTGGTCCGCCCCTAGTACGCGTTTGTGCATCATACAATCTTGTGGAAGTGGAGCAGAAAAGTTTTGTTTTCTCTACAGAAAAAAGCACTTATGTTAGGTGAACATTTGTCGACAAAGAAAAGTAAAAAAAAAAAGACTTTTCTGGTGACAATGATATTTTTTTTCCACAGGGACAATATATTTCATTGACTCCAAAGTCTAGCCATATTCTTTCACCCAAAAAAAAATCCAGCCACATACACATATACATTGTTTTCCGAGATTGTTTTTTTTTTTTTTCCCTACAAGGAAAATATATTTCATCGACTCCAAAGCATGGTATTAAATTCCGGTCAGCACCAAGTTGACACGGGCGAGTAGAAGCAGTACCAGTCAGGACCGAGTCGGATGAGGCACCTGCACAAGTCAAGGACTGTTTTGGAAAAAAAGTTAATATATTTTTAAATTTTTTTTACAAAGATACTATGAGAGCATTGTATATAGCTCAACTGGTTGAAGTACTATGACAATATGTTTAGATTGGATACTTGTTAACTATCTCAATTTTCATATTTTTAATAATTTTTTGTTATTTTTATTAAAAAATTAAGATTTTCTTATAATTCTTAGAATGGAGTAGGTCGTACCGGGCACAAAGACTGGGACCGAAATATAAAACCTTGCTCCAAAAGACTCAAGTCTAGCCACATACTTTCACCATAAAATAATAAATAAATAAAGAAAATCTAGTCACATACATGATACAAGCTCGGCCTTATATTCACCACAAAATGTCCACTCGGTGGGCGATCAATCCATGGTTAATTATACTTTTTAAGTAGACAATCAGTCAATGTCACTACACCAAAAATCGAAAATTGGAACGGAAAAGCGTTCCTAATCCTCCCGTTCCTAATTCGTTAAACCGTTCCAATTTCCGTTCCAATTTGGTACCAACCGTTCCTAATCCAAATTGGAACGGAAATTGGAACGGTTTAACGGATTAGGAACGGGAGGATTAGGAACGCTTTTCCGTTCCAATTTCCGATTTTTGGTGTAGTGTGTCCTTGCCCACTTGCCCACTTGCCCACATTAAAGAGAACAAAAAGTCTAAGGACCCCGAGGATCTGGACCCCGGAGGGAGCCCGGCTCCCCTGGGGTCCGTTGGATCCCAGCCGCCTCTGGGATCCAACGGACCCCAGGGGAGCCGGGCTCCCTCCGGGGTCCGGATCCCGGGGTCTGTAGACCCCTTGGAAAGAGAAATTGAGTTGTGAATGGAGGGAGGGGTTGTCATCATGAGTCGTGACAGTTGCTAAGTGTTATCTCACTCTTTCCACACATTATTTAATCGGTGGATGGACCCAAGATTTTGATGGTCACTTAATAGTTTTAACTTATGAGGTATATCTTTTGATTTTTGATTTTTTTCTTTTTTTCCTAAAAGCTTTGGCTTTGGATTAGAAACTATTAGAACTCATTTTACAGGGCAATAAGAAAATTTGACATGTCAATTGTGGGGTTTTCACCATGACATGAAAGTTGTTTAGATGCTTTCTCCCTCTTTCCTCACGTTACTTATTGTGGGGCCACTATCGGTAGACTCACGATTTTGATGGTCTACGCTTAGGACATGTTTGCATAACAGCAGCTCTATGGAAAATCATGCTTGTTGCTTTTCTGCCCATTTGGTGCAATGCGTCTACTTCTCGACGTCAACAAGAGGAAACTCAAGTCGTTTTCTTTGAAGGTGTGAAAATTTATTTGTTAGGGAAGAGGTCAATATTTATTTGCCAGGAAAGTGGTCGGAACTGCAGAAATGTGAGATTTTTGCATTACTTAAAGATGAACTCTTTTTTTGCTTCCCCATTCTCTTTATTTTTTTAACTATATATGTTGGAATTTTTAACTTGAGCACCTGCCCAGCCCAGGTATTCATCCCTTGGCATCCTTGTGTGTGAAACAACTTATTTACTGAATTTTTTTATATAAATTTAATGTGCTGGGTGTCTTTTTGACATGGTGTGACGGCTTGTCGTATGACATTTGTAAATGTCATATTTCTTTATAAAGATTTTAAATTTTGACCCACCTAAAAGGTTTTAAGCATAAAATAAACGATTTTAGGATTCCACTTTTGTTTGAGAAAATAAAACTCTCAGAAGAAAATTTCTCTCAATTCCAGTAAATAAACTTGCGCTACTTATGTTAAAACGATGTAACACTTAGGTGCTAAAGTAGAATATAGAATTCATTTTAAGAAGGGTCTCCATAGACTCATGTCTAGTCACATACAACTTCAGCAATATATTCACCACAAATGTCCATTCGGTGGGGCCATCCATCCATGGATAAATAAAATAATTTTAAGATTGATTCTGACCGTGGACTCGCGGGTATTCTCATAGCCCAAAAGAAAATTTGAAATGAGAATAGCGTGGTTGTCGGTGATAGTTTTTTTTTTTTTTTTTTTTATATGCTATCTTACTCTTTCTAGTTTCCACACGTTATTTAACCGTGGGGACCATCAGCGGTGGACCCATGATTCTGATGGTTACTTAAAAGTTTTAAGTATCTTTTGCTATTTTATTTTCTCTACAGAGAAAACTCACGGAATCCAAACACAAGATGAGGAATCCAAACTCAAGATGAATTGCTTTTGATGCCCTATTAAATTTTTTCAACTAACCATTTATCTCAAAATCTCAAGATGTTAGTACACCATGAATAGTTTTCAATCATTAGGAAGCCTGAATTATTTTCATTGGATCTGCAAAAATAGATCGTGGGAGAATTCCTGCACTATGCAATTTATCCCAAGGATGTAATACTTGCGTGAGAATTTGGGTTTTAGAGTGACTAAAGAAGGACCTCCAAATTAAGACCCTAGTTTAACCACATATATATACAAGTAAGCTCAGCCCTAATGACCACAAATGTGCCCATTCTATGAACCATCTATCCATGGATAAATATATTTTTAAGATTGATTTTGATTGGTAAATGGATGTCCATTCTCATGCTAGGAGTAGACGACGGCAATGGCACAGCGCTAAAACGAAATTTGACACCTCAATTGTGGAGTTGTCATCATGACATGAAAGTTGTGTTATCTCTCCCTCTTTCCACACGTTATTTACGGTGGGGCCTTCACCGGTGGACTCATGATTATGATTTTTCGGTCACTTAATAATAATAATAATCTTTTATAAAAATAATAATAATGGTTTTAAACTTTAAAATTATCTTTAGACAATGAAAGGAAAGGTCTCAGACTCACAGTCAAGATCCAGAAACACGCCTTTCTTTTCTATACTCTAATTACATTTAAAAAAAGAAAAAGAAAAAGAAAAAAGTGAAGGGAAATCGGTTCAGAAATTGACATTGTCACTACTCCTACTAATTTAATTAAAAAAATAAAAAAGAACCCGCTACTTGAAAAATTACTTTATAAAAAAAAAAAAGAAATTGATTTCATTGGTGATTTCGTATATCAAGAGTGTTGATTATTTTATACAGTGATTGGCCAGATCAAAGGACAAAGGGTTTGCGCCTTTTGCAAACTTTGATGCATAAGGACAGTAGCTAATGACAATCGATACCCAGAATTTTGTTGATCGAGTGATTTATTTAATAACGTTAAGGGTCATGCATTTGCAATGAGGCCCACCAATTATTGTATACGGAGGTAGGAGGGTATTTATTCGATGAAATCAGCACATGTTCTTTTCCATTCTTTTTTCTTATCTCTCTTCTATAAATACCAAGTGATTCTTCTCCTTAAATCTCATCACCTCATCAGTGTTGCTTGAAACCTATACCCATATGAGAGCACTACTGATGGATCACCTCAACTCCTTCCCTTTTACTAAAACCTCATGTTGTTTCCTCCTTTCTCTTCTTGCCTTTTCACTGCAGTTGCTCATGCTCTTTGAAACCACGCTCTCCTTTTCATTCATTGGGAGTCACAACAGTTCCTCATCAAACTACCTTCATCATGAGAAGTTTGCCTTGCTTCAACTCAAGCATGGATTTTTAATAAAGCCGGTTCGCTATAATTCTTCTTCAAAGCTCGATTCTTGGAATCCAGCCACAGATTGTTGCTCTTGGGATGGCATCACGTGCGATGAGGCCACGGGTCACGTGATTGGGCTTGATCTCTACGAGCCTAGTGTTTGGATTGAAGGTCAAATAGACTCTAGCCTCTTCAACCTTCACAGCCTCCAAAAGCTCAACCTTTCTGAGAATGATTTCTATCCTCACCCAATACCCTCTGGGCTTGGCCGCCTCACCAATTTGACCCATTTAGACCTCTCATATTCAAGTTCCGTTGGAAATATCAAGATTGACCAAGCTTGTTTCCCTGGATCTCTCTTCAAGCTACCTAAAGCTCAAAAACCCAAACCTTACAACACTCATTGGAAACTTATCCAGCCTCCAAGAACTCTTTCTTGACAGGGTAAACATCTCGGAGGAGCATGGTGGCAAGTGGGCTCAAGCCATATCCGTCACAATGCCTAATCTTCAGAGGTTGAGCTTACGTGAATGTGGTCTTCAAGGACCCATTGATCCATCTCTTTTCCGGATTCCTGATCTATCTCAACTTTCATTGGATGGAAACAATCTCTCCATTGTTGTACCTGATTTCTTGGGTGACTCCTCTACTTTGACATATCTCACCCTTAGTGGCTGTGGTTTGTATGGAAAAGTTCCTAAGAGTATTTTCTTGATGCCAAATCTAGAGAAACTTGACGTTTCATACAATCCACAACTCATCATTGATTTTTCAAAATTTCCTCAGAACAAAGCTTTGCAGAGTTTGTTCCTGGGAAACACCAACTTTCAGAAGAAAATGTTGAGTTCCATCATTAATCTCAAATTCTTGAAGGAGCTATCACTTCCGAATTCTAATTTATGTGGTTCCTTACCTTCTTCAATTGCTAACCTCAACCAACTTGAGTATCTGGATCTTTCATCAAACAATTTCAGCGGTACAATTCCTTCATCCTATGGAGATTAGCTCAAGCATCTCATTCAACTTGATTTATACTACAATTCACTTGAGGGATCTATCCCGTCATCTCTGTTTTCTCACCCAACATTGCAATACTTGGATCTCTCTTACAACCAATTTAGTGGTTATCTTCCCGACTCTCATAATGCATCATCCTCAGTTCTGAAGGGGATCTCCTTGAGTAACAACAAACTGCAAGGGACAATTCCTAGGTTGGTCTTTGAACTCACGAAGCTACGATCCCTTTCTCTGTCTAGCAACAACTTGAGTGGCACTATCGCACTAGATATGTTCAAAAACTTCAAAAACTTTTCAGAACTCGACCTTTCAGACAATGGCTTGTCAATCATTAATAGTAATAGTAGTTCCCATCTAATCCCCTCATCTCAAATGTTTGGTCTGTTTCTTAGTGCATGCGACATCAATGAATTTCCAGACATCCTTAAAAATCTCAATCAATTGGGGTATTTGGATTTGTCGAAAACTAAAATACATGGTGAAATACCCAAATGGATCTGGGAGGTAGGAAATGGGAGTTTGCATCGGCTTAATCTTTCTAACAACTTCTTGGAGAGTTTTGAGCATCCCTTGCCTGAGTTTTCATCAAGTAGTTTAGAAATTATTGACCTTCATTCCAACAGATTGCAAGGGTCGCTTCCAATCCTACCACATCAAGTTTACTTTCATGACTATTCAAATAACAATTTCTCCTCCATCATTCCAGCCACTATAAACTTTACTTCCACTCAATACTTTTTTCTTTCAGGCAATAATGTCAGCGGAGAAATTCCTTCATCAATTTGTAAAGCACACCTCCTTGAAGTCCTTGATCTGTCTAGAAACAACTTTAGTGGAAAAATTCCTACTTGTCTCGGTAAAATTGGCAATTCCCTCAAGATTTTGAATTTGCAAAGAAATGCTTTTCAAGGCAATGTGCCTGACACGTTTAAAAAAGAATGTGGTCTGAGGACACTCAATCTTGATAGCAATGAACTAGAAGGGCCAATACCGAAGTCATTAGCCAATTGCAAAACATTGGAGGTTATAGACATGGGAAACAATCGTCTAAATGATACCTTCCCATTCTGGTTTGATAGTTTATTGGATTTACGTATTTTGATCTTACGATCCAACAAATTTCATGGTCCCATTGCTCATTTCCATGCCAAAAATTCCTCATTCCAATTTCTGCAAATCTTTGACATTTCTTCCAATTATTTTGTGGGTATTATTCCTCCAAATTTTTTTCTAAATTGGGAATTGATGGCAGGAGAAGGTGGTTCAAACTCGAGTTCCAATGTCCAAGTTGTTAAGTACAAAACAAATTTTGGACTTTACTATCAAGATTCAGTGATGGTGACGATGAAAGGGCTTGAACTAGAGGTTGTTAAGATCATCACTGCGTTAACCTCAGTTGATCTTTCAAACAATAGATTTGAGGGGGAGATTCCTAAATCAATTTGCAATCTCAAGTCACTCCATGTGCTCAACTTCTCACAAAATGACTTGGATGGCTCAATTCCAGCATCTTTGGAGAATTTAACACAGCTTGAGTCATTAGATCTTTCAAGGAATAAGTTATCAGGGAATATTCCTTGGCAATTGACAAAGCTCACATTTCTTGCAGTCTTGAATCTCTCAGAAAATCTCCTCTATGGAAGAATACCACAAAGCCAACAGTTCCTCACATTTACCAATAGTTCTTTCCTTGGGAATATTGATTTATGTGGATTTCCACTATCAACAAAATGTGAGGATACTGTGGCTACATCACCATCAACCTTTAGTAGTTTTGGCTTGGATGGAGTTGGAGAAATTGATTTCGAATTCATGTGGATAGGACTTGGAATTGGAGTTGCATTTGGGTTCGGAGTGATCTTTTGGACTCTGGCACTATGGAGGAGAGGAAGTAGAAAATACATGCAACTCATCGATAGAATGTTTGTTCATAATTTTTCAATGATTGCATCATATGTACACCGGTAAGATAATGAAGGAGAATACTTGAAAGAAAGATGATGATGAATTTGCAGTGTACACAAGGAATGGAGTCTATTCATGGATGATTGTGTCTTTTACTACCAATATGAAATTGTGAAACATGTGTAATCAGTACTTTTGTAGTTTATTTTACACTTATAGAAAATATGCAAAGCTATTTGTATAAAACCCAATAAAGGTAACTAGAAATTTTATTCAAGTGCGTTTTTTTTTTCTTTTTTTGAGGTCGTATCTTTTTCTTAAAACATTAAGGGTATATTTCTATAATATTCGCGGAAAACCAATTATGCAAGACTTTTGCCTCTTCTATGTTTTATTTTTATTTTTCCTGACTCCTCACCTGAAGCATCTTTATGCAAAATCAAGGAAAACTTAGCTCATTTTTGTGCTTGTCCACGTGCAGTAGTGGATGCACCAAGACTACACACTATCAACGCATTCTTAATTAGGAATAGTAAAGAGTTTGAAAATAATTGAAATCTTATCTCAATTGGGAACTTGATAAGATTAAAGATGAGATTAAAGTAAGATTACGCGGATAAGAAAAGAGAAACTCTATTTAATAGGAAACGTAAGGATTCCTAAAACTTCTCTAATTCAAAATTGAAACATGATTGAAATATCAAAATCCTTAAAATCTCTCTCAAAAAAATTGAAATTGAAATTGATTTGAGATCCAATTTCTCAAAGAGTTTTTTGTATATAACCAGCGCCCCCCCCCCCCCCCCCCCCCAGGTTTCCATGATTTGTAAATAGCCCCCGTGGTTTCACTATTTGTAAATAGGCCCCTACTTTTTAATTTCAATACCTCTCATGTCCCCAAAATTAGGATTTATATTGAAAATGAGAACCCACCAAGAGATTTGTATTAAACTTTTATAAAAATGACACATTTGCCCTAATATCCATTAAACAAAAATGAGTATATTATTATCTCCAAAAATATCATTATTTATTCCAATCGCCCACGGTCTCCCTCAATAACTTTTTAATGTACAAGAAGCCTAGTTATATATTTTAAAACTTTCATCAATTTAACGGTGGTCGTGCTTGGATCGAATCAATTATAACCAATTATAAGCACAAGCGTTGATTATCATTATGATCTATTTGGATTTAATAAAATAGACCACGTATTGAGAAAAAAAAATGATTTACATATGGTTATTCTCTCTCACTAAATGTAACTATTAATATTACAAGCTTTGAAAAAAATAGCTCCAAACTTTTGAATCTATCCACATGGGGATACAGAAATGGGCAAAAGTGTCATTTCACTCCAAAGACTTTTGGTGGTTGGAAGGGTAGGACACGAAATGTATTAAAATGTAAAGACATGGGCCTATTTACAAATACTAAAACCATAGGGGCCTATTTACAAATCATAGAAATCTTAGGGGGTATATGCAAAAAAGCTCTTTCTCAAATTGATTTAAAATTAGAGTCCAATTTGGCAATTGATTATAAAACTGAACTCTAATTTCGAAATCGAATCCTACCGCTATAATATATAATAATTGAATTGAACGGTAAAACGAACAGCAATGCACTCTGAATTTTAGGGAAAAATGCGAGTAATACATCATGTTAAAAAAAGTCTATATATAGCTACATGTAAAGAATATTAGCGACGCAAGCCATAATCTTTTGTTTTAGGGAAAATACAAGGACATCTTATAATACATATGACATCTATAAACCATCTTAACATTATTAACATGTAGATGTGCTTCATTCTGATTCGAAGTGCCCATATTGAAATGTGTTAGCCACTTGTAGTTTCAACCCTTGAGAAGATGAAGCATCTCTGATAAGCAAAGAAGCTTCTCTGTCATGGCTCCGAACCCAATTAGTTGATAAATCGGATCCAAGGTGTGAAAATTAGGGCTAATTAAAAAGATTGGTCCTTATTTCCCGAAGATCAAAGTCCACTGTGAGGATTGTGTGGTTGAACCTCATTAATCAATTAACTTGCAGAACTTAACATGTAATTGCATTCATTATTCCCATATGAATATTAAAGCAAGTATGCAAGCATATGCAGATTTTTGTTATGTAAGCCTTTTCTTGATTTCTTCATTCCATGCAAGTTGGTTTTCTTTTGAATTTTATTGCTATATATATCAAACCAACATCCAATGCAAGTGACTAATGGCTTGTCTTATTACTTCTTGGATTATGATAAGGTATTTTATTTTTCCTTTCAAGTTTTTATGAGTATGATGTAATGGAACCCATCATTTTGATATGCCAACTCATGTTTTTAGATCCACCCTCTTATGTTGATTTGAAGTGATTGCTTTAGGGCCCCCTCTTTTTTTTTTTTTAGGCAATTCTGGCAACATGCATTCGTCATTATCATTCTACGTGCTAAACTATGTTTGAGGGTGCTAATTGTCTTTTTTTTTATGATTTTGCTTGCTTCATCCAAGGCATCATCTCAGGTCGAACCAGTATTGCTCTTGGACTTGAGTCCTGTCCAACATTGCAACCACATCACTATAATGCTAGGATAATGATTTTTCCATTAAATTTTCTTAGGAAGTTTGAAGGAAGTAGTTGTGCCCACCGTGAGAGTGCATGGCTAAAGATCTCTTTGTAGTTGGTTCTCTTGCTTCAAATTATGATATTTGTTTCAAAGTTTCACTTACTACAAAATTAGAATGTAGCAGAACTGGTTTATGATACATAAAAAGCTAGTAGAAGTGCCACAAATGTACATGATTCAAAATTTGGTAGCGGTGTCATCTTAATTCAAGAAAGCTTTTTAAGTTGTTGCTCTGGCCCTCATCTTGACATATCAATCTTGTTTCATTCCATGATGTTCAAATTTCTTTGTATTGGTATTACTGCCATTCGGTGCTTCTCAATATGAATTTGGTATGTATTTGGCGCTAGGTTTTAAACAAATTTTAATGGGAATTAATAGGCCAGACTATTGATCTATATTGAAATTGGTGAGTGTTTTGCCTAATCATGTATGGCCAAAAAAGGTTGGTTTTCAACTTTTTTTTTTTAAATTAGTTTCCTTCCATATATCTTTTTATTCCATCTTCTTCTTACTTTTTTTTCTATTGAAGCTTTTACTAAATTTCATAAGAACAATGAGTGATTGTAAATTACTTAATTTGCCAAAAAAAATGAGCTATATGTAAACTGGTCATTCTCCATTGGGATAGTTAATATTGAGTTTTTCAATGACTTTATTTTTTCAGATTATCATACTGAAAGAGTAAATGCACGTGCCGGGCTCCGCTAGTGTCTAAAAAAGAGAGAAAGATGATGTGTACTTTTTTCACTACACACATGCCCAATAAAATGCAAGTTGTGGGGCCCACCCTTATATATTTTTATTATGTATATATATATTTTATATATGGATAAAGATGGGGACATAATGGGAATTTTACAATTTGTCTAAAATAGACTTTGGGTTAGGCTTGGATTTAGAGGGGTTTTAAGGATCCGGAGTAAGATGATCTAGTAGACTAAAGTTTAGGAATTAAAAATATCTAACCAACGGTACCATAATTTTAAAAATCTAAAATTACGAAAAACCCCCTAAATTCTCTGGAAAATTGCTAACTACCCCCTACCATACCCAAATGAATTCGGATACAGACCAAACTTGGCACACATGATCCTAATAATTTTTTTAATCTTTTATATTGAGTAGATGCTGATATTTTAAACATAATAAAATTTCGTTTTATTACATTCCAATAAATCGAGTAATTTTTTTTTATTTCGTTGTTTTTTTTTAAGGTGGTGGAGAAAAGAAAAAGAAAATGTGGATAAGATTGGAATCTATCTCAAATCAATATCTCAAATGTTGTTTTTTTTCCCTATTCTTTTTTCAATTTTCTTTTAACATTCTTCTTATTTAGATACTACAAGATTTTCATTGCAGGGAATTTTGTGGGTATGAGATTTTTCCTCTGTGAGTAATTGTGTAAGGAAGAAGATGATATTTTAACAAATTCTTCATTGACTCTTAGCTTCTTTTGGAATGGAGGGAGTTTTCATATATGTAAGTCAACAATGTCTACTTAAATTATTATTGTTTAATTGTGTCTTCTTCTTCAGTTTTTTTTAATGTTGCAATAAAATCTTCATTCTAAGAAAAATGGGTGCAACCAGAGTTAAGAAAATTATGATGAAGAGTTGGTTTTTTCTTTCTCATTCTTGTTTGGGCCAAAGTTAGGCCCATTGATAGCCTTCGTGGTTTGATTGTTTTAATTATATGTCTGTTTCATTTCTTGAATCTTAACTGCATGCTTCCAAATTGTGCGTGTTTCGTGTTTCCTTATGGTAGAACTTTGTATTTAGTTCTCAGTCTATGTTTAGAATATGAATTTTAAGATGTAAAATTGATACTGTTTTGTTATGTGACATAGGTTAATGGAAAACTTAAACAAAAAGTATCCTGGTTGAGAAAAACAAAGTACACAATAACTAAAACGACGATGCTATGAGGCATGGAAAAGTTTTCCATTATCTGTCAGAATCTGTTTTCGTTCTTCATAGAGTTGAAGGGGGAAGGGCTTTTTTTTAAGTAGTACAGATGTTAATATTCAAAAGCCCAAAAACTTAATCCATATTTGTATAAGAATCTGACATTTTATTTTGTTTATTTTTCCTGTTTTAGTTTATGTTAGTTAAATTTTTACATTTTAGACCAATGCCTCTTCAATCGTCCCCCTCCAAACCCCTCAAGAGTGGGATAAAACCAATAAGCATTCATTTGTGGTTGTCATTGAACCATTTGGTTCACTAATTTCCAAATTTTTATTCAGCTGTCATTTTTTTTTTTTTTTTGTCTTTTGTAAAGTTAAGTGTGAGATATTGTGCAATTAAAGAATCATTTCAAAGGAAAGATATTTCATATTTTATCATTCAGAAAGTTTTTTTAGTCTTTCTTCGCACTATTTTATCCACCCCGGTTAATAAACTAAGCCAAGTTGTGAAAAATAAAAGATTTTAACTATGCACTATTTACTCCATTATGTGGTTCATGTACATACTGCCTTTTAACTTTGAAAAATTAAATGCCATGTGCTTTTTCAATAATAAACCTTGAACTAAGATGGGATGAAAATAAAAGACAAAATGGATAATGTGTTTTATAATGGATCAAAAGAAAAGGAATCAAGTGTATTTTATTTACTACCTTTTGGTGTTCAATACTTACAATTTTGTGGGCACTTTAAATACTTCGCCATCAGTTTAAAAGTTTTGAAAAAAGGTATTAGCTAGCTTGCTACTTTTGTTATTGTTGCTGGTGGTCAATTGGTGGTTGTGTTATAATTCAAATACCAAATTGGCTACACACGAGAGAATTAACATTCTCTCTCTTTTTTTTACCTGAAACAATGCTAATTATGCAAATAGTTTCTATTTATTTATTTATTTTTATTTTTATTTTTTGGTGGAACTAAAAGATGCTTGAGTGGTATTTGTATTTGAAATTTGAGAGTTAAAAACATCAGAGGGCTCCAAGAGGTTTCCAGAAGATATGAGATTATTTTCTTTGTACGGATGTAACCCTTTATTATTATTTTTTAAATATTAATCCTTTAATCTTTTTTACACTAACCTTAAATATTTGTAATTTGATGTTCCTTTAATTGTATGCCTTTGAAAAAAGTACAGGGACCTCCAAAACTTATAAGCACATCCCATATATATAGGTACTTCGTTTGCATTTTTGCTTTATGTTTAATTTTTTATTTTTCTTTTTTAGAAAAAAGTTGTAGCAACTAACAAAATATCATAAATAAGAAAGTGAAACGTACAAACTTAAACTCATTTTATGTCCGCCCTGTTTTTTTTCTCTCTTTTAATGAAAGTTACCATTAAAAAATATTTAAATATTACTTTCCCTTTTGCTTCATGTGTTTGTATTTTATTTAGTTAGAATAATTGAGTTTTCAATCTGACATAATAGTTGTATTGATCTTGATTTATATCCCTGTTGGAAGAGTAATCACAAGTTGGATAATTTGAATTTTAAGGTTAGTGTACAAAAGATGTAATTGTGTATAAAAGAGTAATCACAAGTAGTAGTTAAGATTGAAAATAATCACAATATTTGTAATATTGGTTCTCTTCTGATATTAGTTTCTTAATATACAACTTTTGTGAATTTTTTTTATTATAAAAGGGCATTTCAAGGGCATGGATATATTTATTTATTATTGCTCTTACTCATGAGGCTTAAATTGAAAAACTTTGATCATTTTCTAACACATTTATTTCTTTCATCATTGCAAGCTTCTTCTTCTTCTTGTTCTTCTTCTTTTCATATATTTCAATGAAACATCATGCCTTTCCTTAAAGGGAAAATGAGATCTCATAGAAACTCCTTGTTATGCTAGCGTTACTAGCTACTAACTTCAGAGTCAATGAATGAAGTGGTTGTTTTAAGTGTAACCAGCTAAAATAAGTATTTGATGCTGAGTTGCAACAAATTCAGTTTGTCTTTGTTCGTTTCGAATTTTTTTTACTTTAATTAGCATTCCCATCCTCTATACAGAATAGAGTAGAAGAGTTGATCTAAAATACCTGGGTTACATTCTTATGTATTTATTAAGAGGAAGGTCAAATTCTTTTGGCAAATTTATATTTGTAGTTTTTTATTTTTTGGTATTTTTTCCCTATGGATATCTCTATTTGTGAGCTTCCATTTAACTGAACTTTTATGATTACTTTGTATTATCATTTTTCTTATAGGCTATAAAATATAGCACTTTGTATCAACCAAAAGAAGACGCTGACTCTTGGAGAGGTATTGCCTTGTTTTACCTGATAGTGGTCCATCTTATAAAATAAAACAAAGCACATGTTAAATACTAATATTGATCAACAGGTGTTCTATAAATCTTCCTCGTCAGAGTTCATATCATAGTTCCACCATTGTTGATCCTTGTTACTTGTGGACAAGCCGGATTACTTCATTATTATTGACGGTTGGTGTGAGGTGTTATCCTTCTTTGTAAGTTAAGACTAAAACCACCATCTCGGTTTTGTTATTTTGATGTCCTTAGGTAAGATATAATTAAATTTTTTTCCTTAATAGAATATGATTTTGTAGTGAACATATAATGTTCATGCTAATTGGTTAGAACAGCAAGCTCATCTGGTTCTTAGTTTTTATTTTTATTTTTTTATAAAACTGCAGGTTTTCAATTTGACTATGCTTTCGACTGGACTCCAACATAAGCATGTCAAGTCTACCAAGAAACTGATAAGTCGACCAGACAGGTTAAATAAAGTAAATTGCAATTTCACATTCATGATAAAATATCTAGAAATATGTGATTTATATCCTCAAAAAGTCTTATAAATTCCATATCGATTGTCTTTTGAGATCTCATTTTTCTCACTATATCATTATTTTATTGTTTTCATATGTATAGAAAAAAGTAGTGTCAGTCGTATTTGGACATTGCACGGGCCTTTCAATTTACAATCACTCATTTTCCGTTGAAATTCTATTTTTAAATGTATAGAAGCTTCTACTGAAATTTTTAAGAATTTTATTTTTTCAAGATTTTCTTAGTAAAACTGTGTGTTCGGTACACGTGCATTGCACGTGCAGGGCTCCACTGGTAATAATAAAAATGCTCTAGAATGCTCGTTCATCAAACCGTTGGGATCTTCCCATCCTTTCTTCACTGCTCTTCATTCTACCCAACCTAAGCCACCCAAGTCATCAACCTAAGTCCTACGTACCTACCCATGCCCAACCTAGGCCTGTACCATTGACCCATATCCAACCCATGAAACCGTGCACTTCTCTTGGCCCACCATCTTAGCCAACTGCCTATATTCAATTTAAAAAGGAACTGGTTAGATCCTGTTAGACCTCTTTAGATTGCAATATGATGTGCGCATATGCATTCATTTTAATATATCTTGAATTTTCACGCAATGCATCATTATTTGAAAAATCATGAAATCTTGACTTTTGTGGATTGCATTGATAAAATCATGTTTTTAACAAACATCCTTTAGTTGATTTTAAACATGAATTCAAACTTGCTTCCCATGACCCCAAATTCCCTCCTTTGATCAACTTTACCAAGATTAATTTTTTCAGGGGATTTACGGTCAGAACTTCAAGTTACCAAAGAGTGCGGTTTTTCATATCGGTTACCTGTCGGCCAAGGTTCGGCTAACTGAGTTAGGAACTGACCTTCAACGAGCCAACTTCGGTTCCAATTTCAGAAAGCTCAGTTTTTCATGTCAATGAACTGTCTATCATAGTTAGGTTAACCGAATGGGCAAACTGACCCTCACCAAACCAACTTCGGTTCAAAATCCAAAGAGCTCATTTCTCTCGATTTTCTATGGTCGATGAATCTGTCGGTCATCACTCGGTCAACTAAACTTATTCGGTTAACCGACAGTGAACCATAGTTTGAAAAATATGACCGTTGCAGAAATGACCGTTGTATTCGGTGAACCAAAACCAAAGTTCGGTTAACCAACCGAAGAGACGTTAGAGACATGTTTGTTATAAAAATGAGCCTTTCCTTTGGATAAGGGTGAACACTTTTGAGGGTCAACAAGCAATAGAAAACATTTGGAGTCAAGTCTTTTCTGCAATTAGATAGACAAAAGACTCTACTTTATTAGAAAATAAAGTATTTTTTAATCTTCTCATGACTCTTATAACTTTGGTCTGGCCAGTGAATGATCAAGAATTAGGGTAGAAATCGGACACCCTTACCACTGCTCCGTCCCGACGTCATTCTCAACCGAAAGAAGAAAAAAAAAAGATAAATTAGCCAACAGTCCCTAAGCACGGTCTTCTAAGGCATTCAATCCAACAACTTTTTTCTCTAATGTCTATAGTCCAGACAGCTAGAGATATTTTTGTGGGAGGTCCCTAATTCGCCATGTCATATATTTTCATAACTAATTTGTCCCTTTCGACCCTCATTCCTAAGCCAAGTTCTTTTTTATTCTCACTACTTTCGTCCTTTTTCTCTCTCATTTTCCATTTTTAGTTCCTTTCCATGGTTATAGAGTACCGTTACAGAACATCTTCTATCGCCACCACGACTTCCGATTCTCACTCTTTCATTTCTTCAAAGATAGAAACAATTTCACTCTCTCTTACTCGTTCATCTGAAGTCTCTTTCAAATCTCTTTCTCTACAACTGATTTTAAATAGAGCAGTTTGCTCTTTTGCTTTTTTTTTCTCTCTCTTTTCTCTATTGGATCATGGTCATCAAGTGTTCTTGTTTTGGATTTCGTTTTTTTTTTAAGAATCTGATTTTCTGTATTCTAACTTTTGGTGTCGCCGAGTTCAAATAAATTTAACAGAAACTCTAATAAACTGGACGAAAACTAAGATAAATTTGCCAAAAATCAGATAGATTTATCTGCGTTTTCGGCAAACTTACCTGAACTTATGGCAAAACTTAGACAAATTTATCTGAGTTTTCAGCAAACTTATCTGAACTAAACTTATCGGAAATTCTGGCAAAACTCAGATAAATTTATCTGAGTTTTCGACAAACTTACCTGAACTTCTAGCAAAACTTAGATAAATTTATCTGAATTTTGAACAACTTTTTTGAGTTTCAAATAAATTTATCTGAGTTTCGAACAAATAGATCTGACTTTCGCTTGCGTTTTCTCTTGAATTGAGGTTTGTTCTAGCCATTGTCTACATAGAGTTGAGCATAAAGAACAGATAAAATCAGAGAAGAACGAAATCAAATTAGATTTTTAGTTTTTTTCAAAAGAAATTATCTTGTACATCTTTTTAGGAAAGGAAGAAGTGCTTTTTCTAACCAAGTGAAAACGATTCAGATGATGGAGGTCTTCAATCAGTTGAGTTTCCTTCGACTTCGCTTTTTGCTTTTGCAATTCAGATGAATTTGATTTTTGTTTCTCTGAAATTGTTTCAAGTAGTTTTAAGCAAAGCCTCTTTGCTGACGTGTATAGGGGCCTTTTTGTCTTTTTCACTGCGTCATTTTCATAAGAGGACTGTTGCCGGTACAATAAAATATTGTGGACCTTAGGCTATAAAAGCAAATTATGATGGACCTACCACCAAAAGCCCTAAAAAAATGGAAATTTTGGCCAAGTCATGTGCCCAAATTCTCCTCAAGTCCTATTTTTCAGCCAGGGGAATCTGTTTTAATGACACTGTTTTCTAACTTCACGTGATTTCTTATTTAGACTTCCCATGGGAACTTGACTTGCCGCGAAAGCATTCATTACAATTTACAAACTTTTTTTCCTTTTCACACCATGGGAACTATTTGGAGTCATTTTGTTGGAGGGGGATCAACTCCGTTTACCGGATACCCTCCTCGAACCCGGCCCCTTGGCGGGGAAAAGGTGGGTTTTATTTGAAAACATGCATGTAAGGATGCTTGAAAAAGAGTTAAAAGCACTTGCGACTTGATGCTTAAAATGAAAGCTTAGGTGCCCACTAAAACGTTAGTCTAAAAACGGGAGGACTAAGGTGCCCGATCAATCTAAGGAAAGATTAGCTAGAGAAGTGGACTATCGTCCGTCAGGCCCATCTTAAAACCAACAACCACTTACGGCACCTTTGGGGATGGATACACACTAAGCTAATCTAACTTAGGAGAGAGTGAGGAACTTAGACACCTCATTTGGCATCCTATGTATTACCTAAAATACCTACTATATATAGTGATGTCCCCATTTTATCCAAATTTGATGTTTTTAAGATGGTTCAAAACAATTTTAAGAAACATTGGGTACTAAAGTGTTTAAAAGAAGATCCTAGATGTCATACCATGCGATATAGCATTTAGACCATCCATTTTGCACTAAGTCATGCACATTACTCAAATAAAATAAAATAAAAAATAAAAATAAATAAATAAAATAAAGAGATCTATCAATGTAAGTGCCCACAAGATCTTAGGAATAACCGAAGACTATTTGCCCATGCTTAGTTTACCCATAATAACATAATTTTTTTTTAAGATAAACAATAAAATAGAGGTCAATTTCTCATCATTTTCTTCCAATTCCCTAATCATTTAGATTTAGAGATCATATTAATCTACTCATTGAGACCTTTTCTGCAGTATATAGAACTTTGGATAATCATTTTCCCCAGATAATCTATATATGCTCCAAATCCAAAATTCAATGTTTTGTCTTTAATTGAACCTAGGGAATTGCTTTAATTTTTAAGTCATACATAAAAAATCCTGTGATTTTCTGACCTGGGCTATCATGAACTCAGGGTCTAGCTCAGGTCACACTGTAAACCCGGTTCATACCCAACTCAGTCTCACTCCGAGCTGGACCTGAAACCCCTTTTACCATGTCTTCACACCGGGTCACTCGTCTCCAAATTAGTCCATCATAGGCATGGGCCACTTTATCAAATTCTTTTGATCTCTAAACTTTTTTTAACCATCCATTATAATAAGCCCATTCACTAAAAAGATTAGATTGATGAGGGCCTGATCTACAAATTTGTTAGTGAGCCTACTCTTCCAAAATTAAGTGAATTGTCCATTCTAATTAGAGTTGGGCCCCAATCACCAGATGGCTCAAATCTCCTTCAATTTCATCCAAATCATCCATTCACGTATGATCGATCCCATGATGATCCTCAACAAAGAATGAGATGAGATCCAGTACTCAACGATCTTCAATGACCCACAATTATTATAGGTGACTTAAGTAATCAAGCTTGGGCCCACTGTTGGATGTTTATGAACACGTTTAAAACATCGATCAGACATGACAGCTTCTAACTTTCACCTTAGACATTAAAAATAAATAATAATAATAATAATAATAATAATTCTCTAGAATGCTCGTTCATCAAACTGTTGGGATTCCTTTCTTCATTGCTCTTCATTCTACCCAACCTAAGCCACCCAAGTCATCAACCTAAGGCCTACCTGCCCAAACCCAACCTAGGCCTGTACCCTTGACCCAAATCCAACCCATGAAACTGTGCACTCCTCTTGGCCAACCATCTTAGCCAACTGCCTAGATTCAATTTAAAAAATGGTCAGATCCTATTAGACCTCTTTAGAGTGCAATTTGATGTTAGCATATGTATTCATTTTAGCATATCTTGAATTTTCACGTATGCATCATTATTTAGAAAATCATGAAATCTAGACTTAACTATGGATTGCATAGTTTGATAAAATCATGTTTTTAATAAACATTCTTTAGTTGATTTTAAACATGAATTCAAACTTGCTTCCCATGACCGTAAATTTCCTCCTTAGATCAACTTTACCAAGATTATCTTTTTCAGGGGATTTACGGTCAGAACTTCAGGTTACCAAAGAGTTAAATTTTTCATGTCGGTGACATGTCGGTTAAGGTTCGGCTAACCGAGTTAGGAACCGACCTTCACCGAGCCAACTTCGGTTCCAATTCCAAAAAGTTTAGTTTTTTCATGTCGGTGACCTATTAATCATGGTTCGGTTAACTGAATAGGCAAACTGACCCTCATCGAACCAACTTCGGTTTAAAATCCAGAGATCTCATTTCTTTGAGATTTTCTATGGTCGGTGAATCTGTGGTCATCACTCGGTCAACCGAAATTATTCGGTTAACAGACAGTGAACCATAGTTTGAAAAATATGACCGTTGTGTTCAGTGAACCGAATCCAAAGCTCGGTTAATCGACCAGGGACGTTAGAGACGTATTTGCAATAAAAATGAGCCTTTCCTTTGGATTAGGGTGAACACTTTTGAGCGTCAACAAGCAATAGAAAATATTTGGATTCAAGTTTTTTCTGCAATTACATAGACAAAAGACTCTACTTTATTAGAAAATAAAGTCTTTTTTAATCTTTTCATGACTCTTAATTAACTTTAGTCTGACAAGTGACTGATCAGGAATTAGTGTAGAAATGGGACGCCCTTACCACCGACCCGCTCCACGTGATTCCTGCTATTTAGATTTCCCATGGAAACTACACTTGCCGCGAAGGTATTCATTATAATTTACAAACGTTTTCCCTTTCCACGCCATGGGAACTATTTGGAATCATTATGTCTGCCTTTAGCTGGCTAGACAGATTCGACCTGATTCAGAAAAATGCTATCAACTTCTCGTGATTCCTGCTATTTAGACTTCCCATGGGAACTTGACTTGCCGCCAAAGCATTCATTACAATTTACAAACATTTTCCCTTTCCACACCATGGGAACTATTTGGAGTCATTTTGTCTGCCGTTAGCTATACAGATTCGACATGACTCGGAAAAATGCTATCTTATCTTCACTCACGTGATTCATGGCTTTGGGTCTTTGACACAGACGTGGGAACACAACGAGTCTCATCACATGGTGGCATGCGTCTGTGCGTAATGCAGTTTCGTGGAAGTGGAAGGCCACACCCAAGAGATGAGACTCGGTGAGTATGTGGAAGAGAATTTTATCTTGAAAAATTTCTGAGTATATGTATAATCCAGTGAGTAGAAACTTTTTGATATTAGATTTCAATATTGGAATTACATCAGATAGTGTTTTGAAAGGAAATTGCTCTTCATAAATATTTAATTTACTAAACCTATTAATTTAGCTTTTATGGACCCTTGACTGTGGCTTGATTTGAAAGGTGGTCACTATAGATGGACCTGAAGTGATAAATTATGCACACTTAAAGTGTTTAATAATTACTAAGTGATTAATCTAATATCAAGAACTTTTATGATTGAAAAAAAATTTGGTGTACAATTTAATTATCTTTATTTACCACAACTTAGTTTAAAATCTGTTGCATTGTTTAGGATTTTCTAAATATTAAATAATATAATATTTTATTAATTATTATATTATTCTACTCTAAATTATTTTACTCTATTAGTATTTAAACCTATAAATATTTTATTCTGCACATATCCAAATTTTTAGAGGGTTAAAATAATTTCACTCAATGTGGTTATATGTTTGACCTGTTTTGTCTGACTTTTCAAAAAAAACAAATAAAACATTTAATACAGAAAACATGATTTATTTGGAAATATATTTTTTTATATTAAATTTTGTGAAAGTGGAGCAGAAAAGTTTAGTTTTCTCCATAAAAAAAGCACTTATGTTTGGCACCAATTGGCCACAAGTGTCCATTCGATGGGCCATGGATAAATGTAGTTTTAACTTTTAAGATTGACTCCGATCGTGAATGGAGTACAGTAGACAATGGCACAGCGCAAAAAGAAAATTTGACATGTAAATTGTGGGGTTGTCACCATGAAAGTTATTGCTATCTCCCTCTTTCCACACGTTATTTATTGTGGGGCCACCATCGGTAGACTTACGTTTTTTATGGTCTACGCTTAGGCATGTTTGCATAACAGCCGCTCTATGGAAAATCATGCTTGCTTCTTTCTGCCCATTTGGTGCAATGCATATGCTTCTCAATGTCAACAAGAGGAAACTCAAGTCGTTTTCTTTGAATATGTGAAAATTTATTTTTTAGGGAAGAGGTCAATATTTATTTGTCAGGGAGGTAGGAGGGTATGTATTCGATGAAATCAGCAAATGTTCTTTTCCATTGTTTTTTCTTATATCTCTTCTATAAATACCAAGTGATTCTTCTCCTTAAATCTCATCACCTCATCAGTGTTGCTTAAAACTTATACCCATCTGAGAGCACTACTGATGGATCACCTCAACTCCTTCCCTTTTACTAAAACCTCTTGTTGTTTCCTCCTCTCTCTTCTTGCCTTTTCGCTGCAGCTACTTATGCTCTTTGAAACCACACTCTCATTTTCCTTCATTGGGAGTTAGAACAGTTCCGCATCAAAGTGCCTTCATCACAAGAAGTTTGCCTTGCTTCAACTCAAGCATGGCTTTTTTATAGAACGTGGCTACTATAATAACTCTTCTTCAAAGCTCGATTCTTGGGATCCAGCCACCGATTGTTGCTCTTGGGATGGCATCACATGCAACGAGGCTACGGGTCACGTGATTGGACTCGATCTTTGTGAGCCTAGCTAGGGTTTCAATTGAAGGTCAAATAGACTCTAACCTCTTCAGTCTTCGCGGCCTCCAAATGCTCAACCTTTCTTGGAACGATTTCTATCCGCACCCAATACCCTCTGGGCTCAGCCACCTCACCAATTTAACCCATCTGAACCTCTCATTATCAGAGTTTACTGGCCAAATCCCATTCGAAATATCAAGATTGACCAAGCTTGTTTCCCTGGATCTCTCTGACAATCTTTACGGACCATTAGGCAACCTAAAGCTCAAAAGCCCAAACCTCACAACACTCATTGGAAACTTATCCAGCCTCCAAGAGCTCTTTCTTGACAGGGCAAACATCTCGGAGGAGCACGGTGGCAAGTGGGCTCAAGCCATATCCACCACACTACCTAATCTTCATAGGTTGAGCTTACGTGGTTGTGGTCTTCAAGGACCTATTGTTCCCTCTTTTTTACAGATTCCTTCTCTTTCTCAACTCTCATTGGATGGAAACAATCTCTCCATTGTTGTACCTGATTTCTTGGGCGACTCCTCTGCTTTGACATCTCTCACCCTTAGTGGCTGTGGTTTGTATGGAAAAGTTCCAGAGAGTATTTTCTTGATGCCAAATCTACAAAAACTTGACATTTCAGACAATCCACATCTCATCATTGATTTTTCAGAATTTCCTCAGAACAAAGCTTTGCAGAGCTTGTTCCTGGGAAACACTAGATTTCAGAAGAAAATGTTGAGTTCCATCATTAATCTCAAGTTCTTGAAGGAGCTATCACTTCAAAATTCTAGTTTATGTGGTTCATTACCTTCTTCAATTGCAAACCTCACCCAACTTGAGTATCTGGATCTTTCATCAAACAATTTCAGCGGTACAATTCCTTCATCCTATGCAGATGGACTCAAACATCTCATTTCTCTTTATCTATATAATAATTCACTTGAGGGATCTATCCCGTCATCTCTGTTTTCTCACCCAACATTGCAATACTTGCATCTCTCTTACAACCAATTTAGTGGTTTCCTTCCCGACTCTCATAATGCATCATCCTCAGTGCTGGAGAGGATTGACTTGAAGAACAACAAACTGCAAGGGACAATTCCTAGGCTAGTCTTTGAACTCACGAAGCTACAGTTTCTTTCCCTATCTAACAACAACTTCAGTGGCACTATAGCATTAGATATGTTCAAAAACTTTTCATATCTTGATCTTTCAGACAATAGCTTGTCAATCATCAATAGCAATGGTAGTCCCCATCTAATCCCCTCATCTCAAATGTGGTTTTTGTCTCTACGTTCATGCAACATCAGTGAATTTCCAGACATCCTTAAAAGTCTTAATCAATTGGAATTTCTTGATCTCTCGAAAAACAAAATACATGGTGAAATACCCACATGGATTTGGGAGATAGGAAATGGGAGTGTATTTCGTCTTAATCTTTCAAAGAATTTCTTGGAGAGTTTTAAGTATTCATTGCCTGAATTTTCATCAAGTAATTTGAGAATTATTGACCTTCATTCCAACACATTGCAAGGGTCACTTCCAATCCTACCACATCAAGTTTACTTTCAGGACTATTCAAACAATAGTCTCTCCTCTATCATTCCAGTTAGTATAAACTTCACTTCCACTCGATACTTTTTTCTTTCAGGTAATAATGTCAGTGGAGAAATCCCTTCATCAATTTGTAAAGCACGTCTCCTTGAAGTCCTTGATCTGTCTAAAAACAACTTTAGTGGAAACATTCCTACTTGTCTTGGTAAAACTGGTGATTCCCTCAAGATTTTAAATTTGCAAAGAAATGCTTTTCAGGGCATCGTGCCTGACACATTTAAAAAGGAATGCACTCTGAGGACGCTCAATCTTGATAGCAATGAACTAGAAGGGCCAGTACCGAAGTCATTAGCCAATTGCAAAACATTGGAGGTTATAGACCTTGGAAACAATCGTCTAAATGATTCCTTCCCATTCTGGTTTGATAGCTTATCAGATTTACGTATTTTGATCTTACGATCCAACAAATTTCATGGTCCCATTGCTCATTCCCATGCTTAAAAAATTCTTCATTCCCATTTATGCAAATCTTTGACATTTCTTCCAATTATTTTGTGGGTATTGTTCCCCCAAATTTTTTTCTAAATTGGGAATTGATGGCAGGAGAAGGTGGTTCAAATTCAAGTTCTGATGTCCAAGTTGTTAAGTACCAATTTCAAAATGGACTTTACTATCAAGATTCAGTGATGGTGATGATGAAAGGGCATGATCATGAGGTGGTTAAGATCATCACTGCATTGACCTTAGTGGATCTTTCAAACAATAGATTTGAGGGGGAGATTCCTAAATCAATATGCAATCTCAAGTTACTCCATGTGCTCAACTTCTCACAAAATGATTTCACTGGTCCAATAACAGCTTTGCTGAAGAATTTAACGCAGCTTGAGTCATTAGATCTTTCAAGAAATAATTTATCAGGGAATATCCCTTGGCAATTATCCAAGCTCACATTTCTTGCAGTCTTGAATCTCTCACAAAATCTCCTCCATGGAAGAATACCACAAAGCCAACAGTTCCTCACATTTACCAATAGTTCCTTCCTTGGGAACACTGGCTTATGTGGATTGCCATTATCAACAAAATGTGAAGACACTGAAGCTCCACCACCATCAACGTTTAATAGTTCTGGCTTGGATGGAATTGGAGAAATTGGTTTGGAATTCATGTGGATGGGATTTAGAATTGGAGTTGTATTTGGGTTCGGGGTGATCTTTTGTTGGACTCTGGCACTTTGGAGGAGAGGAAGTAGAAAATACATGCAACTCATTGATAGAATGTTTGTTCATAATTTTTGAGTGATTCCATCATATGTACACCGGTAAGATAATTAATGAAGGAGAATACTTGAAAGAAAGATGGTGAGTTTTCAACAGACACAAGGAATGGAGTCGATTCATGGATGGTTGTGCCTTTTACTACCAATATGAAATTGTGAGATATGTGTAATTAATCAATACTTTTGTAGTTTATTTTACACTTATTGAAAATATGTAAAGTTGTTTGTATAAAACCCAATAAAGGCAACTAGTAGTTTTATTCAAGTGTGGTTTTTTTTTTGAGGTGGTTGTATCTTTTCTTAAAACATAAAGGGCACATTTGTATAATATTCACGGAAAACAGGCTTTGCGGACTTTTTTCTCTTTTATATTTTTTAAATTTTTTTCGAAAGTCCTCTTCTTAACCAACTTTTTGTAGAATCTATGAAATCATATCTCATTTTCGTGCTTGTCCTCGTTGAAAAGTAGATGCACCAAGTGTGAAAAATTATATGTTCAAAACGCACTAACTTCTAACTAATTGCTTAAAGTCTATCTCTTGGACAACTTTGCCTTTTGCGGATGAGAATCGTCAGGAGTATAGAAAATAGAACATATTTCATTTCAATTGCTTGATGATATTTGTTTCTTCTAAAAACATTATCCTTTATGTTGAAAACTTAAATTTTTGGGTGTATGTCTCTTCTCAAGTTGTTTGCAAGTAACTTGCCAGCTAGACTAGCCATGGACGGCTATTTTGGGTTGGCTATATAAATTCTATTTCTCCATTTCTGCAATCCTAATTCAAATCCTCATATAAGTTGCACGTTTTCAAATTCACATTTTTATTTATAAATAAAAACAATTGGACCCTTCTAGCATTTTCTCAACTTGGCAAATAAGAAGTCACTATACCTGGTACAAGAGGCCGTGCCTCAAAGAAGATTAGGCCCTCATCTTGAGTATTATATCCACAAAAGTTCAAGCATACTGACAACTTACAAGTATGCCTAAACCTTCCTCCCATTTCGTTTTTCTTTTTCATATATATCGTTTACTAATTTAAGATCCAGGCATGATAAATATAACACATTAAAATTGAGCAACCATTTTGCCTTCATTCATATTCACATTTAAAAAGGGGTGCCTACGGAAACTTGTGACTGTTAAATATAATTTGTTTGCTGCAAATTAAAAAAAAAAATTGACAAGTTCGTATAAAAAATCTGATTTAATTATATACAATAAGTAAAAAAAAAGAAAAAGAAATCTTAAATACCTAATTAAGCACATGAGAATTGAGGGGACCAAATCCGAGTTTAAACTGATGGGTTGAGACAAACATAGAAAACATTTTTTTTTTTAATTTGAAAAAGATATAACTATGATTTTAAGTATCAGTTTAATCAACACCCATATTGTGCCTCTCAAAATGTTATAAAAGATATTTACATAGGGCCATGATGTTTTTTTTAGAGGTAAATTAATGCACTTGCACCCTCACCCGGGGGGGTGTGATGATGAGCAATTACTGGGGCACGATAGTGCATGTGTGGGGATATCTACATAATACCAAGATTATCATCCCATCTCAGTTAGGTCAGCACCACCTCGGTCAGCACCCTCTCAGCTAGGTCAGAACCACCTCGGTCAGCACCATCTCAGCTCGGTCAGCACCATCTCAGCTCGGTCAGCACCACCTCGGTCATCTCAGCTCAGCACTTGAGCTAGGCACCTAGCCTCAGCTCCTCAGCTCGGTAACAGTACCAGCTCAGCTAGGCATCTCATCTCAGCAATAGTACCACACTTCCACCTCGGCCAAGTGCTCCACCTCGGCCAAGTGACTCACCTCGACCAAGTTCTCCACCTCGGCCAAGTGCTTCACCTCGGCCAGGAACTCCCACCTAGGCAGCAGTGCCAGAATGCTTACCAAGACGAGTACAAATAGCTGTACCTCTATGGAAACTCAACCACGTTACAGAACGTGTCGAGTAATGATGACATGCATCGGGTAGAGAAAAAGAGTTGTCATTATCCGGCGGCTACATCTACATCAAGTCGCCAGAGTAAGGTCCGATGGGACTGCAATTAAAGAAGTAAGGTCCGATGGGACAATGCCTTCACCTACCCCCATTAAGGGAACATAGTACTGGCTGATGGAATTTCCATCTCCATCTACCTCCAAAAGTCAACTCTTCAGCCTATATATATAAAGAGGTAAAAAAAAAAAAAAGGTACGCCAAGGCTTACACTCAGAGACACCATTCCTCTTTTCCTTCTTCCTCCATCCTTTGTTGAGTTGTTGAACTAACTTAGGCATCGGAGGGCCTTGCGCTGACAGCAGCCAGGGTCTCTGATCCTTTGTTTCTCCTCCTCTTTCAGGTTTTCAGGCAGTTAATCCTTCCCAAAGAAGTTTTATATCATCTAAGTAAGTCCGCGGGATTTTTTGCACTTACAGTGCAATAACTACATCTCCGAAGTGCAATAACTACATCTCCGGAAAAAAAAAATCTAGTCAAAATCCATGCTTTCTAGGATTTTAAAGTCCCAGGAGAGGTCAACCTTTGTAGTTTATCTATCGAATTGTGCACTCTCCTTCTCCCCGGCAATACAACAAACAAAAATTACAGACCCAGCCATGGAATCAGCGGAGGTTGCAATCAGGTGAACAATTTTGCACCTGTGGTTCACTTCTTGGTGAGCTAGACCAGTGAATCAAAACAGGCTTCTCTAAATTTTTCCTTCCCCCAACTCATTCAGTATTCACAATTGGATTTGCCTGCTTCAACCAAAGATAACATGAACAATCCCCATATGAAGTTGATGACTTCAAACGAATGTTGAATATCATGCAAATTTATGTAATATACGTGGGCTGCTGATTCACATGGGCTTCGTTTTGATCCAATGGCAGGCTAAAAGTTCAAAATAAATAAAAATAAATAAATAAAGAGTCTTAGTTTTAATGTAACCCAGAATAATTTCATGCCAGGTCAATTTGTTTTTAACATCTCGAAATTAAATTATTACAATACAGAACTCCTATCCAGTATTGTTGGAGATTGTTTGAGTGCCTACTATACAAGATGCCAATCAATCTCAAAGAAACTCCCATTTATAACCTAAATTTTTAAGTTTTGGACTCAAAATTTATAGTTCGAAGAATTTAATAACATCTCCCGTGAACATATGGCACAAGCATCCGGGGGTTGGACCTATTGACATGGGAGAGTCTCAGATAAATGAGCCAAAAATAATTAATTAACACGGATGTACTTTGTCAATTGAGTTTTTGCATTGTGTTATGGGCTGTTAACACAAAGTTGACCAAATGATATTCAAACGCTTCAAGCAGTACCAATCAGTGCTTTGCCAAGTCAAGAAATGGATTGCCAAGTCAAGAAATGGCCCATCCACCAAGTGCCTCACCAAGTCAATGGTCTTCAAAAGTCTCAATCACTATCCGTGAGCCTCTTTTTCCCATGCTTAAAACTCATATTTTGCAAAGCCTCAAAAGGACAAGGATCATCTAATGAGGCTCACAACGCAAATATTCACTGCAGATATGGCCACATATCAGTATCCACATTGATTATCTGGTGGGCCTGAACATAGATAGGCGATAAACAGAATACCAAAGCCATTGAATAATTCCAGCCATTGGAGCAGATGGCTTTTCATATTGCATATGGACCATTTGCTTATTGTTTCTTTGACAACCCATTCACAGACTGCAGATGGAGTCTTTGGCAACATTCCCTCATTCATAGTAGGTCCCACCAAAGGATCTTTCTCATTCTTTGAAAGGTAAAACCCATTTGTACAGAACGACTGGTTAAAACCAAGCATTATACACTACCTCCACCATGTCACCCAACACTATTTCTAAATTCTAGTCATACAAAATAGCAATGAATCGACTTCCCCATTATATATCTAACCCTTGAAATCTCCATAGTTCTCTATGGAAAGAAAAATAAGATAGAATAGTAATGACCCATGTCAAAAAGTGCATCAAGAACCCCTTTTTTTCATAAACAAATAACAGAATAAGATGAAAAAGGAAAACCCTTTTACACCCAAAAGAAACCAGAATAAGAAAAATTAGCAATAACCATCTCAAGAAACAGAGATAACAATCCATTATCATTGAAATACAGAGTATCAATCAACAAAAAGGTATGGTGTTTCAACCAAGAATCGGAGATTTAGAAGAACAGAAAATAATCAACTGATTAGAAGATACTGGAGCAGAAAAGACTGCTTTTTTTCACTTACTTGTGGGATCACCTGCTGTAATGTCGGGAGACACAGCCGTGGCTAAATGGGTTCCAAGGTTGGTGTTTATGAAATCAGGCAATTCAAGGGAAGAAGAAGAAGTAGCCATGTGATAAGAGCCTAAAATGTATCATTTAGGCCCCTTAGTTTAGACTTTGATATACACTTTGATGCGATTAATTAGTCTAATTATGTTATTTTTATGTTTACAGGACCCTAGGAGCATTGGGAAGAAATTGGCGCAAGACGGAAGAAAATTGCCAAAAATCCAGATGACCCGAAGCTCACTGGGCGTCCGGACGCCCCACTTAGAAATTGACCCGAGGCCACTGCCTCTAGGCGTCTGGAAGCCCGGTCACAGAGACGCGCTGGAAATTATTTTTCTTGGCGTCCGAACGCCCAGTTCTTGGCGTCCAGACGCCCGAACCGTCTGAGAGTCCACCTCATGCGCGTTTTGACGAGGTTTTTCATCCCAAAACCTATAAATAAAAGCCCAAACTTGGTTTTAGAGTCATTGACATTTTGGGAGAAGGTCTAGAGCAAGGTTTTTGAGCTTTTGGAAGCACGTCAATGGGGATTTCATCAAAGATTCTTCGTCAATCGTCTTGCATGAGTAACTAAATCTCAATCTTTAGGTTGCGATGAAGCCCTAATCTCTTGTTTATGGTGATGTATAGGTTTAGGGTTTTACTTTAAACGCTTTTGGTTATATGACAGGATGTTAATCCATTGATGGGATTCTATTAATGCAATATCTCTTTCTTGGATGCATCTTCCTTTGGGTATCCTTAAGATCAATTTTGATTGGAGTTTTATTTGCTCCACTAGAAGAGGTGGGATTGGTGGTGGTGCTAGAGATTGGTCTGGAATAGTTGTTAGAAGTTTTTCGGGGCCTTTAGAGGCTTTGGATGGTAATGAAGTTGAAGTTTTTTCCTCTTTTGGTGGGCTGTCGTGAGTTGTGTAGAATGGGTTGTTTCAATGCTGCTCTTGAAGGTGATTCCTTTTCATCTACTTAGTGGGGTTCTTGCAGTTCTTCTTATCCTTCGAGGTTGGCGGATTGGATTGAGGGGATGGAGAAAATATCGCGTCAGTTGGATGCCTCTTTTAGTCATATTTTAAGAGATTCTAATGTCATGGCGGATGCTCTTGCTGGGGAAGGATCAGCTCTTCGTTCATCTCTTTCGTTAGATGTTTAGTTTCCTCTTTTATTGTTAGGTTTTTGTTTTGGTGTTTGTTGTTTTTGTGTTTGGTTTTTGGTGGCTTTGTTTTTTGGTGGTTCTTTTGTGGTTTAATAAATTTTACCATTATATAAAAAAAAGATTGAAATGGAAAGAAATTAAAATTTATTCCATTCACTTCTTCATAACAGTTACAAGACTTGGTGTAAACGAGATGGACACTATTGAAACTATTATGAATTTTTTTATCAAGAATGTTCTAAGATGTAATTAACTGGAGATTCATTCAACACAAGAAGATGAGCACCTGGAAGATGCCACACACTGAAACTTACTGCATTTTAGAAGGCCTGGTGTGCGTTGTTTCCAACTTATTTGTTATTAGGATATTATAAATATTCAGCTTTGAGCTTGTTTGTTTGACATTAAATTGCTGAATCTTGCAGTTTCGGTCACCAGGAAAACAATATCAAAATTTTGCAACACATTTTTCACAACTCAACCGTATCAAATATGTTTATGCCTTTGGTTTCTACGAGATTCTCAAGCTTGAGATGCCACCATATGCTGTTGTAGATGAGGGTATTCACTTCCATTACTTCCACATTCAGATTTTAGGAAGAATTTGCTTGGGCTATCATGTGAAGTGGGGTCCATGGTTTATGTTATCCACACTCTTTGATATGATGGATCTATTGTGAATAATTTATGCAACAAAAGTCTCACAGATGGGAGAATCCTAAACCTTCGTTTGCTATTAAGCAAATAGATGTTTTGGAAGGAAACATAGCAATAGTTAACATTTGACAGTTAAGTCTTAAGACTGGATGCATATGATGTTTTGTCCCACTTGTTTGAAATATATGGTCCTCACTTATCTGATCTTGAGATCTAGGCAAACTACACATTTCTTCTGGCAGCCCCATAATTTCTGATTGTTTTAGTTGCTTATAATTTGAAAGTGAGTTCTTTTGAAACATGTGATTGATTTTTCTTTAATGTCCTTTTGCTGATCTTATACCTGATCATCTCTCTTTGGAGAGAATTGGATCCTATGAGGCTCAGAAACGAGATGCATGAGTGATTCAAACGGAACTCCACAGAGGGCCCACCTATTAAAAATCTGAACTCCTTAAAATAAATGTCATGGTCTTGTATGGAATGTTGTCAAACTTCACCCATAAGAGTTTGTCCCATCGCAAGATTGAGCAAATGATTGACAATGTGTAAGACATGCAATTGTTAATGTATAAAACATGTCTCTGACCCAAAAAAAAGTTATAAAGCACGTAATTTTTACATATTTCATATATACTAGAGCAAGGTGGGACAAACTCTTATTAAAGTGAAATTTGACCATATCACATTCAAGAGGAGGACATTTATTTTGGATGTCTTAGATTTTCAATACGTGAACTCCACACTTCTACTTGAATCACTCTCTCATCTAGTGAGTCCATTGGTACAAGCCAGTTTTTGGACTGCTTTTTAGATGTAACTGGTTTTCCTTCTGATGTTGCTTCGTCATCATAGAGTGATTTCGGCCGTCAGTATTTTCTTGCAAACCATCTGCAGCTCAAGGCCTTTTCAGGACCATATCACCCAGGCATTTTTCAAATGGGGAATGGAACACTGGAGGAAGGTGCGATAACACCACTCCATTGGCTGGAGGGGACAAGGTTTCATCTGATCATCCAGTTGTGGCAGGTGCTGTCAAGGGCACTAGGGTTGTGCTTTTGGACATAACTGCCCTTTCACAGCTGAGGAATGAGGGACACATATCCTGGTATAGTTTCAAAGCCTCAGATGGCGTGCAAGATTGCTTACATTGGTGCCTACCTGGAATTCCGGACACATGGAATGAAATTCTTTATGCACGACTGTAGGCCGAGGACTGAGTGAATCCCATTGACTCAAACCCCTGCAAGTTACTCGACCATGCCTTATGCACTAGCTGACATGAGGCTTTCCATCTCAGGAAAAAGATTATTTATCTTGTCAGAGATGTCACACCATCCAAACTAACTCCCCCATCCTGATGACCTTGATTACTAATCTAATCGACATTCTTACTAATAAAAACGACGGATATTGACTCTGATTGATTGGCACCGCCACCTTATGGATTTTATCAGGTATGAAGCGCTGTCAGTGTACCAATTTGTAAAGAGCATTTTATTGATCTTGATTTGAAAAGTGAACTACAGGCTTATCTTCTGGTCGAGCATAGATGTGTGGGCTACCCACTGGCAGTTTGTGGATGCCAAGTTCTGGTTATTCATGTGGCTCGTCCAAATGGAAGAGATGAACATATGGTGCAGACTACTTGGTTATTCATGTGGCGCATCCAAATATGAAGAGATGAACATATGGTGCAGACAGTCATCCATGTACTGATTTTAGCCTCAGAAATCCAAGAAAACAGTTTAGCACGGTGCCATTGTTTCATTTGCCCTTTTTTTACTTAAATGGACATGATGAGTCTTGAAAAGCGCATATTTCCATACACATTTTGAACAATTTTTAGGCCTTATTGATATTAAAGAGTTTCATTTAGTGTCAAATCATGTTTTTATGCATTTAGGATTCATTGTAGTGCATTCCTGCATAGTTTACTAAAAAATCACACTTTTTGCATATATTTATGGAACTTGCCATTTTTGGAAATCTATTTTTGGAAAGTCGGTTATTTAGGGTACATCAAGTAGGGTCCCATGCATAGTCCATTCAAATTCCTCACATGTGATTATTATTGAATTTGTTTATTTTAATTTGTGTTGGAGAAATCAAGAATGGGACCCACAATGGTGAAATTTGAGAGAGATCAAGGGTGAACAACTTTCGTGGTGGACCCTCATATCTTGGTATTTTTGGAGAGTTTGAAAAGTCAACAATGGAAAGCTAGATTTGAAATTTCAAGATCAAAAAAGGAAACTTCAGATTTGGTAAGATCTAATGCTTACTAAGTTCAAAATTCAAAAATCAAGAAAGAAATTCAAGAAATGAAAGTGTGGTAGAAGAGTTGACTAGTCAATCAAAGAAGCTTGGAAGCAAACCAAAGATGGAAGGGGAGTCAAGAAACAAAGAAGAAAATATCCCAAGCTCCCTTTGGACGTCCACCTGGGTCCCACACACCCTGTTGCACAACTAATTAACATCGAAGCTTCCATATGTGTACAATTATTCTTGGATTTTTCAGGGGCAACAAGATTAAAATGGTCATAACTCTTAATTCAACCGTCGGATCGGTGCAATCTACACACCTTTGGAAAGCCCTTTTCGAGTAGATATCTTTAGAACCCAAGATTGCGTCAATCGAAGCTGAAACGAGGGAGATATGGCCTCTGGAAGTTAGTGATATAATTTCTACTAGGGATTGCAATTTTGCACATGGAAAGCACCAAAAATCTCTCACTCACCTTGCTATTTCTTTGAAGACTTGTTGGCCAAGAAAGGGATTTACCATACAAAGAAGATTTCATACTACAAACTTGGAACAAAGAAGGAAACAAAGAGAGCAAAAATCTATAAATTGAAGGCTTAGGCATCCCTCTCCTCCTATGGGAATATAGACCACATTTCTCTAGAATTACTACTGCACTCCATCTTCTTCCTCTCTCTCTCTCTCCAATGAAGTCCTCAAGGGGATTTGACCCGGAAATTACACTACACCCTTGGATTTTTCATCCTGAAGAGGCTTCTCATCTTAGTATGTAATTGTCTTGGTTTACTTTTTTTTTTTATCTTCTGTAAAGACTTTGCATATTAGTAAAAGTGTTGCTTTCTCTTGTCAATTTTTATTTCTTGTACTTGGGTGATTGGTGCTTGATTTGTGTTTTTTATTTTATTTTTGTTGGTGTTTGGATTGACGACCCAAAGGCCTTAAGAGCATGATTCAAATTATGATCCCGCTTAGAAAAGAAATTTGAAAGAGAAGAATACACTTCCACACACTTTAATTTTTGCACTCACTACATTTAATTTCTTGTCTTACACACATTTAATTTCTTGTTAATCCATACATTTAATTTCTCGTCTTACACGCATTTATTTTAATGTTTCTACACACATTTAAATTTCTGACTGTCACATTTAGTTTCTTGTTAAATCTGTCTTTATGAATCTGTTAGTGCATAGTTGTGGCTGGTTATTTAGTGGATGCATGCTTAGTTTAATTTTCATTATTTTTTTTTTCATAACTTAGTTGCTGGAAATAATCTTCTCAAATCTGGAATTTCTGTTATTTTTAGTTCTTATTAAAAAGGAATTAAATTCGGATTAAAAATTTGGACTGCATAAGGAGACAGCAATTTGTGTTGTTTTTTACCTGAATTGAAATAATTTAAAAGGTGACTTAATTTCTGTTATTTTTAGTTCTTATTAAAAAGGAATTAAATTTGGACTGCATAAGGAGACAACAATCTGTGTTGTTTTTTACCTGAATTGAAATAATTTAAGAGGTGACTTAATGATGTTATTTTAATCTGAATTTTGGTGGAATTATTTTTTTATGAATTACCTTTAATCCATAAAAATTTCATAAGGAAAAGATCTTGGGAAGATGGATTTTTGATTGACTAATCGCATGCATGTAAATCTGTCAGATATCTGCAGTGAGACAGATTCTGATCCGAAAGTTTTAATTTTGTTATCGTATGAAGTCAGTGAGTTTTTCATTGAAATTTGGTTGGATTGAATTTTAATGAGTCTAGTTTCATATCCCAGAATTTCAGATCAAAATAGTTTCGGAAAGAGGGGTAACTAGTGGCTACAAAATTATTGGTCGGATCTGCCTGTGTTCAGAAATCTGCATTCTTCTTGTGTTGGTCTCATTCATTCAAACATAACTTTTTTGTTTTTAATTCTTTTCCACTCCTGTTTTTTTTTGTTATTGAATTCATACATCATCCTAGTTTAATTTCCAACCACGAAATTTAGTTTTAGATTGCATTAGATTAGGTTCATGTTTTATGAAAGTTTGCATCTCATATACAATTTGTGCATTAGGAAACTTTGTCATAGCATGCATTGCATTGCATTACTAATTTTCTAACTTTAGGATAGTTTCTAATTTTGCTTAGTTTTATAAACTTTCTACTTTTGGAATTTTTAACTTGTGTGTTCTTTTGTAGGAACTTTAGTTTTTAGATTCTTTTAGTTTAGGATTTTTAGATTTAGGAAGTTTTCTTTTTATTGGATTGTAATTAATTTAATTTTTGGAAAGTAGGAATGATGGTTGTAATTTTTTAATTTTTAGGCTAGTTTTAGATTTTTAATTTAGGGCATGTACGAGTTGAAGAGGAATCTTAATTTATATTGCTCCCTGTGGATCGACCTGATCTCACTAGTTTATTACTGCGGCGCGGGTCTGCACTTGGAGCTCACGATCAGGAAACAAGTTACATAAAATACTTCCTTTTGCATGTGATTTTAGCCAATGGTCTGTGCCACCAGATGCGAAATTCTTTCGATTTTTTTTATATTGTTAAATGTATTTGGATGTACACAATATTGCAACCAATGCATTTGTATACTTAAAACGTAGAAAGGAAGTTGATCCATTCTCTTTCTACTTTTTGGCAGTACGAATATTAAAAATGCACATAAAGCCCCTGTTTGCTTCTTTGGAACTTAGTTGTTTAGCATTCTCTCTACCTGTAAATCTAATTACTTATACATACGTGTACTTGTAATTAGTTATGGAAAAGAACAAAACAACTGTCAGTTGATCAGGATATTCAAATGCATGTGACACCACTGTCACTTGATCAAGTTATTCAAATGCATGTGACGCCCTCGTTTTGATTTGATCCCAGTTGTTACACTCAGTTTAGGAAGATCCATATAGGCCCTTAGTGGGATCGTTCTTTTTCCTTATTTTCTGCTCCAAAAGCATGGGCACTGATTTGGAGGCGCAAAAGATTTAAAAACAATATCTCACCCATGGGGATTTTTTCTTGACCATAGTCAAGTATCCAACCTGCCTATTCTAGCTGCTGATAACTGCCCCATAGTAGTGTGTTTTATTTTTCCCTCTTTTGGGGTTTGGGGTGGGTATGGGTTTCCCAATTTTGACATGAGTAGAGTTTGACAGGTTTCGAAAAAAAAATGCAAAATAGCATTTTGACATTGAGTTGGTACTGTTAAAAGAGGGAGGAGCTACGCTACTCAATGGTGGAAAAAAAATGCAAAATAGTCATAAAAGGAAGGAGCAACTATTTTGCATTTTTTTAATGGATGACAATAAAACATATAGCATATCTATTATCTATTACCCTTATATAAAAGGGAAGAAGTGTGCTGCTTGACGATTACTCTGCACCACCATGACCCACTTGCTTGTGGGGTCTACCTGGATGCAATTGTTTCTGTTTTTCCAAGGTCTCTCCTCTTAATTTCTCCTTTCCATTCTTCTGTGCTCCACCTTAAGAAAGGAAAACCAGATGCACTCTGCTGTTTGTTTCTCTTCTCCATGCAGTGGGGAGACAAACTCATCCACACTCTCACTCGGAGCTATATATGGCCTGGAAAAATCTGGAACCGCCATTATCCGGCACTAAACTTTAAAAAGAAAGTGGGCCCCACAAGATTGCAGTGACCATTTCAATGCAAGATGAAGTGGCGCCATCCTGCATTAACTAGATAAAGGCGCAGAAATCCATTGCAGACATACATTAGTGCATGTGATCTGATGTATGATAAGGTGCATATACGCCTGCAAATTAAAGGCTGACCATTCTTTTGGGAAGTCTCATCCATCCATGAAATGCATATAATTTGTATAACTTTTATCTATGAGGTACCTTTCATTCTTGGGATTTTTACCAAAAAAGTGTTGCAAAACAGGTATTAGCCAATTTAAAACAGAAATACACTAAAACACCCGTATTGGTGTTCGTTCACGCATTTTGGACGCTTTTACCCCTCATTCTGCGAACGAAATCGTCATGGAATTATAACCCTAGCACCTTAATCGAATGGAGTTCGTTCTTCTTCTCTTCACCAACTTTCTCCTCTCCCGCCTTTTCTCTCTTTCTCCTCTGCTCCCTCCTCTCTCTTGCCCTCATCCTGCCTATTTGAAGGTCGAATAACTCCCTAAATCTGTTTAGAGAGAGAGACATCATCGATTGGATCGTCAGGTATGTTGTCCATCTTTCTACTTGCTCTTGTTTTTTATTAAGTTGATTAACTATGGGAAGAGGCAGAGGGTCTCAATCTCTCTCTCTCTCTCTATGAATTAGATCTTGGGTACTTTTTATTTCATCCCCATTTTTGGATTTCTGGGATTTATAGATGGGATTTGAATTAGTATCGTCTTCCACTTTGAATTTAGCTTATGCTGCCCATTTTTTTGTTTTTTTTATCTTTATTCTTCTTAATCCAATCTGGGTGTCCTTTTTTTCATTCTCATCTTGAACTTGTTCTAAAATTTGGATATGGGTTTGAGAGGAATGAGTGTGTTTAATTGTTTAATCACAGTTGTTTGGGTGGACATTTTCAGATCCAATTGAAAGAGGTTTGGTCTCAGGAAAGTGTAGGAAAAATCATTATGTATTCGAAATTATGGTTGAAGATTGTTAGCAGTTGAGAAATGCGTTTTTTTTATTTTTCTTATTCTTCATTTGGTTTTTGTGATTTTTATATTCTCATGGAGAGATTTTGCTTGCAAATATCTGTTCTTGGTTTGTTAAATTATGGTAATCTCTTGGAGAGTAATTGGTTGATGAGAGTAGTTGATGGTGTTGCTTTTGCAGATAAAGGAGGAGATCAGTACATCGAAAGCTTCTTAAGGGCCTGCACGTCGTGAGACTATACGAGGTAACTCTTTTTCCATGTTTTGGTTTTGTCTCTTAGTCTCAATTTCAAATTTCATGTAAGATATCTGTCTCTCTCTGTTTGTGTGTGTGGGTGTGAGTTTTGGGTGGATGAGTTGATGATGGTGTTAGATAAAGAGGGAGACTGGGACATTGAAGCTTCTGAAGCATTTAAAAAATGATAATACGACGATGCGATTGCCTTTTCTCATCACAAAAGGTGTGACAATTGTGGCCCACCCAATAGCCCACAAATAGATATTGACAACAATGGAAATTCTTTCCCTCAATGCTATTGTAAATAGCAAAGGCGATGATGTACTGAGATTAGAACTTGTTATTTTCTTTCACTTATCACTTATAATAATCCACGAATAGAGATCTTTCTAGCTTCCATAGCCATCTTCTATAAGTATGGGCACATTCGGTTTTCTGTGGACTTCATTTCCACGGTTTGGAACATACAATTTTCCACAAGGAAACGCAACTTTTTTGGCTTTATCTATGAAAAAGCCTTTCTGATATGGGTGGGAGGAGGGTGGGGATTTGTAATAGGTCCACATTCTAGTGATGGTATTAATCACGAGATAAATGTGTGACTGAACTATAATTGTTATTCCGCTTACGCCCCATTTGGATCGTTTGAACTTGGGCACTTACTTTGCCTATTAATGTAATTACCTATAGTTCTATTTATTGAATGACAATCAAACAATGGACCTAAATTAAACAAGATGGAGAAATATTTTAACACAGGCACGCGGCCTTTTTTATTGTCACTGTTGTTAAGTTCATTTCTTCCTTTTCTGTTGATAATGAATGTTCTAAATTCAAAAGGTTGAGGTGATTGCAAGAGCATTTGGTAGGTCCTAGAAGAAATCATTTTTCCTGATTTGGTTGCCAAGATTTGTAGTTTCTCAAACATTCTCTTTGAATACATTTCCATTTCTTTTTTCCTTTGAAAGATATTGTGTTTTAATTATTTTCTTTTCTATTAATCAGATCTCTTGTGATCGACATGAAATGTGACTATTGATCATTATATCTACATCAACTGCTGATCCAGGACACTGATTGAGCCCAATCATCAAATTGCTTGTCTTTTCGCATGATTTCTTCTATGAGACTGATTGAGCCCATTTCATATGTTGGCTCCCTTCCATTTATTCTTGACCTAGATGACTTTAAGGTATTCTTTAAATCTATGGTTCTAAAGAAAATATAATTATTTGGTTAACGAAATAATGTGAATTCTTTTCTTTCATCTTCGTGCAATCTTCAATCTGGATGTGTTGGCTATGTCGGGAGATGGTCCTAGAGATACACTGCTCATGAATCTGTTGAAAGAGCTATATCTATTGCTTTATTTCATTTTTCTTCTCGTCTTATGCTAAGTCCAATGACCACTGCTTAGCATAGTTTTTGTCATGACTGCATTGTACATTGTTCTTTTAAAAGCAAGATGGATGTGTTTGTATAGGTTCAGTTCATAGAAGAAGAAGAAAAAAAAACTGGAACCAATGCTAGGGAACTCGTGACCCAAGTGTAGAATCTGCGAGCGGCAAACTATACCTATTAGGAAAATGCATTTCTGAGCCAAATCCGTTAGCCTTTCTCATTGTTTATGCACCCCATTATAAAGGCATTATCATTTTGTTGTTAGAGACAAAAAAAAAGGGTGAAAAACCTATAAAGAATTGTAACGATATCGTTGTCAGAAAGTTTTGAAAACTAGATTTTGAGTGAAATCGTGAGTCTTTCTTAATTTTTATGCATCTCAATATAAATTCACCATTATTTTCTTATTGGACACGAAAAATGGATGAAGAAACTATAAATGATGGTAACGATATCGTTATCAAAAAATAATGTCGGACACAAAATTCAAGTTTTGTGAGTAGGAATTCAAGTTCTTAAAGATTTAGGCCTGTGATTTTACGTTATTGTGCTGATTTATCCCATTTTCTTTTGTTTCGTAGTCATGTTTTTTATGGTTGGTGAGAGATGTGAGCTCGTTTATCATGTAGAGATAGGATCCAAATTATTTTTTATGATACTTGACTTCTGATAATAAGTTGAAGTGTGAATCGTGAATGAATAATTATTTTTTTATTTTCGTTTCTACAATTCTGCTGCTTTGGTTCATGGCATCACTTTTATGCTATTATGACATGACAACCTGGTCAAGTTGGGTTTTAGTGTAATGTTTGTTGTTTATGTTTCCGCATTTCTATCAAAGATTCTCTTGTGCTTTACCTGTTGATTCTTTATGGCTACATGCCTTCTTTTGTTTTACTGATTCCTGCTGTTGTGGTTTGAGATTAAACAGATTGAAGAGCTTGCTTCGATGATACAAAAGGTCAGAACTTATAAATTGAAATGATGAACGTCAACAATTTCTTTCTTTCCTTTTTCTAATGCATACTATCATTACATGCACTTCCAAAACTCCATCTTTTTTATGACATTCAACTTTCCTATGGATTTTGTTTAATCTTGTGGAGTAAGCATCTAGTAGTGTTTGGAACTTGTAAATCTACTTCCGCCTGAGGCGACATATGGAAGCAGATCAAGCGGTCCTTATCGGGTGTATTTTGTATGAGGGAGGAATTGCTCTATGTTTGAAGCCAATCTACTTGTAAAGGGTGTATGACCTTTGTGTGCTAGAATAATTATTGGGTTCCAAATATTCCATAATTTTGTAAGCACATTATCTAACATTTTAAAATGAAATAAAGGCCATTTGAGTTTACCCTCTTCAACTCCATATTTCCAACCCATTTGTTATGTAGAAAAGCCTGTTCTGGTTTTGTTCTTTATCCTGAATCATTTTTCAATACCTTGTACTGAAATTGATGTCTGTGGAGCAATTGTGTTGCAGAGATGTTCTAGATAAGTACAAGAATGGTTCCAAACTTTGTGCCACCAGACAAAAGGGTCAAAAGAAAAAAGAAAAAGAAAAGAGAGCATGGGAGTTCAAGAACGTTACAATCCCTTTATATGACATTTCATAACCTCACCGTCAACATGACTAAGAATAACGGCTATGAACAAAAAGAACCATTCAAAGGTGATGTCAGCCGGTTTTACAAAAAGACATGTTGTAACTAACTCCATCTTCGATGTTATTCTGACAGATTCCTTTCCACTTTGAAGGAACTAGATCCATGCCTTCATCCCTAAAGCTCTCAGACTCTGGCCTCCCATAAAAATAAAAAAAAGAGGTCAAATATGACAGGAATTGAAAATGAAATAATAGTAAATTGTGTTTAATGCGAAAAAGAAAGGCAAATGGTCAATGGTACTTGTCATCTTCTTTTGTTAGCACCAATCAATTGAGTACGCTACATAATTTTAGGCTTTCAGATTAGTAAAAAAGGTGGAGCATTACAGCACAAAATTAGAAAGACATGACGGGTGCAACAAACATAAAAACATTTTAGCAATTCTAATTTACCTAAGAAGGGTTGATATGAGGGCTGGCCCCTTTGGTGGAAGTATAATCCATCAAAACTCAAACAGGTTCAAAATGATTATAGGGTCGAACTCAAAACTTGTCAATTCGAACCCTTGGCCCGTCTGGAAATTGGCCCAGAAAGTCCTGTATACGAAGGTTCGAGATCCTATCTCGTCGATTGAAAAAAAAAGATGTTAACTGTTAATGGACTTCGTATGAGGCCTTGCATTATGGTTTAAGAATGATTCACAGCTACACTGCATTTTCCTGATTCACCGTCTCTGGGCCAACTTCCAGCAAACACAAAGGTTCGAACCCTTGCATTTAGGGTTCGAACCTTGAAATTCTAAACTGCCTAAGCCAAATTCCAGGGGCAGATAAGGTTCGAACCCTCGTAACAAGGGTTTGAACCTTAGAATTCTGAACTCCCTGAGCCTTTTTCCAGGGGGGTCAAGGATGAGGGTTCGAACCCTTGTATCCTGCACTCCTCAGGCCATTTTCCAGATGGGTCGAAGGTTCGAACCCTCATCCTGAGGGTTCGGACCCTTGTATCCTACACTCCTTAGGCCATTTTCCAGATGGGTCGAAGGTTCGAACCCTCATCCTGAGGGTTCGAACCCTTGTCTCCTACATTCCCTGAGCCATTTTCCAGGGGGGTCGAAGGTTCGAACCCTTATATCCTGCACTCCTCAGGCCATTTTCCAGAAGGGTCGAAGGTTCGAACCCTCTTCCTGAGGGTTCGAACCCTTGTATCCTGCATTCCCTGAGCCATTTTCCAGGGGGGTCGAAGGTTCGAACCCTTGTACCCCAAATTCCCTGAGTCATTTTCAAGGGGGTTCGAAGATCATAGTGAGGGCTTGAACCTTCATATTCTGCCTTCCCTGGACCAAGAACCAGAGGTGTATTCATGAGTCTTTCCCATTGTTTAAAGATCACATTTTAAAACCGAGGCCATTAATTTTTTAGATAACAAATTTGAGACTGAAAACTGTAAAGGACGGTAACGATTTCGTTGTTGGAATATTTGCAATTTGGTCTTCTTGGTAACCTCCGTCCACCTTTTTCATTGTTTATGCATCTCAATATATAGTAAGGGCTAATGTGGTTGGTGGGGAGGGGAAAGAGAAGAGAAAAACTGTAAAGGATTGTAACGATATCGTTATAGAAAACATTTAGAAATCACTAATCTGGGTGAAATCAGTGAGCCTTTTTCATTGTTTATGTATCTCAATATATAGTCCGGGTCAATATCGTTGAAAACTATAAAGGATCGTAACGATATTGTTTTCCAAAAATTTAGTAACCACTAATCTGGGTGAAATTTGTGAGCATTTTTCATTGTTTATGTATCTCAATTTATAGTCAGGGCCAGTCTCGTTGTTGGACAACAAAAATGAAAGAAAATGCTCCAAAATCGTAATTGTTAATTACTAATGTAAAGCAATAAAAATCCAACAGTTGTGGCCTTCCAAACTTATAACTTGATTGCTACATAGACCACTTTATCCAGAACGATGCGAGTGCAACAACGATACAATGATGATACAATGAATGGTTAATGCAATAACAAATTTAGAGCACAACTGTCATGTCTATGTCTTTAGGGGAAATATAAACAATGATGGACTTTATAGTAGCAACATCAGCAACTCTAGTACAGCCGGTGGTGATAACCCTCCCACCAACCAAATATGCACAAACAAGGATGGACATTAGCTTCTTCTCTATGACTGCAGCCCAATTCCACAACCTTATTCAGGACAAGCTAAACTATGCCTGCAGACCGCTTCCCTCTTTCTGAAGAATACCCTCTACGATTGTCTTCCACTTTGTATCTCTTCCACTTATCAAAATCAGAAGGAAGTAGCTGTATTCCTTGCAAATCAGCTTCATGTACAGACTCAAGTGGGCGCTTCTTGTCATCCATTTTCCTAAAGCTCATCTCACCTATAAGAGCAAGGTATGAAGTAGTAGTACATATAGCTCATAACTCAATGCTCTAGCCCGGCCTGACGTATTAGTGCCCACATACGGTCATTGATTTCCCAGCTGTCGTGATTTGGCGTGGAAATGCATCGTAATTGGCCTGCCTCCTGCAATTAATAAATGACGAGGAAAATATAAGCTTAAAGTAATGTCATAGTTGTAAGGACAATATAGTTAAAAAAAGTGTATTTCAATATATGCTCACCTTGCCCTGCCAGACTCGTTCGGAAATATGGTTCTCTTGCTCATATAAGATGGAGTTATCCATAGGACCGGGCTGTATATTGTCCATCTATAATCTGTAAGAAGTTTAAAGTTAGCACAATGTACATATATCAATTCATAGAGTTATAAAATGAGGTTTCTAATAGACACATATGAGACTTGTGAGGAAAAATATAATAGAGATTCATTTATGGCGTGAGTTATGTGATTGCAATTGCAACGATATCGTTACAACAACTTATAGTTCATCCTACATTTCTGATTTCTCAACTAGTAATTAATGATATACTATATATTAAGATGCATAAACATTGATAAATAGATAACGACCTCACTCATAATATATTTGTCAAAGTTTCACGATCATGATATCGTTGTGCTGATTTTCAGATTACACAAGCCTTTTTTTTGTCTCCTACAACAAATTTGTAATAAGTTTATAATGAAATGCATAGACGATGTGTAAGACTTTCGGGAACCTCAGATGCTAATTTTTCCAACCTAGAGATAAAGCTGAGATGTTGTAAGTGAATGGGGTAAAGATAAACTCTGGCAAAGTGAAACTCTGGCAGATCATCCTACTAATGGGATGAGTGGTTGGGAGAAAAGAAATGCAAGTACTGATCAAGCAGATCCATGGCTCGAATTTGAAAAGATTTTGGTAGATGGGAACAATGGAAGTGTGAGTGAAAGGGATGATTCGAATAGCCAAGATGTTGACTTGAGGGGCACAAAAGAAAGCAATCAGGACAAAGGCAAAGGGGTCAAATATGATAATCAAAGTTCTTGGAACCAAGGGAAAGGTGGCTCTGAAAATGTAACAACTTATTGGGGCAAAGCGGTGGAGTTACAAGTTGACGGGGGGTTGGGCTGATGCGAGTGGACAGTAGGATAAACCAGAAGTTAGTTGGGGAAATCAAGCAGGTGGATGGAGCAAAGCAGAAGGTGAGAGTGGAGGCTTGTCTGAGAGTCAGGATAAGTCAAAATATGGGAATGCAGGGAGTTGGAACAAGGGATTTGCTGGCCATGGTCAACCAGATGGCTGGAGCAAATCTCAGCCTTCTGGTGGTGATCAGGCATCTAATTGGACTAAAGGAGGTAGGTGTGAGGACTAGGATAAGTCAAAAGATGTCAGTGAAGGGAAAACAATTGGTTTGACTGAAGCGGGATTTGCTAGTGGAAGTCAGACAAAAGTTGGAACAAACCAAAGTCTGTTGGTGGTGACCAGTCATCCAATTGGAATAAAGGAAAAGCTATAAATGATGATCATGGTGGAATTCGAAAAAGATCAGGGCAAGATCTGGAATAGATCGGGTGATGTTGATGGGGGGTGGAAATCTGACTGGAACAAAGGAATGATGGGGAATCAAGTGATCAGAGCAGGGATCAAGGAAGCCATTGGGACCAAGATGGGGAATCACCTGCTTGGAAATGTGATCAAGCAAGCGGTTGGAATCAAAGAGCTACCACGAGTGGTGAATCTAATTGAAAAAATGTAGGAAAAGATACCAGTGGAAAATACAGATCTTTGGAACAGCGGAGGTGCTCGTGGTGGGGATAATTGATGATTGATGCTGAACAATGATGGTCCAATGGAATATTTGTGATCTCTGTGCCTTCAATGTACATGTTACACACCTCCATTGGGATGCATGACAATTAAAATGATAAGATATAGATAAGAACAAATTTTATTTTTGTTAATAGGGGAGGAATCCGTGTATTTTATACTCCTATCGTTTCACCGAGGATTTTCACCTCGTAAAGTGGGACGGACATTATAAAGCTAAAAAATGAGAATGTCAAATGGCCCAACTCCTTGAGAATTTATAATTGTGGAAAGGGTCTTCAATGATTTCGGTGGAAAGCTAACATCATCTTCTTGAGACCTTGAGTCTCAAAAGCAACTTAAGCGCATAAAATTACTGGCAGGTTAACTAACAATTACATATGATGCAAACTTCTTATGACTAAATCATGTGGTCACTAGAAGATAAAATTAACACCGAAGGGCTACATGCCCATTATAGGAATGGATTGATTCTAGGTGAAGTCTCTCGCTTATAAAAGGGATACCTATAAAAATAGGTAATTAGCAAAAAACAGTATAAACAATTGAAATCAAAGAATCGGTGAAGCCATTAGCCGACCTCCCAACATCTGCAACTTCTCAAATTTAAAAATTATACTAACTTCATAATTCAAATACATAACTACTTTCTACAACATCCTTCTTTCGTTATGTAAGAACTTATTTAGCAATCCAGAAATACAATTAAAAATAATCTAAAGAAGCTCACATTGAGTTCATTCAGCTCCCTGTATTCTTCTATTAAAAAGCTAAGCTTTAACAGAGCAAAGCTTGAATGGTCCTTCAGGTCTTAACATTGATCCATCGAACTCCATCTATACGTTGTCTTCCATAACATGTCTCCAGTTTAACATCCTTGAATCTAGGAAGGAGATGTCAAGTTTCATTTTTCACAACGATCTTCATTTCTTAATCCATAACAAGATACCACTTCTTGGTATATCTTGCTTCATTGGCATAAGATGGATCACTGTTATCAGTGGGCCTAACTGGAAGTTTTATTCACCAAATTTTCGTCCCTATATAGAATTGGTTGACAATCTATCTCACAGACCGTTTAGGAGGTCGTACACTACACTCTCCTCTTCAATAACATGACTGTCCTCTTTCTGCACTTGTTGTCCATCATAAACAACATCACTCCCCATTTTCACATTACTTCCCCATTGGCAAAAGGAGCCTACCAACACCTGATGCATACGTGCAGCCAGAAAGTTCACCACACCACCACTTTGGCTAACGTTTTATTTTTTGGGTAAAGACCACAAAAGACCACTTGGTCTAACATAGATATGGGCATTACCAATGAACCCACAATGGAAGGAATGTTCTCAGGCGGACGACAAGCAGGTGGAGCCCTTTGTCCAGGAGGGCTCTGCTGCATCCATAGTATGGCTGGTGCAGCAACACTAACGACTAATACACTTGCAACGCTATCGATCCATATCCATGAATGGTTGTTCGGCAGCTATTGCATGCATCCTTTCCTGTTTGGCGGGTGTTTCAAATTCACTAATCATTACAAATCTTTTATGATCTATCAATGCCCATCTAACTTGTCTTTCTATCTAAATGTTATTTGCCTGCCAATGGAGTGCTTCCTCAACTGCCTCCCAATGGACTACTTCCTGAACAACCTCCCTATTTGTATGATGCTTTTTAGGAGTTTTGGAGAGAACCCACCCAACATAATTATAAGAGGTTCCAAATATAAGAGGTTGGAGATAAGTAACTGTCAAGATTTATATAAACGTTTGAAGAAATTGAAAATGATTTGAAGAAACCAATTATAGTTGCAACCTCTTGCCCCAAACAATAGGTTCGAAATAAGAAGTTTACTCAACTACCACAAGCAAGATCCCCTCTCCAGAACAATACAGTTCCAACATTTATAGAAACTAAAAATGAAATAAAAACAAGAAAATAGACAATGTGGAAGAGAGATGAACAGAGAAAATCACCTTCACTTAAATCTCAGATGGAAGATGACGTTGCAGGAGTCGTGGGAGTTCCGCTGGAGGATCTGGACGGACTTGCATAGACAGCAGGGAGTGGAGGGGTGAGCAAGAGTTTGGACGTCGGAGAGAGTTAAAGAGAGAGTAGCAGCGGAGAGAAAGCGCAGGAGCTGGGCCGTCAGGGAAAAGGAGAGCAGGGAGCGGAGATGGAGAGGGAAAGAGAGAGCAGCGAGCGGCAAGGGAGAGGGAACGAGACAGCTGAAGCAGGGAGAGGAAAGACGAGAGCAGGCAGCGGAGGAGGAGATAAAATGGCGAGAGAGAAAAAATTTTGGGGAAGAAGGGATAAAGATTTCGTTCGAGAGAGGAAAATTTTGGGGAAGATGGGAGAACGATTTCGTTCGATTTTGTTAGGGTAAAACCGTCCAAAATTAATGTACGAACACCAAAATAGGTATTTTTGTGTATTTATAGTTAAGTCAGTCTAATACACAATTAAGGACACTTTTTTGGTAAAAAACCCTTCATTCTTTCTAGCTAAAATAACCCTATATGATTAAATATTCTTTTAGATGTTATTCTTATATGAAAAAAAATTAAACTGTTCAAAATAAATGTCATTATTCAATGGGCTATCTCCAAATTTTACTCCGACAAAAATTGATCCTACTATCTAAAACTTGTCATAAAAAATTGATACAGTCAAAGAGGGAAGACATAATTGAAACTGTCAAAACAGTACAGTGCAATAGCACACTGTGACTGGTCCTGAAGAAGCAACAAACTCATTGACAAGGATCCAGGCACTTGATCGGTTGTTCAAAATGGGCGCTAAAAAGAGAAGAGTATCACTGAAATCCTAGATAGATATGTTATGCCACTATGACTCTATGAGAGTATTTGTTTCTATATGGAAAGTTAAGAATTCATCATATAATAATCGATAAGTTACAATAGAAAAGAAAAAAGGGAGGTTACACAATACACAGTCACCTAAGCTATTGGCTAAAATAAAAAAAGGAAAGATGGAGAAAAAAGGAAAGTCCTAGTGGTATTTGACCCAATAGGACTAATCCTCGTGTTGCGCCCACTCTTTTAATTGCAATATTTCTTTGGTTCCTTATACACCTGTTTCCTTAAAAAACCAATAAATACCTAAAAATGCTAATGTTAACCAAAGATTGTCACAGTCGACCACCTTTACACTACAAAATCCTAATTAATTTCAATCTATTCAACACTTGCCACTTTTTATCACCTTTTCCAAGTCATAAAAACCTAATAGACACAATTTAGCAAGGATGTTCTTATGGGCCTTCTTAGGATGTGCACTGTGCGCCATGTAGACTTGAGCCACATCATGTTCTTAATTAAAAATCCAATCCGCCTCAAAAGAATTTAAGAGGATTTTTACTGGAAAAATCCTGAAATACAGTCATTTATCCGAAAGGGTCCTTGCAAAATGTGCAGCACGTCATGGTCTTCTCGCCACATTTCTATTTTTTTTATTCTTACCGATGATAGCGTCACTCAATCTCTCGTCTCTTTGCACACCCTATATAAGTTCGCGTTGTCCCCTGCTTTCCATTCTTTTTCTATCCTTTTTTTCTCAAAAGTTGTACTTTGTCTCCAACTCAAAGCAAATACTTTCTATGGGCTTGTATACTCACTTTATTGGTCATTTTGATTTCATTTTAGTGGTTGTTGATCTCCATTTAAGATATTTGTGCATTTATGCCTACTTTTGCATATTTACATGAAAAAAATGAATATAATGTCTCATTTGTGATGCTTTTCCTTTACTTTGGTATAAAAGAAGTTAAACAAGCTCACAGACATTTGTATTGTTTATTTTGGAGCTTGAAACTTAGTGCCTATATTATATTCTTGCATATGTTTTGTACATTGTTTGTAACCCTAGGCACTTTTTAATATTTCTGAGTGTTGGGTGTTTTAGGCCATAGATTAACGTCTTTAGCCATACCGTAGGTATGTTTGAATTTTTCTGTGTGTAGATTGTTTTAGGCCATTGTGTTATGTCTTTAGCCCCTTGCAATCTCACACTTCTTTGGTTAATGAGGTGTTGTTGGCATTGAAAGTATATGTTTGTACAGTAATAATGCCTAAATAATTATTTTTTGTTTTTAATTAGGATGTCGGGTGGTGAGTTAGATATATTGTGATTTTCCACTACGATGGGGAATTTAAATTTGACATGATTCACCCGGTATACGAAGGCGGAAAACAAAGGATGAGGTTCATTCAAACTGACACAACATTTCCTGAATTACTGGACATAGCTCTTGAAACTTCACATTGGGATAAAACTTGCGTAGTCCTAAGCATACATTATCTTCATCACAATGGTCACGTGTTTTCATTGGCTGCCATAGAGGATGATAGCGACATCAAGTGTATGTTAACACTCGCAAACCACAATACAAATGGGATATATTTATACATCAATAGAAGACCGATTGGTTCCACCAAATACTTTGGAGAACAGACAAGGTACATAAGGGGGTGTTTGGAAACCATATACTTCAAGAGATTTTGTTATATTATTTACTAATTTAGAATCTAATCTACTCACCAAAAAAGGAGGTGTTTGGATAACTTAGAAAGTATCTTACAATATCTCACTTTCTTCCAAAATCCTTCATATTACATTATTCAAGGATATACTGTATAAAATAATCTTTTATTACAAAACTTATTGGAAACTATTAATTATAGTGGCCCATTATATATAAGTTTTAACATCAATGATCCTTATGAGTGCAACTGTGAGTACCAATATTAGATTGGCCCCACAATGCTTACAAATTTAATGTGGGGTCCTATAACCATATCACAATTACATAGCTCTTGTTAATTATCAATATTAGGTGAGTCTTACTACTATCACACTAAGGGCCTTTATCGTGATTACTAACATTAGGTGGGTCCCACACTACCAAAATTAGCTAGGTTCCTCATTAATTACCAAGATTGAATTGTGTGATTGCAATTATCAGTTTGTCATCATTAAATGGGTCCCACTATTTGATAGCTCCCCTTGTGTTAATATGACTACCAACATCAAATGGGACCCACAATAATTTCTCATAGATGGATTCATCAATGATATCTCACATTAGATAAGGTTTTGAGAAAAAAAAAAAAAAAACTAGATAGGCCCATTTGTGATAATCACCATTAGATGTATTACATTATGACTATCAACATTTGGTGGACCTACCTTAATTAAACAACATTGGTTGGATCTCAAGGTTTTTACATTTAATCTTATGAGTTTTTAACAATAGATGGGTCCTACCATGATTATTAACACATGTAATTACTAATTAGTAGGTCCTGCATTGGGACAATTGATTACTTTCATTTCATTTCTTGTATTTAGTATATCATCTTGTGAGAATTTATAAATTGCAAAACACTTCAAAGGTACATTGAAATTTTTGAAAATTGCCAAACACCAGAAGTGACACAAGATAATAATATGACAATATTTTATTCTATGATAATGAAATCTTACAGTATTTAAACTTGTCGATATTATATTATGCATTTATCCAAACACCCCCTAAGTTATTTTTAAGGTAGTTTAAATAATGCAGAAAACTATTTCTAGTTAATGTCTAATGTAGTTCTTTCCATGTGTTTATCTTGAAGGTCATTTGGAATGAACTTGCGGTCTTTACAAGGCAAACAAATTGATTGTTCGGGGAGCAATCATAATGTGAAGTGCAAAGTACCTCCCATTCAAAGTCATGAAAATCCTGTTGTCAATCTATGCGAAGACAACAACATTCATTTCTCAGAAGGGCAGAACATTACTAGCAATGAATTGACGAAAGAAAGTTATTGCGTTCTCGTTGACCATGTTGATGTAGGGAACATGCATAATGACACAGAGTTTGTTACAATTGAATCTGGGAATACGGGAACCAATCTTGCAGGGAGTTCAAGTATAAGAGATAAAAGACTTCCGATGTTGAATGTTGGAGAACATAGCTCCCATAATCGAAAAGTTATAATCGAAGATGACATGGTCCTGGAAGAATTTGTTACGGCGTTGGAACACAATTCATCTCGAGAGATGTGGCTAGGGCACGAATTTCCAAATTGTGATGATTTTAGGAAGACTTTAGCAAAATTTACAATATACAACAACTCCATTCCTCAGCACTTAAAGACACAACAGTTCAAAGTCACGGCAAACAGTTCAAAGTTGTTGATTGGGATGTAACAGGTGACCGCCGTCCTTCACCATCCGCACCACAAACAATCTCGATAATGGTGTTCAAGCCATACAAACAAGATAAGAGTCACTGTGTTTGGCAGAAAAGTCTTTCTTCCCGGATAAAACATAAATCCTCATTGACTCCCATATTTTGAACACATCTGGATGGTTTTGACTGTAGTCAATAACAAATCGTTCTATGCACTCGGTCCGCTTGCATGGTAAGGAGAAGGGTGGGGGAATTGATTGTCCAAGTCCAAATTGCTTCGATACGCAGTTTGCATTGTGCCTCTCAAAGACCTAATAATGGATAAGGGCAGTGCTAGACGTGAACAATTGCTTGTCTCCTTTTGGCACTAATTGGAAGAGTTTCTTCAGCATCTTCTTGTATGGTTGCCATAAGACCTACACAAAAACCTCCCTAATTAAACTGAATGCATTGAAAAAAAATGTGAAATAGCTTTGAAATAAATGAGTACCCCATCTTCTTACAGGCTATTGATGTGAGCGCCGATTTCTTTCATGTTGGTTAACTTTTTCGAGCCTTCGAGTCTTTTCTCCCAAGTCTTAAACAATGGGAGCTGAAGATCCTTCTGTCAACTAGGATCGGGCTTAGGGCACCTCCCAATTGCCATCCCAAAGTAGGCCCAAATCTACAAGTATGAAACAACATAGACAGTTAATGCAAAGTATAAAGTTGTGATTACTAATAACAAAAAAAAAAAATTTATGTTGACTGATTAAAATATAATCACCTGTAGCGGTTGAAAAGGGCCTGTCAGAGTCTTGGGCAATGTAATTTTTCCACTTTCTTTTTTCTCCTCAACCTCCCCTTCCTCTTCACTATCCTCTCCACCCCTTAACAACCTCGTAGCCCTTGTAAGCATCATGTACAAGCTTGCAAGGCACGCTGGACCCCATGCATACGACTTGAACTCCCTAAAGAGTTCTAGGTACCAAGCCGGCCCCCTTGCACCAGAAGAATTTTTAAATATTTGACCAAACACCAGGAAAAATAGGTATGCTCTAGTCTTGCATACTTCATTCCTCTTCTTGGAGGGCTTGGGATTTTCCTCCAACCATTTGAATTTTATGGTTTGGCCAATGGTGTCTTTTCCTGGACGTGGGGCAAGGCCAAGTAATTCTTTACGGACTTCCGGGAGAAACACATTATTGAAGGTTCTTCCCGTGACCGGTTCACCATCAATAGGGAGGCCATAAATATAAGCAACGTCTTCCAAAGTGATCGTTGCTTCCCCCATTGGTTGGTGAAATGCATTGGTTTCAGGCCTCCACATTTCCACCAGCCCAGATATTAAAGCATGGTCTATCTTCACATAGTCTATCTTTGAAAGATGGGATAGACCAACATCTTTTACTTGCTCTTTCTCCTTGTCAGTCAAGACCTATATCTTTTTGTCTAGGTTGGTATTTGATGTGAATTTAAATTCAATCTTTTAATACTGCAAGTGCACAGCTGTCCTTTTGAAACATTGGCAAGTACAGGTCGAATCCCACAAGGAGCACTACTAAGTTAAAATTTAAAATCTGATTTTTTTAATCAAAGACTAATAAGTAATTGAGATCTAAGAAAAAACTAGAAAAATCCAGAAACACAAACCAATCAAATATATAAAACATATCACAGCATCCAGAATCCACTAAGCAAGATAATTAATCCATCCATGCAATTATTCTACTATTTGTCTAAAAAAATTAACTCAGATCATAAACAAATCAATGTTTTGGATCCGGAGGATTTGTCTTTTGCAAAAATCAACTTTTAATAAAAAGAATAAGATTACAACCCAAGACCTCATTCACCTCATAAAAGAATGAAAAATCATAAGCATAACTCATCAAATTAAGCATAAATTATCAAAGGATCTCAGCCCTAAGCATAATCTATCAAAATAAGTATAAATCATCAAACTATTTTCATTAGAAATCAAAACAGAGGCTGCCGAAGGCATGAAGATAGATCTATTAGTCTAATAGAGCATGCATTTAAAAGAGACAAGAAAGTAATAGAAAAATAACATAGATTAAATTAAAGATCTACTTAGCATCATCTGTATGCTCCAATCTAGAAATCTAGCTAGCCATTGAAAAGAACTCCACAAGTAATTTCATTGATAGCATCTCCTTGTACAATGATCTCTCAGAAATCTCTTTTCTAAAAATCCTAATTTTTGGAACAGGGCTCCAGAATACCCAAAAATAAAAATTAAATTCTATTAATTAGAGAAAGAAGAGAAAGAGGAGAGAGAGTGGACTCCGTGACAGAGGTCTACAATTCTCATTTTCTGCACATTCTAATTTAACACATTAAATACTAAAGAGCCCATATTGAAGCGGGCCCATTCGGACAGATTTCTACTCCAATTGGGACTCTTCGGAGAAAATTTGCAAAACAATCTAAGTTAATGCAGAAAATGTATGAAAAGTATGAAAATTTAGATTCCTAGGTGAAAATGCATGAAATGATTAAATTAGAAGAATAATGATGCAAATCACCTAAGTAAATCTCTAATTCATCTTAATATGGTGCGAAAATGTGCAAATTCATGGCCAATCTGATATTCCAGTTTTGCAGTTGATTGTGTGTTAGCATTTAAGCTCTGAACAGCGCTTTGCTGGAACTGGAGGGTATTCTGAGCTAACAGTTTCATAGTTTCCTTAAGAGAATATATTCGTTGATTTTGCTGATTAGGGGTGAAATTGGGCTTTTGGAAACCGGGTGGGGCACTGGACTGAAGTTGATGGGATTGTGATAGGCCACCTTGAGTTGGACCCTTGGTCCAAGAAAAATTCGGATTATCCCTCCAACCTGGATTGTATGTGTTAGAGTACGGGTCATACCTCTGACGATTATCAAAACGAGTGTTCTGATAAAGCGCGTTCACCTCCTCAATAGACTCGGTCTGACCCAAAGTTGTTGGGTCAATCCCTCCATTCACGACCTGATTATATCTTAATGACTCCAAAGTGTTTGGAGTAACTTGATGTGAATTTAAATTCAATCTTTTAATACTGCAAGTGCACAGCTGTCCTCTTCAAAGAGTGGCAAATACAGGTCGAGTCCCACAAGGAGCATTACTAAGTTAAAATTTAAAATCTAATTTTTTTAATCAAAGATTAATAAGTAATTGAGATCCAAGAAAAAAAAACTAGAAAAATACAGAAATACAAACTATTCAAATATATAAAACAGATCAGAGCATCCAGAAACTAGCCAGCCATTGAAAATAACTCCATAAGTAATTTCATTGATAGCATCTCCTTGTACAATGATCTCTCATAAATCTCTTTTCTAAAAATCCTAATTTCTGGAACAAGGCTCCAGAATACCCAAAAATAAAAATTAAATTCTATTAATTAGAGAAAGAAGAGAAAGAGCAGAGAGAGTGATTATGGACGTCCAAGGGGAGGGAGTTGCTCCCGTATGCTACTTTTTGGTTCCTAATCACTAGACAGCTCCTAACTGGTTTGAAGAGTGCACTAAGGCCTCCAATCCGGTCTTATGAAGTCAAATCGACCAGGTAAGTCCCCAGGATGAGTGGTGGGGTCACAATGCACTTGGCAAGGGTCCCGCTTAAGAACCAAACTCCTAGAATTGAGACTGTCGCCCTTTTTGGTAGGGACGGGACTTACCTTGACATCGACTTAACCAAACAACACAATTGGTGCAACCTTTTGTGGTCTTCGTCCTACTGAGCTCGAGTCCTATGATCTCATTTCTACTAGATTTTAATTAATATTTAGGTTACTATGTAAGAGATGGTTAAGCCTAATTGGGCAAGGATCTGGTGATGAAATCTAGTCCTTATCTGATTGGGGTAATTGCCCTTAACTAAGTGTGTGGGGTCCAATTTACTTGGTATGTCAATCATACAATCATACTTGCTAAAATTTAAATCACCCAAGCCCCACTTGCAAGTAAAAGATTTGTGGGGTAAAGTTTAGAAACTCTTACAGCGGGCCCACGCCTCTTTTTTTTTGGCAAATTTTACAATTCTGAGAGCAACTTGTTTGCTTAGAGAAAATCCACGCAATTTCCTGTTTTTGTGCAACTCTCCTCTTACCAAGGTAACGTATTAAAAAAAAACTCTTGGTATTAAATCCTAAGTTAACAAATCAACTCAAAATTCTATCTTATCCTAATTTAAAAAATTAAGAAAATTCAAAAGACACCAAGTTAATAAAAACTCTATCAAAGTGGATTCTAAGTTATTGAAACAAATCAAAAATTCTATCTACAAAATAAAAAAAATAAAAAATTCTAAATTATCCAAACAAGTGTCTAGATATGGTTAGAGTTTTCAAAAAGCTTTCAATTATATGAAATCCAGTCTTATCCAATTCAAATTTTAGATTTTAAAACTCTAACTAATCTAAACAACTTAAGAGATAGAATTTTAAAATTTCTAAGTACCTAATTTCAGAATTCAAAAGTAAGCATATTAATCAAAACAACTAATCCTAAAGATTTTAAACTTTATCTTACCAATCCTAATCTAATCGGGACACTAGTTAAACCAATCTAAAATAATTTTTTTTGTTTTAAATTACTAAAATTCGGAATTAAAAGAAATCCTTCAAAAAAAATTTTTGTTTTTTATTAATTAATTATTTATTCCGAAAATTCAATTAATAAAAAAAATATCAGAAAAATAAAAAAAAATCAGAAAAGTCTGAAAAATTAGCAAGGTGAAATACTAACTAATACTCACTACAACAATTTACATTTTTCCCGGCGTTTTTTCCCGGCGTAAATATTAAACGCCGGGGAAAGTATACATTTTCCCGGCGAAAATAATTTTTACGCCGGTATAGGTCACTTTTTCCCGGCGTTTTTTTTTTCGCCGGTAAAGGTAACTGTGTTAATAAAAAAGTTGTTAAAAACTTTTCCCGGCGCGAATTTTCGCCGGCAAAAGTGGTTTTTCCCAGCGTATTTATATTTCGCCGGCAAATGTCACGCGCAATTCCCGCGCGCGCCTTCATTTGGGACATCCCGCGTTGTGTTTCCCCGAAGTGGTTTTGCCGGCGCACTATTTGCGCCGGGATTGATTGTAATTCACTAAATCCCTTCATCCTATCCTGCATTCTAGCCATCATATGTTTATCGAAACATAAACCCTCTCTCTCTGCTTCAAACCCTCTCTCTGCTTCGATCATCTCTCTCTGCTTCAAACCCTCTCTCTGCGCCCATCTCTCTGCTTCTCCCTCTCCGTCTCGCAGCGCCCCCTCTCGGTCCATCTCTGCTTCTCCCTCTCGGTCCATCTCCCTCATCTGCTTCTCCCTCTTGGTCCTTCTCCCTCATCTCTGCATTTCCCCAAAGCACACAAGAAATCGCCCATCTCCCTCTCGGTCCATCTCCCTCATCTCTCTGCATCTCCCTCTCGGTCCCTGGCCCCTCTCACCTCGTCCAGCGCCCATCTCCCTCGTCCAGCGCCCAAGCTCCCTCTCCGTCTCGCAGCGCCCATCTCCCTCGTCCAGCGCCCAAGCTCGCAACGCCCATCTCCGTCTCGCCCAAGCTCGGCGTCGGTTGCAGGTAATGTGCTCTCCGTCTCGTCGGCGTCGTTTTCTTCTCCATCTGTCTGCAAATCTGAGCCTTTTGTTCTCTTTTCCTTTTTATTTATTTTTCTTATTTTTTTCTACTTTTAAATAAATTTTCCTCAAGCCATTAAAATAAAAAACCCAAGCACTTTTTAGTACCCTAGAAAAAAAAAACAGAGAAGATAATTTGGTGGTGGAGGATGAGCTCTGTTTCTTGTAGAAGGTTTTTTTTTTTTTTCTTAACTTTTTATGATAGTTCTTGTAAGGTTTTTGAGAAGCTGGTGATTGCATTGAAAGGTTGAAAATTTTATTCGTTTGTTGTTTAAAATAAAAAAAGGGAAGAAGATATCACATTTAATTCTACAAATAATAAGTAATAGTTGACTAAGATTAGATACAACCCAGTAGGGCTAGGGGCTGTAAATGGACATCGAATAATCCGAAAATCCAAAGTTTCTAGCTTCGAATAAAGCTAAGGTTGAATTAAGTACCTGGAATGCCCCCCAGTCCCTGCATGCTGAGTAAAGCTTGTGCAACTCTTCCTCTTGAGATTTTCCTCCGTGAACTAGATTGGCCATGTTGACTGAGGGAACTTGGAGAGAAGGGTTGCAACAATCGGAGACTGGATCGTCTGCTACGTAGTTTTGTGGGACAACATCCAACAGTTTTCTTGCAAGCTCTTGTACACTTGATATCTGCTTAGTAGCCTTGATGCTGGACAGAAGAGCCATGGTGGTGTGTCAATGGAAAGAAGAGGAGAATGTGTTTTGACTGCTTCAATACAAAGCCCCTCCCTCCCCTTCCCCTTTTTAAATGGAAAAATGTGTTTGACTCTTGCAATTGGGTTTGGTGGGACATTTATTTCCTAGAAAGAAACTCTTTGGAGTTTGGTAGGTCTGGCTTAAACTATCAGAGCAGATGGCAGTTTTGGATTCCAATCCTCCATACCAATTATTCTAATCTTATAGTTTTTCTTGAATCACAGTTAGAGTAGAGGACATTATCAATGAATCTTGATTTGGATGAAGTAATTCTACCGATCAAGATAGAAGGAAACCTTTACATGAACAAAACCCCACCAACCTCATCTCTGGTTACTTTCATTTTACATGTCAATTGTGTATTATTGCTTGCACTACTTGTCTATATCACATTATCACCCCATTTTTCCGGTTACAGATCGAGAAGTGGGCACTTTCTCTTTGATTTAATCTAATTGAAACGGATCCAAAAGTTGCATCTCAGAGAATGTGAAAATTCCAATATAAACACAGAGAGTAACATCAGGGCCTATATATGCAGATGCTATCTCAGACCCATGATTAACCTGTGAGACCCATCCATGTTCTGCGTTTGGTTTCTTGTTTTACAGTTTTCGTCAGTGGTTGTTTTGGTGCGTTTGGTTTGAAGCTTTTGTCTCCTGTACGAAATACGAATTGAATACTAAATTATTTTTTTTTGGGGAAAGACTGGTTGGTTTGGAAACCAACACCACTTTTGTATAAAGTGGGATTTTGAATTCTGACTAGCAAACGGCATTTTTATAAGGCCTGTTGGTGATTGGCGTACGCTTTCTTAGGACCCCATTCAAGAATTATTGTTGGAGATTTATAAATCTTGGTGAAAATCAATAAGAAAGAAAAACCCTTAGCTAATCTGTCTTTACTTTATTGCTTGATTATTTTTATTTGTTTCTAAATGCGGAGAAGAGGGGAGGCAGGGGATGGTTTTCTATTATTGTTGTGACTTTATTCTTTTCTGGCATTTGAATTTGGATGTGGTGGGTGTTTGATTAATGCATACATGTTGTTTTTCATTTTCATATGCAATTGACTGACTGACTTTGTTTGCAATAATGAAATTGCCTGACAATGTTAGATAATGGAGTCTTGTTCTTAGAAAGTCCCTCCTACTTTTGAGTCCTGTGTTTGTTGAAGACAATGGAAATCTTTGTGTGGAGTTTATGACTTTTGGATGAATTGTAAAGTTTTTTACTTTACATTCAACTTATCTTATTTGGAGTTTTATGACTTTTGGATGAATTGTAAACTCCATTAAACCATCCTACCAAACCACCAAATCAGATTCTTAGCATGAAACAATGAAAAACCTGAAATTCCTTATCAAATAGAAATACATTCTATACCATCAAATTTTTTTGACGAATCTTTGGAGAAGGGTTCACTTCCTATAATATACCATTTCTAAGCAATGCATTATGAAAACATATCGATTTAGAGAGGCCAAGCCAAAATAGATTCTGAAATGAGTTTTTCTAACCCTTTAATCCAATTTTTCACTCCAATCCAATTTTGTTTGAATATAGATTTCTTCTTTCTTGCTACCTTTCTAATTTCAAGATGCGGAACTTTATATTCTTGTCTAATACTAATCATGTCCATTATATGAGCTTGATCTGTCTAAATTCTAAAGTTAATTTTTATTTTTTATTTTTCTTACTTTTTTTTTTCATTTAAGGCATTAAGTGTTGATTTGTTTTTCTTATATTTGAGTTCTTCTTTTTTCTTTGTTTTTTTTCTCCTTTTGCATTTATTTTGTACCATCTATTGGTTGAATTTGAGTTAACCACCATTTTATATATGTAAACAGATATGGACAAGAGTTGGATGTTACAGTATCGTAATAGATTTAGTCAGCCATATATAGACGGGGTGAATTCTTTTATTGAATTCGCAAAGACGACTTCGGGTGGGAGTAGAGTGATTAAATGCCCGTGTAACTACTGCTGTAATGGTTTTAAGCATGATTATGAGATTGTGAGAGACCATCTGCTCCGGCGTGGGATGATGGTATCCTACGAAACTTGGTTACAGCATGGGGAACTTCCACAATCCGATGAATCGGATGATAGTGAAGATGAATCGGATGAGGACCGGGATGGATATGATGAGTTATTAGAGGACCATGGCAGGGGGACTTACATGATGGATGATACCCTAGGGATGGATGATGTGCGAAACTTTGAAATTATGCTAGAGGCTTCCCAGCGTGGTTTGTACCCAGGCTGTAAAGATTCAGAAACCTTGTTAGCGTTTGTCATTAGGATGCTACATGTGAAGGTACAGTATAGGTGGAGCAACAAGTCGTTCGACAAGGTTTTGGAGATATTTAGGGACACCCTACCAGAAGGTAATGTGGTTCCCGCGTCCGTTTATGAGGCCAAGAAGCTACTACGTGACTTGGGCTTGGGGTATGAGCACATTGACTCCTGTAAGAATGATTGCATACTTTTTTGGAAAGAGAATGCTCACTTGGAGAAGTGTCCCGAATGTGGGGAGCTTAGGTACAAGGTCAATAATGGCAAGGGTAAGCAGATTGCTCATAAGATACTGCGTTACTTCCCATTGATACCTAGGTTGCGGAGATTATACATGTCCAGGATGACAGCCAAAGAGATGAGATGGCATCATGAGAATGGCATGGATGGCGATCTGGGTAGGCATCCGGCCGACTATAAGGAATGGAAGGAATTTGATTTGAAATTTCCAGAGTTTGCCCAGGAGATCCGCAATGTGAGGTTAGGACTGGCCACCGATGGGTTCAACCCCTTCGGCAATATGAGCACTTCTTACAGCATGTGGCCTGTCATACTTATGCCTTACAACCTTCCACCCTGGATGTGCATGAAGGATCCATTTTTCATGATGTCCTTACTTATTCCCGGGCCACAGGCACCTGGGAAGGAGATCGATGTGTACCTGAGGCCCTTGGTTGACGAGTTGAAGGAGTTGTGGGAGATTGGTGTCATGACTTATGATGCCCATAGTGAACAGACCTTCCGAATGCATGCGGCTGTGATGTGGACCATAAATGACTTTCCCGCGTATGGTAACTTGTCTGGTTGGAGCACAAAAGGTTATTTGGCTTGTCCCCCTTGCAACGAAGATTCATTATCATGTAAGTTGAGAAGTAAGATTGGGTGGGTTGGACATCGAGCTTACTTGCCTAAGGATCACTCTTGGAGGAGGAGCAGAAAGTTCAACGGTCAGCTAGAACATAAAGTGAAATCCTTGCATTTACCGGTGCAAAAGGTACTCGATCAGTTGGATCAACTACCAGAAGTTAAGTTCGGGAAGGGCCCCAACATCAGGAAAAGACCTCGTGAGCCTGCACTGTTGAATTGGACAAAGAAAAGCATCTTGTATGAGCTACCGTACTGGAAGAAACTAAACCTTAGGCATAACCTTGATGTCATGCACGTAGAGAAAAACATCTGTGAAAATATTGTTGGTACTGTGGTGGGCATAGATAAGAAGAATAAGGACACGGACAAGGCGCGTGACGATTTAAGAGATATGGGCATCAGGCCACAATTGCATCTGCAGAGGAATGAAGAAGGATCCATTATGAAACCCCGTGCATCCTACACATTGGACCCGAAACAAAGGGAGGGTTTTTTTGAATTCTTGAAATCAATCAAGTACCCGGATGGCTATGCTGCAAACTTGTCAAGGTGTGTGACCTCAAAAAATGGCAAATTATCGGGTATGAAAAGTCACGATTATCATGTTCTCCTACAACGTCTATTTCCGATTGGCCTACTTGGTTATGTTGATAAGGAGTTAAGTACAACTCTATTTGAGTTGGGCAGTTTCTTCCAGGACCTCTGCTCAAAAACATTGAAACAGAGCGAGTTAAAGAAATTAGAGGAACGGGGAGTGCTCATACTTTGCAAGCTCGAGAAGATCTTTCCTCCAGCATTCTTTGATGTAATGGTCCATTTGGCCGTTCACTTGCCACGTGAGGCTATGCTTGCTGGACCGGTGCAATATCGGTGGATGTACCCTATTGAAAGGTAACTGTTACCATCCGATGAAGTGTTATTCACAAGTAGTTGTGTGTTTGTCTTGCATAAGTAACCTTAATACTAATGGATCTTTGTTTGAAGGTTTCTCAGGACTTTAAAAGGTTATGTTACTAACCGAGCACGACCCGAAGGTTCGATCGCCGAGGCTTACATTGTCAAAGAGTGTTTGACTTTCTGCTCAATGTACCTAAAAGGGACTGATCGAGACGAACGAAATGATGATGGTGGCGTGCGTGGTCCCGGGATGGATATCTTCAGGCAAAATGTTCGTCCCTTTGCACCAATCACAAGGGCACCAGATCCTTCTCAGAATGAACGCAACATGGCTCACTGGTTTGTATTGCATAACAGTCCCGAGTTAGAGCCATATCTCGAGTAAGTGCTTCGGCTTAAATACATGTGTGTATAGATTGTTCTCTTGTTGATTCTTCATCTACTTTTACTTGCTTATGAATTGCTTTGGCTTAAGTAGGGAACACATGAATACATTACAAAATCCAGGAGCGCATGACATCAGTCAAATACAACGAGACACATTTCCAAAATGGTTTAAGCAACGTGTAAGATATATGATGCACTATTGACACAGTAAACATTATCTATTGGGCCTCAAATGCCGGATTAACAAACTTACTGCATGTTGCTCATGTAGATGAATGATTTGCGAAACCAAGGGTCGCCAGAAGCAACCGATGAAATGTGGTCATTAGCAAATGGTCCTGGTTCGATAGTTTATCTATATTCAGGGTGCATATTCAATGGTGTCCGATTCCACACCAGAGATCGCGAGAATAGGCGAAAGTGCCAGAATAGTGGTTTGGTGGTGCAAGGGGAGCATATTGGGAAGACAATTGACTTCTACGGGTACTTGTGCAAAGTATGGGAGCTGACATATATGCATGGGGGTAGGGTGGTTTTGTTCCAATGTGAATGGTACAACACCGGTACCAAAAACAAAATACATACCGATCAACACATAACAAGTATTGATGTTACAGGTCGGTGGTATAAAGATGATCCATTTGTCCTACCAAGTCAAGCAAAGCAAGTTTTCTATGTCAGTGATACCTGCAAAGGCAACAACTGGAGAATCGTAGAACGAGTCAAGCATCGGGGAGTGTGGGATGTACCAGAACTGGATGATGTGCCTAGTGAGGCCTTCCAGCAGCATGAAACCACCGATGTTGTCCCAGTCTGTGTCGAAGATAGGGATGTTCACTACTGTAGGGATGATATTCCTCCGGAGAAAGTTAATGGTGATGAGCCAATGGCGGGGCATAGCGATGACGAGGATGATACTATGGCGGAATATTTAGATGATGATGATGAAGACGATCTATGTAGCCAGTCCGATTCTGATATAGATCCTGATATAGAGTATAATGTGTAGTGTTTGTTTTCTGATTTGTGTATGGACATTTGTTCTAACTTAATGACGTTGTTGCTTAATTTACATTTCATGGCTCATTATTTATGTCTCATTTTATTTCATTTTATATGCCTTCATTCTCTTGTATGTCATATATAGTTGTCAAAAATGCCCAAGGGAAGTAAAACATATGTCAAGCCTGGGTGGGTGGCCAAACAGGCCAAGTTGACAGAATATGAGAAAGTGAGAAGTAAGAACATCATGGAAATAGACGAGAGATGTCGTGCTTTGGGGGTAAAGCACATATCCAACACCATTCTTGGATTGGGTCAAACGAGCAGAAGGAAAAATGGTGAGGGAAAAAGAAAACCGGGTGAAGATGATGACAACGACGAATATCTACCACATTATTTACGTGACCCTTCATTGGTTTCTTCGGATGAAAATACGGGTGATGATGGGGATGATGAGACTTCTGGGTCTCCGACAAATATGGTAATTTGTTTATTTGTATTTATGACATGCCATTCTAGTTGTAAATTTTATTTCATTGGCTTTATTTATGTATTTATGTACTAATAATTTCTTGTTGTGTTGTGATAGGTTACCCATATGAATCGAGGGAAGCGAAGTAGACATGCTTGCGCTGTAGCTGCTGCACTGGCCCAAACTGCACCGGCGCAACCTCCAGTCACACGGTCTTCTCATGTAGAGAACACGCCCGAGGTTGCGGGCCAAGCTGCACCGGCACCTACTCGAGTCACACAGTCTTCTCATACGGGTAGGATGCCAGAGGTGGCGACCATTGCTAGAGAGCGTAGTCCTGCACAGATTGCCAGTTCTTCTGGCCAGCCTAACCAAGTTTTGACTACGCGTACTGATGGCAGCAGTGTTGGTGAGAATTATAGAATTATTTACGTTTAAAATGTACGATCTTCTAATGTTATATGCTTAGTAACTCTAATTAATATTGTGGTCGTGACAGCATCAGCCTCAGGAGAGGGCCCTCGCCGTGTACGAGGCAAGACAAGGGGGTTAAAGGTGGAAAAACTGAGGAGGCAGCTTGGCCATGCCATCCCAATTCCGATCCCTGCTTCGAGCCTTGCGCCAGAGGGTGAATTTGCCACTAGTTTTTCAAACCTTCTTGGGGAAGCAATTCGAGATGAGACTCCTGTTCGGAAAGAAGGCTGGAAGTCTGTTCCTGAGGGGATCAAGAAGTTGGTGGTTTGCCGAGTTCAGGTAATTTCATCTGAGATAACTTAATGCATTCTCAATTAGACTCATTAATGTGAAATTGTTGTCTCACATTACATGTTTATGTTTGCACTTGCTTAGCAATTTTTTGAGTTCGGGGACTATGTGAACGATCCGATCATCAAGGCTGCCATTGATGTGAAGTGCCAGAAGCTGTACAGGGACTGGAAGTCTGAATTACATACCCACTATTTGTCTCTTTTGGAGGAGGGGGTGCCCGATCCAAAGAGCCACCCACTAAAGCCTTGTAAGGCAGATGACTGGGCCTGGATGATCGACAATTTGTGGGAGACTATGGCATGGAAGGTAACTTTTAATGGTTTTGTATATATCTCTGCCTCAATTATTGATCAAGATCAGTGTATTAGTTAAATATTATTTGACTAATATATTGTTTTTTTTATCTTTTTGTGTAGGAGAAGTCAAAGAAAGCGAGAGAAAGCCGATCGAAAATGCCGTGGAATCATACGAGCGGCTCTAGATCATTCCTAGCACGTAGTTCAGTAATCGTAAGTGCGGATTTACGAAAATTTGATTGTTTGACTAAGTTATGAAACTAAATTCTTCTATTAACGAAGTATCTAATGTCATAACAGAGAGCACAAAATGATGGACATGCACAGCCTTTTCCCGATTTCTACCACGCCACTCACTACATGCACGGGAAGAAAAAATGGATAAATGAAGAGGCTCAAAAGACACATGTACGTATGCCTAAGTCATGTTATATATATCTATATAGTGATCGATTTTTATATGCATATGTTAAACTCACTTTATTTGATTTTTACATATTTAAAAATGACAGGAGGAATTAGTGCGAGTGACAGCCGAACAATCCCAACCCTCGATCACATCTCCGATGACTGATGAGCAAATATCCGTCAGGGTGCTTGGACAGAGATCGGGATACCTTAAGGGTCCGTTTGGGAAGGGAGGAAGGGAGGGGAGGGGAGGGAAAATTTGAGGGGGAAGGAAAATGAAGGGGAGGGGAGGAAAAATTAATTTTCCCTCCTCTTGTTTGGGAAGTAAAAAAGTAGGGGGAAGGAAAGTGAACAAGTATAATTTTGTTTTTAGTGAGGTACATTAAAAAAGACTATTTTACCCTTGTTCTTGAAAAAAATTCAAATAAAGGGAGGAGGGCATTTTAGTCATTTTTCCCCTCTCTCCCCACTTTCCCCTCATTTTCCCCCTTGTTTTGGGGGGAAAATTTTTGAGGCAAAAAGCACTTTTTTTCCCTCCATTTTCCTCCCCCCCATTTTCCCTCCCCCCTTCCCAAACACCCCCCAAAAGCACTTTCCCTCCACTTTCCCCCCTTTTTTTCCTCCCCCCCATTTTCCCCCCCTTCCCAAACACACCCTAAGGGTTTTGGAATTCGCACGAAGTCCACTTTAGCCTCAACCCAGAATCGGATATGCCCTGATCCTGAGATTGCTCAATTGCGGCAGCAGGTAGGACTCCTTGAGGGCTTAGTCCTCTCCCTAGCTGAGCGCGTAGGCATAGACCCAAGTTCCCTTGTGGGTGGGGATGGCACCTCTGGTGGAGCTCAAGATGCGACTTCTCCAGGTTTTGTATATGATTACTCTTTTCAAAATGGTATTTACGGGCACGTTCATTACTATCTCTAATTACTATCTCTAATTAAGGATAAATGTAGATAAGAATATAGGGAGCTATACATATAGAGTGCACAAAAAGTGTTCAAGGCATGGAATTTGTGACAGATTGATCTAATTCAGGTCTTCTATAATTGCCATTTGATTTGTGCTTGGAAAAGAGTCCCTTCAAAACCAATTGGACATGGGGTTATAGATTATGTACCACTTTAATGGATGTTGTTACATTGTGGAACTTGCTTTTTTTTTTTTTTGCAGGTTTGAAAGAAAAGTGAAGAAGATTTTTGGGTGTGTGATTCCATGTGGAAAAGATGCAGCCACATGAAATCAGGAATCATCAATGTTTTGAATGTTGTTACAGAGTGGAATGTTATCATGTTTGTTTTATTTTACAATGGACCTAGTAAGGTGCTTTTAATGTTGTAAGGATACTTGAATATTAATATGAATCCTTATGAATATTCTCATTTCATTTCTTTATGGTGGATGGAAAACCACTTGTAGCAGTTGATGATTCCTCTTATAAGTTCTTCTTGATTTTCAGGTGGATGGTTTGGTATTTAATGGTTTATTACCTTGAATTGGTTATTAGGGATGTTTTCCTTTTATGTGGTCTGGCTGATGTTAGAAAAGTGTACTAAAATTTCAGCTGATGGTTTAAAGGCATGGGAACCGTTGAAGGAATCTCGATCTCTGCTGGTACCAACTTCTGTAAGTATGCTAGCAATATAATTTATCTCATGTTGCTACAAGCGAATCTACAATAAATATGCTACAAGCGAATCTACAATAAATATAAGCACATATTGTTATTATTTTGCTGATGTTGCAATATAATTTCCACTCTGCACACCTTCGAATTGTACTTCCTTCTCTTGTTATGCTGTTTCTCACCTCTAGAGTTTTTCTATGTACTGGTATTAATTTCCCAATTCATTGAAATCAAAATGATTATAGGATTTTCTTACTTATCCTATGTATGGTTGAACAGGTAGGATACATTGTCATGATGAATCCTTCAACTGGTGCCAGATCTAATTTATTGCATATGAGAGGTGCGGAAGTTGTGGGCGTCTACTATCCTATGATTGATGATAAACTCATGACAATGTTGCACAAGTATGACCTTCGTTTATCATCAGAAAGTATCATCTTTCTACATTTCTTTTGTTGCCATGCATGCTATGATCATTGGATAAGATGATGATGAAATGAGTGCTCCACCAAAAATCAGCTTCTTCACTCTTAATTCATTCACCAGGATGCTTTCCCTGCTTCAGGAGTGAGTAATGACAGATTTTGCAAAAGTTTTACACAGGATATGCTGGACATGGGAGGGCACTAGTTAGATGGAGCCCATCATGTGGATGGTCAAATCTGGTTGGAGTTGACAATGGATTGGTATGATTAGATGGGTCTAATCCAAACTTGGGGGCAGCTGTGGACAAGATTATGGTGATTGATAGTCCCAAGTAGTTTGTCACTACAGTAGATGGGCCCAAGATGGATGTCACTAGAAAGATATTAATTAGGTAGATTAATTCTTAAAAACTCCATTACTTTCCACTTGGTAGACATTTCCCTATTTCTACCCCTCTTTCCCGGCACATCCAAATGACACCATCGTACACTCCCCCATTGAACGTGTATTGAAATACATCAGGTTTTCCCAGTCCAACCCAGCTCAATTTCGGCTTGAGTTGTTGAGTTTCTCTGCCCTTGGGTAAGCCATCTCCTGGCTTAATAATACAATGGACTGAGCTGCTCATATCTATAGTTAATGACCCAACCAGGTGGCCCAGTCCGACACGACCATACATTAGAGAATAGTAGCCTAAAAATTTTTTGATGCTCACCGCGTGAGCTTGTTTTTAGGCTCATGTGCTGCATCAAGCCTAAATGTTAGGCCCAATAACTAAACAGGCTGGGAATGGATTAGCTTTAGCACCATCCACATATAGCCCTGTTATAACTAATGTTTGGAAATTAGAACTGAAACTAGGAATACCATCAGATCTCCTTGAGTACATAATGTTACATGGTTCCATCACATCATCAGTTCACACAACATTTGCCATTATGACGCTACATTTTTTAAACAGTAAACAAGATGCAATACAATGTTACCTCATTATTGCTTCAGGAAAGACCAAGACATTAGTGCTTCAGGTAAGACCAAAATCAGTACAGCTTTCATGAACTCTATAGTCAGTGTAGCAAGTATATTGCCCAAGCAGTTGCCAATATTACGCAGCTCACCTAAATATCATCTTTAGATAAAACCTGATCACTGCTGCCTCCACCTCTTGCTTGGTTTTGCAAGGAGTGTATGTAACCTGAGTTGCTTACAATAAGGTTTCTTTGTTCATTGTATCTTCCTTAATGGGCATCATCTATGAGAAGTTATTAGCTTCTATGATTTTGGCAGTTTGTGCTCCAATGCCTCTTGGCATCATCATATTCCCTGTTTCCTTTCATACTGTTATTCTGCTACATTTTTTTTCCGAAACAGTAATGATAAATGTTATTCATTTAAGAAGAAAGGATACAACTTGGAAAGAGAAGTGGATATTAGAGATGAATACTGGCAGCAAACAAGGCAATAAACAAAAGCTACAAGGAGGAACTAAAAAACAAAAGCTTCAAAATTATAACCTCTGAACCTTGGCAAGCTTCTCTGTACCATCTTTTCTTACACCCATTTACCATCAGATCTTCTTCTTCTTCTTCTTCTTCTTGGGGTTGTCATTTGAAGATCTTTCACCTCTTTCTCGGGTGTAAGGAAATGACCCATTTGTTATTTTTGTTTTTAAGTCTACTTTCCATGTTGGGTTTGTTCTTGAGTGGAAATGATGCTGGAAAACGGGTGTGCGTCTTGTTTTTGGCCGAAGAACTAATAAAGTTTGGATTTTTATTGATGAAGGCCCATTGAAAAGCCTTTTTTTTAGAGGAAATGACATAGGAATTAGGAACACGTATCTTACACCATCTATTTCCTGCCATTCCTATTAGAATAAATATTTTATGTTTGTTCCAAATGCAGATATGGAGAGCAACACAAGTACAACTTTGTTTCCTTCACACCGTTACAAAACTCTCCACCTGGTTTGTGCCAATTCCATTTGCTTCTGTTTTACTATTGGTCGATCAAGATTTGGATCAATCTTTTTCGCATTTACTCCCATAGTAGTTTCCTTAAGATGGCATTCGTTCCTATTTTATTATCCTCACAAGCTTCAAAGTATTGCAGTCTTATGAAATGGTTACCATGTCCAGGTGAGACATGCACAAGGGATTCACAATGTTGATGGAGAAAAGAACCATGATGCATACATGTCTCCAGCTTTTTTTGATGCACACCTTACTCCCCTAGGGTGGGAGCAGGTAATAGTTGGTAGCTCGTGTTCTCATGCAATAATTTTGCCGCCCATGACATATATTGCACTTCTGTATTGTTTTCATGTTTTAGTTCTCGTGTTTTATGTGATCAGAGTGTTTCGCATTTGGAGAAATAGAATCGTTTTTCCCCCTTAGTTCTCTTTAATTCTTCTAGTTCATGAGTGAGAGATATGGAATTTGATTTGTGCAGGGATCCAATTTTTGGAATCAATTGGTTCAAGTTTTTATCCAATGTTTATTTTAGCTTTAATGTTTTCTCATGCTTGTTTGAGTGTTATACTTATCCATCTCTTCTCCTAAACTGTCGTTGTTGAGAGTCTTCATCGACTCGGGACACATTGTCAAAGAGGATGGGCCAATGGAGAATCTCTTGTTAGAATGATATTTTTCTTTCTTCAGCTATACCATACAGTTTTTCATAGGAAAAGAGATGAGAGATTTCATTTGCAACTTGTATGTTCCATGAGGTTGTGTTAGGAATTTTGTAGGTTGCAATTTGATGGATGCATCTTCATTCAAGCATCATTTGATTTACACACTTGCTTTGTTTTAAAGAAATCTTGAAATCTTGTTTTAAACATGCATGGTTTTTAAGAGTTGTAAAAGTTTTGTATTATGCATGTTTTGTTTTAATCTTGGATGCATTTGTTTTAAGAAAAAGGAGTTTTTAGAAATCAAGCTAGCCTATGGTTTAAAGTTTCAAATCATTTTAGGCTTTGGATGTTTCATGTTTTTATACATCTTTGGATGATTTAAAACATGTGAAAAAGCTTGATTTTAATGGCCCAAAATATCCCCAAAGAAAATCTTCAAGAAACCCAAAAAATGGGAAATTCTGGGCAGGCCCGGTCAACCGGCCATGTGTGGCCGGTCAACCGGCCAAGAGTCCCGGTTAACCGGCCACACAGGGCAGGTCAACCAGGCTCGCACAACGGCTCTTTTTATGACCGTTGTGCTTGGCCGGTCAACCGGCCTGTCATGGCCGGTCAACCGGGTAAACTAGCCGTTGGGCACTTTTTGCTATATAAATGAGTTCTTTCCCTTTCCAAAAGTTGAGACTTTTTAACCCCTCCTTGAGAGGATTTGAGGCATATCAAAAGGGAAAAGAACCAAGGGATGAAGGGGATGATTAGGAAAGCTAAAGCTTGGATTAATGAAGTTAAACCACCAAGTAGGCTCTTCCTTCCTTAATCATATGTTTTCATGCTTTGTTTTATTTTTGGTAAATCATTTCTAGCATGTTAAACTATGTTTGTGTTGTGTCCTTAACATGTTTTATGTTTTGAGTTGATTTAATTGTTTTGGATACAACACCATATGATTCAATCCAAGTAGTACTTTATTTGGTAAATCTAAGTAGATCATGTTAATGGAAAAACCTTTGGAATTATATGTAACATGATCCATATACTTGGTTGAATCTTTGGTTGTTGTTTTCCATCATAAGAAAATCACTTTCAAAACTATCTTATGTTTTGGATTCAACTTCTTTACAAATCATATGTTTACATGTTTGTTTTATCATTGGTAAATCTTTGTAACATGTTAATCTATGATTTGTTGTATCCTTAGCATATTCTATATTTTGAATAGATCTATTGTTTTGGATACATCACCATTGATTCATCAAAGTAGTACTTTATCTTTGGTAAATCTAAGTAGATCATGTTAATGAAAAATGTAACATGATTCATATACTTTGTTGAATCTTTGGGTGTTGTTTTCCATCATAAGAAAATCTCTCTCAAATGTATCTTATGTTTTGGATTCAACATCATTACAAATCATATGTGTATTAATGTTTCACAACTTGCCTTACTTTGATAGGTATATCTTTTTCAAGTTGTATTTATAATTACATATGATTTGTCCCCTCTTTTCAATCAAATCTATTTTTATGTTGTATGAGCTACATTGATGATTTGATTGACATCCCTATGCATCACATGTTTAGAGCTAATCCATTTCATACAACTTGTGTAACTTTGATATCATTAACAAGTTGTTACTTTTAACATGTGATTGCATTACTTCCTCAATCTTAAATGTTTTATGAGCTAAAATTTTCAAAAGCCTTAGGCATACATTTATGAGCTTTCATTTTCAAAATGATTGAGGACCACACACACACACTTCATTTGTTTTCATCTTTGCATCCATAGTGTGAGTGTGTAGTTGTTATTCACTTCCATATCCGCCTATTTTAGAGGCAAATGTAATGAGCTAAAATGAATCTCCCTCTAGTGTATTAAAGACACAACTTAGTGAGATAACCAACCTTGTGGTTGAAGAGGTTATTGCTTAGCCTATAAAAGCATAATGGATAGGTTGATGTTAAGCCTTGAAAAACATCAATGTAAAGGTTATTGCTTAGCCTTGGAAAGCATATTGTAAAGGTTATTGCTTAGCCTATTGAAAAGCATAAATAGTGGAAATCCGGTGGGGTGTTGGATCACAAGCCGGTAGTGGATGTAGGCATTGAGGCCGAACCACTATAAATACTTGTGTAATGGTGATTGCTTTGTGGTGATTCTTTTGTTAGCTTCCGCATCTTGTATGTTTAATCAACACATGTGACTGGTTTGTTTTAAAGAAGTTAAAATTGATTAAAATTGGTCATAGTTGAAGCTCACCCTATTCACCCCCCCTCTAGGGTTCGGATCCCCATGGACTTACAGGTTGTACGTTAGATTGTTGTCATGGCTTCTATTAATGTACGCAGCTCATGTTATATATGCCTCATTTACTTACTGTATTCCATTTTCAGATGGTAGTCATTGAAAGTCCTCGGGATCCTAACCCTAGAAGGGGGGGGGTGAATAGGGTGAGCTACAATTATGACTAATTAAGACCAATTTTAATTCTTAACAAAAACTAGTCACATGTGATGATAAATCAATCAATATGCGGAAGCTAAACAAAAACAATCACCACATAGCAATCACCACAACACAATATTTATAGTGGTTCGGCCAACGTGCCTACATCCACTACCGGCTTGTGATCCAATCACCCCACCGGATTTCCACTATTTATGCTTTTTACTAGGCTAAGCAATAACCCTTACAATGATGTTTTTCTAGGCTAAACAACAACCTCTCAATGTGCTTTTCTAGGCTAAGCAATAACCTTTACAAAATGCTTTTCTTAGGCTAAGCAATAACCTTACAAGATGCTTTTCAAGGCTAAGCAATAACCTTTACACAATGCTTTTCTTAGGCTAAGCAATAACCTTGCAAGATAAAGATTTCTCTAAGTTAGTGTCTTCACAAAAGATCACTCTAAGAGATTACAATTTAAGCTCAAATAAATTTGCCTCTAAATAGGCGGATATGAAAGTTTAAAACAAACTCACACAAACACTCTATGAATGCAAAAGTGTATGCTCATGATGTGTGTGTGTGATGAATTCAATCAAGTTTAAAAAGAAGGCTTATTCAAATGTATGCTCAAAGCATTTCAAAGTTTAAGACATATAAAAGACTTGATTGAAGTTTAATGCAAATCACATGTATGTTTAATAACTTGTTAATGATATGAAAATCAAAGAATCACAAGTTGTATGAAAATGACTAACTTAGAACATGTGATGCATGTGCAATGTTGTTTTCAAAAACAAATAGATTTAACTAAAGTTCAAATGAAAGAAAACAACAAATTAGGTTTCAACCAAGACAAAGAATCATGCATTAAAGGAAATCAAAGACTTTGGCTAAGCATGATTAAGTAAGGTTTAAAAACAACTTGGATTGAAACCAAGGTGAAGAATCCAATCTTAATTAGATCAAAGATTAGGAGAAGAATGGATTCAACACATCATAGTTATCATGCACAAAATCATTTACCAATAGCTTAAACAAAACATGAAAACTATGATTAACAAAGGTAGAGCTTACTTGGTGGTTTAACTCTTTGATCCAAGCTTTAGCTCTCCTAATGACCTTCTAGCCTTTCCAACTTCATCCCCTTTCAATGGCTCCAAAATGGTCTCAAAGGTTCATGTGTCAAGCCTTGAAAAAGGTTGGAAAAGAATGGATTTTATAGCCAAAAAGTGTCCAATGGCTAGTCCTCGGTCGACCGGCAAAGGGATCTCGGTCGACCGAGAAAGCACAACGGTCATATTTCTGACCGTTGGCATGTTACAGTTCAGGTTCTGGAAAAATGACTTCCAGTTGTCTCGGTCGACCGAGACCTGTATCTCGGTCGACCGGCGACACTGCCGGGACACCCTCCCTTTTACAAAAAATGCAACTTTTGCATATTTGAAGGTTTTTCTTTGAGGGACTTTTGGGCCACTAAACCAAGCTAGAATACATGTTTTAAGACATTCTAAGATGTTTAAAAACATGAACACACAAAGCCTAAGATGATTCAAAAGTTTAAAACCAAAGGCTAGCTTGATTGGATAAAACTCTTTTCAAATGAAAATGCATACAAAAATGATTCTGAAAGTGATGAAAGTATGCAAAGCTCAAACCAAAATTCTCAAGATGATTTTCCAAATATAATGCACAAGGAAATAGGTTTTCAAAAGAGTTTGTATTCTAAAACCAATGCATCCAAGTTTAGAACCAAAACATGCATAAAACAAATACTTTTCCAAAACTTAAAAGCTATGCATGTATAAAACCAGATTTCAAGGTTTTCTAAAACGATGCAAGTGTGTGTAAATCAAATGATGCTAAAGTGCAAATGCATCCATCAAATTGCAAATTACAAAATCCCTAACAGTCATCCTAGAGAAAGTTACTCCTATAATGCTCCTTGTTTGTAGGGCAATGCCTGACTAGGAGGACTCTCTCACGCACGCACAACAGGGGCAATAACTTATCATCAGGACAGAGGATGTATGAGGGAGCGCTCTCTCTCTGTCTCTAAATGGTAACTTATTTGCTGTAAGGAAAACCATTCATAATAGAAGATTCATACTCTGAATCAATTACAGGAAAAAGCCAACCAGAAGAACACCCAAAAGCCGGACATGGAAGTTGAGAGTGCACGCATGAATGATGTCCAGGATTTTTTGCAGCCAAAATGTTGTTCCTCTCTAACAGTCGACTCAACTCTACACGAATTGGATAATATTAATTTTCATTTTGGTTGGATGTTGCCCTTTTCAATTATTGTATATTTTTGTGTTGATAGATTTTTATTAATTAGATTAATGTTTTTTTAATTGGAGACCTTCAGTGTAATGATTTATATATAGGAAAAAAATTTGATTAAAATATAAATATTTTGCCGACCTAAAAGAAGTGCGGCAAAATTTTTAAAAAAAATTATATTCATGTTTTCCCGGCGCAAAAAAGCGCCGGCAAAAAATTTTCTAAAAAATTTATGAAAAATAAATATGTTTTCCCGGCGAAAAATAACGCCGGCAAAGATTTATAAAAATTTATTATTTAAAATATAAACTTTTTACCGGCGAAAATAACGCCGGCAAATGTTTTTTAAAAAATTATTATTTTAAACATAACACTTTTCCCGGCGAAAATCTACGCCGGCAAAAGTTTTTAAAAAATTTATTATTCAAAATATAACCCTTTACCGGCGAAAATAACGCCGGCAAATCTTTTTTAAAAATTTATTATTTAAAACATAACACTTTTTTGCGGCGAAATAGGCACTTTTCCCGGCGTTATTTTCGCCGGTAATGTGTAAACTTTTGCCGGCGCTTCCTTATTTCGCCGGCAAAAGGTTTTACTGGCGTACTTTTCCCGCGCTTTGCCGGCGCAATAAAAAACGCCGGTAAATGTTTTCTCCGGCGTTTTTTGACCTTTGCCGGCGTTTTTTTTAGCGCCGGGAAAAATGTAAATTGTTGTAGTGACTAACTGCAAAAAAAAACACTACTAATGCAAATTAGATGACTAAACAACTAATACAACCTAAATATGAGCATGCATATGAATCTAATGAAAATAAAAAAAAATTCAGATTTTTAATAAAAAAACAGATTTGGCCCCCCAGCAACGGCGCGAAAAACTTGATGTAAATTTAAATTCAATCTTTTAATACTGCAAGTGCACAACTGTCCTTTTGAGAGAGTGACAAATACAGGTCGAGTCCCACAAGGAGCACTACTAAGTTAAAATTTAAAATCTGATTTTTTTAATCAAAGATTAATAAGTAATTGAGATCCAAGAAAAAAAAAACTAGAAAAATACAGAAACACACAAACCATTCAAATATATAAAACAGATCAGAGCATCCAGAATCTAGCTATCCATTGAAAAGAACCCCATAAGTAATTTCATTGATAGCATCTCCTTGTACAATGATATCTCAGAAATCTTTTTTCTAAAAATCCTAATTTCTGGAACAGGGCTCCATAAAACCCAAAAATAAAAATTAAATTCTATTAATTAGAGAAAGAAGAGAAAGAGGAGAGAGAGTGATTATGGACGTCCAAGGGGAGGGAGTTGCTCCCGTATGCTACTTTTTGGTTCCTTTTATTTCTCCGGTTATCTTATAGATACATTGAATCTGGACACCTTCTTTACAGATTTGATTTATCTTCATTGATAGGGTATATCTCTTATCATTTTTGAATTTGAATGAGGTGGAAGTTTCTGGAAAGCTCTGGGTGGCTTAGCTAATCTTCAAATGGGGTCCCACAAGGGATATGGAACAATTGATTATCAACGGTGTGGATTTAATTGCAATCCCGTTTAAAAATAAACATGAAAATCTCCGGACCCATAACTTTGTCAATATAGCTCTGATTTGCACATTCTTGGGCTCCATGAGTATCTACTATGAATAAGCTTTCTATCCGACGGCCGGATTGAAAGTTATGGCCATTTGAAGATGAGTTGTCCTGAGAAAAACGGGATTAACTTCTAAAATTTGATTTGCAATAGATTCTACCTCTACACAACTTTCATTTTCGAAAGGACATCAGATGTGGATGATTCAAACTCTTCTTCTTTTGTTCCAATCAGAGTTTGTACTCTTAGAATTATCCATTAATAATTTCAAATCTGCAACTACTGTAGACCATGCCATGTGGGACATTTCATCTGTTTGAACAGTGGGTCCCATGAGAAGTCTTCTACTGTAGTTAGGATTCTTCATCTGACATGATGAGTGGACCCCTCCTTTGATTAATTTGCATATGGCTTGTATGTGGGGTCCACGTGGTGAATTCTTCAATTTCTTCTTTTCAATCTTCAGTTCAGCAATGCAGGGCCCAGGATAACTATGTGTGCTTAAAAGTGGGCTCCGTGACAAAGGTCTGCAATTCTCATTTTCTGCACATTCTAATTTAACACATTAAATACTGAAGAGCCCATATTGAAGCGGGACCCATCCGGACAGAGTTCTACTCCAATTGGGACTCGTCGGAGAAAATTTGCAAAACAGTTTAAGTTAATGCAGAAAATATATGAAAAGTATGAAAATTTAGATTCCTAGGTGAAAATGCATGAAATGATTAAATTAGATGAATAATGATGCAAATCACCTAATTAAATCTCTAATTCATCTTAATATGGTGCGTAAATGTGCAAATTCATGAACTCAACACACCCCGAACCAGCATTTTGCTAGTCCCTTAGCAAAAGTTGCGAACTAAATGGTTTGAAGTTCTTTGACATAATCTAAAAAAAAAAGAAATTAAATATGAAAACAAAACCACTTTCGCTGGTGCTCTCGGTTGCATTTAGCGTATGCAACAAGCCCTTAAACCCCTGGTTCCCCCTAGTGGACGAGTTGTGCCTCGTGAGGGTTTGTAGTGAATATACCCACAAAATTCATTTATCCTAAAAACACATAGAAATACAAACAAAGAAACTTTTTTTTCTTTTTAAAAGATAAATCAAGTTATCTCGGATACTCTTTGTGTAACCCAGAGTAGTCATAATCTCAGACTTTTCAAAATTCGGTTCATCCTTCTAATTTCAAACTTTTCTTTTCTTTTTCTTTTTTTTTTCAAACACCAAACTTTTGTGTTCCTTGTGCCAGTGTATACATCCAATCAATCTTTCAAATGTTCTGCTATGATGTCATGAAAATAGAATTCTCCCTTAAATGCTCTGATCTTTCCTAGATTTAGTGGCTCATAAGTTCCCTCTCAAGGCTACTATGACGACTTTCGCACTACTATTTTTACAAAGGACGCGAGATGCATCTCTATTTTCTTTGCTTTTTTTTTTGTTTTTTTTTTTTTTGCAAACACATTGACTGTGCAATGCTTAGGTCCCTTAAGCTTTCTAATTAACCCATGTAACGAGCATTCAGCCAATGACTCCTAAAACAGATGTCTTTAGGGACTAGGTATGTAAATACCCCTAAGGGCTTACTGGCTCGGGTTAAAAAGGCTACGAACCCAAACTAGTCACAATTTTTTATTCTTTTCAAACTTCTAACTAAACACTTACTTTTTTTTTGTTTTTTTGCTGTCCCTAAACAATAGGCAGCCTTTTTCAATTCACCCGAATTAATCCAATGGTGTTGGTTGGCCTAACCATCCCGATGAACCAGGTAGACTTACAAGGCTAGACTTCAGAAAGTCATCACATCTTTCTTGAGAAACTCTAAATTCAACACCAAGTCTTCCTATCCAATATCTTGATAAATGTATACGTGTTTCAGTGAAAACCAATGTTTAGTACTATTTTGATATATTTTAGAAAAGATGAACCTTCATTTTACTTCCTTCCAAAAAATTTGAAATTCCAGGTTTTCGAGCATCATTGAATTTTATCAATTCCTTTCAAAACTACTCAAAAATAAAATAAAATTGCACAAAAAAAATTCCTAAATCTTTTTTAATAAATTAAAAGTTTGCCTAAAATTGAAAAAAAAAAACACCTAAAATTTGGACAAATGTGCTTGTTCCCACCCCCAAATCTAAACTAGACAGCATCCTCGATGTCGTGCATGTCATGCAGAAAATAATAATGGAACATGAGGAAAAAGAAATTGTAGGAGGTAAAGGGAATAAGTTACCTGATGATTTTGCATGGCGCTCCCCTGTCCAAGGTAAGTAAAAAAAAATGACAAAAGATAACTTAAACTAATAATATATATATATATATATAAAAAGAAAGAAAAAGAAGCTACCCTATTTGACACCTAACATGGAATCCACCTGGATCCCAAACAAGCTTACCTTCCAAAATTGAGGTCAAGATCTCTCGCTTAGGTTGCCACCTATTCTTTTCCGTGAATGTGGTTGAATCTAGTAGTGCATACACCTTTTCAATGCGGCCATCTATATCAAAATCACATCCAAAGTGGGCCAGGCAAGCCTCTAGTGGATCTTCAAGTTTCAAATGGGGTAAGTGATTTTCCACCAATTCATGAATGTAACTAACTTTAAAAACGCCATCATCCTCATCAGGAGGTTGCTTAATGACATTAAAAATGTTCACTTGAACTGTCATGGTCCCAAAAGAAATTTGCATCACTCCATTCCTACAATTGATCAAGGCATTTGAGGTGGCAAGGAATGGTCTCCCTAAGATTATTGAAATGTTAGGCTCAGCCCCAGATGTGTGTTTGATATCCAAGACAAAAAAATCGACAGGGAACACAAAGTCTCCGACTTTGATAAGAACATCTTCAACTACCCCCTTGGGGTATCGAATTGATGCATCAGCCAATTGCAAGGTCACATGGGTCTTTTTCAACTCCCCTAAACCTAATTCTTCATAAACAGAGTACGGAAGAAGGTTCACACTTGCACCTAAGTCTAGCAAAGCTTTCTCTATGTGATGGTCCCCTATCTAGCAAGAAATGGTAGGACACCCTGGGTCCTTATATTTGATTGGAGTTGGGCAGGAAATGATTGAGCTAGCTTGTTGGGCTAGAAAAGCCTTCTTGGGCACATTGGTAGTCCTTTTGAAGGTGCAAAGGTCCTTCAGAAATTTTGCATAGGCCGGAATCTGTTGGATAGCATCAAGTAGTGGGATATTAATCCACACTTGTTTGAATACTTTAAGCATTTTATCCAACTGAACAGTTGATTTTGCTGGGCTTAGCCTCTGTGGGTATGGTGCCTTAGGAACATAGGTCCTAGGAGTGGGCTCACTAGGTGATGGTTCAGCATTAACTGAGTTCTCTGGTTCTAATATGGGTTCAACATTCGCACTTGGTTCCTCAGTTTCCACTATCTCACTTGATTCTTCCTCAGGTTCCTTGGGTAGTTCCACCTTGTTATCAACCTGTGTACCTGACCTAAGAGTGATGATGGATTGGACTTGTTCCAGGTTTTTTCCTTTAGGATCATGAACAACTTGGCCCTTGGGATTAGGTTCGGGTTGACTAGGGAAGGTTCCCTTGTCTCTGGCACTGATGGAGTTAGCCAGTTGGCCCATCTGATATTCTAGTTTTGCAATTGATTGTGTGGTAGCATTTAAGCTCTGAACAGTGTTTTGCTGAAACTGGAGGGTATTTTGAACTAACAGTTTCATAGTTTCCTCAAGAGAATCTATTCGTTGATTTTGCGGATTAGGGGTGAAATTGGGCTTTTGGAAACCGGGTGGGGCACTGGATTGAAGTTGATGGGATTGTGATGGGTCACCTTGAGTTGGGCCTTTGGTCCAAGAAAAATTCGGATTATTCCTCCAACCTGGATTGTATGTGTTGGAGTATGGGTCATACCTCTGACGATTATCAAAACGATTGTTCTGATAAAGCGTGTTCACCTCCTCAATAGACTCGGTCTGACCCAAAGTTGTTGGGTCAATCCCTCCATTCATGGCCTGATTATATTTCAATGACTCCAAAGTGTTTGGAGTGGGTTTTTGGTTCAGCTCTAAGGCCTCTATTCTCCTTACCAGAGTGGCTAATTTGGCCTCCGCCTCAATTTTGGGTTCAAGTTCGAACATCCCCCCCTTTTCAGGAATGGTGGTTTTAGTGGGCTCCCTCACTACAACAATTTACATTTTTCCCGGCGTATTTTCCCGGCGTAAATATTAAACGCCGGGGAAAGTATACCTTTTCCCGGCGAAAATAATTTTTACGCCGGTATAGGTCACTTTTTCCCGGCGATTTTTTTTTCGCCTGTAAAGGTAACTGTGTTAATAAAAAAGTTGTTAAAAACTTTTCCCGGCGCGAATTTTCGCCGACAAAAGTGGTTTTTCCCGGCGTATTTATATTTCGCCGGCAAATGTCACGCGCAATTCCCGCGCGCGCCTTCATTTGGGACATCCCGCGTTGTGTTTCCCCCAAAGTGGTTTTGCCAGCGCACTATTTGCACCGGGATTGATTGTAATTCACTAAATCCCATCCTATCCTGCATTCTAGCCATCATATGTTTATCGAAACCCTCTCTCTCTGCTTCAAACCCTCTCTCTGCTTCGATCATCTCTCTCTGCTTCAAACCCTCTCTCTGCGCCCATCTCTCTGCTTCTCCCTCTCCGTCTCGCAGCGCCCCCTCTCAGTCCATCTCTGCTTCTCTGCTTCTCTGCTTCTCCCTCTCGGTCCATCTCCCTCATCTGCTTCTCCCTCTCGGTCCTTCTCCCTCATCTCTGCATTTCCCCAAAGCACACAAGAAATCGCCCATCTCCCTCTCGGTCCATCTCCCTCATCTCTCTGCATCTCCCTCTCGGTCCCTGGCCCCTCTCACCTCGTCCAGCGCCCATCTCCCTCGTCCAGCGCCCAAGCTCCCTCTCCGTCTCGCAGCGCCCATCTCCCTCGTCCAGCGCCCAAGCTCGCAACGCCCATCTCCGTCTCGCCCAAGCTCGGCGTCGGTTGCAGGTAATGTGCTCTCCGTCTCGTCGGCGTCGTTTTCTTCTCCATCTGTCTGCAAATCTGAGCCTTTTGTTCTCTTTTCCTTTTTATTTATTTTTCTTATTTTTTTCTACTTTTAAATAAATTTTCCTCAAGCCATTAAAATAAAAAACCCAAGCACTTTTTAGTACCCTAGAAAAAAAAAACAGAGAAGATAATTTGGTGGCGGCGGATGAGCTCTGTTTCTTGTAGAAGGTTTTTTTTTTTTTTTTTCTTAACTTTTTATGATAGTTCTTGTAAGGTTTTTGAGAAGCTGGTGATTGCATTGAAAGGTTGAAAATTTTATTCGTTTGTTGTTTAAAATAAAAAAAGGGAAGAAGATATCACATTTAATTCTACAAATAATAAGTAATAGTTGACTGAGATTAGATGTCCTAGAGGCTACAGTGGATTTCCAATCTTTCAACTTAAGATTTCTCTGGGCTTGTTTGTGTAAGGCCACAAAAGAGGAAGCAGAAATGGAAAGAGCCATTTTATGTGGATGTTTGCGTTCCACTTAACAACCACTTATGGTATAATGGCCAAAACGTTCCACTTGCACTGAAAAGTCTTATGTCTCAGGCTAAACCAAAATCATAAAAGTGCTAAAATCTAATGCTAGAATACACTTTCGCAATGTTTTTGGATGTAGAATAAAGAAATATGTTCCCACGCGTGGAAGTTTCTTTGGGTTCTTTTTCTATAGATTAGCTTGGTTCTAAAGAATGAACTAACATATGAGTTCAATGTTTGAGTTCTAACAAATAGTTATTTCAAAATTTGAGTTCAATGTTTGAGTCTAATGTACTGATTCACAGAAGATTTTCCTAAGTCATTGGATGAAAATTTTCATCTTTCGTTTATTTATAAGCTGGAACTTTTAGATACAGTTTTATAATCAGTACAGGAGATTTTAGTAGTTCTAATTTAGCACCCCCATTGCCATCCGTTACATACAAGCTATTATTTTCCATGAAATGTATTCCCATTGAAAGAGGTTTCCTGGTATTTATTATCATGCTAAAATCTAGCATAAATGTTTGGCATGGCGTGTTGATTCAAGATTTTGAATTTAATTTTACTTGAAGTTCAAATCAGTAAAAGAAAATAAATGCCCTGCACATGTTGATTTCTGGGGTACAGGACTCCTTAACACCTAAAAGGCATCAATTTGTGCATTTATCCAGAAGTAGAATGTCTAAAATTCCAAATAACCAAGAAATTTAAAGCGTGCTTGTCCTGTTTGCAAAAAGTTGATTGATCCAAATGTAGCCTCTAGGAGAAACTATTATAACACCCTCAATGCCACGGGTTTATTGGAAAATAATTTACAGTGCAATAACACCCAACAAAAGGAAAGTAAAGCAACAAAAAGGATATGTGCTTGGAGCTCCTAATGGGCCTTAATTCTAGATGTTTTGAACATATCCATAGCTTCACATAAGTAATCAAGGAGAACAAGAGCACGTGGTGCTTATTATTAACCCAAGCAACATGCTGTGTATCTTTTCATGCCTCGCTAGTTTACTTCAGTCATGTCATGGTACTCTGAATTTTGCTTCACTGTCAATCAACCAAAATTTTATTGTAAAATACATTTACCCATACTTCATAGGAGCCATTTCTTTCTTGTACACAAACCCATATCATCTGTGAAATGACATCTCTTGATTTTCTCTTGGCCTAAAACTATCAATAATCATCCTCTAATATGCTGATCATTGATTTCACCCTTTGTTTAAACTCCAAACATCAACATTAACATCTGAATATCTATAACATTAACTTTTGCTTTTCTTGCTTCTTTTTTTTTGTCCCCTTCGGTATTCATATCATATTTATAAATACAATATAGCTAGGTATACATTGTACATAATATCTACAGAACTTTATCCCATGATGTCACTCACTATCAAAATTGCGTTCTTATTCACAAATGATATCGACAGTTGCTCTCTCTCTCTCTCTCTCACACACACACACACACACACATTCTTAGAGAGGCCTTGATGAATTTTAATCATAGTGGGTAGATAATTTCAATTTTCTAACCCCAACCAAGAGGTTATGGGGAAGATGATCAAAAGTTAATTACATGCAGTTTATCATAAGAATTATAGATGTTGCACCGGCCATATAACTATCCACATTCTGACCACCCAAAATCTACACCAACAGCTTAATCATCATTAATTCAATACTGCATACATATACAAAGAGAGAAAGAGAAAGAGAAAGAGAGTATTAAATTAGTTACAACATATTGACTAGTCTCAAAAGTCATACATATACAGCAAGATAACAAGATCAAGTAGCAATAGAGGAAAAAAGGAAAGGAGTATGAAAACATATAGATTTTAGAGAGGCCAAGCCAAAATAGATTCTGAAATGAGTTTTTCTAACCCTTTAATCCAATTTTTCACTCCAATCCAATTTTGTTTGAATATAGATTTCTTCTTTCTTGCTACCTTTCTAATTTCAAGATGCGGAACTTTATATTCTTGTCTAATACTAATCATGTCCATTATATGAGCTTGATCTGTCTAAATTCTAAAGTTAATTTTTATTTTTTATTTTTCTTACTTTTTTTTTCATTTAAGGCATTAAGTGTTGATTTGTTTTTCTTATATTTGAGTTCTTCTTTTTTCTTTGTTTTTTTTCTCCTTTTGCATTTATTTTGTACCATCTATTGGTTGAATTTGAGTTAACCACCATTTTATATATGTAAACAGATATGGACAAGAGTTGGATGTTACAGTATCGTAATAGATTTAGTCAGCCATATATAGACGGGGTGAATTCTTTTATTGAATTCGCAATGACGACTTCGGGTGGGAGTAGAGTGATTAAATCTACAATTTGACTGGGCCTGGATGATCGACAATTTGTGGGAGACTATGGCATGGAAGGTAACTTTTAATGGTTTTGTATATATCTCTGCCTCAATTATTGATCAAGATCAGTGTATTAGTTAAATATTATTTGACTAATATATTGTTTTTTTTATCTTTTTGTGTAGGAGAAGTCAAAGAAAGCGAGAGAAAGCCGATCGAAAATGCCGTGGAATCATACGAGCGGTTCTAGATCGTTCCTAGCACGTAGTTCAGTAATCGTAAGTGCGGATTTACGAAAATTTGGTTGTTTGACTAAGTTATGAAACTAAATTCTTCTATTAACGAAGTATCTAATGTCATAACAGAGAGCACAGATGATGGACATGCACAGCCTTTTCCCAATTTCTACCACGACACTCACTACATGCACGGGAAGAAAAAATGGATAAATGAAGAGGCTCAAAAGACACATGTACGTATGCCTAAGTCATGTTATATATATATATATATATCTATATAGTGATCGATTTTTATATGCATATGTTAAACTCACTTTATTTGATTTTTACATATTTAAAAATGACAGGAGGAATTAGTGCGAGTGACAGCCGAACAATCCCAACCCTCCATCACATCTCCGATGACTGATGAGCAAATATCCGTCAGGGTGCTTGGACAGAGATGGGGATACCTTAAGGGTTTTGGAATTCGCACGAAGTCCACTTTAGCCTCAACCCAGAATCGGATATGCCCTGATCCTGAGATTGTTCAATTGCGGCAGCAGGTAGGACTCCTTGAGGGCTTAGTCCTCTCCCTAGCTGAGCGCGTAGGCATAGACCCAAGTTCCCTTGTGGGTGGGGATGGCACCTCTGGTGGAGCTCAAGATGCGACTTCTCCAGGTTTTGTATATGATTACTCTTTTCAAAATGGTATTTACGGGCACGTTCATTACTATCTCTAATTACTATCTCTAATTAAGGATAAATGTAGATAAGAATATAGGGAGCTATACATATAGAGTGCACAAAAAGTGTTCAAGGCATGGAATTTGTGACAGATTGATCTAATTCAGGTCTTCTATAATTGCCATTTGATTTGTGCTTGGAAAAGAGTCCCTTCAAAACCAATTGGACATGGGTTTATAGATTATGTACCACTTTAATGGATGTTGTTACATTGTGGAACTTGCTTCTTTTTTTTTTGCAGGTTTGAATGAAAAGTGAAGAAGATTTTTGGGTGTGTGATTCCATGTGGAAAAGATGCAGCCACATGAAATCAGGAATCATCAATGTTTTGAATGTTGTTACAGAGTGGAATGTTATCATGTTTGTTTTATTTTACAATGGACCTAGTAAGGTGCTTTTAATGTTGTAAGGATACTTGAATATTAATATGAATCCTTATGAATATTCTCATTTCATTTCTTTATGCTGGATGGAAAACCACTTGTAGCAGTTGATGATTCCTCTTATAAGTTCTTCTTGATTTTCAGGTGGATGGTTTGGTATTTAATGGTTTATTACCTTGAATTGGTTATTAGGGATGTTTTCCTTTTATGTGGTCTGGCTGATGTTAGAAAAGTGTACTAAAATTTTAGCTGATGGTTTAAAGGCATGGGAACCGTTGAAAGAATCTCGATCTCTGCTGGTACCAACTTCTGTAAGTATGCTAGCAATATAATTTTGCTTCTGTTGCTACAAGCGAATCTACAATAAATATGCCGGAGTATGGATCAGTAATGTCAGTATAATATTCTGTTTCATGGTACAGGACATGCTTTAATATTTTCATGCCGATGAACATGTGCTTCTCTGTCGCTTACTTGCAATTTCTGAATAGCATGCGGTGCACCACATTTAATGTGGTAAAAAATAGATGCTAGGATCATCTGAGAGACCTTTTTGCGTCTCATGCAGATTTTTTGGTGCTAGTCATATGAACGAATATTGTGTGTACAGAGTACCTCTTTTCTTTCTTTGTGGGCTCAAGTCATTTTACCTATTAAAAAAAAAGAAACCAAAAAATAAATAAATAAAAAGAAAAAAGAAATCTCTCAGAGTGGAAGATATCCCTATACATCACCTTTTTGGCCTGGGTCATTACTATTCTCTTCTAGTATGCCTATCTGCAGACCATGGATCAAAGAAGGTACCCATTCTACAAGATTCTTGGGACGCTGGCCATCCATGATGGAGCTAATCCTGCCAATGATTAGGGTTTGTTACAGAGCCCCCACATGTACAAATTAGCAGCTTAGCAAATTGTATGCTTGCTGACACCAAGACCAGGTGACTCATCTGAATGAAGTATATCAATCAGAAATACCAAATAGCATGTGTAAAGATTTTTTTGATAATTTTTTTTTAAAGAAGCAAAACATGAAGTGGGAACACTTTGTTCCATAATCCCTCAGACTGCTGTAATAATATTGTAATATACTAGATAAGCCTTGTAATCTTGTAGGTATGCTCAATTGTTGTAGATAGACCTAATCATAGGTGGTAAACATTCACTAGTATAATTATTTTCTGAATTTACAAGATATGTATCCAAACTCAAGTATAAATATGGTATCATTGTGCCACAATGCACATGATCTCCTACAATTTTCCTTTGTATTTTTTCCTTGAAATTCATAGTAATGTCAGGAGTTCTGAAATCGACAACCTGACTTAATTTTCAGTTTTTTTAATCAAATTTATAGTTCTTTCAAATCTTTTTGGTACTTTTCAGATAATTTTGGTTCAAGATACTTAGGTACCTTTGAGCCATTCTCAGAACAAATGCCATGTGCATGTCATGTATATTCCACACAGGCACTGTAATGCAGTACTGTTTGATAGATTTGAAAAAATATGCTTTTGATTTAGAGCCTTGCTTGTATGGATCATTGGTTATGATACTATTGACCTGTTAAATTGAAAGGCCAAGTATTATTATACCTTGTCCAGAACCTTCCACAGTCCTTAGTATTGCAATAAAGTTTTGAGTTCCCAGAGCTTGATGAAAACCCACTGAACCTAACTTGCTATTAATCCTTTTCACAGTACATTGCAAAGCAATGAAAGTGTAAATATTGTGAAAGGTAGCAAGGGAAGAAGAGACAATATTCTCTGTGAATTCGATGATCCCTTTGAGGGTCTCATTCTTTGATTATATAGATACAAGTTGCTATAAGTGTTACAGGAATTGAGGCAATTAGGTAAATTACAATCATTCTATTCTAATTAGATCTCCTAATAAGGCAGGAAATAAAATACATAGCTGTACAACCGATGCTTATTTTGACCCACAAGTTGGGCCTTTTCTGCCATGGGTTGTGACCCACTGACCCATTGGACCATGACCCACTAACCCACTTGACACCCCCCCTCAAATTGATGCGGGTGAATCAACGAGCATCAATTTGCCAACCAAGAACTGGTGACGTGGCCGAGGAAGTCCCTTGGTAAAAATATCAGCAATTTGAAGACTAGTACGGACATGAGGAAGAGTGATGGCTTCACGCACAAAGGCATCACGTATGTAATGACAAGTTACTTCAATGTGCTTTGTGCGTTCATGGAAGACAGGATTTTCAGTAATCCGTATGGCACTGGTATTGTCAGCATGGAGAGGTGTGGGTCCAGATTGTGGAAATCCAAGCTCAGTAAGGAGACCCCGAAGCCAGATAATTTCAGAAGTGGCGGCCGACATCGCGCGATATTCAGCTTCTGTGGATGATTTGGAGACTTTATCTTGTTTCTTACACTTCCAAGAGATCAACGAGTCCCCTAAGAACATGCACCAGCCCGTGGTAGACCGTCGACTATCTGGGCAGCCAGCCCAGTCAGAGTCGGAGTAAGCGATGAGAGAAGTCGAATTGCCCACAGGAAAGAACAGGCCACGAGATGGTGTATGAAGAACATAGCGAAGAATGCGCCGCACAGCAACCAGGTGGAGATGGCGTGGTTGTGTCATGAACTGACTAACCAGATTCACCGCATATGAGATATCAGGCCGAGTGATAGTCAAATAGATCAAACTGCCGACCAAGCGGCGATACATTGTGGCATCAGGAAGAAGATCACCTGTATCTTGTGCGAGTTGAAGATTGGCCTCAACAGGAGTATCCACAGGAGTTGAGTTTTGAAGACCAGCCGTCTCAATGAGATCCATAGCATATTTGTGCTGATCGAGGATAAGACCTTTCGCGGACTGATGAACTTCAAGACCTAAAAAGTATGTGAGAGGCCCTAAGTCTTTCATATGAAAAGATTCATGTAAGGAAGCTTGGAGATGAGTAATCATGCCAGAATCTGTCCCAGATATGATGATATCATCCACGTATACCAAGAGGACAGTAATCCCATTTGAGGAGCGATGCAGGAACATAGAAGGATCCGAGGCACTTTGAGAGAACTGTAGGTGAAGGAGAGCATCTCGAAATTTCTCAAACCAAGCGCGCGGAGCTTGCTTAAGACCATATAGAGAGCGTCGTAAGCGCGCACAATCACCTGCCGAGACACCCGCAACTCCTTGAGGAAGCCGCATATAGACTTCTTCCTTGAGATCGCCATGAAGGAAAGCATTCTTGACATCAAATTGATAAAGAGGCCATGAGTGGGAAGCAGCAATGGCCAGAACAGTCCGGATTGTGGTCATTTTTGCCACTGGAGCAAATGTTTCTTCATAGTCGATACCATATTCCTGTCGGTTGCCCAATGCGACTAACCGTGCTTTATAGCGATCCAACGAGCCATCGGCCTTAAGTTTGACGGAGAAAACCCATTTGCAACCGATAGGTCTTGCAGAGGAGGGGCATGGAACAATATCCCAAGTGTGATTCTGCTGCAGTGCATCTAATTCTTCGTGCATAGCCTTTCGCCAACAGTCATGCTTAACCGCCTGTGAGTAAGAAGTAGGAATAGTAATGGAAGAAAGGGTAGTAATCAAGGAAGTGTGAGTGAACCCATATTTGTCTGGAGGCTTAGAGACACGAGTAGAGCGGCGAAGTGGAGGTGGAGGTGCAGCATCAGGGGATGAAGCGGGGGCAAGATCAGGTGCCGGCGAGGGATCCGGAGGGGGAGGCAGTTGTGGAACATCTTTGTGACGACGACGTTCATAAACAATTAGTGGAGAAGAGAGCGTGTCAGAAAAATCTGGTAGACGAGAAAATGAAGGTAAATCCGAGAAATGTGTAGAAAAAAACTTTTGATTTTCAAAAAAAGTAACATTTCGAGAAATTCTAATACGGTTGATCGCAGGATCAAAACATATATACCCCTTCTGGTGAGATGCGTAGCCAAGGAACGCACATTTGGCTGACTGAGCTGTTAATTTGGTACGTTCAGTAGGAGGAAGATGAACAAAACACACACATCCAAAGATGCGCATGTGGGTGTAAGAAGGATCCTTATGAAAGAGACGAAAGTATGGTGTATGATTGTGGAGGCGAGAGGATGGTAAGCGATTGATTAAGTGAACCGCAGTGGCTAAGGCTTCGGGCCAAAATCTCGCGGGAACTGATGATTCTAAGAGAAGAGAACGAACAGTATCTAGAAGATGTCTGTTTTTTCGTTCTGCAACTCCGTTCTGTTGAGGGGTATAAGGGCACGATCGCTGCGATAAGATCCCGTGTTGTTGCAAAAAAGTTTGAAATTGATGAGACATATATTCCCCTCCAGAATCAGATCGAAGAATTTTTATGCGAGCAGAAAACTGATTTTCAACATATGCCAAAATTTTTTGAAAAACATCAAAGACTTCAGATTTAGTGTGCAAGAAATATACCCATGTGAATCTACTATGATCATCAATAAAAGTAACAAAATATTTGAACTGTGTGTGAGAGATTACCGGAGTAATCCCCCAGACATCACTATGAATAATGTCAAAGCAATTAGAAGCCATAGTAGAGTTTGAGGGAAAGGGAAGAACTTTGCTTTTTCCAAGTTTGCAAACAGAACACTCATCAGAAATATGACTAAAAGAAATTGCATTTTTATTAAGACTACCAGTGTTTAACATCAAAGATAACAGTTTTGAATGAGGATGGCCTAATCTATTATGCCAGAGCCTCCAAACATCTTGCGGAGAAAAACATGAAAAAGCAGAAATTTGGTTATTCTGAGAGATAGGCATAACAAGAGGAAACAAGCGTCCACACTTAGGCCCCTTCGCGATCACCATCCCCGACACTGGATCCTGCACAACACAACCAGAGCGAGAAAAGGAAACATCACAATTATCATCAACAAGTTGTCCAACAGACAGAAGATTCGTGGTGAGGTGTGGAGATAGAAAGACATTTGTGAGAGGTAATGAATGAATGATATCACCAGTGGCTGTAATGGGAAGCTTTTGACCATCAGCAGTATGAACTTGCAAATTGCCATTGTATGGTTGCAGGTTAGTAAGATGAGAGGGGGAGGAGGTCATGTGATTGGAAGCTCCAGAATCAATAAACCATATGGAGGAGGAGGATTGGTGGTTACCTGAAATGCCAAGTGCAGAGAAGGCATTTATGATCATTTGTTGAATAAGCTCAGGGGTGATCTGAGGAGCAGTATTGGAGGCAGTAGGTGCTGAAGGCATGACCGGTGTTGAAGGACTGTCACTGGAAGTAGTAGCATCAGCAGCGTTGACATGATATGCCCGTGGAGTGCGATTCTGTGGTCGCCTTCTGCAATCACTAATGACGTGACCATTGGATTTGCAGTAATTACAAAACTTGGTCTTACACTGTGAAGCATAGTGTCCATAACTCTTACAGCCAAAACATTGGATTTTACTGAGATCCCGTGCAGGGGTTTGTCCTTTAGCAGTAGACGCAGGACTGTGGGAGACACCCGGGTTGTAACTGGCAATGGCAGGATATGCAACACTAGAAGAGGTTCCTGAGAACTGTTGCTTCAAAGCATGCTGAGTAAGCTGACTTTGTTCCTCTCGCAAGAGTTCATGAAGGCACTCATTCAGGGATGGAGATGGAACTCGGCTCATCAGATTAGAACGAATGATCTCATATTCGGATCTTAATTTCATGAGAAACTGATCTCGATGAGAAGTTGCCTGTAATTGTTGTATTTCAGAAAGAGCTGCCTCAGAGACATGGAGGTATTTGATTTCATCATACTCTGCCCACAGATTAAGAAAACCCGTATAATAGTCCTGGATGGAAGAAGTGCCTTGGGAATATTGAGCAATCTCCAGTTCAAGTTGGTATTGTAGGGCAGAATTCCCTTGGTGATACACTTGTTTCAGATATTCCCACATCTCCTTGGATGTCTTGTACGGTTTGAGGTTCAAGATATATTGTGGTTCCACAGAACCAAGAATCCATGTTTTGATCTTGGCATCTTTGGTATTCCAAGAAAGAATTTTTTTCTCATCCTCCTTAGGTCGTGGATCCCATCCTTCAACTAGTCCCCACATCTCCTTTCCTTCAAGATATACTTGAAGTTGATAGGACCAGGAAGTATAATTTTTCCCATTAAATTTGATCAATGTAATTTCATGTTTATCCATGTCAGTAATCTTATCAGATCCCTTAAGACAGCACACAGCAGCAATAGAAGATAGCAGATGCAGTAACAGAAGAGTCCAAGTAGAACCAGACCACAGATTGCAAAAAATTGCACAAAAAAACAGCCCAGGCGACCAAAAAAATTGGAGTGATAGCCTGACGTGGGTCCCACAGAAAGATCTGAATGGTGATCAGACCAGTAGCTAGAGACTAGGAGAGAATTTCCTTTCCAGCAGTCCAAGTTTTATCCAGATCGGATCTGAATCAAAGATTTTGTACGGTGGTGATAAAAACTATTTAAAGAAAGTGATTAACCACAAGAAGGAGCAAACCGCCTACCTCTGCTCACTGAAAATTGCTGAAAAAATCTCTAAAATAACCAGGAATGATGGACGACCAAGGCTGGGGTGAAACTTGTGGACTGTGAGATGATCGTAGGTGGGCCACCAGTTGATCAGATGAAGAAACAGCCACGAGATGCCTCTGCAGAGCACAGATCCTTGATCTGAGTGAAGAAATCCTCAACCAATATCCTCAATCACCAGAGGAAGCAGATGACCAGAATGGTTGCAATGGTTTGGCTTACTAATGTTGATCTAGGGTGGGCCACTTGTGATCACACCTTGATCTGACGACTTCCAATGCTTGGAAGATGAAGAAAAATACCCAGAGAGTCTCTCAGAGACTATGACAACTTCCAGCACTTGGAAGATGGCTCAGACACACATATCTCTGATACCATGTGAAAGGTAGCAAGGGAAGAAGAGACAATATTCTCTGTGAATTCGATGATCCCTTTGAGGGTCTCATTCTTTGATTATATAGATACAAGTTGCTATAAGTGTTACAGGAATTGAGGCAATTAGCTAAATTACAATCATTCTATTCTAATTAGATCTCCTAATAAGGCAGGAAATAAAATACATAGCTGTACAACCGATGCTTATTTTGACCCACAAGTTGGGCCTTTTCTGCAATGGGTTGTGACCCACTGACCCATTGGACCATGACCCACTAACCCACTTGACAAATATGACTTAGCACCTTGTTATTTATTGTAGAATGAACCCTTCTTTTTTCCCCCTGCTGCAGACGGACAAGGCGTCAATGCTTGATGAGATCATTGAATATGTCAAATTCCTGCAGCTGCAAGTCAAGGTCAGTGTAATAAGCATCCACTTTGAATCTGTCTCAAACTCTCTCAATATAAATATTTTAAGCCTTCCAAACATATTCTAAGGCTAGTGTTTTAAATGTCTTCCATGATCCCTTTTTCTGCTATTTCAGAACCTTTTTGGTTGCTAATGCTGGTGCAGTGATGCTACATATCTCTTTTAGATAAGCAGCCTTTAATTTCCAGGTGCCAGAACTTTTTTGATTCTGCCTTTTCTGGATTGGGTCTGTTTTCTGGGGTAGCAATGGCACAGAACCACTCCATATAAAAGTGGAAAAAAAAAATTTACTGGTTTTTTTAGGATAAATTTTTTCTGTCACCTCTGAAAATTTCATCTCTATTTGCAGGGTTTCTGGCTCCTGATATCTGAAACCAGGGTGGTATTGCAAAAGCCACTTTTTGCTCCTCCATTCTTCAAAATCTCTGTTTTTCAGACCCAAATCTGTTCAACAATACCACAACCCAATTTCCTAAGCTGAAGAACCAAGGTGCAGTGCCTGAATATGACCTCTAAAAGCTGCTTTTGATAGTTTTTTTTTTTTTTTTTTTTTTATTGTTTGGTAAAAGCTTTTTATAGTTGTTGAAGTCTTAGATAGGGAAGTTTATGATCTTTCTGGTAGAAGCTGAGGAACATTTGTGGGCATATAGCTTCTGGGGTCCATAGCATGGAAGGAGTGCCAGAACATCACCTAAAGAGAAGGCTTGCTGCTGCTGTTAGGAGCATCAGATGGAGCTATGCCATCTTCTGGGTCATCTCTACCAGGAAACAGGGGTATGAATTCAGACATTCCACGTTTCAGTTCTGTTTTGAGTGACACAATATGCAGTGTTTATGAATCCTTTGGTTGTTTGAAGGTTATTAATTCCAGTAATGTTGTTGATAATGATTTGGGGTTGAAAAAGAAAGAAAAAAAGCACCGCCCCACCAAATGTTGTATGACCTGTCTTTGACATATGTGCTGCAGGTTCTGAGCATGAGCAGACTGGGGGTTGCAGGAGCTGTTGTTCCTTTGATTACTGATGCAGCCAAAATGTTGTTCCTCTCTAACAGTCGACTCAACTCTACACGAATTGGATAATATTAATTTTCATTTTGGTTGGATGTTGCCCTTTCAATTATTGTATATTTTTGTGTTGATAGATTTTTATTAATTAGATTAATGTCTTTTTAATTGGAGACCTTCAGTGTAATGATTTATATATAGGAAAAAAATTTGATTAAAATATAAATATTTTGCCGAACTAAAAGAAGTACGGCAAAAATTTTTTAAAAAATTATATTCATGTTTTCCCGGCGCAAAAAAGCGCCGGCAAAAAATTTTCTAAAAAAAGTTTACGAAAAATAAATATGTTTTCCCGGCGAAAAATTACGCCGGCAAAGATTTATAAAAATTTATTATTTAAAATATAAACTTTTTACCGGCGAAAATAACGCCGGCAATTGTTTTTTAAAAAATTATTATTTTAAACATAACACTTTTTCCGGCGAAAATTAACGCCGGCAAAAGTTTTTAAAAAAATTATTATTTAAAATTTCACCCTTTACCGGCGAAAGTAACGCCGGCAAAGATTTTTTACAAATTTATTATTTAAAACGTAACACTTTTACCGGCGAAAATTTACGCCGGAAAAAGTTTTTAAAAAATTTATTATTCAAAATATAACCCTTTACCGGCGAAAATAACGCCAGCAAATCTTTTTTAAAAATTTATTATTTAAAACATAACACTTTTTTGCTGCGAAATATGCAATTTTCCCGGCGTTATTTTTCGCCGGTAATGTGTAAACTTTTGCCGGCGCTTCCTTATTTCGCCGGCAAAAGGTTTTACTGGCCTACTTTTCCCGGCGCTTTGCCGGCGCAATAAAAAACGCCGGTAAATGTTTTCTCCGGCGTTTTTTTACCTTTGCCGGCGTTTTTTTTAGCGCCGGGAAAAATGTAAATTGTTGTAGTGCCTCTTGATAGGGGCCCACTGCAGTGTGTTTTCAGCGGTTTTTTCCAAAAATGTCCATGCTTCATCCGCTGTCTTCTGTGTAAACTTCCCACTATAGAAAGATTCCACCATTTGTTTGGTTGGGTAATCCATGCCTTCATACACAATTTGGACTAATCGGATTTTTTCAAATCCATGGTGGGGACATTGGATTAAGAGGTCCTTGAACCGTTCCAAAAAACTGTAAAGTGTCTCCCCTTCCATTTGATGGAATCCATTGATGGACTGCCTAATCGGAGCTGTTTTCTGCTTGGAGTAGAATTTTTTGTAAAATTCTTCGACTAGCTTGGCCCATGTAGTGATGGACCCGGCCTGTAAGGCATAAAGCCAAGCTTTAGCCTTCTCTTTTAAGGAAAAAGGAAATAATCTAAGTTTAAGGGCCTCCTCAGTCATGTGATTGATTCTTATGGTCCCACAAATGTCCTCAAATTCCCTAACATGTTGATATGGGTTTTCCTGGTCTAACCCACGAAATACTGGGAGCATCTGAATTATACCAGATTTCAGCTCAAATGTGGCATTGGTCTGAGGTAGGTTGATGCAGGACGGTTGAGTTGTCCTGGTGGGATACATATAGTCCTTCAAAGTCATGGGTGGGTTCACTTGATCAGCCATCTTAATAATTTCTTCAAAGATGGAAGACTTTCCAACAATGGTTAAGGCTAATTCGGGCTCTATCCTGACTAACATTTTACTCTTGCGTACCCACAGTTTCTCTCTCTCAGGTCTAGAGCGCATGCATCGGGTTCAACCTTAAAGAAATACAAGCCTAATGTATATGTGGGGCCCTAATGGTCTTACTAGATGATGCACAAACAGTCAAGCACAAAGATTGAGCACAAGAAATTATCCTAGGGTTAGCCTAATCACTAGACAGCTCCTAACTGGTTTGAAGAGTGCACTAAGGCCTCCAATCCGGTCTTATGAAGTCAAATCGACCAGGTAAGTCCCCAGGATGAGTGGTGGGGTCACAATGCACTTGGCAAGGGTCCCGCTTAAGAACCAAACTCCTAGAATAGAGACTGTCACCCTTTTTGATAGGGACGGGACTTACCTTGACATCGACTTAACCAAAGAGCACAATTGGTGCAACCTTTTGTGGTCTTCGTCCTACTGAGCTCGAGTCCTATGATCTCGTTTCTACTAGATTTTAATTAATATTTAGGTTACTATGTAAGAGATGGTTAAGCCTAATTGGGCAAGGATCTGGTGATGAAATCTAGTCCTTATCTGATTGGGGTAATTGCCCTTAACTAAGTGTGTGGGGTCCAGTTTACTTGGTATGTCAATCATACAATCATACTTGCTGAAATTTAAATCACCCAAGCCCCACTTGCAAGTAAAAGATTTGTGGGGTAAAGTTTAGAAACTCTTACAGTGGGCCCACGCCTCTTTTTTTTTTGGCAAATTTTACAATTCTAAGAGCAACTTGTTTGCTTAGAGCAAATCCACGCAGTTTCCTGTTTTTGTGCAACTCTCCTCTTACCAAGGTAACATATTCAAAAGAAACTCTTGGTAGTAAATCCTAAGTTAACAAATCAACTCAAAATTCTATCTTATCCTAATTTAAAAAATTAAGAAAATTCAAAAGACACCAAGTTAATAAAAACTCTATCAAAGTGGATTCTAAGTTATTGAAACAAATCAAAAATTCTATCTACAAAATAAAAAAAAATAAAAAATTCTAAATTATCCAAACAAGTGTCTAGATATGGTTAGAGTTTTCAAAAAGCTTTCAATTATATGAAATCCAGTCTTATCCAATTCAAATTTTAGATTTTAAAACTCTAACTAATCTAAACAACTTAAGAGATAGAATTTTAAAATTTCTAACTACCTAATTTCAGAATTCAAAAGTTAGCATATTAATCAAAACAACTAATCCTAAAGATTTTAAACTTTATCTTACCAATTCTAATCTAATCAGGACACTAGTTAAACCAATCTAAAATAATTTTTTTTGTTTTTAATTACTAAAATTCGGAATTAAAAGAAATCCTTCAAAAATAAATTTTGTTTTTTATTAATTAATTATTTATTCCGAAAATTCAATTAATAAAAAAAATATCAGAAAAATAAAAAAAAATCAGAAAAGTATGAAAAATTAGCAAGGTGAAATACTAACTAATACTAATTGCAAAAAAAAGACACTACTAATGCAAATTAGATGACTAAACAACTAATACAACCTAAATATGAGCATGCATATGAATCTAATGAAAATAAAAAAAAATCAGATTTTTAATAAAAAAAACAGATTTGGCCTCCCGGCAACGGCACCAAAAACTTGATGTAAATTTAAATTCAATCTTTTAATACTGCAAGTGCACAACTGTCCTTTTGAGAGAGTGGCAAATACAGGTCGAGTCCCACAAGGAGCACTACTAAGTTAAAATTTAAAATCTGATTTTTTTAATCAAAGATTAATAAGTAATTGAGATCCAAGAAAAAAAAAACTAGAAAAATACAGAAACACACAAACCATTCAAATATATAAAACAGATCAGAGCATCCAGAATCTAGCTATCCATTGAAAAGAACTCCATAAGTAATTTCATTGATAGAATCTCCTTGTACAATGATATCTCAGAAATCTTTTTTCTAAAAATCCTAATTTCTGGAACAGGGCTCCATAATACCCAAAAATAAAAATTAAATTCTATTAATTAGAGAAAGAAGAGAAAGAGGAGAGAGAGTGATTATGGACGTCCAAGGGGAGGGAGTTGCTCCCGTATGCTACTTTTTGGTTCCTTTTATTTCTCCGGTTATCTTATAGATACATTGAATCTGGACACCTTCTTTGCAGATTTGATTTATCTTCATTGATAGGGTATATCTCTTATCATTTTTGAATTTGAATGAGGTGGAAGTTTCTGGAAACCTCTGGGTGGCTTAGCTAATCTTCAAATGGGGTCCCACAAGGGATATGGAACAATTGATTATCAACGGTGTGGATTTAATTGCAATCCCGTTTAAAAATAAACATGAAAATCTCCGGACCCATAACTTTGTCAATATAGCTCTGATTTGCACATTCTTGGGCTCCATGAGTATCTACTATGAATAATCTTTCTATCCGACGGCCGGATTGAAAGTTATGGCCATTTGAAGATGAGTTGTCCTGAGAAAAACGGGATTAACTTCTAAATTTTGATTTGCAATAGATTCTACCTCTACACAACTTTCATTTTCGAAAGGACATCAGATGTGGATGATTCAAACTCTTCTTCTTTTGTTCCAATCAGAATTTGTACTCTTAGAATTATCCATTAATAATTTCAAATCTGCAACTACTGTAGACCATGCCATGTGGGACATTTCATCTGTTTGAACAGTGGGTCCCATGAGACATGTGGGACATTTCATCTGTTTGAACAGTGGGTCCCATGAGAAGTCTTCTACTGTAGTTAGGATTCTTCATCTGACATGATGAGTGGACCCCTCCTTTGATTAATTTGCATATGGCTTGTATGTGGGGTCCACGTGGTGAATTCTTCAATTTCTTCTTTTCAATCTTCAGTTCAGCAATGCAGGGCCCAGGATAACTATGTGTGCTTAAAAGTGGGCTCCGTGACAGAGGTCTGCAATTCTCATTTTCTGCACATTCTAATTTAACACATTAAATACTGAAGAGCCCATATTGAAGCGGGACCCATCCGGACAGAGTTCTACTCCAATTGGGACTCTTCGGAGAAAATTTGCAAAACAGTCTAAGTTAATGCAGAAAATGTATGAAAAGTATGAAAATTTAGATTCCTAGGTGAAAATGCATGAAATGATTAAATTAGATGGATAATGATGCAAATCACCTAATTAAATCTCTAATTCATCTTAATATGGTGCGTAAATGTGCAAATTCATGAACTCAACAGTATTGATGCATCTATAACTTCCTATATCTACTCCTTTTAATATGACTTTTGAAACATGAGTCTTGATCGTACAATAACTCTCCCTCATCATCAGACTCATTGTCTTTCACCATCTATTCAGTTTAACCCCATGTAATATGAGGTATATACAAGTATAAGTTCACCAAGGCATTGAAAATAGATTTATATTTGCATGATTATTCTTGTTTTTCTAGTAATGTAAGCATACGATATGATATTTTCATCCAATTCATGATCAGGTATAGATTTTCAAGTGATGTGAATTGTGAAGAAAGAAACAAATCAAAACAAAAGATGGAATTCAAGATTTGCTTGTTGGATCTTTTTCTTCTTCTTGTTGGGGATATGGAATTGTGACATCAATTTCTTAGATGTGGTTTTCTAATTTCTTCATCTAACCACATCGACTATAGAGAGGAATGTGAATGGGATTATATGTAGATCTTACACCATTACGTTGCATGAGGCCTTTTGATGGTTTGTGGCCTATCACAGAAGCAAAACCGTGAGGCCAGTGGGCCAAAGCGGACAATATCATGCATTGGTAAGGGGTGGGGCGTTACAAATGGTATCAGAGCCGACTCTCGACTAGTTCAAGTGTGGGTCCCCTGCCGTGACCTGGTGCAAGTAGGCGGGTCTCCATGTGGGAGGGCCAAGAGGACTGGCAGGCTTCAGGGACTGGCAGGTTACTGCACAGGGACGTGCAGCCCTAAAGGGGGTGGGATGTGACACCACGGAGTCCCACATCAACTATAGAGAGGAAAGTGAATGAAGTTATATGTAGAGCTTAAACCCTTACCTTGCATGAGGCCTTTTGATGGGTTGAGACCCATCAGAAGCAAAATCGTGAGGGGCCAAAGCAGACAATATCATGCATGGGTATGGGGTGGGACATTATAAATGGTATCAGAGCCGACTCTCAACTAGTTCGAGTGTGGGTCCCCTGCCGTGGTTTGGTGCAAGTGGGCGGGCCAAGAGGACTGGCAAGTTACTGCACAAGGACGTGCAGCACTAAGGGGGGTGGAATGTGATGCCCTAGAGTCTCACATCGACTATAGAGAGGAAAACGAATGACGTTATATGTAGAGCTTAAACCCTTACCTTGCATGAGGCATTTTGATGGGTTGAGGCCCATCAGAAGCAAAACCGTGAGGCCCGTGGGCTAAAGCGGACAATATCATGTATGGGTATGGGGTGGGGCGTTACAAATGGTATCAGAACTGACTCTTGACTAGTTCGAGTGTGGGTCCCCTGTCGTGGTCTGGTGCAAGTGGGCGGTCTCCATGTGGGCGGGGCAAGATGGCTGGCAGGCTACAGAGACTGACAGGCTACTGCACATGGACGTTCAGCCTTAAGGGGGTGGAATGTGCCGCCCCGGAGTCCCACATCGACTATATAGAGGAAAATGAATGGGATTATACATAGATCTTACACTTTTATCTTGCATGAGGCCTTTTAATGGGTTGATGCCCATCAAAAGCAAAACCGTGAGGCCCGTGAGCCAAAACGGACAATATCATGCATGGGTAAGGGGTGAGGCGTAACAAATGGTATCAGAGCGGACTCTGGACTAGTTTGAGTGTCGGTCCCCTGCCGTGACTTGGTGCAAATGGACGGGTCTCCATGTGGGCGGGCCAAGAGGGCTGGTAGGCTACAGGGATTGGCAGGCTACTGCATAAGGACGTGCAGCTCTAAGGGGGGTGGAATGTGACCCCCAGAAGTCCCACATTGACTATAGAGAGGAAAGTGAATGGAGTTATATGTAGAGCTTAAATCCTTACCTTGCATTAGGCCTTTTGATGGGTTGAGGCCCATCAGAAGCAAAATCATGAGGCTCGTGGGCCAAAACGGACAATATCATGCATGGGTATGGGGTAGGACATTACAAATTGGCAGGCTATAGGGACTGACAGGCCACTGCACAGGGACGTGCAGCCCTAAGGGGGTGGATGTGACGCCCCGGAGTCCCACATCGACTATAAAGAGGAAAATGAATGGGGTTATATGTAGATCTTAAACCCTTATCTTGCATGAGGTCTTTTGATGGGTTGAGACCCATCAGAAGCAAAATCGTGAGGCCCGTGGGCCAAAGCGGACAATATCATGCATGGGTAAGGGTGGGACGTTACACATTGTGTGGCAGATATCTTGCTAGATAGTATTTTTGGCATTAAGGGATGTTAGAAAAAAGAAAGTCTCGGGGGGTCTTATATTTGAACCTTAAGCTCTCTCCAAGCCATCCCAGACTCGGCCGAGTCCTCATTCATAATCCAGTCGAACTTACATGTTGGACAGGTGAAAGCAAGTAAAATTTTAAATCTTCTGAGATTGCTAATCTACAAACACATCTACCATTTCTCCTTTAACAAATTTAGATTCACCAAGCAAAAGAAACTAATAGCCCAAGTGATTCACCCTTTTTGTTTTGCAAGTATAGAAAACCATACTTCAATTAACATTTATGTTTTGTAACACGTTCACCTATTCTATTTTCAAAGTGATTCACCCTTTTTTGTGTAAAATGAAAATTGAAGGCTTCACTATCTACAAACACTATTGAATGAGGAAAGCATGCATCGTCCAAGAACTCTTAAAATATTGTTAGAGTATATAATTTTAAAATATCCCCATGAGAATTTCAGATATTTTTAGGTATGGAACAGGGTGGGCCATGATCTTGGTTTATGAGAGGACCAGCCACTTAAGGATTAACCAATTCAGCAAAAGATCATTGCCTACTCAAAGATATGCTATGAGAGGAAAGTGGTGATCCTGCTTCCTTATTATAGATTGTTAATGGATCATGAGATTGTATCTAATCATATCTAAAATGATTACTCAAAGATTTGCTTAGACAGCAACTTGGACTAAGCTGGTTTGCCATTGGACCAAACAGAGTCAGCTCTGAATTGTAGATCACCCAATTTGATTAAACCCACACTAACTCCAGGCTAAGCCCAACCAGGAATTCTAGGAAGAGAATGGTTTTCGAAGAGACGCAAGAGGTTGGAAACTAATAGCCCAAGTGATTCACCCTTTTTTTTTTTTTTTTTTTTTTGCACTAGGAACCTATTTAAAGTGTGTAATTCTTCACAAATGAAAATGGTAGAAGATTTTGCCATGATAATAAGGGAGGACCACCAATATGACATTTCATCGAACAAATAGTGTGCGTGAGTGCAAACTATGTGAAAAGGAGTAAATGAGAGAATAAAATGAACATAATAGGTTACAAAATAAAAAAAATGAAGAACTCATACTCCAAACATACATAATGCTGCGAAATTACACAATACACATTTTGTACCATACACAATGCATCAAGAACTCCAAACATAAATAATGCTTCGAAAATAATGTGCAAAACGTAGCTAATGTGACCTACCTTCGCGTAGATGTGCGATATCAAAAAAAAGTTGATGGATTATAGAGAAGGAAGAAGGTAGATGAAGCGGCGGCGTCGCTTTGGAGAAGAAGGAGAAGTTACAATCTTCAAATTGGTAAAAATGAGCCAAGTTTGAGGTTATAGGGCTTGGCAAACGACGCTGCTAGCGTCACTTGCGTCAGAAACAAAGACCTCAGATTTAAAAAAAAAAAAAAAAAAATTAGTACTGACAAACCCCATTAGTGCTGCACATTTTGCCAGGACCCTTCGGGATAAATGGCTATATTTCGGGATTTTTCCAATAAAATCCTCAAAATTTAAACAACTCAAAAATAAATATCCCCTCTTATTTTAGCTTTGATTGAATTTTATACCAACTAAAGTTGGATAAAACAACATGAGTAAGAGTTTGTAAAAATTCAAGTTTTAAATAATGATCAATACGTTAATGGTCACCAACAGCTCTATCTTCCCCATCTCCTCTGTTCCAAATACCCCCTGCCATCTTTTATACGCTGATGATATTCTTCTGTTTCTAAAAACCCACAAAAGGAGCCTCTTAGCCTTAAAGGAGGTTATTTCAAACTACCAAGTTAGTGCTGGCCAAGAAATTAACTTGGAGAAGAGCAAGCTTTTCATTGGAAAATGCAACCACAGAAGGAGAAGACAAATCGCAGATATCACGAATATTCAAGATCGTCCTCTCCAATCTTCCTACCTCGGAGCCCCTCTCATTATTGGAGTCCCAAGAAGACAGCACTTCACCCCTCTTCTGGACAGATTTCTTGGAAAGCTCTCGGGATGGAAAGCTAAGCTGCTTTCCATTGCTGGCCGTAGAATTCTGGTTAGGCATGTGCTCAGCAGTCTGCCTATCCACATTGCCATGATTCTGCCCATCCCCAAGTCGATCTCCTCCAACATGGAATCCATCATGAGAAACTTTCTCTGGTCCGGGGGGATCCTCAGGCAGAGAAGAAGCCAGGTAAATTGGGATACTGTCACTCTCCCTTCCTATGAAGGTGGTCTGGGGATTAGACGCATCCAAGAGCATAGTGCTGCTTCCTTCATCAAGTTGGCCTGGACTGCCTGCACGTCAAATTCCTTGTGGGCAAATTGGATGGTTGGCAGATATTTTCCTCGTTCCTCTCTCTGGCATTCCTCCTCTTCCAAAGTTGGTTCATGTATCTGGAGAAGAATCAGATCCTTTGGTCACCTAATTCAATCTGGCAGTTCTTGGAAAATTGGGAATGGCAGATTGGTTGACCTCTGGCATGATTCCTGGATGCAAGCTGGCAGTCTGGCTTCTCAATTTCCTTCCATTCAGTTCCCCCTGCATCAGAAGCTTCACTCTCTCTGGGTTGAAGATCACTGGCTGGTTCCCCCGGATATCCCTAGTGCCGTGGCTGCCTCCCTGCAGGAAGGAGTCCAGCTCCTCTCCCTAGATCCTCTCTCCAAAGACTCTCTGCTTTGGAGCTCCCATGAAGATCATGTCCTCTCCATCCAGGAAGCTTGGCATCTTGTCAGATCAAGAAATTCTTCAGTCTACTGGTCGAGCTGGGCCCCTCTGGTTTGGAACTTCATTCACCAGCCAAGAGTCTCTTTCTTTGCTTGGAGACTCCTTCATGATAAAACTCCCTCTCAACTTTGGCTCCAACAGCATGGTATCAGTTTGGCCTCCAGATGCAGCCTTTGCTCCCAAGAGCAGGAGTCCACTCTCCATCTTCTTTTTCTCTGTTCTTTTTCCTCTGGCATCTGGAACTGGGTCCTCTCCTCTGCAGGAGCTGTCGTTGCCGGGCCTCTCCTCCCCTCCAAGATCTGGCAGGCCCTTTCCAATGGCAGTGACAATTTAGCATTAAAAGGTGTTGCTGCTATTTTCTTCTCCTCTGCTTTTGCCATATGGAATTGCAGGAATGAAGCCATTTTTACCAACAGTAGTGCTTCCCAGGTGAAGGTCATCCTCTCCCTGAAGGATCTCCTCTCTGTCTCTCTCAGGCGGATTTCCAAACCTTACTCTGGAAGACCTTTGAAGACTTTTTGTAATCTTTTATTTTCCAGTTCTTAATTTTGTTCTGTGGTTTGGATGTTGGCCTCTCTGTCCTTTTGCTGCTTCCCCTGTTGTTGCTCTTTGAGCTTTGGCTGCTGGGCTCTCTCTCTTGTTTTGCTCTCTGAGCTCCTGTAGGGCTTTTGCCTCTGTTTCCTTTCTTTTTTTCTCTTAATACAATACTATTCAGCAAAAAAAAAATCAATACGTTGATGGCCTAAATTCTATTGAGGTGGTATTTGGGGAGGTCCCCTTAAAGACGCGATCAAAGTTTTTCATCGTAGGCTTGTAAAGGAAGCCCACAAATTTTTGGTTGAGTTCTTGAGCTCGAGAGGATTTGGACAAAATTGGTCTTAAAAACATAAAATTGTTTCGCTCAGGCCGATAACCCTAGATGATCCTTGATGATCCGAGACATTAATCTAGAGAAAACCCAAGTTAAAGAGGGGAACTCTATAGTGAAACCCACCTATTGAAAATTGAAATAAGAAGAGCTCAAAAAAAAAAGAAAAAAAAAGTCCTTCATGTAGATGGGGTATCCTTAAATTTTACTTGATTTAGAGTTTGTCCAACTATTAGATTGACCGTTTGATGAACACGATAATAAATACACATAAGAGTGAGTTAATCACATTTCCAACCGAGTAGAAATTTGCGATAGACGTCATACATCTATAGGGCCTTTATTTAAAATGATTTAGATTTCAATAAATGGGCCCTACCATAGAGTCCACTCTTTTAACTAAGGATTTCTTAGGAGAACTTTTGTGCAGTGCCTTCATCCATGGAAATAAATGGCAACAATGTGCTGAATTTTCTGACACCTTCCTCATCCTTGTTTGGTGTAGCTACACTGAGTACAAAGAGCCGGATTTTGGCCTACTGTTTTTGTGAAACATGGGACCCGTAAATCCTATCTAATGGAATTGGAATTACGTGCGGTGGGAAAAAGGATTTAAAAATTCTTTTATATTTTTAATATGACTTCATTGTCTTCTGTGGGATTTCAATCCGTTCTTTTCATTGGAGTTTCTTTTGGATAGTCTCGATTGACTTCTACCTTTTTAGCAATTTTTATTGAAATCTTTCTTTCTCTCTCTCTTCGCATCGATTTTTGATGTATAAAGATATCTTCTTTTCATTTCCTGTCTTGGAACATTGTAAAACTGATAAGCTACTACTGCAAACAGCCCCTCATTCAGATTTGTGAATCCTCTAAAACTCATGGCCTGTTTTCCTGAGCTTTAAGAGGAGACATATACTAATTTTGGGATTTTTCTTTAACAAGAAGGAACACTAGTTTGTAGTTTGTATCTCAAGTAAATAGAATTTGTTCATCTTGTGCAGCTTCTTTTCTGCGTATTCTCTGTTTTCTGATCATCTCATGGCTCCAGCTGCTGCTACAGATAATATAAAACCTCGAGGTACGTTCATATGCATGCAAATATGTTTTTTTTGTGCACAAAGGGCACATGGGTATGATTGTATAGTGTTAACAGTTGATGCTACTGCTACTCTTATGATCTTCATCACTTGGTGATTTTAATTTTTATCGCTGCGGTTCAATTCGGTGTTGGATATATTTTTTTTTTAATTGGAGTGATATTCCGCTGGTCACTGATATTTTTAAATTCCATAGGCAGATTTTGTGAGCAATGGTGTACTTGGAGATATTGTGGTGGTCCCTCTTGTTGATTTGCTCAATGTTATCACAGTACTGGCTGTTTGCACTATTTGTCCATGTTGCTTGGATTCGTGTACAGTTATTACCAAGACCATGGTGGTCATAAACAAGGGTGTTTTCTGGAAGGGTTCCAATTCTAGTTTGCCCATTTTGGAGTAGGTTAAGGGTTTTTCCTTTCTATCTTTTTTACTGAAATCACTATAGTGCACTCGGTCTCTCTCTCTCTCTCTCTCTCTCTCTCTCTCTCACACACACACACACACACACAAAGCACACTCTCCCTTCTCTTTATTGGGATTTATTATTCTAGTGGTCTATCGTTTTTTTCAAATCCGTTTTATTTTCTTGTTTACTCCTGCGCGGTTGCTTTTGCTTTCTTTGGGTTATATAATTTCTTCTTATCTTAGAATTTTAGCTATATATTTTATGTGATTTTGTTACAATAGTTTTCATGTATTGCCTTATGCAGATGTATGCATTGTTGGTGTTGCACGCACACCGGTGGGAGGATTCCTTGGCAGCCTTTCCTCTTTACTTGCCACTAAATTAGGTTCTATTGTAATTGAGTGTAAGATCTCATCTTCTTTATGCTGTTTCTTTTTGGCATATTATTGAAAGGTTTGGTTTTATGATAATCCTGCATTTTGATTTTCAGGTGCTCTTAAAAGGGCACATGTTCATGCCAACCTTGTACAAGAGGTCTTCTTTGGAAATGTTCTGAGTGCAAATTTGGGGCAGGCTCCTGCTAGGCAGGCTGCCTTAGGTGCAGGAATCCCTGACTCAGTTGTCTGCACCACTATTAATAAAGTCTGTTCTTCAGGAATGAAAGGTGAGCAAGATCTTTAGAGTTTAGACGAGATTTCTTTTCTTTTTGAAGGTATAAGAAATGTAGTGACACTTTCACCTCTCTTCTGCAGCAACAATGCTTTGCAGCCCAAAGTATCCAGTTGGGTATTAATGATGTTGTTGTGGCTGGTGGCATGGAAATCATGTCTAATGCGCCTAAATATCTGGCAGAGACAAGGTTAGGTTTCTTTTTCTAGGGCAACATTATTTTGTTTAATATTTTTTTTCTGAGTCCAATAGAAAGCTTCAATGAAGAGAGAGAAGATTTTACAACTAAAAGGGTACTGTGGTTGTTTAAAGAAACTATAGAAAATAAAAACCTTACACAAGATTTTCTGCTGAAAGTTCTGCAAGTAAACCTTACATTCTAACAGTTATTGGGTTCATAAATTCCAATCTGAGTTAGATTAGAGTGGCTTTTGGTTTTGGCCACTGCAATTGACCTACCCATATACTACCCTTTATATGTCTGTTAAGGCCAATATCATTTATGGAGTAATAAAAATATATTGTCTTAAAATGTTTAAATTTCTCTCACATCAAAGAGAGAGAACATAAAAATAAAATTTGTTATGGAGCTGGCTTGGTATCACAATCCAAGCTTGACACGCTGGCGTGAGTTGGATTGGGTGTGGATTCATGATACAAGGGCTTGACAGGCCTGTGATGTTGGGCGTGAGTAGCATTTGGGCCTAAAGAAACTGGCCTGAGTTAATTGTGTGGCCCTGACAACTTAACATGGGAGCTCAAGCCTCTGATGTAAAGGTATCCATCCTTTCATTCCTTATCTATTATGATTGCTAATTTTTTTCATCTTATTCTAGATGGCTCCCTCGCCTAAGTGGGGGGTACACTCATCTATCAATATTTGTGACAAACTCCTTTTTTCTTTAGTTATGTTCTGGACTTGGTAGTAAGCTATTCTAATTTCTACCGTGAATACAGAAAAGGCTCTCTTTTGGGGCATGACATGGTTATTGATGGGATGCTTAAAGATGGCCTATGGGATGTTTATAATGATTGTGCGATGGGAATGTGTGCTGAGCTCTGTGCAGATCAACATACAATAACCAGAGAAGAGCAGGTATCGGCTTACAAATTACAACTACATCTGTTGTCTGATTTTTTCTCGGAAACATCTTCCAATTATATCAAGTGTATTTTTGGTTTTTATTTTTGGCAAGCAAATCAATTACGATTTAAACACCTCTAGTTTTCACTATGTTCAATTAGGGCTCGATGTGTGCTTGTCAGTTATAAAATTATACTAAAAATAGCATGCAATTTCATTGAAGTAGTCATTGATTGCAGGTATTGGTATAGTAAACATTTACTAATTGGTTGTTATGTACAAGTGCAAGATACAATTATCTTGGACTTTACCTAACCATCTACGATGCATTTGTAAAATCCAATTACCTTAGTGAATTACGAGCGTAATAAGAAGCAATGTTTTTTTTTTGTTTACATTTTTTTAAATGTCATTCTATTTAGTTTTATTTTTCATGTAAATTTTTGTTGCGTTTAGTTTTCAGACCTAATCATTCCTATATATATTTATCTTTCTTGTGTTGCCAAGTTTTATCATATAGTTTCTTTCCATAGGCATTAAGAAAAACTCTTCATTGAAACCAAAGTACACAATAAATATAGTGGCAACTACCTAGAAGTGAAAAAACAATTATTGGAAAGAAAAAACAAAACTATGTGACGAAAACATTGAAAAGGTAAGTAAGTCAATCACAAAGATAGCTCATTAAGCAGAGCTGCTCTTTTGTTGTTGTTATTATTATTTTATGGAAATTTAATTAAAAGAGACAAAATACCTATGGAATTACAAAAAAGAAGAAATGTTTTCAGGTAAAAGCACTAAAAACATAAAAGAAAAGATATTAATGGTTACCCTAGTAACATTATCTTTCCAGTGATTAATGATGCAGATTGGCCGAGGTCGCATTAACAGAGGACTCACAAAAGATTATTTAGTGACTACCCTATGTTGGTGATAACTTGGAAATGTAGAACCCGTATTGATAGATTGAGTCCTGAAGTAGAACATTAAGCTGTTACTCATGGTGCTTGTGTGAAATTGTGGGTGAAGAGTTGATGATAGAAGTGGAGCTTGTGGTTCTACTGGTGAACCTTCACTGTGACAATTGGGCAAAATCTTCAGCATTCACATAGCACCATGAGTGCAATAGACATATTGATATTGATTGTTATGTTATTGGGGAATGTTGTATTGAAGGAGCTTTGCACACTTTATCAAAATTGCAGATCTTTTAACAAGAATCAATTTTATACTATTCCTTCAAGCTGGGCATGAGTGATATTCATGCTTCAATGCTGGTAGTGTAGAGTAAATGGACTAAATAAAGAAATATATAAAATTTCCTTTTGCGTGTTTGTAGTACTCTACAACATTGCTATTAGTGTTTTCTTAAAATAAATAAATAACAATGGGTATGACTGTATAAGTAAGACCTTTCCTTTTGCATGTTTGTAGCACTCTATAATATTGCTATTAGTTTTTTTTTTTTTTTTTTTAAATAACAAAGGGTGTTAGCAATACCTTATGCTCATGAGACTCTCTCTCTCTCTCTCTCTCTCTCTCTCTATATATATATATATATATATATATTTTTATTCTTCATGAACTAGACATAAATCCCATCTCTTAAGTTGCAAGTTTGCAACAGCTTCTTCAAAGGTCCCGAAGTTCATCACCCCATCTCACATGTTTTATAGCACTACACTCCAACAGTCTTCCTATCCATTAGTTGGGTGCTGTTGCTGGTTAGGGATGTAAATGGGTTGTATCCAAGGTAGAGCAATGGTGTCACTGGATCAGCATCCTTTTCTTATTGGATGGATCTAGATCCAAATTTTTTGGGTCCAAGATGTAACATATGAGCTGGATCTGGATTTGGATCCAGTCTCAACAAAATTTTGCAGATGCGGCTCTGGATTTAGTTTGTCACTAGAAGTCAGACTAATATGAGTGTACTTGGATCAACGGGTCCCTAAATGTATTTGTTATGCATACAGTGAGGCTCTTAAGATGAAATATGATCTAAGCTATGTAGAGTCCATCAACAATACAATGGAAGCACACAATGCACGCTTTGTAGAGTGCTAAATTGTAAAAAAAAAATTTCAAAAAAATGGGTTAGTGCTAAGTGTCATCATTTTGAATTCTAGAGAAAAGATCTACATGGCGTGGTTAATCACATATAGTTACAGAGTTTGTTACGACGGACTGGGGGCAAGGCAAGGAGCCATTCATATTAACTTCTCGGTCATATCCCTTGAGGAGAAGGATGAACTGTGTCCTCCGATGTAGATAATTGTTAGTCTAATTTGATGGAGATGAAGTGAAATGGTATTTGTAATATGAGTTGCTGTGTGCGAACGGATGGGTGGGGTGGTATTTGTGTGGGTCAGAGGAAGAAGCCATGACTGGGTAAGGAACAAGGAACAGCGATATCCAAAAAAGGAAAAAAAGAAAAAGAAACAAATGACATAGGTCTTAGAGGCACTCACTACCTTGTTAACTGCAATTGCCATTGAAAACTCAACCTCACGTGGAAGGCCGTGGGTTGCTAAGGGAGACGGTGGAGAAAAATATAGAAAAAGAAAAGGAAATAATGGACATAGGTCTCAGAGGTGCTTTGCTATCATGTTAACTTTTAGTGCCATTGAAAACTCAACCTCAAGTGGGTGAGTGGTCATCTTCTTTATTTACAAAAGTTTAGATTCTAGGGATGAGGTCTAAATGTGTGGTCAATTGCATAACACGATTTCTTTGGATTGCATAGCTTATTAGGATAGACTTCTCCAGTAGATTGCATTATTCTTAGGATTATCAGGAATACTTCAGATCTGGATCCTCAGGTTGGAACACACAAGGATCCAGCTCCAGATCCTATACACATGGATCTGAATTTCACTTTTTGTCGCATCAGAGACTTCGGATAGTTGGATAATCTGATAACAATTTACATCACTGTCACTGATGTTTCTAATTTTGTGAAACTGGATTACTGGAGAGTCTGGAGTCCTAAAAACCATGCTTAAGGTCTAATTTGGAACAACCATGGATTTTTCTTGTCTTGTGGAATTTGCCGTGTACTTTTCTGTGGACATTTCGTGTGTGGACCTGCACGTTGTGGAATCTGCATTGATGACAAGGGGAGAAATATTGTGTGCCATGACGCTACAGATTAGCATGGGGTTAATCAAGGGCATCGAGATGTATCTACTAAAGCTGATGCCACTCCTTAAGCTGCAGTGAAATCTCCACCCATACAATTCTCAGTCCAATGGTCTGCATCACCAATTACCGAAACCCCAAGGAGCAAACCTGAAAGAAGTGAGGTTGGAAAACGTTTCCTCCTTGCTGCAAATGGGCTTGAGATTTCGGCCAGAGCCAACAAGCAAAAACCAGACACCCAATGTTGTTCTAGAATAACAAAGTTTTCCTTAAAACAACTCATTTGCGGTTGGTAGAAACATGTTTGATATAAGCAATATTGATTAGAATTCAAAAGAGATGCTGATATTGTTGATGGCAATTTTCTCATCTGAGACTTACTGTTTCAGGGCATTGTCTGAAAACCTGCATACTGTGTTATGTTTCTTTTCAACAAATGGTACTTACAAAAATGTGCCGGGAATATATAGGAGATGAGACTTAAATGGAGATGATGATGCAGGGATATAATAGGGGGTTGTCACTTGTCATTGTCATCAAATATATACATGGCAGCAGAAGTCAAAAAAAAAAAAAGGAACTTGGGTTGTCATACCAAAATTTTTCCTACGTCCAATGATAACCTGGTATTTGCATATGGTAGTGACATTGTAGCTCCTGGATTTTGTAAAGTTTGTGGGTTTTCAGAACTCCGCCTATGTTGGGGTATCCTTGACATAGCCGGTCCCAAGCCCGGACAAAGGAGGAGGGTTGTGCGTTAGGTAGCCGACAGCCAGCACAATACTCAGTCGGATTTCTTTATGGATTTGAGACCTAATGAAATTTCATGGGAGCGTCCCCTACTTAGCGACGCACTGTATGGTCCGAGTACAGTGATAAGTGAGCAAGGACTGTTGTATTGGCGCCCGGGTGCAGTGCTAAATAGGGAATGGTCCTCACACTTTGGACAAGTGTGGGGGGGTAAGGAAGCTAGTCCAAAATAGAAGGCTGAGATTAGGTACTTGGAACATTGGGAGCCTAATTGGGAAACTTATGGAAGTGGTAGATACAATGGAAATGAGACGAATCGCAATTGCTTGCTTGCAAGAGACAAGGTGGGTGGGACAGAAAGCTAAAGAGATTGAGAAGACTGGGTATAAGTTATGGTATACGGGACTTAATAGATCGAGGGATGGGGTTGGCATAGTGGTAAGTAAGGACTTAAAGGAAGATATAGTTAGTGTAAAGCGCTGTAGAGATAGGATTATTGCAATTACGTTAGTATTAGGAGAAGAGATAGTGAACGTAATTAGTGCTTATGCCCCCCAGGTGGGCTTAGGAGATGGACATAAGGAGAAGTTTTGGGAAGACTTGGAAGGAGTTCTGCTAGAGATACCGCAAGGCGAGATGGTCTTCATAGGAGGAGATTTGAACGGTCATGTAGGACGCGACATAGATGGATATATAGGAGTACACGGGGGACATGGATACGGTAATAGAAATGAAGAAGGGAAGGATGTTTTGGAGTTTTCAGTGGCTTATGATCTCATGGTAACTAACACCTTTTTTTAGGAAGAGAGAAGAGCATTTGGTGACTTATAAGAGTGGCTCCTCAAGGACACAGATTGACTTCTTCTTAACTAGGAAAAGAGACCTCTGAGCTTGTATAGATTGCAAGGTTATACCGAAGGGAGAGCTTGACTTCCCAACATAAGTTGTTGATCATAGATGTGAAGCTACAAAGGTGGACTAGAAAAAAGAAGTTGTATAGATGCTCAAGGACTAAATGGTGGAACTTGAAAGGTGATAAGCAACTAGCATTAAGGGAAAGAGTACTAGAGGAAGGCGTTTGGGCGGTAAATGAGAGTGCAAATAATATGTGGGATAAGGTAGCAGAGTGTATTAGGAGGGTAGGGAAAGAAGTCTTACGAGAATCCAAAAGGAGTGCTCTGGCACAGAAAGAGGCATGGTGGTGGAGTGAGCCCGTCCAAGACAAGATAAGAGTTAAAAGAGAGTGCTTTAAAATTTGGCAAAAGGATCGAAATGAAGCGAACTTGGAGAGGTATAAAGAAGCAAAAAGAGAAACCAAAAAGGCAGTTAGTGAGGCCAAGGCAAAGGCATTTGAGGAGCTATATAGGCGCCTCGACACTAAGGAAGGCGAAAGAGAGATATTCAAGCTTGCCAAAGCCAGAGATAGGCGGACCAAGGACTTAAACCAAGTTAAATGCATTAAGGATGAGGATGAAAAGGTATTAGTAAAGGAAGAGGAGATAAAGGAGCGTTGGAAGAGCTACTTCTACAAGTTATTTAACGAAAGTAGTAGTAGTGACATACAATTGGAGCAGCTTACCATTTCTAGGGAAGAATCGAATCATATGTTTTGTAGGAGAATTAGTAGGGAAGAAGTTAAAGAAGTATTGAAAAGGATGAAAAATGAGAAAGCGTTTGGGCCAGATGGTATCCCTATTGAGGTCTGGAGGTGTTTGGGGGAGGATGGCATAAGTTGGTTGACAAAGCTTTTTAATGTAGTGCTAAAGAGCAAGAAGATGCCTGATACATGGAGGAAAAGTATTCTTATACCCATATACAAGAACAAATGAGATATTCAGAACTGTGCGAACTACCGCGAGATTAAATTGATGAGCCATACGATGAAATTATGGGAGAGAGTTATTGAGAGAAGACTAAGAAGAACAACAAACGTTTCAGAGAATCAATTTGGGTTCATGCCTGGGAGATCAACCATAGAGGCTATCTTTCTCCTGAGTAGGTTAATGGAATAGTATAGAGAAGGTCAGAGAGATTTACATATGGTGTTCATTGACTTGGAGAAGGCCTATGACCGGATTCCTAGGGAGATTCTATGGATAGTACTGGAAAAGAAAAGAGTGTGTGTCCCATATATTGAAGCGATAAAGGATATGTATGATAGAGTCATGACATCTATAAGAACGACTGGCGGAGAGACTAAAGAGTTTCCTATCACGATTGGTCTACACCAAGGCTCAGCGTTAAGCCCGTACTTGTTTGCTCTAGTTATGGATGAGATTACAATACATATTCAGGATGAGGTGCCGTAGTGTATGCTAATTGCAGATGACATTGTTTTAGTGGATGAGACGAGAGAAGGAGTGAATGCTAAACTAGAATTGTGGCGGAAAACGTTAGAGACAAAAGGGTTTAGGCTAAGTTGATGCAAGACAGAATATATGGAATGCAAGTTTAGTCAAAGTAGGACACCTGGTAACATAGAAGTAAGTTTGGGCACACAAAAGATTGTAGAGAAAGAAAACTTTAGGTACCTTGGATCTATGGTGCAACAGGATGGAGAGATTGATACTGATGTAAGTCACAGGTTTCAGGCCGGGCGGACCAAATGGAGGAGTTCTTCGGGGGTTTTGTGTGATCGGAAAGTCCCCCTCAAGGTTAAAGGAAAGTATTATAAGGTGGCGGTACGTCCAGCGTTATATGGATCCGAGTGTTGGGCAGTAAAGCATAATCATGTTAAGAAGATGGAAGTTGCGGAGATGAGAATGCTAAGATGGATGTGTGGGATCACAAGGAGAGATAGGATTAGGAATGAGGAGATTAGGGGCAAAGTAGGAATAATACCGATTGAATATAAAATGAGAGAAAATCGACTAAGATGATTCAGCCTTGTTAGAAGGCGCCCAACGGAGGCACCTGTTAAAAGGTGTGAAAGCATAGAGATTGCCAGAAGTAGGAGAGGGAGAGGAGACCCAAGAGAAGTTGGAAAGAAACTATTAAACATGACCTTGCCTACATGGATCTAACGGAGGACATGGCCCTAAACAGATTTGATTGACGTCGTCAAATCCATATAGCCGACCCCACCTAGTGGGAAAAGGCTTGGTTTGGTTTGGTTTGGTTTGTGGGTTTTCAGTATGTATGTGCTTGTGGGTCTTCCAACAGTGATTCCAGGTCGTGATGACACCAAGTTTCACGAAGTGTTCAATTCTTCAAACACTCTTGAAGATAATATAGAGTATCGACAAAGATTTCAAGAGGAAAATTTAAATGTGCAGGAACAAAAAACAATCTTGCATCTGCTGTTATGAAAAAAAGTTCGTATTTTCAATGTTCAGTCTGATATGTATGAACAAATTTTTTTTTACGCGTTTCATCCATAAAGAGCATAAAAGAATTTTCGGAACCATATAATCTGTCATCCATGAAAGACTTGTCATGTTGATTTCTGAATTGATGGTAGTTATCACAGGTTGTAGCAAAAGTATGATATGGACACCTACTTCTTGTTTATGCATATTGTTCAGTGATTTATTCCTCAATTGCAGTAGACACAAAACTTTGTCTATATCTGTACTTGCATCTCAAAGGATGATATTAGTTGTAAGTGTACCATGGTTTACAAATTAAGCTCGCATGCAGAATTCTTAAGCCCCAACACTTTCGCAACCTGACCTGCTCAGACTCTTTATTTATTTATTTTTATTTATTGTGATATTTAGCCTGCCATTGGATCAAAACAAAGCCCATGTGAATCAGTAGCCCACATATTACATAAATTTGCATGATATTCAACATTCGTTTGAAGTCATCAACTTCATATGGTGATTGTACATGTTATCTTTGGTTGAAGCAGGGAAATCCAATTGTGAATATTGAATGAGTTGGGGGAAGGCAAAATTTAGAGAAGCCTGTTTTGATTCACTGGTCTAGCTCACCAAGAAGTGAACCACAGGTGCAAAATTATTCACCTGATTGCAACCTCCACTGATTCTATGGCTGGGTCTGTTATTTTTGTTTGGTGTATTGCTGGAGAGAAGGAGAGTGCACAATTCGACAGATAAACTACAAGGTTGACCTCTCCTGGGACTTTAACATCCTAGAAAGCATGGATTTTGACTAGATTTATTTATTTTATTTTATTATTATATATATTTTTTTTTTTTGCGGAGATGTAGTTATTGCACTATCGTGACCCAGTAATTGCTCATCATCACACCCCCTGGGTGAGCGTGCAAGTGCATTAATTTACTTTTAAAAAAACATCATGGCCCTATGTATACTCTTTTATAACATTTTGAGAGGCATAATATTGGTGTTGAGTAAACTGAAACCATAGTTATAACTTTTTCAAATTATAATTTTTTTTTTCTATGTTTGTACCCCATTATGGTGTCCAGCTTTCATATGTCTCAACCCATCAGTTTAAACTTGGATTTTGTCCTCTCTATTCTCATGTGCTTAATTAGGTTTTTAAGATTTTTTTTTATTGTTTACTTATTGTATATAATTAAATCAGATTTTTTATACTAGTTAATTTTTTTAATTTGCAGCAAAGAAATTATATTTAACAGTTACAAGTTTCTGCAGGTACCCCTTTTTAAATGTGAATATGAAGGGATGCAAAATGGTTGCTTAAGTTTAATGTGTTATATTTATCATGGCTGGATCTTAAAGTAAATGATATATACAAAAAAGAAAAATGAAACGGGAGGAAGGCTCAGGCATACTTGTAAGTTGTAAGTATGCTTGAACTTGTGTGGATATAATATTCAAGATGAGGGCCTAATCTTCTTTGAGGCACCACCCCTTGTACCAGGTATAGTGACTTCTTATTTGCCAAGTTGAGAAAATGCTAGAAGGGTCCGATTGTTTTTATTTATAAACATTAATGTGAATTTGAAAACATGCAATTTATATGAGGATTTGAATTAGGATGGCTGGAATGGAGAAATAGAACTTATATAGCCAACCCAAAACACAAGACCATGGTGGTCATAAACAAGGGTGTTTCTAGAAGGGTTCCAATTCTAGTTTGCCCATTTTGGAGTAGGTTAAGGCTTTTTCCTTTGTTTTCTTTCTTTCTTTGTTTACTGAAATCACTGAAGTGCACTTGGTCTCTCTCTCTCTCTCTCTCTCTCTCTCTCTCTCACACACACACACACACACACACAACACACTCTCCCTTCTCTTTATTGGGATTTATTATTCTAGTGGTCTATCAGTTTTCTCTCTCTCTCTCTCTCTCTCTCTCTCTCTCTCTCTCTCTCTCTCTCACACACACACACACACACACACACACAACACACTCTCCCTTCTCTTTATTGGGATTTATTGTTCTAGTGGTCTATCATTTTTCTAAAATCCATTTTATTTTCTTGTCTACTCCTGTGCGGTTGCTTTTGCTTTCTTTGGGGCATATATTTTCTTCTTATCTTAGAATTTTTAACTATATATTTTATGTGATTTCGTTACGATAGTTTTCATGTATTGCCTTACGCAGATGTATGCATTGTTGGTGTTGCATGCACACCGATGGGAGGATTCCTTGGCACCCTTTCCTCTTTACCTGCCACTAAGTTGGGTTCTATTGTAATTGAGTGTAAGATCTCATCTTCTTTATGCTGTGTCTTTTTGGCGTATTATTGAAAGGTTTGGTTTTATGATAATCCTGCATTTTGATTTTTAGGTGCTCTTAAAAGGGCACATGTTCATGCCAACCTTGTACAAGAGGTCTTCTTTGGAAATGTTCTGAGTGCAAATTTGGGGCAGGCTCCTGCTAGGCAGGCTGCCTTAGGTGCTGGAATCCTTAACTCAGTTGTCTAAACCACTATTAATAAAGTCTGTTCTTCAGGAATGAAAGGTGAGCAAGATCTTTAGAGTTTAGACGAGATTTCTTTTCTTTTTGAAGGTATAAGAAATGTAGTGACACTTTCACCTCTCTTCTGCAGCAACAATGCTTTGCAGCCCAAAGTATCCAGTTGGGTATTAATGATGTTGTTGTGGCTGGTGGCATGGAAAGCATGTCTAATGCGCCTAAATATCTGGCAGAGACAAGGTTAGGTTTCTTTTTCTAAGGCAACATTATTTTGTTTAATATTTTTTTTCTGAGTCCAATAGAAAGCTTCAATGAAGGGAGAGAAGATTTTACAACTAAAAGGGTACTGTGGTTGTTTAAAGAAACTATAGAAAATAAAAACCTTACACAAGATTTTCTGCTGAAAGTTCTGCAAGTAAACCTTACATTCTAACAGTTATCGGGTTCATAAATTCCAATCTGAGTTGGATTAGAGTGGCTTTTGGTTTTGGCCACTGCAATTGACCTACCCATATACTACCCTTTATATGTCTGTTAATGGCAATATCATTTATGGAGTAATAAAAATATATTGTCTTAAAATGTTTAAATTTCTCTCACATCAAAGAGAGAGAACATAAAAATAAAATTTGTTATGGAGCTGGCTTGGTATCACAATCCAAGCCTTGACACGCCGGCGTGAGTTGGATTGGGTGTGGATTCATGATACAAGGGCTTGACAGGCCTATGATGTTGGGCGTGAGTAGCATTTGGGCCTAAAGAAACTGGCCTGAGTTAATTGTGTGGCCCTGACAACTTAACAAGGGAGCCCAGCCCAAAGGGTTATAAAAATGGTTATGAAACAGTTTTGAACCCTTCCTGAAAATCAGGAATGGTTCTAACTTAGGCCCAGAAATTTGAATTTGGGACAATTTTAGAAATTTTTTGAAGTGTTAGAAACCGTTCCAAAAATTTGTATTTGGAAAGGTTCCAGGAATTTTTGGAAGTGTTATAAACCATTCCAAAACCTCTTATTTGGGACGGTTTGTACCCATTTCAATCATTTAGGAACACCTGTTTTTGTAGTGGTTTAAAACCGTTTCAGTGTTTGTTAATTAGGAACAGTTCTGGGTCCTTCCTATTTGCTGTTTTTGGTGTAGTTAATTTGCCAATACTAATTATAGTAGGATTTTAATCCTTACACTTTCCTTTACGCAAAAAAATAAATGCATCAATTATATACCCTAAGGTTATATAAATGTGAATCTTTAAATGTCATGTGATTTTGATATGTTGTAGAGATTAATTTGTTTTCATAATCTGATTTTTCTTTTGACCTTCACAGATGGCTCTCCAAGAAAGACAGTTTTTAGCTCATGAAAGTATGGGTGGGTGATGCAGGACAATAGGAGATCTACCCTAATATGATGAGATCAGATCTGAATTAACTATTAAATTCAAGTTATAGGCATGCTAATTAAAATAAAGAACATTGAATAACAAGTAAATAATAAATCTGAGGTCCAAAGTGATCTCACAGATCCCGCAATAACCCTTTTAGCAAAGAAAATAGTAGGATCTTAATGGAAGATAGAACTTCCAAGCTGCATAGGGCCAATGATTTATATCCAATGGTTTGGATGAAAGGTTTATTGCAATAAGGTTCAGATCTGATAAATCTCAGGTCTAAAAAATTCAGCAAGGCTCAGATCTGAAATTTGAAGATCTTTGGTAAGAATTCAGCAAGGTTCAGATCTGAAATTTGAAGTTCTTTGGTGAGAAAGAAGTTCTAGATCTGGCCTAGGGTTAGGTGGTAAGGGTCAATAAAGCTCTTGGAAATAGAAAAGTGAAAGAGATAGAAGATACCTTTATTGGGCTCTCACCAAACTCCGATCCGGAGGCCTTACAGAGATTCTCAAGAGAAGGTAGACTCTAGAGGTTCAAGGTGGAAGAAGAATATTCTTTTTCATTCAATCATCAAAAAAACATAGTATCCCCAGAATACAAAGGCAGCCTTTTAAAATACCCTAATGAAAAATGATGACATCATCCCATAAAAGAAAACAAAAGGAACGAATGAAAGAAATAAAGGGAGTATGCATGCATCCCAAGAAATAACCCTTTTGCAACTTAAGTTGTGGGCCCCCTTTATTTCACTACTTAAGTTTTTAACAAAACATGGGCCCCTTTGTTCTACTATGACTCTTTTAACTAACTTGGGCCCCTCTAGACTTCAAAACTATTTTACTTTCCTCCCATGTGGCACTTCCCAATGTGGGGTCTTCAAGATGATTGCGCACATGGGGCCTTCTCTTCATTATTCTGCACAATCCATCCGTTTGATGCCCTCGCGGTGACAAATCAATGGTGGATATGCAATTTCTTCGCGATCAAAGCCCGGGCATGAATCATCCAACCATAACGCGGCTTGATCAGTGTTCCTGCGCCTTGATCTTTGGTAGACCTTAAAAGAACGAGGGGGATCAGATCTGATGTCCCCATCAGTGGGGGACCCTAAATATATAGAGGATGAAATTATTATAATTCATATATGGTCTTAAATGTTACTTCAACTTCTTTTTTTTTTTTTCCCTTGAAGGCAAAATTGTATAGAAAAGAGAAGGAAAAATACAGACCAAACCCAAAAACTGAAACCAAATTAAGCAATAGCCCTGTAAAAACAGGGCTTAACCTACAATTGGGAGAGATCAATTTACATAAAAAAAAAAAAAAAAAAAAGACTCCAAACCTAAAGCTAGAGAAGGAAGAAGATATTTTAGCTTAGAGAGAGAAGATTCGGTAATTAAAAGAGAAATGGTAGTTTCTAGAGAAAACACTTTTGATCAGTAAAAATAGCCAAGTGTCTGGTCTTCCATAGGCCTAAAATGACGATGATGAAGGTGGCTCCTAGCCCAAACTTTGCTTTCTTGCAAGAGTGGGTTTAGAAGTGATTCCAAAAGGAGGCACCGGGAACATTGTGAAGGACCGCAATATTGGAATTGAACCAGTCTTTGACAGTAGAAGCAAACGGACATTTCTTTTTGCCCTCGGGTGAGGCTTGTAAACCTTGGTGAAGCCCTTTGGTGAGCGAAGGTGGCATGCACAAGGTTAGAACCCTGGACAGCCAAGTGAGAATTGCCGCCTCTTACCACTGAGGTAAAAAGCTGTTCTCAACAAACAGACCGTCCAAAAAGAGGTTGTATGCTGATTCTTGATGAGATCCACAAAGCAGGTAAATTGAAGCCAACTTAATTCTAGTCAACTATGCCCATTTGCTGGTCGGAAGTTTGTTGTGGAACAACTTCCAAGCAAAGCATGCTATGGAAGGCTTAAGGAGATAGTTCCAGGATAACTTTGGCCAACATTTTGAATAATTTCCAGTTCTATTGAATCCCCAACCAATGTCTAGGAATTCAAACTAGACCAAAGGAGAACTTAAGTGTCATTTGCTTGATCCTTTTCTTCTCTCACATTTCAAAAAAATATAAATATGCTCAAGATCTCTTAACCAAGACAAAAATGCTTCATTCAAAACACATAAATACTCCATTAGCTGTAAATCATAATCTTCATGGCAGCAAGATAGTAGAGGTTGATGGTACGTCATACTGAAGTGTGGTTGGCCCCTTGCAATATTAGACTCTTACCGGCCAGAATTAGCGCATGCCGTCAATTTGGTTTGCCAATTCATGGATGCGCCAAATGAAGGTCGTTGTGAAGCCATCAAAAGAATCATTCGATACATAAAAGGGGATTTTAAATTATGGGCTACAAATTATATCAATTTTCATCAAACCTATGTGGATTTTCCGATGTAGATTGGGCAAGGTGTCCTCTTACCTGGCGCTCTATTGAGGAGGGGGTTCCACCCAAGGGGGAGTATTAAAAAGTATATATGCTGCCTCTACTAGTGCCTTGAAGTTTTGGTAGGCAAGCAAAGAAAAAAAAAATTGAGCATAAGTATTTGTCAACACTACTCGGGTGGAGCCCACTCCTCAATACACTCCGCCACAGGTTTCTGTATTTTTCTTGGTGCAAATTGTGTTTCTTGGACAACCAAGAATCAACACAGTGGTTCTGTCTAGCACTGAAGCAGAGTCTCGATAGCTCGCATCAACAGCAGCAGAAATCACTTGGATTTGTTCTATATTGAGAGATATCGGAGTTTTTTCTCAAAAGTCATCCAATTATCTTTTGCACACGACATCAATGCACTATACCTGACAGTTAACCCGGTCATTCATGTATGAACAAAATACATCGATGTCGACTATCGTTTTGTCCGCGAGAAAGTTGCTATTGGCTCACTTGTCACCCACTTTGCATCCTCATGTGAGCAAATAGTTGATATCTATAACCCTTATACTAAAAGGGAAGAAAGTGTCTTGCCTGCTTGACATGCTTAACAGAAATTCTTTACACACCCACCCTCTACTTGTGGGCCCACTTAAGATACGAAGTTGCCAAATGGACGGCAAAGTGATAAACACGAGTCTTCAATTTCTTCTCTCGATGCTTCGTTACTCTCTGGAATGCCCTAGACACGAGCTAGGTATGATTTCGATCTCCTCCACAGTATCTCTGGAAAAAAAACACATCACTACCATATTCTTCTTCATCTCCTTCTCTTTTGATTTTTTTTTTGTTGCTTAGATTTTTTTCTTGATTTTCTGTTTCCAAGGTAGATTCTCTTTTGATGAATAGCCTAAAATTATGAATGGGTTTCTAGATCCAGAGAAGACTTTTTTTTTTTTTTCTTATTTCCTCCAAATCCTCACTCTAGCACTCTCTGTTATTTTTTCCTCAGATTCTTTCATCATCCCAGTCAGAGGCGGACCGACGTTAATACGCCCCAGGTCAAAATCCAAATTCCTCTTCAAATGCCATTGGGCCTTGGCCCACGCCCCACATCAATATAGTGCTTGCCCCAGGTCAAAAGGCCAGAACGAAAAAAAAAAAACCCAAATTCCTCTTTGCCTCTTTCGAACTTCCCTCTGTCTCTTCGGTTCTTCCAACTCTTCGAGGCTTCGACGGTTCAACATCAGCCATTCAAGTAACTCTCTCTCCCTCTCTCTGTAGCTTCTCTCCTCCTCTCCCTCCCTGGCTAGGTTGTGTAGTTTGCTCTCTTCCTCCTTTGCACATTAGGGTTCATGTTCTAGTTTTCTTTTTTCATTTGAAGTGATGATTTCATACTTCCAATTTCCAAACGATATGTTTAAGGAAGAAGTGAAATGACCAGATGTCCAGATGCATAAAAATGCAAGTGAGACTGATATCATCACATCAAAGAATGTTACTGCTGCAAAGTGCAAACCATATGTTTGATGAAGTGTCAAACTGCCCCCATTCACCATAGTCTCATATGATACATCACAATGCCTTATCAAATATGTTTTTCAACCAAACCAAACAGAACCACTCGGATTGTGCAACCTCAGGCAATTCCAGCCATTCCATTCTCTGTATCCTTTTGATTTCTGAACAGCTTCTCTTAACTATCTACTAATGTTGGGACCAGAAAATCACGAAATCTCCAATTTGATCAGTGTGATTTTTGGCTACCACTGGTTCCAGATGGCGCATTGAGTAGAAGGTTGGATTCATTGACATGTGTAATTAACAATAGTTTCTGGGGTTAATACACATCACATTACTAAACCGCAAATATATGTACAAAATCAACAAAACAAAAACAGGTTTAGCCACTCCCAAATGCCACAACCCCAACATGTGACCACATGTACCAAACAAATTAACAATATTCAAGTCCATAGCCAAAGACGGACACATAACAGAAGCAGTCCGCCAAGCATATCTCTTTGCACAGCTCTTCATCCACAGGAGAATACCTTTCATAATCATTAAGTGGCCAATCTATGTCTATTACCTCCTTCATTTCATACCCAGAAGCTTCTTTCAAGCCACCCATCTCGCAGCTTTGAGCCTCCATAGCCCATAGGTGTTGTTTGGATCCAAATAGGCGTACCCAGGCGGGCATTCGCAACTAGGCCTCTGCTCAACATCCAATCTGCAGTAGCTGTTGTATCCACAGGTGCCACTGCCCAGCGGATTAATTACTGCTAAGCACATGTTGAAGGGCTCATAGCCTCATACCACACAACAGACCATGACTGAGTGTCCTTGCTCGGCTGGGTCTTGGGATAATGGGATATATGTATTGCCTGAGAACTCCATCCCCCAATGAGAATTTTTGACGAGAATAGTTGACACTTAATATAGTTGGAATGCTTTGCAAATTATTGAAATTTGAATGGAATCCTACTACAGGCTCTCTGGAATAGAAAAAAATTACTGCATGTTTGATTAGGATTTGGCTTCAACAGAATTAAGGGACACCACCGGTATTAATAAAAATAGAGGGCTGATGCCTAATGGAACAACCAGCCAATTGAACCAAATCAAGCCAATCTGACCTCAACTCAAGCCAATCTGACCTCAACTCAAGCCATTTGATCAGACTAATCAAATTCACCCAAGTACTTACTAATGATCAGCCCTCAAAATCAGCAACTTATCAGGAGAATTCAGAAATTTCAATTGTTATCATCAAAGGATTTGAGCACAAAATCAGGCCACATCCTGATGGAACAACCAGCCGAATTTTTTGGAGGTTGTGAACCCTTTTTTTTTGGGGATGATTGGTTTACTCTTATTTTTTGTGAGACTTTTTTGTTTTCAGTATACTTCTCTTATACTGTAAATTTTGGAGAAATGAATAGTCCTCATTTCAAACAAGAAATATATTAAGTTGATATAGTTAAATATTTTGCGTCTATTTACATGGAATGCATTTTTTCTTTTGTTATTGTTGATATGAAAAATTTTAGCAAAAGTTTAGCCCCACCTAAATGAAAATCCTGGGTCCGCCTCTGCTCCCCAGTATGTCATTTAACATGTTAATGAATTACTAGGTTAGGAAAAAAAGTCTATGATAGTCACAACTATCTCATTTATATATCAGGTAGGAAGTTTAAGTAACTTCATGGGTGAAGGATCAAGATGTGGAAGAAAGTGTATTCCAGTTATTCGAAAGCTTTACGAATTTCTTCGTTTCAGCACATAACTTAGGATGGAATACCGGACATCATAGGGTCAAGATGTTAAAGAATTCAACAATGGCTGCATAATTAAGTGTATTCCGGTGATTGCGAGGCTACGCAAATCTCTTCACCTTTGTGGTCACACTTGGGAAGACTTCTTTGCCAAAAAACATACAGAGTGGGAACTCTTAATCTAACTAGGGAGTTCTAACCTGTCATGGCTTGTGCCATGCTTGATTTGATGTGGGGTCATGGCATACGGTCCACACGATCTTCTACAATGGGCTTGTTTCTGCAAAAGCGGAAACCATGCACCTTTTATCTTTCTTTCAGACTTTCAAATATTTATGTTGGGGGCATCTTAAGGTGCCATAGAAAATTCCATAAAAATAAGCATATTTTACTCATTTTCATGGAAATAGTCCTTCCCCCCCATGAAAAACCGTTTCGGAAGCATGGATTTCCTCTTCCGCATAAATACACAAACGTGGCCTTTCAATACTTAGTAACCATTGTTCTTTTATTCGTAGTATTTTGATATAGCCCATTTCTAAAAATTCCTCAGAATTTATCAAATTTAACCAGAAAATGGGATTTCACTGTGAATAATGATTATAATTTTTTTACTATTCTGCATGATTATCTATTTTCAAAGTTTTTCATCGTAATTCCTCTATGATCATATTTCTTCAGCTCGTGACATCTTCTGACAAAGGAAGTGTTATTTATATTTTCTAAGTACGTAGGTGAGTGTTAAGGATTCAAATAAGGTTGAGGTATTGGCTAAATTGGAAGCTCTTCTAGTTTTTTTTCTATAAGCATATTGTTAAATTAGATAATGACCTACAAGATGAAGAACAAATATTAGAAAAATTCAGTATACCCAGTGAGGGTCGATCGAATATGGCCTTTACATAATAATATATATGATCTAGTGCCACAAGTGGGTACGAAGAAGATCTAATACGTACACCTAATAAATATATATATCACAGATTCACAATCTCCTAAAATTAATAATTACACAGTAAGGGAATCTGCTAGAATGTGAATAAAGCCCCACGTGAGGATGAGTGGCTAACTAGTAACCACACAGCTGGTAGCATGGGCCTGAGCCTGACTACATGCTGGGCCTGGGGGCTTGGACCTGCTGGACCTGGGCCTTCTTTCAATGACATGTGGGTGAATGTGGTTTTTTTTTTTTTTTTTTTTAATTCTCTTTATAATTTCATCTGTAGCAGGTCTAGTGTTTTGGTTTTCCTCTTTCCTTTTTCATTTTTTTTTTCTAATGAGAGTTTCTCATTTAGCAATGGGAAACAATAGTAGTTCTTCTATCAATAGACTTATGTAGTAAATCTGCTCTTTGATTATGAACCCCAGTAGGTGAGCTGAGACATTTACAAGAGGATCGATGGTCTAGAAAAGATTTGATAGAAACGGCTTCCAAGGGCTCAAATAATTTTAGTTGAGGCAGTTCAGAAATAGAATGCTTCTTATTTGTTTGCATTGAATACTTAGGAATTGAGAAGATATGAATTCATGGTCAACAATCTTCAGTAAAGGATTATATATATGGGTGAGGGGTAATGGATATAAGGTGAGGTGCCGATTTACATGCAACTTGCTTTATTAGAAAGACTAGTGTTTATATCTTTATACTGTTTCAAGGGTCATAATTTAGGAAGACTGATGTTAAATTGTAGAAGCTACAAGATTTTCTAAAAGCCCGTTATTTCTTGGAATTAAAAAAAATCATATGACTTGTATTTTTTAAAGGGGTTAATTTAAAAAAAATCATGAATATACATAAATGACCATCAAATACTCTACCATTTTTATAGGAAACAAATAAGGTACAATCTGCCAACAAACTCTTAGTCGAGTGGTATTGGCATTTAGTTTCACGCTCATGCCCAGGAATCAATCCCTGAGTCTATCTTCAAGATGAAAGTACCACTTGTGAGTCGTGACCAATCATCCAACATGGCAAAAATAAGGCACAATCTTGTGATTTATCTCAAAATTTTACTTCAATTGGAATTAGTCCTGGCATAAGATTGAGCACATCATTTATAACATGATTAGCATATTGTTATGAACTATTATTCATGTATTTAATCGCATTATCAATCATGTGCCCAACCTTATGATGGAACCAACTTCTATTGAAGTAAAATTTGCAGGCATTTCATCTCATGGAGATGACATGTATTTTGAACAATCGAGATTACCAATAGTAGGCCCCAATCCCCACGATAGAGTTCCACAAAATCCCACTCATGAGGAGCGTGTGGGAGACATTCAAGAGAACCGGAGTTAAGTTTAAAAAATGTCATTTACAGGCTTGGACAAGGGGAGTTCTATTGGCACCACACTCCTGTCTCTCCACACCGCAAAGAAAAAAAATCCATTTCCTAAACTACCCCTCCTCTCTCCCTCCACCCTCTTCCTCTCCCCCACCCCACCCCACCCTCCCAATCTCTTGCGAGGAGGGATCCCAGGCCAGCCAGCGGCCCCCCTCCCCCCTCCTCTATTTTCTCTTCCTTTTTCCCTATCAGGGGGAGAGAAAATAGAGGAGGGGGGAGGGAGGCCGCTGGCTGGCAGCGCCAAGGATCCCTCTCCCCGCTGGAGATTGGGAGGGTGGGGTGGGGTGGGGTGGGGTGGCGTGGGGGAGAGGAAGAGGGTGGAGGGAGAGAGGGAAAGGGAGGAGGGGTAGTTTAGAAAATAGATTTTTTTATTTGTGGTGTGGAGAGACAGAAGTGTGATGCCAATAGAATTCCCCTTGGACAATCCTTCAGATCTTCCCAAGTCCAATGATGTCATTGCATCATTGCATGAAAGTAAAATTTTTCCATGCTCACTGCTAGAGAATCTAACTTCTTGTGATGGATCATGGATCCTTGCCAACATGACATGTTTACATTATTTTCAATTTTATTTTTACAATGGTTTTTTAATTAGAAAATGAACTTTCCATATGAAAAACTTTCACCCAGAGCTGATCTCATATTGTTCTTTGTATTCTCTAGCCTGTGGGCCCACTTACATGCATTCCTATCAGTGGAAGTGGGATAGATGAAAAGATAGAAACCCCATTGAAGGGTAGAAATTCGTTTTCCCTACCGTCTTCCCCACTGAAAATACAATCTCTGTGGAATCATGGATTGCTCTTGTTCTGAATTTTTTATGCTTTTGCTTTGGGGAAAAGCCTTTGCATCCAATAGTAGAAAAAACTTTTTCCCAAAATGAAGTTTCACTTTTCCCCGGTAGCCATACAAATATGCCCTAAGATCTAGCTCCCTCGTTCTCTTTTCTAATTTCAATCAATTCCTTTTTCTTTTTTTTTCTTAATTGAAGAGGATGATATATTGACCCAAACTATATAAAAGGGAAAACTGCTTCCAGATACATATAGACTGACATAACATACAAAACCTGACTAAACCAAAAGAAATTGGGATGTCAAAATTAGATCAAGCTCCTTGGTTCCCTTTTTCTAAATTTCACCCAATTCATTTAAGAGACATTTATTTTATAAAATCTTTGCATTTTGGACTATATATCTAAATGTCCAAATAGTATTGAAAAATTATTTTCAAACACCTAATTTTTCTGTTTGACAAAATATAGTCTTGGTTGGTTAAGACTTATTTAACAGATTCCATGGTTAAAAACAAGTTTAATCCTTTTATCTATTTTTATTTTTTTCATTTTAAAATAATAATTTCCAATTTTAGTTGTCATATAACAATTTGAAGTCTAATTAAGGATGGCAATTACTGCTTCGATCTGTCGGTATAACTAAGAAATGACATGGTTATTCAAAGTTTGATTGACCCTATTATCATTTTGTTGTGTTTGAGTTGACATTTATGGCCAAAATACTAGATGGGTCAGGTTTGGTTTGAATTTATTCAACCTATTAATACAACTCTATTTGTCAGGTAAATGTCAATTAAATCATCATCCCCAAATATTGTCTAATCAAACTATTATGTTCCAATTAGAAGTCATGATTTCTAAAACTCAAAAAATAAAGATTAGAAGATTTTCCAATAATATTTGATAAGGAGGACTGCACTACCACATGTTTACAAACAATATCACAAGGTGCTCTTAATAATTAGGCCAAGAGGTAGGGAGATTATAGAATAATTTTTCTTTCTTCTGAATATATATTTCCAACGGCTGACCAGTTTTCCATCTTTTAGATCCTGGACCTACATTCAAAATCCCATGTGCCGCACAACTATCCTTAACATTCCTCTCTCTTCTTTAAAATACCGTGAGATTAAAATAAAAAACCCTCAAAACCTAAATTCCTAGGTTGGGTTGGAGCATGAGGTTAGTAATTACCATTTCCAATTGTCATATCAAACTATTATCTAACATTAGAAATCATTATTTTAAAACTCAAAAGAAATAAGATTAGTAAATTTTAAATCAACTATGATAAAAGGACTACACTTTAAGAAATTTTCTAAATGCCAAAAGCGAAGAAATAAAAGGCCGATCGCTTTTCATTCCTGCTTATTTATTTGCATTAGGGTTGGAATGAAATAAAATTAAGATTCAAATAAAGAGAAAATGACGAGGAAAGATATAAAACGACAAAAAACAGTTGGGGATTTTACGGGAAAAATCTCGGAATTTGACTATTCCTCGCGAAGGGTCCCCGCAAATTGTACAGCACAAACGAGGTCCGTCAAGACCTCTTCCATCTTTTTTTTTAGTGATGAAGGGTGTTGTAAGGCCAAAAGTTGTCAAGCCAAAAAGGAAGCTGAATCACACCCCGCTATAGCGAGGGTGAAGCTCGCTATAGCGAGAGTGGCTCTGAGAGCCCGGTTGGATCCGGACTCTGAGTGAAAGTTTGAGATGGACTGTCTATTCTAAGTGGATTATTATTAGGAGTCTTATGCACGGATTTGAGACTATATATTGGGTGTTTCTCACAACCCAAAGAGACAGAGATCATCTATCAAGTTCTGAATTAGAGATCTAATTGAGAGAAATCTTCTCTAGAGATTTATTGAAGAATTGTGCTGACAAGTACTCTATAGAGCTAGTTTCTTCTGCATCCCTTGTAGAAGATCATCTGCTTGCATAAAAGATTTGAAGAGTCAAGTGCAGAATTGAGTCTATTGTAATCAATGGTGTGAAGTCATTAAAGCGTGAAGCGACACAAGGTGACTTTAGTCCTTAGGTAGGGGATATCTGGGGAGGAAATCTAAGTTTCTTGTAATTGCGAGATTCATAGTGCTGGATTGTTGGTCCAATTCGGTTCCGTGGTTTTTCACCTGATTAGGATTTCCATGCTAAATCTGGCGTCCTTGTAGTGTGTGCTTGTGATTTTATTTCTGCTGCGTAAATTATTGTTTTTTGCATACTATTAGGCTGATTTATTGAGTGGACCAATCTAGAGATCTCGTACCATAAACCTTCAATTGGTATCAAAGCAGGGTTACACTAATTTGTTGTGCTTGATCTTAAGAGATTTCTAGAATATTACTCAATCAAGAAGGGACATCAACTACGAAGCCCCATTTGCTACATGGTTCTAATTATGCATATTGGAAGCAAATGATGATTGGGTTCCTAAAGTCCGTTGATGATGATGTTTGGGATATTATTGAGGAAGACTACTCCAAACCAACAATTGTGGCTGATGGGAAAAATATTCCTAAACCTAAAGCCCAATGGACTAAGGATGAGAAGCATGCCTCCAAAATAACAAGGCGATGAATGGAATATATAATGGAATGTCTGCTGAAGAGTTCCATAGGATTTCCACTTGCAAAACTGCCAAAGAAGTATGAGAAGTTTTACAGACAGTATATGAGGGTACAAACACGGTGAAGCAATCTAAATTGCAAAGGCCAAAGAATTTGAAACTATCGTGATGGAAGAAGATGAGACCTTCGATCAATTTTATACTAAGCTGAATGATATTGTCAATTCTGTTTTCAATCTGGGTGAAGAAATTCCAGAAAACAAGATTGTCAAGAAAATTCTGAGGTCTCTACCTTTGAGGTTCGATTTTAAAGTTGACTCTATTGAAGAAAATAAGAATCTTGATACCCTTAAGGTCAATCAGCTGGTCAGAAATCTTCAGACCTTTGAAGCAAACCGTTTGGATGAAGGAAAATTTAAAGAGAAATGTATTGCTTTGAAAACCAGCTCAGAATCAAGAAAAAAACCTGAAAAGAAAATTGAGTCTGATTATGAATTTGAGGCTGAAGATAATATGGTTGAATTGTTTAATTGCTTCAAGAAGTACATGAAGTCAAAGCAAGCCAAGTGGAAGAGTTCTAAAATTGAGAAGGATTCTGCGAAAAAAACTAAGTGTTTTGAGTGCTAAGGCTATGGTCACTATGCGAATGAGTGTGCCAACAAGAAAAATGGTACAATGAAAAAGGCTCTCAACACAACTTGGGATGAAGAGTCATCAGAAGAAGAAAAAGAACCTTCAATTGATACTTCTGAAACTGTGAATGGCAAGTTTGTGGCTTTCATGGCTAAGTCTCTGTCTGACAATGATGCTGATGAAGATCATGATGATGAGATGTCAGATCAAGAGAAAGATTATGAAGAGTTGTATCATCCTACATATGCTGATTGCGTCAGGATGACCAAGTATGGCAACAAGATTACTATCAAGTTTAAGGCGGCTCAAGAAGAAAATTCTGCATTAAAGAATGAATTAGAGCAAGCACTTAAAAATGTTCATCTCTTGGAAAGTCAGAAGAACTGCATAGCTGAGAATTTGACCATTGCGGGTCAGAAATTCAAGAAGGCTAAACAAGAGATTGAGACTTTGAGAATAGAGTTACAGAAGGTGAATTCTGAAAATAAAGATTTACAAGGAAGACTGAAGATCACTCTGTCTAAGATAGAAGTGAAACAAGCTTCGCTAAACAAGATGAACACTGATTCAAGGACTCTTACAAACATCTTGTGCAGTTAGAAGTCTCCTTTTGGCAGAAGCGGTCTCGATTATGATCATGGTACATCCACTTCAAATGCTAAAAGTAATACAGTTTTTGTTTCAAGTGTTACACATGCTACTCGACATACTACAATATACATAATGTGTCGAGTAGTTTCAAGAAAAAGAATGTGTCACGCGCTGCACGTACATCCAGTTGTCACAACTGTGGAAAGAAAGGACACATTCGTCTCCATTGCAAGAAGCTACAAAGTCTACCCAAGACCAAACAATGGCGGAATAATTTCTCTCCACCCAAGACGGCTCAAATATGGGTTAGAAGGTCTGATTTGCCTAAGGAGTTTGCTCACACTGTGCTGATAGATCAAACTACACAAGTGTGGGTGGCTAATTATAAAAAGCCCTGATCAAGGAGGTCGAGCCCCCACCCTCAGTGCTGATATGAAGATTCTATTGAGGGGGAGCTACTGCATCCAGATTGATAGAAGTTGCATTATGATTTTTATTTGTCAATTATGGACAAATACAGGAGAAGAATAATGAAGCCAGGGGGAGTTCTACAAGCCAAAGCAATTCAAGATCTATAAGTTCAAGCAAAGGCAATTCAAGATCTACAGTGCTGATTTTTTTGTTTAAAATTCAATGTATTTTGGGTTTTTCTTTTCGATAGATCATATTGTATTGTTCTAGGGAGTTTTGTCCAAGAATGCCAAAAGGGGGAGACTGTAAGGCCAAAAGTTGTTAGGCCAAAAAGGAGGCAGAAGAAGCTCCCTATAGCGACAATGGCGCTGAAAGTCCAGTTGGATCTGGACTCTGAGTGAAAGTTTGAGATGGACTCTCTATTTTAAGTGGATTATTATTAGGAGTCTTATGCACGAATTTAGGGCTATATATTGAGTGTTTCTCACAACCCAAAGAGACACAGATCATCTCTCATGTTCTGAATTAGAGATCTAATTGAGAGAAATCTTCTCTAGAGATTTATTGAAGAACTGTGCCGAAAAGTACTCTAGAGAGCTAGTTTCTTCTGCATCCCTTGTAGAAGATCATCTTATTGCTTAGAAGATTTGAGGAGTCAAGCGCATGATAGAGTCTGTTGCAATCAATGATGTAAACTCGTTGAAGTGTGAAGCAACACAAGGTAACTTCAATCCTTAGGTAGGAGATATCTGGGGAGGAAATCTAAGTTTCTTGTAATTGCGAGATTCATAGTGCTTGATTGTTAATCCAGTTTGGATCCGTGGTTTTTTACCCGGTTAGGGTTTTCCACGCTAAATCTAGTGTCCTTGTGGTGTGTGCTTGTGATTTTATATCTGCTGCGTAGATTATTATTTTTTGCACACTATTGGGCTGATTTATTGAGTGGACAAATCTAGAGATCTCATACCCTAAACCTTCAGGTGCGACGCTAGCGTTGCTTTATGTGATTTTTTTAAAACATAAAGCTCCCTTTGTTTCTTCTTCCTCAAATTTTTTTCCTCTTCTCTCACCTATTTCTCTATCTCCCCCACTCTATTTTCTCCCAATCATCTTGGAAAATATAGTATCACATGCTTTATAAAAAGATTACTACTGCTACATACAGTTTCTTTCTTTACTCTTTTCATATTCTCAAGATTTATCTTGAAAAGTGAAAGAGAATGGAAATATAAAAAAATGACAGATATAACGTGGTGGAATGGTTTCAATAACAATCTTATCCTCGTACATTATCATATAGAGCTTACCCTCAACCCATGAATGCATCCATGAGAAAACGAGAGAGAAATGTTGCTCTGTAGGGAAACCTATATTTGCTGCTTTTCTGCGATATGAATAGTGAAAAGCTTGTACTCGTAGCTTTTTTACTGATACAAATAGTGGAAAACCTATGCCCGCGGCTTTTCCACCGATGTGAATAGTGGAAAACCTATACTCACAGCTTTTCCATCGAATAGTTTTAAACCTGTAGCTTTTCCCCGCCTATATGAATAGTGGAAAACCTGTAGGGTTGAGAAATAGAGTGGGGGCAATAAGAAGATGGGGAAGAAGAAAACGTGAGGAGCGACGAGTTTTTTTGGGCGATGCTATCGTCGCTCAGAAAAAAAATGCAAAAAAATAAAAAATAAAAAAGTGGCAGGAAGACCGAGTTTGTATTGTACATTCTGCGGGGACCATTCGCGAGGAATGACCAAATTCTGGTATTTCTTCTGTAAATCCTTTAAAAAGTTATTCTTAAAAGCATTAAATGACAAAAGAGCAGACGAGTAACTTTTTGTTATATTGTGATTTTACCCTCAATTCTATCGTCTTTCTTTATCTCTTGACTTGACCATTAATTTTATTTCCCTCAGACTATAGACCCACATTCAAAATCCTATCAGTTGTGCGCCCATCCTTAACATCCATCTATCTTCTTTAAAATATTGTAATAAAATAAAATAAAAAGGTAATCTCAAATTCTAAAATGACTAGGTCAGCCTGTGGATGAGGTTCAAATCACCATTCCTAATTATCCTATCAAACTATAATGTAACATTACATATCAAAATCATTATTTTTAAATTTTGAAATAAGATTTCATAAAAATTACCACCCTTTAACAAATCTACAAAGGCCGGAAACTAAGAAATGATTTACAACATTACTACAACTTCAGAATAATGAGGCCAAAAGGAAGGGATTATAAAATATACTTTTATATTTTTAATATAAAATGCTAATATGCGACTACTGTTCCCCTCCTCATCCTAGATCACATGCAAATCTCATTAGTTGTGCGACATGTATTTCTTGAAAAATGAGCGAAAAACTTTATATTTCTTTTTTCAAAATCTCTCTTTTTTAAAGTATTCAAAGCATTCATGGGGAATTTGTAAATATCCCGAATATTATCCCTTAGGTGGAATTCCTACATCCTCAACCTTCGATGGAAGATTTACAAATATAAGACAATTGAAGTTAGAGAATTTTAAAGGCTAAATGAGACTTTTCAAATGGCCGAAATTTAAAGTTTCTTGCAAAGGAACATGGCGATTTAAAATGCCAAAGGCTTAGAAAACGGCCATGAGATCGAGTTTTTCGATTCCCAAAATCACAATTTGTAGTTAGAAATTCTTTCAGAAAAACAGGTCATGAAGGTATTTTTTATGATTCCTAAAACCTCTTAACTCTCATTTTTCAGAGTTTAAACTCATTTTTTTTCCTAAAACCCCAAAATTATAAGAATTTTGTTTCTTCGTAAATTTAAAAACCAACCACCGACCGCTCTTTCCTCTTCCTGGACCCACACTCCAAATCCCGTCATTCGTGGGACCGTCGATAACATCCCTTCTGATTCTTTAATAAAACACTGCAACAAGGATGGTATCTTGGTCCGAACAGCCGCTCCATACATCTCTTGCAGAAAGAAACCACGGCAAAGATATCGTCATCACATCATTTCTTTGTAAGGGTTCTAAAATTTGAGTTGGTTGGTGATTTCTGTTTTTACTCTTTGCTAAAACACATTCGCAGTGATTTAATGCAATGCTTCGGTTCTTGGGTTAGATCTGATTGCGTTTTCTTGCCTTTTGTTTTAATGGGTTCTTTTGCTTTTTGGATTTTTGTTCATGCATTACTTTAAATTGGGGTTGTTTCTGTAATTGTATAGGATAGTCTTTTGAAGGGAAAAAAATGCTTTTGGCGTGTTTTTAGTGAAGATCCAGAAGCGGGAGATTCCTATGTTTGTTGTTTGATACCGATTCATGGTGGTGAAAGGAAGCATGGAACGGGATTCCGGGAATAAATTCCGGGAAGTAGTGTTGACAGTAGAGGGAGTGGGGGCAGTGGACTCTAGGTTGAGTGTAGGATACACAGCAGGAGGAGAGGGCTGGATCATGGGGTTGAGAGGGGTTTTGCCAAGGATCCATCACTGGATTTGGGTAGAGGTTCAGAGGAGAGGGAGTCAGGATTGCATGCTTTGCAGGAGGGTTCCAAGTGCCTAGTCATTTGGCATTTGGGACAGGGCAGGTTCTCATAGGTGATAGAAACTAGAACCTCCGAACCACCTTCTAGAACCACCTTAATCTGGTGAGGTTTGGGTTTAGAAAGATCCAGGTTGACTAAGATCCTGGCAAAGGTGAGGATTCGTTGGGAGGCAGTGATGTCGTCTAGCTTGATGGGATGGCCTATGGAGTTGGCTAAGGACATGAGGATATTACTACTCCAGCAATGGAAGGGGATTCCATGAAGACGAATCCAGACTGGGTGAAAATTGGGCCATACAGGATCTCCTTGGCCAGGAGACCAGGAAAGAAGATGCAACCTTTTGGATTGGATTTGAACAGGGGATTTGTTGAGGACCATGTCTAAGTCTTCCTTGGAGCTAAATCTGAAGATAAAATGGCCCTTATCAGTTAGGGAGATCAAACAAGGTTTGGATAGGTTCCAGTTGGAGTTGGCTTGTTGAGTCAACCATTCCACAGTGGGTCTTTTACCTAGGAATCTCCCAATAGCTGCATTAGCAAAGGAGTTTTTACAGGGATCAATCAAGGAGGAGGGAACTTTAATGCAGATTTGGCCATTAGAGATGAAACAGGGAGGATATTCAGAGGGGGGGGAGGGGTTTTGAAGCTTGGAAGAGGTCTAACCAACTAGGGGGAGGAGGGGCTTGCTGACGGTGGAGGAGCGATTGATCCGAGTAGAGAAGCTGACTGGTTGGACGAGGGGGGTCGGGAGGCTTCAGGGGAGGTGGAGGGGGTGGTGCAAGGTCCACGGGAAAGGAGAAAGAGGAGGGAACAGGGGCCTGTGGAAGGGGGGAAGAATGAATAGGAAAGACAGAGGGGGAGGAACCCTGAGCAGTAGTAGGGTGGAGGAGACTAGCTAGGTGGTTGAGCATGAGCTCAAGCTGGGCATGGTCCCAAATACGAGATTGGACAGAGGGGAGGAGGGGAGAGGGAGGAGGAGGGGAGAGAGGTACCAGAGTCGAAGCGGATCCCAGATTCGAAAGGCGCTGCTCTGGAGGCTGAAGCTGGAACGAAGTCGCCCGGGTACCACCATCAGACGGGAGGGGATGGCTGGTGAGGGGAGGGAAATCGCCGAGCTGGAAAGAGGTATGAGGTGGGAGAGCGGGGGAGAGCGTTACAGAGGCAGTAGGGAGCTGGGAAGATGTGGGAGCAGAGACTGACGCAGAGAAGCAGTGAACTAGAGCGGGGGCAGAGGCAGGAAGCAAGCTGAGGGGAGAGGTGGAGGATGGAGGGGGAGCTAAGGGTGGAAGCTGGGGACGATAATGGCCGCTGAAATTGAAGGGGGGGGGGGAGGAAATTGGGGGTTAGGGATTGGGGCGGACATTGAGAGATGAAGATTAGGTTTTAGAGAATAGGATTTACAGAAAAACAATGAGGACTAGTCATCCCACCAAATGATCAGCCCTAACCCTTCATATATATCATTCAATATTTTTTCTCATCAATTTGGTCATTGTTACAAATTAGTTAGTAGTTATTAGAATATTTTGAAACAAGTCCCTAATTGTTTCTTAACACAGTTTTTCAGGTGGAATATGATTTGGAGAGTGTTTAGCACCTGCTGCTATAGATAAGGAATTAATTAGGATACCACTTTCTTCCTCGTCATCCTAGATCACATGCAAATCTCATTAGTTGCGCGACATGTATTTCTTGAAAAATGAGTAAAAAACTTTATATTTCTTTTTTGAAAATCTCTCTTTTTCTAAAGAATTCAAAGCATTCATCGGGAATTTGTAAATATCCCAAATATTACCCATAGGTGGAATTCCTACATCCTCAACCTTCGATGGAGGATTTACAAATATAAGAAAATTGAAGTTTGAGAAACTAAAGGCTAAATGAGACTTTTCAAATGGCCGAAATTTCAGATTTTTAGCAAAGGAACTGAGCGATTTCAAATGCCAAAGGTTTAGAAAACGGCCATGAGATCGAGTTTTTCGATTCCCAAAATCACAATTTGTAGTTAGAAGTTCTTTCAAAAAGCAGGTCATAAAGGTAGTTTTTTCCAAAAAAATATTTTTTTATGATTCCTAAAACGGTAAAACCTCTTAACTCTCATTTTTCAGTGTTTAAACTCTTTTTTTCTCGCCAAAATTATAAGAATTTTGTTGAGGAATTTACCAAATAAATCCCTGTAGGTCCCTATACCACTCATGGGGTCCCAAAAAAATAGTATTATTGGATTAGGTCCTCAAGGGCTGTATTTGTATTTTTTTTAGTATTTTGGCTCTATGGCCGATATCGGCCATTGTATTTTTTTTTGTAATTTGGCTATATGGCCGATATCGGCCATTGACAGTTACCCCATTCACGCGCGCTGTGGCCCCTTTTTCATTTCGTTCGACCCTCACTCCCCCCATTCCCTTTCGTTTCTCTCTGTCAACAGTCTCCCCCCTTTCCAGTGGTCCCAAGCACTTTGGCGCCAAATTTTCGAAGGTGGCTGGCATGGAGGTACGTTTCTTCCTCATTTCAACCATTTTTCTTTGTGCCTTGGATTTTGAATGAAGACATGTTGTTCTAGGGTTTGGTTTCATGGCTGTTATTCTCTACTTCTTCTCCTCATCTTCCCATCTTCTTCTCATCTTCATTACCCATTGTGCAGACGTGATTTCTAGATTTCCAACTTTCAATTTGACATATTGAATTGTATATGGCCGATATCGGCTATATTTTATAAATCTCCCCCAACTGAGGCAGTTTATGAATAGCATCTTCCCTGTTGATGCGCGTGACCTGTAGAATAATGGAGTTGTCATGGAATCTATTGTGACGCACAAATCGATTATTAAAGACCATTTCTGAGTTCCAGAAAGATATAAGCATCAAGTAAAATGATTAAAAGCTTACAATTATGAACAAATACGAAGTAAGAGTCACAATCAGTTTGAATGCTTTAAGCACTATAATTGTTATTGTTCCATAAGGTCTGGAGCAGTGTAACATACCTTCTAAAGGATGTTCTCATTGGTGATGTTACATTGGTGATTATACCATTAGGTCTGGAGCAGGAATGAGAACATTCTCTGGTGATGTTTACCTCTGGTAAACAAACTTCTAAAGGATGTTCTCATTCTTGGTGTCAGCTGTGACGGTTGTTATGCTAGTAAGCTTAGTATTGAATAATATCATGAGTAATTCATTCTACTGATTAATACACAACAAAAAACCATGATGTTAACTGGCAAATGGCCACTCCTAAAAACGGTTCTAAATTTGATTTGTCAAAAGTAAGCCCACCTATATAAGGAATTCTACTGATTGGTAAGTAGGCTACTCGAGATGTCAAAGGGCCAGACTAGGTCGGGGGGCCATGGTTGTCCAATCCCTACTCTCAATATATGTAGGTGTCGGGCTCAAGGTGGCCCAAAGCACTTGGAGGTCCTGCACAATTTAGGCAAGTATTTACTATGCAAGAGAAAGTATTTGATAGTATTGGTGAACCTTATTTTTGAACTCACCAATTTAGACTTTGATAGATAGCATTGCATTAGATTCTTATAAAGCTAAATTCTGAACAAACGAGTGAATCATATATATTATAAAAAGACAAAAACGTCTCTTAATTTGTTCTACAGCATGCTATTGAGACTATGTAGCTCGCTATTTCTAGGTTGTGGCCCATCCAAGAGAAGGCCGAGAAGGCTAGGCAGGGTGGTAAAGGCTTGCAAAAATCTAGTGCGAATCCGACCTTGGGATCATACAAAAAAGAAAAGCTCTCACTTTACGGTCTTTTTAAAAGCCAAGTCCAGTTGGACACCCTCATGGGGGAGGCCCAATTGGTACCCCCACATTCATAACAGAAGAACCATCCCAAAAATATGGTTTTGGATCATTAAGGGCCATGACTTAGCATCCAAATCAACAATCATTAATGCCCAATTGAGCTTGAAGGTTTTCTCCCTTTTGCTCATCCACTAGAAAATTTTGGAGAGTACTAATTGACAAGAGAACAGTGAATGTGATGGGCCAGGTGGGTGCTAAAGGGTGTGTTGTTTCCAATTAAAACCTTCCATGATTGGAAAGTTTGCTTGTTCTGAATTGGAATCACCAAAAGAGCGAGGAAAAAAAAAGTATCTATGTTTAAAATATAGAGAGGAGCATGTGGGGGGTGGGGGAAGAAAACAAAATTCAGGAGGCCATGTGCATTAGGAGGGGGGGGGGAGTGTGTGGTGGTGGGGGGGGGGTGTGGAAAGAGAAATCGGAGGAAAAATGGGATTCGTTTTTCCTTGGTATTTTATTTATAGTGGTTGGATTTTTGAAAGCCTCCGTCAAAATTTGTAAGACTCATCAGTCATCTCCCTCTCTCTTTCTCTCTCTTCCTGGCTTGTAAATAGAAGACAAAGCGATGTATGAGCTTTTTTTAAATGATAATTGGTCGCGGAAACTACTGTATTCCACAGGTTTATGTGATACAATTTTTGTGACTGTCTTCCACTTTTGTTTGGTTGTTTATTTTAGTGTTCTTTTACTTATTCTGTCTTAGTATAAGGATTTATGACTTCATCAATGTACATGATCAGTGTCCTATTTAGAGTCTCACATGGTAGAGGGTGGAATCTTGAATAGAGTTTGATATTCTTTTGTAGGAAGGTGAAGGACAAGCCCCCAAGTCTCCGAATGTTCTACTATACAACCAATGCCTTCATGTGTCGGAGGGAATTCGGCAAGGAGAGGTATATTGTATTACACGATATCAATTACACATTTCAAAGTATCGATGCAAATTGTTATTTGATATATTCGTTTTGTACTTGCTAACCACATTTGGTAATTGTTACGTTGCTAGGATTTTGGGCGGCTTAGATGCATACCAACCAATCCGGACCGAAACATATGGCAGCTAACAAAACAACAAAAGGCATACGTGAGGCAGACGGGCCTCCATTACTTAGCAGAAATCGATCGCATGGTCATTGATCACGCGCTAATAACCGGTCTAGTCGAAAGGTGGCGCCCGGAGACAAATACTTTCCACTTTCCGTCGGGTGAAGCAACTGTCACCCTGGAAGATGTTGCATACATCTACGGCCTACCCGTAGATGGCCCACCTGTGGCTGGACGAACTTTCCCGGGGAAGTTCGTCGCGTCGGTGTGCGAGGAGGTTCTTGGCATCCGACCGGATAAGCGTGACTACCATGGTATAACAGTGAAGTTCAAGTGGCTTGAAGACAATTTTGCAGCTGCCGAACTTGAGAAAAAAAAGAAACATAAAAAATACAAGGATTACGAGATCCGGGCAACGCGAGCCTATCTCTTTTTTCTAGTGTCCGGTCAGATCGTTTCGTAGACTACTGGTGCCCGTGGACCGGCCTACATACTAGAGCTGTTCAAAGAATTTAAACCGTATGCATGGGCACCGGCTTGTCTCGCGAATCTATATAGGATGTTGACCAATGCCTCTCGATGGGGTCCGGAGAAGTTAGTTGCTGTGGAAGAGGGGAAAGATAAGCAAGGTGAGCTTGAAGGGCACCTGTGCAGGACGCCAACCGGGCCTCTACAGCTATTACAGGTCTTTATTCTCATAGTGACTGTTAGTTTGAATTTTTTATTTAATTCGAACTAACTCTTTATTGTGATGTAATCTGGTGCAGATATGGGCTTATACAAGGATGTCAATCGGAAGGTGTCCTAAGCCAAAAGAATCGTGGAAGGGGGACATACAATTCCCACTGTGCAAGACATGGATGAAGAGGTTGCCTGAAAATCCACCACTCACCTCAGTCAAGGAGGTGAGAGGACAGTTAAACAATTTGAAAGTTGACGAGGTAAAACAAGAAATTGACTCGCTCCTTAGTTCGGTGTTCGATTATATGCATTCTATTTTGCTGAGATACTGGACTAACTGTTTCGTTGCTGATGTGTATTGCAGTTCATATGGCAACCATATGAAGGGTTTAGATCAAAGTTTTTTTCAAAAGTATCTAAAGTAGATCGCACTCTCCTACATTCGTCCACTGTTTTGATATGGTATTGGATTGTCGAGCGCCACAACACTTGGCGTGTTATGAAACAATTCGGGCTCAAACAAATAGTCCCACCGCCTTTTACAATGCCCATCTTAAGACGAGAAAGGACATTCAGGTCTGTTGTCGATTATGCGGCAACGATGGATAAGGATGTCGTGTCGACGTGGGGAGCAAGAGCCACTCTTGGACTTCAAGGTGAGGCTTGTGCTGCAGCTGCGCAGTCCGAAGAGTACATGGAATGGTATACGAAGAATACGTTGATGTTTATTGGTAGAGGAGAGGCAACGGAGCAGCCTGCGTCCGATGTCCCTGCATCTGATGTCCCCACGGCTGAGCCCACCATCCCACAGAAACATGTATATCAATTACACCCTATAATGGACTGTTACACTAGTTCCTTGATTTCTTTTTTCAAACTGTCGCTAATTCAATTACTTCTTTGATCAACAGGCTCAAAACATGGTCGCACGCATCGAACGGAGCTTCGAACGTTCTGCACGCAGGAAAACGCCAATCGACAAGCTATCCATGTCAATTTCGAAAAAGCTAGCTAAGTTTAAGTCGGGTTTTGGGACGAATTGGGAGAACTTCTCATTCGATGGATGCAGCAGCTCGGCGTCTGATAATGACGCCACGGAGAAGAAAATGTTGATCACATTTAAGCATACCAAGAGGCCTGCGCAAAAAAGCCCGGCTAAAAAGACTAAATCTGCTAAAAGAAAATCCACGGTCGAGGAACCGAACCTCGTGAGCATAAATGCCGAGGGATCAGGTAGCAGCAGGGAACATCCCACGACTGAGCCAGCACCCCGGGAAATTGTTCAGACCCCACCAGTCAGCAGGAATTTGTTTGCATCCCCATTTACAGTCTCCAGTGAATCTGCTATGGTGGTTGCAGCGCCATTGGCCACCCTTGAGTCATTGGTATGGAGGATCAAACGGTTGCCCCGAATGCGCAAGATACCGTTGAAGTTTGAAGACTACACGCATGATATCGTTCGGAGCGACTATGTGCTGTCTGAACCCGACAAATTCTTCCTCAAAGGTTTTCTAGAATACTACGATGACAGGTATGTTGGTTTAGTGTTGATCATGTTAATTTTTTTGATTGAAGTGCTTACGTGTGTTTGGACATATTCACTGTTACAGGAAAGATGAGCTTGGTGATGTTTGCACATTGATCAAGGCAGATGATTTGAAGAATGTCCTTGATGAGGGAACTTGGATGGACACTAACATCATTTATTATTACTTTGAGATATTGAGAATTGGGTGTGATTCATGCTTCATTGCCGACCCGAGTGTCTGTGTAAGTACAAACTAAACAATGGTTGGGTAAATCCTTTATTATATGTATATTGGAACATTGTACCCACATTGATCAATTCAATGTATGCGAGTTGGTGGCGCGATAGTGGTGACACAGCCGTCGAGGCAGTCTTTGGGAAGTACGGGCACAGGGTGTTGGACGCGAGGGAAGCGCGAACGTTGATATTCATTGTCTATCAGAGGTCACATTTCACATTATTGGTCGGACTGGTTGATGAGAAGAGATGGGAGTTTTACAATAGCATGGAGGGCGATCGCCGATCATTTAAACATGCGCAGAAGTTTGTAAGTTTTTCTTCCTTCATGCCAATAGTCAGTTTATCTCGAACGCGTATTTCAAATTCTTCTGTCCATTGCTGACATTTAGACCCGATGTTTTATGTAGATGGGATGGTTGGCCGAATGGTATAGCCATTTTGGGTGGAGCGACCCATTTCTATGGCCACTAGTTGAAAAGACGGACATCCCTCGACAGAACAATACGAGTGATTGTGGAGTATTTGCAATGGCCTTTGCCACTCACTGTGTCCACCGGCTTCCCATCGCCTTTACGCAATCAGACATGCGTTACTTTCGAAGCAAAATAGTCGTGGAAATCTTCAAGCGGAGTTGGCAATTGAACGCTAATAGACTGGGCTTGACCCACTTGGCATCACTCCCATGAAGAATACGATCAGCCGGGAACTTTGAAAGTGGATTAGCCTGCATGTTATCAAATGTGAATCACTTCATAACTCAGATTGTATAGAAAGATTGGTGGTTGTGGTGTTCATGATGATTTGTATAGAATTTGACATTCAAAATGTACTAAATGGATTTGTATAGAATTTTCATTTGTATAGAATTTCATGGTTGTCTGTGTTTCTTGATGTCGATTAGTTGAAAACTCACTGACTACAGCCTGTGTTTCTTGATGTTCTAAATGTTCTAAATTTTCTTGATGTTTCTTGATGTTCAAGATTTGTACAGGCTTCTCTGTGTTTCTTGATGTTCTAAATGACTACAGGCTTCTCTGTGTTTCTTGATCTTTCTTCCAAACTCAGCTTCCCTTAACTGAGGCTATAAAAAAAAGGACATGTACAGAATGGCCGATATCGGTCACAATATAGACCGATATCGGCCAAAATATCAGTCTCAGGCACCCTTAACTGAGAGTATGAAAAAACAGGACCTGCAGACAATGGCCGATATCGGTCAATATTATGACCGATATCGGCCAAAATATCAGTCTCAGGCACCCTTAACTGAGAGTATGAAAAAACAGGACCTGCAGACAATGGCCGATATCGGTCATAATATCGACCGATATCGGCCAAAATATCAGTCTCAGGCACCCTTAACTGAGAGTATGAAAAAACAGGACTGCAGACAATGGCCGATATCGGTCATAATATCGACCGATATCGGCCAAAATATCAGTCTCAGGCACCCTTAACTGAGAGTATGAAAAAACAGGACTGCAGACAATGGCCGATATCGGTCAATATTATGACCGATATCGGCCAAAATATCAGTCTCAGGCACCCTTAACTGAGAGTATGAAAAAACAGGACCTGCAGACAATGGCCGATATCGGTCATAATATCGACCGATATCGGCCAAAATATCAGTCTCAGGCACCCTTAACTGAGAGTATGAAAAAACAGGACCTGCAGACAATGGCCGATATCGGTCATAATATCGACCGATATCGGCCAAAATATCTGAGACTATGAAAAAACAGGACCTGCACAGAATGGCCGATATCGGTCGATATTATGACCGATATCGGCCATAATATCAGTCTCAACCACCCTTAACTGAGAGTATGAAAAAACAGGACCTGCACAAAACGGCCGATATCGGCCATTCTGTACATGTCTGTTTTTTTTATAGCCTCAGTTAAGGGAGTCTGAGTTTGGAATTATAGCCGATATCGGTCGATTTTACGACCGATATCGGCCATTCTATTAATAATGCATCACCTGTATTTTTACAGTCTCAGTTAAGGGTGCCTGAGTCTGGTTTTTTGGCCGATAGTGTTTCTGATAGGCTCAGTTCAGTGAGCCTGAGTTTGGAATTATGGCCGATATCGGCGATAGTTATACATGACCTGTTTTTTTCAGCCTCAGTTAAGGTACTGCTACTGTGGCGAACTCAATGGAGTCAGCTATAACGATCCTGTAGCCGATATCAGCCATAATTTCATACTCAGGCTCATTTGACTGAGACTATAAAAAACAGGTCATGTAGAGTAGAATGGCCGATATCCTTGCTCTCCCTCAATGCATACTTGGTTTCCATAGAAAGATTGGAAATTTTTTTTTTTTTTTTGTTAAAACTGTGGTTGTTACCTGAAAGATTTATGTAGGTGAGATTTGTGCTGAGGTAATTATCTTCCTGAGATCCAAGATGTCCATTCATTATGTTCACTTGAAGAGGTTCAACAAGCAGATACAGATTCGATGTTCACATAAAGCGTGCACAATTAAAAAAGGATCACATATCATTTATGAAAAACAGTAATACAAGACTCCCAAAATACACAATTACAGTCCACATTTGCATATATCTAGGCATCATCAATGGAAGTGTATGCATCATCAAAGTACTCGCCACGCAGCTGCAGCACCTGTTGTTACAGGAACTGGGAGTGTCGTGGTATGCGTACTGTGATGAAATAAAAACTCCCTTGATTAATACATCCTAAGGACAGCTATCTGTATACATCATTAAGGGTCTTCTTCAAAAAACTGCAACCAGAATACATGCCAAAATGAATATACATTCTATGCTGTTCTAATTCGTCAACTGAGCACGGGAGGATTGCGACAACTTCCACGGTTGTGGCCTCTCCCCTTGCAATTTGAGCACGTTACTGCCCTTCGAACACGACCAATATCTTCAGTCCGAATCCTGTTCTTTTTCGGGCGTCCGGGCTGTTTACTGGACATTGGTGGAATAACTCTCAATTCGGCTGTGTGCTCCCATTGCTTGCTGTCACGGGTAGCATGAATCACTTCACTGTACGTTGTTCGATACGTGCTCGCAAAATACCAATGCTCACAGAATTCGTATGGATCGTAGTTTCTCATTTTCATTGCAGCGATAGCATGGCAACACGGGATACCCAATATCTCCCATTTCCGACATGTGCAGGATTTCCGTTCGAGATCAACAACATCAACATACTCCGCAGACTGAACCTGAAATTCTACGATGCCAGCCACACGAACATGCAATCGGCGAGCTTCATCCATTTCTTGACTGAGAACTTTCTCCGCATACGGGGTAAGACGAGTTGTTATGCTTTCAGACTGAAGATGCCGCTTTTGATAGAAGTCCATTAACTTTCCTCGTATCTCCTCAACTTGTTTCGTAATGGGCAGGACTCGCGTGTCTTTTAGGAGACTATTAGTGCACTCGGCTGCATTGCTAGTTAGCATGTCGTACCGACGGCCTTCTATGTATGCATTTGCCCACCGTTGCCGCCCAATTGCATCAATGTAATTGAAAGCCTCCTGGCTAACTGCACGGATATCTGTCATATAAGCCTCGTACTCGCATGGTCTGTATGACGTTGCTGCACGCCAAAATTTCATCACGATTGCCCTGTCACTGAAAGCAGCTTTGATGTTCTCAGCAATGTGACGGCAGCAGTAATAGTCCATTGCATGCGGTATGGTGTTCTTCAACGCTGGAATGAGACCCTTCTGCCGGTCTGAAACAATAGTAAGGTTAGTTGGCTCTCCTAGAGATATGGACAAGTTCGCAAGGAACCACTCCCAGCTATCGCGCCGCTCGGCTTCAGCAAAGGCAAAGGCGATGGGAAGTAGCTTATGGTTGGCATCATGCGTCACGGCAACAAGCAACACACCTGGATACTTGCCTCGAAGGTGTGAACCGTCTACAGCAATCACTGGTCTCAACGAAGACGTGTAAGATCTTATGCACGGTCCGAACGCCCAAAAAAATCTTCTGAAACGGTCATCCGAAGTAGTATCTATGTTTGTCACAGTGCCAGGGTTAGTCAACTCAAGTTCCTTACAATAACGGGGTAGCAGCTGGAAGGACTCTTCATATGATCCTCGCACAATACAAAGTGCCATCTCCTTTGCTATATAAGCCTTTTTGTAACTAATTATTGAACCAAACTCCATCTGATAGTCATTCATGATCTCCTTCGGTTTCAAATTCACATTCTGCCTGACCCGTTCCATGATGAACTCTCTAATAAGCGCCGAGGTTGCCTGTTGATGTGCCATGCCCATCAGTGGCTTTGAGCATCGATGGTTAGGATTGTACGTCCTAACTTTAAATTGTGGTTCTGATTCGACAATCGAAGCATGAATACGCCATGGACAATCCTGATCTTTGCATCGTGCAGTCACTTTGGTCATGTTGGTCTTCAAATGTTTAAGAGTGAAGTTACCGTATATTGCAAACTTCTCCAACGTATTCCGGAACATCTGTCGATCAGGAAAAACACGGCCAATCCACATCTCTCGTGCGGAGTTGTTGCCAAATTCCATTTCCATGTCATCAGGCTCCATTTTATCATCAAATTCAACTTTTGGAATTTCATTAGACCGTAGATCGGTATTGGTTTGATTGACTTCATCCCTGCAACATTCGGCCTTGAAGATTGGTTTTGAATAAAGCTGTCCATTAGAGGGATGTCGGTTAAGATGGATATCATCAGCACGCATCATCCCAAGGTCGATATGACCATCTAACGCCTCATTGCATACATCATCATCATCCTGCACAGATGGATATTGCATGTCTGTGTCATCGCGGAGATCAGCGGTGGGTTGTTCTCGAGGACTTGTTGATAACTTCACTTGTTCCCTCTTCAAACTGGCTGACGACCTCCTTGGCATTTTTGGACTCTTAAATCCTACTGCGGTCCTTCGTAACCTACAATGAATCGGGGCATAAATAAGCAAGTGCTAACATAAATAATTAATTTCGCATTTAAAATTTAGTGAGACAATTAGTAGGCATACCTGTCCTCTCCCCCTATACTTTCATTGTTGTTCGGACTATTAGAGACGTACAAGTATATCCCATTCATTTCATTTCCGGATGCTTTGAACATAAGACGAACATCATTATCATCGTCAATGCTTGCCATTGAGAATGCCCGTCCGTTGTGATGAAGGTATTGCATGCTTAAATTCTGGATGGCTGTATCCCAATTGGATGATTCCATTGCTTCGTTAGCCAGGCATTGATAAGAGATGTCTGACGATAAATATTTCATTTTTTGTTTTCCTCCACTGTACACCGGACGGCTGATGTCAAATTGAAAGTCACCGTCATAGTGGAATATGAACAACACCTCTCTGTCTGACATGCTATCATTAAATCACAGGAAAATTATGAAGATATCAGTAAAATGTAGGCAGATTCAGAATGACAATTACAACAGATCGGTATTAGACCCATTTCATTTGTCCCTAGCTGCTATTCAAAAAATATTTAGACCGTATTCCACCTATTCTCCTATTGTTCATCAATCAGCAAGACAACCAACTCCAATTGGATGAGATACTGGCGTTGAAGTATCCATGTTTGCAAGATCAATATAGAACAATATACAAACATACAAACTAGACAATAACATTTATGGATTTACTGATGCACACTAAACATAAATAAAATGGAATGCACGACCCACCATAGCTCCAGCTGCTGGAATGAACAGAACCCTGAAAACGACTACACAGAATGTTTCAAAATGACGCTCTCTCAAACAGTTCTAGGGTATTCATGATGAGTGTGGATTTTCGACAGTTCTAGGGTTAACAAGAATGAAATAAAGGAGAATGGGTACTCGATTGATGAAAGTGGGTTTTTTACAAACCCTTCAAACAGAAAGTTCTTCTATAAGCATTAAAGAAAGCCTGGTTTAGAGACCGGGTACTCTAATGATGACAGAGGATTTTACAGAGATCTAGGGTTAACAAGAATGCATTAATGGAGATAAATCAATGTTACGATGTCACATTAGAGAAGATAGTGCATTAAGATGTGTGTTTAATGTACAAACCTACCTCTTAATGAAGTCCAACAACCGATTCACAGAAGTTTTTTTACATGGTTTCTGAAAGGGAAAAAATCGCCATACAACAGTCGAGGAGAGGAATAGGGATGTCGCATCAACGAGAGTTGTGAGCAAAACACAATCGGGACGAGAGAAATAGGGATGTCGCATAACGGCCGATATCGGCCATAGAGCCAAAACACAAAAAAAAATATAAATACAGACCTTGAGGACCTAATCCGATAATACGGTTTTCTTGGGACCCCATGAGTGGTATAGGGACCTACAGGGATTTATTTGGTAAATTCCTCAATTTTGTTTCTTCATAAATTTAAAAACCAACCACCGACCGCTCTTTCCTCTTCCTGGACCCTCACTCCAAATCCCTTCTGATTCTTTAATAAAACACTGCAACAAGGATGGTATCTTGGTCCGAACAGCCGCTCCATACATCTCTTGCAGAAAGGAACCACGGCAAAGTTATCGCCATCACATCATTTCTTTGTAAGGGTTCTAAAATTTGAGTTAGTTAGTGATTTCTATTTTTGCTCTTTGCTAAAACACGTTCGCAGTGATCTAATGCAATGCTTTGGTTCTTGGGTTAGATCTGATTGCGTTTTCTTGCCTTTTGTTTTAATGGGTTCTTTTGCGTTTTGGATTTTTGTTCATGCAATACTTTAAATTGGGGTTGTTTCTGTAATTGTATGGGACAGTCATTTGAGAGAAAAAAATGCTTTTGGCGTGTTTTTAGAAAAGACCCAGAAGCGGGAGATTCCTATTTTTGTTGCTTGAAACCGATTCATCGTGGTGAAAGGAAGCATGGAACGGGATTCCGGAATCTGAAGTAATTGTGAACGATTTGTAGCTTGGGGACTGTTTGAGTGTATGGAATTAGAAGGAAGTAGTTTTATTTTTTTGGTATAATAGAAGGAAGTAGTTAAAGTTTGGATTTTGATGCAGACTGCAAATATCCAATGAAGCCCCAAGATGAAAAGCCCAACTGGGCCCCACGTAGAAGTAATGGCTTTCTCAAAAACAACTTTTGTTTCTTTCATATATATTTTCTTTTTTAGCAGCCAATGTAATTGGTTAGGCACGGAACTACATGGGATATCCACATGTATAATAAGTTGCAAAATTCTACAATTTGGTTTGTTATGATTTCTGTTTTTGTATTTTCATGTCCTTGTTTGGGTTGATCAAATACGTTGGTATGGTTCTTGGGGTAGATGGGAAAATAAAAGAAGCTACAGGCGTATTTTTTCAGAAGCCCAGACCCGAAACAATCCTAATTTTCTGGTTTGAGTCCAAATCTTGAATAAAGGAAACAATGGAAGTGTACTTTCGAGGGTGATGGTCCATGATCAGATTTTAGTTTTGGCAATTTTATGATTGTAAAAAAAGATGAAAGATCTATGGAATCTAAAGTAGTTATAAAGGTATTGTAGCTTGGGCCTATGGAATTAGAAGGAAATAGCTGAAATAAAATGTTGATTTTAAGCCCGAGTTCCCATCTTGATCTTAACCTCATAAGCACTGGAGACGCCAAGACCCAAGTAAAAAAAATAGTTGTTTTCGTTATATTTAATACACCATTTAAAATGATTTATGTAGGTTTGAATAAGGATTGTTAAGTCTTCTGTCTATTATTGATTAGAAGTTGAAGGGTATGCTTTGGAGTTTATTCCTTTTATTTTGTTTATGTTTCTTTTTTATGCTGATAGCATTGGTCCTTAATCCTTACCACTTTTCTTATTGGTACCTCTTTGCCATTGTACTGTAACCAAAATGTTGAAACTACAAAGAGATATAAATCAATGAAAGAAGCAAGAGGAACCTAGTTCATTGTTATTTCTTCATTTCTTGAAGATGATGATTTCCAGTTTGCTTTGCATTGCTTCTTTTTTTTTTTTTTTTTTATTCTTTATAATTATTTATGTTTGTGAGTTGGTAGTGTGATACATGTTAATTCCACCATCTTCGCCAATTGTTGCAAATTGCAATGTCTTGTTTTTGTATTTGTGATTTCAGCGAGAGAAAATGGAGGCTAAAGTCTATTGATACAGAAATGCACGAGGCGTTAAACTGCATAAAAACACTGAAAACTGCGTCCATTTACACTAAGAAGATGCCAGCACAGTTTGCAATAATGTTGATGATTAAATTTTATTTTCAGGCAAGATGGGATTTAAAGATATTAATTGCAGGTTGGTGGAAAAGCCCATAGACAGCAAAATCATCCTTCATATTTTTTATGCTAAAATACCAAAGTAATATTTGTGGGCATTGTTTGCATAATGATTCTGATTAAGCCACAGTATCGGTGATGAACTAGGTCACCACTAATATGAGTCAACCTGCCCAGAGTCACACTTCATCTCAAATGAGGCTTGACGACTCACTGCGCCCTAGTAGGTAATAAAAACCATGTCCAAGGAAAATAGGACTGCTGATTTTTAGATCCCAAAATTGAGAGCTATAATTTTGCTGATAAAAATGAATCACAAATAAATCTGCTTTATAAATCGTCTATGTGTGCGTGTGTGCGTGTTTTATCTTATCAGTATTGTTCTATTGCATCTGTTCGGTTCCCATATGTAAGTCTATGGTCAGTTGAACAGATGATGCATCTCCAACTGTGTTTATTTTGTTGAACAGTGTAACAATTTTTGGTTTCAGTGAGGAGGTTTTAGGGGTAGTGTTTGACAACCTCAATAGGGAATCTGCTATTTTGAACAACAATAAAGTTGAGGAACAGAGGTGGGCATACATTTGTACATGGATTAGTTATCTTGCTTTTGTTTTTGAGACAAAGCAGTGCTTTTCTTTTTTAAAGTGTAATGCATGTCTTCTTTTCTCTTCCATAGAAATGAATAAAAATGTGTCATCTAGGATGACACTCAGCCGAACTTGAGTTCAGGTTAATAAGGTCAGAAGGAGAGCACATTTTTTGTGCTTATGGGAATGAAAGGTGGAATAGGTTACGACGGGTTGAGATGTAAACGGCGATCACTTACTCTAACTGCTCTGATTTGCACAACCATCCTTCTTTGGCTATGGGAGAAAACCCCACTTTTTACTGTTCTCTCACCTCAGAATCAGCTGGAGATCCTTTCTCCAGGTATGTCTTGTATTTCATATGTGAACATGGTTGTTTTAAATTTCAATGGTGTCACACTATTTGCTTATCTTTTTTCCTTTTGGATTTTCATGTGGTGATGCAGTTGTTGTTGATGGTGTTCAAACTCTAGATAATGAGACTGACAATGAAGAAGATGTCAAAATCAAGGCTGTAGAAAAAGAAACAAAAGCTGAACAAGGTGAGAGAAACACTGAAGAACACTTAAATGAACCTAATGTAGAAACAAGAAATGATGAAGCAAAAAATTGTGGTGCTGTACCTATGGGTTTTGAGACGGCAAGGTCCCCTGAAAAGAGAGATGATGGCTTGACACCACCTTCTCTGGAGAAAGGTAAAATGTTTTCCCCTGTTTGGTTTTCGTTGTTGTTTCTTTGAAACCTTTTGATTTATTTTTCATGTATGCATGCGTGTGCACGCCTTTATCTGCAAATCAACCTCAGAACACAAAATGGTTTGATGCTTTGGATTAGTAGTATTTTTGTTCATCTTACACCCTTGTCCTGCCCTATCTTCCTTTTTCCAATTAACTTCCAAAGATGACTAGTTTACTGCTTCTTTATGCTATTTTATCTTTAATCTTCTCCCTGCCCCTCTATTCTTTTCTGGCAGGGTAAAGGTACTGTAAAAATGAGAAGAAAGGGTAAAGCAGTCCAGACATAGCACCATATTTGTAAACAAACCGATAAATCTATCAAAAACAGGACACATGGCTAGTTGGTGGATCACTGGTTCCTACATATAAAACGATTAATTGGTGGATTGGGTATCTGCTAATAATCAGCACTGTGAATATTGCTAGCCTTCTAATCACAGCCAGTGATCACAAACCATTTGCTTGTTCTTATATTGGTTTGTTTGTAGAGTGTCTGTTTTTCTCACCTTTAATGGTGAGCGAAAGGGCTGAAACTTGTTGGATACCTAATCTGCTGACCCTCAGTTTGTATGATGGGACCAACTGGCCTACCAACTTGCCATGTATTCCAGGTTTTGTTCTATATTAATTTAAACTGGAAGGCCCAAGGATAGATCCCTGGCCATGTTTGTGGAACAAAGGTGCCAATACCACTCAACAATGAGTATGTTGGTGCCATGTGTTCCATTTTGACAGATCATGTTTATCTATTTCAGCGACTTGTTTGGCTTATAGTTTCTCAAGAATAAAATAGAAAAACCAGGATATTATGTTCATATTTGTGCAGCCATCCCCACACGAGATTGCACAAGGAGAGAATTTACGACACTGTGGAGTTGAGAATATTTGGAAAATATAAGATATATTTTGCTGTATTAGATTCAAATGTCCAGTTCCCTTATGTCCAGATGAAGCATTTTACATCCTACTGTCGTTTATTCACAATTTGCATTTAAAGGTTTATGAATCATTCTGACAGGGTGTAACTATGCCAAGGGCCAATGGGTTGCAGACAGCAGATGACCATTATATTCTGGTTTTGATTGTAAGCAGTGGTTGTCAGGGTCATGGTCTTGTAGATTGACCCAACGTACAGATTTCTCCTACGAAGGCTTCCGATGGCAACCAGAAAATTGCGAGATGCCTGATTTTGATGGTTCTACGTTCTTGAACAGGCATGATTTCTTTGTTTCTTTTCCTCTTTACGTTGGTTTGATCTCTCATTTGGATTATTGAATTCCAACTTTGTACATTGATAAATATTTGCAAAGGTGAGGAATCTTGGGGTCCTATATCAGAGCAGATATAATTTGCTGCCCTTTTATTCTTTATGCTTGGTGATCCAGCCATTGATGTGTTGGTTCCACCATTAATGGAGAGTGTTTCAAAAAAATTAAGGTTGAAAGATTCTATTTCCCAGCTCTTTAATATGGCTTGTAAATAGACACCTGAACCTGCATGTAGATGTAAATAAAAAAGACTGAAGAGTGTATGTATACTATCTTCCAATCTGGAAAAGTGGGTTGCAGAAAACTGATCAGTTTCCTTTTGTGGAGGGTTTAAAACTTCCTCTCCCATGCTCAGGTGGATGGGTTCATTTTTGCTTCCCCCACCTCTCATTTCCCTTCTTGTTAGCTGGGCTGGCCTAAATTTATATTAGTCAGGATTTTATATCATTCTGCAGCACCAACGTGGATAATTCTTTCCAGGATGCAGCACAAGACTGGCTCTTGTAGGGGATTCCTTGGGTAGGCAGCAGTTCCAGTCATTGATGTGTATGGTCACAAGTGGGAAAGACAGCCCAGAAGTGGAAGATGTTGGAAGTGAGTATGGTCTCGTCAAAGCTGCAGGTGCTAAACGACCCGATGGGTGGGTTTATCGATTCCCAACAACCAACACTACCATTCTCTATTACTGGTCTGCAAGCCTCTGTTACTTAGAGCCTCCAAACATCACTGACCCAGCTACTGATTATGCAATGCACCTGGATCGTCCTCCAGCCTTCTTGCTGCGCTATTTCCACAGATTCAATGTTTTGGTTCTCAATACAGGGCACCATTGGAACAGAGGCAAGCTTAATGCGAATCGGTGGGTGATGTATGTAGGCGGTGAGCCCATCAGGGACAGAAAGCTTTTCTCAGATAGGAAATGCCAAAAACTTTGCCGTTTATAGTGTTATCAAGTGGTTAGATTCACAGCTTCCACACCACCCACAGCTCAAGGCCTTTTTCAGGACCATATAACCCAGGCATTTTTTCAAATGAGGATTGGAACACTGGAGGAAGGTGCGATAACACCACTCCATTGGCTGGAGGGGACAAGGTTTCACAAGATGAATCTGATGATTCGGTTGTGGCAGGTGCTGTCAAGGGCACTGGGGTTAGGCTTTTGGACATAACTGCCCTTTCACAACTGAGGGAAGAGGGACGCATATCCCGGTATAGTCTCAAAGCCTCTGTAAAGCAACACTGGGCCCCACGTAATGGTCATTTATCTCGTTGTCTCCACATTGTTCTAGAAATTTCCTAGTCTCCATTACTTTCTAGAAGCATCATGATGTCTCTTGCCCCTTCATTTCTCTACGTGCTTCTAGAAAAACCCATCCCAACCAATTCATGGAAAGGATCTAGAAGCCTCATGCAGATTTTTCTAGAAGCTTGGTTACTAGAGGTTTCTCACCTCTTCACCTAAACCAACCTCCTCATTGTATGGTGTATAAAGTGCCAAGTGGCACACCTCCCTTCCATTCAATCTCTCCACCAAAACAATTGATGCCTATAAATAGATGGTGCTGCCTCATAAGGAAGATACATAGAGATGTCTTGAGAACAAGGTGTGTGCATAGAGTGCAAGTGAGAAGTGTAGTGAGTGTAAAGTGCTCATGCATTGAGTGATGCAAATGTAGTGTGCAGGTGTGTGTAGAGTGCAAAGTGTCTAGTGAGTGATGAAGTGTAAGTGTGCAGTTGTGTAATGTGTGTATTTTATAGAGTGTAATACATTGAGAGTTTTTCTTTGTATTAGTGTGTTGTGTGTTGTCTTAAGTCTTGGGTCCACCACAGTTAGGTTGGGCTTCCCTACAATTGGTATCAGAGCGAGGCAAGGTCAGGGACCGTCCGTCCATTGTGAGTAGCTAAAGGCGAGGCGACGCTGTGAAGCCGATCAGTCGGGGACTGAGCTTCTTGGTGGTAGAGATCGACGAGGATCCCACTAATCACTATGGGGGATCTCGCGAATGCAACTGGAGGGACTGAGAAGCTGAACAACCACAACTATGATTATTGGCGTCTGTGTGTGGAGGCATATCTTCAAGGCCAAGACTTATGGGAGATCGTTGGTGGAACTGACACTATAGCACCGGCGAATGACAATGCGGAGGCACTGCGCAAGTGGCGAATCAAAGCTGGGAAGGCTATGTTCGTCTTAAGGACCACAGTGCAGAAAGAGTTGTTAGAGCATATACAAGATGCTGACACTCCGAAAAAGGCATGGGATACACTGGCTACACTGTTCTCCAAGACAAATGATGCGAGGCTTCAGTTTTTGGAGAATGAGCTTGCACCTATCACTCAAGGTACGTTGACCATTAGTCAATATTTTATGAAAGTTAAGACACTTTGTCAAGAGATTTCTCAGCTTGACCCGGACTCGCGGGTCAGTGACGCTAGGATGAGATGGATAATCACATGGGGATTGAAGCCCGAATATAGCGGGTTCATGACGGCCATTAGGGGATGGCCGACTCAACCGTCTCTTGTAGAGTTAGAGAGTCTTTTGGAAAATCAGGAAGCTCTAGCCAAACAAATGGCTGGAGTAATGGTGAAAGACGAGGAACAAGCACAAGGGCAACTCGACAATGAGGCCAAGAAGGAAGGAGACTGCTGAAGCTAATCGGTGGAGGGAGAGTTCCCAGCTAGGGGGAGCTCAAGACACCGATAGTGATCGATGACCGGAAAGTTCTCGCCGAAGCCTCGAGTGTTATAACTGTGGCAAGAAGGGTCACTTTGCACGTGACTGCAAACTGTCGAAAAGAAGACCCGCGAAGGGAATGTGGTGACCACAACAAGTCACCAAAGTGAGAGCGAAGAAGAATGGGATTGCCAAGCGTCTATGGCAATCATCGAGAACATCAGACTACCGAGTTCTGATATAGAGGGTTGTAGTACATCAAGAAGGTCTGATGAAGGCGCAAAAGTTGATGAAGAAATAGCGCTCACTGTAGTCTCCAATACTGAAGTCATCAATTACGATCGGGACTGGATCGTTGACTCAGGATGTTCAAATCATATGACGGGAGATAAATCCAAGTTCTCAAGCCTAATTGAGTATGATGGTGGCAAAGTAGTTGTCATGGCAAACAATGCGCATCTGCCAATTACTCACGTTGGAGAAGCCACTTGCATACCAAGGTTCAATGAGAAGGAATCTCGACTACAACAAGTCTTTCATGTGCCAGGTATGAAAAAGAATCTCTTGTCTGCGTCACAACTAACGTCTTCCAGTAACTTCGTTGTATTCGGCCCTGATGATGTAAGAGTCTACCGAAGTATAAAGATATCCGAGAATCCGATCATGACAAGACGTAAATTAGATTCTGTCTATGTCATGTCGGCTGAATCAGCCTACATAAAGAAAGCTCGTCGGAGCGAGACGGCTGATCTATGGCATGCTCGACTGGGGCATGTGGGATATAATAGGTTGAAGGTAATGATGACTAAGTCTATGATGAAGGGACTTCACAATTAGAAGTCCATAAAGACACAGTGTGTGTAGTTTGTCAGTACGGAAAAGCTCACCGACAGCCATACATTGAATCCAAGTATCAAGCTAAGAAGCCCTTGGAGATAATCCACTCAGATGTATTCGGCCCGGTGAAACCGCAATCAATCAGCGGTTTAAGATATATGGTCACCTTCTTCGATGACTACTCAAGGTATGTATGGGTGTACTTCATCAAGGAAAAGCCAGAAGTGTTCCAGAAATTTTAGGAGTTTCGAAACAGAGTCGAAGGTGAGGTTGGTCTTAAGATTCGATGCTTGCGCACCGACAATGGAAGAGAATATACATCAAATGAATTCTCTACATATTTGAGGAAGGTCGGCATCCGACGACAGCTGACCTGTCCATACACTCCACAACAAAATGGAGTGGCGGAGAGGAAGAACCGACATCTGGTAGAAACCGCGAGGAGCATGATGCATGCGAAGAATGTGCCAAGCGAGTTCTGGGCAGAATGTTTAAAGACAGCAGCACATATAACCAACCGACTACCGCAGGCAAAGTTGGGATTTGTCTCACCATATCAAAAGCTATGGAAGATCAAGCCAACGGTAAGTCACTTTAGAGTCTTTGGTTGCGTGTGCTATGTACTTGTTCCAGAAAAACTTCGCAGCAAATTTGAAAAGAGGACTATTCGGTGCATATTTGTTGGATATGACACCGAACGTAAAGGGTGGAGGTGTTGTGATCCTACCACCCACCGATGCTACACATCATGAGATGTGGTGTTCGATGAGGCATCTTCATGGTGGTTACCAGCAGCCACAGTATTGCCAAGTCAAGAAGACTTGGATGATAACAATCAGTTAAAATTAAGCACTAAAGATGACGAACAAGAGATTGAAGTAGAAATGCCTAGTCAAGAACCTCAGACTCCACAAGAAAGGTCCACTAGTCCACTGAGAAGTGGAGTACACGAGCATATGACGCTTGAGGAAGCTAGGCCAAGTCAACTTGAGGTTGACGGACCACCACAGCAACTACGAAGATCAAGTAGAGTACGAAAGCCCAATCCAAAGTACATAGAGGCTAATTTGGCGCAGGAAAATAATGTATCCAGGCCAACATTGAATCAAGAGACACGACGAAATAGAGAAAGGCTAAGAGACAAGATTAGGAAGGCCAGTGTTGAAGGGCAGAAATGTAAAGCAACACTGGGCCCCACGTAATGGTCATTTATCTCGTTGTCTCCACATTGTTCTAGAAATTTCCTAGTCTCCATTACTTTCTAGAAGCATCATGATGTCTCTTGCCCCTTCATTTCTCTACGTGCTTCTAGAAAAACCCATCCCAACCAATTCATGGAAAGGATCTAGAAGCCTCATGCAGATTTTTCTAGAAGCTTGGTTACTAGAGGTTTCTCACCTCTTCACCTAAACCAACCTCCTCATTGTATGGTGTATAAAGTGCCAAGTGGCACACCTCCCTTCCATTCAATCTCTCCACCAAAACAATTGATGCCTATAAATAGATGGTGCTGCCTCATAAGGAAGATACATAGAGATGTCTTGAGAACAAGGTGTGTGCATAGAGTGCAAGTGAGAAGTGTAGTGAGTGTAAAGTGCTCATGCATTGAGTGATGCAAATGTAGTGTGCAGGTGTGTGTAGAGTGCAAAGTGTCTAGTGAGTGATGAAGTGTAAGTGTGCAGTTGTGTAATGTGTGTATTTTATAGAGTGTAATACATTGAGAGTTTTTCTTTGTATAAGTGTGCTGTGTGTTGTCTTAAATCTTGGGTCCACCACAATTAGGTTGGGCTTCCCTACAGCCTCAGATAGTGTGCAGGATTGCTTACATTGGTGCCTACCTGGTATTCCGGACACATGGAATGAAATCCTTTATGCACAACTGTAGGTCTCAGACTAAGTGAATCCCATTGACTCTAACCCCTGCGAGTTACTCGACCATACCTTGTGCACTAGCTGACATGAGGCTTTCCATTTCAGGAAAAAGATCATTTATCTTGTCGGAGATATCACACCCTCCAAACTAACTCCCCCATCCTTAGGACCTTGCATACTAACCTATTCAACAATTGTACTGATAAAAATGGCGGATATTGACTCAGATTGATTGGCACGGCCACCTTATGGATGTTATCGGGTAAGAAGCGCTATCAGTGTACCAACTCAAGATTCCACAAAGAGGGGGTGTATAGAGCATTTCGTCCATTTTGATTTGAAAAGTGAACTACAGACTGGTTGAGCATATAGATGTGTGGGCTGCCTACTTACTATTTGTGGATGCCAAGTTCTGGTTATTCATGTGGCTCATCCAAATGTGGAGATGAACATATGGTGCAGACTATATCATCCATGTACTGATTTTAGCCTCAGAAATTTAAGAAAACAGTTTAGCACGATGCCATTGTAAGCAATTTTTCATTTGCCATTTTTTACTTCTATGGAACAAGCTACATAGAGTACTTTTTGCTTGTGATTTTCGCCAATGGTCTGTGCAACCGAATGCGAAATTCTTTTGGGTTTGTTTTAATGTTTTTTGATAGACACAATATTGCAACCAAGGCATTTGTATCCTTAAAAAGTAGAAAGGGAGTTGATCCATTCTCTTTCTGCTTCTTGGCGGTATGAATATTAGAGACGCAAATAAAGCCCTGTTTGGTTCCTTGGAACTTGGTTGTTTAGCATTCTCTCTACCTGTAAATCTAATTACTTGTATCTATGTGTACTTGTAATTGGTTATGGCATAGAACAAAACAACTGTCACTAGAGGAAATTCAAATTATTCAAATGCATGTGACACCCTCGTTTTGATTTGAACCCAGTTGTTGCACTTAGTTTAGGAAGATCCATATAGGCCCTTAATGGGATTGTTTCTTTTCCTTATTTTCTGCTCCAAGAAGCATTGGTAATGATTTGGAGCTGCAAAAGATTTAAAAACAATATCTCACCCATGGTGATTTTTTATTTGCCAGTGTCAAGTAGCCAACCTGCCTATTCTAGCTGCTGGCAACTCAGATTTAGTAGTACTAGTAGTAGTGTGTTTTATTTTTACCTCTCTTGGGGTTTGGGGTGGGGTATAGATTTCCCAATTTTGACATGAGTGGAGTCTGACAGTTTTGGGCTTTAGATGCGTTGTCCTCCCTTTTATGACTATTTTGCATTTTTTTTTTTCTGTTAATGGATGACAGTATAACATATAGCATATGATTGTTAAAGTATGAGTGGAAGACGGAGGGTTAAACTCTTCCTAACATGCAAGGGAAAATATATAATTTTATATTTTAAAATAATAAATAATAACAAGTGAATTCATTTCGATGTTAAAGTGTTTGAATTGGCTTTAGGGACTGTTTGAGTGCATTAGAATACATAGGAATTGTATACATAGATTTCATGTTATAAGTGGTTAAAAATGAAGATCCAGGGTGGATGTCCAAAAAAAAGTAAGGATCAAATAACCTTTCTTTTCATGGAAGTAGAATCAATGGAGGATGAGAAATGAAAACACAGTTATCACCTTAGTAATTCAATACATAGAAAAGCAAATGGCATATCTATATTTCCACTTTATATCCTGGAACTATTTCGGAACCGGTTTCTTGGCTCCAGAATCGGAGCCAGAACCATATATAAGACGGGTTTGCTTCCGAGTCCGGGTTTAAGTAGAGAATGATATTAAAAAAAATCATTTTTAAGAGAGATTTTTTAAAATTGAGATAATATGTTGGTCTCGGATCACCCCTTACCTCTTTAATAATTCCATTGATAGAATTCATTTCACATTGAATTTCTCTTTGTTATTCCTATTATACTATATTAAGCTAAGAAGTTTTCAATCTAATTTTGTCCTTCTCTTATGATTTCAACTGTCAGTTATTCCGTCCTCCCTTATCTCATGTAACTACCCACTTTTTATCTCATGCAACACTAATCATCTCATATAACTACTCATGTCTCTTATAACTTCCCCATTTTTCCTTTTTAGTTTCTGCAAAAGTTCATTTCCACTCACATCTCTTATTCCCATTTCTATATATTTTTCTATTTTTTTTACTTCATTTCTCCTATTTTCTTTCTATTCTACCTCCCTTAATTGTAGGTACAGTCGTAGGTATTCTTCTTTTATTTTCTTTCAAAAAGTTTACTGTTGTGCAATTGTATATGGTTTGAATTGAGCACGAGTTCTCTGTGCTAGTGTATCGTACGCAAAGAAACAGGCCTTCAAGTGTTTCAAATGGAAATTGAAGTGAAAATGAAATTTCAAAACCTTTTAAGTTTCACTAAACCTATGAAGAATTGGTTATTATCATGGCCAAAACTTTCACGCATCAGGCAATATTGTGAGACTTAATTGCTCATTAAGGTGGCCTCACACAATTACATATGGGTTCCACTACAATTAACATTATACTATTTTAAATTTACTTGTTTGTGAAAATTTGAATTTAAGTTGAGTTAATTCCCAATCTAAAGCAAGTTTCTTAGTAAGGCTAAAATACATGCTTTGTAAATTTGATGGATCATCATCATCATCAAAGCAGCTACATGAATTCTATTTTCCCATTCCATTTATCCCAAGTCAAATCATCAGATAAATTGTACATGTTCAAATTCACATTAGGGGGGCAGGGGGGGCGACTTTCATATTTAGTGGGGTGATTTCCTAGACGACTTTCATATTTAGTATAAACAATCCTATTTAGTTATATACAATAAGTGAAAAAAAGAAATCTAAAAAATTTATTTGAAGAGGTTGCAAGAGAGAGAGAAGGAACCTTTAATTTTTCAAACAACATGGCAGTAAATTGGTCAGGTATAGCAACGATAATTGAGAAGACCAGATCCACAAAATAGCACATCTAGGTCCGAGGTTAAATTGATGACCTGGGGCATTTCTTGCATTTGAATGCACAAAGAAAATATAAAAGACAAACTCTATGGAAAATCATGCTCATGCTATTTTATTGCCATTTGGTGCGATTCTTTTCTATGTTAAAAGAAGAAGCATGAGTTGCTTTCTATGTGAAAAATTATTTCTCAAGGAAAAGTTCGAAACTGAATAAATGAAAATAGTGAAATTTCAATATTATGCAAAAGTGTTTTTTTTTTTTCTTTTCTTCTTCTTCTTGCTATGTTGGGTTGCTGATCAGGTGTGACAATTTTAACTTGAGCGCCCAGGGATCGAGGACTTATTTCTTAATTTAGAAAATTTATATATAGAGAATTTCTGAGTCTTCAGACATGCGGAATTCTTGAATTCTCCTTTTTAGTTGAACATCTAAGAATTCTAAAAACAATAAATGAAGGGACTGAAATTATTCTAATATTCTCTGAATTCCAGTAAACAAACATCAACACCACTCACCCACATGAGTATATTGTCCTAACTTTGCAGTAATTTTGATTGGTAAAGTAGAATATAGATTTCATTTAAAAGAAGAGTCTTCGAAGACTCAAAGTCCCATATGCCAGTAGGGCCTAGGACTAGACATTGCCATCGTCACAACTCACAATGGTTTGATGTTCTCTCTCTCCAATTTCCACTCGTTATTTAATCGTCGGTCCCATCATAGGTGGAACTCTGATTTTGATGGTCAATTAATAGTTTAAAGTATCTTTTACTGTTTTTTTTCTCCGCTGACTGAAAAGTGAGAAAAAGATATTCTTCCTTTTAGATAATTTTATCTAAAATATTTTCTAAGTATTTGTGACTATAAAATTTCTTGACTATTAGATTTCAATATTGGAATCACATCAGATAGTGTTTTGATAGTAAAATGCTCTTTATAAATATCTTCTTTACTAAACCTATTAATTTAGCTTTTATGGACGCTTGACCGTGGCTTGGGGGTTCACGTTACACATCTTATAGATGGAAAGTGAATTTGAATGGTTTGGATTTGCAAGGTAGTCCCTAAAGAATAAAGATGCACTTGAAGTGATGAATTATGCACAAATAAAGTGAAATAAAGTGTTAATTACTAAATGATTAATCTAATATCAAGAAATATTGTTATTATTATCTTGAAATTCTTTTTCAGTGTATATTTTAATTATCATTATTTTCCGCTTCTTTAAGATTTTCTAAACATTATATAGTATAATATTTTATTATTACATTATTCTACTCTAAATGATTTTACTCTATTAGTATTTAAACCTATAAATATAGATTTTGTTCTACACATACCCAAATAATCCGTTAGGCATGGTTTTGGCCACATGAAATCTTCCTTTAAAGGACCCATAATTTAAAATTGGAAGTAGATATTTAACTGTGATGTAGTATATGAAAATAGAATTTTAAATGGTGAAAACCATTGGAAGTTTGTTAGGTCATTACTAATTCAATCTAGATCTTTCATCAATTTAGGCAAATTGAGCCATTCTTTAGCACTAGAAGGATTATTAGCACTAGAATGATTAGGCTAAACCAACTATTCCAAGGCACTAATTTCACTCAATGTGGTTATCTGTTTGAGCTGTTTCGTTTGATTTCTCAAAAAATAAATAAAATATTTAATGAAGAAAAATGATTTTCTTGGAAATGTGTTTTTTATATTAATCTAAATCTATTTAGCTTTCTTTCTTCTTTTCTTGATTCGTAATAATAAATTATATTAAAATATATGAAGTAACAACAAAGAAGCCCCACAAGAGAGTATCAAGTTCATTTGTCTAGTTCCTACATAAACCGATGTGCTATAGTCCTTTTGTCAATAAGACTTTCGCATCAAAAGATGTGATGAATGACAACCCGTCCTCTGAAAAAAGAGGTATTTTTCCCTTCGATTTTTACACGGTTTCTTTGAAAACGAGAAAAAGACTTGAAAATTTCACATAGACTTTGAAATTTCAAAGGAAAGACTTAGAAGTCTCTACTTGATTTGGAAAATACTTTCTCTTCTTATCTTCCAAAGATTGATCGAGTCTCACCACATGGTGGTCCGCCCCTAGCACGCGTTTGTGCATCATGCAATCTTTTGAAAGTGGAGCGGAAAAGTTTGGTTTTCTCTACAGAAAAAAAGCACTTATATTAGGTGAATGGTTGTCGACAAAAGAAAAGAAAGAAAAAGACTTCTCTGGTGACAACGATATTTTTTTTCCACTAGGACAATATATTTTATTGACTCCAAAGTCTAGCCACATTCTTTCACCCAAAAAAAATCCAGCCACATACAGAAATACAATGTTTTCCGGTGCTAGCAAGATTTTTTTTTTTATATGCAGGGAAAATATATTTCATTGACTCCAAATTATGCACACATAAAGTGATAAATTATGCACACATAAGTGTTTATTACTAAATGATTAATCTAATATTAAGAACTTTCGTTATTGTTATTTTGCAATTCTTTTTCAGTGTATATTTTAATTATCATTATTTGCCACAACTTAGTTTAAAATCTGTTGCATTCTTTAAGATTTCCTGAACATTAAATAGTATAATTCTTTATTATTATATTATTCTACTCTAAATTATTTTACTCAATTAGTATTTAAACCTATAATATTTTGTTTAACACATATCCAGATGGTCCCTTGGACATGGTTTTGGGCCTTTGGCTACATGGAATCTTCCTTTAAAGGATCCACGATTTAAGATTGGAAGTAGAGATTTAACTGTGATGTAGTATATGAAAATAAAGTTTTTAAATGGTCAAAACCATTGGAAGTTTGTTATGTTATTACTAATTTAATCTATATCTTTCATTAATTTAGGCGAATTGAGCCATTTTTAATTAGCACTAGAAGGATTAGGCTAAACCAACTGTTCCAAGGCACCCATTTCACTCAATGTAGTCATGTGTTTGAGTTGTTTGGTCTGATTTTTAAAAAAATAAATAAGATATTTAATGAAGAAAACATGATTTGTTTGGGAATAATTTTTTTAATATTAAATTTAAACATATTTAGCTTTCTTTATTTATTTTTTCTTGATCGGTAACTATAAATTATATTAAAATTTAGAAAGTAACAACAAATAAGCTCCATAAGAGAGTATAAAGTTCATTTGTCTAGTGTCCACACTAAACCGATTGACTGTAGTCTTTATGTTAATAAGATTTTCGCTTCAAAAGATGTAACGAGTGACAATCCATCCTATGAAAAAAGAGGCGTTTTCTCCCTTTGATTTTTACACAGTTTCTTTGAAAATGAGGGAACAACTTGAAGATTTCACATAGACTTTGAAATTTCAAAAGAAAGACTTAGAAGTGATCTCTACTTGATTTGGAAAATGCTTGCTTTTCTTATCTTTCAAAGACTCATCGAGTCTTACCACATGGTAGTCCGCCCCTAGCATGCGTTTGTGCATCATACGATCTTGTGGAAGTGGAGCAGAAAAGTTTCCTTTTCTCTAAAGAAAAAAGCACTTATGTTAGGTGAACATTTGTCGACAAAGAAAAGAAAAAAAAAAGACTTTTCTGGTGACAATGATATTTTTTTTCCACAGGGACAATATATTTCATTGACTCCAAAGGCTAGCCACATTCTTTCACCCAAAAAAAAATCAAGACACATACACATATACAATGTTTTACGAGATTTTTTTTTTTACAAGGAAAATATATTTTATTGACTCCAAAGCATGGTATTAAATTCCGGTCATCACCGAGTCGACTCGGGCGAATAGTAGAAGTACCAGTCAGGTCCGAGTCAGATGAGGCACCAGCACAAGCCAAGGACTGTTTCAGAAAAAAAATTAATATATTAATTTATTTTTTTTACAAAGATACTATGAGAGCATTGTATATAGCTCAACTGGTTGAAGTACAATGACAATATGTTTAGATTGGATACTTGTTAACTAGCTCAATTTTCATATTTTTAATAATTTTTTGTTATTTTTTTTTTAAATCAAGATTTTCTTATAATTCTTAGAATGGAGTAGGTCGTACCGGGCACAAAGACTGGGACCTAAGTATAAAACCCTGCTCCAAAAGTCTAGCCACATACTTTTACCACAAAATAATAAATAAAGAAATAAAGAAAATCTAGTCACATACATGATACAAGCTTGGCCTTATATTCACCACAAATGTCCGCTCGGTGGGCGATCAATCCATGGATAATTATACTTTTTAAGTAGACAATCAGTCAATGCCCTTGCCCACTTGCCCCTAGAGAAATTGAGTTGTGAATGGAGGGAGGGGTTGTCATCATGAGTCGTGACAGTTATCTCACTCTTTCCACACGTTATTTAACCGGTGGTTGGACCAATGATTTTGATGGTCACTTAATAGTTTTAAATTATAAGGTATATCTTTTGATTTTTGATTTTCTTTTTTTTTTTTCCTACAAGCTTTGGCTTTGGAATAGAAACTATTAGAATTCACTTTACAGCACAAAAAGAAAATTTGACATGTCAATTGTGGGGTTGTCACCATGACATGAAAATTGTTTAGATGCTTTCTCCCCTCTTTCCACACGTTATTTATTGTGGGGCCACCATCGGTAGACTCGCGATTTTGATGGTCTACGCTTAGGGCCTCTCTATGGAAAATCATGCTTGCTGCTTTTCTGCCCATTTGGTGCAATGCTCTTATGCTTCTCTATGTCAACAAGTGGAAACTCAAGTGTTTTCTTTGAATATGTGAAAATTTATTTGTCAGGGAAGATGTCAATATTTATTTGTCGGGAAGTGGTCGGAACTGCATAAATGAAAATTCGCAAAATGTGAGATTTTTGCATTACGGAAAGATGGAACTGTTTTTTTCTTCTCCCATTCTCTCTGTTTTTTTAACTATGTTGGAATCTTTAACTTGAGCACCCGCACAGCCCATGTATTCACCCCTCGGCATCATTGTGTGTGAAACAACTTATTTACTGAATTTTTTTATATGAATTTAGTGTGCTGTGGATGTCTTTTTGACATGGTGTGATGGCCTATCGTTTGGCATTTGTAAATGTCATATTTCTTTATAAAAATTTTAAATTTTGACCCCCCCCTAAAAGGTTTCAAGCATAAAATAAACGATTTTAGGATTCCTCTATTTTTGAGAAAATAAAACTCTCAGAAGAAAAACTCTCTCAATTCCAGTAAATAAACTTGCACTACTTATGTCATAACGATGTAACACTTAGGTGCTAAAGTAGAATATAGATTTCATTTTAAGAAGGGTCTCCATAGAATCATGTCTAGTCACATACAACTTCAGCAATATATTCACCACAAATGTCCATTCGGTGGGGCCATCCATCCATGGATAAATATAATAATTTTAAGATTGATTCTGACCGTGGACTCGGGGGTATTCTCATAGCCCAAAAGAAAATTTGAAATGAGAATAGCGAGGTTGTCAGTGACAGTTTTTTTTTTTTTTTTTTTTTTTTTTTTTTTTTATATTATATTTTATGCCATCTCACTCTTTTCAGTTTCCACACATTATTAACTGTGGGGCCCATCAGCGGTGGACCCATGATTCTGATGGTTACTTAAAAGTTTTAAGTATCTTTTGCTATTTTATTTTCTCTACGGAGAAAACTCCCGGAATCCAAACTCAAGATGGATTGCTTTTGATGCCCTATTAAATTTTTTCAACTAACCATTTATATCAAAATCTCAAGGTGTTAGTACACCATGAATAGTTTTCAATCATTAGGAAGCCTCAATTATTTTCATTGGATCTGCAAAAATAAATCGTGGGAGAATTCCTGCAATATGCAATTTTTCCCAGGGATGTAACTCTTGCTTGAGAATTTAGATTTCTTAGAGTGACTAAAGAAGGACCTCCAAATTAAAACCCTAGTTTAACCACATATAAATACAAGCAAGCTCAGCCCTAATGACAACCAATGTGCCCATTCTATGAACCATCTATCCATGGATAAATATAGTTTTAAGATTGATTTTGATGGTAAATGGATGTCCATTCACATGCCAGGAGTAGACAATGGCAATGGCACAGCGCTAAAAGGAAATTTGACACGTCAATTGTGGGGTTGTCATCATGACATGAAAGTTGTTAGATGTTATCTCTCCCTCTTTCCACACGTTATTTACGGTGGGGCCGTCACCCGTGGACTCATGATCATGATTTTGATGGTCAATTAATAATAATAATAATAATCTTTTATAAAATAATAATAATAATAATGGTTTTAAACTTTAAAGTTATCTTTAGACAATGAAAAGAAAGGTCTCAGACTCGCAGTCAAGATCCATAAACACCCCTTTCTTTTCTTTACTTGAATTACATTTAAAAAAAAAAGAAAAAGAAAAAAGTGAAGGGAAATCGGTTCAGAGTGTTTTATTTGGTACTTGACAATCATGAGCATTCATGTAGAAATTAAGGACATTGTCACTACTCCTACTAATTTAATTAAAAAAATAAAAAAGAAGCTGCTACTTGAAAAATTACTTTATTAAAAATAAAATTTCGATTTCATTGGTGATTTTGTATATCAAGTGTGTTGATTATTTTATACAGTGATTGGCCAGATCAAAGGACAAAGGGTTTGCGCCTTTTGCAAAATTTGATGCATAAGGACAGTAGCTAATGACAATCGATCACCCAGAATTTTGTTGATTGAGTGATTTATTTAATAACGTTAAGGGTCATGCATTTGCAATGAGGCCCACCAATTATTGTATACGGAGGTAGGAGGGTATTTATTCGATGAAATCAGCAAATGTTCTTTTCCATTATTTTTTCTTATCTCTCTTCTATAAATACCAAGTGAATCTCCTTAAATCTCATCACCTCATCAGTGTTGCTTGAAACCTATACCCATCTGAGAGCACTACTGATGGACCACCTCAACTCCTTCCCTTTTACTAAAGCATCATGTTGTTTCCTTCTCTCTCTTCTTGCCTTCTCACTGCAGCTGCTTATGCTCTTTGAAACAACGCTCTCCTTTTCATTCACTGGGAGTCACAACAGTTCCTCATCAAACTGCCTTCATCATGAGAAGTTTGCCTTGCTTCAACTCAAGCATGGCTTTTTTATAGATCGTGGCTACTATAACTCTTCTTCAAAGCTCGATTCTTGGAATCCAGCCACCGATTGTTGCTCTTGGGAAGGCATCACATGCGACGAGGCTACGGGTCACGTGATTGGACTTGATCTTTGTGAGCCTAGGGTTTCGATTGAAGGTCAAATAGACTCTAGCCTCTTCAGTCTTCACAGCCTCCAAATGCTCAACCTTTCTTGGAACAATTTCTATCCTAACCCAATACCCTCTGGGCTGGGCCACCTCACCAATTTAACCCATCTTAACCTCTCATTATCAGAGTTTACTGGCCAAATCCCATTCGAAATATCAAGATTGACCAAGCTTGTTTCCCTGGATCTCTCTTCAAACAACCTAAAGCTCAAAAACCCAAACCTTACAACAGCCATTGGAAACTTATCCAGCCTCCAAGAACTCTTTCTTGACAGGGTAAACATCTCGGAGGAGCATGGTGGCAAGTGGGCTCAAGCCATATCCGTCACAATGCCTAATCTTCAGAGGTTGAGCTTACAATATTGTGGTCTTCAAGGACCCATTGATCCATCTCTTTTTTGGATTCCTGATCTATCTCAACTCTCATTGGATGGAAACAATCTCTCCTCCATTGATGTACCTAATTTCTTGGGTGTCTCATGTGCTTTGACATCTCTCACCCTTAGAGACTGTGGTTTGTATGGAAAATTTTCTAAGAGTATTTTCTTGATGCCAAATCTACAAAAACTTGACATTTCAAACAATCCACATCTCACCATTGATTTTTCAGAATTTCCTCAAAACAAAGCTTTGCAGAGCTTGTTCCTGGGAAACACTATCTTTCATGAGAAACTATTGAATTCCATCAATAATCTCAAGTTCTTAAAGGAATTATCGGCTTGGAATTGCAATCTCTCTGGTTCATTACCTTCTTCAATTGCAAACCTCACCCAACTTGAGTACTTGGACCTTTCATTAAATAACTTTGGTGGTATGGTTCCTTCTTCAATCTCAAACCTCACCCAACTTGAGCACTTGGACCTTTCATCAAATAACTTTAGTGGTAAGGTTCCTTCTTCAATTGCAAACCTCACCCAACTTGAGTATCTGGGTCTTTCATCAAATAATTTCAGCGGTCCAGTTCCTTCATCCTATGGAGATGAGCTCAAGCATCTCATTCATCTTGAATTATACTACAATTCACTTGAGGGATCTATCCCGTCATCTCTGTTTTCTCACCCAGCATTGCGATACTTGGATCTCTCTTACAATCAATTTAGTGGTTACCTTCCCGACTCTCATAATGAATCATCCTCAGTTCTGAAGGGGATCTCCTTGAGTAACAACAACCTGCAAGGGACAATTCCTAGGTTGGTCTTTGAACTCACGAAGCTACAATCCCTTTCTTTGTCTAACAACAACTTGAGTGGCACTATAGCACTAGATATGTTCAAAAACTCCAAAAACTTTTTAGAACTCGACCTTTCAGACAATGGCTTGTCAATCATTAATAGTAATAGTAGTTCCCATCTAATCCCCTCATCTCAAATGTTTGGTCTGTATCTTAGTGCATGCAACATTAGTGAATTTCCAAACATCATTCAAAATCTTAATCAGTTGCAATCACTGGATCTCTCGAAAAACAAAATACATGGTGAAATACCCACATGGATTTGGGAGGTAGGAAATGGGAGTTTGTATCAGCTTAATCTTTCTAACAACTTCTTGGAGAGTTTTGAGCATCCCTTGCCTGAGTTTTCATCAAGTAGTTTAGAAATTATTGACCTTCATTCTAACAGATTGCAAGGGTCGCTTCCAATCCTACCACATCAAGTTTACTTTCATGACTATTCAAATAACAATTTCTCCTCCATCATTCCAGCCACTATAAACTTCACTTCCACTCAATACTTTTTTCTTTCAGGCAATAATGTCAGCGGAGAAATTCCTTCATCAATTTGTAAAGCACGCTTCCTTGAAGTCCTTGATCTGTCTAGAAACAACTTTAGTGGAAAAATTCCTACTTGTCTCGGTAAAATTGGCAATTTCCTCAAGATTTTGAATTTGCAAAGAAATGTTTTTCAAGGCAATGTGCCTGACACGTTTAAAAAAGAGTGTGGTCTGAGGACACTCAATCTGGATAGCAATGAACTAGAAGGGCCAATACCGAAGTCATTAGCCAACTGCAAAACATTGGAGGTTATAGACATGGGAAACAATCGTCTAAATGATACCTTCCCATTCTGGTTTGATAGTTTATCGGATTTACGTATTTTGATCTTACGATCCAACAAATTTCATGGTCCTATTGCTCATTCCCATGCCAAAAATCTCTCATTCCAATTTCTGCAAATCTTTGACATTTCTTCCAATTCTTTTGTGGGTATTGTTCCGCTAAATTTTTTTCTGAATTGGAAAATGATGGAAGGAGGAGGTGGTTTAGACTCGAGTTCCAACAACCAAGTTGTCAAGTACCGATCTCGATATGGCTATTACTATCAAGATTCCGTGATGGTGACAATGAAAGGGCTTTATTTAGAGGTGGTTAAGATCATCACTGCATTGACCTCAGTGGATCTTTCAAACAATAGATTTGAGGGGGGAATTCCAAAATCAATATGCAACCTCAAGTTACTCCATGTGCTCAACTTCTCACAAAATGGCTTCGATGGCTCAATTCCAGCATCTTTGGAGAATTTATTACAGCTTGAGTCATTAGATCTTTCAAGGAATAAGTTATCAGGGAATATCCCTTGGCAATTGACGAGGCTCACATTTCTTGCAGTCTTGAATCTCTCAGAAAATCTCCTCTCTGGAAGAATACCACAAAACCAACAGTTCCTCACATTTACCAATAGTTCTTTCCTTGAGAACATTGATTTATGTGGATTGCCACTATCAAGAAAATGTGAAGATATTGTGGCTACATCACCATCAACCTTTAGTGGTTTTGGCTTCGATGGAGTTGGAGAAATTGATTTGGAATTCATGTGGATGGGATTTGGAATTGGAGTTGTATTTGGGATCGGAGTGATCTTCTGGACTCTAGCACTATGGAGGAGAGGAAGTAGAAAATACATGCAACTCATTGATAGAATGTTTGTTCATAATTTTTCAATGATTGCATCATATGTACACCGGTAAGATAACGAAGGAGAATACTTGAAGGAAAGATGATGATGAATTTGCAGTGTACAAAAGGAATGGAGTCTATTCATCGATGGCTGTGTCTTTTACTATCAATATGAAATTGTGAAGCATGTGTAATCAATACTTTTGTAGCTTATTTTACACTTATAGAAAATATGCAAAGCTATTTGTATAAAACCCAATAAAGGTAACTAACAATTTTATTCAAGTGCGTTTTTTTTTTTTCGTTTTTTGAGGCCGTATCTTTTCTTAAAAGATATACGACTTTTTCCTCTTCTATGTTTTTTTATTTAATTTTTCCTGACTCCTCATTTGAAGCATCTTTATGCAAAACCAAGGAAAACTTAGCTCATTTTCGTGCTTGTCCTCGTGCAAAAGTGGATGCACCAAGCAGATTACACACTATCAACGCATTCTTAATTAGGAAAAATAAAGAGTTTGAAAATAATTGAGATCTTATCTCAATTGGGAACTTGATCAGATTAAAGATGAGACTAAAGCATGATGATGTGGATAAGAAAAGGGAAACTCTAATTAATAGGAAATGTAAGGATTCCTAAAACTTCTCCAATTAAAAATTGAAACACGATTGAAATATCAAAATCCCTAAAATTTCTCTCAAAAAATTGAAATTGAAATTGATTTGAGATCCAATTTCTCAAAGAGTTTTTTGTATATTCCCCTCCTAAGGTTTCCATGATTTGTAAATAGGTCCTTATGGTTTCAGTATTTGTAAATAGGCCCCTACTTTTTAATTTCAATACCTTTCATGTCCCCAAAATCAGGATTTATATTGAAAATGAGAACCCACCAAGAGATTTGTATTAAACTTTTATAAAAATGACATATTTGCCCTAGTATCCATTAAACAAAACTGAGCATATTATTATCTACCAAAATATCATTATTTATCCCAATTGCCAATAGTCTCTCTCAATAACTCTTTAATGCACATCAAGCCTAGTCATATATTTTAAAACTTTCATCAATTTAACAGTGGGTCGTGCTTGGATTGAATCAATTATAACCAATTATAAGCACAGGTGTTTGTTATCATTATGATCTATTTAGATTTAATAAAATAGAGCATGTATTGATAAAAAAAAATGATTTACATATGGTTATTCTCTCCCACTAAATGTAATTATTAATATTACAAGCTTTGAAAAAAATAGTTCCAAACTTTTGAATCTATGCACATGGGGATAAAGAAATGGGCGAAAGTGTCATTTCACTCTAAAGACTTTTGGTGGTTGGAAGGGTAGGACACGAAAGGCATTAAAATGTAAAGACAGGGGCAAATTTATAAATACTAAAACCATGGGGGCCTATTTACAAATCATCGAAATCTTAAGGAGACATATGCAAAAAGCTCTATCTCAAATTGAATTGAAATTAGAGTCCAATTTTGCATTCCATTGTAAAATTGAACTCTAATTTCGAAATCGAATCCTACCGCTATAGTATATAATAATTGAATTGAACGGAAAAATGAACAGCAATGCACTCTGAATTTTAGGGAAAAATGCGAGTAATACATCATGTTAAAAAAAAAAGTCTATGTATAGCTACATGTAGAGAATATCAGCGACACAAGTCATAATCTTTTGTTTTAGCGAAAATACAAGGAAATCTAATAATACATATGACTTCTATAAACCGTCTTAACATTATTAACATGTAGATGAGCTTCTTTCTGATTGAAGTGCCCATATTGAAATGTGTTAGCCACTTGTAGTTTCAACCCTCGAGAAGATGAAGCACCTCTGATAAGCAAAGAAGCCACTTTGTCATGGCTCCGAACCCAATTAGTTGATAAATCGGATCCGGGGTGTGAAATTAGGGCTAATAAAAAAATTCGCCCTTATTTCCCGAAGATTGAAGTCCGCTGTGAGGATTGTGTGGTTGAACCTCATTAATCAAATAACCTGCAGAACTTAACCTGTAATCACATTCATTAATCATGTATGGATATTAAAGCAAGTATGCATTTCGTCCCATTTATATATTTAAGTTTCGAAGACAGAAGACATATAAAGTTTATATATACATCATGACCAACCCAAAAACTGAGCTCCTGTAACAAAAGATATTCAAAGTAGAATAAGACAGGTCCAAAATATCCAAAAGATGAAATCTACAAGTCTATATATCAGGTGTCCCCATGTCTCGCTCACAGATGTCGGGAATGATGACGTTAAGCTATGTCATCGGCACATCACTCACGTAACTCGTCCTCCTCCCACGACTGAGGATCCTCTGGGATCTGCTCGATGACCGAGTCAAGTGGTCAACGTAGATGGTGCCGTCTGCACATAAAGGAATATAGGATCAACAATATGTTGGCAAGAAGATAAGCAAAATATAATATTCATAATATGTTTCAAAAGAGAATATAGACAATTATATGATTATAAGATAACAAAGCCAGAAGCTAGGCATATAAGCAAGAGTAAATATAAGAATCAATTAGCAATATAAGTCCTAGCAAGTTCTAACAAGAATAACCATCCATGTGATATGCAATGCGCAAGTAATAGGAGACTCCAAGGATGTCCTAGCCATCTCCCGGGCGTATCAAGCCGTGTTTGGACGTATGGTGAATTGAAGTAATGTGATGTGAAGCATCAAATCAAGAGAGGATAAAATATGAGGAGTTATGATTGTATTTTGTTTTTAGTTGTTTGGTATGAAATATTTTTTGACTTTTTGTTTATAAAAGTGAAGCTTTTTTGTCTTTTAGTGGAGAAAGGAGATTGCTTTTTTTTCTTTTTTTGAAAAAGATGGAGATAATTTTGAAATTATATATGTACTTTTAATATGACCCCTTGTCTTTTCTTGTTCGGATAATAGAGGATTTACCTCACCTCACCTCACTTCACCACACATCCAAACATGCCCAAAAGTCCGACTCTAGTGGAATCCAAAGCTACATACTAGGGATAACAACGTCGTCCTAGTCGACCGCCATTATCCTGCGATATGGATGACGTCCTAGCCGACTGCACACCCTAGTATCCGAGAAACCGGCCCACTCAATTGTCATCAAATTGCAGTTGGCCATGAATGCAAGATGATAATGATGATGATAATGTGGCGTGACACAAGATCCAAGACAAGCACGGATGGCTAGAGTCCAAGTACAAGGCAATAAGTTGAGGGCTACTCTAAGTCAAGCCAAGATAGAAGACAAGTTTCCATGAGTAGTCCTCATAACAAGTCTATCTACATGTGTTGATCAAGTACGAGCTAACAATGTACCTAGGGATACCTTCTAGGTCCAGTCCAACCTAGTTCTAACAAGTTGTGCTACAAGTTATATGGAGGTTCAAGAGTAGAGTGTACAAGGTAACCCAAGCTACGGATACAGGTTTATGTGGACTGCCATTATCAACAAAATGTGGAAACACTCAGGCAACACCACCATAGGCCTTCGATAGTTTTGGCTTGGATGGAGAAAAAGAAATTGATTGGAGATTCATTTGGATTTGGACTTGGATTTGAATTTGGATCAGTCGTTTGGACTTTAGCACTTTGGAGGAAGGGAAGTAGAAAATATATGCAACTCCTTGATAGAATGTGTGTTCATAGTTTTTCTAGTGATTGCATCAATTGTACATCAACATAAATAATAAAATTGTTAGTGAATGAGAAGGCATGAAAGAATTTTCACAATAAAGAAAAGAAATTGAGTTTGACTCATCGATGTTTCTGTAGTAAACTACCAACTAGAAATTGTGGCATGTGTAATCAATGTTTTTGTAGTAATGTAAAGTTGATTATATGAAAATTTAATGAAAAGTAACAAATAGTTTTATTTGGGCAATAAGAACAAGTACAAACTCTTCAACCTAATTTCTTGATGTTTTTTCTATAGTGAAAGGTGGAATTAAAGACAAGATTTTTTTCTTCAAGTTTGAGTGGGTTTGTTTTGTTTTGAGAAAGTTGCCGTGTTTTGAGTCCAAGTGGGTTTGTTATTGTCAACAATAAAGATTTAAAGCTGGTTGGAATAAGTTATGCTTACGACAAGGTTAAAAGCAATAATATATTATTATAAATTACAATTATGTATTTGAGCGAAAAACCAACTAATGCTGCGGATAATGAAATATAAGCGATCTATAAACTACAATTACATGGTTCCTCTTTCATAAGTATATACTATTTCAGATAATTTACTAACAGATAAGAGATGAGATTACATGTGTAGTGCTCAGATAAAATAAATTCCCTCCTTTCATTGTACTCGATCTTTACAGCTCATGCCAATAATCATCAACTGTGTCAACACTACCAGAGAGGGATCAGTTCTGTTTCAGCAGTAGTAGAGAGTGACTCATTATGCTATTAGCAATATATAACTACTTTGACTGAACTTCGTCTAAGTGGGTCATTTGGACCGTTGGGATGAGCTGTTGCTGTTGGGTGCATGGGTCCATGACTTTTATCACTCCCCCTCAAGCTAAAGGGTGGTGGTGGTCCGACCTTTAGCTTGTCTCGTATTCTACGAAAAACATCCTTTGAGAGGGCAAAGCCACCATACGGTGGTGCTGCATCATACTAGCATATGCAAGTGGGTGGAGCCCACCTTTAAGAAATCCAATCCATTCATTGATTCTAACACCATCTGTGGGATATACATATAAAATATTATTCAAATCAATAATATGCACACCATTGGATTAACCAAATCCTGAACACATGATTCAACTTTATTAACTCTCTCTCTTTCCTTATGGAAATAGAAGTTGGGCATATATTTAAAATCAACAGGTCAATTAACGGTAGGCCCCATGAAATACACTTTGAAGTTATATATGCAAAGAACAGAATGTGTGTAAAAGTCGATGGACGGATTGGATTTTTTAAAGGTGGGCCCCACCAACTTGCATATGCGGAATGGCTTTATAAATACTAGTTGAACCTGCCCGTGCTTGTCCTATGCAAATTCACCCTTGTGTGAAAGTACTTACTTAGAACATAAGAATTTGCAATTTTTCATAAAAGAAATTGGACAATTCTTACTTTCTAATTAAAATAATAATACCATAATTTATTAATTACAAGGCCCTATAAAAGCTCTGATTAGGGGTGCACATTGGTGATTCAGATCGGTTTAAAGGGGAAACTATCAACCAAACCGAACCCATTGGTTTTATATTTTCTGAAACCAAACCGAACCGCCCATGTGCTCAAACCGAACCAAACCGAACCTTGGTCCATCAAATGGAATGATGAGAAACTATAATGAATCCTAAAATGGTCATGTGATTGAATGGCTTAAGCCAGGTTCAGACAACTTTTCAGGCCAATGAGTTGAAGAAGTTCGAATTTTTTGGTAAAATACACCAACAAAATAGTAAGGCATGTACCTATTTCTCTACAGAAAATCTGGACTAGACTACATTACTTTTTCCAGACCAATGCATTCAACACAAAAGGGACTAGTTTTTTTTTTTTTGCTAGCAACATGGGTTCGAGTGAAATGTAACCCCAATTTTGAACTAATTGAGATGGGCCTCTTCATAGTTCACTTTCTCTTAGGTCAGATCAAACTCCTCAGTAGCGCTAAAAATCCAATAATGCACACTTCTTGTTGAACTTTCATCAAACATATAACATACAAGTAGAATATTACTCAAGATAATACATACGATCAGTTCGGTTTAAGCGATTAACCGTGGGTTCAAACCGATAACCGATCGATGTAAAGCAGTTTCAATAATTTTCAAACCGTTGACCGAACCGATCTACATAAAATCGATCCGAACCGTCCGGTTCGGTTTTGCGGTGATACTGGAATTTTTGTGCAGCCCTAGCTCTGATGTGATGTGATGTGCTGTTCTGTTAAGTGCAATTTTGAAAACATGGATAGAATACATGTTTTAAGCTTTTCATAACTGAGATTTTTTTATCGACAAGAAAAGAAAACTATAAAGGAAAATAATGCAAATCATTTTACAACACAAATGTAGGCACTTCCTTTCCAAAGAGAAAAATATAGGCGCTACCTCTTTGCTTTCTAACCTGAAAGTGCATCTGAACTTTTTTTATTATTATTATCTGAAATGACTCAGGTATGTGCTTCTTTTTTTATTTTGCTGAAAGGGTAATTGTATTTAAAAGCAAAGAACAGAACAAAGACTTTTAGAGAAAAGTCCCCAAAGAGATTACCAGAGGCAAAAGAACAAAAGGGAAAAGAGAAAGGAGCCAAAAAAAAAAAAAAAAAAAATACAATGAGCTAGATAGAGGAGTATGAACTCCCAAAAAAATGAATCAAGCTTTTAAGTTGAAACCCATTGAAAGGCTTGGCAATGTGACCCAAGAAGACAAGCAGCAAATCTTGGTAATGTGTTTCTTTAGTTTGAAATAAAAATTGTAGAGATCAAAGAATATTACATGTGGGGATTTCATAAATAGAGAATCCATTCCAAAGAAAGAGTGACAATAATAGTTTTAGAATTTGGCTTTGTGTATGCCCAACTCCCATCACACCAGAGAATTCATTCCGAAAGGCCCATTTGGATTTCTGAAACGTAGTTGTTCAGTAGTCAGCTCACCTTTTAATCTCTCTTTATAAACAACTACTCATTCTAAAGAACAAAATAATTGTGATTTACATTCATTGGAGTTCTCCAAACACATGATTACCATAAAGACTGTCTAGTTTAGATATACTTTACAGGCACCAAGGGACGAAGAAGAGTTTTATCATCTTACAACGCCTAAAAATTATATAGAGTTTAGGTCTCCATGAAGAATTATACAAACCAGTATAGAATAGTAAAGCTGCAGAAGTATACTACTATCAAAATATAAAGTCTCAACTGAAACAAATTCCCCATTCTCTTTTAAGGAATTAATTTCCAAACAAGTCGATGTATCCATTACAAAATATCAATACATTTACCATGATCCGTAGTTCACCAACATTGCACCAAATATGGAAAACTGACCACCAAATCCATCCAGAAATAAGATGGCATGTTCCAAGAAGTAGGACATACATAGAAGTAAATAGAAGAGTCTATTTACCTTGGATCGAACTAACAACAAGTTCTATCAGAGGACCCACAAAAGCTCCTTGGAATAGATAAAATAAGTAAAATAAATAAGTACGGAAAAAATCAAGTAAAAATATTGATAAGCCCCTTGGAAACAACCAAAGGATGGTGGATTGGCTAAAGTTCAACTTCAGGGACAAATAATAGGCCAGAATTGACGTTTGATGAAAGTATAAGTAGAGAAAGCTGAAAAGAAATTTGTAATTTGTAATATGCTTTGAAGGCTTCACAAATGACAGGTCTGATGGCACAATCAATAAAAGTTTGTTTTCTTGTTCGGATCCTCATAAACTGACTGCAGGTAACTAGGTTTACACGTAAATGAAGGTTCACGAGTATGGATAACCTCAATTGCCCGGCTTTGTTCTGTCACAATGAATAACAATAACTAGAGTTACAGGTAATCTAACTATAAGGCAAATGATTCTTGAGGATTCAAAAATGGCCCTGATAGACAATAAGAGCAGTTTATAAAATACCTTTGTACCTTAATAGCAAATGAGTCAAACTCATTCATTTATTAAGTCAATCCTAAATGTTTGAGTTCCTAGCAACAAACTATTTTGGCCAAATAAGCCATTATCTTGACTTGAAGTTCTAGCAGTAAAATAAAAGGCCCTGAAAATAATGTCTGATAAGAAGACCAAAGACAACTTTTTAAGTAAAACAGAATTGAAATATATTGCATTAAAGTAACTGTCAAATGTAAGAATAAAAACGAGACAGATATTCAAAATCAACCTCCAAATACAAGAACCATAAGATAACTGCAGATATAAGCCTCCCAGAAATATGATGGGGAAAAACTACTTGTGAAACAATAAGGCGGCATTAAAAGTAACATCGCATTTTTTTCTAACTTGTGAATGAAACACAGCCTGTTCAGACAACGCCTTTCCCACAGAAGAAGATAATCTTATCATGTGAAACTTTTAAGTAAAATTATGTTACTGCCTACCAGCATACATCTAAAAATTCTAGTATAACAAGAATAAACTCCTGACTGAGGACGAAAGCATGATTTAGAAGAGTAGATAGTGCACTTCTCACTAATCTTCAGAGAACTATTAAAGCACTACCTTCATCCAAACATTGCAAGAAGTTACTGCTTCTCATACATTTAAAAGGCACAAATCCTTTATTTAGGGACAAATTCACAGAAAAAGAGAATAAGGAAATTGAAAGTCCTTAAAACTATAAATTTATGAATATGTTTAACTTATGAATATGTTAAACGACCATCAAAATGAGATTCAAGTAAATGGACGGATTCAAGTAATAGGCATCAGACTTCTACACACCAGACAGTCCTTTGTGAAATTTCACAAAGTTTTGCCACAAATCCAAAATTTAGAGGAAAATACTATTCATACCAGCTATGAAGAACCTAAGAGATATCTGAGTCACTGGGACGATGAAAGAATCTGAGGAAAAAATAACAGAGAGTGCTAGAGTGAGGATTTGGAGGAAATAAGAAAAAAAAAAGTCTTCTCTGGATCTAGAAACCCATTCATAATTTTAGGCTATTCATCAAAAGAGAATCTACCTTGGAAACAGAAAATCAAGAAAAAAATCTAAGCAAGAAAAAAAAATCAAAAGAGAAGGTGTTGAAGAAGAATATGGTAGTGATGTGTTTTTTTTTTCTAGAGATACTGTGGAGGAGATCGAAATCATACCTAGCTCGTGTCTAGGGCATTCCAGAGAGTAACGAAGCATCGAGAGAAGAAATTAAAGACTCGTGTTTATCACTTTGCAGTCCATTTGGCAACTTCGTATCTTAAGTGGGCCCACAAGTAGAGGTGGGTGTGTAGAGAATTTCGGTTAAGCATGTCAAGCAGGCAAGACACTTTCTTCCCTTTTAGTATAAGGGTTATAGATATCAACTATTTGCTCACATGAGGATACAAAGTGGGTGACAAGTGAGCCAATAGCAACTTTCTCGCGGAGAAAACGATAGTCGACATCGATGTATTTTGTTCATACATGAATGACCGGGTTAACTGAAAGGTAAAGTGCATTGATGTCGTGCGCAAAAGATAATTGGAGGACTTTTGAGAAAAAACTCCGATATCCCCGAATATAAAACAAATCCAAGTGATTTGTGCTGTTGTTGATGCGAGCTATCGAGACTCTGCTTAAGTGCTAGACAGAACCACTGTGTTGATTCTTGGTTGTCCAAGAAACACAATTTGCACCAGGAAAAATACAGAAACGTGTGGCGGAGTGTATTGAGGAGTGGGCTCCACCCGAGTAGTATTGAAAAATATTTATGCTCAATTTTTTTTTTCTTTGCTTGCCTACAAAAACCTAAAGATGCTAATAGAGGCAGCATAAATACTTTTCAATACTCCCCCTTGGGTGGAGCCCCCTCCTCAATAGAGCGCCGGGTAAGAGGACACCTTGCCCGATCTACATCGGAAAATCCACATAGGTTTGATGAAAATCGAGATATAATTTGTAGCCCATAATTTAAAATTCCTTTTTATGCATCAAATGATTCTTTTGATGGCTTCACAATGACCTTCATTTGGCGCATCCATGAATTGGCAAACCAAATTGACGGCAAGCGCTAATTCTGGCCGGTAAGAGTCTAATTGCAAGGGGCCAACGACACTTCAGTATGACGTACCATCAACCTCTACTATCTTGCTGCCATGAAGATTATGATTTACAGCTAATGGAGTATTTATGTGTTTTGAATGAAGCATTTTTGTCTTGGTTAAGAGATCTTGAGCATATTTATATTTTTTTGAAATGTGAGAGAAGAAAAGGACCAAGCAAATTGCACTTAAGTTCTCCTTTGGTCTAGTTTGAATTCCTAGACATTGGCTGGGGATTCAATAGAACTGGAAGTTATCCAAAATGTTGGCCAAAGTTATTCTGGAACAGTCTCCTTAAGCCTTCCATAGCATGCTTTGCTTGGAAGTTGTTCCACAACAAACTTCCGACCAGCAAATGGGCATAGTTGACTAGAATTAAGTTGGCTTCAATTTACCTGCTTTGTGGATCTCATCAAGAATCAGCATACAACCTCTTTTTGGACTGTCTGTTTGCTGAGAACAGCCTTTTACCTCAGAGGTAAGAGGTGGCAGTTCTCACTTGGCTGTCCTGGGTTCTAACCTTGTGCATGCCACCTTCGCTCACCAAAGGGCTTCACCAAGGTCTACAAGCTTCACCCGAGGGCAAAAAGAAATGTTCGTTTGCTTCTACTGTCAAAGACTGGTGCAATTCCAATATTGCGGTCCTTCACAATGTTCCCGGTGCCTCCTTTTGGAATCACTTCTAAACCTACTCTTGCAAGAAAGCAAAGTTTGGGCTAGGAGCCACCTTCATCATCATCATTTTAGGCCCATGGAAGACCAGAAACTTGGCTATTTTTACTGATCAAAAGTGTTTTCTCTAGAAACTACCATTTCTCTTTTAATTACCGAATCTTCTCTCTCTAAGCTAAAATATCTTCTTCCTTCTCTAGCTTTAGGTTTGGAGTCTTTTTTTTTTTTTTTGATGTAAATTGATCTCTCCCAATTGTAGGTTAAGCCCTGTTTTTACAGGGCTATTGCTTAATTTGGTTTCAGTTTTTGGGTTTGGTCTGTATTTTCCCTTCTCTTTTCTATACAATTTTGCCTTCAAGGTAAAAAAAAAGAAGCTAAAGTAACATCTAAGACCATATATGAATTATAATAATTTCATCCTCTATATATTTAGGGTCCCCCACCCATACTTTCATGAGCTAAAAACTCTTCATCTTTCTTGGAGAGCCATCTGTGAAGGTCAAAAGAAAAATCAGATTATGAAAACAAATTAATCTTTACAACATATCAAAATCACGACATTTAAAGATTCACATTTATATAACCTTAGGGTATATAATTGATGCATTTATTTTTTTGCGTAAAGGAAAGTGTAAGGATTAAAATCCTACTATAATTAGTATTGGCAAATTAACTACACCAAAAACAGCAAATAGGAAGGACCCAGAACTGTTCCTAACAAACACTGGAACAGTTTTAAACCACTACAAAAACAGGCGTTCCTAAATGATTGAAATGGGTACAAACCGTCCCAAATAAGAGGTTTTGGAATGGTTTATAACACTTCCAAAAATTCCTGGAACCTTTCCAAATACAAATTATTGGAACGGTTTCTAACACTTCAAAAAATTTCTAAAATCGTTCCAAATTCAAATTTCTGGGCCTAAGTTAGAACCATTCCTGATTTTCAGGAAGGGTTCAAAACTGTTTCATAACCATTTTATAACCCTTTGGGCTGGGCTCCCTTGTTAAGTTGTTAGGGCCACACAATTAACTCAGGCCAGTTTCTTTAGGCCCAAATGCTACTCACACCCAATACCATAGGCCTGTCAAGCCCTTGTATAATGAATCCACACCCAATCCAACTCACGCCGGCGTGTCAAGCTTGGATTGTGATACCAAGCCAGCTCCATAACAAATTTTATTTTTATGTTCTCTCTCTTTGATGTGAGAGAAATTTAAACATTTTAAGACAATATATTTTTATTAGTCAATAAATGATATTGCCATTAACAGACATATATAGGGTAGTATATGGGTAGGTCAATTGCAGTGGCCAAAACCAAAAGCCACTCTAATCCAACTCAGATTGGAATTTATGAACCCGATAACTGTTAGAATGTAAGGCTTACTTGCAGAACTTTCAGCAGAAAATCTTGTGTAAGGTTTTTATTTTCTATAGTTTCTTTAAACAACCACAGTACCCTTTTAGTTGTAAAATCTTCTCTCCCTTCATTGAAGCTTTCTATTGGACTCAGAAAAAAAAATATTAAACAAAATAATGTTGCCTTAGAAAAAGAAACCTAACCTTGTCTCTGCTAGATATTTAGGCGCATTAAACATGCTTTCCATGCCACCAGCCACAACAACATCATTAATACCCAACTGGATACTTTGGGCTGCAAAGCATTGTTGCTGCAGAAGAGAGGTGAAAGTGTCACTACATTTCTTATACCTTCAAAAAGAAAAGAAATCTCGTCTAAACTCTAAAGATCTTGCTCACCTTTCATTCCTGAAGAACAGACTTTATTAATAGTGGTGCAGACAACTGAGTTAGGGATTCCTGCACCTAAGGCAGCCTGCCCCAAATTTGCACTCAGAACATTTCCAAAGAAGATCTCTTGTACAACGTTGGCATGAACATGTGCCCTTTTAAGAGCACCTAAAAATCAAAATGCAGGATTATCATAAAACCAAACCTTTCAATAATACGCCAAAAAGACACAGCATAAAGAAGATGAGATCTTACACTCAATTACAATAGAACCCAACTTAGTGGCAGGTAAAGAGGAAAGGGAGCCAAGGAATCCTCCCATCGGTGTGCATGCAACACCAACAATGCATACATCTGCCTAAGGCAATACATGAAAACTATCGTACCGAAATCACATAAAATATATACTTAAAAATTCTAACATAAGAAGAAAATATATTCCCCAAAGAAAGCAAAAGCAACCACACAGGAGTAGACAAGAAAATAAAATGGATTTTAGAAAAATGATAGACCACTAGAATAATAAATCCCAATAAAGAGAAGGGAGTGTGTGTGTGTGTGAGAGAGAGAGAGAGAGAGAGACAGAAAAATCCCCTAAGGGCTACTAGAATGGATTACTAGTTCTAATTTAACCAATTAATGCAGCGGAAATAAACCAATCAGACAATATAGAACTAACTATCTACCAATCACACACCACAAGAAGGCAGACACAATATTTAACGTGGAAACCCTATCCAAGGAGAAAAACCAGAAACCAGAAATCAAGAGTTCACGAACAGTTACAAGATATACTCACTAGCTCCTTTACCTCAGTCTGTACCTCGACTTAAGGACTGTAGTTATTCTTGCAAAGAATCCACTGACACGACATCCACCGCGCCCCGTTCTCCTTACTTGATCTCTTCGCACCTTGCCAACCAAGATGATCAATCTTCTACAAGAAAAGTAGAAGCAGCAACAACCTTCTAGAGCAACCTTTCAGAATGAACTCTCAATGGCTCTAGAGAATAAACTCTCTTTAAGATATCTCTGACTCAAATCAATGAGAGTTGTGATTGTGGTCGTCTTAGGGTTGAGAGTAACACCCTATAAATAGCCCCAAATTCGTGCCTAAAGATGCTTAGGACTAAAACCAGCAGTTTGAGCACAATTAGAATAGCAGTTTCCAAAATTCGTAGTTCACTGTGCTTGGTTCGCTCGAGCGGTCATTGGGTGTGCTCGAGCGGACAAGCCTCTGTTTTAGCGCTGGGGCAAACCGACCTGTTCGCTCGAGCGGATATGATGGTCGCTCGAGCGGACCCCTCTCTGGTTGATCCGGGAATTCAGTAATTTTTTCTCCAGCAGACTTCTTCTAATTCTTTCATACTTTCTTCTTCTGAATCCTTCCAACCTTCTATCTTCATAGTCCTTTTCTAAATAAAAATTACAACTCAAAAGACCCAGAGTTTTGTCCAACCCATGAATTTAGCCAACACTAAAATTCCTAACAATCTCCCCCTTTGGCAATTCATGTACAAAACTCCCTAAGACAATACAAATTGATCTACCAAAAAGAAACCCAAAATACATAAAAAAATCAGCATAAAAAAACAAATGCAGATCTACATTGTCTTTGACTCAGATTGATCTTCTTATTGTCTCTAGCTCTCCCTAGCTTCAATATTCTCCCCCTTTTTGTCCACAATTGACAAACAATTTTCTTCAAGTAGCTTCTGTCAATCTGGATTTTGTAGCTCCCCCTCAGATAGACTCCCCCTTAAGATGATCTTCGTATCAGCACTGGGGTGGGGGCGTGATCTTGTAGATCAGGGGTGATGAAGCTTTGGCACACACACTTGCATTTTCAGATAGTTCAGCATAGTGTGTACCAAGACAGATGAAAGGTCTTCTTTCTTGACCCAGACAGCTTTAGTTTTCATAGGTGACGCTTCCTTCTGCTTTTTCCATTGCTTTTGGTTTAGAGATTTTCGCAGCTTATTGCAATGGGATCGAATGTGTCCTTTAATTCCACAGTGATGGCAAGTGGGAATTCGTTCAGGACGTCACACATTCTTCTTCTTGGCAGCTGTATTTGTAACATGAACAGCAGAATTAGTAACAACTGAAGTTTGAACAAAACAATTATTATCTTTGGCTTTTGATGTAGATGCTCCGTCAGCGTAGCCAATGCCATTCATGTTAGTCTTTGCCTTTTGACTGCACAGGATCTCATCAAGTTTTTAAGACCCAGTATTCATCCTGTTTAGGGAAGCCTTTGCTTGTATCCAACTCAGAAAGAACCATCTCGAGTCTTCCTTGCAAGTCGGTATTCTCAGCTTTCAAGGTCTTCATATCATGATTAATCAACTCACACTTCTGTGCTTCAGCAGTCAATTCATCTGCCAATTTGTTATTTTCAGCCTCTAAGTGACTCACTTTTATAAGAACTTCAGACAATTCAGCTTTTAAAGAAGTATTCTGCTCTTCAGATTCTTTCCAGCGTGTAACCACTTTTTCATTCATCTTGAGCATCTTCATGGTCTTTGCAAACAATATATTATATTCAGCTTGCCAATCATGTTTTGTCTCTGACTCACTAACATCATAATCAGTCCCCTCATCAGAAACTGGTGGAGTAGCAGAAATTGAAGTTGCCATGAATGCCACAAATTTTCCTTTCACATGATCATCTTTAGAATCTTTTTCATCTTCCTTTTCTTCTTCAGAAGAATCTTCATCCCAAGTTGTGTTGAGAGCCTGCTTTCTTGGCTTTTTGTTAGCACAGTTACTAGCAATGTGTCCATAACCATGACACTCAAAGCATTGAGTCCCTTTAGGAGATTTTTTCTTGACAAAATTTTTAAGGACTTTTACAGTGCTTTTCTTCCCCTTCACAAACAACTGAAATTGCTTCATAAATTGAATAGCAACTTGGGGATCAATCTCCTCAGAATCAGAATCACTAGCAATTTTTTTGAAAGATTCTTTGGAGGCTCTCAAAGCAACACTTTTTTATTTTGGTTTTGCATTAGTTCTTAAGTTTGCTTCAAAAGTCTAAAGGTTGCTCACTAATTCTTCAACTTTGAGAATATTCAGATTTTTATTCTCATCTATGGCTACAACCTTTGCATCAAACCTTTCTAGAAGAGACCGCGGAATCTTTTTTACAACTCTATTTTCAGGAATTGGCTCTCCCAAAGTAAAGGTATCATTCACAATTGTATTTAGCTTTGAATTAAACTCATCAAAAGTTTCATCATCTTCCATCTTTATGGTTTCAAAGGCTGTATACAATTTCTGAAGTTTTGACTGTTTGACAGTGTCAGTCCCTTCATGCACAGTCTGCAGAATATCCCAAGCTTCTTTCGCAGTAATGCATGTAGAAATTCTACTAAACTCAGATATGCTAACTCCATTATAAATAACATTCAAAGCCCTAGAGTTGCAAGTGGCAGCCAATTCTTCATCCTTTGTCCACTTATCTTCAGGTTTGGGTCCAGTTACCCCATCAGCAGTAATAGTGGGCAAGGAATAGTCATTCACAACAGATTTCCAAACTTTCAAATCTATGGCTTTCAAGAAGGCAACCATTCTGGCTTTCCAATAAGCATAATTGTTACCATCCAACAGAGGAAGCTTATTGGTTGAAGTGCCTTCTCGGTAGACATTCATTCTAGCAATATTTGGATCAACACAATAAAATAGTGCAACTTGCTCTGATACCAATTGAAAAATCCCCTAAGGGCTACTAGAATGGATTACTAGTTCTAATTTAACCAATCAATGCAGCGGAAATAAACCAATCAGACAATATAGAACTAGCTATCTACCAATCACACACCACAAGAAGACAGACACAATATTTAACGTGGAAACCCTATCCAGGGAGAAAACCACGAACCAGAAATCAAGAGTTCACGAACAGTTACAAGATATACTCACTAGCTCATTTACCTCAGTCTGTACCTCGACCTAAGGACTGTAGTTATTCTTACAAAAAATCCACTGACACGACATCCACCGCGCCCCGTTTTCCTTACTTGATCTCCTCGCACCTTGCCAACCAAGATGATCAATCTTTTACAAGAAAAGTAGAAGCAGCAACAACCTTCTAGAGCAGCCTTTCAGAATGAACTCTCAATGGCTCTAGAGAATAAACTCTCTTTAAGATATCTCTGACTCAAATCAATGAGAGTTGTGATTGTGGTCGTCTTAGGGTTGAGAGTAACACCCTATAAATAGCCCCAAATTCGTGCCTAAAGATGCTTAGGACTAAAACCAGCAGTTTGAGCACAATTAGAATAGCAGTTTCCAAAGTTCGTAGTTCACTGCGCTTGGTTCGCTCTAGCGGTCATTGGGTGCACTCGAGCGGACAAGCCTCTGTTTTAGCGCTGGGGCAAACCGACCGGTTCGCTCGAGCGGATATGATGGTCGCTAGAGCGGACCCCTCTCTGGTTGATCCGGAAATTCAGTAATCTTTTCTCCAGCAGACTTCTTCTAATTCTTTTATACTTTCTTCTTCTGAGTCCTTCCAACCTTCTATCTTCAGAGTCCTTTTTTAAATAAAAATTACAACTCAAAAGACCCAGAGTTTTGTCCAACCCATGAATTTAGCCAACACTAAAATTCCTAACAGAGACCAAGTGCACTTCAATGATTTCAGTAAAAAAAGAAAGAAAGAAAACAAAGGAAAAAGCCTTAACCTACTCCAAAATGGGCAAACTAGAATTGGAACCCGTCTAGAAACACCCTTGTTTATGACCACCATGGCCTTGTGTTTTGGGTTGGCTATATAAGTTCTATTTCTCCATTCCAGCCATCCTAATTCAAATCCTCATATAAATTGCACGTTTTCAAATCACATTAATGTTTATAAATAAAAACAATCGGACCCTTCTAGCATTTTCTCAACTTGGCAAATAAGAAGTCACTATACCTGGTACAAGGGGTGGTGCCCCAAAGAAGATTAGGCCCTCATCTTGAATATTATATCCACACAAGTTCAAGCATACTTACAACTTACAAGTATGCCTGAGCCTTCCTCCCGTTTCATTTTTCTTTTTCGTATATATCACTTACTTTAGGATCCAGCCATGATAAATATAAGACATTAAACTTAAGCAACCATTTTGCATCCCTTCATATTCACATTTAAAAAGGGGCACCTGCAGAAACTTGTGACTGTTAAATATAATTTCTTTGCTGCAAATTAAAAAAAAAATTAACTAGTATAAAAAATCTGATTTAATTATATACAATAAGTAAACAATAAAAAAAAAGAAATCTTAAAAACCTAATTAAGCACATGAGAATAGAGAGGACAAAATCCGAGTTTAAACTGATGGGTTGAGACATATGAAAGCTGGACACCATAATGGGGTACAAACATAGAAAAAAAATAAAATTTGAAAGGTTATAACTATGGTTTCAGTTTACTCAACACCAATATTATGCCTCTCAAAATGTTATAAAAGAGTATACATAGGGCCATGATGTTTTTTTAAAAGTAAATTAATGGACTTGCACGCTCACCCAGGGGGTGTGATGATGAGCAATTACTGGGTCACGATAGTGCAACAACTACATCTCCGCAAAAAAAAAAAAAAAAATATAATAATAAAATAAAGAAATAAATCTAGTCAAAATCCATGCTTTCTAGGATGTTAAAGTCCCAGGAGAGGTCAACCTTGTAGTTTATCTGTCGAATTGTGCACTCTCCTTCTCTCCAGCAATACACCAAACAAAAATAACAGACCCAGCCATAGAATCAGTGGAGGTTGCAATCAGGTGAATAATTTTGCACCTGTGGTTCACTTCTTGGTGAGCTAGACCAGTGAATCAAAACAGGCTTCTCTAAATTTTGCCTTCCCCCAACTCATTCAGTATTCACAATTGGATTTCCCTGCTTCAACCAAAGATAACATGTACAATCACCATATGAAGTTGATGACTTCAAACAAATGTTGAATATCATGCAAATTTATGTAATATGAGGGCTACTGATTCACATGGGCTTTGTTTTGATCCAATGGCAGGCTAAATATCAAAATAAATAAAAATAAATAAAATAAAGAGTCTGAGCAGGTCAGGCTGCGAAAGCGTTGGGGCTTAAGCATTCTGCATGCGAGCTTAATTTGTAAACCATGGTACACTTACAACTAATATCATCCTTTGAGATGTAAGTACAGATATAGACAAAGTTTTGTGTCTACTGCAATAGAGGAATAAATCACTGAACAATATGCATAAACAAGAAGTAGGTGTCCATATCATACTTCTGCTACAACCTGTGATAACTACCATCAATTCAGAAATCAACATGACAAGTCTTTCATGTTAGAAAATCTTGGGTTTGTAAACCCTCTCTAGAATCAATCCAATAATATTGTAATCATATAATCTAAACCATTAGAGTAGTAAAATGGTACCTGATTGTGCCATCTTCAAACTTTGATCCAACAGAAGGTTGGTCTTCAATGGGGAATCACAACTCTCTTGTGCATTTTCTTTTCTTCTCCGGTAAGTGATGGTTGCAGAGAAAACGATCGTAGCCAAGAGAGTAACCCAGGTTGCCTTTTATAGGCCCTAATTCTCTCCTTCCATCAAGAAGAGAATAAATACCTTTTAACCCTCAATTAACTTAGATGGCAGTTACCAAAGGTAAGAATTAATCTCATTTAAGGAAAATTGAAAAGAGAGGGATAAATGAAATTTTAGATTGACATTGTGGGCCACATTATTCGGTCCAACATTCTCCCACTTGGTCCACATGTCCATAAAATATATATATATATATATATTTTTAAAATAAAATTAAGTTCGAAAATGACTTTAACTGGTGATCACCATTTTAAAATAACAATTGCCATCTCAACCTTTATGTTAATCTTTAATTTTTAATTAAGTCAGTTTGCCAATGAGAACCATGGCGGTTACATGTCTTGAGCGACATGCTTCCTTCCATAATTAATTCACTAACATTCTAACTTAACACAATCCTTAATAAGGGTAAAATAGGATGATTTTCATGGCAATCCTATTTATTGGGTACAATAATGCCATTTTTCTTTAATTTTTCTCACTTTATACACTTCAATCACATGTGACAATAAAATAAAGTAAGAAAATACGAAATCTTATTTCAGTGATAAATATGACAGTGTCTTTACATATCTTTAACAAGGCAATTCTATCAGGCCCATATTTCTAACATGCTCTTTGTAGTCCTTTGGCGCCAATGCCTTTGTCAAAGGATCTGCTATCATAAGGCTTGTCGGGATCCCAACGACAGACATTAACCGATCTCGTACCTTTTCTTTTAGTACAAGGTATTTTACTTCCAGAAATTTTGATTTACTGGAAACCTTGTCATTCTGAGCAAATCTTCTTACAGCGTCATTATCACCATAAATCTTCAAAGGCCCAGAAATGGTGTCCATAACACGTAGTCCTGAGATAAAATCACGCATCCATAGAGCATGACCCGTGGCTTCAAAGCATGCCACGTATTCAGCATCAAATGTGGATGGAGTCACTAAAGTTTGTTTTGCACTTCTCCATGAAACTGCCCCGCAAGCTAACAGGAAGATGTATCCTGAAGTCGACTTTCTTGTATCGAGGCAACCAGCGAAGTCAGCATCTGAACAACCGACCACTTCTAAGTGATTGGTCCTTCTGTAAGAGAGCATGTGATTTCTTGTGCCACTAAGATATCGCAAAACTTTCTTAACTCCTACCCAATGTGCCATTCCCGGATCACTTTGATATCTATTAAGCATGCCAACTGCAAAACTGATATCGGGTCTAGTGCAGTTTGTGCATATATTAAACATCTGATTGCAGCTGCATAAGGACAAGTTTCCATCTGTTGCCTTTCAATTTCATTTCTTGGACATTGTTCTTTACTAAACATGTCACCTTTAGTCATAGGTACATTTTGTACCTTACACCCTTCCATACGAAATTTCTTAAGTACATTTTTAATATAGGCTGCCTGTGATAACCCAAGTAATCCTCGAGATCTATCTCGATAAATCTCGATTCCTATTACAAAGGTCGCTTCACCCATATCTTTCATATCAAAATTGTTCTTAAGATATTCCTTAGTTTCGTAAATCATTCCAAGATCATTACTAGCCAATAAAATATCATCGACATATAGGACTAAAATCATGAATCGGCTCCCACTAACCTTGAGATATATACAATGATCAACGGTATTTTCAGTAAAACCAAAAGATGTAATAATGCGATTGAACTTTAAATACCATTGTCTGGAAGCCTGTTTAAGGCCATATATCGATTTCTTTAATTTACAAACTAATTTATTTTCATTCTCTTTCATGAAACCTTCAGGTTGTTCCATATACACTTATTCTTCTAGATCTTCATTTAAAAACGTTGTTTTGACGTCCATTTGATATAACTCTAAGTTGAAATGAGCTACGATTGCCATAACAATTCTAAATGAGTCCTTTTTAGACACCGGAGAGTAGATTTCATGATATTCTATACCTTCTCTTTCAGTAAAACCTTTGGCCACGAGTCGGGCTTTAAACCGTTCAACTTTACCTTTGGAATCCCTTTTGCTCTTAAAGACCCATTTACAGCCAACGGCCTTGGAACCCTTGGGTAATTCAACGATATCCCAAACTTCATTTGTGGCCATTGATTCTAACTCATCATTCATGGCATCTAACCATTTATCAGAATTCTCATTTACAATGGCTTCCTTAAACGTCTTAGGATCTTCTTTAATGCCAATATCAGATTCTTCCAAATACACTACATAGTCATCTAGAATAGCAGGTTTTCTCATTCGAGTTGACCTTCTCAATATTTCCGGATTGGATTCATTGATGCTTTGTTGTGTATTTTGAAGTGGATCATTATTTTGTCCAGGGAATGCCTCATTGATGGGATTTGGAAAATTGTGTGGTTGTTGTTCCTCTTGATAATCATTAACTATGATATCAAGAGGGACAACAACTCTACTTTGCTCAATAGGCAACTCTAGTGGGTCCCTTATTTCATTGTAAGTTACAGTTCTATTATGATCACTCCCACTTTTCTCATGATCTTCTAAAAATTTGGCATTTCCAGATTCAATAATCCTAGTTATATGGGTCGGACAGTAAAACCTATACCCTTTAGACCTTTCCGGATAACCAATGAAATATCCACTGATTGTTTTAGGGTCTAATTTCCTTTCTTGTGGGTTAAAAATTCTCACTTCAGATGGACAACCCCAGACTCGAAAATGATTTAAGCTGGGTTTCCTACCGGTCCACAACTCGAAAGGAGTTTTGGGAACTGCTTTTGTAGGAACACGATTCAATACATACATTGCCATCTTTAGTGCCTCTCCCCACATTGAATCAGGTAAGTTGGTGTTACTAACCATGCTCCTTACCATATCCATTAACGTTCTATTCCTTCTTTCGGCTACACCATTTTGTTGAGGTGTGCCCGGCATTGTATACTGTGCTACAATACCTTCCATTTCTAAAAATCTAGCAAATGGGCCCGGGTTACGACCCGATTCAGTATATCTACCATATTACTCACCACCTCTATCAAATCTCACTACTTTAATTTTCATGTCTAATTGCTTTTCTACTTCTGCCTTAAAAAATCTTGAAAACTTTTAAAGCATCAGATTTTTCTTTAATCAAATAGATATAACCATATCGTGAAAAATCATCTAAAAAAGTGATAAATTATTCCTCTCCCGTAAAACATGGAACATGAATTTTACCACATATCTGTATGAATAATTTCTAAGGGTGCAGAACTTCTTGTGGCACTTTTCTTATTTGTATTGGTTTGTTTTCCCTTTATACAATCAATACAAACACCATAATCGGTGAAATCAAGATTGGGCAATAAACCATCAGTCACCAATCTTTTCATTCTCTGTTCAGAGATATGCCCTAATCTTTTGTGCCACAACCTTGATGAGTTCTCATTTAGTGGCCCTCTTTTCATGCCTATGTGCAATCCACAATTAATGTGAGGTGTGTGTAAAGTTTGTTCATATAGAGAATCTAACTTTAATCTATACAAACCATCACACATATAACCATTCCCAATCAAAATATTATTGCGAAAATATGCATAATACCATGTCCAAAGTTAAAATTAAATCCATTACAATCAAGTCTGGAAACTGAAATCAAATTCCTAGAAATATCAGGGACCAAGAAAGTATTATCTAAATCCAAGAAATGACCAATGTCAAGCACCAGCCTATAAGTGCCTACAGCTTCGACCCTTGATTCCTTTTTATTCCCCATCGTAATGGTTTTCTCGCTATCATTTGGAGTCCGCCTTGAAAGGAATCCCTGCACACAACCAGATACATGAATGGTTGCTCCAGAGTCGACCCACCAAGAATTTGATGGGATATTTGCTAAGTTGGTTTCTTGACATACAAAAGATAGATTTTTACCTCTCTTTTCAAACCAACTTTAACGCTTTAGGCAATCCTTCTTGAAATGTCCATTCTTTCCACAGGAAAAACATTTCTTCTGTGCACTTTTCTCTTGCATGTTGGGCTTTGCTTCCTGAACATTGGTTTTCTTTTTGCCTTTTCCTTTTCCCTTCGACTTATTTTGAGAGACATAATTAACTGTTAATTGTCCCTCAGCCTTAAGCCTCCTTTCTTCTTGATCAGCTTTTGCGATCAACTCATTCAGTGACCACGGAGTTGAGCTCTGGTTGTACGCTACCTTAAATGGGCCAAACTCGGGAGGAAGAGAATTGAAAATGAATTGCACCAAATATTTTTCAGACACGGTCATATCAACTTCTTTCAATTTAGAAGCGATATTTGTCATTGTAAATATGTGTTCTCTTACTCCCAAGGTTCCATTATATTTTATACTTGTAAGACGGCTAATCAAGGATGCACCTAAAGCTTTATCAGTTATTTAAAACTGACCTTTTATAGCTTCTAGTAGGTCCTTAGCATTTTCCTTTGCTTCGATGGAACCTCTAATGGTCATCGAAATTGAATTTGTAATAATTCTTATCACAACCTTATTAACCTTAATCCATTTACTATAGTTAGCCCTTTCATCAACTGAGCTCACATCCGTGGGCATTGGTGGCTTAGGCTCATCCAAAGCCATATCAAGGTCCAAGTAAGTAATGGCTAACAATAACATGTCCAACCATTCAATAAAATTTGATCCTTCTAACATGGGTATATTCCCTAAAGTCGAAAGTAATGCCATAGAATTTGTAACTGAAGAAAAAAATAAACAAATAACAATAAGTTATATGATGCTTTGAATTTAGCTACGCAATATACTTAAATTTAAAAGTGATATGTACATCATTGTAAAGCCACCTTTGGGTTGGAAAACAATATGTAAATATATTACTTTTCTTTGATTAATATGAGCATGCTTATAATATGTTATTTGATTGTATTGAATTTCTTCCTTTGGGTATAAATCAAATACAAGCAAAACACATTTATTAACCATGTCATATTCCAATTTCAAACTATGGACAATCATACCTTTGGGCTTAATCGAATCATTTCCTTTATGAAATTGCAATTTTCACTTTCACATATTCACGCACTAAAAATGTAAATAGAACCATCCCGTGCGCTGTCTTGCGCATAGAACATGCGCCGGACATCGCACAACCCTTTTCTTTATTTTATTTTTTTATAAATTTCATTAAAAAATCATATCATCCCTTATGACTTTTTGAGATACTTTCATATTATCATATCATGCTACTGGCAAGCCCAAAAAATGATAACAGTAACAAAACATGAGATAAAAAATCTCTAATGTAATTCTTAAATAAAAATAATTTAAATGACAGGAAATAAATCTTTTCTTCCCATCTCTTTCAGATTGGGTTGGGCACTGTACTCCTTATTTTTGAGGCTATTATTATTCAATAAATTGAATACCTTTATCAAATACCCAAAATTTCTTTCCTCTGGGTATTTGGTTTTTTATTTCCGGAAGAAACCAGAAAGCCCCCATAAAACGATAATAGTTCATTGGATTGAAACCAGCATGACTCTGATACCAAATGTTAGAAAATCTTGGGTTTGTAAACCCTCTCTAGAATCAATTCAATAATACTGTAATCATATAATCTAAACCATTAGAGTAGTAAAATGGTACCTGATTGTGCCATCTTCAAACTCTGATCCAACAGAAGGTTGGTCTTCAATGGGGAATCACAACTCTCTTATGCCTTTTCTTTTTTTCTCCGGTAAGTGATGGTTGCAGAGAAAACGATCGTAGCTAAGAGAGTAACCCAGGTTGCCTTTTATAGGCCCTAATTCTCTCCTTCCATCAAGAAGAGAATAAATACCTTTTAACCCTCAATTAACTTAGATGGCAGTTACCAAAGGTAAGAATTAATCTCATTTAAGGAAAATTGAAAAGAGAGGGATAAATGAAATTTTAGATTGACATTGTGGGCCACATTATTCGGTCCAACATTTCATGGATGATATATTATATGATTCCGTAAATTCTTTTATGCTCTTTATGGATGAAACGCGTAAAAAAAAATTTGTTCATACATATCAGACTGAACATTGAAAATACGAACTTTTTTTCATAACAGCAGATGCAAGATTGTTTTTTGTTCCTGCACATTTAAATTTTCCTCTTGAAATCTTTGTCGATACTCTATATTATCTTCAAGAGTGTTTGAAGAATTGAACACTTCGTGAAACTTGGTGTCATCACGACCTAGAATCACTGTTGGAAGACCCACAAGCACATACATACTGAAAACCCATAAACCAAACCAAACCAAGCTTTTCCCACTAGGTGGGGTCAGCTATATGGATTTGACGACATCTATCAAATCTGTTTAGGGCCATGTCCTCCGTTAGATCCATATAGGCAAGGTCATGTTTAATAGTTTCTTTCCAACTTTTCTTGGGTCTCCTCTCCCTCTCCTACTTCTGGCAATCTCCATGCTTTCACACCTTTTAACAGGTGCCTCCGTTGGGCGCCTTCTAACAAGGTCGAACCAGCTCAGTCGATTTTCTCTTATTTTATCTTCAATCGGTGTTATTCATACTTTGCCCCTAATCTCCTCATTCATAATCCTATCTCTCCCTGTGATCCCGCACATCTCTCATCTCCGCAACTTCCATCTTCTTAACATGATTGTGCTTTACTGCCCAACACTCGGATCCATATAACAACGCTGGACGTACCGCCACCTTATAATACTTTCCTTTAACCTTGAGGGGAACTTTCCGATCACACAAAACCCCCGAAGAACTCCTCCATTTGGTCCGCTCGGCCTGAATCCTGTGACTTACATCAATATCAATCTCTCCATCCTGTTGCACCATAGATCCAAGGTACCTAAAGTTTTCTTTCTCTACAATCTTTTGTGTGCCCAAACTTACTTCTATATTACCAGGTGTCTTACTTTGACTAAACTTGCATTCCATATATTCCGTCTTACATCGACTTAGCCTAAACCCTCGTCTCTAACGTTTTCCGCCACAATTCTAACTTAACATTCACTCCTTCTCTCGTCTCATCCACTAAAACAATGTCATCTGCAATTAGCGTACACCACGGCACCTCATCCTGAATATGTCTTGTAATCTCATCTATAACTAGAGCAAACAAGTACGGGCTTAACGCTGAGCCTTGGTGTAGACCAATCGTGATAGGAAACTCTTTAGTCTCTCCGCCAGTCGTTCTTATAGATGTCATGACTCTATCATACATATCATTTATCGCTTCAATATATGCGACACACACTCTTTTCTTTTCCAGTACTCTCCATAGAATCTCCCTAGGAATCCGGTCATAGGCATTCTCCAAGTCAATGAACACCATATGTAAATCTCTCTAACCTTCTCTATACTATTCCATTAACCTACTCTGGAGAAAGATAGCCTCTATTGTTGATCTCCCAGGCATGAACCCAAATTGATTCTCTGAAACGTTTGTTGTTCTTCTTAGTCTTCTCTCAATAACTCTCTCCCATAATTTCATCGTATGGCTCATCAATTTAATCCCGTGGTAGTTCGCACAGTTCTAAATATCTCATTTGTTCTTGTATATGGGTATAAGAATACTTTTCCTCCATGCATCAAGCATCTTCTTGCTCTTTAGCACTACATTAAAAAGCTTTGTTAACCAACTTATGTCATCCTCCCCCAAGCACCTCCAGACCTCAATAGGGATACCATCTGGCCCAACCGCTTTCCCATTTTTCATCATTTTCAATACTTCTTTAACTTCTTCCCTACTAATTCTCCTACAAAACATATGATTCGATTCTTCCCTAGAAATGGTAAGCTGCTCCAATTGTATGTCACTAATACTACTTTCGTTAAATAACTTGTAGAAGTAGCTCTTCCAATGCTCCTTTATCTCCTCTTCCTTTACTAATACCTTTTCATCCTCATCCTTAATGCATTTAACTTAGTTTAAGTCCTTGGTCCGCCTATCTCTGGCTTTGGCAAGCTTGAATATCTCTCTTTCGCATTCCTTAGTGTCGAGGCCCCTATATAGCTCCTCAAATGCTTTTGCCTTGGCCTCACTAACTGCCTTTTTGGTTTCTCTTTTTGCTTCTTTATACCTCTCCAAGTTCGCTTCATTTCGATCCTTTTGCCAAATTTTAAAGCACTCTCTTTTAACTCTTATCTTGTCTTGGACGGCCTCACTCCACCACCATGCCTCTTTCTGTGCCAGAGCACCCCCTTTGGATTCTCGTAAGACTTCTTTCCCTACCCTCCTAATACACTCTGCTACCTTATCCCACATATTATTTGCACTCTCATTTACCGCCCAAACGTCTTCCTCTAATATTCTTTCCCTTAATGCTAGCTGCTTATCACCTTTCAAGTTCCACCATTTAGTCCTTGAGCATCTATACAACTTCTTTTTTCTAGTCCACCTTTGTAGCTTCACATCTATGATCAACAACCTATGTTGGGAAGTCAAGCTCTCCCCCCGGTATAACCTTGCAATCTATACAAGCTCAGCGGTCTCTTTTCCTAGTTAAGAAGAAGTCAATCTGTGTCCTTAAGGAGCCACTCTTATAAGTCACCAAATGCTCCTCTCTCTTCCTAAAAAAGGTGTTAGTTACCATGAGATCATAAGCCACTGAAAACTCCAAAACATCCTTCCCTTCTTCATTTCTATTACCGTATCCATGTCCCCCGTGTACTCCTATATATACATCTACGTCGCGTCCTACATGACCATTCAAATCTCCTCCTATGAAGACCATCTCGCCTTGGGGTATCTCTAGTAGAACTCCTTCCAAGTCTTCCCAAAACTTCTCCTTATGTTCATCTCCTAAGCCCACCTAGGGGGCATAAGCACTAATTACGTTTACTATCTCTTCTCCTAATACTAACTTAATTGCAATAATCATATCTCTACAGCGCTTTACACTAACTATATCTTCCTTTAAGTCCTTGCTTACCACTATGCCGACCCCATTCCTCGATTTATTAAGTCACGTATATCATAACTTATACACAGTCCTCTCAATCACTTTAGCTTTCTGTCCCACCCACCTTGTCTCTTGCAAGCAAGCAATTGCGATTTGTCTCCTTTTCCATTGTATCTACCACTTCCATAAGTTTCCCAATTAGGCTCCCAATGTTCCAAGTACCTAATCTCAGCCTTCTATTTTGGACTAGCTTCCTTAACCCCCCCCCCCCCCCCCCCCAACTTGTCCAAAGTGTGAGGACCATTGCCTATTTAGCACTGCACCCAGGCGCCGATGCAACGGTCCTTGCTCACTTATCACTGTACTCGGACCATACAGTGCGTCGCTAAGTAGGGGACGCCCCCACGAAATTTCATTAGGTCTTAAATCCATAAAGAAATCCGATTGAGTATTGTGCTGGCTGTCGGCTACCTAACGCACAACCCTCCTCCTTTGTCCAGGCTTGGGACAGGCTATGTCAAGGATACCCCAACATAGGCAGAGTTCTGAAAACCCACAAACTTCACAAAATCCAGGAGCTACAATGTCACTACCACATGCAAATACCAGGTTATCATTGGACATAGGAAAAATTTTGGTATGACAACCCAAGTTCCTTTTTTTTTTTTTAAAAAACTTCTGCTGCCATGTATATATTTGATGACAATGACAAGTGACAAGCCCCTATTATATCCCTGCATCATCATCTCCATTTAAGTCTCATCTCCTATATATTCCCGGCACATTTTTGTAAGTACCATTTGTTGAAAAGAAACATAACACAGTATGCAGGTTTTTAGACAATGCCCTGAAACAGTAAGTCTCAGATGAGAAAATTGCCATCAGCAATATCAGCATCTCTTTTGTATTCTAATCAACATTGCTTATATCAAACATGTTTCTACCAAGTGCAAATGAGTTGTTTTAAGGAAAACTTTGTTATTCTAGAACAACATTGGGTGTCTGGTTTTTGCTTGTTGACTCTGGCCGAAATATCAAGCCCATTTGCAGCAAGGAGGAAACGTTTTCCAACCTCACTTCTTTCAGGTTTGCTCCTTGGGGTTTCGGTAATTGGTGATGCAGAACATTGGACTGAGAATTGTATGGGTGGAGATTTCACTGCAGCTTAAGGAGTGGCATCAGCTTTAGTAGATACATCTCGATGCCCTTGATTAACCCCATGCTAATCTGTAGCGTCATGGCACACAATATTTCTCCCCTTGTCATCAATGCAAATTCCACAGCGTGCAGGTCCACACACGAAATGTCCACAGAAGAGTACACGGCAAATTCCACAAGACAAGAAAAATCCATGGTTGTTCCAAATTAGACCTTAAGCATGGTTTTTAGGACTCCAGACTCTCCAGTAATCCAGTTTCACAAAATTAGAAACATCAGTGACAGTGATGTAAATTGTTATCAGATTATCCAACTATCCGAAGTCTCTGATGCGACAAAAAGTGAAATTCAGATCCATGTGTATAGGATCTGGAGCTGGATCCTTGTGTGTTCCAACCTGAGGATCCAGATCTGAAGTATTCCTGATAATCCTAAGAATAATGCAATCTACTGGAGAAGTCTATCCTAATAAGCTATGCAATCCAAAGAAATCGTGTTATGCAATTGACCACACATTTAGACCTCATCCCTAGAATCTAAACTTTTGTAAATAAAGAAGATGACCACTCACCCACTTGAGGTTGAGTTTTCAATCGCACTTAAAGTTAACATGATAGCAAAGCACCTCTGAGACGTATGTCCATTATTTCCTTTTCTTTTTCTATATTTTTCTCCACCGTCTCCCTTAGCAACCCACGGCCTTCCACGTGAGGTTGAGTTTTCAATGGCAATTGCAGTTAACAAGGTAGTGAGTGCCTCTAAGACCTATGTCATTTGTTTCTTTTTCTTTTTTTCCTTTTTTGGATATCCCTGTTCCTTGTTCCTTACCCAGTCATGGCTTCTTCCTCTGACCCACACAAATACCACCCCACCCATCCGTTTGCACACAGCAACTCATATTACAAATACCATTTCACTTCATCTCCATCAAATTAGACTAACAATTATCTACATCGGAGGACACAGTTCATCCTTCTCCTCAAGGGATATGACCGAGAAGTTAATATGAATGGCTCCTTGCCTTGCCCCCAGTCCGTCGTAACAAACTCTGTAACTATATGTGATTAACCACGCCATGTAGATCTTTTCTCTAGAATTCAAAATGATGACACTTAGCACTGACCCATTTTTTTGAAAACAAAAAATTTACAATTTAGCACTCTACAAAGCGTGCATTGTGTGCTTCCATTGTATTGTTGATGGACTCTACATAGCTTAGATCATATTTCATCTTAAGAGCCTCACTGTATGCATAACAAATACATTTAGGGACCCGTTGATCCAAGTACACTCATATTAGTCTGACTTCTAGTGACAAACTAAATCCAGAGCAGCATCTGCAAAATTTTGTTGAGACTGGATCCAAATCCAGATCCAGCTCATATGTTACATCTTGGACCCAAAAAATTTGGATCTAGGTCCATCCAATAAGAAAAGGATGCTGATCCAGTGACACCATTGCTCTACCTTGGATACAACCCATTTACATCCCTAACCAGCAACAGCACCCAACTAATGGATAGGAAGACTGTTGGAGTGTAGTGCTATAAAACATGTGAGATGGGGTGATGAACTTCGGGACCTTTGAAGAAGCTGTTGCAAACTTGCAACTTAAGAGATGGGATTTATGTCTAGTTCATGAAGAATAAAATAGAGAGAGAGAGAGAGAGAGAGAGAGAGAGAGAGAGAGAGAGAGAGAGAGAGAGAGAGAGAGCATAAGGTATTGCTAACACCCTTTGTTATTTAAAAAAAAAACTAATAGCAATATTATAGAGTGCTACAAACACGCAAAAGGAAAGGTCTTACTTATACAGTTATACCCATTGTTATTTATTTATTATAAAAAAAAACTAATAGCAATGTTGTAGAGTACTACAAACACGCAAAAGGAATTTTTATATATTTCTTTATTTATTCCATTTACTCTACACTACCAGCATTGAAGCATGAATATCACTCATGCCCAGCTTGAAGGAATAGTATAAAATTGATTATTGTTAAAAGATCTGCAATTTTGATAAAGTGTGCAAAGCTCCTTCAATACAACATTCCCCAATAACATAACAATCAATATCAATATGTCTATTGCACTCATGGTGCTATGTGAATGTTGAAGATTTTGCCCAATTGTCATAGTGAAGGTTCACCGGTAGAACCACAAGCTCCACTTCTATCATCAACTCTTCACCCACAATTTCACACAAGCACCATGAGTAACAGCCTAATGTTCTACTTCAGGACTCAATCTATCAATACAGGTTCTACATTTCCAAGTTATCACCAACATAGGGTAGTCAATAAATAATCTTTTGTGAGTCCTCTGTTAATGCGACCTCGGCCAATCTGCATCATTAATCACTGGAAAGATAATGTTACTAGGGTAACCATTAATATCTTTTCTTTTATGTTTTTAGTGCTTTTACCTGAAAACATTTCTTCTTTTTTGTAATTCCATAGGTATTTTGTCTCTTTTAATTAAATTTCCATAAAATAATAATAACAACAACAAAAGAGCAGCTCTGCTTAGTGAGCTATCTTTGTGATTGACTTACTTACCTTTTCAATATTTTCGTCACATAGTTTTGTTTTTTCTTTCCAATAATTGTCTTTTCACTTCTAGGTAGTTGCCACTATATTTATTGTGTACTTTGGTTTCAATGAAAAGAGTTTTTCTTAATGCCTATGGAAAGAAACTATATGATAAAACTTGGCAACACAAGAAAGATAAATAAATATATAGGAATGATTAGGTCTGAAAACTAAACGCAACAAAAATTTACATGAAAAATAAAACTAAATTGAATGACATTTAAAAAAATGTAAACAAAAAAAGAAACATTGCTTCTTATTACGCTCGTAATTCACTAAGCTAATTGGATTTTACAAATGCATCGTAGATGGTTAGGTAAAGTCCAATATAATTGTATCTTGCACTTGTACATAACAACCAATTAGTAAATGTTTACTATACCAATACCTGCAATCAATGACTACTTCATTGAAATTGCATGCTATTTTTAGTATAATTTTATAACTGACAAGCACACATCGAGCCCTAATTGAACATAGTGAAAACTAGAGGTGTTTAAATCGTAATTGATTCGCTTGCCAAAAATAAAAACCAAAAATACACTTGAAATAATTGGAAGATGTTTCCGAGAAAAAATCAGACAACAGATGTAGTTGTAATTTGTAAGCCGATACCTGCTCTTCTCTGGTTATTGTATGTTGATCTGCACAGAGCTCAGCACACATTCCCATCGCACAATCATTATAAACATCCCATAGGCCATCTTTAAGCATCCCATCAATAACAATGTCATGCCCCAAACGAGAGCCTTTTCTGTATTCACGGTAGAAATTAGAATAGTTTACTACCAAGTCCAGAACATAACTAGAGAAAAAAGGAGTTTGTCACAAATATTGATAGATGAGTGTAGCCCCCACTTAGGCGAGGGAGCCATCTAGAATAAGATGACAAAAATTAGCAATCATAATAGATAAGGAATGAAAGGATGGATACCTTTACATCAGAGGCTTGAGCTCCCATGTTAAGTTGTCAGGGCCACACAATTAACTCAGGCCAGTTTCTTTAGGCCCAAATGCTACTCACGCCCAACATCATAGGCCTGTCAAGCCCTTGTATCATGAATCCACACCCAATCCAACTCACGCCAGCGTGTCAAGCTTGGATTGTGATACCAAGCCAGCTCCATAACAAATTTTATTTTTATGTTCTCTCTCTTTGATGTGAGAGAAATTTAAGCATTTTAAGACAATATATTTTTATTACTCCATAAATGATATTGCCCTTAACAGGCATATAAAGGGTAGTACATGGGTAGGTCAATTGCAGTGGCCAAAACCAAAAGCCACTCTAATCCAACTCAGATTGGAATTTATGAACCCAATAACTGTTAGACTGTAAGGTTTACTTGCAGAACTTTCAGCAGAAAATCTTGTGTAAGGTTTTTATTTTCTATAGTTTCTTTAAACAACCACAGTACCCTTTTAGTTGTAAAATCTTCTCTCCCTTCATTGAAGCTTTCTATTGGACTCAGAAAGAAAATATTTAACAAAATAATGTTGCCTTAGAAAAAGAAACCTAACCTTGTCTCTGCCAGATATTTAGGCGCATTAGACATGCTTTCCATGCCACCAGCCACAACAACATCATTAATACCCAACTGGATACTTTGGGCTGCAAAGCATTGTTGCTGCAGAAGAGAGGTGAAAGTGTCACTACATTTCTTATACCTTCAAAAAGAAAAGAAATCTCGTCTAAACTCTAAAGATCTTGCTCACCTTTCATTCCTGAAGAACAGACTTTATTAATAGTGGTGCAGACAACTGAGTTAGGGATTCCTGCACCTAAGGCAGCCTGCCTAGCAGGAGCCTGCCCCAAATTTGCACTCAGAACATTTCCAAAGAAGACCTCTTGTACAAGGTTGGCATGAACCTGTGCCCTTTTAAGAGCACCTAAAAACCAAAATGCAGGATTATCATAAAACCAAACCTTTCAATAATACGCCAAAAAGACACAGCATAAAGAAGATGAGATCTTACACTCAATTACAATAGAACCCAACTTAGTGGCAGGTAAAGAGGAAAGGGTGCCAAGGAATCCTCCCATCGGTGTGCATGCAACACCAACAATGCATACATCTGCCTAAGGCAATACATGAAAACTATCGTAACGAAATCACATAAAATATATAGTTAAAAATTCTAAGATAAGAAGAAAATATATACCCCAAAGAAAGCAAAAGCAACCGCACAGGAGTAGACAAGAAAATAAAATGGATTTTAGAAAAATGAAAGACCGCTAGAATAATAAATCCCAATAAAGAGAAGGGAGAGTGTCTTGTGTGTGTGTGTGTGTGTGTGAGAGAGAGAGAGAGAGAGAGAGAGAGAGAGAGAGAGAGAGAGAGCACTTTAGTGATTTCAGTAAAAAAGAAAGAAAGGAAAAACCCTTAACCTACTCCAAAATGGGCAAACTAGAATTGGAACCCTTCCAGAAACACCCTTGTTTATGACCACCATGGTCTTGGTAATAACTGTACACGAATCCAAGCAACATGGACAAATAGTGCAAACAGCCAGTACTGTGATAACATTGAGCAAATAAACAAGAGGGACCACAATATCTCCAAGTACACCATTGCTCACAAAATCTGCCTATGGAATTTAAAAATATCAGTGACCAGCGGAATATCACTCCAATTAAAAAAAATATATATCCAACACCGAATTGAACAGCAGCGAGAAAAATTAAAATCACAAAGTGATGAAGATCATAAGAGTAGAAGTAGCATCAACTGTTAACACTATACAATCATACCCATGTGCCCTTTGTGCACAAAAAAAAACATATTTGCATGCATATGAACGTACCTCGAGGTTTTATATTATCTGTAGCAGCAGCTGGAGCCATGAGATGATCAGAAAACAGAGAATACGCAGAAAAGAAGCTGCACAAGATGAACAAATTCTATTTACTTGAGATACAAACTACAAACTAGTGTTCCTTCTTGTTAAAGAAAAATCCCAAAATTAGTATATGTCTCCTCTTAAAGCTCAGGAAAACAGGCCATGTGTTTTAGAGGATTCACAAATCTGAATGAGGGGCTGTTTGCAGTAGTAGCTTATCAGTTTTACAATGTTCCAAGACAGGAAATGAAAAGAAGATATCTTTATACATCAAAAATCGATGCGAAGAGAGAGAGAAAGAAAGATTTCAATAAAAATTGCTAAAAAGGTAGAAGTCAATCGAGACTATCCAAAAGAAACTCCAATGAAAAGAACGGATTGAAATCCCACAGAAGACAATGAAGTCATATTAAAAATATAAAAGAATTTTTAAATCCTTTTTCCCACCGCACGTAATTCCAATTCCATTAGATAGGATTTACGGGTCCCATGTTTCACAAAAACAGTAGGCCAAAATCCGGCTCTTCGTCCTCAGTGTACCTACACCAAACGAGGATGAGGAAGGTGTCAGAAAGAAAATTCAGCACATTGTTGCCATTTATTTCCATGGATAAAGGCACTGCACAAAAGTTCTCCTAAGAAATCCTTAGTTAAAAGAGTGGACTCTATGGTAGGGCCCATTTATTGAAATCTAAATCATTTTAAATAAAGGCCCTATAGATGTATGACGTCTATCGCAAATTTCTACTCGGTTGGAAATGTGATTAACTCACTCTTATGTGTATTCATTATCGTGTTCATTAAACGGTCAATCTAATAGTTGGACAAACTCTCAATCATGTAAAAATTAAGGATACCCCATCTACATGGAGGACTTTTTTTTCTTTTTTTCATTTTTTGAGCTCTTCCTATTTCAATTTTCAATAGGTGAGTTTCACTATAGAGTTCCCCTCTTTAACTTGGGTTTTCTCTAGATTAATGTCTCGGATCATCAAGGATCATCTAGGGTTATCGGCCTGAGCGAAACAATTTTATGTTTTTAAGACCAATTTTGTCCAAATCCTCTCAAGCTCAAGAACTCAACTAGAAATTCGTGGGCTTCCTTTACAAGCCTACGATGAAAAACCTTGATCGCATCTTTAAGGGGACCTCCCCAAATACCACCTCAATAGAATTTAGGCCATCAACGTATTGATCATTATTTAAAACTTGAATTTTTACAAACTCTTACTAATGTTGTTTTATCCAACTTTAGTTGGTATAAAATTCAATCAAAGCTAAAATAAGAGGGGATATTTATTTTTGAGTTGTTTAAATTTTGAGAATTTTATTGGAAAAATCCTGAAATACGGCCATTTATCCCGAAGGGTCCTGGCAAAATGTGCAGCACTAATGGGGTTTGTCAGTACTAATTTGTTTTTTTTTTTTTTTTAAATCTGAGGTAAGTGACGCTAGCGTCACTTTGTTTCTGACGCAAGTGACGCTATCGGCATCGTTTGCCAAGCCCTATAACCGCAAACTTGTCTCATTTTTACCAATTTGAAGAGACTGTAACTTCTCCTTCTTCTCCAAAGCAACGCCGCCACTTCATCTACCTTCTTCCTTCTCTATAATCCATCAACTTTTTTCTGATATCGCACATCTACCCAAAGGTAGGTCACATTAGCTACGTTCTGCACATTATTTTCGAAGCATTATTTATGTTTGGAGTTCTTGATGCATTGTGTATGGTATAAAATGTGTATTGTGTAATTTCGCAGCATTATGTATGTTTGGAGTGTGAGTTCTTCATTTTTTTTATTTATTTTGTAACCTATGTTCATTTTATTCTCTCATTTACTCCTTTTCACAAAGTTTGCACTCACGCACACTATTTGTTCGATGAAATGTCATATTGGTGGTCCTCCCTTATTATCATAGCAAAAGACTTACTATCTTCTACCATTTTCATTAGTGAAGAATTACACACTTTAAATAGGTTCCTAGTGCAAAAAAGAAAAAAAAAAGGGTGAATCACTTGGGCTATTAGTTTCCAACCTCTTGCGTCTCTTCGAAAACCATTCTCTTCCTAGAATTCCTGGTTGGGCTTAGCCTGGAGTTAGTGTGGGTTTAATCAAATTGGGTGATCTATAATTCAGAGCTGACTCTGTTTGGTCCAATGGCAAACCAGCTTAGTCCAAGTTGTTGTCTAAGCAAATCTTTGGGTAATCTTTTTAGATATGATTAGATACAATCTCATGATCCATTAACAATCTATAATAAGTGTAACGCCCCAATTCCGGATACCGATAAAGTCGTTCGAATACCCGAAGTTGGCGCGCTACTTCCTGGAAAATCCGAGAACTTCCAAGATCGTAGGCCCGCAGTGAAGTCCAATTTAAAACTTTTGAACAATATAAACTCAATGGTTAACTTGCGGAAGCATAATAAACAAAGCGGAACCATTTGGTATCAATATATATGTACAGTGTGAGCAGAACTACAGTCTAGTTAAAAGGTTCAGTTGTTAATATCAAAGTTAATACATTTTCATAACTACCCGGCTCACCTACAAAATTCTCTCAAAACCCAAAATAAGTAAGTGCCCTCAAAACCCGGGTAACTCCTCTCCACCCTCCGGCTCGACATCAGTGTCGGCCGGGCCCCATACGAAGTCTCCGACGACCGGCGCCTCTACTAGCGCAAGCGCATCCTCTGCGATCTCTGGGTTAAGGCCTAAGCACCAAAGATGGGTCAGATCTAAAAGATCTGGCAAGTCACAGTATACTAATAACATAGGACATATATATCAAATGAATAGAGACAGGTAAATAAATTAAAGAAGAACAAGGTAAATGAACTAGGCAGTTGAGCAAGATAAGCATAAGGAATCAGGATAAATATACAACAACTAATCTACTACAAAATGGCACATTCACACGAGCTGGAATACCGCGGGATATTATGCCGTGGCCCTCCCATACTGAACACAGTTGCGGCGGGGAAATCTCACCAGTGCTGGGAATTACTAATCCCGCAAATCACTCATGATCATCTCATCACACTCATCACTCAAGACCGAACACGGTATCAAACCGTCCGTCTTAACCATACAGCTCATCATGATAGCTCTTCAACACTCATAATAGCTCCTACCGGGGATGATCAGTCCACAGGCTGAACTTAAATCAACCGAGTGAATGTCTATGCCGACTCAAGAATACTCTAAGGGTCTGTGTCTGTCTAGGCTTTGCCTTGCGTGAACAAGGTCCTAACTAAGTCTCTAAGAGGTTTATATATCAATTAATCAATGGATTGTAATTCAAGCCAAGCCCACTCGTTGGATCCATACCAAGGCCCATCAGCACATGGCCTGGTCTAAAACAGTCCAAACGAGGCAGCACATCCCTTTATATTGATAAACAGTTCCTTCTAATCCAACATGACTTAAAATCCCAATATAAACTACATCTTCCAACTAAAGGTACACATCTCCACACTTAGGCCCAATAAGGGCCCGCCTAGACACAGACACGGGTCAATGTTCTCCAAATCGTACTAACGGGTCACCTCTAAGATATCCTAGGTTCAGGTCCTCCATTTATATTTAATTAACAGTTAACAGCTATACTAAGGATATAAGAGTGACAGTAAATAATAGAAGTGAAGCATGAACTTCTATAAGAGAATCAACGGGAATAACAACAGTCCAATCCTAGGTAATGGACCATGTTCAGGTTCAGGTCCATCTCCGGTAATTTGATCTCTAAGTGAAGTCACTGATGCCATATGATACTGTGTTTGGTGCTTATGAGGTTACGGGCATCATTGACAACTCTTAGGGGTCAAATCATCTTAGATTAAGCGACCAAAACCCTAATCAGTGGTCCCCACGAGTCAAGGTCGAGCCACGCCATTGACTCGTGCTTGGCACATCGATGGAAGTTCATTTGGATGGTCAATGGGCCCTACAATCGATCAATCATAAAACAAATGCTAAACTCACATCTTAGTGTTCACAGTGTGGCAGGTCGACCTGGCAAGGGTCGGGTCGATCTGCTCCACGGGAATCAAAGTTGGGACTTGGTTTGGATTCTGGAATTTCCAGTGTACCCGATTGACCAGGTGGCCAACTAGTCGATCTGGTACACAGGTGTACCTGAGTCAACAGATTCCAAGCCAAATCTCAACTTTTGCACTAAAAATCTGGGTCTGATGGAAAAAGAACCAGGTTATACACAAACTATCCTAATTGGGTTCATTAAAAACTAAAAGGCCTTAATCTAATTCTAAAATCTAACGAAATTTCTAAAAGTATAAATCTAAAGGGGTCCAAACTCAATTTAGGTTAAATAAAGACTAAAGGATCTATAATTTCTAATTTCTAAAATTAAAGAGGTCAAGAAATATTATTTTAAAGGTAACAAGTTAATTTATTCTAATAGGGTTCCATAAAGGCTAAGGGTCGTACTTTCCTAATTTTCTAAAACTAATGGGTCACATTGTACACATTCGAAACTAAATGCTTTATTTTAATTAATAAAACTAATGGGTTATGGATTTGTGGGCCCCACTGGTTCCAGCTCCAATTTGGTTCAATAAAAACTAAGGGGTTTATATTTCCAATTTATGAAAATTAATGGTGCTAATTGTATACATTAAAAACTAAAGGATTAATTTTTTATTTAATACAACTAGTGGGTTATTGGATCAGTGGGCCCCACTGGGCCCAGGTGAAAAGCCCTCCATCCAGAACCTATCAGGCCACCCCCTTTGTTATTTATGTTCATGCAAGCCCCCAGGTCATCAGTGCTTTAATTTTTCTCTCATGTATCTTCTATTCCCATGCACCTTTGGACTACTGGACCACCCATCACCTTCACTCAACATAGAACTCGACCTGCAACAGAAACTTTATACAGGAAACGAGCTCTCGCCTGATACATGGAGAAGGCAACGATCGTGGGCCCCACTGGTCCAGGCCCTGATCAGGCTCCACCATCATAGTCACCCAGAGCCATATGGCCAGATGGCCGGGCCAGATTGTGATCAATCACTCCGTGGGCCCTGCCATGGTCTGATTTACAAAAATAAAAACCCCCTATGTGTTTAACGCTTGAGCTGTGCAATCCTATGATGTGGGGTCAGATGGGATCCAATCCCTATGGGACCACCTCCTCTAGGGTCGCCCGTGGGTCCTCTATCAAATCCACGGGTTGGATTGGTCATCGGGTGGCCCACCTGGGCTCCGATCTCGATGCCAGAAACCAAAAAAACCTCACTGTTTCACTAACGGTGACTGTAACAGTCACTCTCTTCAACCCATTTCTAATCCAATTGTTTCTAAACAAATCCATTTATCAAATAAACAAATAAAATTGGAAAAACACTACAATGCCCATTAATCCAACACCCATTTAGACCCATTAATCTTCCAAATGGGGGGTGAAACCCCCATCCATCAATGTCCAGCCATCCAATCCAAAACAGCTAAGCTCCAGGTAAATTTCTAACATAATGAAATAACTGAACTAGAACTCAAATGAATCAATGCACAGAATATAAACCTAAGTTAAGAGTATAATATGCATTTGCCTTTGATGGAGTAGAAGGTTGTAGAGAAAGAGAAGAGAAGAGAGAAATCCCAAACCCAATGCAATAAGGAAGAAGATAATGGCAGCTCCTAAGGAAAATCCTCCAACACAACAGTAGCATAAGAAAGGAATTGAGAGAGGAAGAAGAGAGAAAATGAGTGAGGAATAGTAGTAGGGTTTGCCTTGGGATTTGTGCTAATTTATAGATTTGGGGGAAGTGGCTAATGACGGGAATAACCTTTGGGGTTGCATAGGATTAGGGTTAGGGTTAGGGGCATTAGGGTCTTTAGGTGGAAAGTTCTAGAAGATGCCTTTTGCAATAACCCCCCTATAGTTTACTAAAAACTCTAGTAAGGGCCTCCCTACACTAGTTAACCCTAGAATTACCCAAAACACCCTACTAACCAAATTACTAACTCAACTAAGTTAGTCTAACTACAACTTAGGAAAATCTATCTAATTACCCTGATTATCCCCTAATTAGCATAATTAAGCAATAATTAGCAATAATTAGTAATAATTAGTATATAAAAGATAAATTGGAGGGCCCATAAGGGTGGGGCCTCACAATAAGGAAGCAGGATCACCACTTTCCTCTCATAGCATATCTTTGAGTAGGCAATGATCTTTTGCTGAATTGGTTAATCCTTATGTGGTTGGTCCTCTCATAAACCAAGATCATGGCCCACCCTGTTCCATACCTAAAAATATCTGAAATTCTCACGGGGATATTTTAAAATTATATACTCTAACAATATTTTAAGAGTTCTTGGACGATGCATGCTTTCCTCATTCAACAGTGTTTGTAGATAGTGAAGCCTTTAATTTTCATTTTACACAAAAAAGGGTGAATCACTTTGAAAATAGAATAGGTGAACATGTTACAAAACATAAATGTTAATTGAAGTATGATTTTCTATACTTGCAAAACAAAAAGGGTGAATCACTTGGGCTATTAGTTTCTTTTGCTTGGTGAATCTAAATTTGTTAAAGGAGAAATGGTAGATGTGTTTGTAGATTAGCAATCTCAGAAGATTTAAGATTTTACTTGCTTTCACCTGTCCAACATGTAAGTTCGACTGGATTATGAATGAGGACTCGGCCGAGTCTGGGATGGCTTTGAGAGAGCTTAAGGTTCAAATATAAGACCCCCCGAGACTTTCTTTTTTCTAACATCCCTTAATGCCTAAAATACTATCTAGCAAGATATCTATCACACAATGTGTAACGTCCCACCCCTTACTCATGTATGATATTGTCCGCTTTGGCCCACGGGCCTCACGATTTTGCTTCTGATGGGTCTCAACCCGTCAAAAGACCTCATGCAAGGTAAGGGTTTAAGGTCTACATATAACCCCATTCATTTTCCTCTCTATAGTCGATGTGGGACTCCGGGGCGTCACATTCCACCCCCTTAGGGTTGCACGTCCCTGTGCAGTAGCCTGTCAGTCCCTATAGCCTGCCAATTTGTAATGTCCTACCACATACCCATGCATGATATTGTCCGCTTTGGCCCACGGACCTCATGATTTTGCTTCTGATGGGCCTTAACCCATCAAAAGGCCTCATGCAAGGTAAGGGTTTAAGCTCTACATATAACTCCATTCACTTTCCTATCTATAGTCAATGTGGGACTTCTGGGCGACACATTCCACCCCCCTTAGGGCTGCACGTCCCTATCCAGTAGCCTGCCAGTCCCTATAGCCTGCTAGCCCTCTTGGCCCGCCCACATGGAGACCCGCCCACTTGCACCAGATCACGGCAGGGGACCGACACTCTAACTAGTCGAGAGTCGGCTCTGATACCATTTGTAACGCCTCACCCCTTACCCATGCATGATATTGTTCGTTTTGGCCCACAGGCCTCACGGTTTTGCTTCTAATGGGCCTCAACCCATCAAAAGGCCTCATGTAAGGTGAGGGTGTAAGATCTATATATAATCCCATTCATTTTCCTCTATATAGTCGATGTGGGACTCCGGGGGGGCACATTCCACCCCCCTTAAGGCTGAACGTCCGTGTGCAGTAGCCTGCCAGTCTCTGTAGCCTGTCAGTCATCTTGCCCCGCCCACATGGAGACCACCCACTTGCACCAGACCACGACAGGGGACCCACACTCGAACTAGTCGAGAGTCAGTTCTGATACTATTTATAACGCCCTACCCCATACCCATACATGATATTGTCCACTTTGGCCCACGGGCCTCACGGTTTTGCTTTTGATGGGCCTCAACCCATCAAAAGGCCTCATGCAGGGTAAGGATTTAAGCTCTACATATAACCTCATTCGCTTTCCTCTCTATAGTCGATGTGGGACTCTAGGGTGTCACATTCCACCCCCCTTAGTGCTGCACGTCCTTGTGCAGTAGCATGCCAGTCCTCTTGGCCCGCCCACTTGCACCAAACCACGGCAGGGGACCCACACTCGAACTAGTTGAGAGTCGGCTCTGATACCATTTCTAACGTCCCACCCCATACCCATGCATGATATTGTCCGCTTTGGCCCCTCATGGTTTTGCTTCTGATGGACCTCAACCCATCAAAAGGCCTCATGCAAGATAAGGGTTTAAGATCTACATATAACTTCATTCACTTTCCTCTCTATAGTTGATGTGGGACTCCGGGGTGTCACATTCCATCCCTTTTAGGGCTGCACATCCCTGTGCAGTAACCTGCCAGTCCCTGAAGCCTGTCAGCCCTCTTGGCCCACCCACATGGAGACCCGCCCACTTGCACCAGGTCACGGCAGGGGACCCACACTCGAACTAGTCGAGAGTCGACTCTGATACCATTTGTAACGCCCCACCCCTTACCCATGCATGATATTGTCCGCTTTGGCCCACTGGCCTCATGATTTTGCTTCTGTGATGGGCCCCAACCCATCAAAAGGCCTCATGCAACGTAATGGTGTAAGATCTACATATAAATTCATTCACATTCCTCTCTATAGTCGATGTGGTTAGATGAAAAAATTAGAGAACCATATCTAAGTAATTGATGTCATAATTCCATATCCCTAACAAGAAGAAAAAAAGATCCAACAAGCAAATCTTGAATTCCATCTTTTGTTTTGATTTGTTTCTTTCTTCACAATTCACATCACTTGAAAATCTATACCTGATCATGAATTGGATGAAAATATCATATCGTATGTTTACATTACTAGAAAAACAAGAATAATCATGCAAATAGAAATCTATTTTCAATGCGTTGGTGAACTTATATTTGTATATACTTCATATTACATGGTGTTAAATTGAATAGATGATGAAAGACAATGAGTCTGATGATGAGGGAGAGTTATTGTACGATCAAGACTCATATGTTTCAAAAGTCATATTAAAAGGAGTAGATACAGGAAGTTATAGATGCATCAATACAAACCCAGACAAAAAGATATAGGTCTTGACTGATGTTACACCCCAACCCAATTTAATCTTCATTAGTGTTAATTAATGTGGTTTTAGCTTAATTAATTATGCTTAGTTGTAAATCATTGACCTTAGTACTCATTAGTCTTTTTAGACCGAGTTAAATTGAGTCTTGAGTTTTGATTAGTTGAGTGGAGTTGAGTTGACTCATTTGAATTGAGTCAAGGACTTGTTCGTAATTATAGATTTTCTCATTTTGCATCGTTTTTACATCATTTGGCGTCATCGCGTGTATCTCGTTGAGCACGTCGATTTTCGTATTTCGCTTCACTTCATTTGATCGCTCGTTGAAGAAGTGGGCCGTCGTTTGACTTAAATTGGAAATACCCAAAAGGAGTGGACCTTTCTGTAAAATTCCCATCCTTATCATTTTAAACCCACTCAACCCCATCTCATTTCATTCGTTTGGTGCATGTTGGTGCATGTTGGCTGTGGAGAGAGTGAGTGAGAGAACTCTTCTTCCCTTCTTTCCTTTCCAATTCTCTCCCTTTTCCTTAAGCTCTTTAGCCTTGACAAGTGAAGACAAGGGTGGAGGCTTTCTTCTTCATCTTCCTCTCTTCTTTGTTGGCAAGGAAATACCCCCATCATCTTCCATTTTCTTCAATTCGGAATTCTTTGTTGAGGTTTCCTTTTGGATTTTGAGTCGCATTGGAGTCAAAAGACCCTCTTATAAGCATATATAGACAGTGATTGGTGTTGTGATGGATATTTGTGTCTAGGGTTGTAATATTTTGGGGATTTTAGGGTTTTGAACATCAAGAGTGTAGAAGAGTTTGGAAAGCTTAAATTTAAGGCAAGTATAAGCATAATATGAATTTACATTTTGCTATTTCCATTGATTCTATGTTTACTCATGATTCTTAGTATTCAATAATGTGAGATTTAGATCTAAAATTCATGTCAAGCTCTCTTTGTGTATTGAAATGTTTTGGAGTAATTTTATGTTGAACATGGGAGCAAGAAGGCTCCATGTTACAGAAGGTGAGAAGAAGTAAGGAAAGGAGAAGACGAGAGAGAGCTTCAGAATGGGTGAAACAGAACAGATCCGTAGCCCAGGCGGTTAGCCGTGTGAACTGGCGGCTAGCCGCCCCCCCTGCGGTTTCATTTCCATAACCTGACTTTTTGTCAGTAAACCAGGCTAACCCCTGCTGACCGAAACCCTAAAAATATAAATTGTTTATTTTTATTTTTTATTTCACAGGCCCTCTTAGAGCCATAAATCGCTACCCTAACCCCTTAGTTGCCTAATTGAAACCCTAGGAACTTGAGTAGCCCTAAAACCAATTAGGACTTTATCACCAAGCCATGGATATTAATTTAATGAACTTTTATTAAACTGTGACACTAAATAAAGGTCCCTTAAATGTATATCGAATTGGATGGTGGGAAGACAATAGAGAATTAGACTGGATTGTCTAGTAAATGCCTTGATTCCTTAACTTATTGCATTTCATCTTGAATTATATTTTCATTGGTAAATCAATCAGTCTAAATTATTGCATCATCAATATCCTTTGAAGTTCAATTATTCCATTTTCTCCGTCATTCTTCAAACCTTGTATATCGATTCAGTAATTATTTGAAATGTGGATTCAGTGAGTGTATATTGATATATTAATTGCTGTGAATTATAGACAGCTTGAAATACAAACTCACTTGAATCCACATATTATTTCGATTAGTTTGATTCGATTGAGTCGGCACTACCTAGCTTCGACCTTATGACGCCCGACGGGGTCAGCACTTGGTTTATTTATTAGAGATTACTGCAGTAAGTCTCCTGGAGCACCGGAACTCCAGAATCGGGTAGCCAGTTAGCCTTTGGCCAGGTAGCTGGTGACATCCCAACTAGATTTGCTCTCTTTGAGAGGATGAGCTTAAAGTAGTAACCAAATTAGTATGTTTTCTTATTAATTGATTCACTAGCGTAATTATTTAATCTTTGTACAATTTGCGTAGTTGATACTTATCATTGACATCACTAAATTCAATTTACTTGTCCTAAATTCAATTTGCAACATTATGTGATTCTTATTTTGCCTATACTTGCGAAATCGTCGTATTGAGATACTACATTTGGTGTCACAGACGCAGATGCAGCTCCCGGTCTTGAAGCGTTCCAAGAGAGAGAGGAGGGTACCCAAGAGGTACCGTCAGGATTAGAAGAGTGGCCAGAACCAGGGCCAGCTTAGAATCTACCTCCTCGGAGTGCGGATTACACTTGTAGTTACCACAGTTCGTGTGATTAGCCTTTTATGTAGTCATACGAAATTCCTTTGCATATATTTTTGGTAACGAATATATAAGTTTTCTTCAATGAATGTTTAGGGATTCTTTCATTGGTCCATCTTTTGTAATCTAATGTATATATTTGTCTAATTCTTTTGTATCAAACTCAAAGGTTTAATTGCACTAAATGGGAATTGATACCTTCTGTGAATGAATTACGACTTCCGCTGTGTTTAACTGTTATTGTTTATAGTGAGCTAGACTCACATGTGGATTAGTCGATTTTCTCTCCTTCGTGTGTTGTATTTGACTCGAGACGGGTACAACATGCGGGAGTACGTGTGACACACCTCGGGGATTACCCTAGGCCAGGGTGATTTCGGGACCGGGATGTGACAACTGACAAGGAGAAAGATCAAGTAAAAGATGTTGGTCTATCCCATCTTTCAAAGATAGACCATGCTTTAATATCTGGGTTGGTGGAAATGTGGAGGCCTGAAACCAATGCATTTCACCAACCAATGGGGGAAGCAACGATCATTTTGGAAGACGTTGCTTTCATTTATGACCTCCCTATTGATGGTGAACCGGTCACGGGAAGAACCTTCAATAATGTGTTTCTCTCGGAAGTCTGTAAAGAATTACTTGGCCTTGCCCCACTCCAGGAAAAGACACCATTGGCCAAACCATAAAATTCAAATGGTTGGAGGAAAATTTCAAGCCCTCCAAGAAGAGGAATGAAGTATGCAAGACTAGAGCATACCTATTTTTCCTGGTGTTTGGTCAAATATTTAAAAATTCTTCTTGTGCAAGGGGGGCACCTTGGTACCTAGAACTCTTTAGGGAGTTCAAGCCGTATGCATGGGGTCCAGTGTGCCTCGCAAGCTTGTACATGATGCTTACAAGGGCTACGAGGTTGTTAAGGGGTGGAGAGGATAGTGAAGAGGAAGGGGAGGTTGAGGAGAAAAAAGAAAGTGGAAAAATTACATTGCCTAAGACTCTGACAGGCCGCCCTCTTCAACCGCTACAGGTGATTATATTTTAATCAGTCAACATATTTTATTTTATTTTTTGTTGTTAGTAATCACAACTTTACACTTTGCATTAACTGTCTGTGTTGTTTCATACTTGTAGATTTGGGCCTACTCTGGGATGGCAATTGGGAGGTGCCCTAAGCCCGATCCTAGTTGACAGAAGGATCTTCAGTTCCCATTGTTTAAGACTTGGGAGAAAAGACTCGAAGGCTCGAAAAAGTTAACCAACATGAAAGAAATCGGTGCTCACATCAATAGCCTGTAAGAAGATGGGGTACTCATTTATTTCAAAGTTATTTCACATTTTTTTTCAATGCATTCAGTTTAATTAGGGAGGTGGTTAATGATTTTGGTTTTCGTGTAGGTCTTATGGCAACCATACAAGAAGATGCTGAAGAAACTCTTCCAATTAGTGCCAAAAGGAGACAAGCAATTGTTCACGTCTAGCACTGCCCTTATCCATTATTAGGTCTTTGAGAGGCACAATGCAAACTGCATATCGAAGCAATTTGGACTTGGACAATCAATTCCCCCACCCTTCTCCTTACCATTCAAGCGGACCGAGTGCATAGAACGATTTATTATTGACTATAGTCAAAACCATCCAGATGTGTTCAAAATATGAGAGTCAATGAGGATTTATGTTTTATCTGGGAAGAAAGACTTTTCTACCAAACACAGTGACTCTTATCTTGTTTGTATGGCTTGAACACCATTATCGAGATTGTTTGTGGTGCAGATGGTGAAGGACAGCGGTCACCTTTTACATCTCAATCAACAACTTTGAATTGTTTGTCGTGACTTTGAACTGTTGTGTCTTTAAGTGCTGAAGAATGGAGTTGTTGTATATTGCAAATTTTGCTAAAGTCTTCCTAAAATCATCACAATTTGGAAACTCATGCCCTAGCCACATCTCTCGAGATGAATTGTGTTCCAACTCCGTAACAAATTCTTCCAGGACCTTGTCATCTTCGATTATAACTTTTTGATTATGGGAGCTATGTTCTCCAACATTCAACGTCGGAAGTCTTTTATCTCTTATACTTGAACTCCCTGCAAGATTGGTTCCGTATTCCCAGATTCAATTGTAACAAACTCTGTGTCATTATGCATGTTCCCTACATCAACATGGTCAACGAGAACGCAATAACTTTCTTTCGTCAATTCATTGCTAGCAATGTTCTGCCCTTCTGAGAAATGAATGTTGTTGTCTTCGCATAGATTGACAATAGGATTTTCATGACTTTGAATGGGAGGTACTTTGCACTTCACATTATGATTGCTTCCCGAACAATCAATTTGTTTGCCTTGTAAAGAACACATGTTCATTCCAAATGACATTCAAGATAAACACATGGAAAGAACTACATTAGACATTAACTAGAAATAGTTTTCTTCATTATTTAAACTACCTTAAAAATAACTTAGGGGGTGTTTGGATAAATGCATAATATAATATCAATAAGTTTAAATACTGTAAGATTTCATTATCATAGAATAAAATATTGTCATATTATTATCTTGTGTCACTTCTAGTGTTTGGCAATTTTCAAAAATTTCAATGTACCTTTGAAGTGTTTTGCAATTTTTAAATTCTCACAAGATGATATACTAAATACAAGAAATGGAATGAAAATAATCAATTGTCCCAATGCAGGACCTACTAATTAGTAATTACATGTGTTAATAATCATGATAGGACCCATCTATTGTTAAAAAATCATAAGATTAAATGTAAAAACCTTGAGATCCAACCAATGTTGTTTAATTAAGGTAGGTCCACCAAATGTTGATAGTCATAATGTAATACATCTAATGGTGATTATCACAAATGGGCCTATCTAGTTTTTTTTTTTTTTCAAAACCTTATCTAATGTGAGATATCATTGATGAATCCATCTATGAGAAATTTCTGTGGGTCCCATTTGATGTTGGTAGTCATATTAACACAAGGGGAGCTATCAAATAGTGGGACCCATTTAATGATGTCAAACTGATAATTGCAATCACACAATTCAATCTTGGTAATTAATGAGGAACCTAGCTAATTTTGGTAGTATGAGACCCACCTAATGTTAGTAATCACGATAAAGGCCCTTAGTGTGATATTAGTAAGACTCGCCTAATATTGATAATTAACAAGGGCTATGTAATTGTGATATGGTTATAGGACCCCACATTAAATTTGTAAGCATTGTAGGGCCAATCTAATATTGGTACTCACAGTTGCACTCATAAGGATCATTGATGTTAAAACTTATATATAATGGGCCACTATAATTAATAGTTTCCAATAAGTTTTGTAATAAAAGATTATTTTATACAGTATATCCTTGAATAATGTAATATGAAGGATTTTGTAAGAAAGTGAGATATTGTGAGATACTTTCTAAGTTATCCAAACACCTCCTTTTTTGGTGAGTAGATTAGATTCTAAATTAGTAAATAATATAATAAAATCTCTTGAAATATATGGTTTCCAAACACCCCCTTATGTACCTTGTTTGTTCTCCAAAGTATTTGGTGGAACCAATCGGTCTTCTATTGATGTATAAATATATCCCATTTGTATTGTGGTTTGTGAGTGTTAAGATACACTTGATGTCGCTATCGTCCTCTATGGCAGCCAATGAAAACACGTGACCATTGTAATGAAGATAATGTATGCTTAGGACTATGCAAGTTTTATCCCAATGTGAAGTTTCAAGAGCTATGTTCACTAATTCAGGAAATGTTGTGTCAGTTTGAACGAAACTCATCTTTTATTTTCTGCCTTCGTATGCCGGGTGAATCATGTCAAGTTTAAATTCCCCATCGTAGTGGAAAATCACAATCTAACTCACCACCCGACATCCTAATTAAAAATAAAAAATAATTATTTAGGCATTATTACTGTACAAACATATACTTTCAATGCCAACAACACCTCATTAACCAAAAAAGTGTGAGATTGCAAGGGGCCAAAGACATAACACAGTGGCCTAAAACAATCTACACACAGAAAAATTCAAACGTACCTACAGTATGGCTAAAGACGTTAATCTATGGCCTAAAACACCCAACACTCAGAAATATTAAAAAGTGCCTAGGGTTACAACAAAACATATGCAAGAATATAATATAGGCACTATGTTTCAAGCTCCAAAATAAACAATACAAATGTCCGTGAGCTTGTTTAACTTCTTTTATACCAAAGTAAAGGAAAAGTATCACAAATGAGACATTATATTCATTTTTTTCATGTAAATATGCAAAAGTAGGCATAAATGCACAAATATCTTAAATGGAGATCAACAACCACTAAAATGAAATCAAAATTAGCAATAAAGTGAGTATACAAGCCCATAGAAAGTAACTACTTTCAGTTGGAGACAAAGTACAACTTTTGAGAAAAAAATGATAGAAAAAGAATGGAAAGCAGGGGACGACGCGAACTTATATAGGGTGTGCAAAGAGATGAGAGATTGAGTGACGCTATCATCTGTAAGAATAAAAAAAAATAAAAAATAGAAATGTGGCGAGAAGACCATGACGTGCTGCACATTTTGGGAGGACCCTTTGGGATAAATGACTATATTTCAGGATTTTTCCAGTAAAAATCCTCTTAAATTCTTTTGAGGCGGATTGGATTTTTAATTAAGAACATGATGTGGCTCAAGTCTACATGGCGCACAGTGCACATCCTAAGAAGGCCCATAAGAACATCCCTTGCTAAATTGTGTCTATTAGGTTTTTATGACTTGGAAAACGTGATAAAAAGCGGCAAGTGTTGAATAGATTGAAATTAATTAGGATTTTGTAGTGTAAAGGTGGTCCACTGTGACAATCTTTGGTTAACATTAGCATTTTTAGGTATTTATTGGTTTTTTTAAGGAAACAGGTGTATAAGGAACCAAAGAAATACTGCAATTAAAAGAGTGGGCGCAACACGAGGATTAGTCCTATTGGGTCAAATACCACTAGGACTTTCCTTTTTTCTCCATCTTTCCTTTTTTTATTTTAGCCAATAGCTTAGGTGACTGTGTATTGTGTAACCTCCCTTTTTTTCTTTTCTATTGTAACTTATCGATTATTATATGATGAATTCTTAACTTTCCATATAGAAACAAATACTCTCATAGTCATAGTGGCATAACATATCTATCTAGGATTTCAGTGATACTCTTCTCCTTTTAGCGCCCATTTAGCACAACCGATCAAGTGCCTGGATCCTTGTCAATGAGTTTGTTGCTTCTTCAGGACCAGTCACATTGTGCTATTGCACAGTACTGTTTTGACAGTTTCAGTTATGTCTTCCCTCTTTGACTGGATCAATTTTTCATGACAAGTTTTAGATAGTAGGATCAATTTTTGTCGGAGTAAAATTTGGAGATAGCTCATTGAATAATGACATTTATTTTGAACAATTTAATTTTTTTTTCATATAAGAATAACATCTCAAAGAAATTTAATCATATAGGGTTATTTTAGCTAGAAAGAATGAAGGGCTCCTCATAGATGAAAGTTAAACAAATTATATGCATTTCATGGATGGATGAGACTTCCCAAAAGAATGGTCAGCCTTTGCAGGTGTATGCACCTTATCATGCATCAGATCACATTCACTTATGTATGTCTGCAATGGATTTTTGCGCCTTTATCTATTTTTTTGCTGAAGGGTAAATTATATTAAAGAAGAGGGGGAAAGAGGAACAAGAATACAAGGGGCAAAAAGAAGGACCCCAAAGAGAGCAAGAAACCAGAAAAGAGAAAAGAAAGAAAAGAAGAAAACAAAGAGAAGAGCTCAAAACAGAACACCAGGAGCTCAAAACAGAGCCGTTAAACACTGACTATACTCATGGACTCTTGCAGGGCTCTCAGATGGATGCTCACAAAAGGGACTATCGTCTGCTTCAGGGAGAAGGAGATGGCCTCTGATAATTGGGATTGGATGGAGGGAAGAGATGGCCTGCGATTTTCAAAAATTGCTTCGTTACAAGCCTTCCAGAGGTGGTAGAGAACTGAGATGAAAATGGCAGTCATATATCTGTAGCTTTTAGCATCATTATCCTTTGAAAGGATCTTCCAAATAGAGGAGGCGGAAAAACTGCTTGGAGTGGGAGCCCCAGCAACTCTCAGGAGCCAGGACCAGACTTCTATAGCTAGAACACAAGAGAAGAAGAGGTGACTCACTGAGTCTTCTGCAGCGCAGCAAAAAATGCATCTGGAGGCGAGAGAGATACCCAGACGTTTCAGCCTAGACTCTGAGGGAATTCTGTTGAGCATCAGGCGCCATCCGAAGCAATTGACTCTGGGAGGAAAAAAATTGTTCCATATCAGCTTTGGCCAAGGAAGAGGCTGGGCTCTGTGTCTGATTTTCTGCCACGCCAAGCTCAAGGAAAGCTTACCATCAGGGGAGTCTCTCCAACTAAGGGAATCGCTGGAGGCAAGGCTGGGGGAGAGATCCTTGAGGAGGTGAAGAAGATGCTGCTGAGCATTAGAAGATAGGAAATCAGGAATGGCCCATGATTCAGATTGATAGAGGGAAGATAGCCGTTGGTCCCTAGGGAATTGGAGCCCAGGGAAACAACTAGAGATAGGATCTCCTACAGTCCAGGAGTCATGCCAGGCGTTTATGCTCTGGCCATTTCCAAACACCCAGTTACTGCCTTGATGAATGATGTAGGCTAAGCGGCGAACTTTCTTCCAAATGCAGGATCCATAGGTAGAATTCTCTGAGCTCCAAATTGGTCGGAATTTAAAGTATCGGTTTTTAAACCAAATGGACCAGAGAGAGCTAGAGGTAGACGCCTGCTAGCCAAGCTTGATGAAAGAGGCTGAATTTATCAGCTTCAATGCAAGTATCGGCTTGATGCAGGGCTCTCAGGTTTGCGCCTTTATCTAGTTAATGCAGGACGGCGCCACTTCATCTTGCATTGAAATGGTCACTGCAATCTTGTGGGCCCCACTTTCTTTTTAAAGTTTAGTGCCGGATAATGGCGGTTCCAGATTTTTCCAGGCCATATATAGCTCCGAGTGAGAGTGTGAATGAGTTTGTCTCCCCAGTATGTCATTTAACATGTTAATGATTTACTAGGTTAGGAAAAAAAGTCTGATAGTCACAACTATCTCATTTATATATCAGGTAGGAAGTTTAAGTAACTTCATGGGTGAAGGATCAAGATGTGGAAGAAAGTGTATTCCAGTTATTTGAAAGCTTTACGGATTTCTTCGTTTCAGCACATAACTTAGGATGGAATACCAGACATCATAGGGTCAAGATGTTGAAGAATTCAACAATGGCTGCATAATTAAGTGTATTCCGGTGATTGCGAGGCTATGCAAATCTCTTCACCTTTGTGGTCACACTTCGGAAGACTTCTTTGCCAAAAAAAACATACATAGTGGGAACTCTTAATCTAACCAGGGAGTTCTAACCTGTCATGGCTTGCGCCATGCTTGATCTGATGTGGGGTCATGGCATACGGTCCACACGATCTTCTACAATGGGCTTGTTTCCGCAAAAGCGGAAACCATGCACCTTTTATCTTTCTTTTAGACTTTCAAATATTTATGTTGGGGGCATCTTAAGGTGCCATAGAAAATTCCATAAAAATAAGCATATTTTACTCATTTTCATGGAAATAGTCCAGTTCTCCCCCATGAAAAACCGTTTCCAAAGCATGGATTTCCTCTTCGGCATAAATACACAAACGTGGCCTTTCAATACTTAGTAACCATTGTTCTTTTATTCGTAGTATTTTGATAAAGCCCATTTCTAAAAAAATCCTCAGAATTTATCAAATTTAACCAGAAAATGGGATTTCACAGTGAATAATGATTAAGATTTTTTTACTATTCTGCATGATTATCTATTTTCAAAGTTTTTCATCGTAATTCCTCTATGATCATATTTCTTCTGCTCGTGACATCTTTTGACAGAGGAAGTGTTATTTATATTTTCCAAGTAGGTGAGTGTTAAGGATTCAAATAAGGTTGAGGTAATGGCTAAATTGGAAGGTCTTCTAGGTTTTTTTTTTTTTTTCTATAAGCATATTGTTAAATTAGATAATGACCTACAAGATGAAGAACAAATATTGGAAAAATTCAGTATACCCTGTGAGGGTCGATCGAATATGGCATTTATATAATAATATATATGATCTAGTGCCACAAGTGGGTACAAAGAAGATCTAATACGTACACCTAATCAATATATCACAGATTCACAATCTCCTAAAATTAATAATTACACAGTAAGGGAATCTGCTAGAATGTGAATAAAGCCCCACGTGAGGATGAGTGGCTAACTAGTAACCACACAGCTGGTTGCATGGGCCTGAGCCTGACTGCATGCTGGGCCTGGGGGCTTGCACCTGCTGGATCTGGGCTTTCTTTCAATGACATGGCAGCATTAGTTAAACAAAGTGTGGATGTGTTTTTTTTTTTTTTTTTTTAATTCTCTTTATAATTTCATCTGTAGCAGGTCTAGTGTTTTGGTTTTCCTCTTTCCTTTTTCATTTTTTTTTTTCTAATGAGAGTTTCCCATTTAGCAATGGAAAACAATAGTAGTTCTTCTATCAATAGACTTATGTAGTAAATCTGCTCTTTGATTATGAACCCCAGTAGGTGAGCTGAGACATTTACAAGAGGATGGTCTAGAAAAGATTTGATAGAAACGGCTTCCAAGGGCTCAAATAATTTTAGTTGAGGCAGTTCAGAAATAGAATGCTCCTTATTTGTTTGCATTGAATACTTAGGAATTGAGAAGATATGAATTCATGGTCAACAATCTTCAGTAAAGGATTATATATATGGGTGAGGGGTAAAGGATATAAGGTGAGGTGTCGATTTACATGCAACTTGCTTTATTAGAAAGACTAGTGTTTATATCTTTATACTGTTTCAAGGGTCATAATTTAGGAAGACTGATGTTAAATTGTAGAAGCTACAAGATTTTCTAAAAGCCCGTTATTTCTTGGAAAAAAAATCATATGACTTGTATTTTTTAAAGGGGCTAATTTTTAAAAAAATTATGAATATACATAAATGACCATCAAATACTCTACCATTTTTATAGGAAACAAATAAGGTACAATCTGCCAACAAACTCTTAGTCGAGTGGTATTGGCATTTAGTTTCACGCTCATGCCCAGGAATCGATCCTTGAGTCTATCTTCAAGATGAAAGTACCATTTGTGAGTCGTGACCAATCATCCAACATGGCAAAAATAAGGCACAATCTTGTGATTTATCTTAAAATTTTACTTCAATAGGAATTAGTCCTGACATAAGATTGAGCACATCATTTATAACATGATTAGCATGCATATTGTTATGAACTATTATTCATGTATTTAATCACATTATCAATCATGTGCCCAACCTTATAATGGGACCAACTTCTATTGAAGTAAAATTTGCAGGCATTTCATCTCATGGAGATGACATGTATTTTGAACAATCGAGATTACCAATAGTAGGCCCCAGTCCCCACGATAGAGTTCCACAAAATCCCACTCATGGGGAGCGTGTGGGAGACATTCAAGAGAACCAGAGTCAAGTTTAAAAAATGTCATTTACAGGCTTGGACAAGGGGAGTTCTATTGGCACCACACTCCTGTCTATCCACACCACAAAGAAAAAAAAATCTATTTCCTAAACTACCCCTCCCTTTTCCCTCTCTCCATCCACCCTCTTCCTCTCCCCCACCCCACCCCACCCCCACCAGTCTCTTGCGGGGAGGGATCCCATGCCAGCCAGCGGCCCCCCTGGAGGAGGGGGAGGGAGGCCGCTGGCTGGCCGCGCCGAGGATCCCTCTCCCGGCTGGAGACTGGGAGGGTGGGGTGGGGTGGAGTGGGGGACAGGAAGAGGGTGGAGGGAGAGAGGGAAAGGGAGGAGGGGTAGTTTAGGAAATTTTTTTTTTCTTTGTGGTGTGGAGGGACAGAAGTGTGATGCCAATAGAATTCCCTTTGGACAATCCTTCAGATCTTCCCAAGTCCAATGATGTCATTGCATGAAAGTAAAATTTTCCATGCTCACTGCTAGAGAATCTGACTTTTCTTGTGATGGATCATGGATCCTTGCCAACATGACATGTTTACATTATTTTCAATTTTATTTTTATAATGGTTTTTTAATTAGAAAATGAACTTTCCATATGAAAAACTTTCACCCAGAGCTGATCTCATATTGTTCTTTGTATTCTCTAGCCTGTGGGCCCACTTACATGCATTCTTATCAGTGGAAGTGGGATAGATGAAAAGATAGAAACCCCACTGAAGGGTTGAAATTCGTTTTCTCTACTGTCTTCCCCACTGAAAATACAATCTCTGTGGAATCATGGATTGCTCTTGTTCTGAATTTTTGATGCTTTTGCTTTGGGGAAAGGCCTTTGCATCCAATAGTAGAAAAAACTTTTTCCCAAAATGAAGTTTCACTTTTCCCCGGTAGCCATACAAATATGCCCTAAGATCCAGCTCCCTCGTTCTCTTTTCTAATTTCACTCAATTCCTTTTTTTTTTCCTTAATTGAAAAGGATGATATATTGACCCAAACTATACAAAAGGGAAAACTGCTTCCAGATACATATAGACTGACATAACATACAAAACCTGACTAAACCAAAAGAAACTGGGATGTCAAAATTAGATCCAGCTCCTTGGTTCCCTTTTTCTAAATTTCACCCAATTCATTTAAGAGACATTTATTTTATAAAATCTTTGCATTTTGGACTATATATCTAAATGTCCAAATAGTATTGAAAAATTATTTTCAGACACCTAATTTTTCCGTTTGACAAAATATAGTCTTGGTTTGGTTAAGACTTATTTAACAGATTCCATGGTTAAAAACAAGTTTAATCCTTTTATCTATTTTTATTTTTTTCATTTTAAAATAATAATTTCTAATTTTAGTTGTCATATAACAATTTGAAGTCTAATTAAGGATGGCAATTACTGCTTCGATCTGTCAGTATAACTAAGAAATGACATGGTTATTCAGAGTTTGATTGACCCTATTATCATTTTGTTGAGTTTGAGTTGACATTTATGGCCAAAATACTAGATGGGTCAGGTTTGGTTTGAATTTATTCAACCTATTAATACAACTCTATTTGTCAGGTAAATGTCAATTAAATCATCATCCCCAAATATTGTCTAATCAAACTATTATGTTCCAATTAGGAGTCATGATTTCTAAAACTAAAAAAATAAAGATTAGAAGATTTTCCAATAATATTTGATAAGGACGTACGACTGCACTGCCACATGTTTACAAACAATATCACAAGGTGCTCTAAATAATTAGGCCAAGAGGTAGGGAGATTATAGAATAATTTTTCTTTCCTCTGAATATATATTTCCAACGGTTGACCAATTTTCCATCCTTTAGATCCTGGACCTACATTCAAAATCCCATGTGCCGCACAACTATCCTTAACATTCCTCTCTCTTCTTTAAAATACCGTGACATTAAAAAAAAAAAAAAAAAAAAAGCACTCAAAACCTAAATTCCCAGGTTGAGTTGGAGCATAAGGTTAGTAATTACCATTTCCAATTGTCATATCAAACTATTATCTAACATTAGAAATCATTATTTTAAAACTCAAAAGAAATAACATTAGTAAATTTTAAATCAACTATGATAAAAGGACTACACTTTAAGAAATTTTCTAAATACCAAAAGCGAAGAAATAAAAGGCCGATCGCTTTTCATTCCTGCTTATTTATTTGCATGAGGGTTGGAATGAAATAAAATTAAGATTCAAATAAAGAGAAAATGACTAGGAAAGATATAAAACGACAAAAAAAGTTGAGGATTTTACCGGAAAAATCTCAGAATTTGATCATTCCTTGCGAAGGGTCTCCGCAAATTGTACAGCACAAACGAGGTCCGTCAGGGCCTCTTCCATCTTTTTATTTTTTTAGTGATGAAGGGTGTTGTAAGGCCAAAAGTTGTTAGGCCAAAAAGGAAGCAGAATCACACCTCGCTCGCTATAGCGAGAGCGGCTCTGAGAGCCCAGTTGGATCCGAACTCTGAGTGAAAGTTTGAGATGGACTCTCTATTCTAAGTGGATTATTATTAGGAGTCTTATGCACGGATTTGGGGCTATATATTGGGTGTTTCTCACAACCCAAAGAGACACAGATCATCTATCAAGTTCTGAATTAGAGATCTAATTGAGAGAAATCTTTTTCTAGAGATTTATTGAAGAATTGTGCTGAAAAATACTCTATATAGCCAGTTTCTTCTGCATCCCTTGTAGAAGATCATCTTCTTGCATAAAAGATTTGAAGAGTCAAGTGCAGAATTGAGTCTATGGTAATCAATGGTGTGAAGTCGTTGAAGCGTGAAGCGACACAAGGTAACTTTAGTCCTTAGGTAGGGGATATCTGGGGAGGAAGTCTATGTTTCTTGTAATTGCGAGATTCATAGTGCTTGATTGTTGATCCAATTCGGTTCCGTGGTTTTTCACCCAGTTAGGATCTCCATGCTAAATCTGGCGTCCTTATAGTGTGTGATTGTGATTTTATTTCTGCTGCGTAAATTATTGTTTTTTGCACACTCTTGGGTTGATTTATTGAGTGGACCAATCTAGAGATCTCGTACCATAAACCTTCAATTGGTATCAGAGCAGGGTTACAGTAATTTGTTGTGCTTGGTCTTAAGAGATTTCTTGAATGGTACTCAATCAAGAAGGGACATCAACTACGAAGCCCCATTTGCTATATGGTTCTAATTATGCATATTGGAAGCAAATGATGATTGGGTTCCTTAAGTCTGTTGATGATGATGTTTAGGATATTATTGAGGAGGACTACTCCAAACCAACAATTGTGGCTGATGGGAAAAATGTTCCTAAACCTAAAGCCCAATGGACTAAGGATGAGAAGCATGCCTCCAAAATAACAAGGCGATGAATGGAATATATAATGGAGTGTTTGCTGAAGAGGTCCATAGGATTTCCACTTGCAAAACTGTCAAAGAAGTATGAGAAGTTTTACAGACAGTATATGAGGGTACAAACACAGTGAAGCAATCTAAATTGCAAAGGCCAAAGAATTTGAAACTATCGTGATGGAAGAAGATGAAACCTTCGATCAATTTTATGCTAAGCTGAATGATATTATCAATTCTGTTTTCAATCTGGGTGAAGAAATTCCAAAAAACAAGATTGTCAAGAAAATTCTGAGGTCTCTACCTTTGAGGTTCGATTTTAAAGTTGACTCTATTGAAGAAAATAAGAATCTGGGTACCCTTAAGGTCAATCAGCTGGTCGGAAATCTTCAGACCTTTGAAGCAAACCGTTTGGATAAAGGAAAATTTAAAGAGAAATGTATTGCTTGGAAAACCAGCTCAGAATCAAGAAAGAAACCTGAAAAGAAAATTGAGTCTGATTCTGAATTTGAGGCTGAAGATAATATGGCTGAATTGTTTAATTGCTTCAAGAAGTACATGAAGTCAAAGCAAGCCAAGTGGAAGAGTTCTAAAATTGAGAAGGATTCTGCGAAAAAAACTAAGTGTTTTGAGTGCTAAGGCTATGGTCACTATGAGAATGAATGTGCCAACAAGAAAAATGGTACAATGAAAAAGGCTCTCAACACAACTTGGGATGAAGAGTCATTAGAAGAAGAAAAAGAACCTTCAATTGATACTTCTAAAACTGTGAATGGCAAGTTTGTGGCTTTCATGGCTAAGTCTCTATCTGATAATGATGCTGATGAAGATCATGATGATGAGATGTCAAATCAAGAGAAAGATTATGAAGAGTTGTATCATCCTACATATGCTGATTGCGTCAGGATGACCAAGTATGGCAACAAGATTACTATCGAGTTTAAGGCGGCTCAAGAAGAAAATTCTGCATTAAAGAATGAATTAGAGCAAGCACTTAAAAATGTTCATCTCTTGGAAAGCCAGAAGAACTGCATAGCTGAGAATTTGACCACTGAGGGTCAGAAATTCAAGAAGGCTAAACAAGAGATTGAGACTCTGAGATAGAGTTACAGAAGGTGAATTCTGAACATAAAGATTTACAAGGAAGATTGAAGATCACTTTGTCTAAGATAGAAGTGAAACAAGCTTCGCTAAATAAGATGAACACTGATTCGAGGACTCTTACAAACATCTTGTACAGTCAGAAGTCTCCTTTTGACAGAAGTGGTCTCGATTATGATCATGGTGCATCAACTTCAAATGCTAAAGGTAATACAGTTTTTATTTCAAGTGTTACACATGCTACTCGACATACTACACATATACATAATGTGTCGAGCAGTTTCAAGAAAAAGAATGTGTCACGCGTTGCACCCACATCCAGTTGTCACAACTGTGGAAAGAAATGACACATTCGTCTCCATTGCAAGAAGCTACAAAGTCTACCCAAGACCAAATAATGGCGGAAGAATTTCTCTCCACCCAAGACGGTTCAAATATGGGTTAGAAGGTTTGATTTGTCTAAGGAGTTTGCTCACACTGTGCTGATAGATCAAACTACACAAGTGTGGGTGACTAATTATAAAAAGCCCTGATCAAGGAGGTCGAGCCCCCACCCTCAGTGCTGATATGAAGATTCTATTGAGGGGGCGCTACTGCATTCAGATTGATAGAAGCTGCATTATGATTTTTATTTGTCAATTATGGACAAATACAGGAGAAGAAGAATGAAGCCAGGGGGAGTTCTACAAGCCAAGGCAATTCAAGATCTATAAGCTCAAGCAAAGGCAATTCAAGATCTACAGTGCTGATTTTTTTATTTAAAATTCAATGTATTTTGAGTTTTTCTTTTGGATAAATCATATTGTATTGTTCTAGGGAGTTTTGTCCAAGAATGCCAATAGGGGGAGACTGTAAGGCCAAAAGTTATTAAGCCAAAAAGGAGGCAAAAGAAGCTCCCTATAGCGACAGTGGCGTTGAAAGTCCAATTGGATCTGGACTCTGAGTGAAAGTTTGAGATGGACTCTCTATTTTAAGTGGATTATTATTAGGAGTCTTATGCACGGATTTGGGGCTATATATTGGGTGTTTCTCACAACCCAAAGAGACATAGATCATCTCTCATGTTCTGAATTAGAGATCTAATTGAGAGAAATCTTCTCTAAAGATTTATTGAAGAATTGTGCTGAAAAGTACTCTAGAGAGCTAGTTTCTTCTCCATCCCTTGTAGAAGATCATCTTATTGCTTAGAAGATTTGAGGAGTCAAGCGCATGATAGAGTCTGTTGCAATCAATGATGTAAAGTCGTTGAAGCGTGAAGCGACACAAGGTAACTTCAGTCCTTAGGTAGGGGATATCTGGGGAGGAAATCTTAGTTTCTTGTAATTGCGAGATTCATAGTGCTTGATTGTTAATCCAGTTCGGATCCGTGGTTTTTTACCCGGTTAGGATTTTCCACGCTAAATCTAGTGTCCTTGTGGTGTGTGTTTGTGATTATATATTTGCTGCATAGATTATTATTTTTTGCACACTATTGGGCTGATTTATTGAGTGGACAAATCTAGAGATCTCATACCCTAAACCTTCAGGTGCGACACTAGCGTCGCTTTATGCGATTTTTTTAAAACATAAAGCTCCCTTTGTTTCTTCTTCCTCAAATTTTTTTTCCTCTTCTCCCACCTATTTCTCTATCTCTCCCACTCTATTTTCTCCCAATCATCTTGGAAAATATAGTATCACATGCTTTATAAAAAGATTACTACTGCTACATACGTACAGTTTCTTTCTTTATTCTTTTCATATTCTCAAGATTTATCTTGAAAAGTGAAAGAGACTGGAAATATAAAAAAATAGCAGATATAACATGGAAGAATGGTTTCAATAACAATCTTATGCTCGTACATTATCATATAGAGCTTACCCTCAACCCATGAACACATCCATGAGAAAACGAGAGAGAATGTTGCTCTGTAGGGAAACCTATATTTGCTGCTTTTCTACGATATGAATAGTGAAAAACCTGTACTCGTAGCTTTTTCACTGATACGAATAGTGGAAAACCTATACCCGTGGCTTTTCCACCGATGTGAATAGTGGAAAACCGATACTCGCAGCTTTTCCATCGAATAGTTTTAAACCTGTAGCTTTTCCCTGCCTATATGAATAGTGGAAAACCTGTAGGGTTGAGAAATAGAGTGGGGGCTATAAGGAGATGGGGAAGAAGAAAACGTGAGGAGCGACAAGTTTTTTTGGGCGATGCTATCATAGCTCAGAGAAAAAAATGCAAAAAAATAAAAAATAAAAAAGTGGCGGGAAGACCGAGTTTGTGTTGTACATTCTGCGGGGACCATTTGCGAGGAATGGCCAAATTATGGTATTTCTTCTATAAATCCTTTAAAAAGTTATTCTTAAAAGCATTAAATGACAAAAGTGCAAACGAGTAACTTTTTGTTATATTGTGATTTTACCCTCAATTCTATCGTCTTTCTTTATCTCTTGACTTGACCATCAATTTTATTTCCCTCATACTATAGGCCCACAATCAAAATCCTATCAGTTGTGCGCCCATCCTTAACATCCATTTATCTTCTTTAAAATACTGTAATAAAAGAAAATAAAAAGGTAATCTTAAATTCTAAAATGACTAGGTCAACCTATGGATGAGGTTCAAATCACCATTCCTAACTATCCTATCAAACTATAATGTAACATTACATATCAAAATCATTATTTTTAAATTTTCAAATAAGATTTCATAAAAAATACCACCCTTTAACAAATCTACAAACACCGGAAACTAAGAAATGATTTACAACATTACTACGACTTCAGAATAATGAGGCCAAAAGGAAGGGATTATAAAATATACTTTTATTTTTTTAATATAAAATGCTAATATGCGACTACTTTTCCCCTCCTCATCCTAGATCACATGGAAATCTCATTAGTTGTGCGACATGTATTTCTTGAAAAATGAGCGAAAAACTTTATATTTCTTTTTTCAAAATCTCTCTTTTTTAAAATATTCAAAGCATTCATGGGGAATTTGTAAATATCCCAAATATTATCCCTAGGTGGAATTCCTACAGCCTCAACCTTCGATGGAAGATTTACAAATATAAGACAATTGAAGTTAGAGAATTTTAAAGGCTAAATGAGACTTTTCAAATGGCCGAAATTTAAAATTTCTAGCTCCATACATCTCTTGCAGAAAGAAACCAGGGCAAAGATATCGTCATCACATCATTTCTTTGTAAGGGTTCTAAAATTTTAGTTGGTTGGTGATTTCTGTTTTTACTCTTTGCTAAAACACATTCGCAGTGATTTAATGCAATGCTTCGGTTCTTGGGTTAGATCTGATTGCGTTTTCTTGCCTTTTCCTTTAATGGGTTCTTTTGCTTTTTGGATTTTTGTTCATGCAACACTTTAAATTGGGGTTGTTTCTGTAATTGTATGGGATAGTCATTTGAAGGAAAAAAAAATGCTTTTGGCGTGTTTTTAGAAAAGACCCAGAAGCGGGAGATTCCTATTTTTGTTGTTTGAAACCGATTCATGGTGGTGAAAGGAAGCATGGAACGGGATTCCGGGAATAAATTCTGCGGAATCTGAAGTAATTGTGAACGATTTGTAGCTTGGGGACCGTTTGGGTGTATGGAATTAGAAGGAAGTAGTTTTTTTTTTTTTTTTTTTTGGTATAATAGAATGAAGTAGTTAAAGTTTGGATTTTGATGCAGACTGCAAATATCCAATGAAGCCCCAAGATGAAAAGCCCAACTAGGCCCCACGTAGAAGTAATGGCTTTCTCAAAAACTACTTTTGTTTCTTTCATATATATTTTCTTTATTAGCAGACAATGTAAGTTGATTAATATAGGTCTGTGCCGGATGGTTAAGCACGGAACTACATGGGATATCCACATGTATAATAAGTTGCAAAATTCTACAATTTGGTTTGTTATGATTTCTGTTTTTGTATTTTCATGTCCTTGTTTGGGTTGATCAAATATGTTGGTATGGTTCTTGGGGTAGATGGGAAAAAAAAAGCTTCAGGCGTATTTTTTCAGAAGCCCAGACCCGAAACAATCCTAATTTTCTGGTTTGAGTCCAAATCTTGAATAAAGGAAACAATGGAAGTGTATTTTCAAGGGTGATGGTCCATGATCAGATTGTAATTTTGGCAATTTTATGATTGTAAAGAAAGATGAAAGATCTATGGAATCTAAAGTAGTTATAAAGGTATTGTAGCTTGGGCCTATGGAATTAGAAGGAAATAGCTGAAATAAAATGTTGATTTTAAGCCCGAGTTCCCATCTTGATCTTAACCTCATAAGCACGGGAGGCGAAGACCCAAGTAGAAAAATAGTTGTTTTCGTTATAGTTAATACACCATTTAAAATGATGTATGTAGGTTTGAATAAGGATTGTTAAGTCTTCCGTCTATTATTGATTAGAAGTTGAAGGGTATGCTTTGGAGTTTATTCCTTTTATTTTGTTTATGTTTCTTTTTTATGCTGACAGCATTGGTCCTTAATACTTACGACTTTTCTTATTGGTACCTCTTTGCCTTTGTACTGTAACCAAAATGTTGAAACTACAAAGAGATATAAATCAATGAAAGAAGCAAGAGGAACCTAGTTCATTGTTATTTCTTCATTTCTTGAAGATGATGATTTCCTGTTTGCTTTGCATTACTTCTTTTTTTTTTTTTTGTATTTTTTTATAATTATTTATGTTTGTGAGTTGGTAGTGTGATACATGTTAATTCCACCATCTTCGCCAATTGTTGCAAATTGCAATGTCTTGTTTTTGTATTTGTAATTTCAGCGAGAGGAAATGGATGTTAAAGTCTATTGATACTGAAATGCACGAGGCGTTAAACCGCATAAAAACACCGAAAACTGTGCCCATTTACACTAAGAAGATGCCAGCACAGTTTGCAATAATGTTGATGATTAAATTTTATTTTCAGGCAAGACGGGATTTAAAGATATTAATTGCAGGTTGGTGGAAAAGCCCATAGACAGCAAAATCATCCTTCATATTTTTTATGCTAAAATATCAAAGTAATATTTGTGGGCATTGTTTGCATAATGATTCTGATTAAGCCACAGTATTGGTGATTAACTAGGTCACCACTAATCTGAGTCAACCTGCCCAGAGTCACACTTCATCTCAAATGAGGCTTGACGACTCACTGCGCCCTAGTAGGTAATAAAAACCATGTCCAAGGAAAGAGAATAGGACTGCTGATTTTTAGATCCCAAAATTGAGAGCTATAATTTTGCTGATAAAAATGTGATTCACAAATAAACCAGCTTTATAAATCGTCTATGTGTGCGTGTTTTATCTTATCAGTATTGTTCTAATGCATCTGTTCGGTTCCCATATGTAAGTCTATGGTCAGTTGAACGGATGATGCATCTCCAACTGTGTTTATTTTGTTGAACAGTGTAACAATTTTTGGTTTCAGTGAGGAGGTTTTAGGGGTAGTGTTTGACAACCTCAATAGGGAATCTGCTATTTTGAACAACAATAAAATTGCAGAACAGAGTTGGGCATACATTTGTACATGGATTACTTATCTTGCTTTTGTTTTTTAGACAAAGCAGTGCTTTTCTTTTTTAAAGTGTAATGCATGTCTTCTTTTCTCTTCCAGAGAAATGAATAAAAATGTGTCATCTAGGATGACACTCAGCCGAACTTGAGTTCAGTTAATAAGGTCAGAAGGAGAGCACATTTTTTGTGCTTATGGGAATGAAAGGTGGAATTGGTTACAATGGGTTGAGATGTAAACGGCAATCACTTACTCTAACTGCTCTGATTTGCACAACCATCCTTCTTTGGCAATGGGAGAAAACCCCACTTTTTACTGTTCTCTCACCTCAGAATCAGCTGGAGATCCTTTCTCCAGGTTTGTCTTGTATTTCATATGTTAATATGGTTGTTTTAAATTTCAATGGTGTCACACTATTTGCTTATCTTTTTTCCTTTTGGATTTTCATGTCGTGATGCAGTTGTTGTTGATGGTGTTCAAACTCTAGATCATGAGACTGACAATGAAGAAGATGTCAAAATCAAGGCTGTAGAAAAAGAAACAAAAGCTGAACAAGGTGAGAGAAACACTGAAGAACGCTTAAATGAACCTAATGTAGAAACAAGAAATGATGAAGCAAAAAATTGTGGTGCTGTACCTATGGGTTTTGAGACTGCAAGGTCCCCTGAAAAGAGAGATGATGGCTTGACACCACCTTCTCTGGAGAAAGGTAAAATGTCTTCCCCTGTTTGGTTTTCGGTGTTGTTTCTTTGAAACCTTTTGATTTATTTTTCATGTATGCATGCATGTGCACGCCTTTATCTGCAAATCAACCTCAGAACACAAAATGGTTTGATGTTTTGGATTAGTAGTATTTTTGTTCATCTTACACCCTTGTCCTGCCCTATCTTCCTTTTGCCCTATCTTCCTTTTGCCAATTAAATTCCAAAGATGACTAGTTTACTGCTTCTTTATGCTATTTTATCTTCAATCTTCTCCCTGCCCCTCTATTCTTTTCAGGCAGGGTAAAGGTACTGTAAAAATGGGAAGAAAGAGCAAAGCAGTCCAGACATAGCACCATATTTGTACACAAACTGATAAATCTATCAAAAACAGGACACATGGCTAGTTGGTGGATCACTATTTCCGACATATAAAATGATTAATTGGTGGATTAGGTATCTGCTAATAATCAGCACTGGTGAATATTGCTAGCCTTCTAATCACAGGCAGTGATCACAAACCATTTGCTTGTTCTTATATTGGTTTGTTTGTAGAGTGTCTGTTTTTCTCACCTTTAATGGTGAGCGAAAGGGCTGATACTTGTTGGATACCTAATCTGCTGACCCTCAGTTTGTATGATGGGACCAACTGGCCTACCAACTTGCCATGTATTCCAGGTTTTGTTCTATATTAATTTAAACTGGAAGGCCCAGGGATAGATCCCTGGCCATGTTTGTGGAATGAAGGTGCCAATAGCACTCAACAATGAGTATGTTGGTGCCATGTGTTCCATTTTGACAGATCATGTTTATCTATTTCAGCGACTTGTTTGGCTTCTAGTTTCTCAAGAATAAAATAGAAAAACCAGGATATTATGTTCATATTTGTGCAGCCATCCCCACACATGATTGCACAAGGAGAGAATTTACGACACTGTGGAGTTGAGAATATTTGGAAAATATAAGATATATTTTACTGTATTAGATTCAAACGTCCAGTTCCCTTATGTCCAGATGAAGCATTTTACATCCTACTGTCGTTTATTCACAATTTGCATTTAAAGGTTTATGAATCATTTTGACAGGGTGTAACTATGCCAAGGGCCAATGGGTTGCAGACAGCAGACGACCATTATATTCTGGTTTTGATTGTAAGCAGTGGTTGTCAGGGCCATGGTCTTGTAGATTGACCCAACGTACAGATTTCTCCTACGAAGGCTTCCGATGGCAACCAGAAAATTGCGAGATGCCTGATTTTGGTGGTTCTACGTTCTTGAAAAGGCATGATTTCTTTGTTTCTTTTCCTCTTTACATTGGTTTGATCTCTCATTTGGATTATTGAATTCCAACTTTGTACATTGATAAATATTTGCCAAGGTGAGGAATCTTGGGGTCCTATACCAGAGCAGATATAATTTGCTGCCCCTTTTATTCTTTATGCTTGGTGATCCAGCCATTGATGTGTTGGTTCCACCATTAATGGAGAGTGTTTTAAAAAAATTAAGGTTGAAAGATTCTATTTCCCAGCTCTTTAATATGGCTTGTAAATAGACACCTGAAACTGCATGCAGATGTAAATAAAAAAGGCTGAAGAGTGTATGTATACTATCTTCCAATCTAGAAAAGTGGGTTGCAGAAAACTGATCGGTTTCCTTTTGTGGAGGGTTTAAAACTTCCTCTCCCATGCTCAGGTGGATGGGTTCATTTTTGCTTCCCCCACCTCTCATTTCCCTTCTTGTTAGCTGGGCTGGCCTTAATTTATATTAGTCAGGATTTTATATCATTCTGCAGTACCAACGTGGATAATTCTTTCCAGGATGCAGCACAAGACTGTGGCTCTTGTAGGGGATTCCTTGGGTAGGCAGCAGTTCCAGTCATTGATGTGTATGGTCACAGGTGGGAAAGACAGCCCAGAAGTGGAAGATGTTGGAAGTGAGTATGGTCTCGTCAAAGCTGCAGGTGCTAAACGACCCGATGGGTGGGTTTATCGATTCCCAACAACCAACACTACCATTCTCTATTACTGGTTTGCAAGCCTCTGTTACTTAGAGCCTCTAAACATCACTGACCCAGCTACTGATTATGCAATGCACCTGGATCATCCTCTGGCCTTCTTGTAGCGCTATCTCCACAGATTCAATGTTTTGGTTCTCAATACGGGGCACCATTGGAACAGAGGCAAGCTTAATGCGAATCGGTGGGTGATGTATGTAGGTGGTGAGCCCATCTGGGACAGAGCTTTCTCAGATATGAAATGCCAAAAACTTTGCCGTTTATAGTTTTATCAAGTGGTTTCACAGCTTCCACACCACCCACAGCTCAAGGCCTTTTTCAGGACCATATCACCCAGGCATTTTTCCAATGGGGATTGGAACACTGGAGGAAGGTGCAATAACACCACTCCATCGGCTGGAGGGGACAAGGTTTCACAAGATGAATCTGATGATTCAGTTGTGGCAGGTGCTGTCCAGGGCACTGGGGTTAGGCTTTTGGACATAACTGCCCTTTCACAGCTGAGGGAAGAGGGACACATATCCCGGTATAGTCTCAAAGCCTCAGATGGTGTGCAGGATTGCTTACATTGGTGCCTACCTGGTATTCCGGACACATGGAATGAAATCTTTTATGCACAACTGTAGGTCGCAGACTGAGTGAATCCCATTGACTCTAACCCCTGCGAGTTACTCGACCATACCTTGTGCGCTAGCTGACATGAGGCTTTCCATTTCAGGAAAAAAGATTATTTATCTTGTCAGAGATATCACACCATCCAAACTAACTCCCCCATCCTTAGGACCTTGCATACTAACCTATTCAACAATCATACTGATAAAAATGGTGGATATTGACTCAGATTGATTGGCACTGCCACCTTATGGATGTTATCGGGTAAGAAGCGCTGTCAGTGTACCAACTCAAGATTCCACAAAGAGGGGGTGTAAAGAGCATTTCGTCCATTTTGATTTGAAAAGTGAACTACAGACTGGTTGAGCATAGATATGTGGGCTGCCTACTGACTATTTGTGGATGCCAAGTTCTGGTTATTCATGTGGCTCATCCAAATGTGAAGAGACGAACATATGGTGCAGACTATCATCCATGTACTGATTTTAGCCTCAGAAATTTAAGAAAACAGTTTAGCACGATGCCATTGTAAGCAATTTTTCATTTGCCATTTTTTACTTCTATGGAACAGGCTACATAGAGTACGTTTTGCATGTGATTTTAGCCAATGGTCTCTGCAACCGAATGCGAAATTCTTTTGGCTTTGTTTTAATGTTTTTGGGTAGACACAATATTGCAACCAATGCATTTGTATCCTTAAAAAGTAGAGAGGGGGTTGATCCATTCTCTTTCTACTTCTTGGCAGTTTGAGTATTAGAGACGCAAATAAAGCCCTGTTTGGTTCCTTGGAACTTAGTTGTTTAGCATTTTCTCTACCGTAAATCTAATTATTTGTATCTATGTGTACTTGTAATTGGTTATGGCATAGAACAAAACAACTGTCACTCGAGGAAATTCAGATTATTCAAATGCATGTGACACCCTCGTTTTGATTTGAACCCAGTTGTTGCACTCAGTTTAGGAAGATCCATATAGGCCCTTAGTGGGATTGTTCCTTTTCCTTATTTTCTGCTCCAAGAAGCATTGGTAATGATTTGGAGCTGCAAAAGATTTAAAAACAATATCTCACCCATGGTGATTTTTTATTTGCCATAGTCAAGTAGCCAACCTGCCTATTCTAGCTGCTGGCAACTCAGATTTAGCAGTACTAGTAGTAGTGTGTTTTATTTTTACCTCTCTTGGGGTTTGGGGTGGGTATAGATTTCCCAATTTTGACATGAGTGGAGTTTGACAGTTTGGGCTTTAGATGCGTTTGTCCTCCCTTTCATGACTATTTTGCAATTTTTTTTTAATGGATGACAATATAACATATAGCATATGATTGTTAAAGTATGAGTGGAAGACGGAGGGCTAAACTCTTCCGAACATGCAAGGGAAAATATATAATTTTATATTTTAAAATAATAAATAATAACAAGTGAATTAATTTCGATGTTCATGTGTTTGAATTGGCTTTAGGGACTGTTTGAGTGCATTAGAATACATAGGAATTGAATACATTGACTTCATGTCATAAGTCGTTAAAAATGAAGATTAAGGGTGAATGTCCAAAAAAAAAAAGTAAGGATCAAATAACTTTTCTTTTCATGGAAATAGAATTAAGGGAGGATGAGAAATGAATACAGAGTTATCACCCTGATAATTCAATACATAGAAAAGCAAATGGCATATCTATATTTCCACTTTATATTCTTTACCCCTCACCTCTTTAATAATTCCGTTGATAAAATTCATTTCACATTGAATTTCTTTTTGTATTCCTATTATACTATATTAAGCTAAGAGGTTTTCAATCTAATTTTGATATTCTCTTCTGATTTTGAGTGTCAGTTATTCCCTCCTCCCTTATCTCATGTAAGGGCTCACTTCTTATCCCATGCAACACTAATCATCTCATATAATTATCCATTTCTCACTACCCATGTAACTACCCATGTCTCTTGTAACTTCCCCATTTTTTCTTTTTAGTTTCTGCAATAGTTCCTTTCTACTCACATTTCTTATTCCCATTTCTACATATTTTTCTATTTTTTTTGCTTCATTTCTCCTATTTTCTTTCTATTCTACCTCTCTTAATTGTAGGTACAGTCAATAGATATTCTTCTTTTATTTTCTTTCAAAAAATTTACTATTGTGCAATTATATTTGATTTGAATTGTATGGATAGACTCGTGCTCAGCGCGGGTTCTCTATGCTAGTGTATCTTACGCAAAGAAACAGGCATTCGAGTGTTTCAAATGTAAATTGAAGTGAAAATGAAATTCCAAAACCTTTTAAGTTTCACTAAACCTATGAAGAATTGGTTATTATCATGGCCAAAACTTTTACCCATCGGGCAATATTGTGAGACTTAATTGCTTATTAAGGTGGCCTCACACAATTACATATGGGCTCCACTACAATTAACATTATACTATTTTAAATTTACTTGTTTGTGAAAATTTGAATTTAAGTTGAGTTAATTCCCAATCTAAAGCAAATTTCTTAGTAAGGCTAAAAAACATGCTTTGTAAACTTGATGGATCATCATCATCATCAAAGCAGCTACATGAATTCTTTTTTCCCATTCCGTTTATCCCAAGCCAAATCATCAGATAAATTGCACATTTTCAAATTCACATGGGGGGTGGGTTGGTTTCTCAGGCAACTTTCATGTTTAGTATAAACAATCCAATTTAGTTATATACAATAAGTGAAAAAAGAAATCGAGTTGTGGGGGTGGGGTGGGGTGGGGGGGGTTTGGGAATTGCCTAGACGACGTTCATATGTAGTATAAACAATCTGATTTAGTTATATACAATAAGTGAAAAAAGAAATCTAAAATATTTATTTGAAGAGGTTGCAAGAGAGAGAGAAGGAACCTGTAATTTTTCAAACAACATCGCAGTAAATTGGTCAGGTATAGCAACAAGAATTAAGGAAGACCAGATCCACAAAATAACACATCTAAGTCCGAGGTTAAACTGATGACCAGGGGCATTTCTTGCATTTGAATGCACAAAGAAAATATAAAAGACAAACTCTATGGAAAATCGTTTATGCTATTCTATTGCCATTTGGTGCGAAGCTCTTTTATGTTAAAAGAAGAAACATGAGTTGCTTTCTGTGTGAAAAATTATTTCTCAGGGGAAAGGTCGAAACTGAATAAAAGGAAATTGTGAAATTTCAATATTATGCAAAAGTGGCCTTTTTTTCTTTTATTTCTTCTTCTTCTTGCTATGTTGGATTGCTGATCAGGTGTGACAATTTTAACTTGAACGCTCAGGGATCGATGACTTGTTTCTTAATTTAGAATATTTATATATAGAGAATTTCGAAGTCTTCAAACATGCGGAATCCTTGAATTCTCCTTTTTAGTTGAACATCTAAGAATTCTACAAAAAAATTAAATAAAGGGACTAAAATTATTCTAATATTCTCTGAATTCCAGTAAAGAACATCAACACCGCTCACCCACATGAGTGTATTGCCCTAACTTTAGAATACAGATTTCATTTAAAAGAAGAGACACAACACCAAAAACAGGAAATTGGAACGGAAAAGCGTTCCTAATCCTTCCGTTCCTAATCCGTTAAACCGTTCCAAAAGCGTTCCAATTTCCGTTCCAATTTGGTACCAACCGTTCCTAATCCGTTAAAGCGTTCCAATTTCCTGTTTTTGGAACGGTTTAACGGATTAGGAACGCAAGGATTGGGAACGCTTTTCCGTTCCAATTTCCTGTTTTTGGTGTTGTGAGACTCCGAAGACTCAAAGTCCCATATGCTAGTAGGGCCTAGGACTTGACATTGCCATCGTCACAACTCACAATGGTTTGATGCTCTCTCTCTCTCTCTCTCTCTCTCTCTCTCTCTCTTTCCAATTTCCACTCGTTATTTAATCGTCAGTCCCATCATCGGTGGACCCATGATTTTGATGGTCAATTAATAGTTTAAAGTATCTTTTACTCTTTTGTTTTTTTCTCTGCTGACTGAAAAGTGAAAAAAAGATATTCTTCCCTTTAGATAATTTTATCTAAAATATTTTCTAAGTATTTGTGACTATAAAATTTCTTGACTATTAGATTTCAATATTGGAATCACATCAGATACTGTTTTGACTGTTTTGATAAATATCTTCTTTACTAAACCTATTAATTTAGCTTTTATGGACCCTTGACCCTGGCTTGGGGGTGTACATTACACATCTTAAAGATGGAAAGTGAATTTGAATGGTTTGGATTTGGAAGGTAGTCCCTAAAGAATAAAGATGCACTTGAAGTGATAAACTATGCACAAATAAAGTGTTGATTACTAAATGATTAATCTAATATCAACAAATTTTGTTATTATTATCTTGAAATTCTTTTCCAGTGTATATTTTAATTATCTTTATTTTCCGCTTCTTTAAGATTTTCTAAACATTATATAGTATAATATTTTATTATTACATTATTCTACTCTAAATTAGTTTACTCTATTAGTATTTAAACCTATAAACATAGATTTTGTTATACACATACCCAAATGGTCCCTTAGACATGGTTTTGGCCACATGGAATCTTCCTTTAAAGGACCCATAATTTAAAATTGGAAGCAGAAATTTAACTGTGATGTAGTATATGAAAATAGAATTTTTAAATGGTGAAAACCATTGGAAGTTTGTTAGGTCATTACTAATTCAATCTAGATCTTTCTTCAATTTAGGCAATTTGAGCCATTTTTTAGCACTAGAAGGATTATTAGCACTAGAAGGATTAGGCTAGACCAACTGTTCCAAGGCACTAATTTCACTCAATGTGGTTATGTGTTTGAGCTGTTTCGTCTTATTTCTCAAAAATAAATAAAATATTTAATGAAGAAAACATGATTTTCTTGGAAATATGTTTTTTTATATTAAATCTAAATCTATTTATTTCCTTTCTTCTTTTCTTGATTCGTAACAATAAATTATATTAAAATTTATAAAGTAACAACAAAGAAGCTCCACAAGAGAGGATCAAGTTCATTTGTCTTATGCCCACATAAACTGATTCGTTGTAGTCCTTTTGTCAATAAGATTTTCGCATCAAAAGATGTGACGAGTGACAACCCGTCCTATGGAAAAAGAGGCATTTTTTCCCTTTGATTTTTACACGCGAGAGAAAGACTTGAAAATTTCACATAGACTTTTGAAATTTCAAAGGAAAGACTTAGAAGTCTCTACTTGATTTGGAAAATGCTTTCTCTTCTTATCTTCCAAAGATTGATCGAGTCTCACCACATGGTGGTCCAACCCTAGCATGTGTTTGTGCATCAAGCAATCTTTTGAAAGTGGAGTGGAAAAGTTTGGTTTTATCTACAGAAAAAAAAAGCACTGATGTTAGGTGAACGTTTGTCGACAAAAGAAAAGAAAGAAAAGACTTCTCTGGTGACAACGATATTTTTTTTCTACTGGGACAATATATTTCATTGACTCCAAAGTCTAGCCACATTTTTGCACCCAAAAAAAAAAAAAATCCAGCCACATACTGATATACAATGTTTTCGGGTGCCAACAAGATTGTTTTTTTTTTTTTTTTTGGTTCTACAGGGAAAATATATTTCATTGACTCCAAATTATGCACACATAAAGTGATAAATTATGCACACATAAGTTTTTATTACTAAATGATTAATCTAATATTAAGAACTTTCGTTATTGTTATTTTGAAATTCTTTTTCAGTGTATATTTTAATTATCATTATTTGCCACAACTTAGTTTAAAATCTGTTGCATAGTTTAAAATCTGTTGCATTCTTTAAGATTTCCTGAACATTAAATAGTATAATTCTTTATTATTACATTATTCTACTCTAAATTATTTTACTCTATTAGTATTTAAACCTATAATATTTTGTTTAGCACATATCCAAATGGTCCCTTGGACATGGTTTTGGGCCTTTGGCTACATGGATTCTTCCTTTAAAGGATCCACGATTTAAGATTGGAAGTAGAGATTTAACTGTGATGTAGTATATGAAAATAAAGTTTTTAAATGGTCAAAACCATTGGAAGTTTGTTAGGTTATTACTAATTTAATCTATATCTTTCATTAATTTAGGCAAATTGAGCCATTTTTAATTAGCACTAGAAGGATTAGGCTAGACTAGCTGTTCCAAGGCACCAATTTCACTCAATGTGGTCATGTGTTTGAGTTGTTTGGTCTGATTTTTTTTTAAAATGAATAAGATATTTAATGAAGAAAACATGATTTGTTTGGGAATAGTCTTTTTTTATATTAAATCTAAACATATTTAGCTTTCTTTATTTTTTTTCTTGATCGGTAACTATAAATTATATTAAAATTTAGAAAGTAACAACAAATAAGCTCCATAAGAGAGTATAAAGTTCATTTGTCTAGCATCCACAATAAACCGATTGACTGTAGTCTTTTTGTTAATAAGATTTTCGCTTCAAAAGATGTGACGAGTGACAACCCCTCCAATGAAAAAAGAGGCATTTTCTCCTTTTGATTTTTACACGGTTTCTTTGAAAATGAGGGAACGACTTGAAGATTTCACATAGACTTTGAAATTTCAAAAGAAAGACTTAGAAGTGATCTCTACTTGATTTGAAAAATGCTTTCTTTTCTTATCTTTCAAAGACTCTTCATCTCACCACATGGTAGTCCGCCCCTAACACGCGTTTGTGCATCGTGCAATCTTGTGGAAGTGGAGCAGAAAAGTTTGGTTTTCTCTACAGAAAAAAACGCTTACGTTAGGTGAACATTTGTCGACAAAGAAAAGAAAAAAAAAAGATTTTTCTGATGTGAATGTTATTTTTTTTCCACAGGGATAATATATTTCATTGACTCCAAAGTCTAGCCACATTCTTTCACCCAAAAAAAAACCCAGCCACATATACATATATAATATTTTCCGAGATTGTTTTTTTTTTCTACAAGGAAAATATATTTCATTGACTCCAAAGCATGGTATTAAATTCCAGTCAGCACCAAGTCGACTTGGGTGAGTAGAAGCAGTACCAGTCAAGACCGAGTCGGATGAGGCACCTGCACAAGTCAAGGACTGTTTTGAAAAAAAAAATTAATATATTTAAAAAAATAATTACAAAGATACTATGAGAGCATTGTATATAGCTCAACTGGTTGAAGTACAACGACATTATGTTGAGATAGGATACTTGTTAACTAGCTCAATTTTCATATTTTTAATATTTTTTGGTTAGTTTTTTTTTTTAAATTAAGATTTCTTATAATTCGTAGAATGGAGTAGATCGTACCAGGCACAAAGACGGGGACCGAAATATAAAACCCTGCTCTAAAAGAGTCAAGTCTAGCCAGGTACTTTCACCACAAAATAATAAATAAATAAATAAAAATATAGTCACATACATGATACAATCTCGGCCTTATATTCACCACAAATGTCCACTCGGTGGGCGATCAATCCATGGATAATTAAACTTTTTAAGTAGACAATCAGTCAATGCCCTTGCCCAGTTGCCCACTTGCCCACATTAAAGAGAAATTGAGTTGTGAATGGAGGGAGGGGTTGTCATCATGCGTCGTGACAGTTGCTAGATGTTCTCACTCTTTCCACAGGTTATTTCACCGGTGGATGGACCCATGATTTTGATGGTCACTTAATAGTTTTAACTTATAAGGTATATCTTTTGATTTTTGATTTTCTTCTTTTTTGCCTACAAGCTTTGGCTTTGGAATAGAAACTATTAGAATTCATTTTACAGCCCTAAAAGAAAATTTGACATGTCAATTGTGGGGTTGTCACCATGACATGAAAGTTATTTAGATGCTTTCTCCCTCTTTCCACACGTTATTTATTCTGGGGCCTCCATAGGTAGACTCACGATTTTGATGGTCTACGCTTAGGACATGTTTGCATAACAGCGGCTCTATGGAAAATCATGCTTGCTTCTTTTCTGCCCATAAAATTCGCAAAATGTGAGATTTCTGCATTACGTAAAGATGAACTCTCTTTTTTTCGCATTCTCTTTTTTTTTTTTTAAACTATGTTGCAAATTCATAACTTGAGCACAAATGTCCATTCGGCGGGGCCATCAATCCATGTCTCAGAATCGCAGTCAAGATCCAGAAACACGCATTTCTTTTCTACACTCGAATTACAATTAAAAAAAAAAAAAAGAAAATAGCGAAGGGCAATCGTGTAAATGTTAAAATGGAATAGGAACTTTGGATGGACCACAGGCCCAGCCTCCAAAGTCCAAATAGATGGCATTGCACTGGACTTACATTTCAGAGTGTTTTATTTGGTACTTGACAATCATGAGCTTCATGCAGAAATTGTCACTACTCCTACTAATTTAATTAAAAGAAAAGAAAAAAGCCACTACTTGAAAGTAGACTATTTGGTAATTACTGTGCTTTTTGTTATTCCTTTTTGCTGAGAAATTAATTTACTTAAAAAAAAGAAATTGATTTCATTGGTGATTTTGTATATCAAGTGTGTTGATTATTTTATACAGTGATTGGCCAGATCAAAGGACAAAGGGTTTGCGCCTTTTGATGCATAAGGACAGTAGCTAATGACAATCGATCACCCAGAATTTTGTTGATCGAGTGATTTATTTAATAACGTTAAGGGTCATGCATTTGCAATGAGGCCCACCAATTATTGCATACGGAGGTAGGAGGGTATGTATTCGATGAAATCAGCAAATGTTCTTTTCCATTGTTTTTTCTTATCTCTCTTCTATAAATACCAAGTGATTCTTCTCCTTAAATCTATCACCTCATCAGTGTTGCTTGAAACCTATACCCATCTGAGAGCACTACTGATGGATCACCTCAACTCCTTCCCTTTTACTAAAACTTCATGTTGTTTCCTCCTCTTTCTTCTTGCCTTTTCACTCCAGCTGCTTATACTCTTTGAAACCACGCTCTCCTTTTCATTCATTGGGAGTCACAACAGTTCCTCATCAAACTGCCTTCATCACGAGAAGTTTGCCTTGCTTCAACTCAAGCATGGCTTTTTTATAGAACGTGGCTTCTATAACTCTTCTTCAAAGCTCGATTCTTGGAATCCAGCCACTGATTGTTGCTCTTGGGAAGGCATCACATGTGATGAGGCTACGGGTCACGTGATTGGACTTGATCTTTGTGAGCCTAGGGTTTTGATTGAAGGTCATATAGACTCTAGCCTCTTCAACCTTCGCAGCCTCCAAAAGCTCAACCTTTCTTGGAACAATTTCTATCCTCACCCAATACCCTCTAGGCTGGGCCACCTCACCAATTTGACCCATCTGAACCTCTCATTATCAGAGTTTACTGGCCAAATCCCATTGGAAATATCAAGATTGACCAAGCTTGTTTCCTTGGATCTCTCTTCAAGCTACCTAAAGCTCAAAAACCCAAACCTGACAACACTCATTGGAAACTTATCCAGCCTCCAAGAACTCTTTCTTGACAGAGTAAACATTTCGGGGGAGCATGGTGGCAAGTGGGGCCAAGACTTATCCACCACACTACCTAATCTTCAGAGGTTGAGCTTACGTGGTTGTGGTCTTCAAGGACCTATTGATCCCTCTCTTTTACAGATTCCTTCACTTTCTCAACTCTCATTGGATGGAAACAATCTCTCCATTGTTGTACTTGATTTCTTGGGTGACTCCTCTGTTTTGACATCTCTCACCTTTAGTGCTTGTGGTTTGTTTGGAAAAGTTCCTAAGAGTATTTTCTTGATACCAAATCTAGAGAAACTTGACATTTCAGACAATCCACATCTCGTCATTGATTTTTCAGAATTTCCTCAAAATGAAGCTTTGCAAAACTTGCACATGGGAAACACTAGCATTCAAAAGAAACTGTTGGATTCCATCTTTAATCTAAAATTCTTAAAGGAATTGTCACTTCGAGATTCTAATTTCTCTGGCTCTTTACCTTCTTCAATTGCAAACCTAACACAACTAGAATATTTAGATCTTTCATCAAATAATTTCAGCGGCACAATTCCAAGCTCAATCTTTGAACTTACACATCTAGAGGTTCTTTCACTCTCTAACAACTACTTTTCGGGCATTATAGGACTACATATGTTTCAAAAGTTGAAGAACCTCTCAAGCCTAGCTCTTTCAGACAATAAATTGTCTTTCATCAATAGTAATGGTAGTTCTCATCTCTTCTCCTCATTCCAAATTCAGATTTTGAGACTACGATCATGCAACATCAGTGAATTTCCAAACATCCTTCAAAACCTCAATCAACTGCTTCTTTTGGATCTCTCGAACAACAAAATCCATGGTGAAATACCCACATGGATTTGGGAGGTGGGAAATGGGAGTTTGGCCAATCTTAATCTTTCTAACAACTTGTTGGAGAGTTTGGAGCATCCGCTGCCTAAATCTTCATTAAATAGTTTAGTGTATGTGGACCTTCATTCTAACAGATTGCAAGGGTCACTTCCAATCATGCCAAATCAAGTCTATTTTCGTGACTATTCAAATAACAATTTCTCATCCATCATTCCAGCTACTATAAACTTCACTTCCACTCGATACTTTTTTCTTTCAGGCAATCATGTTAGTGGAGAGATTCCTTCATCCATTTGTGAAGCACGCCTCCTTGAAGTCCTTGATCTGTCTAGAAACAACTTGAGTGGAAACATTCCTACTTGTCTTGGTAAAATTGGCAATTCCCTCAAGATTTTGAATTTGCAAAGAAATGCTTTTCAAGGTAATGTTCCTGACACGTTTAGAAAAGAATGTCGTTTGAGGACGCTCAATCTTGATCGCAATGAACTAGAAGGGCCAATACCGAAGTCATTAGCCAATTGCAAGACATTGGAGGTTATAGACCTTGGAAACAATCGTCTAAATGATACCTTTCCATTCTGGTTTGATAGTTTATCAGATTTACGAATTTTGATCTTGCGATCCAACAAATTCCATGGTCCCATTGCTCATTCCCATGTTAGAAATTCCTCATTCCGATTTCTGCAAATCTTTGACATTTCTTCCAATTCTTTTATGGGTATTATTCCCCCAAATTTTTTTCTAAATTGGGAATTGATGGCAGGAGAAGGTGGTTCAAATTCGAGTTCCAATGTCCAAGTTGTTAAGTACCAAATAAATCTTGTACTTTACTATCAGGATTCAGTGATGGTGACGATGAAAAATCTTGATCTTGAGGTGGTTAAGATCATCACTGCATTGACATCAGTTGATCTTTCAAACAATAGATTTGAGGGGGAGATTCCTAAATCAATATGCAATCTCAAGTTACTCCATGCACTCAACTTCTCACAAAATGATTTCACCGGCCCAATATTAGCTTTGTTGGATAATTTAATGCAGCTTGAGTCATTAGATCTTTCAAAAAATAAGTTATCAGGGAATATCCCCCAGCAATTGACAAAGCTCACATTTCTTGCAGTCCTGAATCTCTCACAAAATTTCCTCCATGGAAGAATACCACAAGGCCAACAGTTCCTCACATTTAGCAACAGTTCCTTCCTTGGGAACATTGACTTATGTGGATCGCCATTATCAACAAAATGTGAAGACACTGAAGCTACACCACCATCAACGTTTAATAGTTCTAGCTTGGATGGAGTTGGAGAAATTGATTTGGAATTCATGTGGATGGGATTTGCAATAGGAGTTGTATTTGGGCTCGGAGTGATCTTTAGGACTCTGGCACTTTGGAGGAGAGGAAGTAGAAAATACATGCAACTCATTGATAGAATGTTTGCTCATAATTTTTCAATGATTGCATCATATGTACACCGGTAAGATAATTAATGAAGGAGTATACTTGAAAGAAAGATGATGATGAATTTGCAGTGGACACAAGGAATGGAGTCTATTCATGGATGGTTGTGTCTTTTACTACCAATATGAAATTGTGAAACATGTGTAATCAATACTTTTGTAATTTATTTTACACTTATTGAAAATATGCAAAGCTATTGTATAAAACCCAATAAAGGTAACTAGCAATTTTAATCAAGTGTGCTTTTTTTCTTTTTTTGAGGTTGTTGTATCTTTTCTTAAAACATTAAGGGCACATTTGTATAATATTCACAGAAAAAGATTTTGCAGACTTTTTCCTCTTCTACATTTTTTTTTAAATTTTTTCCAGACTCCCCATCTTAATCAGCATTTTTTAGAATCTAGAAAAACACAGCTCATTTTCGTCCTTGTCCTCGTTGAAAACTGGATGCACCAAATGTGAAAGATTATATGTTCAAAGCACACTAAATTCTAATTAAATGCTTAAAGTTTCTCTCTTGAACAACTTCGCTTTTTGCGGATGAGAATCGTTAGGAGTATAGAAAACAATACATATTCCATTCCAGTTGCTTGGTGAATTTCTTTTTCTAAAACATTATCCTTTATGTTGAAAACTTACATTTTTTTGTTTAGAATGGTGTATGTCTCTTCTCAAGTTGTTTGCAAGTAACTTGCCAACTAGACTAGCCATCGATGGCTGCTTGTTTGTGCTCTTTAATCATCAGATAACCACATTCATGTCAAATCCGAATTTATTTTGGGTTGGCTACATAAATTTTATTTCTCCGTTCCGGTCATCCAAAGTCAAATACACATATAAGTTGCATGTTTTCAAATTCACATTAATATTTGTAAATAAGAACAATCAGACCCTTCTATCATTTTCTCAACTTGGCAAATGAGAAGCCACTATACCTGGTAGAAGGGGCGGTGTGCCTCAAAGAAGATTAGGCCCTCATCTTGAATATTATATCCACAAAAGTTCAAGCATACTTACAACTTACAACTATGCCTAAACCATCCTCACGTTCCCTTTTTTTTTTTTTTTCCCCTCATATGTATCATTTACTATAAGATCCAGCCATGATTGATAAATATAACACATTAAGCTCATGGCCAACCAAAGAACTTTTGCCAAGCAATTTTTTTTTTGGTAAGATTTTGCAGGTGACTTGAGCAACCATTTTGGCTTCCTTCATATTCACATTTAAAAAGGGGTACCTGCGGAAACTTGTAACTGTTAAATATAATTTGTTTGCTGCAAATATAAAAAATTAACAAATTAGTATAAATCTTTTTATTTAGTTATATACAATAAGTAAAAAACAGAAATCCCAAAAACCATATTAAGAACACGAGAATTGAGGGGACTAGATCCACAAAACGGCACATGATCTAGATCTGAGTTTATACCAATGGCTTGGGCCATCTCTTGCATTTGAGACACATGAAACTTGGACACCATAGTGGGGTACAAACATAGAAAACAATTTCTTTTATAATTTGAAAAGGTTATAACAACGGTTTTAAATATCAGTTTACACAACACCAATATTGTGCCTCTCAATATGTTATAAAAGAAATATACATAGAGCCATGATTTTTTTTTTTTGAAATGTCAATTAACGCATTTGCACCCTCAACCAGGGGTGTGATGATGAACAATTACTGGGGCACGATAGTGCAATCATTTACTATCCAAGAAAAGACTATTTGTTGGTATTGGCAAGTCTTATCTTTTTAACTAATCAAATTGAGGGCCTCCATAGAATGCATTGCCTTGAATTCTCATAAATTAAATACCAAACATCAAATGAGTCTTATAACAAAAAAAAAAGAGAGAAAGATAAATTACCTCATGATTTTCTCTATAGCATGCCATTGGGACTTTGGAGCACTCTGTTCTCCATGCTGTGGCCCATGCAAGAGATGGGTCATTGGAGTGAATCTAAATACGAGGCTAAAATTTAGACCCAATAAGTAAACAGAAGTGCCAATGCTAATAGGAACCCACACAAGAACCAAATAGATATCATGCTCAAATAACATATATGCTCAAATAAATCCACATTTTCTTTTTGCTTAAAGGCAAATTGTATTAGAAAGAGAAGGGGAAAAGCTAGTAAAGCTAGCCCCAAATACAGAGGAAGACCAAAAAGGCCAACAAAAGAGAAAAGGAGAAAGCCCTAAGAGGAGAATTATTTGAACCTGGTAAGTTAGCTATGGACAAGAGTATCCAATCTTTAATCAAGCTCATTGCTCTAGCAGAAGGAACAACTCCATTAAAGACTGCATCATTTCTTTGGAGCCAAATTGCATAGGTACAGCAAAAAAAATGGCAGCACAGATTGGCTTCTCTGAAGATGCTCTGCTCAAAGCTAAAGCCAACCATAAGCTTGAAGGAGTTGAGGGGATAGGCTGAAGAGGATGATTTAGCACATTAAGCATCCAACACCAGAGATCTGCATAGAAAGGGCAGAGGAAGAGAAGGTGGAGATCATCTTCGGAATTATTGAGGCATAGGGAGCAACAGGAAGCAAGATTGACACAAAACAGGTTATTCTTGCGTTTATGGTAGAATTCCAGATTAGCGTCAACCAAGTCTTTGGAGAGGCTCTTGATCTAACCAGATCCCAGCTTTGCTTTAAAGATAAGAGTACCAGATGGGTGCCCAATCCAGATGAGCTGATCGTCATGAGCCTGAGGAGGATGGACCTGAGATAAATTACTGAAAAGGAAGTCAACAATATCATCTGGAAGGCCAGGAGGGATATGCTAGCTACCATCAGATGCAAGCATCGATAGGTGATCATCATATGGGAAGGAGTAGTTGGGGAACAAGGGGGCGATTTGGGCTCTTTTCAACCACTGATCATACCAAGTGTTAATCTTCTTTCCATTTCCTATAACCCAATTACAGTTAGGAAATAGAAAAATAGATAGCCGATAGATCTTTTTCCAAATACAGGAACCAACCTGAATATTAGCCTTATTCCAAATAGAAGAGAGGGAAGTATCTATTCCGAAACCAAGTTGCCCACAAGGAGGATGAAAATGCAGCTTGCCATCCAAGCTTGAGGAGGCAGGCTTGATTGATTTCTGCAAGCCTCCTATGACCCAAGCCTCCCTCTGCTTTGGGAAGGCAGACAACTTCCCATCTAATCAGGTTTCTCTTGACTTGATAAGGGTTTGCAGACCAAAGAAAATTCCTGCAAATTTTCTCTGACTCCTTAATAGTACCTGCTGGAACTGGGACAACCATCATTGCGTGCAGAGAGATGAAAGAGAGAACATGTTTAATAAGGACCAGGTGACCAGCAAAAGATAGCACTTTGTATTTCCAAGCAGAGACTCTTTTAAAAACACGATAATCAAGTCAGAGAAATGGGATTTTCTGGGAGAACCCAAGAAGAGAGGTATTCCTAGGTATTTTGTGGAGTTCATTGATATAGGAATACCCATGATAGAGGCCCATTTAAGCTGGATTCTTTGGCTGCATTTACCCATGAACATACTGCTTTTCTGAAGATTGAAGACCTGGCCCGAAGCAAGTTGATATGATTTTAGAAGAGGACTGAGACACTTGGCACTATGGGGATATGCTCTCAAGAAAATCAAAATGTCATCTGCATAAAATAGACGACAAACAGGGGGATCATTGGAGGATATAGCAGGAATTTTACCACGGAGGGGGAGCTTTTGGATGTTGAGGCTGAGGACTTCTTCTGCAAGAATAAAGAGAGATGGGGAGATTGGATCACCTTGTCGAAGACCACAAGCAGGTTTGAAAAAACCGTAGGGAATTTTATTGATAAGCAACGAGCATGTAGATGCGCACACACATTCCCTGACTAAATGGATCCATTCATTAGAGAAGCCGAAGAGGTGGAGCGAATTGAATAAGAAGTCCCAATTGAGCTTATCAAAAGCCTTGGAGATATCAAGCTCAAGGTAGATCCCAGTGTCTTCTTTCGACCCTCAAAACCCTTTCTCTGTTTTGGAACATTGCACTCTTGCAGACCCTGCTCTGTAAGCTTCCCCTTCACATGGCCTTTGAGAACTACAGCTACACATGATTTCAATCACATGATGCTTTCGGCTGGCTTGACTGACATTAGCTACAATGGCAGTAATTTGCCACGACCCGGACCCGAGATTATGATTAATCCGAATTAACCCCGAGTCGCGACACATACTTACTCCCGTGAACTTCAAACACATAAAATTCACAAGGGATATCAATTACACATTATGCGGAATATAAACAAATATACATAAGTATACATTGCTTTTGTATAAAACAAAACTCATTTACATTATTTACAAAACCAAGCACTTGCATATTTAAATACAATGCAAGGATCAAAAGTGCGAAACATTTTAAAACCATTTTCTACAGGTTTTCTTTCTTTCAAAAGTAACATCAATTGTTTTCGCTTCATTTCCACTCTACTAATCCTCCTGGAGGAACCGGAGTGGTCTCCTCCTTTGGCGCTGTGGTCTCTGAAGGACCGGCATGGGCAGCTGTGCCTGTAATGTCATTAATAACACTATGAATTTGACAATTCAGCAATGTATAAACAATTACATGATTAAACATGCTAATTACACATTTAATCGGTCTAATCCAATGTTAGACTAATACAATTCCCATTTAATTCAAAGCAATAAGAGTCTTTAGTATTTGGCAATCTACAATAGCATTTTACTTCAATTCAAATCACATCTTCCTAAAAAGGAAGGAATCACATCTTCCATACGGAAGGAATCATATATTGTGGGATTTATCAGTGCCCGGGCCAGGGACAACTGACATCACCACGGAGCTCCGGAACACTCCTACATAATCTGCTGCTGCAGTAACAACTCTGATGAGCTTAAAGAAATCGCCATGTAGTGCCAGACTCAAGAAAAATACAGTACACATTAACTCCGTTCAATTACAATTTAACGGATTCAATTCAACATACAAACTCAAGTAAATAATACCATCCATTCAGGTGTAATACTCAATTCTTTAATGTACGTGTTATTATCGATGAATATTACATACATTAAAGTCTCTTTAATTAACACCCATGGAGGTAAAATAGTATTCACAATAGCCTTGATCTAATCAATAGGCTCCTTTCCTTAAAACTCAAAAATTAATTCTGAAACTTTATTAATTTCGGTTAACTAATCAATGTCTTCAGCTTGGGTTAACCTTTTGGTTAACACTCAATTCATCTTGGATCTAAATCCAAGGATATTATGTTATGAAAAGGGTAATTAACTTACTACTCCTTAATTAGTCTTCAAACTACTTATGATCCTAAAACCATCAATTGGTTCAAATAGAATAAATTCACCTTCATCTCCCAATCTATGATCACTAGGAGGTGTATACCATTGGTTTCTATGTTTCAAGAGCTTTCCAACAATATATGGAACTCAAAAATCGGATGTACGGGTCAAAAGTTATGGCCATTCAAAGTTGGCATTGTTGGCCCAATGGGCCGACCCACTCGAGCAGGCCTAATCCGGCTGGCCCAATTCTTCTGAATTTCAGTTTCAGAATTCTGAAACTGATTTTCTTCTTCCCTTCTCTACATTCAATCCATAACCTGCATATCAAAATGGAACCTCCTGTTCCCCCTCATTCATCATGTCATTTAAACATAAAGTAACACTTTCAATCCATTAACCATTTAACCCATCTTCTTCTCCAATCAATTATCCATATAAATAGTTATTAACTCACATATAAGGCTGAATTCAGATTTCATAACATAATCAAGAAGAAATCTATAGCAACTAGCATTTAATCACAATAACTATTTATACTTGCCTCTAATTCAAGTTCGATACAAAAATCCCCTTGTTAGCCTTGAGTTTTGAGATCAAAATCTCAATTGAAACCATATAACCTAACACCATTCCAATCTATACAATTCCAAAAAAATTCACATCTAATGACAAAAGCTCATAACAAATAGCAATTTAATCACAAGTAATTTCTATACTTGCCTCTTAGTTGAGGGTTAACACAAAAACCCTTTTTCCTTAAGCTTGATTTGAGTCAAGTTCTCTCAATCTAAAACCCTATTATCATAGAAACAACCAAAACGAATTTCTAATAACTATTTGTGCTATAATCACTTCAAACTAACTATTCAAAATCTGAAAGTTCTATAAAGAATCTATTTACTCACTTGAAACTCAACAAAGAGAAATCACAGCTTCTCTTTAGCTTCAAATCCAAGGAAAGTTGAAGAAAACAATGAAGAAGAGGAAGTCATAGAACTCTTTTACTCCAACACACAATTGCTACCTCCAAACTTGAACAATTGAGGAAGAAAAGATAAAGAAAATAGAAGAAAGAAGAAAGAACCTAAAGCTGGTTTCTTACTGCTGCTGTAACATTCGTATGAACGTTATTTGGGCTTCATTTGACACTTAGACAATGAAATTTGCAACTTAACCCCCACTTTTAAACTTATTTCAAGTTTGAGTCAAATCAAAACTCACTTGATTCATTTGAAATCAAATGAAAACGCGTAAGTTATAAAAATTGTTGTACTCATCGAAATACACATGTTAGTATCAAGTTTCACCGTATCCGACGAAATACGCATAAATCCATATTTACAGAAAAGTCCTTAATTCCATCAATTTGAGTTTAAATTCAACTCAATTAAGTGAATTCCTTTCAAATCCATTCCATTATGTATAAGTTCCTCAAATGAAACTAATTTAATCCATTTTAATCACTAATCACGTCTAATTCACATTAATCGCAATTAATTAGAGTTAATCTTGATTAACTTGGGTTGGGGTGTGATAAGTCCACAAAATTGTAGTATTTATCATCATTTTATGTTACTTTGTGGACTTAATTAGGATAATTTGCACTCAATTTCATAATTCCATGCATTTGAGCATTAAAGTTGAATTTTAGTCAAAATCATCAATATTGCATGAATTTTATGAAATCTTTGGTTTACATCATCTTAGTGTCACACCAATTAGCTTTTTGATTCTTGCATCAAAAATCATCTAGTGGTGCATTTATGTGCTTGATCTCATTTGGGTCCCATGCATGCCATTTATGAATTTAATTTATACATATTATGGCTGAATTATTATTTTTGTAGGGAATCTTCAGTTAATTGGGACCCGCCTTGAAAAGAAATTAAGAGAAGAAATTTACACAGAATGTCCAAGCCATACCACTTCAAGATGTTTGCACTACCCATGTGGTCCCACACCATTTGCCAAAGCTTTGCTACAAATTCAATTTCAGATTTGAACTTATCAAAGAGAGTGGGCCATAGCATGAGAAATTTCCAAGTAAGAGAAGAAGAAAGAACCACATGCCCAAGTTGGGATGTTTCAAGGTTGCACATATCTAGTGGGACCCACATGTGTTTCATGATTGAAGAGAAATCCAAGTTTCAAATTTAAGATTTTTATTAAAGAGAATGTGGGCCCAAGTGAAGAGAATTTAAGAGGAAGTCCTTGTTGGCTAGGGAATCTAACTAAGCAAGTCTTGTCCAAAAAGTTAACATCTCTCCAAAAGTTACTAAGAAACTCACCTTAACTTGGAAAGCAAGAAGAAGACTTACCAAAGAAGGAAGATTCTTTTGCTAAAAAAGAGGATCTAGAGAGAAAGAATAGGGAGCTCATGCCCTATTTAAAGAAGGCTTTGGATGTCCAAAAAAGCAAACCCTCTTCTCCAAAAGAATTGTCTCACGTGGAACTCTCTCTCTCTCTCTCATATATTCCCTTCTTTATTTCTTCTTTTCCATTTTTTAGCTAGTTTCTTTTCTCTTTTATTCTTTTGGTAGCCTTGGGCCATGTCCAAGGATTTATTTTGAAGGAGAATCTTTGTGAAGGAGAAGTTGTAATTGCCATGAAGTATACAATGAAAATCATATCTTTGGCAATGGAGGAGTAAAATCTTTTGGATTGGAGCACAAAGATGAAGCTAAGTAGATTTTTAATTTAATCTATGTTATTTTTCTATTACCATTTTGTCTCTTTTAAATGCATGCTCTATTAGAATAATAGATCTGTCTTCATGCCTTAGGCAACCTCTGTTTTGATTTCTAATGAAAATAATTTGATGATTTATACTTATTTTGATAGATTATGCTTAGGGCTGAGATCCTTTGATAGTTTATGCTTAATTTGATGAGTCATGCTTATGATTTTTCATTCTTTTATGAGGTGAAGGAGGTCTTGGGTTGTAAACTTATTCTTTTTAAAAATTGATTTTTGCGAAAGACAAATCCTCCGGATCCGAAACATTGATTTGTTTCTGATCTGAGTTATTTTGAGACAAATAGTAGAATAATTGCATGGATGGATTAATTATCTTGCTTAGTGGATTCTGGATGCTCTGATCTGTTTTATTTATTTGATTGGTTTGTGTTTTGAATTTTGTCTAGTTTTTCTTACATCTCAATTATTTATTAATCCTTAATTTAAAAAAAAAAATTCAGATTTTTAAATTCTAACTTAGTAGTGCTCCTTGTGGGATCGACCTGTAATTGCCACTATCTCAACAAGATAACTGTGCACTTGCAGTAATTTTAATGGATTGATTTAATTCACATCAGGGTGTAACATAATTTCACCTGGTTGAAGAATCGGTTAGGCTTTGCATATGTAGCTGCCCGCCCGGACAGAGTTCTCATAAACCATCTTTGGCTTGAACAATACAATGATCCCTCTCTCCTCCACTTAGCTAGATTTTCATCAGATCACAACCCCCTGCTTCTCTCCCATAGAACCCCCTCCATAACAAAAAAGCTCCCTTCAAGTTTGAACAAATGTGGATCCAGCACCCAGATTTTCTGAGATTAGTTGAGAGGTCATGGAATACTGATATCCCAGGAAACCCACAGTTTGTGGTTGCAAAAAAGCTGAAAGCCTTGAAGCTGAATTTGAAGAAATACCCACAGTTTGTGGTTGCAAAAAAGCTGAAAGCCTTGAAGCTGAATTCGAAGAAATGGAACAAAGAAACCTTCGGCTTTCTGAAGAGTAATATTTCCCTAGCAGAAGAGGAGATTAGGCTTCTCCAAGCTGCCTTGGATGTGTCCCCATCTGCAGACACCTTCCTATCCTTGAAAAAGGCCAAAGCCTCCCTCCATAATCTTCTCAAAGCCGAGGAGACTCACTGGAGGCAAAAATCTAGGATCAATTGGCTTAAAAATGGCGACAGGAACTCGCATTTCTTCCACCTTGCAGCTAAAGAATGAAGCATGCTCAACCGCATTGACTCCATCAAAGTGAATGGCATCCTGCAGGAGGACCCCACTGCTATTCATGCTGCTGCCATCGCTCATTTCTCCTCTTTTCCAGCCGTCTCCCAGTGACAACATTGCATCCCTGTTTCATGTGGATAGGCCCCAGGTCCAGGCCTCTCAGAACCAAATGTTGACAACAATGCCTTCCCCTGAAGAAATCAAAACTGCAGTTGTCTCCCTTAGCAAAAACAGTGCTCCTGGACCTGATGGGTTTTCACGCAGTTTCTATTTAGCTGCATGGCACATTGTAGGAGAGGACATCATCAAAGCCACCCAACATTTCTTCACTTCTCGAAGAATTCTCATAGCCTCAAACACCTTCAAGTTGGCCCTTATCCCCATGGTCAAATCCCCTTCTCAGTTCTCAGATTTTAGGCCCATCTCTTTGCTCAACTTCTCCTATAAAATCATCTCCAAAATTATGGCTACTAGGCTGTCCACCATTCTCCCCTCCCTCATCTCTCCCCACCAAGCTGCCTTGCTCAAAGAGGGACCTATTCACCAACACTATGCAATAGCCCATGAACTGTTCCATAGGCTCAAATCTAATCACAAATAAATCCACATATACGCTTTTTCTTAATATTAAATAAGTCGACTTATACAACAGCTGCATGTAATTAAGCCATTGCAAATAAGAAAACACATAAGAACATAAGAATCATGCATAGCCTAATTAAATAAAGTTCACATAAGAATCACAAGAAATTTGCATAAGAATCATACATAGAGATTAACATAAGACTCACATAAGATTGAAACCACATAAGAATCATACTCATATAAACCCACATATAAGCTCAAATAATCCACATGCACACATAAGAAAATAAGAGGGCCGGCCACGCCGAGCCTTGTATTTGTCCAAGCCCAACCATCATGTTGATGAGCCTACAAGAATTCTGTCCAAGCCTGACCCATGACCATATATATAGCTACAACACCATAGAATCGGAGACAACATTCACACATTCATCATCTAACTCCAAGGCACTCATGAACTCTGGTAAGAGACAGATCTCCAAATCCACACTCCCTGCTCCTTCATGTCCTGGATATGACGTAACGCTCCTGTCAAACTTGTTTCCATAGCCAGAACAAACAGCCACAGCCTCTGTTACACCCCAACCCGAGTTAATCAAGATTAACTCTAATTAATTGCGATTAATGTGAATTAGACGTGATTAGTCAAGATAAATGTGATTAGTGATTAAAATGGATTAAATTAGTTTTATTTGAGGAACTTATACATAATGGAATGGATTTGAAAGAAATTCACTTAATTGAGTTGAATTTAAACTCAAATTGATGGAATTAAGGACTTTTCCGTAAATACGGATTTATGCGTATTTCGTCGGATACGGTGAAACTTGATACTAACATGTGTATTTCGATGAGTACAATAATTTTCATAACTTACGCGTTTTCATTTGATTTCAAATGAATCAAGTGAGTTTTGATTTGACTCAAACTTGAAATAAGTTTAAAAGTGGGGGTTAAGTTGCAAATTTCCATTGTATAAGTGTCAAATGAAGCCCAAATAACATTCATACGAATGTTACAGCAGCAGCAAGAAACCAGCTTTAGGTTCTTTCTTCTTTCTTCCATTTTCTTTATCTTTTCTTCCTCAATTGTTCAAGTTTGGAGGTAGCAATTGTGTGTTGGAGTAAAAGAGTTCTATGACTTCCTCTTCTCCATTGTTTTCTTCAACTTTCCTTGGATTTGAAGCTAAAGAGAAGCTGTGATTTCTCTTTGTTGAGTTTCAAGTGAGTAAATAGATTCTTTATAGAACTTTCAGATTTTGAATAGTTAGTTTGAAGTGATTATAGCACAAATAGTTATTAGAAATTCGTTTTGGTTGTTTCTATGATAATAGGGTTTGAGATTGAGAGAACTTGACTCAAATCAAGCTTAAGGAAAAAGGGTTTTTGTGTTAACCCTCAACTAAGAGGCAAGTATAGAAATTGCTTGTGATTAAATTGCTATTTGTTATGAGCTTTTGTCATTAGATGTGAATTTTTTTGGAATTGTATAGATTGGAATGGTGTTAGGTTATATGGTTTCAATTGAGATTTTGATATCAAAACTCAAGGCTAACAAGGGGTTTTTGTATCAAACTTGAATTAGAGGCAAGTATAAATAGTTATTGTGATTAAATGCTAGTTGCTATAGATTTCTTCTTGATTATGTTATGAAATCTGAATTCAGCCTTATATGTGAGTTAATAACTGTTTATATGGATAATTGATTGGAGAAGAAGATGGGTTAAATGGTTAATGGATTGAAAGTGTTACTTTATGTATAAATGACATGATGAATGAGGGGGAACAGGAGGTTCCATTTTGATATGCAGGTTATGGATTGAATGTAGAGAAGGGAAGAAGAATTTCAGTTTCAGAATTCTGAAACTGAAATTCAGAAGAATTGGGCCAGCCGGATTAGGCCTGCTCGAGTGGGTCGGCCCATTGGGCCAACAATGCCAACTTTGAATGGCCATGACTTTTGACCCGTACATCCGATTTTTGAGTTCCATATATCGTTGGAAAGCTCTTGAAACATAGAAACCAATGGTATACACCTCCTAGTGATCATAGATTGGGAGATGAAGGTGAATTTATTCTATTTGAACCAATTGATGGTTTTAGGATCATAAGTAGTTTGAAGACTAATTAAGGAGTAGTAAGTTAATTACCCTTTTCATAACATAATATCCTTGGATTTAGATCCAAGATGAATTGAGTGTTAACCAAAAGGTTAACCCAAGATGAAGACATTGATTAGTTAACCGAAATTAATAAAGTTTTAGAATTAATTTCTGAGTTTTAAGGAAATGAGCCTATTGATTAGATCAAGGCTATTGTGAATACTATTTTACCTCCATGGGTGTTAATTAAAGAGACTTTAATGTATGTAATGTTCGTCGATAATAACACGTACATTAAAGAATTGAGTATTACACCTGAATGGATGGTATTATTTACTTGAGTTTGTATGTTGAATTGAATCCGTTAAATTGTAATTGAACGGAGTTGATATGTGTACTATATTTTTCTTGAGTCTGGCACTACATGGCGATTTCTTTAAGCTCGTCAGAGCTGTTACTGCAGCAGCAGCAGATTATGTAGGAGTGTTCCGGAGCTCCGTGGTGATGTCAGTTGTCCCTGACCCGGGCACTAATAAATCCCACAATATATGATTCCTTCCGTATGGAAGATGTGATTCCTTCCTTTTTAGGAAGATGTGATTTGAATTGAAGTGAAATGCTATTGTAGATTGCCAAATACTAAAGACTCTTATTGCTTTGAATTAAATGGGAATTGTATTAGTCTAACATTGGATTAGACCGATTAAATGTGTAATTAGCATGTTTAATCATGTAATTGTTTATACATTGCTGAATTGTCAAATTCATAGTGTTATTAATGGCATTACAGGCACAGCTGCCCATGCCGGTCCTTCAGAGACCACAGCGCCAAAGGAGGAGACCACTCCGGTTCCTCCAGGAGGATTAGTAGAGTGGAAATGAAGCGAAAACAATTGATGTTACTTTTGGAAGAAAGAAAACCTGTAGAAAATAGTTTTAAAATGTTTTGCACTTTTGATCCTTGCATTGTATTTAAATATGCAAGTGCTTGGTTTTGTAAATAATGTAAATGAGTTTTGTTTTATACAAAAGCAATGTATACTTATGTATATTTGTTTATATTCCGCATAATGTGTAATTGATATCCCTTGTGAATTTTATGTGTTTGAAGTTTACGGGAGTAAGTATGTGTCGCGACTCGGGGTTAATTCGGATTAATCATAATCTCGGGTCCGGGTCATGGCAGCCTCCCCCAACCAAAGTCATTCCCATATATGTTGAATCTAGTCATCATCACATTCCATCTTTCAAACTTGCTTGGACGAAACACAACGGGGCCCTTCGCCCATGCATCCAAGGACCTACGCATTGTTTTGATCCAATGGCAGGCTAAAAGATTAAAATAAATAAATAAAGAGTCTGAGCAGATCAGGCTACAAAAGTGTTGGTGCTTAAGCATTCCGCACTCAAGTTTAATTTGTAAACCATGGTACACTTACAACTAATATCATCCTTTGAGATGCAAGTATTGCTATAGACAAAGTTTTGCTTCTACTGCAATAGAGGAAGAAATCGCTGAACAATATGTAGAAACTGGAAGTAGGCGTCCATATCATACTTCTGCTACAACCTGTGATAACCAGCATCAATTCATAAATCAACATGACAAGTCTTTCACAGATGATAGATTATCTGGTTCTGAAAATTCTTTTATGCTCTTGACGGGTGAAACACATCAAAAAAATTTGTTCATACATATCAATGACTGAACATTGAAAATAAAAACTGTTTTTCATAGCAGCAGATGAAAGATTGTTTCTTGTCCTTGCACATTTAAATTTTCCTCTTGAAATCTTTGTGGATACTCTATATTATTGTAAGTGCAAGAAATAATAATACTCACAAGATCAGGATGCCTCTCAGGACTTACTCAATGCATGGAGGAGATAGCTGCGACGGTCTGAACCTGAAAGAGGAGGAAGACAAAGGTCAGAGGACCCTGGCTCTGGGCAGCGCAGGGCTCTCCGATGCTTAAGTCAGCAATGGACCGGAGAAGAAGAAAGACTGAGTGTCTATGTGTGAGTGCTTACCCCTTTCTCCCTTTGGCTCGTGCCTTATATATGGAACAGTCTGGGGTGAGTGCTAGTGGGCTTGGTGATGTGACCTGGGTCACATCAGCCCACAAAGTCATTAATGAAGATCCATCATAGCCCTCTTTGCATTTAATGTGGGTCCGATCAGCCCACACTACATTTAATGTGGGTCCGATCAGCCCACAATGCATTTAATGCCAGTCACATTGGGCCTGATCTTGCCCTGATCTGGTGGTGGCTGAAGTCCCATCAGATCCCTTCCTTGGGCCTAGCCACGACAGGGCCGTGGCTGTTAGCTGCAAGCGCAATACTGCATTGCCGAGCTTGCGTTGCCGAGACTGAACGGTATGCGCGGCCGAACTGAATTCTGTTTGGCCGAGAGCGGCACGTAGTGCCGAGACTGATATGGGTCGGATCGTAGCCGAGATCAAGGGACGTGGTCCCCCATACAGTAGCTAACCGAGCACACCCTAGCCGAGACCAAGAGAAACTGGCTCACGAAATGGGCCTCCACAATAGCCCCTCAGTTCTTGACCTCTAGGGCTTTCTCGGGCGCTAGGGTTAAGAGCTGGACCGATCTCCCGAGACGGATGGTGCTTGCCTTCCATCTGCCTTTTGGTCAAGGGTTGTGACTCGTTCGGCGCCAGACGCCGCCGCTGCTTCGTCTGCCAGAGATAATAAAGGGGGCAATAAATGCGGGGCTATGATTAGTATGGGAAGGCGAACCATCATCGCAACAGCGCCACGCGTTATTGCTTGGTAGGCTCTCTTGTCTTTTCGAGGGGGCGTGCGACGCAAGCCGAGGCGACGTCTCACGCGTGTCCCGCTTCGAATTCCGGAATGGCGCCCATTCCTCCCCTTTATATTCACTTCTGTCTTCTCCCTTTGTCATCTCTGCAAACGAACCTTGTCGAAGCTCTGCTAGAACCTCTGTTCGCTGGAACCTTCACTGCCAGAACCACCTCCGTCGCCTCCTAGCTTCGTCCAGGACTTCCTCTAGGACCAGTGAGGGATCAACGGTCGGAGTTGTGATTTCGCCCGAGTCTGTGAGTCTCTCTGCCTCAATTCTCTTCTCTTCCATTTTGCATTTCTGACCTAAACCCCTCCTAGGATCTCCTCCGTCCCTCAGGTCCTTCCACAGTTCAGACCCCTAGAGACTGTTAGGGTTCTTTAGATTCAGAGATGGGGATTTTCACCCATTGGATAGATTCCCAGTCGGGCCTGGCAACTCTTAGGAGAGTCTACATGATCCCAGACGATGTCCAGATCATGGCAGCCGACCCCTCCATCTACTCATTTCGCAACGGCTGGATGCCGTTTCCCCTGATAGCCGTGATCGAGGGTGGGGTCAGATTCCCCTTGGCCCCCCTTCTTAGGTCTTGTTTGGAGACCTGGAACCTTAGCCCCTGTCAGTTAATGCCCAATGGGTATAAGATCATCATGGGCATCGCCGAGCTGAATAGGATTCTAGACATCAGCCTCGGCGTCCATGATATAGAGGATATATATGACCTCTGCAAGTCTAGGGAGGCGGGCACCTATTATCTTCGCGTCAAGGCGAGGTGCCAACCCCTCGTCACGGCGCTGGAGGACTCCAATAAATACGCCGGAGATGACCGCCTGCTCGTCTCGGGAAACTGGGAGTTCGGCGAGACCGAGACCGAAGCAACTAGGAGGGTCCGCGTCCCTCGACGCCTCGGGACTCCACCGAGTAAAGACCTAACCCCCTGGGTTTCCGATTTCTTATGTTTGATTTCTGCCGCCGGATTCTAACTCGGCTGTTTTTCGCAGGCCTTTCCGAACGCAAGCGCGAAGCCCAGCTGAACGGTTGGAGAAGGCACTCACCTTGGCTGAACAAGGTGTACTGCTACCACGGCCACCACACAAGAGCTGCCTACTCTCTTCTGAAGTACGAGCCGAGATACGTGTCTTATACACGGAAATCCGGCAACCCGGAGAGATTCGCCCCCGATCTAGCAGAAACCAGCGGGACCGTCTCGGTTGCGGGAGCGTCCGCAACGTTGGCCGTGGTCACGGGCATCCCGCTAAGGGAAATTGAAGAATATACCTCCGGAGCCGAGGTAGACTCTCCGACAAGGGAAGTTGAGAACTATTCTTCCGGAGCAGAGGCCGAAGCCGACAATATGGAGAGGCGCAGGCCCGCGTTTCAGCCGCGGAATCTGGCGGACACCGTCCTCGGTGGCGGTAGACAGGTTGCCGCACCCCGCACTGCCCCGCCCTCCTTCGGGGCCATCGTCCCTGCCAGAGTTGAGGCCCGACCCCACCCAGACTCGGAAAGAGAGAGGCCGAGAAAAAAGGCAAAGGGGAAGGGGCTGGATCAGGAGGAGCGATCACGGCAACGTTCACCCCAAGCTGCGAGGGAGAGGGCAGCGGACGTGGTGCCCACTCCGGCGGTTCCTCTGGTGGAGAGTCGCTCCGAGCCCCAGGCGGCAACGTCCTCGGGTGCCGCGCCGGCCGAGTTCAGGCCGGACATGGAGCTGAGGAAGGGGAGGCCCCTAAATGCTGAGGACAGACTGGTGGGGAGCCCGGATGTCATTTCGGCGCTCAGCCGAGCCTGTGCACTCCCCAAGGACATGGAGAGGCACAGGTCGGAAGACTCCCCCCTGCTGCTTATGAGGACCATACAGCACTCCCTCGCTGTAAGTGCCCGACTTTCCTAGTCACAGGTGTTTCTATCTTTTGATATTTCTTGCTTTTGTGCTGAGCTTTTTTTTCGTTTGCTCCGCTGCAGGCTGTCCAAAGGCTCCAGATAGTCGCTGAGAGAATAACGGAAGAGGACAACCGGCTGGCCCGCCTAGCAAAGGAAAAGCAGAGAGCCGAAGCCGAACTGAAGGCGGCCAAGGAGGAGCTGAAGGCGGAGGCGGCCAAGACTGCAGAGCTCAATGCTCAATCAGATATAATGGCCAGCGACCTCTGCAAAGCAAAGTCAGAGAGCTTCGAGCGGCAAACGAAGCTCCAGGCAGAGGAAAAGAGGTCGGCGGGGTTCAAGGCCGAGCTGGAGCTGGAAAGGAAGGCGAAGGAGGAACTTCTTGCATCGAAGGAGGAACTTCTTGCATCGAAGGAGGAACTCCTTGCATCGAAAAAGGCCGAGGTCGATGCCGCCTTCCTGGAGGGGACTGAGGAAGCCGCGAAAATTTATGTTGATCAAATCACGGCACTCAGCCCGAAGCTGTACCGACTCGGCTGCAAGGCCGTGTTGAAGAAGATGGGGGTTCCTGCAGATGATCCGATATATCAGAACCTCCCCGAGCTCGGAGATGAGCCCCTGGATGAAGCCCTGGCCGAGACCCCTGCCACTCCTGCCGAAGCCCCTTCCGAGCCAACGCCTGACCCCGTTGAAGAAGCTCCTCAAGCCGAGGCCGCCGTGGTCGTTATCGAAGACATAGAAGCAGGGCCGTCGGCTTGACTTCCTCTTTCTTATAAAATGTAGCCTTTGTTTCAAACTCTTTCAATGTAAGCTCCAGTGTATGTATCAATGTTATCAATGAAAGGCCCTTTCTCATATTTGTCTCCTGTGTGGTGTGGCTTTTATTTGCTTTCCTTTGTACGCTTTCCGTGAGTGTTATGAATCTGGGTGTGAGTTCGGACTAGAGTGGACCGGTTAGATTAGGGTTCTCTGTGAGCGCTCTGACCCCTTGGAGGCCTCTTTTATTTCGGCGAGACCAGAGAACCGTATCGGACCTGTCAAGGCGGTGGTAGACTGTGTACCATCATCGAATGATGCCGTTTCGGCTGATCTAGGTGGCTGAGTGCCAACCATAGCCATGGCCAGTTCGGCTGCTCGTCTAGGTGACAGTGCCAACCTGAGACATGGGCCGTTTCGGCAACTCATCTAGGCGGCTGAGTGCCATCCTTAGATATGGGCCGTTTCGGCAACTCATCTAGGCGGCTGAGTGCCATCCTTAGATATGGGCCGTTTCGGCAACTCATCTAGGTGGCTGAGTGCCATCCTTAGATATGGGCCGTTTCGGCAACTCATCTAGGTGGCTGAGTGCCATCCTTAGACGGTCTTCCATACTCGCACCATTGTCACTGTCACATTGCCATTGATAATCAACTTGCCTCAAAACGCTTGCCCCAAAATGAACGTAGTTCTATTAAATCCAGAAGCACTATACAAACTAAAAATAGAATTTCTTGAGGTGTGACGCGTTCCATGGTCTCGGAAGAGGCCGTCCTTCCATGTCTTCGAGCCGATAAGCCGACCGTCCAGCAATGGAGGTAACTTTAAACGGACCATGCCAATTCGGCGCTAGCTTCCCTTGATTCGGATCTTTGTCCCCTAGGAGAGCCTTCTTGAGGACCAGTTCTCCTACAGAGAACCTCCTCTCTCTGACGTTCTGGTTGTAGCCCCTGGCTAGCTGCTGCTGGTAGACGGCTAGCCTCACTGCAGCTGCTTCCCTTCGCTCGTCAGCTAAATCTAGCTCCCTGGCCACATTGGTTTCGTTCTGTCCACGGTCAAAGAGTTCGGACCTCAAAGTGGGGAGGCCGATCTCCAGAGGGATGACTGCTTCCATGCCATAGGCGAGCGAGAAGGGGGTAACCGAAGTGGAACGCCTCGGAGTAGTTCTGTAAGCCCAAAGGACGCTCGGCAGTTCTTCCACCCATCTTCCCTTTGCTTGGTCCAGCCGTTTCTTGAGCCCATCGAGGATCACCTTGTTGGAGATCTCGGCCTGGCCGTTACTCTGTGGGTAGGCTGGAGTGGAATAATGGTTTCGGATGCCGAGCTCCTGGCAGAAGGTCTTGAAAAGTTTAGAGTCGAACTGAGTTCCGTTGTCCGAAACCAGCGCTCTGGGAATGCCAAACCTTGTGACGACATTCTTCCACACAAAATTCTTGGAGTCTCGTTCTGTGATGGATGAAAGTGGCTCTGCTTCAATCCATTTGGTGAAGTAATCTGTCGCCACAATAAGCCATCTCTTGTTCCCTGGGGTTCGGTGGAGCGGGCCCACTATGTCGAGCCCCCACTGGGCGAATGGCCACGGGCTAGAGAGCGGGCTGAGATCTTGCGCGGGCTGATGGAGAGAGTGTGAGAACTTCTGGCACTTCTCGCACTTCTTCGCATATACCTGCGCATCTTTCTGCATATACGGCCACCAGTAACCCTGGCTGATGGCTCGGTAGGCTAGGGACCTTCCTCCGATATGGCTCCCGCAGATTCCTTCGTGTATCTCGAAAAGGAGGTCCTCGACCTTACTTGGATGGACGCACTGGAGGTACGGTCCCGAGAACGATTTCCTATAGAGCTTGACCTCGGGAGATAGCCAGAACCGGGCTGCCTTGAGTCTGACCCGGTGGGCCTCGCCACTGTCCTCGGGAAGCCTGTCGTCCCTAAGGTAGGTGATAATGGGGTCCATCCAGCTCGGGCCGAGACCGATGCATAACACTTCCCGAGGTGAACGGAGTTCAATGCTGGGTGCAGCTAATGATCCGACTTCGATGCTTCTCTTTTTTCCTGCCTCAACAGCGCTGGCCAAGTTCGCAAGAGCATTTGCGTGAGAGTTAACTTCTCTGCCAATCTGCTTGACTACGGTCGTGTGGAACTGAGAGAGCTGCTTCTTAGCCAGGGCCAAATACGCGGCCATCCGGTCGTCGCGAGCCTGATAGTCCCCAGTCAGCTGGTTTGTCACCAACTGTGAATCGCTGAAGACCACCAGCTGTTGAGCTCCGAGGATATGGGCGCTATTCAGTCCGGCCAAAAGGGCTTCATACCCAGCCTCATTGTTTGACGCCTTGAAGTCTAAGGTCAGAGCCTGCTCGATGACCAGTCCTTCTGGCGATTGGAGAACAACTCCTGCTCCGGCTCTTCTCGAGGTGGAAGATCCATCGACGAAGACTTTCCAAACTGGGGTCTCGGCTTGGCATGGTGATTGTTCAAAACCCGTGGAAGCCCCATGCTCCTCACCCCCCAGTTCGGTGCCGAGCTGGGTTGGTGCCGAACTCGAATCAAATTCGGCAAGGAAATCTGCCAGCACCTGGGCTTTTATCGCTGTCCGTGGCTGATACTGAATCTCATACTGCCCCAGTTCGACAGCCCATCGGGAGATTCTTCCTGAAAAGTCAGCCTTTCTAAAAACAGACTGGAGTGGGTGCTCCGTAACAACCACAATAGAATGGGTTTGAAAGTAATGGGAGAGCTTTCGCGAGGCGCTAACCAGCGCCAAGGCGAGCTTCTCCAGAGGCAGATACCTGGTCTCGGCATCAATAAGGGTCTTGCTCGTATAATACACTGGTTTTTGAACCGTGTCCTCTTCTCGGATGAGGACTGAGCTGACCGCATGATCCGAGACCGCCAAATATATATACAGGGTTTCCCCGGGGGTCGGGGTTGATAACAATGGTGGTGAAGAAAGGTAAGCCTTAAGCTGCTGTAAGGCATGGTCACATTCTGGGGTCCATTGGAATTTAGAATTTTTTCTAAGAAGCTGAAAGAAAGGTCGGCACTTATCTGAAGATTTGCTGATAAAGCGATTCAGTGCCGCGGCCATCCCTGTAAGCTTCTGAACCTCCTTGGCCGAAGTGGGACTCTGCACTCTGAGGATAGCCGAGATCTGATCTGGGTCTGCCTCAATGCCTCTGCGCGTAACCAAGCTGCCCAAAAACTTGCCGGAGCCAACACCGAAGGCGCACTTCGAGGCGTTAAGCTTCAGCCGGAACTCCTTTAGAGTGGCGAAGACCTCGGCCAAGTCTGACAGATGATCCCGCGCCTGCCTGGATTTGACCACCATGTCATCGATGTAGACCTCTACGGTTTTGCCGAGCTGATCGTGGAACATCTTGGTAACGAGCCTCTGGTAGGTGGCTCCTGCATTCTTCAGTCCGAACGGCATCACCTTATAGCAGTAGGTTCCCCTGGGCGTGATAAAAGCTGTCTTCTCCTCATCCGGTCTGTACAGCGGAATCTGGTGATAACCGCGGTAGGCATCAAGGAAGCTCATTCTGTCGTGCCCGGCCGTGGCGTCGATCAACTGGTCAATCTTTGGTAGGGGAAAGCTATCCTTGGGACAGGCCTTGTTGAGGTCGGTAAAGTCGACGCACACCCTCCACTTGCCAGTCTTCTTCCTGACGACCACCGGATTGGCTAACCAGGTCGGGTATTGAACCTCTCTGATGGCGCCGGCCTCAAGCAGCTTATCCACTTCCTCGACGACGGCTTCGGTCTGTGGGACCCCTGTCCTGCGGGCTTTCTGCATCACAGGTTTGTGGTTAGGGTCAACATTCAGTCTATGACACATTACCTCGGGGTCGACGCCAGGCATCTCCTGAGGTGTCCAGGCGAAGGCATCTCTGTTCTGCACCAGGAACTGGGCCAGTTCGGACCTCTCTGGTTCTCCGAGCTGGCTGCCGAGCAGGAAGAACCGATCCGGGTCCTTTGGGTCGATCCTGACTTCGGCAAGTTCTTCCACGCTTTTCCTGCCTGGATCTTGGCCGAGCTCATCCAGCCCCTGCTCCAGGTTCTTCTCCATCTCGGCCACATTGACCTCCTTGGGCTCTTGCTCCCCGGGTACCACAGCGGTCAGGCACTGCTTGGCTGCCTGCTGATCTCCTCTGACCGTGATGATTTCAACTCGGCCGCTCTTTCCCTCCCACGGAAATTTCAGCTTCTGATAGAGGGTGGAAGGGACTGCTTCCAGGCTGTGGAGCCAAGACCTGCCCATTATAGCATTGTAGGGAGAGGGTGCGTCGATCACCATGAAGGTTGCCATGACAGACGCGCCACCGACCTCGACCTTGAATGTCACTTTCCCCTTAGGATAGACAGGTTTGGCACTGAAGCCGATAAGGGGAACTCGAGCCTCCTGCAGATCTTTCTCCGTCAGTCCCATCCTTCGAAAGCTGTCGAAATAGAGGACCTCGGAAGAACTACCGGGGTCAACAAGGACTTTCTTCACAGTGCAATTCTTCACGCCCTGTTTAGAGCAGTCAAACTTCAGAGTGACGATCAGGGGGTCGTTGTGGGGGAGCTGCACCCCTTCCAGATCTGCATCAGTGAACCTGATCTCGGGACGCTCCCTTCGAGCCCTTTTCTGTGCTGGGCCGAGCTCGGCGGCCATGACTTGCTTGCCGTGAGCGGCTTTCCTGGCTTCGGCACGGGCTTGATTACTCCCCTTGGGCGGGGGTGCCAAATGGATAACGTCAATTATCTTCTCTGTCCCGTCGCTGTCGTGACCCCCCTCGTCTCGGCGCGGGGCTCGGGTGTCGGCCCTGGTTTCTCTCCTGACAAACTCTTGCAGGTGTCCATCCTGGACAAGCTTCTCCAAATGCGACCGCAGTATCCTGCAATCTTCAGTCTTGTGACCACCCTCCTTGTGATAGGAACAGAACTTCGTCTGGTCTCGGATAGAAGGGTCGCCCTGCATGGGCTCTGGCCATCTGAAATACGGCCTGCTCTTGATTCTTTTGCTCCTTGCCGAGGCGAACGTCTGAGTCCTTGCCGAGCTTGTAGGCACCCAACTCCTGTCTGAGTCGCCTCTTCGTCGCTCGTCTCGCCGAGGCTCATCCCTCCGAAACGGTCCTCCGTCCTTCTTGGGGGGCCTCTCACCTCGGTCTCGGTTTCTTTGCACGGTTCCATGGCTTTCCCGAGCACGGGCCTGGTCATCCTCTTGAGCAATGTACCGGTTGGCGATGGACATGAGCGCTGCTATGGAAGAGACCGGGTTCCTGGCCAGGTCCTTGCGAAGATCGCTGTCTGGCAGCAAGGCATTCTGAAATGCGAAGACGGCAACCTCGTCCTTGGAATTCTCAATCTGACTATAGACCGCCCAGAAGCGCTTGGCGAATTGGGTGACGTTCTCTCCTTGCTTCATCTTCATGGCCATGATGTCTGCATCTGTCTTCGGGAGGACTCTGTAGGCCTGGAACTTATTCATAAAGGACTGCTGGAGTTGTTGCCAACTCGACACGGATCCCTCTGGGAGCGCACAGAACCACTTCAGGGGAAGGTCGCCTAAACTGGAGGAAAAAACTCGGCAGTTCAGATGGCCCTCGTCTCCCCAGACAGACATCCTCTGGGAGAAGTGCCTGAGATGAGTAGCTGGATCCGAGACCCCATCATAAGTGACGAATCTTGGTACGGTGAACTTCTTCGGTAAGGGGTACCTCTTGATGTCTTGGGAGAAAGGAGACGCGCCGAGATCAACGGGGTCGCAGCAAGCATTCTTTTGGTCTCGGCCGAAGCCGGCTACTTCCAGGTTGCGCTGAACCATTTCCCTTATGTGCGCGTCCAGCCATTCCTGATTATGATACATACCCTCCGGAATGGTCTCGGACGCCTTCCTCGAGTAGCTGCGGCTAGTGCTCGAGCCTTCATCTCGGGTTCGGTCGTCCCTTTTCTTGTTCAAGTGGTCCCTCAAGTCCTCCTTTGAGGAAGAGACGCGCGTGACACGAGTAACTCCCCTCTCGTGTTGTGGCGATCGCTGCTGATGCCGAGATCGCCGGTGCTGGGACTGCTCCTGACGAGTCCGTTGCTGCTGGGACTGCTCCTGACGAGTCCGTTGCTGCTGGGACTGCTGCCGAAGCCCCGCTGACCCCGTAGCTCTTTCCAGCTGCTGCTGGAGCCGGAGGATCAGAGCGTCTCTCGCCTTGATGGCCTCATTCTGTGCTTTAATCTCCAGAAGGGTGGAGTCCAAGTCGTCATCAGGGCTGTAATCTTCATCCTCAGTATCTTTAACGTCCTCCACCCGGCCCTCAACGTCCTCCACTTGGCCCGGGGGGCGTGATCCATCGACCACTGGAGACTTACCCCGCTGGTCCCCCCCCGTCAGGAGACCTGTAGGCTGCTGGGTGTCTCCCTTCCCGGGAGCGGACTCCGAGCGGAGGTCACGCTCCTGAACGTTGATCCGGATGAGAGCACGTTCAGCATCGTCCTCTGTGACTGGTTGCTTCCCAGCCCTCTGCTTGGCAGTCTTGGAGGTTTCTCCGTCTTTCGCAGCTCTCCTCGTCATGGTGTTTAGGAATAGGAATAGGAAAGTGTATAGAAATCTTTCCCACAGACGGCGCCAATTGTAAGTGCAAGAAATAATAATACTCACAAGATCAGGATGCCTCTCAGGACTTACTCAATGCATGGAGGAGATAGCTGCGACGGTCTGAACCTGAAAGAGGAGGAAGACAAAGGTCAGAGGACCCTGGCTCTGGGCAGCGCAGGGCTCTCCGATGCTTAAGTCAGCAATGGACCGGAGAAGAAGAAAGACTGAGTGTCTATGTGTGAGTGCTTACCCCTTTCTCCCTTTGGCTCGTGCCTTATATATGGAACAGTCTGGGGTGAGTGCTAGTGGGCTTGGTGATGTGACCTGGGTCACATCAGCCCACAAAGTCATTAATGAAGATCCATCATAGCCCTCTTTGCATTTAATGTGGGTCCGATCAGCCCACACTACATTTAATGTGGGTCCGATCAGCCCACAATGCATTTAATGCCAGTCACATTGGGCCTGATCTTGCCCTGATCTGGTGGTGGCTGAAGTCCCATCAGATCCCTTCCTTGGGCCTAGCCACGACAGGGCCGTGGCTGTTAGCTGCAAGCGCAATACTGCATTGCCGAGCTTGCGTTGCCGAGACTGAACGGTATGCGCGGCCGAACTGAATTCTGTTTGGCCGAGATCGGCACGTAGTGCCGAGACCGATATGGGTCGGATCGTAGCCGAGATCAAGGGACGTGGTCCCCCATACAGTAGCTAACCGAGCACACCCTAGCCGAGACCAAGAGAAACTGGCTCACGAAATGGGCCTCCACAATTATCTTCAAGAGTGTTTGAAGAATTGAACACTTATGCTTAAAACTCATATTTTGCAAAGCCTCAAAGGAAAAGGATCTTCGAATGAGGATCACAGCGCAAATATTTACTGCAGATATGGCCACATATCAGTATCCACTTTGATCATCTGGTTGGACTGAACAACGATAGGTGATAAACAGGATACCTAAGCCATTGAATAATTTCAGCCATTGGAACAGCTGACTTTTCTTATTGCATTTGGACCATTTGCTTATTGTTTCTTTGACAACCCATTCACAGACTGCAAATGGAGTCTTTGGCAACATACCCACATTCATAGTAGGTCCCACCAAAGGATCTTTCTCATTCTTTGAAAGGTAGAATCCATTTGTACAGAACGGCTGGTTCGAACCAAGCATTATGCACTACCTCCACCGTGTCACTCAACACTATTTCTAATCATATAAAATAGCACCGAATCCACTTCCCCATTATATTTCTAACGTTGAAAAATAAGAGAACAGCAATGACCCATCTCAAAAAAAGTGCATCAAGAACCCCTTCTGGTAGAAACAAATAACAGAATAAGATGAAAAAAGAAAACTCTGAAACACCCAAAAGAAACCAGAACAATAAAAATTAGCAACAACCCATCTCAAGAAACAGAGACAACGATCCATTATCATTGAAATACATAGTATCAATCAACAAAAAGCTATGGAATTTCAACCAGGAATCGGAGATTGAAAAGAGCAGAAAATAATCAACTAATTAGAAGATACTAGAGCAGAAAAGATTGCTTTTGTCACTTACTTTTGAGATCACCTGCTGTAATGTGGGGAGACACAACCATGGCTAAATGGGATCCAAGGTTGGTGTCTACGAAAACAGGAAATTCAAGGGAAGAAGAAGAAGTGGCATGTAAGATTGAGAATAACGTTACCAAGTGCTTTGCTACGTCCTCCTCCGTGGAAAGGAAAAGTATGCCATTGGGTTAAAAAGTAATGTTCACCATAAATTGGGGCTGTTTTTGGGAGCTGCTACCTGCACACTCCATTTCCCTCTCTACACACTGCATTTTAAAATAAAAAAAACAAAAACAAAAAATTCCTAAACTACCCGTTGTCTATATTCGTTCGGCGACACGGGGCCGAACGAATCGAGTTTTCTCGGCGCTACAGGGCCGAGCAAACTCGGTTTGTTCGGCCCTGTAACGCCGAGCAAACTCGATTCGTTCGGCCCTGTAACGCTGAACGAATCGGATTCGCCGATTTCAATGGAAATTTTTTTTTTTATTTTTACATCCAAAGCATTTTATTCTTCTCCATTTGCTTGTCCACCATGAGAGGGAGAGAGGAAGGGGAGTGGGTGACCGGGCGGCGGTCGGCGATGAGCGGAGAGAGGGAAATAGAGAGGGAGAAGGAGAGGAAGAGGGAGAAGGAGAGTGGGCGAGCGGCGACGAGCAGGGAGAGGGAAAGAGAGGGAGAAGGAGAGGAAGATGATGAGGAAGAGGGAGAGGAGAGGAAGGGGAGAGGGTGGGCGGTGGACAACGAGGAGAAGGGATAGAGAAGGAAGGAGATGGCGAGGGTAGTTTAGGAATTTTTTTATTTTGTTTTTTTTTTTTTCAAATGCAGTGTGTAGAGAGGGAAATGGAGTGTGTAGGTAGCAGCTCCCGCTGTTTTTTTTCCGTACAAAAGTATTGGCATTTGGATCTTCGAGGACAGGCCTCGGAGAATTCTCTCCGGCCTTTCCTGTAGATTGATCGATGATCCAAGGGTCCCTTTGCATAGTGGCGCCGGGACAAATTTTTACCAATTTAGAATTGGACACACACCAAATTGACCATATCATGTATTTAATACGTGATTAATTTGATAATAAGCCAACTGAGAGATCAGAAGTTATGGACCTCAATTGATCCTTTTTACAACGTTTAGGTATAATGACCGTATTTAGGGATAATAATTGTACGGCTGCTTTTATATTTGATACTTGCGTGGTCAAAAGTATCATAATTTCCGCAAATTTATTCGTAGATGAAAGGACGCTATAAAAGTTACAATTTTACCTTAAATTTTGTGTGATATCCTAGGTTTATAGAATATCTCACAAATGCAGAGATTTTTTATCATTTTTCCTTCTTCCTTTCTACTGAAGAGTCTGTTGAAACAACAGGGTAAAAACCATTTTCACTAACGTTCATCTTCTTCGATTCTCTCATGGTTTCCTTTCTTTTTTATTTAACCATCTTACTTTTGATATGGTAGGAAGGCATATTTTCAGTCCATTCTCCTTCATTTTTTGCAACTTTTTTTTTATAGAGACAGTAGTGATCTTTGTGTCTTATGTTACAAAGAAGATAAGGCCCACATACCTCTTGTGATTACTGAAATTGATGAACTCTGTATGATAGGAAAGTATTGTAAGAGCCCTAACTCATGAATCCACAATCGTGGTGGACCTAGCATTTTTATTTGAAGGGGGCTGGTAATGGTTAATTGAAAAGGTTAATCATTATTTTATTGTACTTTCTTTACATTAACAACGGAAAAAGAAAAACTTGTATTACATTTTAAATAGATATAAAATATTTAACAGCCCCAACTAACATTCTCTCATTAGAAGTCATATCTCAATCCATGCATCAGCACCCATTGATCTGAATTGTACAAGATTGGTTCTTCACTATGATAATTTATAGCCTCAAAATTGCAATTGAACTAGATGTTACCATCTCATTGGTGGTCCGCTTTTTTCTTGGATGGGCAAAAGATATGGTTACATTCCACAAAAAACTGACTCATTAAATGATCAGGATCATTCAATAATTAATGTAATATTTGAGTTATTTTAAATGGTTTCATGTAGCAAAATGGGGAGGGAGGGTGGGACAGGACAATGGGGGATTACTGGATTTTTAAAATGGGAGTTGGGCCAGCCCTAATGTGGTTTTTCTAGGACTGGGCCCCCTGGTCTTCAACGTGGGTCTGCCAGTGTCCACAGGTAGAAACGATGAAGATAAAACAGAGTTATGAATTCATGGCGAATATGTGCTTTGGGTTTAGGTAGAAAAGGGAGATTGTGCGATATCATATAACTACAGAATGGCGCATGGTTCGATATCCTACAGATCTAGGATATCACACCATAAGATATCCTACAACCTTAGGATATCACAAGCTTTAAAGATTAAATCGTTACTTTTAGAGTGATCTTTCTTTTATGAAAAGCTCTGCGGGAATTGTGTATTTTTGAACCGTTTTGGGGTAGTTGTCATGTTTAAGGGCAGTCTTATAGTCATTATATCTTTTTATTATTATTATTGCAAGTCCTCCTTTAATTTATTCTTTTTTTTTCTTTCTTCACGTTGTCCTTGTCCAGCTGAGCAACAACTGAAGACCTCTCTCATCTTAGCAAAGGAGTGTAGCGAAATTTAAGCCTATCTTATACTCGTCCTAAGTTTTTTTATAATGAAAATGAAAACTACCAAAATGGAATAAAAGTAAAGAAAAAAAAAAAAAAGCGTGGGAGGCCCTCTTACGTGGATATAGTCTTTGGGTATTCTTTTTTTTTTTTTTTTAGGGATTCGAGATTTTTATTTTGGGTAAAAATCTCTATGAAATATGGATTTAAAGAAAGAAAAAATAGGGAACAAAATGTATCCACTCTAGTCATCTAGTATTGCATATGATGTTGGGATAGTGCCAAAAAATCCTCATATGCGTTGATTCCATGATATTTGACTTGAAATTCCACGCGTGCCACCTTCAGCCTGGTACAACAAGGCCCTTCTTTTCTTTTTGATAGAAATACCATTGAATTGCACCTGTGAAAGTGGCTCGTGCAATCACGAGTCATTAAAATGGGATTTCATCATCTTTTCATTTTTTTTTCTTTTTCTTTTTCTTAATTTATTGAAATAAACTTCTTAATCTCTTTGACTAGGAATTGATTTATTTTTTATTTTTTTAAAGCATTTTCATTAATTAAAGAAAATTCTTCAAAAAGGTATAAAACTTTTAGTTCATTTTCAAAAAAGCATAATTAAAATTGAATATTTCAAAATAATATAAATATTTTTCATAGTTCTTTCAATCAAGTCCTCTCCAATAGTTTTTCTTCAATCACAGAACAATTATTTTGATTCACTGTGTCTATTATTTAGTATTGTAATTTGGAATGATTGTAGTAGTAACAATCGTTGTTATGGGCTCCGGAAAAGTTGCAAGAAGTTGATTGTCCTTTATCTAATTCAAACATATTTAACGTAGAATATTTTGTTTATAAAAGCAATGGTCCATGTAGAATAAATGTGATTGGATGTTGGTGGGGCAACACAACCATCCATTATATATGGATCTTTAGTCAACACCCCTATTTTTTGGTTGCCTGATAATTGGAGAGAAAGTATGGGAGAATACTTGATTGAAATGACTATGGAATTATGGAGAACTTTATACTACTTTGAAATATTCAATTTTCTATAGAAAATGAGCCAAAAGTTTAGTATTTTTTTTTTTTTTTTTTTTTTTGAGATCTTCCAAGTAACAAGAACCATCTTTTTATACTTCCTTAAGGGTATTTTTTGTGATTTTTAAAATAAAGTTGCTAGTAACGAAGAGAAGCCATTGGAAAGGACTTGAACAAAATATGAAAAACTTTTATACAGTTTTAAAATATCTAATTTATCATGTACGTTTTTTGAAAAGAGGTAAAAGTTTTATAATTGTTGGAATTCTTTATTGATTAAGAACGATCTCTTATGCCTCAAGATATGGTGTTTTGGAAGTAAATTTCATCATCTTATTTTTCCTTATTCTTTCATAATTTATTGAAATCAATTTTCTTAATCTCTTTGATTGGGAATTGATTTACTTTTAATTTCTTTAAAAAGCATTCTGTATTAATTAAAAAAGGTCTTCCACATGACAACCCAAGGTATTTTGGAAGTGGATTTCATCATTTTCATTTTTCCTCTTAATTTCTTGAAATGAGGCTTTTAAATCTCTCATGAATCAAAAATTAATTATCATTGTTAGTTGTTACTTTAAAAAGAGATTCACACTAATTAAATGCCATAAAATATGATATTTTTGAAATCATTTCAACCTTTTCATTTTCTTTATTTTTCTAAAATAACTTCTCTCATTTCTTAAACAGACATCACCCCAACTCTCCTAACTCCCTCCAAGAAAATATTCTTTCTCAGACATGATGGAATTCAATGATTCTCCTTTGAGTTTGAGCATCCAGGAATTCCACAAAAATATAAAGGGAGTGGAATTCCTGGATTTCCAAAGGTCAAAAGAGATCTCTCATGTGACTAGAATCCAGAAATGCTAATGAAGAAACATGGAATTCAGTTTTTTAGGGGACAACATGTCACATCATGTCTAGGAATTCATTGACATAATGAATTCCTGACAGAAATTCCACTAAAGAAATAGTGCCTTAAAGTTGAGTAACAGACACTTGCAATTTTGAGTGTAAATCATTCCAGCAAAAGGCTACATCAGCATATGGGATCCACCTTCAGCATATGGGATCCAAGTTATACCTCTCAAAATTTGAAATTTGAAAAAAAAAAAAAACAAAAACTACCTCATTTCTCACATCAGCCGTGCCACATGGACCGAATGGAATTCGGTCCCCCATTCGGTCCATGTGGACTTTCCCTTCTCACATCAGAAAGTCCACTTGGCCCGATTTTGGGGACCGGATTCTGGCCCGGTCCCCAAAATCCACCCTTGAATCCCAGCTCCTCGGGATTCAAGGGTGGATTTTGGGGACCGGGCCAGAATCCGGTCCCCAAAATGGGGCCAGGTAGCATACCTCTTCTCACATATTTGGTACGGGATATGCTACATGGACAAACTCCTGGGACCGGACCATGGCCCGGTCCCCAGGAGGTCCGTAGGATCCCAGGTGCTACTTGGGATCCTACGGACCTCCTGGGGACCGGGCCATGGTCCGGTCCCAGGAGTTTGTCCATATGGACTTTCTCATTTGGTACTGTACACGCTGTCTCTCCCATAGTTGGCCCGACTTTCGGTCTCTCTCATATCAGCAAGTACAAAAGTAGCTAGAAAGGTATGTGATGCAACAACAGGGCTACTTGGACCGACCTGGGGACCGACTCCTGGCCCGGTCCCCAGGTCGGTCCAAGTAGAGTTTTTGGTGATGCAAATGAGATTTGTTTTTAGGGAATTTAACCTGAAAAACCCTCATAAATGAGGTATTATTAAATTTGGCCCCACTAGAAAACGGCGGACATAATGGACCCTTAATTGACGTTTACCTTTTTTTTTTTGTCTTCTAGTGACATAGTCGATATCGACTATTCATATTCCATACAAAACCGCAATGAAACCGCTTTTAACCTTCACTGTCTTCTTCTTCCTTTACCTTTTTTGCTTTCATCCTCGCTGGCGATTGTTCTCTCCCATCGGTGGTCCCAGGCGGTGGTCCCCTATCACATTCGGTCCAACTTTTCAAAGATTCTACAACCTTTGACGCACATGGAGGTATTTTTTGTTTTCGTTTTCATATTTGGCGCCTAAAGTTGGAGTGGGTTTTATTGTTTTTCGATGGGATTGATCATTTGAAAGGGAGCGACCTTGCAATCTGTTTTTAAGTTTGTAGTTTCATGAAAATGCAATTTTATTTACAGTTTCTAGTTTGTCCGTGTAGAAAGTGATTCACTGTCATCCTTGCCGTTTTTGGGTTTTTCTGTAGGGTTTTCTGAATCATAGTGAATGGGTTTTGAATGAATATAACATGTTAATAGAATTTGCCAAGTAGATTCCAAGTAGCGAATGTGAAGTAGCCTGCTTTATGGATGGATGGATTTGGATTCCAAAGAAGCTAATTTTTCTTTTTGGTAAGCATCCAAAGAAGCTATTAGAAATAGAGCAGTTGGGTGGTCTTTGATGCCTTCCCTTTGCATCACACAAACTTTCGAGGGCTACACTACAACATCCACACACACCCCTCTGCTTTCTTTCTATTTTCTCTGTTCATGCATTCACACTGATTTCAACCATCCACATTCTGGGTCCCATTGTAAAGGAGCATATTTTTAATTATAATGTTAATTGATCAAATGGCTGGCCCTAATCTTCATTGAAGCATAGGATCCTTGCCAGTGGCGGACCTAGGATTTTTGTTTGAGGGGGGCTTACTAGAATCACTTGAAAAGTAATTCAATTACTGTTTTATTGTTCTTCTTAACTTTGGCAAAAGAGAAATAACCCACTTGAGAAACATGTGGTTAAAGAGTCATTTAAACAAAGACCAATCCACTTCAATCATGATACACACAGACAGAGCCACAAAAAATATACATATGAATAAAAATTTAAGGTACCCTTAGTTCTAAAACAAACGAGGAAAAAAATGTTTTCTAGATGTGATGATGGTAATTAAAAGAAGGCTCTTGAACTGTAAGAGGACAATTAATGGAAATTAAAATGAGGTCAATCAATTTGTTTTATCAAATTTAATTTGTTTGACTTGTATGTTTTTCCATCAAACAAATAGAAAAAAGAAATAAAAGAAAAGAGATGGACAATTAATGCAACAAAAACATAAAAATCATTATAATACCCTTTTATCCTTTTAATGAATGGTTATGGATAATAATCTTTTACTTCAAACAAATAAAATACTAAATTTGGCCCTCACCAAACTGAAATGATCAAGTAGCTCAGTAACTAGAAACCTCATAAGATTTTTAGAGCAGAACACTGATCAGCCTACGCTTATAAAGTATGAAGTCAAATTAATCAACAGAGACATGAATCCAAGGCAATTTGTTTCTTTCCCTTTCTTAAATTTTCACCCTCTCTCTCTCTCTCTCTCTCTCTCTCTCTCTCTCTCTCTCTCTCTCTCTCTCACACACACACACACACACACACACACACTTTTCATTTCTTACTTTACGAGATGCATAATTTCATGAAGTTAGCATACCCCCTCCCAAATGAGAGACGTTTCACAAATTTTGGTAATTATATCAAACAGGTTTCTAAACATGTGGCTCATTTCCTACAGTTTTATGCTTTACTGAAACAAAACATAGGTAATCTTAAATCGACAACCAACGCTAATTTTAGGTAATCAAATGAATATAGTTGAATAATTTTATAATTGTTTTTTTTTTTGGATGTCTTACTTTCTCGTGTCAAACATGTCCTGATCATATCCGGCGTAAACGAATAATTTTTATTCATAAGATAAACATTAAACATGACTTCATCATAGTGAAAGAAATCAATTCCACAAAAATGCAGTTAACAAAATTTCTAATCTCATAGGTAACAAAGAAAAACTATCCGACATAACCGAGTAAAAATTAGCATGGACCGAAACACTTTTCCATCACAATGTACGACTACTTTTTACGTGCAACAAAGGTTAGATATGGGTGGTTTGTTCGCTGTCCTTGATGTTATGTTCCCAAAGTGGCAAGTTAGATGCAAATTTTGTTCGTTTTTATTTATTTATTTATTTTTTTCGTTACGTGCTTTTGTATATGTGGCAATTCCACTTACATGTGGTGGTTTGTTAATGATCAATATAGAAAGAGTTATGTAATACGGGATTACTTAATATGTGGCCTACCCATAGCTACCCATTGAGAGTATTATAATATGGTCTGTGGGTAGTTGAGTACTATAACTAAATATTCAATTCACCCCCACATACGACATTACTTATATCGATTAGTTGACTCCAAAATTGAATATATTACTTTCCTTCTTTGTGGTCGTTGTGGGCATATTGTGCTTTATGTTGACTGACACTTGCAAGATTTGTGGATCCACAGCATGCACCATTCCTTGGTGGAATGGTGGACAATGCTTGAAGTAATGAACTATGAAGGAGTGGTCAGTCATGCTTAGCCTGAGTAAATCAATGTTGATTCTTTAGCCATTCATGTGATATCAGCTTTCTTATTCAATGATATAAAATCATGTGCCCCTCTGTACATTAGCTCCCCATGTCTAACATGAGGCAAATCATAAACCATAAGTGATATGGACTCATAACAGACCTTGGCATCAATTGTAGTTCTATCAAGATTTAGAAATGCTTGCTCCTATATAAACACAACCACATTCCACTTTCTTTTTTACAGGTTCACGAAGAGAACACCAACGATGCTGAGGGAGGACTCCTATTCTCACAAAGAAATCATATTTCAGAAGGCATTCGTCAAGGAGAGGTATAATGTGGACCTATATCAATAATATAACTATAATTTCAATCTCTTAGCTGGATTGTATTTTCCTTGGAGTCACCTCAATAATTATTGTTCTTACATGAACTTGGTCGCATGAGATGTATCCCAACAAACCCCGACAAGGATATATGGGTGCTGACAGACACTTAGAAGCAATACGTTTGGCGGACGGGACTACACCACTTGTCGGAGATAGATCGTATGGTGATAGACCATGCGTTGATAACAGCGTTGATTGAGAGGTGGCGTCCAGAAACAAATACATTCCATCTACCAACGGGGGAAGCAACTATAACACTTGAAGACGTTGCTTATATCTATGACTTGCCAGTGGATGGCCCGGTCGTAACCGGTCGGACTTTCCCTGGGAGGTTTGTAGAGCCAGTGTGCCAGGAGTTGCTTGGGATCACGCCCCAGAAGAAGCAAGACTATATTGGCATAACGATAAAATTTAAGTGGCTTGAAGACAACTTCAAGCCTTCTGCCTGGCAGGATGAGGATTTTAAGATTAACAAAGATGATGAGATTAGAGCCACTCGTGCTTATCTGTTCTTTTTGGTGTCCGGGCAAATCTTCATACAGACTTCCGGTGCAAGGGGTCCTGCTTTTCTGCTTGAGTTGTTTAAAGAATTCAAGCCTTACGCATGGGCCCCCGCATGCCTTGCAAACCTTTATAGAATGCTTGCAAAAGCAACTTGGTGGGGCGAGGATCCGCAAGTGGCTGAAGGAAAGGGAAAAGATCAACAAGAGGAGGATAGTAAGCCCTGTAGGACACCCACGGGACCTTTGCAGCTTCTACAGGTGATTAATTCGCAAGCCTACCATTTTTGGATAAAAATTTAAAAGCTAACATATGACTGCATCTTGCTGTTTTCCATCACAGATATGGGCTTATTCTAGAATGACCATTGGATGGTGTCCTCTGCCAGATCGTAGTTGGAAGAAGGACATACAATTTCCGTTGTTCAAGACATGGCATAGGAGGTTGGGGGAACACCCACCCCTCGCAACAGTCAAGGAAGTAAGGCACCAACTAAACACCTTGTCGGCTGATGGGGTAAAGATATATTTGGTTTCCAAGGCAATTTAACATGTTTTTAATTTGATTACCTATTGCATGTCTTACTGGATTCGTTTGCATGACCGTATGCAGTTCACTTGGCAACCGTACGCCAACTACCCCAAGAAATTTCGATTGAGCGTACCCAAAGGGGATCGCGATCTTTTTTCATCATCGACCGTTGTATTGTGGTACTGGATTGTTGAGCACCATAACACGTGGCGAGTCATGAAGCAATTTGGGCTCAAGCAACTTGTACCCCCTCCCTTCAGTATTCCATACGTGAGAAGAGAACGTGTCGAGAGAGTGGTAATTGATTACAGCTTGTATATGGGTGAAGAGATGGCAGGATTGTGGGCTGCGAGAAGGCAACTCCGATTGCACGGGGAGGAGTGCACCCAGCCTGCACATTCTAAAGAGTACTTACTCTGGTATGTTGCCAACACTGTCCAACACATAGGCAAGGTCAAGCACAAGGAGGGTACCGAGGCCAAAGCCCCTGCTCAGCATGAAACCCCAGTGGTTCCATAGAAATTTGTCAGTAATTTTATGCATAAAAATTGATTTTTTCCAATCATATGGTAGTAATGTTGCTTTGAACTGATTACATGAATTGGGATGTATTCAGGTCGAAGAACTTGTTGCTGACTTAGAGCGATCTTGCGATTGGGCGGACAGGAGGAAGAAAAGCATGTCCAGGCTGGCGGATTCCATCCGGAAAAAGCTCAAGACATTTATAGCAGCATTCGGGACATCATTCGAAAACTTCAACATGAAAGAGTGTAACAACTCAGATTCCGATGAGGATGTAGAGAAGGTAAACTGCCCAGCCTGAACTTCAATTTACTATTTAACTAGTATAACGATGTTCCTTACTGTTTATATGCAGACAAACACTGGAACCTCTCGCAGTGCTCCACCTCAGGGTGTTCCCGATACCCATGCTGGTCCTGGTCCAACACACACTGTTTCCCCTCATGCTGTTCCTGAGACTGATGTTGGTCCATCCCACATCAGTGTTCCCTCTCAGGAAGCTAAAGAGAGTGAAGCTGATCCAGATTTGACTAGTCCCTCTCACATGAGAGTCAAGAAACCTGCTCAGAAAAGTACAAAAGCGAAAATTTACAAGAGAAAGGGCAAGAAACAAAGTGATGACGTCCCAAGTAAAGGTGAGCCAGCTGACTTACCCCCATTTGAAGAGGTGCTTGACACCCCCCCCAATAGCCAGAGCATTGTTCGACACCCCGGTGTCAGTTCGTAGTGATTCCGTTCTAGTTGCTGCAGCACCCCCCGCTACCATAGTGTCTTTGATTTGGAGAATCAAGCGATTGCCCCGCATGCGTAAGGTGCCTGTAAAGGTTTCAGATTACTCTCATTCTATGGTGCATTCGGGCTATGTGTTAAATGAGCAGGAGCAATTCTTGGTCAGGGGTTTCAACGAATATTACAGTACAAAGTAAGCGTGAAAGTTTCCTTAGTGTTTTTCCACACTGTATGTGAGGTCCCACCCTTGGTGGGCCCTCTAAAGGCTATTTTATAGACTAATTTATGCTAATCTATGTTAATTATTGGTTAATTATTGCTAATTACTACTAATCTCTACTAATCTTAGCTAATTATTGCTAATCTTTGCTAATTATTGTTAATTATTATTTATTTGTGCTAATTAGGGGTTGATAGAGAGATTAGTTAGATTTTCCTAAGTTAGTTAGATTAACTTGGTAGGTTAGTATTTTTAATTATTAGTTGGGTGTTTGTGTTTAACCTAGGCTATTAGTGCTAGTTAGGTCCTTAATAGGGTTTAATTAACTAATTAGGGTTGGGTTAGTGCAAAAGGTGCTCTCTAGAAGCTTCCAACTAAAGACCTATCTACCCCCAAACCCTAAACCTAATTCCATAAAACCCTAAGGCTAAACTAGTCATTAGTCACCCCCCTTAAACCTATAAAACCATCTCTTATCCCAAGATAAACCCTAATCCCTAGATCAGCCCCCATCCCAAGAAAACCACCAGCAACTACTTCTCTTCTCCATTTCCTCTCTTCCTTCCTCTTCATTCCTCCTTCCCAGTCACTATTGCTGAGACTCTGCCGGACTGGTTCTGTTGCTGGGATTCATCTCTGGGAGCTACTGCTGCTGTATCCCACTCCTTCATTTCAGCTGGGAGCAGCTGTTACTTCCTCTTCCCATCTCATTTTCTCTCCTTCCTCTCTATTACTGTGCTGGAAATCATCCTTTGGAGCTGCTGCTACAGCTACTCTGCTGCATCTCCTCTTCTTCTTCATCTTCTCTACTGGGCTGAATCTCTGCTGGAACTCCTCCAACTGCAGCTGCAGTAGTATCTTCTGCTACTACTTCTCCACCTCCACTGCTGAGCTGAGATTTGTTGCTGCTGTGCTGTTATAATCTCCTAGGAGCTGCAGCTATTGGGTCATCTTCTTCTTCTTCTTCACTTCCTCTGTTGTGCTGGAATTCCATCTTGGAACTACAGCAGCTGCCTCTCTTCATATCCCCTTCTTCCTTCTCTCAATTCTCTCTGGACTACTGTTATTTTGCTGGAATCTCTCCAAGGCTACTGTTGCAGCCACTGCTACTCCATTTCTCCTCTCATTCCAGCCCCTGTTGCTGTGTGGAAAGTCTCTGTAATTGTGCTGGGACTTGCCTCAAGGAACTACTGCTGCAGCAGCCACTTCATCATCTTCTTCTCTTCATTTCTCTCATCCGCCACTGCTGGAAATTCCACTTAGGCTACTGCTACACTCTGCTACACTCTGCTACTGCTGCTGTAACCTCTTCTTCTTCAGCTGGATTGGGTTCTGGACCTTCTTTTCTATTGCTCTGTTTCTCTCTACCAACCTTCTCAATCATTAAAAAGGCAAGTGCATCAAACTACTAACTTAGGATGTGTGTTTTATTCTGTGATTCCATTAGTTTTCAGTTCATAATATGTTCAGTTAAGTCTAGTTTACATTTGAGCTCTGTTCTTGTTTGTTTGGATGGAAAGGTCACTGATGGATGGGGGTTTTCACCCCCCATTTGGAAGATCAGTGGGCCATAAGGTGTTAATGGATGGTTTATGGAGTTAATTAATGTTTAGAAAGGTGTTGGTGGAGTTTGGAAAGGTTTGGAAGTGGTTTGGGCGAAAAAGGAATCAAAACGGAGAAGTTGCAGAAATTCACCTGACACTGAAATTGCAGTGTGCTCGGTCGACCGAGACACCCTCCTCGGTCGACCGGCGACACTGCAACCTGCAGAAATTTCAGTCTCAGTTATTTTTCTGCAGACTCGCCCGGGACTCGACCGATAGTGTTCTAGGTCGACCGAGACTACTAAGTTTTTGGGAAAAATTGGCCCTCAGCCATTTTCTTGCAGAAAACCCATTTCAATTAGTTTGGTTGACCCGGCTTAGCCCAGGTTGACCCGGTATACATGGTTTTCGCAGGAAATGACTGAAAGTTGGTTTTTCACCCAAAACTCAGACTGTTTACACCCAAATCAACCTGAAACTTAGAATTAGCATTTAGAAAGTGTTTAAAGCTGGATCATCAATCTTTCTAAGGTTTTTAGAGTATGCGGTCAATCACCTAGGCCTGGTTGTTTGACCGGACACGCTGTAAGCCTTTAGAAACGATTTAAGTTGTCCAGGAAGCCTGATTCAGGTTTGTCAGTGCACTCGGTTGATCCTCCCGGCCAGGAGATCAACCGAGCTCACCACACATCAGGTTCACCTGGAAAACCCTGATTGTTCCAGTTTTCAACATTTAGGAGATATGATCAGTTGTGGGGCCCATTGACCATCCAAATGAGCGTTTATCAGTGTCCTAAGCCCGAGTCAACGGTGTGGCTCAACCTTGACTCGCGGGGACCACTGTTTAGTGTTTTGGTTGATAATCTAAGATGATTCGACCTCTAAGAGTTGTCATAGATGCCATTAACTAACTAAGCACCAAATACAATATTTTACGGCACTAATGACATCGTTTAGAGATCGAATTACCGGAGATGGACCTGAACCTAACGTGGCCCATTACCTAGGATTGAACCGTTGGATTTCCCGTTGATTCTCTGATTGAAGTTTATACTTCACTGTTATCATTTATTGTCATTCTTAGATCTTTAGAATAACTGTTTACTATTAATTGAACATAAATGGAAGACCTGAACTTAGGGTATCTAGAGGTGACCCGATAGTGTGGTTTCGGAGATCATTGACCCGTGTCTGTGTCTAGGCGGGCCCTTAATGGGCCTAAGTGTGGAGATGTGAACCCTTTAGCTGGAAGAGGTAGTTCTTATTGGACTGTTAAGCTGTTATGGATTGTAATGGAACTGTTATCAGTAATAGATGGATTAGTTGCCTCGTTTGGACGGTTTAGACCAGGCCATGTACTGATGGGCCTTGGTATGGATCCAACGAGTAGGCCTGGACCTTGAATGAGATCCAGAGACTGTATTGAGATGTGTAGACCTCTTAGAGATATTGTTAGGACCTTGTTCACGCAAGGCAAAGCCTAGACAGACACAGACCTTAGAGTTATTCTCGAGTCGGCATGAACATTCACTCGGTTGATTTAAGCTCAGCCTGTGGACTGATCATCCCCGGTAGGAGCTAGTTGAGTGTTGATGAGCTATCATGATGAGCTGTGTGGTTGAGACGGACGGTGTGATACCGTGCCGATCTGGAGTGTTGAGATGATGAGTTGATGAGTGAGATTCGGGATTAGTTATTCCCTGGTGAGATTCCCCGCCGCGACTGTGTTCAGTATGGGAGGGCCGCGGCATAATATCCCGCGGTATTCCAGCTTGTGTGAATGTGCCACCTTGTTGTAGTAGTTTAGATGTTTTCATTTATACTGATTCCTTATGATTTAAATGCACAACTGCCTAGTTCATTTCCCTTGCTATTCATTTAATTTATGTACCTGTCTTTAATTCCTTGGATATATATGTTCTATGTTAGTAGTATGCTGTAACTTGCCAGATCGTTTAGATCTGACCCATTCATTGGTGCTTAGGCCTTGATCCCGAGATCCCAGACGATGCACTAGCTGTAGTGGAGGCACCCGTTGCAGGAGAGTACGCGTGGGGCCCGGCCGACACGGATGTCGAGCCGGAGGGTGGAGACGATCTATATGGGTTTTGAGGGACTCTCTTTGTTTTGGGTTTGAGAGACAATTTTGTAGCAAGTTGGGTAGATTCAAATGTATAAGTTTTGATTAACAACTGATACTGTAACTAGACCTTTGTTCTGCTCACACTTTATATATCGATACCTATTGCTTCCGCATGGTTTAACTGTTATGCTTCCGCAATTTAAATGTTATTATTATATGGTTCAAAAAGTTTTAAATTGGACCTCACTGCGGCCTACGATCTTGGAAGTTCTCGGATTTTCCGGGAAGTAGCGCGCCAATTTCGGGTATTTGAACGAGTATATCGGTATCCGGAATTGGGGCGTTACACTGTACCCATCTTCATTAATATATTTGCTGTAATAATTGTGTTTATTAACAAACATCTCTTTCATGCAGAGGAGATGAACTAGCAAGTATTTGTACAATGGTATCTAGCAATGATCTAAAGAAAGCACTTGAAGAGGGAACTTGGCTGGACACCAATTTATGTACTTTTACTTTGAGATTCTGAGAGACGGATGTCCCACAGCTTTCGTCTTGGACCCAAGCATATCCGTAAGTCTGTGATAAATTGTCATTCACTTTAATTTGAACAAACCCCTCTGATTTATATCACAACTGTGTGTTAACCATTCATATTGTGGATACATTACTGTATGCAGAGTTGGTGGCAGGATGGATCCGATGCCAGTATTGAAGCTGCCTTCGGCAAGCATGGCCACAGGGTATGGGAAGCCCGAGAGTGTCGTACTCTAGTGTTTGTACTACACTACAGGAACCATTTCATGTTGGTTGTGGGCTACGTTGATGAAAGAAGGTGGGAATTCTACAACAGTCTAGCTGGTGATCGTTTGACGCGGAGTAAGGCGGAGCAATTTGTAAGTAATGTACACTTGGTTTCACATCCCAACTCAACTAGGCCAAAACTCATTTGTAAAGCAAACTTCTTACCTTACCGCATTCATCTCCTCCACCATAAATCACACAACACAGTGAGAGGTCTTGTACTAACATATCACAAACCCAGGAGGAAAATTTAAGCAAATGTAGAACGTAGGAAAAACTAGTTTATCATGGGATTGGTACGGGACACTACACATGGACTTGTGGGTTGGGAGCTGGGTTTGTGATGATTGGAGTGGATTGGTCTTTGTTCAAAATGATTCTTTAACCACGTGTTTCTCAAGTGGGTTATTTCTCTTTTGCCAAAGTTAAGAAGAAACAACAAAACAGTAATTGAATTACTTTTCAAGTGATTCGAGTAATCCCCCCCTCAAACAAAGATCCTAGGTCCGCCACCGAATTCAACAATCCCTTGCTGGATTGTTGAATCATACTCTATGGTCGGGATAGCTATATTCCTGGTCTAGCCTAAGGTAAGGTAAGGTAAGACGTCGTCAGTTGTTGTTGTTTGATTAATTTAAACAAAATTAATTACCTTCAACTATACTATTTGTTTTGTTGTGATTTCTGTTTACATTTGGCCCATATATTGGTAATCATGACTGAACTTCATTTTGACTTTTAAATGACGTAATGATCAATGATTAATGACCAATATTCATCCCCCATTTTGACATTGTTGCAGATTGGGTGGTTGAACGCTATGTATATGCATTTTGGGTGGACTGATCCATTTCTATGGCCTATACTGATCAAGGAAGACATTCCTCATCAAGACAATGGTAATGATTGCGGAGTTTTCGCTGTTGCATTCGCTGAGCATTGTGTTCACCGCCGTCCGATCACATTTACGCAGTCCGACATCCCTTACTTCCGAAGAAGAATTGTCATTGAGTTATTCAAGAGAAGTTGGCAGGTTAATGCTAATAGGCTGAATCTTCCTGAGTTGTTGAACCAACCGATTTGATCATCCTGAGTTGTTAAGGTTTTAGGCCGGTTGTTGGAGACCCCGAATGACAAGATTTAATTGTTTTTTTTTTACTTCCTGTATATGAAATTGTGGACCTTATGGGCACTGAAATTGATGAAGAATGCATTATGATTCTTCAAAGTTGTTGATTTATGAAGTGGGAACACATTTACTAACAATGGTTTCTTATTTATCGTATTGGTATGTTTTGTTAATAGAATGTATAGCATGGAATTAGAATGGAATGTTATTAGAATGTTATTAAATGGATTGGAGTAATGAAATGTATATGGGGAATGTATAGCATGGAATGAGAATGGAATGTTATTAGGCATGGATTGGAGGAATGGAATGTTATTAGGCATGAATTGGAGGAATGGAATGTTATTAGCCATGGATTGGAGGATTGGAGGAATGGAATGTATAGCATGTAATGTGGAGTTATATGGGAATGTGAAGGTGTGTACTACTCCCAGAGAATGGAAGCTGCAGACTGAATGTATAGATGTAGAACAAATAGTCGATATCGACTATTATTACAGTCGATAGCGACTATTTAACTGAAACAAAAAAAACACAGACATAGTCGCTATCGACTATATCAACAGTCGATATCGACTATATCGATAGTCGATATCGACTATTTAACTGGAACTAAAAAAAGACGGACATAGTTGATATCGACTATTTAACTGTAACTCAAAAAAGACAGATATATTCGATATTGACTATTTAACTGTAACTTAAAAAAGACAGATATAGTCGATATCGACTATTTAACTGTAACTTAAAAAAGACAGACATAGTCGATATCGACTATTTAACTGTAACTTAAAAAATACAGACATAGTCGATATCGACTATGTTAATGGTCGATATCGACTGTTTATCTGAATCTTTAATAACACTATCATAGAAACAAATTTTCACTGTCCAACTGTGCATTCAGTAGTATTTTTTTATTTACTTTCGACGACTAAGAGATGCTTTTCGAAAAGACAGCACATACAAAGTCATCAGAGTTAGGAACAAACATTTGATATTGGGACAATACAAAAATTTTATAGAAAAGTGCCCTTAAAATGGGTCGTCCATATTTTTACATAAAGGAAATATGTTTAAAAAAACTTAAAATGCGATTCCATAAAAATGTTGTGTCATGATGTACAAGGTCCAAACAACATTTTCAATAACCAGCCAAGACAGTTGCATCTTCCAGCACATTTACGCTAAAATATTCACCACCCACTTCCAAAAAATGTTGTTCAGTAGACTGTACACTGTCAAGACGGCTGCATCTTCCAGCACATTCACGCTAAATATTCACCACCCACTTCCAAAAAATGTTGTTCAGTAGACTGTACACTGTCAACACGGCTGCATCTTCTATCCAGCACATTCACGCTAAATATTCACCACCCACTTCCAAAAAATGTTGTTCAGTAGACTGTACACTGTCAACACGGCTGCATCTTCCATCCAGCACATTCACGCTAAATATTCACCACCCACTAACAAAAAATGTTGTTCAGTAGACTGTACACTGTCAACACGGCTGCATCTTCCATCCAGCACATTCACGCTAAATATTCACCACCCACTTCCAAAAAATGTTGTTCAGTAGACTGTACACTGTCAACACGGCTGCATCTTCCATCCAGCACATTCACGCTAAATATTCACCACCCACTAACAAAAAATGTTGTTCAGTATATAGACTGTACACTGTCAAGACGGCTGCATGTTCCAGCACATTCAGACCAAATATTTGCATCCGCCTTCTCAAAAATATTAACACCAACAACCAAAATTCCTTCAAAAAAATGCTCCAGCAATATATCAAGTTTGTGCCGGTGGATTGCGGCAACTTTGCCGGTTATGCCCCTTCTCCTTACAGTTACCACAAGTCACTACCCTTCGTTGGCGACCACGATCTTCAGTCCGAATCTTGTTCTTCTTCGGCCGCCCTGGCTGTTTAGTGGCTCGTGGTGGGAGAACTCGTTCATCACTTATGTGCTCCCATTGTTTACTGTCACGGGTAGCATGTAGGACTTCACTATACATCGTGCGATATACATTTGAGAGGTACCAATTTTCACAGAATTCATATGGATCATAGTTTCTAACTCTCATTGAAGCCAATGCATGAGCACACGGGATCCCCAATATATCCCACTTTCGACATGTGCAAGTCTTGCGTTCAACATCGACGACATCCATGTACTCCGCTGATTGTACCTGAAACTCAACTAGGCCAGCCACACGAACATGCAGTCGTCTGGCTTCTTCCATTTCTTTTTCCAGCACTTTCTCTGCATACGGTGTTAGACGACTTATAACTGCTTGCGATTCAAGATGCCGCTTCTGGTAAAATTCCATTAGTTTGGCTCGTATTTCCTCCACCTGTTTTGTAATAGGAAGGACTCTCGTGTCCTTTAAGAGGCTATTTGTGCATTCTGCTGCGTTGCTAGTGAGCATGTCATACCGGCGTCCATCTACATATGCATTGGCCCAACGTTGCCTTCCAATTGAATCAATGTAAGTGAATGCCTCTTCGCTGATACTCGTATATCAGTCATATATGCATCGTACTCAAACGGCCTGTTCGCTTTGGCGGCACGCCAAAATTTCATAACAATTGCCGCATCACTGAAAGCCACCCTGATATTCTCGGCGATGTGACGACAACAATAACAATGCTTTGCAGAGGGTATGGTGTTCAAGAGAGCTGGAATAAGACCTTTTTGGCGGTCAGGCACAATAGTCAAATTGTTAGGCTCACCCAGCGCTATATGCAAATTTACAAGGAACCACTCCCAACTATCACGTCGCTCGGATTCCGCAAATGCAAAAGCAATTGGGAGGAGCTTATGATTGGCATCGTGTGTAACAGCAACGAGCAAAACACCGGGATACTTCCCTCGAAGATGTGTCCCATCTACAGCAATCATTGGTCTACAAGTATTCATGAAAGACCTTAGACAAACTCCGAATGCCCAAAAAAATCTTCTAAAACGGTCTTCAGATGTGGTGTCTATGTTTGTTACTATGCCTGGATTGGTCCTCTGTAGTTCAATACAGTAACTAGGCAGCATTAGAAATGACTCCTCGTAAGATCCTCGCACTGCACGCAAGGCTATCTTCTTTGCCATATGTGCCTTCCTGTAGGTAATAGTTGTCCCAAATTCCAGTTGGTAGTCGTTCATGATCTCTTTTGGCTTCAGATTCGCATTTTGTCGGATTCTATCAATGATGATCTCCGCAATTAGCAATGCTGACGCCTGTTTATGTGCCATCCCCATCATTGGCTTCGAGCATTTATGGACTCGATTATACGTACGCACTTTGAATTGTGGTCCTGATTCCACAATGGAGGCATGAATGCGCCAGGGGCAATTCTGATCTTTACAGCATGCTGTCACTTTGTACATGTTGGTCCTCAAGTGCTTCAGAGTAAAGTTTTCATAGATTGCAAACTTGGCCAGAGTCTTCCAGAACGTGTCGCGATCAGGGAATTCACGCCCAATCCACATTTCCCGTGCTGAATTGTTTCCAACGTCTGCACTCAATTCTTTAGGTACCATGTTGTCGACGAAATGAACACCTGAATGTTCACTTGAAGGACATGCATTGTCTGCTGGATTAGCCCCAGCAACGTTGCTTTTGTCCGCGCCCATCACAACCACTGGAATTTGCCCGATGAAATTATTTTCAATAAAATGATTCCCATCACCATACTTTGCCACATCCTCTACGTTATCAACAAATGCATTGTTGACTAGATTAGGGCCGACAATGTTCCTACTATCTGCAGCCATCACAACTATTGGTACTTGTCCGGTTAGATTTTGTTCATTCAATTGATTCTCAACATCATACTCTGCCCCTTCATCTATATTATCAACACATGCATTGTTGGCTGGATTAGATACAACAACGTTCCTTCTGTCCACACCCATCGCAACAACTGGATTTTGTTCGGTGCAATTAATTTCATCAAAATCATTCTCATCACCATACTCTGCCCCATCCTCTACATTATCAACATCAATTTCTTGACTTGTAATGTCCCGACCTGTTGAAAAATGCATGTCATTATCTTCTTGGAGATCGACGGTAGGAAGCTCTGGAACGGCTGTCCCGTCGTTCACTTCTTTTCCCTTGCAATTTAATAATACACCCCTCGATTTCCCAAGATAAGAATGATGCTTGTCATTCCTCTGAAACCTACAATGCATCAACATTATAGCAAAATCTGTGTGAGCAATTGGGATTAATATATGATAAATATTTAATTTAAAATACAAAAAGTTAACATACCTTGATTGTTCTCCTCCTCTGCATTGTCCATTGTTCGATCTGTTAGAAACATATAAGTATAACCCATTTGTATCCCGACCCGATGCTTTCATCATTCTGTTTACATCATTATCATCTTCAATGCTAGCTAGTGCAAATGCACGCCCATTGTGATGAAGGTATTGTATGCTTAAACTTTCAGTCGATGAATCCCAATTAGATGCTTCAATTGCTTCGGCAACCAATGACCCATATGTTATGTCGGTTGATAAATACCTCATCTTCTGCTTTCCTCCATTATAGACGGGCCGCATCATATCAAACTCAAAGTTTCCATCGTAGTGGAATATGATTAGGATATCACAATCTGACATGCTGTTTATAAATAACAATTATTAAGTTTATACAGTGGTGGAAACAGAAGGTAGATATGTATGGATAAACAATGCCCATGGTCAAAGGGCAAGTGTATGTTTAAAGTAGATGCATTATGATATTCCAAAGGTTGTACTAAATACACAGACTATATACAATTTGAACCACAGAGCAAAATACAAAGATGAAAACTAAATACGACAGTGTAGGAGCGTATCCACCTTTTAAAGAGCTTGAAATTTTATCCACCTTTTATCCACCTTTTAACAATCCATGTGCTGTTAAAATTTTATAGATCTAGAAAAATGAAATACTCGAAAAACAATTAACATGGGGCATGAATGTTCTGTTTTAGTATAGGCTAAATAAAAGAAGAGATGTGATGCCTGTACTGTCAAATACAACCACATTTAAAACCCTAAACCCAACAATATATATATATATATATATATATATAATAAACTATGTTAAAATTGAAGATGGGAGTGTCACTTTAGGAGAAGATATCCACGTTTTAGAACTCTAGATGTACTTGGGTGCCATTTTTTGGGAGAATAAAAAAATGCACATTTATAGCTCTACACACAAAAACGTATGTGAAGATTAAAAAGATGGGAGTGGTTTTTTATGAGCAAATATCAACTGCTCACAACTAAATATGCACTTCGCTGACAATTTCTAGGACAGATCAAGGTTGTTGATTACTTGTTTAAGGATGTTAAGACATAAAAGGAAGAATAGTAATCAACAAGTTCGGTAACTGTCGAGTTTTGGGGAGTTTTGGGGAAAACATCAAACTAATAATAATAAACATTAATGTGTGTACCTGCCTTTTCAAAGAGTGCAACCACCACCATTAATAGAGAACTCGAAGACTTGTAGTGGATTTTCCAGCCTCCAGAAGGGTTGCTCGCACCAGACAAGGTGAACGATGTAAACGGAAAAAGCAAATGCAACGATGGGTTTTAAGTGTAGTTACAGATGATAGTCGATATCGACTATGTCACTAGAAGACAAAAAAAAAAGGTAAACGTCAATTAAGGGCCCATTATGTCCGCCGTTTTCTAGTGGGGCCAAATTTAATAATACCTCATTTATGAGGGTTTTTTCAGGTTAAATCCCCTTGTTTTTATATAGAACGACAGTTTTTTAAATCCATGGAATAGTTGACAACATTAACAAAGCCCAATCTCATCTATAAAGTATATGCTTTATGAATACATTATTCTCTGTTAACAAACAATTAAATGGAACTAATAACTATTTTCTTTCCATTTTGTAAATCTTATTGACATAGATTCGAGCCTTATGATCATTAGATCAGTGATATAATTCTCATGTCCTGTGTGCTTATTTTCTCATGGTACAATCATCATCATACGAATCTCCAAATCTGTAGTCCACATCCTGTTCGTGCTCTTAAATAATTACAATATAAAATTGACACCACATAGAGTGGATGATTAATTTAAAAAAAAAAAGAAAAAGAAAAGAAGAAAGCGATTCAGAAGAAAATTAACCTACTGGAGACACTCTGTTATTTGTTTGGGTGGTTAAATGTTAGCCAATGATCTCATCCACGAAACTCGAGTCAAAGATAAAGGTAACAGTCACCTTATCTCTTATCTCTTATGATTCAAATGCATGAGATAATGATAAATTTGTATTCAATTGTATTAGATAGACGTGTATTGCGTTAACTCTTATCTACAGGATCACTGCTATAAATTCTGTCATCTATAGGATCACTGCTATAAATTTTGTCAATGTATTATAAATACCGTATATTTATATAACGAAGAATATCACCTGATTAGGAAAAACCTGAAAATACTATGATAAATTGAAAAGAATGTTGAAGCACACAATGCCACATATAGTCGAATTCCCTTAAATGCCAATAACATTATTAGATCAAATATAAAAATGATGCAAGCAGAATGTGAGAAGATCGTGATACTAATATAATAAAATAGGTAAATAATAAAAGCTATATAAAAAACTATTCAATTCGCATGATATTTAGCCATGCTAGCTTCCTTGAAATGGATACCCATAATTTTTAGTGGCTCCAATATTCAAAGTTGGACCTAATCTTGTAGAGTTAGATAATCTAGAGACTCATGATCAGATCCCTGATTCTATGATTTGGGACCCTGGACCCACATTTAAGAAACCCATTAGAGCAATCACTCAAGAGTACCACATTCTAGAGGGTCATCAAGAGAAGTGGGCCCCACAAGCCCCGGGGGTTCTTTTTGCAGTTCCGGTAACATGAAAAAACCATTATCTTGTTTGTAATTTGTCCCTCGCTGTCTCTTTGCGCTCGCGAACTCCATCGCTTCGTTTCTCTGCCGAAAAAAAAAAAAAACAATGGAGGGAACAGGAACAATAACAACTGCGCTTCATCGCTTCTCTCCCTTCTTCTCTATCTCTTCTCACTCGAATCTCTCGCTCTGCAACAAATCTCCTCTCACAAAGACTCCATTCAAATCCACCAATGGGTTTCTCTCTCTCCGAGCTGTCAACAGCGCAGTGAAAGACAAGAGACCCAATCCAAACCGATCAGGTAACTGTTAAACCGCTTCTTCTTGGATAGATTTCACTTGGGTTTCTCTTTTTTTTGGCATATGGTCGCCCGTGCTGTGCTCGCTTGCTATTGGTAGCGGTTTCTGGGTTTCTGTAAGTGTCCCAATACGAGTTCTTTTTTGATGAATGGGGTTTGGGATTTCATGGGATTTTGGGAGTTGGAAGAAGACCCAGACCTGAATTCGGGTGGTTTTTTCCATCGCCGGCGCGCGTTAGCATTGTGGGGCTGCTCTGCTAACGTGCGCCTGTGAGTGATGATGTCGAGGAGCTAAACCAATGGCCTAGCTTCAGTGGTACAGGGAGTCAATCGATGTGTTGATGGAAATTTTTTTTCGGCTATAAAAAATGATTTGGGTGTTTTCGTTTTAGTGGGTTTTTTTTTTTGGTTGTACATTGTATATATTTTGGATCTTTGTGAGAGAATCGTTGAGCAGCCACAAAGGTAGAATCTATATGATGTCATAGTTTTTATATTGTTTTTAGAATTATTCAAGGCATTTAGGATGGATGGTGCTGATATTATATTTCTTTTTGTTGTTGTAGCTTCTGCAGTGAGATTGCTGCGGATAGAACAAGGTGGTGCATTTGCAGACCTTCTGAATGACAAAGGGAAGAATTCTGGCGAGAATGAGATGGGTTACGTTGAAAGGACACTAGGGTTACGCACCCGAGATTTGGATGATAGAGATATCAGTTTGGTATAATTGCTTTTAAGATTCCTGTCCTATTTTATATAGTTTATTTATTTGTTTGTTTTTGAATCTATGAAATCATTTGCTTTATATGTTAGAAACATGCTTTTATAATATGTGGAAACACCATTCTAGTTTATAATGAAGGAAATTTGTTAACTCTCAGCTGAAAATCATAGTCCTTATTGGTGACCCAAACAACTGATTTGATGCATGGAGCATCGATAGGCCAATCCTTAGATAAAAATTTTAAGAATGAAATTGATAGTAAAAATAGAGTACGCTGAATGATTCATATGCAGAGGAACAGACTGCATAATTTAGGTGGTTGGTGTTCTGCATTGTTTGACACATTTTTCAGCCATGATGGTGTACGGGAATTAGAAACCTACCAGATGATATGTTTAATGAGAGTATGAGACTGGAAAAGAGAACCCCTGCAGGTTTTGTGACTAAAATGCTATTATGTACCATATAACCAAAATTGAATTTCGTTTTGTTGCACCATGAATACCCAGCCATCACCCTAGTAATTCAAAGCCCAACATAAGTCAAGATCCAATATTCAGTTGTAATTGATATATTTCACCCTTCTACTCTTTATTAGATCCTCCGGGGGAGCTCATTTGACCATCAATTCCTATGGATTCAAAGCAAATGTACGGGCCCTAAATAAAATCACTGTAGGGCTCGCATTCACTGCCATAGATTGAAGTTTGAAAAGCCCCTTAAACCTAGTACAAAGTTCTAGTGTATTTCTTAGAGCCTAGATGGTGGATGGCCGTCCACAAAAGCGGGACCCTGCATTAAAAGCATGGACCAAAATCTCCGCATACCAGATGTGCAGGGATTCCAATGGTGGAAATTACCCATAATTCAGGTGTTGTATGATTAGATCAAATGAGATTTAATAATTTCTTATTTATTAACCCACGTAGAGGTGGACAGTTCATGTAATTGATGATTAAATAAGCATCCAGGACCCCTTGGGCTGGGTTCATGTTTCGTGTATGTTTTAGTCATTGCAGGCACAGATATCGGATTAAGATCTGGTAAGTTAATTTTTGGGGTCATTATCACACTGCAAGTACGAGGAAGTTTTCCTTATATTTTGCACTGCCATCTTCATGGTGCAACAATATATATGAAAGTTCTCAGAGCTACCTTGTACTTTCTGAAGATTTCTTTTCTTTTACTATCAAAATATTTTCTTACCCTTTTGGATGGTGAATGGACTAGTTCAACTTGTTAGACTTTGAAAGTTGATTTTCCAGCGGAATGTTTTGTAAATGGGCTTGACGCATTGAATCCCGAAATCAGGGCAATGAGTGGACCTGAGAAACCCCAAATCTACGTCCAAAACCTTATCAAGACTTGGACTCGGTAGTCCATCTCGATAGACATCATACACATTAGGGTTGTATTGTACATAGTCAACAACATCCAGTGAGGATCAACTTTGTCTAATCTGATGGACTGTAAATGTGCTTCCATACTGCAAACCTAGATTCAAATTGAATGAGGCTCATTTGTCCATCTGATGAACATCCCATATTTCGAGGGTTTAAATTCTTAAAAAAATTTACATTATAAGGCCATTCTTGAAGGGTGAGGGCTCAGTAATGTTACATGGGGGAGCCAGCTATTAGTATCTCTAATCTTATAGGAGTAGATATAAGGTGTCTCAGATGTTTTCTATTCATTTATCTCCTGTCAAGATAACCCTTTATAGCCTGTTGGTGAAGTTGTGTTTGCATATTTCTGATTTGTATAATGGGGAACATTGCCTGCTCAGCTCTTTTATTTTTTATAGTTTTTTATTTTGTAGTTTTAATAACTTTTTCACTAAAACTATATTTGGCTGATTCTTTTTTTTTTAAATAAATTTTTAATGACAACTTTTTATTTATTTATTTATTTATTTATTCTATGGAGAGAAAGATGCCAACAAAAATATTAAGTGCACATTGGTTACAACTCTTTATGTTACAGGAGACAAACATTGTTGAAGGTGCAGTTTGTTGGAGATGTTACCTTGATCAATGATGTAAATATCGACCGATACGAAGCGTTTCGGCCGATATATCGGGCGTGGCGGTACCACAAAGTATTTATCGGCCGCCACGGGATATCGCACCCGTGGCGGCCCGTATCGGCCGATACATGCCGCCACGCTACGTGGCGGCCGATACGACATGGGGGGGTTTTACTTTTGGATTTTTTACCCATCTCTTTCATCTCTTCCCCTCTATGGTTGCTGTTTTCACCTCTTTGTGGTCCCAAGTGTCTCCCAAATCCCTCTCTTCAAGATATCTTGCCACCAAATCACCAACAATCCATTATTGAAAGAAATCTAAAGATTCAAAACAAGATTCTTCATTATGGTATATGTGATTTTTTTTTCAACTTTTGAGATTATCATTTATCACTCTCTAACTACTATGAATCACAACATAATGGCATCATTGTGTTGTTTTATTGTAGATCCATGCTTCCTTTTGATCTTGCGTGCATATCTTTTGTTTTTTTTTTTATATATTGTTATTTTTATTTTCGGATTTATGTTATTTAAAAAAAAAAACATTATCACTTATGGAAAACTCATGAAACAACTTGAAAATAGCTTCATATTGTTAGATCTATGTTTCCCATAGATCACATCAACACATTTTGAATGTTTTTTGATTTTCCTCTATTTTTTATTTTCGGATTTATTTATTTTTTGAAAAAAAAAATGTGAATACTCATGGACAACCCATGAAACCACTTGGAAATTGCTTGTAAATGATAGATCTATGTTTCCCATATATCAATCCATCACATTTTGAATTTTTATTGATTTTTCTCTATTTTTTATTTTCAAATTTATTTTTTTTTGAAAAAAAAAATGTGAATATTCATGGACAACCCATGAAACCACTTGGAAATTGCTTGTAAATGATAGATCTATGTTTCTCATAGATCAATCCATCACATTTTTAATTTTTATTGATTTTTCTCTATTTTTTATTTTCGGATTTATTTATTTTTTGAGAAAATAAATGTGAATATTCATGGACAACCCATGAAACCACTTGGAAATTGCTTGTAAATGATAGATCTATGTTTCCCATAGATCAATCCATCACATTTTGAATTTGTATTGATTTTTCTCTATTTTTTATTTTCGGATTTATTTATTTTTTGAAAAAAAAAATGTGAATATTCATGGAAAACCCATGAAACCACTTGGAAATTGCTTGTAAATGATAGATCTATGTTTCCCATAGATCAATCCATCACATTTTGAATTTTTATTGATTTTTCTCTATTTTTTATTTTCGGATTTATTTATTTTTTGAAAAAAAAAATGTGAATATTCATGGACAACCCATGAAACCACTTGGAAATTGATTGTAAATGATAGATCTATGTTTCCCATAGATCAATCCATCACATTTTGAATGTTTATTGATTTTTATCTATTTTTTTATTTTCGGATTTATTTATTTTTTAAAATAAAAATAATTTTTAATATTTGAATACCAATCAAATGTCTTGAAAATGGTTCCTATATTTGTGATATAAGTTTCCTCTAACATGTTTCTTTGTTTTTTTTAAATTTTTAACATACTAGTATACTACTTGTTTATATTTATAGGCAGCCAGGTATTCAATTTCAGTCCATCTGTCTTTGCCAATTGATAAGTGAAAATGCCTCGTGATATTGATCACGCATGGAGCTTTGGTGAGGCAGTTGAGAATAATAGGTTGAAAATCAAATGCAAGTTCTGTGGAAAAGTGACCCATGTGGGCATTACAAGATTCAAGCACCACTTGGGCCACATATCTGGCAATGTTGCTAGCTGTATCGAAGTACCGAGGGAAGTAAGAGAACAAATGAAAGCTTTTGTTGGCCAAAACAAAGCTAAAAAAGTAGAGATAAAAGAAAAGAGGCGGCAAGATGTTGATGCTGCCCGTTATGATGTATTTGAGGATGAATATTTTGATGAGGAGGAAGATGCACAGATGGAGGTTGCACGCCGAGAGTCTTTGATGAGTCAACAAGAAGAATATGAACGTCGTGCATTTGCTGGAAGCAAATATTATGATGCAGGGGGCTCATCGTCTACTGTGCCAAGCAGGGGCAAGGGCTTTGCGGGGTCCATACGTAGGGCATTTAGCACACGGGAACGGGATGCTGATGTAGAAATTATCTCTACAAGAAGAGCAATTCCTCCCCCTGTTGATCCTCTAGCACATAGAAAAGAGGGAGCTAAACAACCAAAAATATCAAGTGTTATGAAAGGGGTAATGAAGGCTGCAAGAGATAGATTGGCCAAAACTACAGCAACATGGCTAATTCACAAGAACATACCACCTACAGCAGTAGATTCCCCATATTTTCAGACTATTCTTGATGTTGCCGCCGAAGCTGGGCGGGGTATATAAGCGCCCTCCGTATATGATGTGGGCACTAAATATCTTGAAGAAGAATATAAAGAAATAAAGGCTTGGGTGGAAAAATTTAGACCCATGTGGCAACAGAATGGTGTTGCCATAATGTGTGACGGGTGGACCAGCGGCACCCAAACACAATTAATAAACTTTTTAGTGTATTTAGTCGCTGGGACCGTCTTTGTGAAGTTCATTGATGCATCTGAACATAGACGGACAGCCACATATATATACTCTTTTATGGATAAAGTTGTAGAGAGTGTGGGAGAAGAGTATATTGTACAGATTGTTACAGATAATGACGCCAATTGCAAGGCAGCAGGTTTGAAATTAATGGAGAAGAGGACCCATTTATTCTAGACCCCATGTGCAGCACACTGCATAGATCTCATCTTGGAAGAGATTGGAAGGAAGACAAAAGTGGCTTCATTGATCAAGGCATGTAGAGGAATTACAAGATTTATATATGATCATTCATGAGTGTTAAGCTTGATGAAAAGATACACAAATAACCATGCCTTGCTGCGTCCAGGATTAACAAGGTTTGCAACCCATTTTCTGGCTATGGAAAGCCTTGTAAAGTTTAGAACGGAGCTCATTCAGATGTTTGCATCAGAAGAATGGCTTCGTTCGAGATGGGGCAATGCAACTAGTGGTCCGGAGTTTGAAGTCCCAAACTTGATGAGAGACAATAAATTTTGGAAGAAAGTGAAGAAGATATTAAAGGTTTTTGAGCCTTTAGTTAAAGTGTTGCGGCTTGTAGATGGTGATGACAAGCCGACAATGAGATTTATATATGAAGCAATGGATCGGGCAAAGCAATCCATCGTGGAAAATGTTAGATATCACGAAAAATATATAAAGATTATTGATGCCCGTTGGAACGATCAGTTGCACCATCCATTGCATGCCACAGGTAATTAATATATATCTTTGAATTTGATACTTTTTTGTTTTCCTAACTAATGTATTTATTATCTTGCTTGCTCACAGTACATTCTACATATTTATAATGTAGGTTATTTTTTGAATCCCGAATTCTATTACCGCAATGTCGAACTACACACCGAAGCAATAGATACGGACTTGCGGGTAGGATTACGGGAGGTGTTGAAGAAATTGTTAGGTCCAGATGATCAAATTGATGCCATACAAGAGGTGAGAGGGTGGTTACTTAAGAGAATTTAATTATGTTGTAGGGGTTTACTGACTTATATCTAATTTTCACATTGTAGATATCTATATATACACAAAGGAGAGGAACCTTTGCTGACCCTCTTGTGATACGATCGATTGGAAAGATGTCACCTGGTATGACTATGAACAAAAGACATATCCACATTGTAGATATCTTGTGATACGATCTAATTTTCTTTATTTATTTTTTGCATTTCAGCTGATTGGTGGATGAATTTTGGAGAGAGTGCTCCACATCTAAGGAGTGCGGCTGTTCGCATCCTTAGTCAAACTACAACATCTTCTAACTGTGAAAGAAATTGGAGCACTTTCTCTTTGATCCACACGAAGGTCAGGAATCGGCTTACCATGCAAAAACTCAATAAGCTTGTATATTGTCATTATAATCTGAAGTTGAGAAACAAAATTAGGGAGAGAAGGGTAAGGGATAGTCCTGATTATTGTCCCATTAATTTGGATCACATATTTAGAGACGACGATCCCTTACTCCCATGCATGGTTTAAAATCTCGGTCTCGGTCGTGGTATCGGCCGGGCCGAAAAACCGATATGATATCGGTATCGGTCGCGGATATCGGTCCGTCTCGGTCATCGCGGTGTGAATTTTTTTTTTAATCCAAAAAAATTTGCAAAAATATCCAAAAAATCCAGAATATTAGAAAATGCTGGAAAACTATATTTTTTTTCCATTAGTAACAACAATAAATCAAAATCTCGGTCACCTTAAGTTATGAGTCCTGTCTGTGTCGCAGACTCGCAGTTCACTGTCTTTTTTCCAGTATTTCATATAATGCAAACATTATTGATGCTCTACTCATGATCAATTCATTAGTGTCAAATATAAGAAGATAAAAATAACATATCAATCATCATTTAATACTAACTTAATCATCAAATAAAGACTAGAGAGACTGGAGAGTACTAGTAGAGACTAGTGGAGACTGGAGAGTACTAGTAGAGACTAGAGAGAGACTGATGAGTATGAGACTATGAGTGTATGACAGATTGACAGCCTAATACCAAGTGGAGTGTCGCCCTGGCTCGATATCATCATCATTATCATTTCTTCGGTATTGGCTAAAAAGATATGCTCCATACTGCTGTGCAGCACTAGCACTACCATATCCATAACCATATTCAGATTGTTCTTGATAAGATGATGAACTATCTTGATCCCCTGTGTCTGTGGATTGAGAGGGTTGGTTGTAATCATATGGCATGAAATAGTTATGAGGGGCATAAATAGGTCGTCGAGAAATTGGTGGGGGAAGCCTCCCTTGCTCAATTAACATCTGTTCAATAGAAATAATTGGTGTTGGTGAAGGGGGTACCCAATTAGGGTCATATGAATAACCCTCATGCTGTCCATACATGGCACCTTGTTGGCCAACATAATCCCCATGTTGTCCATACATGGCACCTTGGCCAACATAACTTCCATGATGACCATGAGTAGCGGCGCCGGCGCTACTACTACCCCCTGCCTCAGTCTGTCCAACATGTCTGACATAGCCACGGCGAGGATCTAACTCAGTAGCATGAGGAAAATGCTCAACTGTCTCATAAGTGACAGGCTCATCATCTCTGTAATGACCCTCATCCCCGGGAGAGTCAGGTGGAATTCCTGCTGATGATGAAGAAGTAGAAATACTTGACTCACTCTCTTCATCCACCTCCTTTCCCCTTGGCTCACTTGTATTAGGTGCACGCCCCTGCTGCATTGTCAAGTTTATTTCTTCTATCCTTTCTGCAGCCCTCACTGGCTCAGGCCTTTCCCCAGTCAATTCCTCTATCAACTGCTCAAACTCTGGGTCTTGGTCTAACACCGGTTCTTCTTGTTCCTCCAACCATTGACCTAACACAGTATCCTCTTCTGAAAAGATATAGTCCAAATTAATTGGACAGAAATAATCCCGGTGATCCTCAAACTGTCTTCTCCTTCTATTTCTACTCCGGAGTTTGAGGTTGTAGTGAATGTAGACCAATTTATTTAGCTTTTGCATTGTCAATCTATTTCTTGGTCTTGTGTGGATAAATGAGAATGTGCTCCAGTTTCTTTCACAATTGGAAGACGATGTAGTTTGACTAAGGACTTTAATAGCAATCGTCCTTAGTGCAGGAGCACTCTCTCCATAATTCAACCACCATTCAGCTGAAAAAAATAGAAATGATATTAAAGTCAATAAAAAAATAATAAGTCCTTAAATAATATAGAGATGACATTACAATCAATACCAGGATTGGTCTGTGTCACAGCTCTCCGTGCAGTCGTCGTTCCAAAGCTTCCAGCCCGTACATTGTATATGTCAATCTGAAGATATTAACGTAGAAAAATAAATTAGAGAAATTACAATGTTATATACTTTTTTCCTTAATTATCCTACATTCCTACCTGATTAGTAGCCCAAATTGCTTCATCTGTACTCTCTGCCAATCTTTCAATTACATTTTTTAGTCCCAAACGGATTTCATTAGATATGTGTCCATCTATAAATTGGGGATTAAAGAAGTATCCTGTAACAGTAAAACCAATGAATTTTAGTCATTGATAAATTAATGTAGTAAGGATTGAGGACTGAGGAGAGAATGGAGAGTTGAATACAACAATTCAAGTGTTAAAGACTTAAAGGATATTCTTCACTTACCGGCAATGTGTAAATCATGTTTTAATTGTCGTCCCCATCGATCGTCGATGATCTTCCAAAACTTTTTGTAATATTTACAATCTCCTTGAATAGCCAGCTTTGATCTCTCCATGGCCTCATGTAAGAAGCCCATTGTTGGCTTATCATCGCCATCAACCAATCGAAGAACCTTTATTAAGGGTTCAAAAACATTTAAAACACCCTTCACATGAGGCCAAAACTTGTTGGACTCAATTGTTTTACATACTTCAACAGTAATGGGACTTGGCCTTTTTCCCCATTTTGAATTCATGAATTCATTTGATTTTATCAATCGGAGAAGTCCTTCTCTATACTTGTAAACACTTTCGATAGCAATGAAGTTGGTGGCAAATCTAGTGATGCCAGGCCGTAGTAATTCATGGTTGTCTGTATGCATTTTCATCATGGAAATGAGTCTATATGATTGATAAAAAAAATTGGTGATCTTCTTTATCTTACCAATCACAAACTTCATGACTTTTCCTTTTGCAATATCTTCAAGCATTAAATCCAAACAATGTGCTGCACATGGAGACCAAAAAATCCTTGGCCTTTGTTTCATAAGCATCGTTCCTGCAGCCTTCATGTTTGCAGCATTGTCGGTAACAACCTGAACTACACAATCTGCCCCAACTTCTTCAATCACCTCATTCAATAACTTATTAATATATTTTGCATCTTGAATGTAATCAGTTGCATCAACTGATTTGATAAACACCGTACCCATAGACGAGTAGACTAGAAAATTCAAGAGATGACGGTGTGTGATGGTCGTCCACCCATCGCACATTAGTGTACAACCTCTTTCCTTCCATGCCCATTTGAAAGTTTGCACCCAAGCCTGCAACTCTTCATACTCTTTCTCAACACATACATGCCCAATCTCATAAGGGGTAGGTGCCTTTATACCTGGACCATGTTCTGCAGCTGCATCTAACATGGTGGTGAAATAAGGAGATGATGCCTTGTTGGGAGGAATGCCTCCGTCCAAAAAAAACTTCCCAGCGGCTCTCACTAGATGTTCTCTTGCTTTACCAAGCCTACCCGTTAATGCTTTTATAATGCCGGACTGCTTTGATGTTGGTTTTCTATAAGAATATGGGTCAGTTGACCCCACTTGCTGAGGTGCACGTGTAGGAGTTCTTTCAATCTCCTCAATGTCTGGATCTCGACGGGGTTGTTTTTTACTAAATGCCCGACGCAAACTTGCTCCCCCAAGTTCGGATGACCCACCCTGCTCATATTGGCTACCTCTAGAGGCTGCTTCATATTGCATTTTTCTTCTCTCTTCCTCCTCTTGAAGTGACCTAATACTTTCTTTCCTAGCCTTCCTCATTTCCAGGTCTTCATCGTCATCATTATCGGAGGAACTAAATACTTCTTCTCTACATGCATCAAATTCCTCAGTTCTTCTTTTTTGTTGTAACTCTTTTTTTTTTGTTGATGCATTTAGGAGCTCCCTCATTTCAGCAGTTACATTTGGTGGCACTTTATGACATTTTATCACCTGTCCTGTTACATGCCCCAAATGTTGTTTCAATCGAGTAATCCCGCCATTGAACACTCTTCCACAATAATTACATTTCACTCTACTTTTGCTTCCAGCTGGTTCACCATGGTTCCATGCCGGATCTATTGAACGCACCATCTTGTTCCTATAAAATAAGAAATCCATGCAATACAGCAATAGTAATACACTAATACTCTTAAGAACAATTATTTTTAGGAAAATTCAAGATTTAATAAAATCATTTTCAATATCCTAAATATATAGATCTAACATAAAAGTATGTAGATCTATCATTTACACACCATACAATAAACATTAATCATTAAAAGAACATATTTATGATGAAATCCCCAAAAAATGATATATTATAATTCAAATATTAAAAAATCCGAAAATAAAATAATTAAAATAAAAATCTAAATCATGTTTATGACTATGAGTAGATGTAGATCTATCATCTACACACTATTAATAAGCCTTTGGTTTCACAAATATCCTAACAAGTAATAACAATTAATTTTTGAAAAAAAAATTAATAAAATCATTTTCAAAATCCTAAATATATAGATCTAAGTTCTAACATGAAAGTATGTAGATCAATCATTTACACATCATACAATGATCATTAATCATTAAAAGAACATATTTATGATGAAATCCCCAAAAAATGATATATTATAATTCAAATATTAAAAAATCCGAAAATAAAATAATTAAAATAAAAATCTAAATCATGTTTATGACTATGAGTAGATGTAGATCTATCATCTACACACTATTAATAAGCCTTTGGTTTCACAAATATCCTAACAAGTAACAAAAATTATTTTTTGGAAAACAAAAATTAATAAAATCATTTTCAAAATCCTAAATATATAGATCTAACATAAAAGTATGTAGATCTATCATTTACACACCATACAATGATCATGAATCATTAAAACAACATATTTATGATGAAATACCCAAAAAATGATATATTATAATTCAAATATTAAAAAATCCGAAAATAAAAAAAATTGAAAAAAAAAGTTCAAAATCATGTGTATGAGTAGATCAAGCATGAAAGTATATAAATATAACTTCTAAATGAAGAAAACAACACAATTACACAAGTGAGTAAGTGACATACATCTATGTTTCATCTATATAAAAAAAAAATAATAAACACATAACATGCTTTAAGAGTTTAAGTTGATTTCCTCTTACCTTAAATAATATTTTCTTCAAAAAATATAAGTGAGATTTGGAAATATGGAAGAGAGAAGGTGGCTGCTGCTATGGGGCTTTGAGAAGAGAGGAGAAGAAGATGAAGATGGGAGAAAGAATAAAAAAAAAAATTAGGGTTGGAAGGGCTTTATATTCATCTCGGCCGATATCTCGGCCGAGATGAAAAAATGCCCGAGATGGCCGAGATATCGGCCGAGATGGCCGATATTTTGAAGAATCTGGGCCGGATCCGATATCTGCGCGAGATATTGGACCGGTCCAGGCCGAGACCGGTTCATCTCGGCCGAGATGAACCGGTCTCGGCCGATTTTTTCATCCATGCTCCCATGGCTAGCCGAGATAGAGGATCCACTGCTAGATTCAGATCCGGGGTTTCAGGAAACGGTTCAAGAGTTGATAGGTGAGGACATGGGTGAGGCACCTGCAGAAGGTCAGCCACCTCAGGGAGAAGGCACCAGTAGTAGGACTAGGAGGAGTGGGAAAGAACCTGCTTCTGAGAAAGCTAGTTCCACCACAGTCTCTTCAAGTAGCCATGGTGGAGGAGATGGAGGAGGAGACAGTGGGACAGGTGGTACTAGTGAATACTATCAACATGATGAAGACGATGTCATTCCTGTAGAGGAAGTACATGAGTTACCTCCATCTGAAAGATTTGATCCAAGCCGTGGTTATCAACGGCGCCGAAGAGATTCACCACCTGGGGCTGGAGGTAGTACTGAGCAAGGAAATATGGGTGGAGATTTTGGAGGACAACAAGCGGCATCATGGACTGATTCGTGGAACCCTAGTTACAGTGGACAAGGACCCTCACACTCACAATATTTTGACTTTTTTCCATATGGTCAAGTACAACAAGGAGAAGAACAGTCTTCAACTTCGGGGTCCTACTCATATGGTGACTATGGTGAAACACAATATGGTAGATATCCACCTGGACCACCTCCACCTCCTCCAAGTTCCTATGATGTGGGTGCGGCTGGCTTCTTTGGATTTGTGGATCCCAATACTCATCAATATCAAATTCAATATGGTGCCAATAGAAATGGTAACACTAACACTGTGGGGATGAGGATAACCATAGCCCCTTGAATCTTGGTAGACATTCCTTTTGGTGGTGATCAAGGTATTCCTAATTTCCTATTTCTTTCACTAACTCTCTACTCTCTTTGTCATTTCTAAATTGGTGTTGAATGTTGATTGTTGATCACTTCATAGTTCATTCACTTGACTTGATTGAATTTGAACATTGAATGCTGAAGTATTGATATTTGATTGTTCAATGTTCACTAATGACCTAACTCTTAAGTCTTCTTAATTCATATGCCTTTATTTCATGTTCTAATTTTTTTTTAATGAGCTTTCCATTACTTTTTAAGTTAACATGACTAAGAAACATGAATACATGTGAAAAAACTAATCATTACTATTATTTTCTATTTATACAGCGATACAGGACCTCATATATTGAGGGCACCGCTACGCCCCCTTTTCTTACTTACTTTTGCAAAAGAACCACATTTTCTTTCATTTTACAATTTTCTGGATTTTCTGGAATTTTTTCAGATTTTTTTGGCGATTTTTTAAAATCGCACCGCTACGCCACTACGTATCCCCGATACGCTACGTATCGCCCGCTTCGTATCGGTTTGGCGGCGGGCCGATACGCCCGCCGCTACCGCTATTTTCATCCATGACCTTGATCATTTGATACTCTCATTGTGCAATTATGAGAATATGTTTAGAGACGTGGAACTTCTTCTCTTAGAGGTATATGAACTGAAAGTTGGACAAAATTGGAAGATGATTTCATTTGTACGTCATGACAGTTAATTGAATATATATTATGGGAATTACATAAGCCATGAAGTACACAAGATTGGAGAGTTCCTTTAAGCTGTGCTAATTGTCTTGAGCACAAGGTTTCCAGTTCAAGCTGGTAAACCTTTCAGGATAAAAAACGAGAATTAACACAGTACCACACTAGTACAAAGAAGCTGAGTAGACCCTCAGAAGAATCTGGTTAGGCTATGCCAAATGAACATTATTTGAATTGGATTCCAGTAGATCATTAGAACAATCTTTCTCATACACTGTTGAGGAGATCCTATGGAGAGGAGATGGGCTCCCTAGATATCCATCGAGGTTCCTGATCAATGTTGTGTCTTGATGAGCGAAACAACTTGGTTTTGTTAAAGAAGGTTTCCAGGTACGTAGTTTGATGGTAGTTATGATGAAGATTTTGAATGATCTGGAGCCCTTGATTAAATATATATGGAAACCAAGAAGGATTTGTTGATGGCTAACTGTGTATAAGAAAAATCTAGAGAAGGTCATCTGAAGGGGTGTTAGACAAATGAGAAAGAAGAGAGCTGCTGTAGCGTGTATGGTGATCTGAACTTATAGTGCAATATATGAGAGATGATCTGAGATTCGGGTATGGATGAGAGATTCAAATAGCTGTCATGAGCATGGAGGATCTTGAAGAAAGGATTGTGAGTATGTGATTGAAGTAGTTAAAATTGATGTGATAGAATTTGAGATATCTAACTGTTACATTCTTTAGGTCAATATAAATTTTTTTTAAGAAAATATGATTTTTGAATTTATAAACAGAAAAAATGAAACTAGACCATGGGATTATGTTTGATTACTTGAGATATGAATAAAAGATTTAGGAGAGGGTGGTAGCTAACTTAGAAAAGGATAGTGAAAGAATCATGAAAGGAGTGCTTTGTTATGGCATCCATTGAGATGGAAAAAAGATAAACTGACCTAAGTTAAATGGAAATAACCGGAAGCATAGCAAAAGAGGAAATAGATGGAAAATTGGAGATATGAGAAGAGAGATATGATGCAACCGAAACCAAATTTTTTTATGATGAACAAGAAGACAGAGAAAATAGTAATGAATAAACATAACTTGGAGTACAGACAGTTTTTGATGTAAATTGGAAGGGGTCACTCAAAATACATACTAATTGGACTGGCCTGGATCAGATGTATGCTAATCTGGATTGATCCAAATCAATCTGAGTCAGACTAGTTTTCCGGTTGAAGTTCTAGCAATTATAAGTGATTACATAACAGTTCTGTAATCAGTGAGTTACTGTAAGACACTACCTGGATGAGTCTGAAACCCAAACTTCCAAGCTACCAACAAATTTATTCACCATTTCTTGGCATCACCCTTATTACCCAAAAGATAAAGATACTAACACCGAACCTTCCCGGCAAAAGCTCAATGAATGAGTATATGACGAACAGACTCTGCAGCACATGAACACAAAATGCATCCATTTACCACTGTACCGTGATGTCGCTTTCAAAGATCATCAACTGCTAAGATCTTATCATTAGATGCAAGTCCAACAGCAATAACCTGGGAGCCTTAATTTTCCAAAGGTTAGAGAAACCTCCTCGATTGAGGACCCCATCCATGAATTGAAGAGTAACATAGACAGACTTTACTGAAAAGACTCCAAAAGAGGATGAACCTTCCAAATAGGCAGGCAGTCATCTCCTACGGTCAGGAAAAATATGGTCTGCAACTCATCTAGCATAAAGGTCTCCTTGATGAGGTTTTTGTGCTGTTCTTTGGTCATTATGGGAGAAGCAGAATTAGCACACTTCAATGGATAAGTCATCGGTGCCTAGTGAGGTGGCTTAGATGGCAGAGTGAAAGGCTATATCTTGGGTCGTTGTTAATAGCCGTAATGGTCTGTCTTCGAACAGCCGATTGGCCGCTCATAGTATTTTCTGCATTTTGTATTATTTTTTTGTATTTTTGTCATTTTGACGTCATCTAAGGTTAGCTGGGGGAGTTGTAAAAAGTGCAATGTAAACTTTCACCCACAAGGCCAAAATATTTGATCCCATGTAAAATAAATTTGAGAAACGAAAGAGAAATACAATTTTTTGTATTCTTTCTCCTATTTTCTGTATTTCAATTATTGTGAATTCCTCCTAAAATTTTCACAAATTTTGTCCTATAGAAGGGTTCCCCATGAAATTGAGTGATGACCGGTGGGTGGGACCCTTGGGCAGATGCATGCCGTATGGACTTGAATGTCCCTGTATGGCTTGGAAAGCCTATGTATGGTCCTTGTAAGGCCTTGGTGGGCACAATTTCCATGTGGTTTGCTGGATTGGTGCACCGGACATCTTCCCCTTGTGCTTGGGCCCATGTGGCCCGTAAGAGGTTCTGGTAGGATGGTGTAACATGCCTCAACACTTGTTAGAGGTGCTAGATGCCTTGGAAAAGGTCAGTAGGAATTTGCTTGGAAAAGGTGAAAATCCAGGTGGCCCATGTGTTGGTTATTTCTGGTAGGCACGCGGGGGGGCGGGCGGGCGGGCGGGCGGGCGCAAGAAAGTGATCCAGAAGATAGAAGTTCTGTAGAGAGTGTTCTGGAGATATGAGAGAGTTGTAGAGATTTTGGTTGTAATCTTTGTAAGTGCTTGTCCCACAATTTTGATTAATATGAAAATGACCGGTGCCATCTTAATCAAGTTATCTATGTGTTGCATCTTATCTTTCTCTTCGTGTGTTCTTTCCTTCTTATGACTTGTAATTGGTGATTGAGTGGTTGGCTAAGCTATTGGAGCCTATTCTACCACACGCTATAAGTGACGTAGAAAATTACCCTGTGACAATAGCAATGATGAAAATAGCGGTAGCGGCGGGCGTAGCGGCCTGCCCGCCAAAACGCTACGTAGCGGCGTAGCGGTGCGATTTGGAAAAATCGTCAAAAAAATATGAAAAAATTCTAGAAAATCTAGAATGTTGGAAAATGAGAGAAAATGTATTTTTTTTGCAAAAGTAATAAGGTAAGGGGGCGTAGCGGTCCCCTCACTGTATGAAGTCCTGTATCACTGTATAAATAGAAAATAATAGTAATGATCATTTTTTTCACATGTGTTCAGGTTGCTTAGTTATGCTAACTTAGAAACTAATGAAATGCTTATAAAAGAAAAAACTATGTCATCTACTAAAGGGGGTGTCTAATAGGATGTACTTAAAGAAGAATCATTGAGAAGAACTCCCTGTATCGACTGTAATACGGTGAGATCATGTGCCTTTTGGTGTTCTTTTAAACATAAAAGGGTAGAAGAGTTGTGTAGAAACGTTATTTGGAGAGAAGAAGAAAAGAAATAAGTCTTATTATGCATTTAAAAAAAAAAATTTGGAAAGTAGGAATTTTTCTCACCCCGTAGCGGTCGTAGCGGTCCCGTAGTGGATGTAGCAGCCGATATAGCGGTGTAGCGGCCGCTATTTTCATTCATGGACAATAGGCCTCACAGTCGTGTCTTGGGGCCTTGGGTCTAACCAAAGGATTACTTGGACGAGCACACACCCATTTCTTAGATAACTAATAACAAAAATTTCCACGAAGGAAGCAGGCAAATATCATGACCTCCAAGAACTGCATGCACGTGTTGCCCTATGAATCTTTTTTAATGTTTCTTATCTAACTAAACCCTATCTTTAATTCTAACCATCAATTAAATTCTTTTCTATTATTATCAATTGGAGGATTTTATTTAATAGTGTTGGGCAGTTTAGGGTCTTTTATGTAAATAACGGTAAATACATGGTCCTTTATTGCAAATACTCAAAATATGATATATTAATGGGACGTTCTATTGGCACACAATTTTTCTCTCTTCCCCCACACATTTAAAAAAAAAAACCATGTGAAATTACCTTTTTGCCCACCCTCTACCTTTTTCTCTCCCCACCTCCCCTTGACCTCCAGCTCCGGCCTGGACCGGCGCCGGCCGGTCCCTCTCCTCTCCCTCCCCACTATTTTCTCTCTCTCCTCCTCCCTTTCTTTCCTCCCACCCTCTCCCTCTCCACTGTTTCTCCCTCCCCATCTCTCTCCATCTCCTTCTTTCTCTCCCTTCTCCCCATCTCTCCCTCTCCCTTAATTTCCCTGGCCGGTGGCAGATCGGATAGCCGGGCGATTGCAATGATCACTAGGTTGCCCGATCTGCCGCTGGCCAGGGAAAGGAAGGGAGAGGGAGAGACGGGGAGAAGGGAGAGAGATAAGGCGGGAGAGACAGGGAGAAGGGGGAGGGAGAGAGTGGGAGAAGGGGGAGAGAAAACAGTGGGGCAGGGAGAGGGAGTGGGAGAGAAGAAAACAACAGGGGAGGAAGAGGGAGAGAAGGGGAGGAGAGGGATCGGCTGGTGCTCGCCCATCTAGGCGGAGCCAGAGGTGAAGGGGAAGGTGGGGGGAGAGAAATGGAGGAGGAAAGAGAGAAAACAGTGGGGAGGGAGAGGGAGAGGGAGAGAGGGAGGGAGAGAGAAAACAGTGGGGAGGGAGGAAGGGAGGGAGGAGAGGAAGAGAGAAGGGGAGGAAAGGGATCGGTTGGCGCCGGAGGTGAAAGGGGGAGTGGGGAGAGAGAAAGGGAAATGGTGGGCGAAAAGGTAATTTCACAGGGGGATTTTTTTTTTTTTTTAAAATGTATGTGTGGGAAGAGAAAATGTATGTGTGGGTCGACAACTCCTCTCTTTCTCTCATATTCTTTTCTTTTCTTCTCTAGTTTGTCCCTTTTTCTGTTTATTCATAATTTCTTTGTCTTCACCACAAAATCCTTGATCCACAAGAATCTACATATTCAACTTGGTATTAGAGCATTGCAGATGTAGGGATCTAGTGGACCAGATCTGAAAAAGGAGAAGATTTGGAGGGTTTCTTGCCCCAGCCGAACAGTAGCCTATGTTTGGCTGCGTCGTTTTTTGCTACAGGTGAGTCGACTACTCTGTTGACTTATGGATTAAAGTTGCTGGAGTGTGTGACAACTATTTGAGTGCTATTAGAAGAACAGTAATGATGATTGATTGGGGTTATCAATCACTCGACGTGATAAAATCCCTCAAACAATGAGTCTATCCTTTATGAACAAGTCGAGCGTCCCTGGATCTGCTCGTCAGAGTTGGTACTGCAGTGGATTGGGGGATTATTATCGGATACACACAATAACTACTCAGATTGGGGGATTATTATCGGATACAGAGAGAAAGAACAGACACTTGCTCGAAGTCACAAAAGCTCTCGTAATTGAAATGAATGTTCCAAAGTTGTTTCGGTCGGATGGTGTGTTAATAGCAGCATTCTTAATCAATAGGATACCTTCAAAATAGTACAAAACTTTTAGCTCATTTTCAAAAAAGTAGATGAAGATTTGAATATTATTTTAAGAGTATAATAGTTTTCTATATTTCTTTCAATCAAGTTCTCATGATAAGAAAAATTGAGCACAAAAATACCCTTATGTCGTTTTTCAAAATTTCCCTTTAATATATCATTTAAGAGAAATGATCAAGTCCAACCCAAATAACCTAGTGGGGCCCACTTTAGCAACCTTTATGCACAGATGGTTCAAAAGGGTTTATATGGATTCCAAACGATTGAAAAACTAGCTTCATTCAATGGTTATGATCATCAAAATCAAGTTGAAATTTGGGCCATGAATAATTTTGGCATCTCCTAGTCGATTGAGCGATCTGAAGGTAACCCACCATCAACATTTGACCATGAGGCCCATGAAGTGTTTTTAGGGATGAAAGAAGGTTAAGAAAAGACAAAAAATTCTCATAAGGGTAAATATCTTTTTCCAAAAAAAATATGAGAAGGACCTGATTGAAAGAAATATGGAATTCTTTTATATTGTTTTGAAATATTCAAATCTTCATGTACTTTTTTAAAAATGAACCATAAGTTTTACACTTTTTTGAAATTCTCCCTTTATTTATTTATTATTTTTAGCCACATATATCTACTTATGCAGGCACCCCTGTCCTTTGGTTAAGACAATGTGCAACTTCATCCATGAAAGAGATATAGACTGGTAAAGGGTCAAGGTCCTAACAGATTTCTAATAAGGAATTCAATGGAAACTTATAAATAGATCCAAGAGGATTTTACGGGAAAAGTCCCGAAATATAGCCATATATCCCAAAAGGTCCTCGCAAATTGTGTAGCACCAATGAGGTCACTCAAGCCTTATTTCCTTTTTTTTTTTCAACTTTGCTAGCGTCGCTCGTCAATGTCTAGCGCCGCTCGTCAGCGCATCTCCTAATGTACAATTTGCTAGTGGGGGAGATGGAGAAATATACATAATTTGCTATATCGTCACTCGTCAGTCTCACTTGGCTTCCAATTTTAGGGAGGCAGCAAGAAAATTCCTTCTGGCTCTTAGTAGTTCTACTACATGTGAGATTGTACTTTAAGCTAATTTTAGAAATAATCACTTGATTGCAGTCCTCACGATGCACAATTCCAACACAACTGCCCCAGTCATCCATAACAGGAACTGCAGCATCCCTATAGAAACGCATCACCGCTTTCTTCAAGTCCAAGCTAACTTGCAAGGGACTAGCTTCTTTAAACAATGTCATATACTTCTCAAATGGATCGCCCAATGATACCTAATTGATAAGAGATACTAAGAAACATTGAGGAGAAGAACAACAACAAAGTATGAAGCAAAAAAGAAGCAGATGAGACACCTGAGGGAGTAGGTAAGGACAAAACAGTGAGCCGTTGAATCCAGATAAAGCCTCGATGCGTACAACAATCTGCAGCACAGTGACGCATAAATAAACTCATGCGGCCTATTTTAAATATGTAAAATATAAGAATGCAATGGGATGCAGATAATTTATCTTCCATTATGTGTTATTTATTAATAAATGGCATAGACAAGCAACAATACAAGACGCAGCACTGGAGCCCACTTTCAGTATATAATTTATTCATTCAATGTTTTCTAGCATGTAATGGACCACTTAATATCTTCCCCACTAAAACACTCTACCCACATAATTGACAATTACACTAAATAACCCAAATTTAACTGGGGCAAAAGGGTAGAACCAAGAATATAAACAGTCATGGCTCATCATGTTCTGACGAGTGACGATATAGCAAATTGTGTATATTTCTCTAGCTCCCCTACTAGCAAATTGTGTATAAGGAGATGCGCTGACGAGCGACGCTAGTGTCGCCCTCATCAGACACGAGCGACACTAGCGTCGCTCCTATCAAAGTTGAAAAAAAAGAAGGAAACAAGGCTTGACGGACCTCATTGGTGCTACACAGTTTGCAAGGACCTTTCGGGATATATGGCTATACTTCGGGATTTTTCCCGTAAAATCCTCTAGATCCAATCAACCACAACCACATAAGAAGAAGCACAATTTTTTAATATGAAAAACTCAAATGGGGAAGACCACGAGACTTATACCCAATCCAAGGAAAAACCAAGCACTAATAACTTTGAACAGTTACAAGATATACTCACAGACCATTCCCCAATTGAAGTCAACCTAAAGGACTGTAGTTCTTCTTGCGATGACTCGCCGTTCACTGTTTGCCTGTGCTTGAACCAGCAACCCACCTTGATGCCTCTCAAGATGCTTCGATCAACAATGAAAGAGTAGAAGAACTTCTTCTTGAAGTAGCAGCACCAAACTCTCAAGAATTCTCTCGAAGGATGCACTAGGTTTTGGATGGAAGAGAGAGTTCTAGGGCTGCTCAGGAAGTGTTTTTATTGCCTAGAATTCCTGCATAGGGTTTCCAAGTTCAATTGGAACTCAAACAGATAGGAGAGAAAAAATAGGTAGGGTTTCTGAGAATCCGAACTGACCGGGCAACATTCGCGAAGTTAGGTCGACCCAAAATATGGTTGGGTCGACCGAACATTGATTCTGTCTCAAAACCTAGAGACAAACTGTCCACTAGCTTGACCGAAGCCTGATCTCGCTCGACCCAGACTGGGTTCTGTCTCGAGCATGCGGCTACTTGATTGTGGAGCTTCGAAATTTTCTGTTTTTCTTTCTCCAATCTCCATGATGACCAACCACTACAGTCCAAAACTAAAAATACAAAATTACCATTCTATTTGGAGATGAGTTTTGTCCCGAAACCAAGAATTGCCCACCAAAAAACTAACAATCCACAATGATGTTACCGCTCTCTTTTCTTCATGTGATGACTGGTTCTTTTAATGTAAATAAGAAATATACGGTGAATACTTCTTTAAGTTATTGTGCAATATTCTTTTCTCATATATGCAGCCTACATGTTATGTACTTACATGAAGCACTGTTTATTCAGTAGTTGCTCTGTGGGTGGTCATGTATCCAATGATGAAATTGAACAGACAATAATGGACCTTGAAACAGGAGACTTTTGTAAGGATAGTCAATGTGAATTTTGGTGATTTTCCTTCGCTAGTCACCCTTTTTTAATGGTCTTACAATAAAATATTTAAAATTGCCTGACCATCCATGTGGGTCCTGCTAGCGTTCTGTGACGGAGAGGATAATTCTGACTTTCTGTGCAGCCCTCTCTTCTATCATCTGGTGCGATATTTTTTCCATGTGGAAAAGAAAAGAATGAATTGATTTTCCCCGATAAAGAGGACTTCAATTTTCTATGGGAGGGGTGGGAGTGCAGTGTTCACTCTCCTGTAGAATTGGAAATCTTGTTTCTCAGACTGACTGTTAATATATTTGTGTAGCGTGTGTTACTAGTCTACAGGGTCCAAGCTTAGTAACATTTTCCTTAATCCTAGTCCTCGCATGATTGACTTCGTCTTGATGACAATGATTTGTCCAGGTAACTAACTCAGATGAAGTGATCCAGAACTCACAATTGATAGATTGCTATCACACCTTGAATGTGGATGGGAAGACGTTTAGAAAGGTATCAAGAGAACAATTTGATCAGGTAGCTGATATTGTTGCCATTGTGCGACAATATGCATTGATACCCGAAGAAGAGGCAACAAGTCTGTGTTGTATGGTCTCCAATACCTGCATAAAACCCTTGACGCTGCCATACCTACGACATGTCCCTGCCATGCCCAGGCCAGGAATCATAGATCATGAGAAAGCCTGTATCCAAGACTTCCTGGCATCTTGGAGAAAATGCAAGGATTCTTCTTCTTGATTCCCTATGAATCTTAGCCCTTGGAAGAAGGCCTCCCATCAAAAGGTACACACTGACATGTATTTACATGATAAAGATGTCTTTTACTTTGCTGTAACAATAGTTATTTATATGCTATGTTACAAATTTCCCAGCAAATCTTTAAATCATCTTACATTTAGATAAAAACAGTTTAATTTTTCATGAGCACATAAAGCAGTTTCATGTATTATGAAATGTTATGAATTTCCCAGCCAATCTCTAAATCATCTTACATTTAGAGAAAAATAGTTTAATTTTTCTTGAGCACATAAAGCAGTTTCATGTATTATTTTGTTTATTTGTGTATATACCATTATAGAATGATGGTGAAAAGTTATGAGTATATATGACCATGCTGAAAACTGATATTGACTTTCATAATAATCAGGAGGATGATATTCCTGAGACTTGTAGTTACACACTTTTTGTTGGTCTCTTAGTGCTTTAAAGAACTTTATTATAAGTGTTTTGGTTTTCTCTTTATTGTTTAGAGTCCCACATCAGTTGTGGAGAACTCTCTTAGAGTCATTTTTTAATGTTTACACACATCACTATGGTGTAAGTCTCAGAGAGAAGACCTAGGTAGTGGTGCCCACTGCCCACATACTTCCCACACACGTGCGCGCCGTCTGTGGCAAGGCGGGCCGAGCGTTGCATTGCGTGGCGGGCAGGCCCGTCCTACATGTGCTTGCATTATTTTTAGGTCTTAGTTGGGTTGGATTTGGGTTGACTTGGATTTGACCCAGATCTGCGAGGCCTAGTAGCTCTTGTGTCCGTTAGAGACGGCTTTTCCTCTTTAAAGCGGAATAATAGCTACCCGTTGGGATATCCGTTGCGTAAGCCAGGTATCCATTGAGCATTGTTAATGTGCGTATCCGTTGGGAATTAAATCCCCACCGGATCCTTACCAAGGAAACCCCTATATCAAGGATATCCGGGTAGGGACCTTCTCATCCCTTTCTTCTCCTTCTCTCCTTCTAGTTTCATTCGAGTTCTTTTCATAGCTGCTACACGACTATGATTTCGGGGATTCTAGATTCTCATCCATTCGAGTGCACGAGTGGTGGAGATCCATTTGCACTTGTGTGGGGGTGAAATCTGCCTAAAGAAAGCGTTTCTAAAGACGTGATTCGGCTACCATATTGTTCAGTCAATTCTTTCTTTTACTTATTTTCTAATTTTTTTTAATTTATTTACAATTTCCGCAAAACATTTTTTTCCAACAGTTTAGGTATATTTTTTGCGGTCAAATTGTTCATAAATTAAAATGACTGCTCGGGAATATTACCCTAAGGTTTTCAGTTTTGAGGGTAAGGACTTCAACATGTGGAGAATGAAAATGGTGCATCTCCTCAAGGTTATGAAAACTCTATATGTAGAGCTGTCAAAATGCCATATGACCCGTTAACACGACACGAACCCACTCGATATTAACGTGTTTGGGTTGTTAACGGGTCAAACCCGTTAACACATTAAGTTAGCGGGTCGTGTATGAATTAAACCAGTAACCCGTTAACAACCCACTTAACCCATTAAAATTTTTTTAGTCCCTAAGTGTAGCTAGAATTAATTTATATTCATAATGAAGACATTGAAATTTATTGTTTTATAGTGGGGTTTTAGGTGGGATTCACTCGAGATCCTCACTTACAGTTTCATGTGGCTTATATATTTTTGTATGGATTTTCTTTCAATTTTTTAAATAACTTAATTACTTATGGGTTAACAGGTTGGGTCGTGTAACCTCTTAAATTAACGGGTCGTGTTCGGGTTGGATTTTTTGACCCGTTAAAGTTAACGGGTCATGTACGGGTTGAGGTGATTTTAACACGAATTCGTTAACCAGTAACCCGAATTCGTTAACACGACACGATTGATAGCCCTATCTATATGTGCTATTAATTGATTGTCCTAAATCATATGGAGATGGGCCCGCTGGTACCTATGAAAATGAAAAATGGAAATCCGATGATTTTGATTGCAAAAATGAGATTTTGAACCATTTAGATAATTCGTTATATGGCATATTTTCTAAATTGAAAACCGCCTAGGAATTATGGGATGCCTTAATAAAAGAGTATGCTACTAAGGATACGGGTACCAAAAAGTATGCTATTGAACAATTTTTGAACTTTCAAATGAAAGAAGGAAAGTCAATGATAGCACAAGTTAGAGATTAACATAAAATAATTCATAAAGTCCAAAATGAAGGAATGGAATTACCTGAACAATTTGTAGTTGGCAATACCATTCATAAACTCCCACCATCATGGAATTGAGGACTTTGGGATCTTGAAACACAAGAAAAATGAGATGACATTTGAAGATTTCATAGTCCAACTCAGAATCCAAGAACATCATCGGGATTGTGATTCTAAGAGTCAGGATTCTGAGCATGTGGGTAAGGCCAATCTTATTGAGGCAAAAAATGATTAGAGGAAGCCCAAGCCCAAGCCCAAGCCCAATTCTTTTCAGGGGAAATTCCAGAAGAAAAAATCGGAACCAAGCCCTTAAGCTCCGCAAGGATATTGCCAAGAGAAAAGATGCAGAATATTTTATCTGCGAAAAAAGGGCCACTATGCAAAGGAATGTCGCTATAGGAAAAACATTAAAGGCAAATATCGTGTCAATCTTGTGGAAGAAAATCTTATGGCTGTAGTGAGAGGTGAACTTGGTCAGCAATTATAGAGATTGGTGGGTTGACCCAGGCGTAACCTGGCACATCTGTAATGACCGAAGTGCGTTCGTCTCCTATGGGCAAGTTGGAGATTGACAAGAGCTCTACATGGGTAACTCCTCTACGGCCAAAGTAATTAATCAGGGGAAAGTCATTCTGCACCTCTCATCTGGCAAGTGTCTGACTTTGACGGAAGTGCTCCACATGCCCGAAGTGCGGAAGAACTTGGTTTCTAGTTCGGTGTTGAGCAAAAATGGGTTCCAATTAGTCTTTGAGGCAAATAAATTTGTTGTTACCAAAAATGGAGTGTTTGTAGGGAAATGCTACATATCCGAAGGCCTTTTCAAGCTGAACGTAAATACTATTGGTAATAAAATTGCCTCTTATTCTGCTTATATTATTGTGTCTCTTGATTTATGGCATGCTATATTAGGACATGTAAATTATTCATATTTGAAAAACATGATGGACTTAGGGATGATTTCAAACTAAATTCTTGTGAAATTTGTGTTCAATCAGAGTGTCACATCCCGGTCCCGAATCACCCTGGCCTAGGGTAATCCCCGAGATGTGTCACACGTACTCCCATGTACTATACCTGTCCCGAGCCAAATACAACACACGAAGGAGAGAAAACAACTTCCCACACACGTGAGTTAGAACTCACTAAAACACATTAAAGCAATTAATTATAGCGGAAGCAGTAGTTCATTCATGTGAGGTATCAAATTCCCATTCAGTCCATTTAATATTTCAAGTTAATACAAAAGAATTATACGAATATATACACTGTTTTACAAAAGATGTATAAAGAACCCTATACAATGACACTACCAAAAGTATCAACAAAAGAATAATTAACCTAAGTGTGGCCCACACAAAAAGGGGCTAGCCACACCCACAAGAGTTCTCCAAAAGATGATTTCGCTCTCTGGGAAAGACAGATCTATTTGGCCTCAGGCTCTGGCCACTCCTCTAATCCTGAAGGTACCTTTGAGGTAACCTTCTCTCCCTTCTTGGTCTCCTGAGGACCGAGGGCTGGACCTGTGACTGTGACACCAAGAGTAGTATCATCACTACGATGAATGAGCAAGTATAGGCAATAATAAGGAAATACATAATGTATCAAGTTGAATTTAAGACGGATAAATTAATAGATGTCAACGATAAGTATTAACTAGGCAAGTTGTGCAAAAATGAGTAATTCATGCATTGTTAATCAAGTATAATGAAAACATACAAATTGGCTACTGCCTTAAGCTCATCCTCTTAAATGAGAGCGAATCTAGTTTGGATGTCACCAGCAGCCCGGCCAAGGTTAGCTGGCTACTCGGGTCTGGAGTTCCCGTGCTCCAGATGACTTACTACAGTAGTCTTCGAATAACTAAACCGAGTTTAACCCCGTCAAGTATCACAAGGTTGAAGCTAAGTAGTGCTGACTCGATCGAATCAAGTAATAATCGAATAAAAATAGGATTTGAGTAAGTTGATATTTCACTTATCTATAATCAAATCGAATATTAGTCACATTTTTCGCGAATACTTACTCAATCCACATTTCTAATGAATACAAGTTCTAGTATATAATGCTTACAATATGAATTAAATGTAAACAATCGAATTTCAATGGACATCTCGAACACTAGTGATATAATAAATCTATAGATCAGAATTGATTGTCAATAAAATTATGCTCCAATATGAAATGCAGTAACTCAAAGGAATCAAGGTATTTTACGAACTAATATTAAACTATTAGTTATAGTCTCCAATACGAGGTACGTTTAGAGAAATCAACGCATTACTACCTTATTGGTGTTACATGTATGGAAAATACGTAGAATTTCCCAAACTAACCTCCATGGCATAGTGTTGGACTAATGAGTAACCATTGGCCAATTATTAAGATTGACGGTTCCATTTTAGGGTCGTAAAGTATCAAGATTTCTAAATTCGTATGGGATAAGGGTAAGCACCCTAATTATCAATTTGGACACTGAAGATGGGTTAAAATAGGTTGAGGATGACAATTCACCCTAAACTTGGGTCGGAAGAGGCCCAGTTGACAGCGTCAGGTTCGCTCGAGCGGACCCTATCCAGAAGGTGGGTCGCTCGCGCGCTACACTTCGTTCGCTTGAGCGAGGGTTCCAGAGAGATGGTCGCTCGAGCGGACCAATGTTCGCTCGACCAGACCCATCCAGAGAGGTAGACGATCGAGCGATCTCTTTGTTCGCTCAACCCTTAGCTTCAGAAAGGGGTTCGCTCGAGCGAAGTGTCCAGTTCGCTCAAGCGAAGTGTCCAGTTCGCTCAAGCGAACTGTCCAGAAATCCTGCTTCAAGATTTCTCTTCTATTATTTCTTCCATTCATTCTCATATCCTTCCATCATTAAACCTGCACAAGCAAATGGAGCCTTCATGCTCCCATTCCCCACATAACACCATTCAATCCATCATTTATATTTCATCAAAATTATAAGACACAAGAATCCATTCATTTATTGAGAAATAAATCATGAAAAGAATTTCTTTGGAATCGATGGCAATAAGTCATCATATAAATCCATATTAAAGCTTATACTTGCCTCTATTAAGCTTTTCTAAACTTTCTCACACACTTGACCTTAGAAAATCCAAAAGCCCCAATCTACCAAACCCTAGAGCCACAAATACATATGAAGAATAGCATGAATAGATATGCATGATTACTTTAGAGTCTTTTGACTCCCTACAACATAAAAACATACATCCAAAGAGGTTTTTGGCTCTAACCTTAACAAGGAGCCCAAATGTGAGAATGGTGGAAGGGGATGGAGCTGACTTCTAGTTTCACAAGGAGATAGGAAGGTGAAGATGAAGAAGATGAAGAGCTTCTCTAGCTCCCAAGACACTTGCACTTACTCTAGTAGTGATTGAAAGGAAGAGAAGAAGAGGAGAGGAAGAGTAGAGAGAAAGAGATGGAAAGGAATGAAAGAGGAAGGGTTGAGTCTTATATAAGGATAAAGTTAACATTTTTGCAAGAAGGTCCACTGACATTGTATATTCTCATTTTGAGTCCAATGGGGGTCCAAATATTCAACGGTTGGTCAAATGAAGTAGTGCCAAACATGAAAATCGACACACTCGTCGAAATACATGCGGTGACGCCAATATGACGTGCAGACTATGAAAAATGCAAAAACTCATATTTACGAAAAAGGCCTTTGACTCAACTCAATTGAGTCAACTTGGTTCCCACTCACCTATTTAGGGTTCAAGACTCAACTAACTCAGTCTATAAGGGTTAATAAACACTAAATAGCATAGTTAGCAATTAAACACCATTAATTTGGCTAAAACACAATTAATTAGTGCTAATCAAGATTAAATCGGGTCGGGGTGTAACACAGAGTTTTCAAGAAAACCTTTCAAAAGTGTTGAAAGATGTTCTGAACTTCTAGGTTTGATCTATAGTGATATTTGTGAATTAAATAATATTATCACTAGAGGTGGTAACAAATATTTTGTAACTTTTATCAATGATTTTTTCCATATTTTCTTGTTCATATTTACTTAAAAACAAATCCAAGTCTCTTGAAAAATTCAACTTTTCCGTATTGAAGTTGAAAACCAATTAAGGAAAAAGGTTTAGACTTTGAGGTCTGATAGAGGAGGTGAATACCTCACCAATGAGTTTGTACAGACCTGTAAAACCCTAGGTATAGCACATGAAGTGACAACCCACGACAAAATGGTGTGGCTGAAAGGAAAAATAGAGTCCTAGTGGAAATGGTAAATTCCATGTTGAATAGTTCTGGCCTACCCAAGAACTTGTGGGGGGGAGCTCTCCTTACAGCATGTCACATTCTGATCAGGATACCCTTTAAAAGGACTAATGAAACTCCTTATGAGTTATGGAAAGGTAGAACCCCTAACTTAGAATACCTAAAAGTGTGGGGGTGCTTAGCCCATATGGTTGTACCTGGCCCTACAAGGACCAAACTTGGACCCAACACCCAAGAGAGTGTTTTCATAGGATATGCTCTCCATAGTAAGACATATAGGTTCCTTATTATCTCTGGACAAGATAAAGACTCCATCATTGGGTCCAGAGATGCAGTTTTCTTTGAAGATTACTTTCCTTTCAAACAAGCTTTATCTAGTTATTGTAGTAGACCAACCCAAGTTGTTGAGTCTGAATTTGATGACTTAGTAGCTATTGAACCCTATAGGAGTAAGACATCTAGAAATGAATCTATCTTTGGACCTGATTTTCTAACTTATATTTTGGTAAACGACCCCACAACCTATCAAGAGGCCCTTAATAGTGAGATAGAATCTATCTTATCCAACCACACTTGGGAACTTATAGATCTTCCTCCGGTCACTAAACCTTTGGGTTGCAAATGGATTTTCAAAAAGTAGTTAAGGACTAATGGGTCTATAGAAAAATTCAAAACTAGATTGGTTGCAAAGGGATTCAAACAGAAAGAAGCGTTAGATTATTTTGATACATATGCACCAGTAACTAGGATCACGACCATCAGAGTCTTGATAGCTATAGCTTCCATCCATAAAATGGTTATCCATCAAATGGATGTAAAAACTCCATTCTTAAACGGTGATTTAGAAGAAGAAATTTATATGGAGCAACACGAAGGATTTATTGCACTGGGGAAAGAGAACAACGTTTGTAGATTAATTAAATCCCTCTATGGTCTAGAACAAGCCCCTAAGCAGCGGCATGAGAAATTTGACCATGTTTTGTTAAACGATTGTATTAAAATAAATGAGTTAGACAAGTGTGTCTATTTTAAACTCATTGGTAGTTCATGCATCATTATTTATTTATATGTTGATGATTTGCTTATTTTCGGTATTGATTTAAATTTAGTAGAGAACTCTAAGAAACTTCTATTTTCTAAGTTTGACATGAAGGATATGGGTGAGGCTGATGTGATACTTGGGATAAAAATACATGAACACTCTGAAGGAATTATTTTATCTCAGCCTCACTACATTGAGGAAGTACTTAAGAGATTTAACATGTTTGGAGGGAATGGTGTTTCCACTCCTTTTGATCCAAATGTCAAATTAACTAAGAACAAAGGAGATAGTGTATCTTAATTAGATTATTCCAGAGCTATTGGATGTTTAATGTAGATTACGAACTGTAATAGACCTGACATAGCTTATTCAGTAAGAAAGTTGACCAGGCATACAAGCAATCCCAACAGTGAGCACTGGACGGTTGTTATCCGGGTATTTAAATATCTGATGAGAACCATTGACTGTGGTTTGCATTATGAGAGATACCCCTCGGTACTAGAAGGGTATTGCGATGTTAACTGGATATCGGACTCGAAAAAATCCAAGCCACGAGCGGCTATGTGTTACTTTAGGAAATGCAATCATCTCTTGGAAATCTAAGAAGCAAACATGTATATCCCGATCCACAATCGACTTGGAGATCATTGGCATGGTGTTAGCTCAAGAAGAAGCAGAATGGTTGAAGAATCTATCGGCCGGCATTCCCTTGTGGTATAAGCCAGTACCAGCCATATCTCTCCATAGCGACTCAAGGTCTGCAATAGAAAAGATAAGTAACAAGACCTGTAATGGTAAATCCAAACATATTCATCTAAGGCACAATTTGTTGAGACAATTACTCAAGCAAGGAGTGATTGCAATTGATTTTGTGAGATCGATTGATAATTTAGCCGATCCACTAACTAAGGGACTCGTTAGAGAGCGAGTAACCTCTACATTGAGGGGAATGGGACTTGAGCCTAAAAAGGACAAGTCACCAATAATGGACACCCAACCCGTTTGATTGGAGATCCCATGTGACGGGTTCAATGGGAAAAACGAAGTTATCTTTGGGTGGCAAAGGCTGGACATTTCAAAATTCTCATTACTTGTGTATATATCCATTCCTATGGTGTGAAATGTTCATATCTTGTATATTAGCCGGTGATACTCTGTTTTTTATAAGCAGGGTGTTGTACAGGAGCAACCTTGATAGAGAACACCTATATGAGTGTGGAAGTCAGGCTGCTTCTAATGAGAGGATTAGGCTACTCTCTAGAGCACTCATAAATATCGGGATAGCACAAGGCTGTTAATGTGCACGGTTCTATAGGAATCCCTGATTTCTAAGACTGCATGTGTAATAAGTACTATTTACTAAATGAACTCTTGGTTCAAGATCCTAGTTCACCAATCACGATAGAGTTTTGGTATTTCAAAATTAATACACTACATAAAGGTTCAAAACTTAGTTCACCTACACTTTTGCATAGTCTCTCGGCTTTTCTTGCAGCAACAACTTTTCATTTTCAATACTTTCTTTTCAGTGCTTTAATATGTGGGGGATTATTGGTTTCTTAGTGCATTAAAGCACTTTATTTTAAGTGTTTTGGTTTTCTCTTTATTGTGTAGAGTCCCACATCAGTTGTGGAGAACCCACTTAGAGTCATTTATTAATCTTTACACACATCACTATAGTGTAAGTCTTGAGAGAAGGCTTAGGTAGCGGTGTCCACACACTTCCCACACACTCGTGCTCCGTCCGGCCATGCTTGCGTTGCGTGGCAGGCGAGCCCGGCTAGGCCCGCATGCGGGTGCATTATTTTTAGGTCTCAGTTGGGTTGGGTTTGGGCCGACCTAGATTTGACCTGTATCTGCGAAGCCTAGTAGCTCTTGTGTCCGTTAAAAACAGCTTTTCCGCTTCTCTTTAAAGCGGAATAATTGCTACCCATTGGGATATCTGTTGCGCAAGCAAGGGTATCCATTGAGCATGTTAATGTGCATATCTGTTGAGAATTAACTCCCCAACGGATCCTTAGCTGGGAAACCCGTCTATAAGGGACGTCCGGGTTAGGACCTGCTCATCCCTTTCTCCTCCTTCTCTCCTTCTAGTTTCATTTGAGTTCTTTTCAAAGCTGCTACAAGACTATGATTTTGGGGATTTGAGATTCTTATCCATTGGAGTGCACGAGTGGTGGAGATAGTCCGATCAGGAAGTCGTCTTATCTTGGGTCAGACGTCTGGAAATGCATTTTCACTTGTGTGGGGTTGAAATCTACCTAAAGAAAGCGTTTCTAAAGACATAATTCGGCTACCATATTGTTCGGTCAATTCTTTCCTTATTTATTTTCTTTTTTTTTTTTTTTTTTAAATTACCGTGAAACATTTTTTCCAACACTTTTCCCTACAGGAGTCCTACGTGGAAATCCGATGAGCTGGATGTTCCCATGCTTGATTGGGGGCGACTATTATGTGTCTAAAGGAGTTCACTGGTATTGGAGGAATCACATTTGGAGGATTGCAATACTCATAATTTTAGGAGGTGGAGAAGGTGGAACTTGTTATTTCTTAAATACCTCTATACAGCCATGTAAACAAAAGCAAGAGGTTCAAAAACAAAGAAAGGATTGCTCATGACAAATTTGATTGTGATTGAATTTGTGGATAAGGCTGTTGACAAGTGGGCTGTTGACAAGTAGTTGATCTGTGTTCATAATTTTCGAAGTCGAGGAGTTTAGACATCAAGTTCTTAGTTGGCTTCGCCTGATGATGGAGGAGGCTCATACAAACCCACACAAGTATCCAATGGAGTTATGGGATTTTAAGGGAGCTCAAAGACTCCTAAAACCCTCACGACCTTGAGCTAATTGAAGCTGAAGAGATGGAAAACAATTTTTTGATAAGGCTAGAAGCTTAGTGCTCTGAGTATCACTCTAGAAATTCTGAATCTTGTAAATGAGTAACTGAAGGGATACCAACAGGCTTTTGTGTTAGTTTGTAGCATCTGGATCAAATTTAGATCAAATGTGATGCCTAGGACTATTTCTAGACTTTATGGTGCCTGGGGCTATTTTTTTATTTTTGGTGCCACTTCTCAAACCCATGACCTAGGTTTATGGCTTAGTCCCCTAGGAATTTGTTGTTAGTTTTGGCCCCCAGTCGGCACTTGGGGCCAGTTTTGGCCCCTGTGGCTACCGGGGACATTTTTGGCCCTCTTATGGCACCTAGGGCCCATTTCATCCTTTCATGGTGTCAGGACCAGAAATGGCCCTTCACTGCTCCTAGGCGTTACATTTTGGACCCTTCATGGCTCTTTGAGGCCTTTTGGTAGTACTAGGTTTTGAGCTATCTTCCCCCCTTGTCTTCTTCAGTTTTTGCTCTACTTTTTCCTGATTTGGTTGTCCATTACGTGTCTAAATGCTTTATCGTGACTTGCACTTGCTAATTTTTATCTACAATGGCTTTGTACTTTTCTACGGTAGTTCTTACGAGCAGATCCTCTATGTCCCCTAATTGTTATCACTTAAAAAAAATCACTTTTAGTGGGTCCACCTAAATGCATGGTAATGAAAGGAAGACATGACAATGGCAGGCTTTGGTTGTGAATTAGGGTGTATGAAATATTTGACCAATTAAATGATCTTAGCTTTTAGTTTTAGGTTTTCAAAGTCTATATTTGCACAACGTACGAATTTATTGTTACAAAATCTATATTGACTTATGTCTAGATCAGTCTCTGCTGTGCAAACAGATTAGATTTATCAAAGGCGGTCCTTTTTGTAAAAATTAGAAAGTATCGCCCAAAAAAAGTGAGACAGGTGTAGAGTGCAATGGAACCTTGTAAACACGCCTATTTAAATCGTGATAAGTGCATTTACTCTTCCTCTTCCACAAAGTATGCTAACAGTTGTGTAGATTTGGTGAATCCTCACTAAAACCTTTTGTTGTAATGATTATAAAGAAAAATCTAATGAAAATGGTCCATTTAAGTTTCTTGCATGGTTGCTATGTGGGATTTTGGTTTGCATCTTTTTCATGGGGGGTTCTTTGTTTTGCGGATGGTGGAAATTGAGAATTTGGCAGTCTTCATGCGGGATTCTCTTCGGTGAGAATTTTACCTCAAATTAAAATATTTATGACTCGTTCTCATGGTGGATGCTAAAAACTTATGAAATCACTGAGATTTTGACAATCTTTTTAACATTTCAAAAGTCCATATAGCTCTTCAAGTTCCTTGGAGAGTGTGCGGTCAGTATGATTCTAGGCGATGCTGATGCATGGAGCTCACATGGTTTTATATTTTGATTGGAAGCCCACATGTGGAAAGGAAATTATGTGCAGAGAAATGGGACAACTTGTTTTTGGCTTAGTGACAAAGTATTTGAATTAAAAGATCAAATACTGAATATCAGTCCCCAAGAGGATTACAGACAGGCTTAACAGCCCACGAAACCAGAAATATTCATGAAAGGCTAAACAGCCAGCCAGCCCACAAAACCAGAAATGTACATGAAACAGAGATATGAGACAGCAGCAGAAGTTAGGTTCTGCTAGTTAGTGGAGTAGTAACTCCCAAAAACCTGAAGAGAGAAACCAAAATCTGACTTAGTGAGCAAGAAAGCTGCTCCTTCAGCAAGCTTCTCACAAGTTTTTATCATCTTCATTGAAAATTATGTTTCTATCCTCACTCAAATAGGACTCCAAAGTACTGAGGATTCAGTGAGGAAAAATTACACAGAGGTCTAGTATTGGGACCCTTAATTTGCTTCTAGTCCAGGTTCAAGGCTTGATATTTGTTACTGATACGGTTATAGGTCATTTACCAAATGTGTATTAGGTCCAGGATTGGGTCTAGAGACATTATGGGCCACATTTGGACCGTTTTCATCTTTACAATGAAGGGACCTTGTTATAAGAATTTTTAAGACGAGATTTTTTGTAAAAAAATATCAATTTCTACTAGACATCTATCACAACTTTGTTTGGATTTTAGAAGTTGATGTAAGTTGGGAAGAATTAGACGTGAATCATTAAGATGAGAAGGCCTTTCATGTATCGCGAAATTCTGAATCCTAACCCTTATGTTGATGATCATTACATATACACTCTTAAGAAAAAAAATTTATAAGGCGCCCGAACTAGTTCAAGTCTATTGGCGGTATATGTATATGGAACACACAACAATATGACATGTCACATGTGGCACGCTGACAGAGCATCCGTGCCCTATCACACTCCAGTGGAAGTCGTGGGTTTATTGTGTATACAAATACTAACCATCCAATCCAAGTAAAAAATAAAAAAAGGAAAAGAACTCGGATGATAGAAGAAGAAGAAAAAGGGCTATTTTAAACCTCCTTTTTCTATGGTGTTTTTAAACCTCCTTCAAACAATGAAATATAAGGGCAGGCAATATATGAGGTAGAGTACAAGTTTATTTTTATTTTTCTGGAGACAAGAAGCATACATATTAATCAAAAGAAAGTGTGAGAGCATACTAAACAAACAAAATGAAGTAAGCCCACCTCCAGTAATATCATCCAATCAAATGGCCCGTGTCTTTCATTTTACCTCCTACATACACATCATGCGAAATTATTGTGATAAAACTCAATGATGACATGTTTATATTAGTCCCAAACAAGGAGCAGTGCCAATTCAAAGAGAATAGGTGTTAGTGAAGGAATTGGATTAATCGCAGAAACTTCCAGATACGAAAAAGGCGGATCCCAATCCAAAAACCGGGGATCCCCTGATTTTAGCCAACATCCATCCATGGGATGTAACGTCCACATACAAGGTGAGATTGATCATAAGTGGGCTATATGTATGAACAAAAGGTGTACAAGGAGCGTGAATAAGAAAAATCATGTGTAAATGGCTGGAAGCAGGTTTTCCTTTCTTTGTTGTAATCTTTGTTTATTCTTTAATAAATCACTACTTACCTTGTAAAAAAAATCATGTATACTTTTAAAAAAGGGATTTGAACTGTACAGCTATCATTACATTTAATATTTTCCCCATCAATTGTTGAAGTTTAAAATTTTTCTACACAACTGTTCTTGCGATATCATATAGCCACGCACTCGCACAATATTCCCCCATTCGTAACCTTTTAGCCCCCTTTGTTGTTCGGAACAGAGGCGAGGAAGAAGAAGAAAGAGAACGATGGATTAAGACCAGGCTAGTTTTGGGTTCGGGTAGGTTCTAGGTCAGGTCTGACCCGCTCAGCCAAGAAACCCAGTGGCATTCGACTAGCATGACGATCAGAATCCACCATCGTCGTAGACCTTACCGGAGAAGAAAGGCAGCGGGGCCCGGGGATTTATCTGAGTTTTTGTGAATTTTTTCTGAGTTTTAGTAAAATTTATCTGATTTTTTGACATATTTATCTGTGTTTTTGTCAAAGTTATGTGTTTTTGGCAAATTTATATGGGTTTTCTTAAAAATTTATCTGAGCTTTTGAAAAATCTATCTAAGTATTTTGGAAAATCTATTTGCGTTTTTTGAAATCTATTTGTGTTTTTTAATTTTCTTTGTGTCTTTCGAAATTTGTTTGCGTTTTTTTCAATTTATTTTTATTTTTTAATTTTAACTACGTATTTTGAAACTTATTTGCGTCTTTTGAAATTTTTATTTACATTTGTTGAAATTTATTTGGATCTTTTGAAATTTATTTATCTGAGTTCTAAACAAATCTATCTCAGTTTTTGACAAAAATACGTGAGTTTTTAACAAATTTTTCTGAAATTTGGAAAATTGGTTTATCTTAGTTTTGGCAAATGTATTTGCGCTTTTTTAAATTTTTTTGTATTTTTTAGTTTTATTTACATCTTTTGAAATTTATTTGCATCTTTTGGAATGTATTTGGAACTTTTGAAATTTATTTGGATCTTCTGAAATTGATTTTCATCTTTTGAAATTATTTATATTTTTTGAAATTTATTTGGATCTTTTGAAATGTATTTGCGTCAATTTCTTTGTGTTCTTTTGAAATTTATTGCGTTTTTTGAAATTTATTTGCATTCTTTCGAATTTATTTATATTTTTTGAATTTTATTTGCATCTTTTGAAATTGATTTACATTTTTTGAAATTTATTTGGATATTTTGAAATTTATTTGCGTCAATTTCTCTATGTTCATTGAAATTTATTGCATTTTTGAAATTATTGCACTTTTAAAATTTATTTGCATTCTTTTGAATTTATTTGTATTTTTGGAAATTTGTTTGTGTTTTTTAGAATTTATTTGAAAATCTAATTAATGAGATTTCATCAATCATGGCCAATTAAATGGTAGTTACCATTATTAATAGCATATCCCACTAATCGTGGGATATGATTATGAATAAAGAGTAAATTAGACATTTTAGCTCTTCAAATTTGAAAAAATGACCTATCACACTATGAAAAAAGATTGTGGATCTAAGGCAATAAAGTGAAATGTTCAGGGACCAGTCGCCGAATGCCCCTAAAACTTAAAAGTCTTCCAAAGGCTCATTGAGTCTCATCACATGGTGGCTCGGTCTCTAGGACACGTTTATGCATAATGCAGTGTGGTGGAATAGGAGGTTTCGATGCCTTTTTGGAGGAGCCATCTCGAGTCACTTAGGTTCTGTTTCTTTATAAGAATTTTCATATTGGAATTTTTTGGATACGATGTGAAATTGTCTCTTACTATTTTCAAATGTCATGGTTCTTCACAATCATTTAAAAATTTCAGGCACCTAAAAGTTCTTAAATAACCTTTAAAATAACGGTCTCAATGACACGTTTATGCATAATGGTGGAAGTGGAGGGCCACCCACATGACGAGACTCAATGCCTCTTTGGCAGAGCCATCTCGAGTCACTTAGGGCTTGTTTCTTCATAGAAATTTATGATAGGAATTTGTCATGTTGAGATTTTTCGGATATGATGTGACATCTTATTCATTAGTATTTTCAAATGTCATGGCTCTTCACAATCATTTTTAAATTTCAGCCACCTAAAATATCTCAAATAACCTCTAAAAATCTCGGAAGTCAATCCCCTTTGTTTTTTGGTGGAATTTCTTGATGCACAAGTACAGTGGAGCATTCAAAAATTCCACCATGCAAAGAATTTTTAAATTCTTCAGACAAGAACTCCAACAATTTCAGTAAAGAAACATGCCCTTGAATTTCTTTTTTACCTACCTGCAGGGAGTTGGTGGAGTGGCATAAGAAGTGGGTTTGTGGTCGAAACACGTACGCCACAAACATTTGTGTGGGTTTAGCAGGTGTCATCTGGGGGAATAGTCCTATTGGGTCAAATACCTGAGGGATACCCACGTCATAAGAAGAGGAAGAAGAAGAAGAAGAGGGAAATCTTTCTCCAAAATTTTCACATAAAAATCTATCATTTTTAAAATAATTGCTGATCATAAATCAAAACCCCCAAAAGTAGTAAATTTAGAATCAAGGGTGAAAGACCTTCAGAGATTTTCATGACTTTTCTCTGATAATGATAATGTACATGTATGAATCACAAAGAAATCTATAAAGAATATCATAATTAAATATTATTAAATAGTTAAATATTATTTTTGTTAATAAAAATTTCAATTTACAATAGAAAAGAGTATTTCCCGCCCTTTTATTGGGTGGAAGTCTTTACTCTAATCTTGTTTAAAAAAAGATTATCGGAGAACTACTTTTTCTCCCATGACTAGCGGTGTTCATGGCCCAGTCTAGGCTGGATTGAGGAATATCCATGCCTAGCGTAAGCCCGAGACAGGTCAAAAGTGCCTAGCCCAAGCCTGCTCATCAGTCGATCGGGCATGGATTTCTATCACTTTTTTTTTTTTGGCTTTCTAATTTCTAATTACTAGTTTAGATAACTAAGCCACTAGACTACATGTTTACTTATCTGGGCGGGCTGGGCCATGAGGGGTGAAATTGGTGTGTAAATAAAGTCATTTTCCCTCACTCCTATAAGCCCTATATTTGTAATAAAAACCATTCGGTTTGCTTATTGAATTACTAAACCTTTAAAAACTTTAGTCTTCAAAAAACTTTAATATATAATTTGTGAATAACATCCCAAAGAGTCAACCAATTACAAGAAAGATAAATCCTCAGTGGAAAATTAGGTTGAAGGAAGACTCATTGATGGCAGAAAATTATGAAATCAAGTTTTTGTGGTGTGATCACAAAATTCTAACACAGAAAATAGGAGAAATTTAGTAGTCATTCCTCCAATTTGTGTTACAGGGGTTCGCATTTCAAACCTCGTGGATGGAGGTTGTTTACAATTTTTTTTTTACAACCCTCCATCCGGCCTTAGGTGGTTTTAAACTAAACAAAAGAACAAAAGTACAAAAATTACATATAACACATGACAAAAAGACTGCAAAAACCATTCTATAGGCCCATGTCCGAGAGGTTCCTTTTTGCTCGGACATGGGCTTCTGCCTTTGCAAATCTCTGTCCTTCTCCTTTATTTTCTTATTGAAACTCCTTCGAAGCCTATGTTATGTATGGATGAGTGAGAAACAAATTTTATATGAAAAAAGATCATATCTGTAGTTTTCTTTTTTGCTCGTCAATGAATTCACTTCATAAATTGGGCTTTTTCATATTAATTCTTTTTGAGTCTTTATTTTGAATTGTATTGTATGACGCCGATTTACCCTAGTTCGCTATTTTTGTAGTACTAATTTAGACCATCTAGCATGAGATAAATTGTATTGATAATGACCCCTTAACCAGTTTTTCCATTCATTCATTGTATAATTTTGACTGATAGTAATCTTTGACAATCATCACTCATTTATCAAGGACTGTGTGTGTGCAGTCCAAGGGAGTTACTGGTTTATATACCAATGGGTGTTCAAGGTTGTGTCATACCATGCCGGTACGGAGAACCAGAATGAAGCCAAGAAAGGGGCTTGCACAACCAAGTCTCAAACAAAAACACCCTTACTCCTTTGAGTGAGAAGACAAAGAAGAATTATTGAACATTCATTTTGGGTTGAAAAGAGAAGGTAAGGCCGTGAATATCAGTCTCTCCCTTTGGAAGAACATCTCCAGAGGTTGCAGACTGAATTTGGGATGATTAAAATGGATGTTGCAGAACTTAGAAACAAAACCTCACCTTCTTGAAGAGATAATTTGAAAAAGGGAGGAATTCTTCTAAGTTTGGAGAGAATTGGAAAGAGTTAGATGCTTTTGGAGAGAGTAGGAATGGTTGTGTATATCTTTTGTAGAGGATAGGAATGGTGTATATATCTTGAATGGTCACCCAAAGGCCCTATTTTTAGTTGCCCAAAGGCCTTATTTATAGAGTAAGAGGGAAGTTGTAGCGGTTCCAGGGAGTTACAATTCGAAAATTGGAGCAAAAGCTTATTGATGTGTCGTGTCTGAGCAGACAGTGTTTTATTGGACATGGAGTCCATGTCTAATTTTGGGATTATTTTTAAACTTGGAGGAGGATTTCATCGTTGTTTGAGCCCTGAATTTGGACTTCATGTCCACACACCCCTTTTTCCTCGCACTTTGATATCAAATGATCTCTAATGGACTCGAAATTGTGGGAAACCTCCTTGAGATTTATAGTTGATCGTCATGGAAGATCTCACATTGGTTTGACTTCTAGAAGTGGGTCAAAGTGGGTCCCAGTGGTTCATGTCTAAAAACCATTCAGACATGGAGACTCAATATGTGAGAAATGCGTCCAAATGACCCCAATTGCCTTCCAATCTTAGGAAAACCCTCTCAAAGTTCACCTTTAATCTTTGGAATGGATTTTGTCTTGATGGGGTTTCTAAAAGTTGTTGAGAGTGGGCTTCAGCCTTCCATATCTACACAGATTTGACTTGAGTTGACTTCACATGTTATTTGCTTGATCCGAGCCCAAATGGTCTTAATTTAATTTTTGAACTTGTATTTGACCCTTTGAATCAGCTTTTAACAATTGAGAGTTGATAGGATAAGGAGTTCCAATTCATGTTTGTGAGCTAGGGTTTAGAGGCCCTTTGGTTGAATTTCAATCCAAATCGCCCCGGATTGTTTTGAAACTTTGGGGAACACCTTGAATATGCATTTTTTGTCACTGGAATGGGAATTATCTTGATTTGGTCCCTCTAAGCTGTTATTGTGATCCATGTTTGAGAATCTGAGAACTCATTGAAGTCCTTGTCTGAGCATCTTGAACGACATGGAGTTGGTTTTCACTGTGGAACTTCTCCTTCGACTTCCAATGTCTTTTGAAGCTTTCATTCAGCTGAGTAATGCATTATTGACTCCATGTCTGTGGTGCAGACCTTCACACTTGTACTTGTCCGATTATATCTAATGGGGTGCATGTGAGATTTTTTTTTTACATGCCAATACTCATCTGTTAGTTTGTGACTAACATATCTTTATTTGGGTCTACATAAATAAAGGATTGATTTGAATAATACGACATAAATCTAAAATTAATGCGTACCAATTTCTATCGCATTTGCCTAATCCGAACGGCTACCTTTAATTGGGAATTTAGTAGACTCCTCCACTACCGCCTTTCGACATGATCTTGATGGGGAAATCAATGTATTAGTATAGAGAGAATTTGTAACCCCTAAATCCTATAGATAGGATTTAGATTTTTCTTAGCATAGGAAGCACTATTAGGTTAAGAACTTTTCCTAAACACCAAAGATATCTCCATAAGAAGACCTACCAATGTAGTAGTCCTAATCTAAGTGCCCAAAGCAAGGAGTAGGAGCGGGAGTGCCGAAGCACTAAATTTTAACGACACAATGCTTGTGAGTTTATAAACAATTAACTAATGAGCACAAATATATCTTATCCATATATTCAAGTATAAAAAATGGAGAAAAAAATATTAACTTTGCAATTTGATCACATAAAACAGGCAATAATTAATAAGTCAGAAGAACTTTCTTCATTCAAAAGATAAAAACCAAGCTTACAAAAAAAAGGAAATGCATATAAAACCAAATATTATCCATGGTTTGCTTCATATTTGATCGAACTACACTTCAAGAACGGTCAAACCACGCTCGAAGACAGTTCTGCTCCGAAAAAGCCAATCCGTGTTTTCGGAGCAGGATCGAGAGGGCCGAGAGGAGGTTTTTGGGCACTAAGGTCCTAATGAATATCGGTCATCTAAAGTAAGAGGCCCACATTGGCGTGTGGTCATTGGGCCACACTTAAGCCCAATAATTCTAACATGATCTGTAATATCATTTTTTAAATAAAAAAAAGAGAGAGAGAGATTTTATGATATCTAGTGGAATAATTAGAAGTCAACAAGCAATAGAAAACATTTGGGGTCAAGTTTTTTCTTCCATTACATAGACAAAAGACTCTACTTTATTAGAAAAAAAAGCTTTTTTAATGTTCTCGTGAATCTTATAACTTTGATTTGGTCAGTGAATAATCAGGAATTAGGGTAGAAATGGGACGCACTTACCACTAGCCTGCCCTGTCATTCTCCACCGACAAAAAAGGAAAACAAAGACAAAAGGAAAATTTGGCCAGGTCAAGTCTTTAAGTCTCCTCAAGTCTTTTTTTTCTTTTTGGTAAAAGTAATGTCTGCCATTATTTACTTGGGGAATCTGTTTTAGACTTCACGTGATTCTTGCTATTTAGACTTCCCATGGAACTTGGCTTGCCGCAAGAGCATTCATAACTATTTACAAGCGTTTTCCCTTTCCACACCATGGGAACTATTTGGAGTCATTTTGTCTGCCGTTAGCTATACAGATTCGACATGATTCGGAAAAAGTCTATCTTATCTTCACTCACGTGATTCATGGCTTTGGGTCTTTGACACAGACGTGGGAACACTACGAGTCTCATCACATGGTGGCACGCGTCTGGGCGTAATGCAGCTTCGTGGAAGTGGAAGGCCACACCCATGAGATGAGACTCGGTGAGTATGTGGAAGAGAATTTTATCTTGAAAAATTTCTAAGTATATGTATAATCCAGTGAGTAGAAACTTTTTGATATTAGATTTCAATAATGGAATCACATCAGATAGTGTTTTGAAAGGAAATTTCTCTTCATAAATATTTTATTTACTAAACCTATTAATTTAGCTTTTATGGACCCTAGACAGTGGCTTGATTTGAAAGGTTGTCACTATGGATGGACTTGAAGTGATAAATTATATACACATAAAGTGTTTAATAATTACTAAATGATTAATCTAATATAAAAAACTTTTATGATTGAAAAAAAAATTTGGTGTACAATTTAACTATCTTTATTTATTTAAAATCTGTTGCATTGTTTAGGATTTTCTAAATATTAAATAATATAATATTTTATTAATTATTATATTATTCTAGTCTAAATTATTTTACTCTATTAGTATTTATAGAGAATGAGGAAGTGGTCGGAACTGTAGAAATGAAAATTTGCAAAATGTGAGATTTCTGCATTACCTAAAGATGAACTCTTTTTTCGCTTCCCCATTCTCTTTATTTTTTTAACTATATATGTTGGAATTTTTAACTTGAGCACCTGCCCAGCCCAGGTATTCATCCCTCGGCATCACCGTGTGTGAAACAGCTTATTTATTGAATTTTTTTATATAAATTTAATGTGCTGGGTGTCTTTTTGACATGGTGTGACGGGTTGTCGTATGGCATTTGTAAATGTCATATTTCTTTATAAAGATTTTAAATTTTGACCCACCTAAAAGGTTTTAAGCATAAAATAAACGATTTTAGGATTCCACTTTTGTTTGAGAAAATAAAACTCTCAGAAGAAAAATTCTCTCAATTCCACTAAATAAACTTGCGCTACTTATGTTATCACGATATAACACTTAGGTGCTAAAGTAGAATATAGAATTCATTTTAAGAAGGGTCTCCATAGACTCATGTCTAGTCACATACAACTTCAGTAATATATTCACCACAGATGTCCATTCGGTGGGGCCATCCATCCATGGATAAATAAAATAATTTTAAGATTGATTCTGACCGTGGACTCGCAGGTATTCTCATAGCCCAAAAGAAAATTTGAAATGAGAATAGCGTGGTTGTCATTGATAGTTTTTTTTTTTTATGCTATCTTACTCTTTCCAGTTTCCACACGTTATTTAACCGTGGGGACCATCACCGGTGGACCCATGATTCTGATGGTTACTTAAAAGTTTTAAGTATCTTTTGCTATTTTATTTTCTCTACAGAGAAAACTCACGGAATCCAAACTTAAGATGAATTGCTTTTGATGCCCCATTAAATTTTTTCAACTAACCATTTATCTCAAAATCTCAAGATGTTAGTACACCATGAATAGTTTTCAATCATTAGGAAGCCTGAATTATTTTCATTGGATCTGCAAAAATAGATCGTGGGAGAATTCCTGCACTATGCAATTTATCCCAAGGATGTAACACTTGCGTGAGAATTTGGATTTTAGAGTGACTAAAGAAGGACCTCCAAATTAAGACCCTAGTTTAACCACATATATATACAAGCAAGCTCAGCCCTAATGACCACAAATATGCCCATTCTATGAACCATCTATCCATGGATAAATATAGTTTTAAGATTGATTTTGATGGACAATGGCAATGGCACAGCGCAAAAAGGAAATTTAACATGTCAATTGTGGGGTTGTCATCATGACATGAAAGTTGTTAGATGTTATCTCTCCCTCTTACTACACGTTATTTACGGTGGGGCTGTCAACCGTGGACTCATGATCATGATTTTGATGGTCAATTAATAATAATAATAATAATCTTTTATGAAAAAAATAATAATAGTGGTTTTAAACCTTAAAGTTATCTTTGGACAATGAAAAGAAAGGTCTCAGACTCGTAGTCAAGATCCAGAAACACGCCTTTCTTTTCTATACTCGAATTACATTACTTTTTTAAAAAAAAAGAAAAAGATAAAAGTGAAGGGAAATCCGTTCAGAGTGTTTTATTTGGTATTTGACAATCATGAGCATTCATGCAGAAATTAAGGACATTGTCACTACTCCTACTAATTTAATTAAAAAAAAAGAAGAAGCCGCTGCTTGAAAAATTACTTTATTAAAAAAAAAGAAAAAAGAAATCGATTTCATTGGTGATTTTCTATATCAAGTGTGTTGATTATTTTATACAGTGATTGGCCAGATCAAAGGACAAAGGGTTTGCGCCTTTTGCAAAATTTGATGCATAAGGAAAGTAGCTAATGACAATCGATCACCCAGAATTTTGTTGATCGAGTGATTTATTTAATAACGTTAAGGGTCATGCATTTGCAATGAGGCCTACCAATTATTGCATACGGAGGTAGGAGGGTATGTATTCAATGAAATCAGCAAATGTTCTTTTCCATTGTTTTTTCTTATCTCTCTTCTATAAATACCAAGTGATTCTTCTCCTTAAATCTCATCACCTCATCAGTGTTGCTTGAAACCTATATCCATATGAGAGCACTACTGATGGATCACCTCAACTCCTTCCCTTTTACTAAAACCTCTTGTTGTTTCCTCCTCTCTCTTATTGCCTTTTCGCTGCAGCTGCTTATGCTCTTTGAAACCACGCTCTCCTTTTCCTTCATTGGGAGTCACAACAGTTCTTCATCAAGCTGCCTTCATCATGAGAAGTTTGCCTTGCTTCAACTCAAGCATGGATTTTTCATAAAGCCCGCCCGCTATAATTCTTCTTCAAAGCTCGATTCTTGGAATCCAGCCACAGATTGTTGCTCTTGGGATGGCATCACGTGCGATGAGGCCACGGGTCACGTGATTGGGCTTGATCTCTATGAGACTAGTGTTTGGATTGAAGGTCAAATAGACTCTAGCCTCTTCAACCTTCGCAGCCTCCAAAAACTCAACCTTTCTTTGAACAACTTCTATCCTCACCCAATTCCCTCTGGGCTGGGCCACCTCTCCAATTTAACCCATCTGAACCTCTCATTATCAAAGTTTACTGGCCAAATCCCATTCGAAATATCAAGATTGACCAAGCTTGTTTCCCTGGATCTCTCTTCAAGCTACCTAAAGCTCAAAAACCCAAACCTTACAACAGTCATTGGAAACTTATCCAGCCTCCAAGAACTCTTTCTTGACGGGGTAAACATCTCGGAGGAGCATGGTGGCAAGTGGGCTCAAGCCATATCCATCTCAATGCCTAATCTTCAGAGGTTGAGCTTACAATATTGTGGTCTTCAAGGACCCATTGATCCATCTCTTTTTCGGATTCCTGGTCTATCTCAACTCTCATTGGATGGAAACAATCTCTCCTCCATTGATGTACCTAATTTCTTGGGTGTCTCATCTGCTTTGACATCTCTCACCCTTGAAGACTGTGGTTTGTATGGAAAAATTTCTGAGAGTATTTTCTTGATGCCAAATCTACAAAAACTTGACATTTCAAACAATCCACATCTCACCATTGATTTTTCAGAATTTCCTCAAAACAAAGCTTTGCAGAGCTTGTTCCTGGGAAACACTATCTTTCATGAGAAACTATTGAATTCCATCAACAATCTCAAGTTCTTAAAGGAATTATCGGCTTGGACTTGCAATATCTCAAGTTCATTACCTTCTTCAATTGCAAACCTCACCCAACTTGAGTACTTGGACCTTTCATCAAATAACTTCGGTGGTATGGTTCCTTCTTCATTCTCAAACCTCACCCAACTTGAGCACTTGGACCTTTCATCAAATAACTTCGGTGGTATGGTTCCTTCTTCATTCTCAAACCTCACCCAACTTGAGCACTTGGACCTTTCATCAAATAACTTCGGTGGTATGGTTCCTTCTTCATTCTCAAACCTCACCCAACTTGAGCACTTGGACCTTTCATCAAATAACTTCGGTGGTATGGTTCCTTCTTCATTCTCAAACCTCACCCAACTTGAGCACTTGGACCTTTCATCAAATAACTTCAGTGGTATGGTTCCTTCTTCAATTTCAAACCTCACCCGACTTGAGTACTTAGACCTTTCATCAAATAACTTCAGTGGTACGATTCTTTCTTCAATTGCAAACCTCACCCAACTTGAGAACTTGGATCTTTCATCAAATAACTTCAGTGGTACAATTCCTTCATCCTATGGAGATAAGCTCAAACATCTCTTTCATTTTTCTCTGCATAATAATTCACTTGAGGGTTCTATCCCGTCATCTCTGTTTTCTCACCCAACATTGCAATACTTGGATCTCTCTTACAACCAATTTAGTGGTTACCTTCCCGACTCTCATAATGAATCATCCTCAATGCTGGAGGAGATCTACTTGGAGAACAACAAATTGCAAGGGACAATTCCTAGGCTGGTTTTTGAACTCACGAAGCTACAATCTCTTTCCCTGTCTAACAACAACTTCAGTGGCACTATAGGACTAGAAATGTTCAAAAACTTCAAAAACATCAGTGAATTTCCAGACATCCTTAAAAATCTCACTCGACTGCAGTATTTGGATTTGTCGAAAAATAAAATACATGGTGAAATACCCACGTGGATTTGGGAGGTAGGAAATGGGAGTTTGTATCATCTTAATCTTTCTAACAACTTCTTTGAGAGCTTTGAGCATCCATTGCCTGAGTTTTCATCAAGTAGTTTAGAAATTATTGACCTTCATTCCAACAGATTGCAAGGGTCGCTTCCAATCCTACCACATCAAGTTTACTTTCATGACTATTCAAATAACAATTTCTCCTCCATCATTCCAGCCACTATAAACTTCACTTCCACTCACTACTTTTTTCTTTCAGGCAATAATGTCAGCGGAGAAATTCCTTCATCAATTTGTAAAGCACGCTTCCTTGAAGTCCTTGATCTGTCTAGAAACAACTTTAGTGGAAAAATTCCTACTTGTCTCGGTAAAATTGGCAATTCCCTCAAGATTTTGAATTTGCAAAGAAATGCTTTTCAAGGCAATGTGCCTAACACTTTTAAAAAAGAGTGTGGTCTGAGGACACTCAATCTTGATAGCAATGAACTAGAAGGGCCAATACCGAAGTCATTAGCCAATTGCAAAACATTGGAGGTTATAGACATGGGAAACAATCGTCTAAATGATACCTTCCCATTCTGGTTTGATAGTTTATTGGATTTACGTATTTTGATCTTACGATCCAACAAATTTCATGGTCCCATTGCTCATTTCCATGCCAAAAATTCCTCATTCCAATTTCTGCAAATCTTTGACATTTCTTCCAATTATTTTGTGGGTATTATTCCTCCAAATTTTTTTCTAAATTGGGAATTGATGGCAGGAGAAGGTGGTTTAAATTCAAGTTCCAATGTCCAAGTTGTTAAGTACAAAACAAGTTTTGGACTTTACTATCAAGATTCAGTGATGGTGACGATGAAAGGGCTTGAACTAGAGGTCGTTAAGATCATCACTGCGTTAACCTCAGTTGATCTTTCAAACAATAGATTTGAGGGGGAGATTCCTAAATCAATTTGCAATCTCAAGTCACTCCATGTGCTCAACTTCTCACAAAATGGCTTCGATGGCTCAATTCCAGCATCTTTGGAGAATTTAACACAGCTTGAGTCATTAGATCTTTCAAGGAATAAGTTATCAGGGAATATCCCTTGGCAATTGACGAAGCTCACATTTCTTGCAGTCTTGAATCTCTCAGAAAATCTCCTCTATGGAAGAATACCACAAAGCCAACAGTTCCTCACATTTACCAATAGTTCTTTCCTTGGGAACATTGATTTATGTGGATTTCCACTATCAACAAAATGTGAGGATACTGTGGCTACATCACCATCAACCTTTAGTAGTTTTGGCTTGGATGGAGTAGGAGAAATTGATTTGGAATTCATGTGGATGGGATTTGGAATTGGAGTTGCATTTGGGTTCGGAGTGATCTTCTGGACTCTGGCACTATGGAGGAGAGGAAGTAGAAAATACATGCAACTCATTGATAGAATGTTTGTTCATAATTTTTCAATGATTGCATCATATGTACACCGGTAAGATAACGAAGGAGAATACTTGAAAGAAAGATGATGATGAATTTGCAGTGTACACAAGGAATGGAGTCTATTCATGGATGGTTGTGTCTTTTACTACCAATATGAAATTGTGAAACATGTGTAATCAATACTTTTGTAGTTTATTTTACACTTATAGAAAATATGCAAAGCTATTTGTATAAAACCCAATAAAGGTAACTAGCAATTTTATTCAAGTGCGTTTTTTTTCTTTTTTTGAGGTCGTATCTTTTTCTTAAAACATTAAGGGTATATTTCTATAATATTCGCGGAAAACCAATTATGCAAGACTTTTGCCTCTTCTATGTTTTATTTTTATTTTTCCTGACTCCTCATCTGAAGCATCTTTATGCAAAATCAAGGAAAACTTAGCTCATTTTCGTGCTTGTCCACGTGCAATAGTGGATGCACCAAGACTACACACTATCAACGCATTCTTAATTAGGAATAATAAAGAGTTTGATAATAATTGAAATCTTATCTCAATTGGGAACTTGATAGGATTAAAGATGAGATTAAAGTAAGATGATGCGGATAAGAAAAGAGAAACTCTATTTAATAGGAAACGTAAGGATTCCTAAAACTTCTCCAATTCAAAATTGAAACACGATTGAAATATCAAAATCCTTAAAATTTCTCTCAAAAAAGTTGAAATTGAAATTGATTTGAGATCCAATTTCTCATAGAGTTTTTTGCATATAACCCCCCCCCCCCCCCCCCCCCCCCCCAGGTTTCCATGATTTGTAAATAGCCCCCGTGGTTTCACTATTTGTAAATAGGCCCCTACTTTTTAATTTCAATACCTCTCATGTCCCCAAAATCAGGATTTATATTGAAAATGAGAACCCACCAAGAGATTTGTATTAAACTTTTATAAAAATGACACATTTGCCCTAATATCCATTAAACAAAAATGAGTATATTATTATCTCCAAAAATATCATTATTTATCCCAATCGCCCACGGTCTCTCTCAATAACTTTTTAATGCACAAGAAGCCTAGTCATATATTTTAAAACTTTCATTAATTTAACGGTGGTCGTGCTTGGATCGAATCAATTATAACCGATTATAAGCACAAGCGTTAATTATCATTATGATCTATTTAGATTTAATAAAATAGAGCATGTATTGATAAAAAAAAATGATTTACATATGGTTATTCTCTCCCACTAAATGTAATTATTAATATTACAAGCTTTGAAAAAAATAGTTCCAAACTTTTGAATCTATGCACATGGGGATAAAGAAATGGGCGAAAGTGTCATTTCACTCTAAAGACTTTTGGTGGTTGGAAGGGTAGGACACGAAAGGTATTAAAACGTAAAGACAGGGGCAAATTTATAAATACTAAAACCATAGGGGCCTATTTACAAATCATCGAAATCTTAAGGGGGTATATGCAAAAAGCTCTTTCTCAAATTGAATTGAAATTAGAGTCCAATTTTGCATTCCATTGTAAAATTGAACTCTAATTTCGAAATCGAATCTTACCGCTATAATATATAATAATTGAATTGAACGGCAAAACGAACAGCAATGCACTCTGAATTTTAGGGAAAAATGCGAGTAATACATCATGTTAAAAAAAGTTTATATATAGCTACATGTAAAGAATATCAGCGACGCAAGTCATAATCTTTTGTTTTAGGAAAAATACAAGGAAATCTTATAATACATATGACATCTATAAACCATCTTAACATTTTTCACATGTAGATGTGCTTCATTCTGATTCGAAGTGCCCATATTGAAATGTGTTAGCCACTTGTAGTTTCAACCCTTGAGAAGATGAAGCACCTCTGATAAGCAAAGAAGCTACTCTGTCATGGCTCCGAACCCAATTAGTTGATAAATCGGATCCAAAGTGTGAAAATTAGGGCTAATTAAAAAGATTGGTCCTTATTTCCCGAAGATCGAAGTCTGCTGTGAGGATTGTGCGGTTGAACCTCATTAATCAATTAACTTGCAGAACTTAACATGTAATCGCATTCATTAATCCCGTATGGATATTAAAGTAAGTATGCATTTCGTCCCATTTATATATTTAAGTTTCGAAGACAAAAGACATATAAAGTTTATATATACATTATGACCAACTCAAAAACCAAGGTCCTGTAACAAAAGATATACAAAGTAGAATAAGACAAGTCTAAAATATCCAAAAGATGTAATCTACGAGGTGTCCCCATGTCTCGCTCACAGATGCCGAGAATGATGACGCTAAGATACGTCATCGGCACACCACTCACGTAACTCTTCTGCCTCCCACGACTGATCCTCTGGGATCTGCTTGATGACCGGGTCAACATAGATGGTGCCATTTGCACACAAAGGAATATAGGATCAACAATATGTTGGGAAGAAGATAAGCAATATATAATATTCATAATATGTTTCAAAAAAGAATATAGACAATTATATGATTATAAGATAACAAGGCCAGAAGCTAGGCATATAAGCAAGAGTAAATATAAGAATCAAGTAGCAATATAAGTCCTAGCAAGTTCTAACAAGAATAACCATCCATGTGATATGCAATGCACAAGCATTAGGAGACTCCAAAGATGTCCTAGCCATCTCCCGGGGGTATCAGTCTGGCTCTAGTGGTATTCAAAGCTACATACTAGGGATAACAACGTTGTCCTAGCCGACTATCATTATCTTGCGCCGAGGACAACGTCCTAGCCGACTGCCCACCCTAGTATTTGAGAAGCCGGCCCACTCCACTCAATTGTCATCAAAGCCATTTTTATTTTATATTTTTTCAGTATTATTCCGTTTAAAAGAAAACTACAACCAAGCTTACAAAGAGATGACGTGAAAGCAATTGTTCTCAATGGCAAAATTGTTTGATTCAAATTTGGCAATGAGATGAATGAATGAAGTAGGGGACTTACAGTTGTGGTTAATTGATGTATATCTGAGATAACCCATGTTGTATAAAACTTTTATTCTGAACTTCTCAGGTTTTTCATACTCATATTTCAATTTATTTTACCAAACTCGGCCTTCTGGAACTTCAACTTGGAATAATTCCTGAATTTCGAGGTATAATCATGCGCAGTTAAAGTTAGAATTTGGATGCTCAGCTCTTCTTTGGCCAATTGGATGTTACTTAGAGAGTATACCTTTCCTTTATTATCATCTTGTTGTTAGTATATTATCTTCATGTTGTTATTAAAACTAGGTATGCTTCATGTGTAAATGGTCCCTGATCAACACAATTAAGTTTTCTTGATGGATTATTCGATTACCTTTACAATGAACCCGACATCGTACAATTTTGAGAAGTTTTTAAGAGACAACGGCCCATTTAGCAATGGGTATTAGAAGAAGCCAAGCAAGTTGTACATGTGGCTAAGGAACAACGTTGATGATGTAGTGAAATTATTCTTCCTCTTTATCCTAGATATTATGAAGTCTTCCCGTTCATGGCAGGACATTGTGTAGATTATCTTGTAGAAGACCAAAGTTTCAATTTGAGGCCTCCATCCTGCATCAATCTCTACGGAATCAAACATGCCTGAAAATATTTCTCCATGTGTAATGATTTTATTATTTTTGGTCCTTCCCTTGGAGGAAATATATTATCCATAACCTTAGGACATGTATTGTATCCTTGAGTCTCGTGGATGAAGTATGAACAACTAGGCCCATGCTTAGATGATCCAAACTGCTGCTATAATGGGTCCTAACCATATTCAAAGCCTGATCTTCAATGGGTTGAATACTTGGTTGGTCCATCCCATGTTTTGTATCTAGGAAGCTAACACTTTATTTTATCTCTATGTTTGCATATTCCTCTCATGATGTAGTTATAGCTTTTATGACTTGAATGAAACAAGTAAATAGAACGAGTTCAACTTCTTAACAAACCTTCAAATCAGTGTTTAAAACAATTTTTTTTTCCTTTGTAATTGCAGCAGCTTGCACATCAAGTGTTAAGGACAGTGTCAATATACCTTAATTAAAAGGAGCCAAAAGCTTTTGCTTCAATCTTACAATAGGCAATCAGATTGGATCATGACGCTGTGACAAGGTGATCCATTTTCTCAAAACTTCTTATCAAAATAAGGTATAGAAAATCCTTCAAGTCCCTTATCTTACAACATATATTCTCTTTAGTTTGGTAGATGTACGGTACATGTTGGAATTAAATATGACAAAATATCCAAAAAATAAAATAAAATAAAAATAAAGTATGAAAGGAAGACGAGGGGTTAAACCCTTCCTAACATGCAAGGGAAAATTATCATCATCATCTTCAAAGTCTTTTCCCAACTATGTTGGGGTCGGCTATACAAATTATATATTTTCCCTTATTTCCTAATGCAAGGGAAAATATAAAATTTAATATTTTAATTATTTAAAATAATAAATAATAATAAGTGAATTATTTTCAATGTCCATGTCTTTGAATTGCCTTTAGGGACTGTTTGTTTGTGTTAGAATTAAATAAATAGATTTTACACCATAAATGGTTAAAAATGAAGATCAAAGGTGAATTTCCAGAAAATGAGCATAAAATAATCTTTTCTTTAATAGAAATATAATCAAGGGAGGATGAGAAATGAATATTCAACCATCACCCTAGTAATTAAACATAGAAAAGCAAAGGTCATATCTATGTTTTCACCATAAATCCTTTACCCCTCACATTTTTAATGATCATTTGATAGAGTTCATTTCACATTGAGCTTTTGTGTTCAATTCCTATAAATCTTATGCAAAGAAAGAAGGCCCATGTTTCAAATGTAAATTGAAGTGAGAATGAAACTCCAAAACTTTTTAATTAGTTTCGCTACACTACTAAACCTATGAAAAATTGGTTATTGTCATGGCCAAAAGTTTACATATCTGGGCAATATTGTAAGACTTAATTTCTAACTTCTGGATTTCTAACTGTATACATATCTGGATTTCAACCATTTTGCTCTTTCGGTCAGGTGTCGGTCACGTGTCGGTTGACCGAATGAGTTTCGGTGAACTGACAATAGAATTGTTTCAAAAAATATATGACCGTTGTAATATGACCGTTGAGTTCGGTTGACCGAGCTCTATATGTTGGTCGACCGACAAGAGATCTGTTGGACACATATTTTCTCTTATAAAAAGAACTCTACCTTGTTTTTGGAGTTGGGGGCCTTGAGAGTCTCTTTGAAGACCAATCTTGGGAGTTTTTCCGAACATCATTCAAACCCAAAGATCAAGTATAACTCAAGGGAGCAAGAGGAACATCTTGGAAAGACAAAGCTTGGTTCTATAGTTAAACATCTTAGTTAGCTTTGCTTTTCTCATATCACTTGTTACATGCTAGTTTAACTTATTGGAAAATCTTTTCTAGCATGTTAACTATGATGTGTTGAATCCTTTATATTATCTTTGATTTATTTATTATTGGATTCATCACTTAGTCTCAAACCAAGTCTTTGCCCTGTATAAATCATGCTTACTTCAACTTTCTTGATACTAATTGATGCATGATCTCTCTACTTGGTTGAGTCTTTAGCTAGTTGTTTTTCACGCTATGATCTCATAGGAAACCTTTAGGTTTTGAAAAACAACTTTGCTCTTCCATTCCATGTTCTTTAAGATTTAATTTTTCTTACAACTTATATTTCTTGATTAATGAAATCTTTACAAGTTGTCTTTTGAAAATGAACATGTGATTTGCAATACAACTTCAATTTATCTATCCCTGCACTTTAAACTTTGAAATGCTTTAAGCATATATCATTTGAGCCTTCTTTTTAACTTTGATTGAAGTTTACACACACACACATCATGTGCATTCATCTTTGCATTACATAGAGTGTTGTGTGAGTTTGTTTTACACTTTCATATCCACCTAATTTAAAGGCATTGTAATTGAGCTTATTTTGTATCTTTTAAAGTGTTTGTATAGACATTTTCTTTGAGAAATCATCTTTTGTAAAGGTTATTGCCTAGCCTTAGAAAAGCATAGTGCAAAGGTTATTGCTCAGCCTTAAAAAAGCATAGTGTATAGGTTATTGCTAAGCCTAAGAAAAGCATGGTGCTAGAGGTTATTGCTGAGCATTTTGAAAAGCATATATAATGGAAATCCGGTGGGGGTGTTGGATCACAAGCCGGTAGTGGATGTAAGCATTGAGGCCGAACCACTATAAATTATTGTGTGATGGTGCATGCTCTGTGGTGACTGCTTTTAGCTTCCGCATTTAGTTTAATTTGATAATCATCACTAGTGGCTAATTGAATTAAAGAAGTTAAAATTGGTCATAATTGGTCACTAATTTTAAGCTCGCCCTATTTACCCCTCCTCTAGGGTAAGGATTCCGGACTTTCAGGTTGGACTGCCGGTATGGTGTGATAATTTTAACTTGAGTAAGCAGAGATTGACCCTCGGGCATGTGTGTCGAAGTAACGTCCCATTTCTTTGTGGAATTCAAAGAATTTTTGAATTTTCAAACATGAACTCCTTAAATTCTCCTTCTTAGTTTAACATCCAGAAATATTACCAAAAAAAATAAAGGGGATGAAATTATTTCCTAAATTAGGATAACGAAAAGGCCCTAACACCACTCATGATCCCTGAGTGTGTTTGCCTACCTTTCGCTTAATGATGTAACAATTATGTAACCATTACACACTTCCTCATTTGCTTGTCAGTCTTTCCACATACAGGCTCAGCCCTATTCACCACAAATGTCCAGTCGGTGGGCCATCATTCTCATATGCTAGTCAGTAGGGCCTGGGAGGAGACAATGCTATAGTTGAAACGTGAATAGAGGGTTTGTCATCGTGACAATTGTTTGATGTTATCTCACGCTTTCCACACGTTATTAATCGTGGGGCCCATCATTGGTGGAGTCATGAGTTTGATGGTCAATTAATAGTTTAAAGTATCCTTTGCCTTTTAATTTTTTGCACGGACTGAACTCAAAAGGCACACACTAAATATGAAGTCGAGAAAGCTAGGATGGCATTTTTAACCCGGCCCGTCCCAATCTGGAGTGTCCGCCCCGCCTCGTATGAGTTTTTCCCGCCCCGACTCTTAGAAGGGGCGGGGACGGGGCAAAAAAATATACCCCGAATCCGGGGCGGGGTGGGGATGGGTATGTTTCTTACCCCGCCCCATTGCCCAGCCCCATGCACCGCCCCGAAATATCGCCCCATGCCCCGCCCCTTAACCCGCCCCGAAATTAATAATCTTCTAATATATATATATATATATATATTTTAGATTTCTTTTATAATAAATAAGCATATTTATATGTAAATGTATATATTGATTTTATGTTGTTATTAAGGGTTAAGTAGATTGATTGAAGACTTTTTTTAAAGTTAAACATGTAATTGAATAAATCCTAGACATTATAAAAGCATATAATATGATCCCATTCCCTCTAATTCAAATTTAATGAAATTAAAATTGTTAAAAAATCTATCTAACTATCTAAGCTTATTTTACTTTAATCATATATAATGTTAAATTGTGACATGATAAATCATATTAAATAAGACGAATATAAATATATAATAGAATGATAGATCATGCTTTAAGCTTATAATAACATATATGATTAGAGATAGCAAGGTAAATTATAATTGGTATGATTCTAATCATACTAATAACAATATAAATTATACTAATTTGATATAACATTATAAGATATATCATGCTATACGCTTATAATAACTTATATGATTAGAAATAGCAAGGTAAATTATAGTTAGTAACTTAATATGATTCTAATCATACTAACAACACTATAAATTATACTAATGTTAATTATATGTAATCAACCTCTATTAATAAGTGGAGTTCAATACCAGAAATGAAGTGAAACCATGTATTGATGGAGTTCATGATATTTTAGAGAGATATTGTCTTTTTTATAAAGAATATCTCAAAGCATATATGATATTTACAAGTGTATGTTAGTGGCCTTCAAGGGCTTAGAGAAAATCTTATAAGAATAAATCTCACTTTAAAATAAGTAAAATTTCAGAAAAAGGAAAATTTATATTATTAATATTAGATAATTTTAAAAAATTTAAACAATCTAACAGTGCCCCACACTTATAAAATATTTATACGGGGAGATCTTTTTATTCTATTTTGGGAGATTTTTTTTAATATTATTAAAGGCATAGAGACAATATAGATGAATCATTCATGTGCCTTTTACCATGTAAAATAAATGAATTTACATTTTTCTTTATAGTCAATTCAAAATTAATTTATTATATTTATGGTTGTACCACATCGAGGCGGGGCGCCCCGCGAGGCATGTTGGGGCGGGGACGGGGTATGTAACATACCGCGAATTGCGGGGCGGGGCGGGGACAGGGAGGTTCGGGGCAGGGACGGGGCAGCCCAATTCCAACCCCGCCCCGCCCCGTTGCCATCCCTAGAGAAAGCTTTTAGAGATGGAGTTATATACATCCAAATTCAAAATAATATTATCTTTTTCAATGTTAAGGATTAACCCATGTAAACACAAATAAACGGGCCACATGTAATCACAAGTGGAACCCATTACAGATGCCAACAATTACAATTTGGTCATAGAAAGTATAAATATAAAAGCCTCCCTCTTCCATAGGACCCGAACATAGTTTTTGTCACATGGAATTAGTTCCCCAGCATTCCCAATGGAGGAGTATTACACGAGATGGAGGAACTTTGACACTATTTTAATTGTATGGAATCTTTGTTTTAAAAATGGAACTGGACGGTGACATAAAAATAAAAGTAAAATATTGAATTCAATTCTGAAGTGGTAAAATTATGATTTATTCATAAACCTGTCCAATTGAATGATTTTTTACCACTAGAGTGACATTTTTGGATGCGCCAAAGAAGCTGAAGAAAATGATTAAGTAGAAAAATATAATCGTTCATTTTCTAAACGTAAAAAAGCTCGTTTTTCTAACAACTCAAAAAACGTGAGAAAAAGATATTTTTCCTTTTAAAATGTTTAATATTGTAATCCTATAATGCCCCCCTAGATAATTTTATATAAAACACTTTCTAAGTATTTCTAAAATATAGTGACTCGAAACCTTCTTGACTAATAGATTTCAATATTGGATGAATAACATCAGATAGTGTTTTGAATGAAAAATGCTCTTAATAAATATCATCTTTACTGTAGACTTTGAAGTTTCAAAGGAAAGACTCAGGAGTCTTTACTTGATTGGGAAAGTGCTTTCTATTCTTATCTTCTTAAGACTCATTCTTATCTTCTTAAGACTCACCACATAGTGGTCCGCCCCAAGCATGCGTTTGTGCGTCATACAATCTCGTGGAAGTGGAGTGGAAAATTTTAGTTTCTTCCACAGAAAAAGGCACTTTTGTTGGGTGTAACATTTGTCGACAAAAGAAAAGAGAAGAAGGCTTTTCTGACGCCAGTGAGGTTTCTTTTATATGGACAATATATTTCATTGACCACATACTTTCGCCCAAAAAGAAAAAAAAAATCCAACCACATACAACGCAAGCTCGGATCTATTCACAATAAATGTCCAAGCACTGCAAAGTTCAAATACCCTTTTTTTTTTTTTGCTATCTAGCATTCTCAAAATTCCAATAAAATCCAACCACATAAACCCTAGAATAATAATTAGGAATTTAGGAACAACATATTGGCTCCTCTAGCAATATGGGCAGTTGAGAACAACTCTCTAAGTGAGTGGTAAGGAGCGTCTGACTGTCTAAATTTCGAACTTCAAGTACGTCGTCTCTTCCAGCACTCTAAGTACACTGCCTCTTTTCGAGTATGTAAGCTCTTTTTCCACTTATATGAGATAATTTTATTATTTTTCCTATGAAAAAAGTTTAAAGAAAATTAGGATTTTTGGAAAGGCGCATGGAACCTATCTCCATGGCTATGCTACAAGTCGAAATCCCTCTCTTTTATTTTCTAGAGGGGGACAGTTGCAATCAATGAACCCACTTTTATCAAACGTCATAAAAAACCCAAGCTTGAGAAAGGACCCATTGTGTCACACCTTTTCTAGCGTCAAGAGCTTTTCATTTACTCACATCCTGGCGTGTGGGATTTGATTGTGACGTGCTTCTTCATCCGGATAGATTTGATAACTTGATTTAAAAAAATAAAAAATAAATAGTGGACTAAACTGTACGGAGGGGCTGAGAGAAGGATGGTAATGGATATATGATAGGAAAAGAGATTTGAAGTAAAATACTATAAAAGAGTTATTAGGTGAGCTGGGGAAAGTTTAATACCAAACAAGTTTCATTGTCTCATGTCCCGCGGGAATGCTGAAACATCTTTGGACAATGATAACACGTCCTTGATTTGATTCCTTTCAATTTTTTTACTTTTTTCAATGGAGACTTTGTAAAAGGCTAAAATGTACTTGTGAGATTTGAACGTATGACATCTTTTTTTTTTTTTCTATTTTTTAAATAACCAACATGATCACTGCACTACACAACACTTATATATAATTATTTATAAAATAAAATGTGAAAACCAAAGTGGAGATAGTGGCCACATGGGTCATGCCCATGCTTAATGGTCAATATGGGTTATTGTGCTAAGTATAATTTAAGACAAACAAATGTGTTTTCGTATGAAGGCTATTCATGTAAACACCTACAATATGCAAACTAACAGCCCCTAAAGATACCAAAATAAAGAGGTTTTTTTTTTTTTTTTTTTGCTTTTAAGGGTAATAGGATTGCAAAAATGGAAAAACGAAAACAAAGAGTACTTAAGTATAGAAGACACAATCAAGCACTTGCTGATGTCAAAAAAGACTTATAAGCCAAACTAGTCACATGGTGGTAGGGTCCATCCATGAATAGCAGTTGAAGATTAATTTAGAACAAGAACGGTCATTTCTATATTTCCTCAAGACATGGTTGGCAACCAAAAAAAAAATTTCTCATTATGTAAAACACCCATGTTTGACAACGGTAAATCATCGATTATTTGGACGAAAGTAAGTTCTTATTTTTAAGTATTTTCGGTCGGACCTCCCCCATATGATTTCAAACATCCTTATTGGCTCTCTAGCACAAAATCCCAATAGAATGAACCCACTTGTATCCAATGTCATGTGGAAAACCCAAGCTTGAGAAAGAATGATCCATATTTAATAAGTTATCACCATAAATGTGGGGGTCCAATCCACGCATTAGAGAAGATTCTTTTTGTATGGTATTTGCCATAAATGTGTGGGACCGACTGGGCGACTTGAAAATGCATACTCAAAGGTAGTCGAAAATTAGGGAGGATGGCATCCCAAAGACTTGTATACTTCCTTCTCTTGTAGCCTATCGTTCGGAAATCTTAGTTTGATTGGTGACAGCTATTTATCTTGAGACGTGTTTGCATTAGGAGAAAATGATAAGGGGAAGAAAATTAAAGATTGATGAGAATCCCCTTGGAGAGGTTCACCACTTTTCTCTTATATTGTTTTCCACTATATTTAGATTTGAATGAGAAATGCTATAGAGAAGAAAATCATTTTCAAAATATGTTCTAGATAATTACTAAATTTCAATTTGAATTTGAATCTCATATTGATTAGAAGAAAAAAAAAATGCTTTTCAGAACACTCTTTAGAAAAAAAATATCATTTCTCTTAACTCTTTATAAAAACTAGCTAATTTTAGGACAAACAAATGTGATTGCACATAAGGGCACGTATGTGTAACCCATTTCTGAAGAAAAGGTACTAGTTATCTATAGAAAACTATTTTTTCATGATTTGGTGCAATAATTTTATGCGGAAATACTTTTTTGCCACGTCAGCATTTTCCTCTAATAACTTGGAAATAGAGTTCCTATGGGAGGTATGAGAAGTTCATTTCAGCAGAAAACTTCTCCCCTCTTTATTACTTCATTTCCTCACGGCCATAATGCTAGTTTTCAATAAGAAATCCACAGCCACACCAAACAACATTAACATAAATTCATCGAGGAAAGAGAATTTGCACCAAACATGCATTTCTAACTTCGGCGAAAAACCTTTTTTGAGGTATTTAAAATCATAGACTTTGTTAATGTGGCAATTTAATCTTTCCATAAAAATTACCTGTACACAAACCTCCCCCCAAAGGTTATTCATGCGTAACACTTAAATGGTGCAAACTAATGACCCCTAAAGATATCAAATTAAAGACTAAGTCTACAAGCCACAATCAAGCACCTACTGATGTCAAATCAAAAGACTTATAGGCTTGACTGATCACATGGTGGTACGGTCCATCCATAAATAGCAATTGGGACTGATTTAGACCATGAATAGACATTTCTATATTTCTTGAAGACATGTTTGGCAACCAAAAAAGAATAACCAAAACATGTTTACAATTGTAAATCATCCATTATTTGGATCAATGGAAATTCTTATTTTTTGAGGATTTTTCTGTCCGACCTCCCCAATATGATTATGACTGTTAGTCAAGAAAGTCTTAAGCTTATTTTTTTCATTGTGTTTATCTCATTATAGTTTTTTTTCCTTGCATATATAGATTTAGTAATTTGAGTTTATTATTATCAATACATGTAAATACCCATATCTATTTAATTTTATAAGTATTTGATCAATTTTTAAATATTTTAAAAAAATTCTCCCAAGTCATCATGTTGACTCTCTCCAAGCTAATTTTTTAGAGTTGGACAAGTAGAATCCGAGTTACAATTAAGCTTCTAAAAAAAGTCATATAATGATGTAATTCAGAGTCTAGGATCCCAAGATATAGAAACAAGTGGCAAATCTGTGGACATGATTATTTGGGATGTCAGTAGGGCCTTTCTCACCAGCCACTTACTGGGAAGGTGCCACTAATTGTTGTACTAGATGGGCTTAAGCCTAATTTGAGCCTGACTCAATTGGTTTAGTTCGATGGCCTAAATAAAATTTTTAGGGGCTGATTTGGATCCTCATTATCTTCCCTATATTTCCAAATCTACAGGGCATATACCACAACTACAACAAAGGAGGAGGGCTTCCAAGCTTCAAAGAAAACTATGCATTCAAGAAGGAATCATGGATGCAACAATTTGTTTACCAAGTTGTAACTAATTATTACAATTAGTTGTATCTCACCTTTATCATGTTAGTTAGTTATGATGGTCTTATGTGTGGGGACCATTAACTAATTGCTAACTAACTTACTTAAATCAATAACTAATCATACAACTAGTTATAGATATTTTTCTAGATTGATCTACATGTAACTAACTAACTAACTAACTTACTGCTTTAATTTAAATTGCATGTGACGTGCATTTGGCTGAATTGGCGGCCGATAAGCAAACCTCTTCCTCTTCATTCAAATTATTTTCTTAAATTGGAGATTTTATATAAAAAAAAATCACCTTAAAATTGGATATGACGAATATGGACCCAAACTTTGAATGTTTACTGTGGAGGTAGGGATGGAGCAAATGGGTTGGTTCCTGGCGGGAATCATATTGGACGAAAAGCAGGTTTAATACAGGCCGTTCATGTTTAGACTCGAAACCTGTTCATATGATTCCAATAAGAGGACTGAATCTAGGTTAGGAACCGGTTTGAATTTCTTTTTAATATTTTGTTTTATTTTTCACTTAAAATAGGGATAGAATCGGTCCAAAAAATTGATAAATCCCAATATATTCAGAACTAATAAATACTTTTTTTTATTATAAAACCAATATATAGGTTGTTATATAAAGTTTTTAACATTAGCCTATACACAGTCAAGAACCATGTATTAGAAAATGCACATCCACAGGCAAGGTAGACACAAGAAAATAACTCAATTGATTCTTTCTTTGAAAAATGATCATGATAAACTGAATCAAAGCAAAGATTATGTATGGCGAGGAAGAAGAAGAGGAGAAAGTAAGTGGGAAAAAATACAACGTTCATTGATATCAATGAGCGTCCACATTATTCAATGAATTTACCTATTATTCATTGATATCAGCGAATAAGGGCAAAAAAGGTGAAATATAACAAAAAAATTGGGCTGGAGGTCCCTCCACTGTCAATATTTAGAGTTTGGGCCTACGGTGATCGTATCCAATTTTAAGGTGATTTTTTTTGTATAGTCCCCTAAAAATTTACTAAATATTTGATATATCCAAATATCACATGCACTTTGATATAGATGGGCCCCATTACCTGGTTATCGGACGGACCCGATCTGGGAAATCTGAGGTTATTCATTGGGTCCCGACGTCGGGACTCGGGACTGGTATGGACAGCAATCGACAATCTGGGTTTGGTTGGTTTTGGGCTCCGGCCCACATTAAAGTCTGTTAATCTTGACTTGGCTTTAGAGTGGCACAACTATTGGCTGACTCACTATACATTAAATGTATGTGGGATCAAGCTCGAGCCGAACTCATTGATGTACATAATGTTGAGCGCACCGAAACCTACAATCCACACACACCAAGACACACTCAAATCCTCTCAATAAATTAATTACACGCAGTATTACTGGTCCGGTAATGTACCTACATTATTCAAAAAAGGACTCCGTTGTAGCTTCTTTTGATTGAAATGAATGGATATGTATCATCTAGAACGCAAGACAAAATCCAACACACAGATATACGCACACAAAGAAGATAAGTCCGGCTCCAATTCGGGCCCTCAAGCTCCACTCACACTCAAGTTGAGCTCAAGCTGTGAATCAGGCAGTGAAGCTTGAACTAAAGCGGGGATGAGCCTGCATCAGCTCAGATCATATTCATCCCAATACTCTACTAGCCGTTTACCCAAGTGTACATAAATATGCATCATGTATGTAACGTATAATTATAATACACCATGGACCCAACCTGGACCTACATTATTTACAGCCTTGAAGTTTCATTGTGTACCACATCAGTTTTTTTTCCTCACTTTTTCAACGTCATTGGAGGATGCAGCGGCGGACCCAGGATTTTGATTCGAGGGGGCCTGACGATGGTCAAAAATCAGTTTCCTACTCAACTCAAATGTTTATAAAAAAAAAAATCCCCAATGTTTACAAAAATACACCCTAAATCTAAAAATTATATAGATAGAATAATTTCAGAATTCTAAAAAATATCATTCAAATGATCACTTAATTTGCATAATAAATTAAAACCATTCAAATGATCACTTAATTTCTGTTGATTTGAGGACTTTTTGAAAGAGAGGGAGAGAGGATTTCTGCCATTTCTTTGAAGTTGAAGAAAGGGAGGGGGGCTTGATGGGTTTCTTAAGTGGGGGCACTACTAGAAAAAAGGGTTTTTATATCGGCTAAAAACCGATATAAAAGACCTATTATATCGGTTTTTCAGTAAACTTCAAACCGATATAAGTACCCCCGATATAATAAACAACTATAACCGATATAATATGTGTAATATTTCATATCGGTTTTTGGACAACTGATGTCTTTTGAATCTGAAATTATAACACATATTATTGTAAAACCGATATAAAAAAAAGTAAAACCGATATAAAAAATATTTATCATATCGTTTTTCGATAAACTGATGTGTTTTGAAACTGAAATTATAGCATACATTACTGTAAAACCGATATAAAAAATAGTGAAACCGATATAAAAATTATTTATAATATTGGTTTTCGGAGAACTGATGTGTTTTGAGACTAAAATTATAGCATACATTACTGTAAAACCAATATAAAAAAGAATGAAACCGATATAAAAATAATTTATAATATCGGTTATAAAGGGCTTTGTTATATCGGTTTTTTTGGATTGTATTATATCGTTTGTTCTGTAACCGATTTAATATTATATATGCATTTATTTTATCAAAAGAATTTGCATTGATACAGTACCATTGCAGTACACTGTACACCAATAAAACTTTGCACTATATATACAAATTAATAAAGTGATCATATATATATAACTAATTAATAATTAACATAAAGCTTGACTAGACAAATTAATTAAATCTCTATGGAAATATTGTGTGTGTGTGTATATATATATATATATATAGTATATACATCATCTTCCATGGGATGTACAAAAAGTTGGAACTATATATAAACAAAAAAACCAAAAGATAAATAATCATAATTTATCTCCAGAGCTTCAACAACCATCTTTTGGCTTCCCTTGAAGGCAAGACCCAACTCCTTTTTTACTGGCGCTATGATCAGTTTTTGAAAAAAATTTACACTGCATGAATCATCTGTGAAATTGCACTCAATGGAACAAATGACTCAACCTGTGTAGGGTTTGAAGGTCCTACCTCTAATGTAGGTTGTCCTTGATAGTGCAGGCTAGGGCCAATGACTAAGTCCTAGAGGGGGGGTGAATAGGAGTAAGGGAATCAATTACCAATTTTAAACTTTTTAGGGCACTTTTAATAAAACCAAAACAGATAACAGAACAAACGTAAGAAGAGAAAGACTTAAGTAGCATATGTGTTCAACAAGACAGCTTAAACAATACCAAAGAGATACAATTAGATGAGAGTAGATAAGCTCAAGTGTGTGTGTCTATTGAATCTTAGTGATGACCTATCATACATAACAAATCCCACAATATAGATATAGAAATGATTAAATCATGCCACAAAGAATAGACACAGGCAACTTCTCACACAACACACTCATCTTGGAGTTAATGGAGTTCTAGGATTTTCCTAAATGTACTACATGAGTGTTTGGAAGAAGATTTGAGAGCTAAGATATGTTGGGAACAAAATGGCCCGCAAAAGCTCTTTCAAAAGAGTCACTGTGAAAGGAGAAAGAAGCTCCAGATTTATAGAAAAGATCCAACGGCTATATTGGCGGCTAGCCCCTTTAGACCAGCGGCTAGCCGCAGGAACAGTTGGAGGCTAGCCGTGAGGCAGCCGCAAGGGTAGCCGTAAGATGATCTGACAAAAACACAGCCTCTGGAAAGCAAAACGAGATCCCACGGTTAGCTCTGTGGCTAGCCGTGGGTGCACTGGCGGCTAGCCGCAGGTACACTGGCGGTTAGCCGCAGGAAGCACAGAGAAAAAAATCTGAGAAACAGCTTACTGGAAAGCTAGCCGCAGGTCTGGCAGCTAGCCCCTTTGCAAGGGGCGGCTAGCCGCAGGTGACCGTAGGGTCACCTGACCCTTTCCACAAGGACTAATTATCAAGGATAAAAAACATGAGTTTAAAACACAACTTTTCCCAGGGATCTAAGGGTTTGGTCTGGGTATGAATTACCTGAAAAGGTTGTCAAACACAAATGGAGACCTTTGATTAATCTGGACTTTCCCACAAGCTTGATAATCCTTCTAAATGTGATCTTCCTTGAGTCAATTTGAGAGGCAAGAACTTTGGACCTCATTGGCGCGGAATTGACAAACAAAACTCAGTGCACACAGACATGTGACACTTACAATCATCCCCTTTGTCAATTTCATGACAAAATCATTTAGCTAATACAAGATTGCAGAAGATATCCAAAACAACTCAAAGAACAACCATATACTAAGTACAAGACCTTTTACAACTGAAAAACGAATACAAGAACAAAAAGGCATCAAGACTAGTATGCATAGCTCTTCATATGAGATTGAGAAGATGAACCTGTAGAAGCACAACACTAACAAACAGAGATTAAAAGCATGAGAAATGGAGATGGATTCTCCCCCTGCAAACTTAAACCATACTCCCCCTTTTTGTCACAAATTGAACAAGATAAAATAACCATGGATGTAGAGAAGACAGACAATAAATGCAAGAAGATAATAGACAATTAAAGCATAAAAGCAGTTAATCACTAAGACCATAAAAACATCCATATCCAGTGAACATCCATAGAGAGTAACCCACATAAGTTTAAACAAAAGAACCATAGGAGAGGCAGCCACAAGCCAAAAGAACACCACCAAAAAGAGTACAACCAATAAAAACACAAGTGGCTATGAATGAATGCCCAAAAGAACTAATCCGGCGGAGGTGAAGGAGACGGAGGCATGATAGTAGCATCTTGAGTTCTGCACGCCTTTGACAGTCCACTGAGATATTTGAGAGTCTTCTTTAGAAGCTTTTCGGTTTTGGACTGATTCCGTTCGAAAGCATCCATCCGTTCTTCAATACTCCGGGGAACAGATGAAGAGGAAGCCTGTCGATGTGAAGAGGAAGGAGCGAGCCCTGAAGGTGCCTGATGTTGAGGAGCTAAAGGGGCTTGGGGTTGAGGATGAGGGGGTACATCCCCTGCTTCTTCATTTGGAAAGAGATTCATCTGAATTAGATTAGCAGGGCCAAAAGGTGTATGGGAAATAGGAGGCTCATTTGGGCGGAGAACACCAAGAGACCGAGCTATTTGAGAGATGAGTAAACCAAAAGGGATTGCTGGCTTAGAGGCAGTGGAGAGGTGAAAGCGAACAATGGTTCTACAGATAAGAGAGGGAAGACACATTTGAACACCTGACACCACTTTGGAAAGAACATTTACCATATACGCAGTTAATTCAGTCCGATTTCCTTTACAAGGATAGACATTGAAGGTGAATAGGTGGTGCAACAGCCTGTATTTTGGAATGAGGGATCCCAATGGAAGGAAGTTCTTAGGATTCCATTTAACAGAACGACCACAGAGAACAATAGTAGCTTGGGCCTTTTCAGCTTCAGTGAGGGTGTCAGACACCATGGGAAGACCATCAGGGTTCACTGGAATATTCATGATTGAAGAGATAAGATCGGGATCAACCGTAACTTCTTTGTTTTGAAAGGCAATTGTGAAGGAACATGAGTCAACGGAAGATACTGTAGCAGTGATTGAAGCAAACATGCCAAAAACAAGAGACGGATATGCTTTGTCCCCCCAGTCTAAGATGTTTTCCCATCCGACCTTAGCAAGAATGACTGCTGACTCATGGGGATTTACAACATTACGCAAAGTGCGTCTTTCAACCATGATTGATCTAGTTTTCAAAGCAGCCAGCATTTGGGCATTGGGTTTGAGAACAGCAGAGCCCGGTTGTGGAGGAGGAGAAGGAGGGGTAAGAGGAGGAGAGGTGGACTGAGAGGGTGAGGGAGATCTAGTTCTACTAGAAGAGGAGGCAGTAGTGGATCGTCCTCGTTTAGCAAGGCGGTTCACAGCTGTTTTCATTCGTGGAGGCATTTTTACAAACACTTGGAGTGCACAAGAAAACACTGGGAGGAAGAAAACACAGCATAGAGCAAAAAGGCAGGATTTAGAAGAAATAAGGAAGAGAAAATTACACGACAATAAGTAATATGAAGAAAGAAACCAATGGAATAGAGAAATGGAGGAAGTTGGAAAGAGAGAAAGAAAAGAGAAACACCAAAACGAAACAGATACTGTTAACAAAATTGAAAAGAAAATAATTCTACAGAATTGAAATATAAGAGAAAAAGAAGGGAAGCTACCTTGGAGGAAGAAGGGAGAACAGGATCAGATACGTAGCAACGAAGAAGACCAAAGAAGGAAGAGAACAGCAGCTAACCGAAAGAAAAAGAGGGAAACGAAAAGCAACTTAAAAGGGCGCAGGCCCAGAATGCGGTTAGCCGCCTGACTTTTCACGGCTAGCCGAAAAAGCCCTTTTTTTTTTTTAAAGAGTAACTGCAGGATGAATATTGTGTAAATCAGTTAAGGATGGACCATCTGTTTAGCCATAAGAACGAGGCCATAAATGCTCCCCTACAAAGAACATGAAGCAAATAATCATGCTAATGCTAATGCTCAATTTGAGCTCACACCCAAATTTCAAGCTCACTCACATTATCAAGCTCAAGCTCACTGCAGTTAGCAGCCATCCTACACAAGCTCAGTGATGGTTCATGAACTGCAGTTAGCAGCCATTCAAGACAGCAATTGCAGCACCGAATTAAAAGTGAGTTTCCAAAAAATCCCATAAACAGAAATAACAAATACAAATTAAAATTTAATCTCCCAAAAGAAGCCAAACGGTCAAACCAAAACAGCAATAATCAAAACAGCAAAATATCAGCGATATGTTACCAAAAAAGTGTTCGTCTACCAAATCTTTGATGACAAAGAAGCTGAACCATTTTTTTGAAAATCATATGATTAAGACCTGTTTAAATAGAAAATGAAGTTTAACCAGTAGAGGCATTCTAATAAGAGCATACAACCAATAACAGGTCAGGAACACATTTAAGCGTTAGCCAGGAACACATTTCACCATATGCATATAAAAATCAGAGCATACAATTTACATACAAACAAGAGAAAATTAGGTGTACCTATTCATAAAGAAATTCATACCAAACAAAACAGAATGACAAACCATAAAAAAAATATGGGAAGGAATTCCACATTAATCATGTCATCAGACTATTAAGTACGGGTATACTCACAACTGGGAGTAGTAAGCTTCAGAGTTATGAAGCAGATATCATAGAGGGCCTCATTGTCAAGCACCATGCACTCATCAGCATTCTCCACCAGCTGATGAACAGAGAGAGTGGCATTATAAGGCTCAACTTAAAATAATAGGCCAATTAAGCTATGCATTACAAAAAGTTTTAAGAACATTACCAAAGTTTTTCTTGGGTCCTATCTTCTTCACTTCTTTTGTTACAGTATACCTCTCCTATACTGTATAGCTTTCTTTAAATTTAATTTAGCCACTTAAAAAAAAGTATCAAACCACCCTGCACAGCCCTCCTGCTGCACCAGCCTGCATACACCCACCCTGCACAGTCCTCCTGCTGCACCACCCTGTACACACCCACCTGCACACCCACTGCCTCCTCTAGTAAAGGGCTTTTCCATCCACCATAAAGAAATGAAACAAAAATATTCATTACATTTCATATTAATATTCAAATATCCTTACAACATTAAAAGCACTTTACTAGATCCATTACAAAATAAAAATCCATGCTAACATTCCACATTGTGCTCCCCTAAAGAAATATTGTGAATCTTTTCCAATGGTCCAGTCTTCCCATAAACCTTTCCTTTCGCAACAATCTTGTCCTTTGATCCCAATGCCAATCTACAATTTTGCATCTTCAAATAATATATAAGTACTAAATCTTACATCGACTAATGTATATAATACGATGAAACTAATGTTGGTTGTAATTTAATAGCCGGCCCATAAAACATACTTACGGGGAACCAAGAATATTTGATGATGTCTTGTTCACTTTTGAAGTACCTCCATCTTCAAGCTGCATGTTATAAGAGTTAAATACGAATTCATATGGTTATTAAGCAATGCATATAGTTAGGTCCCTTAGTTAAGAAATCATGTATTCAACATAATCTACCAAAACAACAAAAAACTATGGTTTGGTAAACTACCTGTTGACCTTTTAAAACGCCACTACTATTGGATGCAATATTTTCTGAATGGGGAGAGTTCTAACGTGTCTCTTTATCCTTCACAACTTGTTCTAAAATTCTCACCCTTTCCTGAGATTCATGTAACTGGGCCAACAACTCCTCATTATACTTCTTCGTTCCGCGTTTTGGTATTTTGAAATAGGCCATTGGAGTGACATGCTTCCCTTCCCCTCTAACTCGTCCGCAATGCTCCGGGGTACCTAAAGCCATAGTAAGAACATCATTGCTCCCCTCAGTCATTACAGCCCCCTCATTTACTTTCTTTTTCAGATCATCCTACAATAATCATGACACCAATGAATCCCGAGCCATATGTATATAGCTAATATTCAAATACCTTGATGCATGGTCATGCAAGGCACTTAGGGAGAATACTCGACCTACAAGTTATAGTGAAGACGTTTGATGCCTCGCATCTACCTTGGGCACTCTTACAAAAAGTCTAAAACAATTTACAATTTTTCAAAGAATGGAAACTTACAATTTTTCCTACTACTTCCCTTGTGGAATCATTTGAATATTCCCCGTTTTTGTTTTGACGAGCCAATTTCTATTTGACACTCCTATCTTCATGATCAACGAAAATGCCTGTCTCTATGGATTTTTTTTCTATACATTAAATATGAAAACACAATTAAACATCTAAGTTAGTTTAGTTCAACCGTAAGAAACTATTTAAAATAGTTCTATACTAAATGTACTTACAATATCTTCTTCAAGACTCGCATAACCTGATCTACTTAGTCGGTGTGTATACACATTATTGGACTACCTTTTAGATTGTAGAATGTTTAACTCCTTAAAATTACAAAAAAGAAAATACATTATTGTGCAGGGGTGTGCTGCAGTGCAGTTGTGGGCTGTGTGTGGCGTGCTCAATGTTGTGTGAGTGAGTGCAATGGTGTGGCTCCACAAGTAATCTATAGAAGTAGATATATACCTGAAACTCTAGGTCAACCTTGATTGCACAAATTTAGTCCAATCTAATTTATCGATAAACTTATACTGTGTAGGTGGCTCCACAAGTAGTTTGAATGGAAGTATGTACTTAGTAGTCAAAGTTGTCTTGAACGTCCTCCACTTGAGGCCAATATCAGATATAACTTGAGCCCTAGTATTTTCATCCAACACAAATCTGGTCTATACCAAATGAATTAAATAGTAAAAAAGACAAATAGCTTAGTAAGGCACATATTATTCTAAGGTCTTCCAAAAGTAACAGGAAATCACATATTTATTTACCTTCATTGTATCCCATAAATCTCTTTCCGGTTGCCCTTCCCTAAGATCTTTCAATTTACGCCAATCACTAACTACGTTAAGTGGGACCATCACTCTTGCCCAAGCCCCTTCATAACCAGCTATTTTCCTGCGTACTTCTTGTGGTGTAGGCCTACCCTTTTGATCATACTTAACAGTAATTACATTTCCATCCCAATTCTTGGTCAACTCAAGCATTAAAGTTGTCCCCCTAGCTTTCCTTTTTTTTTTTTTAATGTGGGGTTCACCAACATTACTTATGTTGTCCTGTGATTCACGAAAATGCCTTTCTGGATCCATTACTAGCTGTGAAAAAAAAAAAACATACATATCAATAAATATATTGTGTATGTCATGGAATAGTAATACATACAACAATGCAATGCATAGCATACTAACACTACCACTAAGTGTGACATCAGTTCAAATAACCTATATATGCTTCTTACAAACAAGTACATAAGGGAATATTTAGCAATAAGAAACACTTACACAAAAAACACAATTATAATACATTTTCAAATATCAATGTCAGTCCAAGTCCCCTCAGCATCTTCACGAGTGTACATTGCCTCAGATTCATTTGTAGCATCCAATGGTTCATCCAATTGCATTACTTCATGACGAGTTTGATCTTCAATGCCAGCATCAAAGAGGACTTCTTCATTGTCATCAACATTATAGGTTCTTTCAGGAGTTGCTAGAGCAATGGACCATTTATGATTGACTGGATTAGGTACATAGAAGACTTTCTTTGCTTGAGAGGCTAAAATGAAAGAATCAGATTTATAACCAATTCTAGCAAGATCAACTATGGTGAATCCCAGCTCATCTACCTTAAAGCCAGTCTTGTTGTCAACCCAATCACACTTGAACAATGGGATTTTGAAATGACTATAATCAATCAACCATATTTCCACAATAACACCATAGTACCCTGATTCACAGAAAACAAGATTATTATCCTTTGCACTAGACACGTTCATCGCCGTGGCCACTAGACTTACACCACTATTCTGAGTGACATGTGAAGCATCACGATCCTTTGTGGCAAAATGAGAACCATTAATGGTATAACTATGATATTTTATAACATGTATACGAGGACCTTGTGATACTCATCTCAAGATTTCTGAGATGTTGTTACCGGTGACACGCCGATCTTCAAAAACCTGTGTTCCTAAGAAAGTTAGTCATATTTAGTAAATAGACACAACACAAGTCTTATGGTTGACAATTGTTACCTCGTTTTTGAGCCAAGAACTAAAAGAACGGTTATGTTCATCTTGTAACCATTTCTGAATTTTGGACTGCCGAGGAAATGTTTTCTTTAGGTGGTTCATGTGTCTCCTGCATAGTTTTCCATACGAACCGCATGTTAGCTCTAAAACTAGTGTAACGCTTTAATTTGTAAGTCAAGAAGTTAAAATACAATTACTCAATATAGGGTTGAACAACACTTGTGTTGTGCAATACATAACAATGTGCTTGCTCCAAGGACTTAGCATCAACTTCAACAAAATCACCTCCTGGAGGTTTCTTTCCAGTCACAATTTCAGGGTAAGTTTTATCTTCAAATGATGGAATTCCAACTGCATCCAATCCAGAGAAGTGCTCACTACAAAATTCAATCACTTCCTCCGCAATATAACACTCTACCATGCAACCTTCTGGACGGTAACGATTTCTTACTTGACCTTTTAAAACCGACATATACCTAAAACATAGTAAACCATTGATTACTTTAAATAATTTAAATTAGTAAATTGCACTTGAAGAATATTTAAAGTTATTCATACCTCTCAAATCCATACATCCATCGCAAACAAACAGGGCCCCCAATCTGGACTTCTCGAACGAGATGGACGGTTAAATGAACCATAATATCAAAGAATGATGGTGGAAATATTTTTCTAGCAAACACAAGGTGACCACCAGATTCTTCTGAACTTCAAGCAATCGAGGTACATCTACTACCTTCGCACATAACTCATTAGAAATGAGCAAAATCTGATAAGTACAACTCTCACATGTTTTGGTAGCACGGATCGTATAGCAACAGGAAGTAATTGCTGCATCAACACATGGCAATCATGAGATTTCATACCCCCCAACTTTAAGTCTTGCATAGAAACCAATGCTCTGAAATTTGATGAGTATTCATCTGGTACTTTTAACTTATGCAATGTTTCACACACACTGAATTTCTCTTCTTTGGATAATGAGAAACAAGCTGGTGGTAAGTACGCTCTATTCTGACTTACATCAGGTGCTAGTTCATCCCTTAAACCCATATCCTGCAAATCAAGGCGACTTTTCAGTCCATCCTTTGTTTTACCTGGAATATTCAGCAAGGTTCCAATAAGACTCTCACAAACCTTTTTCTCTATGTGCATCACATCCAAGTTGTGTCGAAGAAGCAAGGATTTCCAGTAGTCGAGGTTAAAGAAAATTGACTTCTTCTTCCAACAAATTCTAGCACCATCATCACTACCATCTTCCACTCGCTTCCTCTTCAATGAAGTCGATCTTTTTTATTTTTTTTCTTTTTCTTGGGCTTCTCTTTTGGTACTGGTTTCCCCCACAAGGTTTTGATTCCATTAACCTTTTCTGCCACTTCTTCACCAGTCAAAATCATTGGTGCTTTTCGAAACTCTTGCTCACCATTAAATGATTTTTTCTGTTTCCGAAAGGGATGATCTTCTGGAAGGAACATTCGATGGGCCATGTATACATTCTTCCTCGAATGTTTTAATCTGCATGATTGTGTCTCTTCGCCACATATGGGGCAACCATGATAGCCTTTTACAACACAACCAGACAAATTACCATATGCAGGGAAATCATTAATGGTCCACAACAACATTGCTTTCAACGTAAAAGCCTCTTGTCGGTAAGCATCATGAGCTTTAACCCCTGTATCCCATAGTGTTTTCAAGTCATCGATTAATGGTTCTAGGTAAACATCGATGTCGTTTCCAGGTTGTCGTGGACCCGATATCAACATCGTTAAAATCACAAACTTTCTTTTCATGTACAACCAAGGCGGGAGATTGTAAGTGACTAACATTACTGGCCAACAACTATACTTGCTGCTCATCGAACCATGCGGATTGACCCCATCCGCTGAAAGTGCTAAGCGCAAATTTCTTGGCTCTTGTGCAAACTCCGGCCATTTATCATCTACCAACTTCCATGCGGGGGAGTCAGCTGGGTGGCGTAACTTATCGTCAACCAATCTCTCATCAGTGTGCCAAGTCATCTATTTTGATGTCTGTACCAACTGAAATAATTTATTTAACCTAGGGATAGGTGGAAAATACCATAGAACTTTTGCCAGCACCCCCTTACGTTGCTTAGTCAGGTTCTTATTCACTTTGTATCTTGACTCACCACAAGTAGGGCAACTAGTTTTATTCTCATTATCAGATCCCTTTCTATAAAGCACGCAATCATTCGGACATGCGACTATCTTCTCATTGCTTATCCCATACACGAACAATGTCTTTTTAACCTCTTTCATACTTCGGGGCAGTAAATTATTATCGTCAGGTAGCATGTCTCCAATGATTCTCAACAACCGTGAAAAGCTTATGTCAGACCACCCACTCCTTGCTTTCTCATTAAACAATGTAACTACTGCAGATAATTTGGTAAACTTTAGACAACCTTTGTATAAAGGTTCCTCAGCCTCTGCAAGAATTCTTTGAAACTTTTCAGGATTTGATAAATACTGGTCACAAGCGGTCTGAGCCAATTTTAATGAGCTTGTAGCATCATCTGGGGGTGTAGTATCATCTGGGACATCACTCCCAAAATGGTGTTGGGTGGACCTATTTAAAGGCATACTTGAGGGAGCTTCACCAGGAGATGCTTCTCCATGCCATATCCACCAGTATAACTTCGATCGATACCATGGGAAAACATATGGTACTCAACATCCTTAGCTACAAATTTATTGAGATTCCCACATGTTTTGCATGGACATGGCATGGGATTCCCATCACCAAACTTCTTTTTGGCAAACATCAAAAAACTTTCAACCCCTTCCCCGTATGCAATAGAAAACCGATTCAATGACATCCAAGACTTGTCCATTTCTGAATAGCCCAATAAAATGCTACAAACAAGCAATAATCAGAAAGTCATTGCCATATAATGCTAATATTACAACCAATTAATGTACAGCCAATTAATGTGAGAGAGACCTGGGTTGGTGTGCACCAAACGAACTGAATATCCTTGTTTCCAACCTTGGTTATTCTCGTTCGGGCAAATCTTTCAGATTGGCTGAAGATTTGTAGAAATAAATCCATGGATAGAGATTCACCAAACAACAATACAAAAGCAACCAAGTTCAAAAATTCACAATTAAACCAGATACAAATATTTAAAAAAATTAACCCACAGAGAAGAGTAATGTAGATAATCCACAGAAAAAAAATGACTGACATTAATAAGATGAAATAAAAAGATCTAATGACAAACAAATGCCTGAGAAGAGTAATGCAGCTGCACACAAAATTTGATGACAACTGCACGGCCCCAATGAACTATTCAATAAGTTGGGTTTGTCACGAATAACAACTAGCTCAATAATTGTGTAGAGATATAATTGTGCGTTGAAGTGACTATTCATGTCCCACTTACTGTAAATTGTGCATTTGAGGATAACAACTAGCTCAATTGCTCCCCTGTGACTAAGAAAAAAAACCATCTTCCAAAACCCAAATAGACAAACACCTACAGTACCAACCAAAATCCCAAACCATAAAACCCAAATAACCGAACGCCCAAACGAAACCCATCTTCCCAAACCAAAACAAACAAAAACCAACAAAACGAACACCAGCACCAACCAAAAAGTGAAAACCGAAATAAACAAAACACCAACACACCCCATCCACGACATCTACCTCTCAGAAAATTGAATCAGGTTGGCTCACTGCTAGCCGTAGGAATAGTTGGGGGCTAGCCGTGAGGCAACCGCAGGGGTCATCGCAAGAGGGTGTTCTAAAAAACTTGTCTTTGGAAATCAAACCGAACTCCAACGGTTAGCACTGCGGCTAGCCGTAGGTGGACTGGCGGTTAGCCGTAGGTGCACTGGCGGTTAGCCGCAGGACGTGCTGAAAATCATCCTGAGAGAATAGGCTTCCTGGAAAGCCGACCGTGGGTCTGGCGGCTAGCCCCCTTACAAAACACCTACAGTGCCAACCAAAATCCCATACCATAAAACCCAAATAACCAAAAGCCCAAACGCCCAAACGTAACATGTTAAAACGGATTGAGAAACATTGACAGTCAACAGAAACTACACTGTCAAAGAGGCACATAAAACTTCTTCCTGGAATGAAAATTCTGAGTAGAGCTAACAAGCCCAAACAAATTATACAAGTTAGGGAAAAAAAAAACATAACCATAACCATAACCATAAGTACCATCAGCAAGAATCCAAAAATAAAAAAAAAGGAAAGAAAGAAACAACCATTTTGAAATTGAGATAGAACTAACAAAAAGACTAGATGGTTAGGAGAGAAATGAAAAAAAAAAAAAAAAGGGTGAAACTTTAATATCCCATGACCCAAAATTGCGAAAAAAAGAACTCCAATGTCTCATCTTTACAACCCAAAAATTAAACAGGAAAAAAAGGAGATAAAAAGACCCACTTATAAATTAGTAGCAAAAGAAGAAGAACCAACCTCCATTCATACAGATAGTAAGGGGCTTCTTCTCAGGATGCTCCTCTGCTTCAACAAAATAGTAAAAGAGACTCCTCCCTCTCTTCTCACCCACATTAACATACCCAGCAGATAGCAGAGAGAAAGAGAACGAGAGTGAGCGAGAGAGACAGGGAGAGCAGAGAGAGAGTAGAGAAAGCGAGAGTGAGAGAAGAGCAGAGAGAGCGAGTGTGAGGAGAGAAGAGAGCGAGAGTGAGAGGAAAGGGGTTATTGGAGGGAGAGAGGCGCTGGGAAGAGAGGCGAGAGTGAGGAGAGAAGAGAGCGAGAGTGAGAGGAAAGAAGGATTGATGGAGAAAGAAAGAGAAGGGAGGGAAGGAAAAATAAAAAGGAGGGAAAGAACCACTGAGCCCGCGCGGGCGATTAAGGGATTTGAAGACCGATGTAAAATCATTGGGCATATAATATCGGTTTCATAATAACTGATATAAAATATGTATATAACTGGCAGTTAGACGCAGGACGTGCTGAAAAGGGAGGGATTAAGGGATTTGAAGACCGATGTAAAATCATTGGGTATATAGTATCGGTTTCATAATAACTGATATAAAATATGTATATATAATATCGGTTCCATAATAACCAATATAAAATATGTGTATACAACCGATATAAAATATGTGTATATCATATCGGTTTTATAATAACCGATATAAAATATATGTATACAACCGATATAAAATATGTGTATATAATATCGGTTTTATAATAACCGATATAAAATATTACAATTAATATCACATATTTTTCTAACCGATATTATATATAGATTGATTCTGATCGTGGACTCGGGGGTATTCTCATCGCCCAAAAGATAATTTGAAATGAGAATAGCGAGGTTGTAAGTGACAGTTCTTTTATTTTATTTTTATTTTATGCTATCTTACTTTTTAAGTTTCCACATGTTATTAACCGTGGGGCCCATCAGCGGTGGACCCATGATTCTGATGGTTACTAAAAAGTTTTAAGTATCTTTTACTATTTTATTTACTCTACAGAGAAAACTCCAGGAATCCAAACTCAAGATGGATTGCTTTTGATGCCCTATTAAAAAATTTTCAACTAACCATTTATATCAAAATCTCAAGGTGTTAGTACACCATGAATAGTTTTCAATCATTAGGAAGCCTGAATTATTGTTGTGGGAGAATTCCTGCATTATGCAATTTATCCCAAGGATGTGAGAATTTAGATTTCATAGAGTGACTAAAGAAGGACCTCCAAATTAAGACCCTAGTTTAACCACATATAAATACAAGCAAGCTCAGCCCTAATGACGACAAATGTGCCCCTTCTATGAACCATCTATCCATGGATAAATATAGTTTTAAGATTGATTTTGATGGTAAATGGATGTCCATTCTCATGCAAGGAGTAGACAATGGCAATGGCACAGCGCTAAAAGGAAATTTGACACGTCAATTGTGAGGTTGTCATCAATTATTGTATACGGAGGTAGGAGGGTATTTATTCGATGAAATCAACAAATGTTCTTTTCCATTGTTTTTTCTTATCTCTCTTCTATAAATACCAAGTGATTCTTCTCCTTAAATCTCATCACCTCATTAGTGTTGCTTGAAACCTATACCCATCTGAGAGCACTACTGATGGATCACCTCAACTCCTTCCCTTTTACTAAAACTTCATGTTGTTTCCTCCTCTCTCTTCTTGCCTTTTCACTGCAGCTGCTTATGCTCTTTGAAACCACGCTCTCCTTTTCATTCATTGGGAGTCACAACAGTTTCTCATCAAACTGCCTGCATCACGAGAAGTTTGCCTTGCTTCAACTCAAGCATGGCCTTTTTATAGATTGTGGCCCCTATAATTCTTCTTCAAAGCTCGATTCTTGGAATCCAACCACCGATTGTTGCTCTTGGGAAGGCATCACGTGCAACGAGGCTACGGGGCATGTGATTGGACTTGATCTTTGTGAGCCTAGGGTTTCGATTGAAGCTTAAATAGACTCTAGCCTCTTCAGTCTTCGCAGCCTCCAAAAGCTCAACCTTACTTGGAACAATTTCTATCCTGACCCAATACCGTTTGGGCTGGGCCACCTCACCAATTTGACCCATTTGAACCTCTCATTATCACATTTTACTGGCCAAATCCCGTTGGAAATATCAAGATTGACCAAGCTTGTTTCCTTGGATCTCTCTGGCTATTTTTACAGACCATTAGGCAACCTAAAGCTCAAAAACCCAAACCTTACAACACTCGTTGGAAACTTATTCAGCCTCCAAGAACTCTTTCTTGACAACGTAAACATCTCGGGGGAGCATGGTGGCAAGTGGGCCCAAACCATATCCATCACAATGCCCAATGTTCAAAGGTTGAGCTTACGATATTGTGGTCTTCAAGGACCCATTGATCCCTCTCTTTTCCAGATTCTTGATTTGTCGCAACTCTCATTGGATGGAAACAATCTCTCCTCCATTGTTGGGTTTGATTTATTAGATGACACCTCTGCTTTGACATCTCTCACCCTTCGTGATTGTGGTTTGTATGGAGAATTTCCTCATAGTACTTTCTTGATGTCAAATCTACAAAAACTTGATGTTTCAGACAATCTACATCTCACCATTGATTTTTCAGAATTTCCTCAAAACAAAGCTTTGCAGGAATTGTACCAAGATGGCCAAGACATCCATGAGAAACTATTGGATTCCTTCAGCAGTCTCAAATCCTTGAAGGTATTATCACTTCAGAATTGCAAATTTTCTGGTTTGTCACCTTCTTCAATTGCAAAGCTCACCCAACTTGAGCACTTGGACCTTTCATCAAATAACTTCGGTGGTATGGTTCCTTCTTCATTCTCAAACCTCACCCAACTTGAGCACTTGGACCTTTCCTCAAATAACTTCGGTGGTATGGTTCCTTCTTCATTCTCAAACCTCACCCAACTTGAGCACTTGGACCTTTCATCAAATAACTTCGGTGGTATGGTTCCTTCTTCAATTTCAAACCTCACCCGACTTGAGTACTTAGGCCTTTCATCAAATAACTTCAGTGGTACGATTCTTTCTTCAATTGCAAACCTCACCCAACTTGAGTACTTGGACCTTTCATCAAATAACTTCGGTGGTATAGTTCCTTCTTCAATCTCAAACCTCACCCAACTTAAGCACTTGGACCTTTCATCAAATAACTTTTGTGGTAAGGTTCCTTGTTCAATTGCAAACCTCACCCAACTTGAGTATTTGGATCTTTCATCAAACAATTTCAGCGGTACAATTCCTTCATCCTATGGAGATGAGCTCAAACATCTCATTTCTCTTCATCTATTTAATAATTCACTTGAGGGATCTATCCCGTCATCTCTGTTTTCTCACCCAACAATATTGCAATACTTGGGTCTCTCTTACAACCAATTTAGTGGTTACCTTCCCGACTCTCATAATGAATCATCCTCAATGCTGGAGGAGATCTACTTGGAGAACAACAAATTGCAAGGGACAATTCCTAGGCTGGTCTTTGAACTCACGAAGCTACGGTCTCTTTTTCTATCTAACAATAACTTTAGTGGCACTATAGCACTAGATATGTTCAAGAACTTCAAAAACTTTTTAGATCTCGATCTTTCAGACAATATCTTGTCGGTCATTAATAACAAGAGTAGTCTCCATCTAATCCCCTCATCTCAAATGTTTAGTTTGTATCTACGTTCATGCAACATCTGTGAGTTTCCAAACATCCTTCAAAATCTCAATCAACTGTATGACTTGGATCTGTCAAAAAACAAAATACATGGTGAAATACCCAAATGGATCTGAAAGATAGGAAATGGAAGTTTGCAGCTACTTAATCTTTCCAACAACTTCTTGGAGAGCTTTGAGCATCCATTGCCTGAGTTTTCATCAAGTAGTCTAGAAATTATTGACCTTCATTCCAATAGATTACAAGGGTCGCTTCCAATCCTACCGCATCAAGTTTACTTTCATGACTATTCAAATAACAGTTTCTCCTCCATCATTCCAGCCACTATAAACTTCACTTCCACTCGATTCTTTTTTCTTTCAGGCAATAATGTCAGTGGAGAAATTCCTTCATCAATTTGTAAAGCACGCTTCCTTGAAGTCCTTGATCTGTCTAGAAACAACTTTAGTAGAAAAATTCCTACTTATCTTGGTAAAATTGGCAATTCCCTCAAGATTTTGAATTTGCAAAGAAATGCTTTTCAAGGCAATGTGCCTGACATGTTTAAAAAAGAGTGTGGTCTGAGGACACTCAATCTGGATAGCAATGAACTAGAAGGGCCAATACCGAAGTCATTAGCCAACTGCAAAACATTGGAGGTTATAGACATGGGAAACAATCGTCTAAATGATACCTTCCCATTCTGGTTTGATAGTTTATCGGATTTACGTATTTTGATCTTACGATCCAACAAATTTCATGGTCCTATTGCTCATTCCCATGCCAAAAATCTCTCATTCCAATTTCTGCAAATCTTTGACATTTCTACCAATTCTTTTGTGGGTATTGTTCCGCCAAATTTTTTTTTGAATTGGAAAATGATGGAAGGAGGAGGTGGTTTAGACTCGAGTTCCAACAACCAAGTTGTCAAGTACCGATCTCGATATGGCTATTACTATCAAGATTCCGTGATGGTGACAATGAAAGGGCTTTATTTAGACGTGGTTAAGATCATCACTGCATTGACCTCAGTGGATCTTTCAAACAATAGATTTGAGGGGGGAATTCCAAAATCAATATGCAACCTCAAGTTACTCCATGTGCTCAACTTCTCACAAAATGGCTTCGATGGCTCAATTCCAGCATCTTTGGAGAATTTATTACAGCTTGAGTCATTAGATCTTTCAAGGAATAAGTTATCAGGGAATATCCCTTGGCAATTGATGAGGCTCACATTTCTTGCAGTCTTGAATCTCTCAGAAAATCTCCTCTCTGGAAGAATACCACAAAGCCAACAGTTCATCACATTTACCAATAGTTCTTTCCCTGAGAACATTGATTTATGTGGATTGCCACTATCAAGAAAATGTGAAGATATTGTGGCTACATCACCATCAACCTTTAGTGGTTTTGGCTTGGATGGAGTTGGAGAAATTGATTTGGAATTCATGTGGATGGGATTTGGAATTGGAGTTGTATTTGGGATCGGAGTGATCTTCTGGACTCTAGCACTATGGAGGAGAGGAAGTAGAAAATACATGCAACTCATTGATAGAATGTTTGTTCATAATTTCTCAATGATTGCATCATATGTACACCGGTAAGATAACGAAGGAGAATACTTGAAAGAAAGATGATGATGAACTTGCAGTGTACAAAAGGAATGGAGTCTATTCATGGATGGCTGTGTCTTTTACTATCAATATGAAATTGTGAAGCATGTGTAATCAATACTTTTGTAGTTTATTTTACACTTATAGAAAATATGCAAAGCTATTTGTATAAAACCCAATAAAGGTAACTGGCAATTTTATTCAAGTGCGTTTTTTTTTTTTTTCGTTTTTTGAGGCCGTATCTTTTCTTAAAAGATATGCGACTTTTTCCTCTTCTACGTTTTTTATTTTATGTTTCCTGACTCCTCATCTGAAGCATCTTTATGCAAAATCAAGGAAAACTTAGCTCATTTTCGTGCTTGTCCTCGTGCAAAAGTGTATGCACCAAGCAGGTTACACACTATCAACGCATTCTTAATTAGGAAAAATAAAGAGTTTGAAAATAATTGAGATCTTATCTCAATTGGGAACTTGATCAGATTAAAGATGAGACTAAAGCATGATGATGCGGATAAGAAAAGGGAAACTCTATTTAAGAGGAAATGTAAGGATTCCTAAAACTTCTCCAATTAAAAATTGAAACACGATTGAAATATCAAAATCCCTAAAATATCTCTCAAAAAATTGAAATTGAAATTGATTTGAGATCCAATTTCTCGAAGAGTTTTTTGTATATTCCCTCCCTAAGGTTTCCATGATTTGTAAATAGGTCCTTGTGGTTTCAGTATTTGTAAATAGGCCCCTACTTTTTAATTTCAATACCTTTCATGTCCCCAAAATCAGGATTTATATTGAAAATGAGAACCCACCAAGAGATTTGTATTAAACTTTTATAAAAATGACATATTTGCCCTAGTATCCATTAAACAAAAATGAGCATATTATTATCTACCAAAATATCATTATTTATCCCAATTGCCAACAGTCTCTCTCAATAACTCTTTAATGCATATCAAGCCTAGTCATATATTTTAAAACTTTCATCAATTTAACAGTGGGTCGTGCTTGGATTGAATCAATTATAACCAATTATAAGCATAGGTATTGGTTATCGTTATGATCTATTTAGATTTAATAAAATAGAGCATGTATTGATAAAAAAAATGATTTACATATGGTTATTCTCTCCCACTAAATGTAATTATTAATATTACAAGCTTTGAAAAAAATAGTTCCAAACTTTTGAATCTATGCACATGGGGATAAAGAAAAGGGCGAAAGTGTCATTTCACTCTAAAGACTTTTGGTGGTTGGAAGGGTAGGACACAAAAGGCATTAAAATGTAAAGACAGGGGCAAATTTATAAATACTAAAACCATAGGGGCCTATTTACAAATCATCGAGATCTTAAGGGGGTATATGCAAAAAGCTCTTTCTCAAATTGAATTGAAATTAGAGTCCGATTTTGCATTCCATTGTAAAATTGAACTCTAATTTCGAAATCGAATCCTGCCGCTATAGTATATAATAATTGAATTGAACGGAAAAATGAACAGCAATGCACTCTGAATTTTAGGGAAAAATTCAAGTCATACATCATGTTAAAAAAAAGTCTATATATAGCTACATGTAGAGAATATCAGCAACACAAGTCATACTCTTTTGTTTTAGCGAAAATATAAGGAAATCTAATAATACATGACTTCTATAAACCGTCTTAACATTATTAACATGTAGATGAGCTTCTTTCTGATTGAAGTGCCCATATTGAAATGTGTTAGCCACTTGTAGTTTCAACCCTCGAGAAGATGAAGCACCTCTGATAAGCAAAGAAGCCACTTTGTCATGGCTCCGAACCCAATTAGTTGATAAATCGGATCCGGGGTGTGAAAATTAGGGCTAATAAAAAAATTCGCCCTTATTTCCCGAAGATTGAAGTCCGTTGTGAGGATTGTGTGGTTGAACCTCATTAATCAAATAACCTGCAGAACTTAACCTGTAATCGCATTCATTAATCTTGTATGGATATTAAAGCAAGTATGCATTTCGTCCCATTTATATATTTAAGTTTCGAAGACAAAAGACATATAAAGTTTATATATACATCATGACCAACCCAAAAACTGAGCTCCTGTAACAAAAGATATTCAAAGTAGAATAAGACAGGTCCAAAATATCCAAAAGATGAAATCTACAAGTCTATATAACAGGTGTCCCCATGTCTCGCTCACAGATGTCGGGAATGATGACGCTAACCTATGTCATCAGCACATCACTCACGTAACTCGTCATCCTCCCGCGACTGAGGATCCTCTGGGATCTGCTCGATGACTGGGTCAACGTAGATGGTCCCGTCTGCACACAAAGGAATATAGGATCAATAATATGTCGGCAAGAAGATAAGCAAAATATAATATTCATAATATGTTTCAAAAGAGAATATAGACAATTATATGATTATAAGATAACAAGGCCAGAAACTAGGCATATAAGCAAGAGTAAATATAAGAATCAATTAGCAATATAAGTCCTAGCAAGTTCTAACAAGAATAACCATCCATGTGATATGCAATGCGCAAGTAATATGCAATGCGCAAGTAATAGGAGGCTCCAAGGATGTCCTAGCCATCTCCCGGGGGTATCAAGCCGTGTTTGGACGTATGGTGAATTGAAGTAATGTGAGGTGAAGAATCAAATCAAGAGAGGATAAAATATAAGGAGTTATGATTGTATTTTGTTTTTAGTTGTTTGGTATGAAATATTTTTTGATTTTTTGTATATAAATGTGAAGCTTTTTTGTCTTTTAGTGGAGAAAGGAAGTTGCTTTTTTTACTTTTTTTGAAAAAGATAGAGATAATTTTGAAATTATATATGTACTTTTAATATGACCCCTTGTCTTTTCTTGTTTGGATAATAGAGGATTTACCTCACCTCACCTCACCTCACTTCACCACACATCCAAACATGCCCAAAAGTCCTGCTCTAGTGGAATCCAAAGCTACATACTAGGGATAACAACGTCATCCTAGTCGACCGCCATTATCCTGCGCTGTGGATGACGTCCTAGGCGACTGCGCACCCTAGTATCCGAGAAACCGGCCCACTCAATTGTCATCAAATTGCAGTTGGCCATGAATGCAAGATGATAATGATGATGAAAATGTGGCGTGACACAAGATCCAAGACAAGCACGAATGGCTAGAGTCCAAGTACAAGGCAATAAGTTGAGGGCTACTCTAAGTCAAGCCAAGATACAAGACAAGTTTCCACGAGTAGTCTTCATAACAAGTCTATCAACATGTGTTGATCAAGTACGAGCTGGCAATGTACCTAGGGATACCCTCTAGGTCCAGTCCAACCTAGTTCTAACAAGTTGTGCTACAAGTTGTACGGAGGTTCAAGAGTAGAGTGTACAAGGTAACCCAAGCTACGGATACAGGTTTATGTGGACAGCCATTATCAACAAAATGTGGAAACACTCAGGCAACACCACCATAGGCCTTCAATAGTTTTGGCTTGGACGGAGAAAAAGAAATTGATTGGAGATTCATTTGGATTTGAATTTGGATCAGTCGTTTGGACTTTAGCACTTTGGAGGAAGGGAAGTAGAAAATATATGCAACTCCTTGATAGAATGTGTGTTCATAGTTTTTCTAGTGATTGCATCAATTGTACATTAACATAAATAATAAAATTGTTAGTGAATGAGAAGGCATGAAAGAATTTTCACAATAACAAAAAGAAATGGAGTTCGACTCTTAGATGTTTCTGTAGTAAACTACCAACTAGAAATTGTGGCATGTGTAATCAATGTTTTTGTAGTAATGTAAAGTTGATTATATGAAAATTTAATGAAAAGCAACAAATAGTTTTATTTGGGGAATAAGAACAAGTACAAACTCTCAACCTAATTTCTTGATGTTTTTTCTATAGTGAAAGGTGGAATTAAAGACAAGATTTTTATCTTCTGGTTTGAGTGGGTTTGTTTTGTTTTGAGAAGGTTATTGTTTTAAAAGCAATAATAGATTATTATAATTACAATTATGTATTTGCGCGAAAAACCAACTAATGCTGCGGATAATGAAATATAAGCTATCTATAAACTACAATTACATGGTTCCTCTGTTGTAGTATATACTATTTCAGATAATTTACTTACAGATAAGAGATGAGATTACATGTGTAGTGCTCAGATAAAATAAATTCCCTCCTTTCATTGTACTCTTTACAGCTCATGCCAATAATCATCAACTGTGTCAACACTACCAGAGAGGGATCAGTTCTGTTTCAGCAGTAGTAGAGAGTGACTCATTATGCTATTAGCAATAGATAACTACTTTGACTGAACTTCGTCTAAGTGGGTCATTTGGGCTGTTGGGATGAGCTGTTGCTGTTGGGTCCATGGGTCCATGACTTTTATCACTCCCCCTCAAGCTAAAGGGTGGTGGTGGTCCCACCTTTAGCTTGTCTCGTATTCTACGAAAAACATCCTTTGAGAGGGCAAAGCTACCATACAGCGGTGCTACATCATACTAGCATATGCAAGTGGGTGGAGCCCACCTTTAAGAAATCCAATCCATTCATTGATTCTAACACCATCTGTGGGATATACATATAAAATATTTTTCAAATCAATAATATGCACACCATTAGATTAACTAAATCCTGAACACATGATTCAACTTCATTAACTCTCTCTCTTTCCTTATGGAAATAGAAGTTGGGCATATATTTAAAATCAACAGGTCAATTTAACGGTAGGCCCCATGAAATACACTTTGAGGTTATATATGCAAAGATCAAAATGTGTGTAAAAGTCGATGGACGGATTGGATTTTTTAAAGGTGAGCCCCACCCACTTGCATATGCGGAATGGCTTTATAAATACTAGTTGAACCTGCCCGTGCTTGTCCAATGCAAATTCACCCTTGTGTGAAAGTACTTACTTAGAACATAAGAATTTGCAATTTTTCATAAAAAAAACTGGACAATTCTTACTTTCTAATTAAAATAATAATACCATAATTTATTAATTACAAAGCCCTATAAAAGCTCTGATTAGGGGTGCACATTGGCAGTTCGGATCGGTTTAGAGGGGAAACCATCAACCAAACCGAACGCATCGATTTTATATTTTCTGAAACCAAACCGAACCACCCATGTGCTCAAACCGAACCGAACCTTACCTTGTCCATCAAATGGAATGATGAGAAACTATAATGAATCCTAAAATATATTTCAAAAGTTGTTTCAACCAAGAAAGCATACATCAAATGTTGGATGAACTCTTTCCATCTATCATTCAGTCATGTGATTGAATGGCTTAAGCCAGGTTCAGACAACTTTTCAGGCCAATAAGCTGAAGAAGTTCGAATTTTCTGGTAAAATACACCAACAAAATAGTAAGGCACGTACCTATTTCTCTACATAAAACTTGGACTAGACTACATTACTTTTTCCAGACCAATGCATTAACACAAAAGGAACTAGTTTTTTTTTTTTTGCTAGCAACATGGGTTCAAGTGAAATGTAACCCCAATTTTGAACTAATTGATATGGGCCTCTTCATAGTTCACTTTCTCTTAGGTCAGATCAAACTCCTCGGCAGCGCTAAAAATCCAATAATGCACACTTCTTGTTGAACTTTCATCAAACATGTAACATACAAGTAAAATATTACTCAAGATAATACATACGGTCAGTTCGGTTTAAGCGATTAACCGTGGGTTCAAACCGATAACCTATCGATGTAAAGCGGTTTCAATAATTTTCAAACCGTTGACCGAACCGATCCACATAAAATCGATCTGAACCGTCCGGTTCGGTTTTGCGGTGATACTGGATTTTTTGTGCAGCCCTAGCTTTGATGTGATGTAATGTGTTGTTCTGTTAAGTGCAATTTTGAAAACATGGGTAGAATACATGTTTTAAGCTTTTCATAACTGAGATTTTTTTATCGACAAGAAAAGTAAACTACAAAGGAAAACAATGCAAATCATTTTACAACACAAATGTAGGCACTTCCTTTCAAAAAAGAAAAATATAGGCGCTACCTCTTTGCTTTCTAACCTGAAAGTGCATCTGAACTTTTTTTTATTATTATTATCTGAAATGACTCAGGTATGTGCTTTTTTTATTTTGCTGAAAGGGTAATTGTATTTAAAAGCAAAGAACAGAACAAAGACTTTTAGAGAAAAGTCCCCAAAGAGATTACCAGAGGCAAAAGAACAAAAGGGAAAAGAGAAAGGAGCCAAAATATATATATATATATATATATATATATATATACATACAATGAGCTAGATAGAGGAGTATGAACTCCCAAAAAAATGAATCAAGCTTTTAAGTTGAAACCCATTGAAAGGCTTGGCAATGTGACCCAAGAAGACAAGTAGCAAATCTTGGTAATGTGTTTCTTTAGTTTGAAATAAAAATTGTAGAGATCAAAGAATATTACATGTGGGGATTTCATAAATAGAGAATCCATTCCAAAGAAAGAGTGACAATAATAGTTTTAGAATTTGGCTTTGTGTATGCCCAACTCCCATCACACCAGAGAATTCATTCCGAAAGACCCATTTGGATTTCTGAAACGTAGTTGTTCAGTAGTCAGCTCACCTTTTAATCTCTCTTTATAAACAACTACTCATCCTAAAGAACAAAATAATTGTGATTTACATTCATTAGAGTTCTCCAAACACATGATTACCATAAAGACTGTCTAGTTTAGATATACTTTATAGGCACCAATGGACAGAGAAGAGTTTTATCATCTTACAACACCTAATAAAAATTATATAGAGTTTAGGTCTCCTTGAAGAATTATACAAACCAGTATAGAATAGTAAAGCTGTAGAAGTATACTACTATCAAAATATAAAGTCTCAACTGAAACAAATTCCCCATTCTCTTTTAAGGAATTAATTTCCAAACAAGTCGATGTATCCATTACAAAATATCAATACATTTACCATGATCCGTAGTTCACCAACATTGCACCAAATATGGAAAACTGACCACCAAATCCATCCAGAAATAAGATGGCACGTTCCAAGAAGTAGGACATACATAGAAGTAAATAGAAGAGTCTATTTACCTTGGATCGAACTAACAACAAGTTCTATCAGAGGACCCACAAAAGCTCCTTGGAATAGAGAAGATGGTATAAGAAGACCAACTCTTTCCCTCTATACCATATATAAAACAAAAATTGCAAGTAAGCTCTAAAAGTAGAAAACACAATTAGAAGTTCACCAAACACTCTAATATGTAAATAAGCTCCAGATCATCAAATAAGAACTTTTTGTTAGAGTTTTCAAACAACCCTTAAGTTCCCTTATCTACGTCCCTCTTATATAGATTGAAATGCACTATCTTTGGTTTCTTCTCTACGAAAACTCAACAATATTTAAGCCTCCACACCACCCCAACTAAAATAAATAAGTACGGAAAAAATCAAGTAAAAATATTGATAAGCCCCTTGGAAACAACCAAAGGATGGTGGATTGGCTAAAGTTCAACTTCAGGGACAAATAATAGGCCAGAATTGACTTTTTATGAAAGTATAAGTAGAGAAAGCTGAAAAGAAATTTGTAATTTGTAATATGCTTTGAAGGCTTCACAAATGACAGGTCTGATGGCACAATCAATAAAAGTTTTTTCTTGTTCGGATCCTCATAAACTGAATGCAGGTAACTAGGTTTACACGTAAATGAAGGTTCACGCGTATGGATAACCTCAATTGCCCGGCTTTGTTCTGTCACAATGAATAACAATAACTAGAGTTACAGGTAATCTAACTATAAGGCAAATGATTCTTGAGGATTCAAAAATGGCCCTGATAGACAATAAGAGCAGTTTATAAAATAACTTTGTACCTTAATAGCAAATGAGTCAAACTCATTCATTTATTAAGTCAATCCTAAATGTTTGAGTTCCTAGCAACAAACTATTTTGGCCAAATAAGCCATTATCTTGACTTGAAGTTCTAGCAGTAAAATAAAAGGCCTTGAAAATAATGTCTGATAAGAAGACCAGAGACAACTTTTTAAGTAAAACATAATTGAAATATATTGCATTAAAGTAACTGTCAAATGTAAGAATAAAAATGAGACAGATATTCAAAATCAACCTCCAAATACAAGAACCATAAGATAACTGCAGATATAAGCCTCCCAGAAATATGATGGGGAAAAAATACTTGTGAAACAATAAGGCGGCATTAAAAGTAACATCGCAATTTTTTCATGAAGTTCCAAGAAATAACTATATTTCTAACTTGTGAATGAAACACAACCTGTTCAGACAACGCCTTTCCCACAGAAGAAGATAATCTTATCATTTGAAACTTTTAAGTAAAATTATGGTACTGCCTACCAGCACACATCTAAAAATTCTAGTATAACAAGAATAAACTCCTGACTGAGGATGAAAGCATGATTTAGAAGAGTAGATAGTGCACTTCTCACTAATCTTCAGAGAACTATTAAAGCACTACCTTCATCCAAACATTGCAAGAAGTTACTGCTTCTCATACATTTAAAAGGCACAAATCCTTTATTTAGGGACAAATTCACAGAAAAAGAGAATAAGGAAATTGAAAGTCCTTACAACTATAAATTTATGAATATGTTTAACTTATGAATATGTTAAACGACCATCAAAATGAGATTCAAGTAAATGGACGGATTCAAGTAATAGGCATCAGACTTCTACACACCAGACAGTCCTTTGTGAAATTTCACAAAGTTTTGCCACAAATCCAAAATTTAGAGGAAAATACTATTCATACCAGATATGAAGAACCTAAGAGATATCTGAATCACTGGGATGATGAAAGAATCTGAGGAAAAAATAACAGAGAGTGCTAGAGTGAGGATTTGGAGGAAATAAGAAAAAAAAAAAAAAAAAAAGTCTTCTCTGGATCTAGAAACCCATTCATAATTTTAGGCTATTCATCAAAAGAGAATCTACCTTGGAAACAGAAAATCAAGAAAAAAATCTAAGCAAGAAAAAAAAATCAAAAGAGAAGGAGATGAAGAAGAATATGGTAGTGATGTGTTTTTTTTCCAGAGATACTGTGGAGGAGATCGAAATCATACCTAGCTCGTGTCTAGGGCATTCCAGAGAGTAACGAAGCATCGAGAGAAGAAATTGAAGACTCGTGTTTATCACTTTGCAGTCCATTTAGCAACTTCGTATCTTAAGTGGGCCCACAAGTAGAGGGTGGGTGTGTAGAGAATTTCGGTTAAGCATGTCAAGCAGGCAAGACACTTTCTTCCCTTTTAGTATAAGGGTTATAGATATCAACTATTTGCTCACATGAGGATACAAAGTGGGTGACAAGTGAGCCAATAGCAACTTTCTTGCGGACAAAACGATAGTTAACATCGATGTATTTTGTTCATACATGAATGACCGGGTTAACTGTCAGGTATAGTGCATTGATGTCGTGCGCAAAAGATAATTGGAGGACTTTTGAGAAAAAACTCCGATATCCCCCAATATAGAACAAATCCAAGTGATTTCTACTACTGTTGATGCGAGCTATCGGGACTCTGCTTCAGTGTTAGACAGAACCACTCTGTTGATTCTTGGTTGTCCAAGAAACACAATTTGCACCAAGAAAAATACAGAAACCTGTGGCGGAGTGTATGGAGGAGTGGGCTCCACCCGAGTAGTATTGAAAAATATTTATGCTCAACTTTTTTTTTCTTTGCTTGCCTACTAAAACCTCAAAATGCTAATAGAGGCAGCATAAATACTTTTCAATACTCCCCCTTGGGTGGAGCCCCCACCTCAATAGAGCGCCGGGTAAGAGGACACCTTACCCGATCTACATCGGAAAATCCACATAGGTTTGATGAAAATCGAGATATAATTCGTAGCCCATAATTTAAAATCCCCTTTTATGTATCGAATGATTCTTTTGATGGCTTCACAACAACCTTCATTTGGCGCATCCATGAATTGGCAAACCAAATTGACGGCATGTGCTAATTCTGGCCGGTAAGAGTCTAATATTGCAAGGGGCCAACCAGACTTCAGTATGACGTACCATCAACCTCTACTATCTTGCTGCCATGAAGATTATGATTTACAGCTAATGGAGTATTTATGTGTTTTGAATGAAGCATTTTTGTCTTGGTTAAGAGATCTTGAGCATATTTATATTTTTTTGAAATGTGAGAGAAGAAAAGGATCAAGCAAATGACACTTAAGTTCTCCTTTGGTCTAGTTTGAATTCCTAGACATTGGCTGGGGATTCAATAGAACTGGAAGTTATCCAAAATGTTGGCCAAAGTTACCCTGGAACTGTCTCCTTAAGCCTTCCATAGCATGTTTTGCTTGGAAGTTGTTTCACAACAAACTTCCGACCAGCAAATGGGCATAGTTGACTAGAATTAAGTTGGCTTCAATTTACCTGCTTTGTGGATCTCATCAAGAATCAGCATACAACCTCTTTTTGGACCGTCTGTTTGCTAAGAACAGCCTTTTACCTCAGTGGTAAGAGGCGGCAATTCTCACTTGGCTATCCAGGGTTCTAACCTTGTGCATGCCACCTTCACTCACCAAAGGGCTTCACCAAGGTCTACAAGCCTCACCCGAGGGCAAAAAGAAATGTCCGTTTTGCTTCTACTGTCAAAGACTGGTTCAATTCCAATATTGCGGTCCTTCACAATGTTCCCGGTGCCTCCTTTTGGAATCACTTCTAAACCTACTCTTGCAAGAAAGTAAAGTTTGGGCTAGGAGCCACCTTCATCATCGTCATTTTAGGCCTATGGAAGACCAGAAACTTGGCTATTTTTACTGATCAAAAGTGTTTTCTCTAGAAACTACCATTTCTCTTCTAATTACTGAATCTTCTCTCTCTAAGCTAAAATATCTTCTTCCTTCTCTAGCTTTAGGTTTGGAGTCTTTTTTTTTTTTTATGTAAATTGATCTCTCCCAATTGTAGGTTAAGCCCTGTTTTTACAGGGCTATTGCTTAATTTGGTTTCAGTTTTTGGGTTCGGTCTGTATTTGCCCTTCTCTTTTCTATACAATTTTGCCTTCAAGGGGAAAAAAAAAAAAGAAGCTAAAGTAACATCTAAGACCATATATGAATTATAATAATTTCATCCTCTATATATTTAGGGTCCCCCACCCATACTTTCATGAGCTAAAAACTCTTCGTCTTTCTTGGAGAGCCATCTGTGAAGGTCAAAAGAAAAATCAGATTATGAAAACAAATTAGTCTCTACAACATATCAAAATCACATGACATTTAAAGATTCACATTTATATAACCTTAGGGTATATAATTGATGCATTTATTTTTTTGCGTAAAGGAAAGTGTAAGGATTAAAATCCTACTATAATTAGTATTGGCAAATTAACTACACCAAAAACAGCAAATAGGAAGGACCCAGAACTGTTCCTAACAAACACTGAAACGGTTTTAAACCACTACAAAAACATCATTAATACCCAACTGGATACTTTCCATGCCTCCAGCCACAACAACATCATTAATACCCAACTGGATACTTTGGGCTGCAAAGCATTGTTGCTGCAGAAGAGAGGTGAAACTGTCACTACATTTCTTATACCTTCAAAACGAAAAGAAATCTCGTCTAAACTCTAAAGATCTTGCTCACCTTTCGTTCCTGAAGAACAGACTTTATTAATAGTGGTGCAGACAACTGAGTTAGGGATTCCTGCACCTAAGGCAGCCAGCCTAGCAGGAGCCTGCCCCAAATTTGCACTCAGAACATTTCCAAAGAAGACCTCTTGTACAAGGTTGGCAAGAACATGTGCCCTTTTAAGAGCACCTAAAAATCAAAATGCAGGATTATCATAAAACCAAACCTTTCAATAATACGCCAAAAAGACACAGCATAAAGAAGATGAGATCTTACACTCAATTACAATAGAACCCAACTTAGTGGCAGGTAAAGAGGAAAGGGTGCCAAGGAATCCTCCCATCGGTGTGCATGCAACACCAACAATGCATACATCTGCCTAAGGCAATACATGAAAACTATCGTAACGAAATCACATAAAATATATAGTTAAAAATTCTAAGATAAGAAGAAAATATATGCCCCAAAGAAAGCAAAAGCAACCGCACAGTAGACAAGAAAATAAAATGGATTTTAGAAAAATGATAGACCACTAGAATAATAAATCCCAATAAAGAGAAGGGAGAGTGTGTTGTGTGTGTGTGTGTGTGTGAGAGAGAGAGAGAGAGAGAGAGAGAGAGAGAGAGAGAGAGAGTGAGAAAACTGATAGACCACTAGAATAATAAATCCCAATAAGGACATGCAGCAGACCTACAGTTTCTCTTCATCCTGCATAATTCAAATGCATTCTCATCCATCCCTATCATACTGCTAAACACAAATGTACCAGTGTAATTTAAAGAGCCTAGTCCTATCAAATCAACACAAACATGTAGTAAACCGGCACATGATTCAAGCTACTCAACTTCTTAAAATGCCATAAATTCAAAAACACGCTGAAACTACAGGGGATGCAAAATTGCAAATCAGTACAAAATTCACATTCCTCGAAAGAGATGCATTAATCTACAACTTAGCATATCATTGCTGTTTGCGCATTACCGTATATACAATTCATAGACAATGACAGGACAATCCAAAGCTTGGAAGTTGTTCTAGCTAGAAGATCGATCGATTACCCGAGAATAATAAGGCATATTGTATTCAAAAGATCATAATTTCATAAAATTCATAGACAATGATAGGACAATTCAATCTTGCGAGAGCTTGAACAATTACAAAAATGAGAAAAAAAAAAAAAGATGGATCGGTTACCTGAGAAGACACAACTTGGCTGAGAATTTCACCGTCGTTTCTGACCTAAGAAACAAACGGAACATAAAATCAATACACATTACAAATTTCTTGAAGAGAGAGATGGATAATTAGAGCTTACAATTGCGGCAGCAGTGTCGTCGCAGCTGGTCTCGATGCCGAGAATAACCAGAGAGTCGTCTTCGGGTCGAGAACTGCACGCGTTGAGAGGATTCAAAGAAGAAGAAGAAGAGAAGGAGGAGGAAGTAGCGAAGAAGGGCTTGAAGGGAAGAGTTAGAAAGCGAGTAGGGTTTCGTAGTCTCGAAGAGATAGCGAAAGCCCTCACTCGGTATGGGAAGGAAGCTCGCAGAAGAAGATTAAAACTAGGAATCGTACAAGAGGAAATCACAAAGGACGATAACATCTTCTCCTTTCAGACCTTCTATCGTCTGAACACTAATATCGTCTGAACACATACACCTGTGCAGTGAAGTATGAAGATAGCAAGGGATACCAGTTCAGTTTTGGGCTTCTTTCCTTCTCTTTAAAAATTGATGGACCTCCGATTACCTGTTTTCCCATCCCATGGCACGGGTAGGCCTACCTATGCCGAGGGATGTAAATGGGTCCTCATTCTCCGAGAATACTCGGAGTTTCCGACCAGTTAAAAATTGGATATGGGTCTTTATTTAAGTCCCACTAAGTAAATGGGTCTGAATCCCTTTTTTGGACCCGTGACCTAAATGGGTCTGGTTCGGTTCCACATTTGTTCGGACCGTGGACTCGGGACCCAATGCATTACCTTAATTTTCGATAATTTTTCCTTAAAATTAGATTTTTTTTCCATAGCATTCTCTACTTAGACCTGGACCCGGACCTACCACATATATGGTTCTGGTTCCGGGTCCGGTTCCACCTTCTCTTTAATGGTTTCGGGTCCGGAACTAAGAAATTAATTATGTCCGGGCCCATGGACCCGTTTACATCCCTGCCTAGGCCTCAACCCCCACAACAACAACAACAACAAAAAAGGCTATAGTTTTGGGCTTTTTTGTCTTTTTAAGATTTCAGCACCTATAAATATCCCCACCTTCATTGCCCCTCCCTATATCTCTAATGCTACCGTGCTCTTAATTTGGGCATGTTTCTTTGCTGGAATTCCTGTCTAGGGAATTCCTGAATTGCCAGACATAGTGGAATTCATGGATTCCCCTTTTGGGCTTGAGCATCCAGGAATTCCACCAAAATGCATAGGGAGTGGAATTCCTGGATTCTCAAAGGTCAAAAGAGACTTTCCATTTGGCTGGAATTCAGACATACTACTAAAGAAACATGAAATTTAAAAATTTCAGAGGACAGCCTGTCACATCATGTCCAAGAATTCCACTAAAGAAACAGGGCCTTAAGTTGTATCTCTAAGTTGATTTCAATTAGTTTTTCAAAGACTAAGATCAAATCAAGTTATCAAGTTATCAAGGGTAAATGCGCTCTCTTTCTCTCTAGGAACTTCTCAAAAGCTCTCTCTCTCTCTCTCAATTATCTTCATTGTCAAGTTGACGATTAGCTTTAAAGTTAGAAATTGCTTTTCAAAATTTTTATCAAAGTTGTAAATTACCAAAGTCGTGAATCTTATTCAAGGTAGTTATTTTCATAAAATTCTCATTTCGAGTTTTCATTGATGGTTGTGATTTCATTTTTGTTTGTACTAAAATTTAAATTTTCTTCGAAAAAAGATGCACGTGGGCCAGCTTGGCCATCCACGGCCCCCCACAGGGCGATTGGGGCTGTGGGTCGCGTTGCCGGTGTTGGGCCAAGCCCCTGCCTACCTGGGCGCAGCATGGCACAACCTGGCCCAGGTAAGCTAGTTTTAAAAGTGTTAAGTGTAAACAGTTTCACCAAATTGATAACTGGGTCAACTTTTGGGTAGGCCCAATTAGGTCCTTGACTCAAAACCCAAGTGTGTAAATTTAATATATAGAAGAAATTAATAGCGTACATTATATAAAATTATTGTAAGGAGTAATTACATAAGGTCAGGTCAACCTACGAGAGCAAACCAAGGTCCTTGGTCAATTGAGCTACCCCTTGAAATTACACACAATTATTGAAAGTATTGTGTAATGAAGCAAAAGTTTGCGTGTCAGGAGGCACAATGGCACAAGCATTTGGTAGATATTAGTGGGAAATTTGAGCAGCTCAGCTTGACCATATTAATGTCGCCAGAGCTCAGCCCAAATAACTTGTCGGTGAGCACGACCCAGATAAAACCTGAATTTCCTACTTCAAGACCAAGGCAGAATTCAAAATCTAGGCCCTGATTCAAGCCCAAGTTTATCATTGACGCATTCATTTTATATATATTTTCCCAGATCTCGTGCCACCTCTTCAAACATAATTGGGTTTAGAGCCGGGTCTAAGTATTTATTTTAAATTTATGTACGAGTAGGTGTCATGAAACCTAGATCCAAATCCAGCTTGGTTTGAGTATGAGTCCCATGAATCATTCGGATCCAAGTCTAGATACACAAAGGGATGTATAATGGGTCACTTTCGGTTTAGGTCCATGGTGGACCCGGACCCGTCTTGGGACGAGTTTCTTGGTTCTGAACCTAGAACTGATAAGGAGAAGGTGAAACCGAACTCGAAACCCCAACCATATATAGGGCGGGTCTGAGTCTTGGTCTGGGTCCAAGCCTAGGCAGAGAATGAAATGGGAAAAAAAAAATCTAATTTTGAGAGATTTAAAATTTTTTTGAGATAATATATCAGGTCCCAAATCGACGGGTCCAAACCAAGGTAGAACTAGAACCGGACCCATTTAGGTCACATGTAAAAACAAAAAAATGGACCTAGACCCATTTACTTAACGACACCTAAATAAGGACCCAAACCCGGTTTTTAACGAGTTGGAACCTCTAAATAATAAGAGAATCAATGACTCATTTACATCCCTAAATACACATGGTCTCAAATAAAAAATTTGCCTATTTTCATTTGCACAAGAGTGCAACTTGGAAGCCACCTTTGTAGGGGCAGACCCTGCTTGGGGCTGAAGCCCCTACCTATATATGTGACATGTTTAAAATTTTTAAAACCCCCTTGGAAATCCTAAAAATCATTATATATTTTTCTTTTACATTTGACCCTTCTTCCAATATCTCTTTTACATGAAGCCCCCCAAGTTGAATTTCTTGCCATTGTGCCTTTGGTATTGGGTCAATCTAAGCTCGTCATGCTCCACAAGAAGTTCTTTTTTGCTTCAAGATTCAAGTCCAACGTCAAGCTCAAGCAGAAACAAGACCACTTGAAAATGTTCTTTCAAGTAGGTAAGAACGGGAATGGTATTTTGTCGGAGTGGTAAGAAGTAACAGTTCTCATCTGACTACTTAGGGTTTGAACCCTAAGAATGCCACTTATTTTCTGTATCTGGGCATCCTTTCCACTTGTATGTGCTTTCTTCCAACACGTGCGGGCTTCTTTTTCTCTAAAATGAATTTTCTTCCTACGTGCGTGCCTGCAATCTCTTGGTCCGGCCCTGGGGTTAAAAAAATAGTAGGAAAGAAAAAACGTTGTCCTCGTGATTCACAAAAAAGTGAAGAGCTTATACAGTTCCAAGAAGCCAATGGGTCATTCTACTATGAGAAAGTAACATTTTATTATAATCTTAGTTTAGTTTTAGATGATGGGACTTGATGCCAATTGGCAGCGACTCTTACCCTGCATTATAACCGGTCAATTGTGCTTCAAATAGAGACTTTTGATAATTGCAAATATATTCGTACCCATTCAAACACAGCATGATAACAAGAGTTTTTCTTGTCATTTTATGAAGGGCATCAGCAATTCCTTTCGCATAGGAAGGGACAAAAATTGGAAGGCTTTGTGAATTGCTCTCTTCAATACACCACATTAATAAATCAAATTATACTATATTAAATTAGAGGGTTTTGAAGATAATTTTGGCCGTAACTTTTAATCTTGGCTGGGAGTTATAAACTCTTCATTTTCAATATGTAATCACTCATCTTTACTTTCAATGTGTAACCACTCATTTCCTCCACTTCATCTAACAACATTTTCTTCCTACTTTTCATTTTTCTATAAGAACTTAATTTCTATTCCTATCATAATAAACAAATCAGTGTCTTGAGTATTTCATGATTGATTTTGTATAATCTAAGTTTTTCTTCATAAATCAGTAAATATGTTTTTCAGTTATTGGTGAACATGCTCGTGCTAAGCAGGGGTGGTTGTGCTAGTTCCTAATTAAGTGAGAGCTCACCTTGTATTCTTTCGTATCCCCACCTTAAATTGACAGTAAGTAATTACTTTTAAAAGATCTAAATTTCTCACAAGGCTCACTTTTTATGGATCCAATTATTCCATAAGATGTGCGGTTGATTCATCAGCCAAAAAAATCTTGTTTCAAACAAGGTGATATTTACTGTTGAATTGGATTTTGTGATTTGATTGCTTTTTTCAAATGGCTCCAATCAAATGGTCAATTTCTCATAAATAAACTGTGGCGTGTTCATCTAATGTTCCATTTACATCCTTGCCATATAAATGTAGAGAAGAGGAGAGAATGGCTGTCGAGAACTTCAGCAGCACCTGACATGGAGCCATGGGCCCAGATTAAACATAAGGCTCAATAGACTCGGGAGTACTTTTTTAAGATGCCTAATTTCGCCGATTTGTCTGTCTTATTCTTAATCTACCCTCCTAGTTTACCCTATCCAACGTTTGACCACCACCAAACTGAGTTTGATTCCTCCATGGCTTGGACTCTGAAGAGCTTCGAAGCTCTTTATAGGGGGCCCACTATCGAAAACCCCAAACCGCTCAAAAAATGCTTCCCATTCATATGAGCCTTAGTCAAATTTAACTTTGGTAGAAGTTGGACTTACTGTTACATTGATCATATAAATGCCGGTGATTCATCTAAGGCGAGTCAAACTTCTATTGGATATACATTTGGCAATGGCCCTATATGAAGGAGAGCGTTTAGATTTCAATAATTGGGCCTCGCTGAGGAGCCTCACGACTTGAGTGCCAACACTGAGTATCCGAACTCCTACAACCTATCACTCACACATGGATAATGGCTTGAGTATTGCATGTTGGTAAGCACTAACACACATCAAAACCTAAATTTACAAGCCCAAGCCTAACACTGAACTCATAACCCAGACCTGCCCCCAAGCTTGTTTATTAGAGACTCGATCCCTTAGTTGGTTGCACGTTGGGTTAAAACCCATGTAACATTGACAATGACTTTTGACTGTCTCAATTTTGATTTTGACCACCTCTTTCAATTTTGAACAATCTTATTAGATTTTTTAAATCGAAAAATAAAATAAAATAAATCATTTTGCACAATGAGGGAATTGAACCTACAACCTATGTAAGAGAATATATTAATGCTGGCTATCACTCATGTTAGAGATAGGGAATTCATTTTGCACTATCCTGTTGGAAAAATGGATAAGAGCTACACTGTATTTGTCAACTTTGAGCCAAAATCTAAGTAGGACCCACTTATCATTTTTAGGTGGGAATATATGGGAATGTAATCTACCCATGAGTAGATTGAGAATATGTATCGGGTTGTTCTAATCCATTAAGGAGTGAATGAGAAATTGCTTTCTAAACACCCCGAACTAAATCGGGCTTGGGTTTGGGCTTGGGCTTGGGCTTCACGTGAGTTGGGCTTGGCTCGGTCCACTACTTCAGAGGTGTGTGCCCTTTCGTATATGAAATGGTGTGTCCCTAGTCCCAAGAGGTGTGTGCCGTTTCATATATGAAAGGTTGTGTCCCTAGTCCCAAGAGGTGTGTCCCAAGTGGTGTGTGTCCATTCACATATGAAAGGGTGTGTCCAACCCAAGAGGTTTGTCCAAAGAGAAGCATCTGTTCACTGAATAGATGCAACCCCATGAATAGACATGAAGTTGGCTATAAATATCATCTTGTCCATGCCTTCTTGCTCATTCCATTCACTGCAACTGCATTGCATTTGGGGCATCAGTCTGAGTCAAGAGAGAGTTCTACTACACGATTGGTTCGCCTGTCACTCAGTTTGTAGTGCTGCAACTGTGTGAGACTGATCATTGTATCCTAGGAGACAAACGCCGTTGAAGCTCGTGAGCACCATTGCGGGGGCGAATTTTGTCTTAAGGACATAGTGTCAAACACTAGCCTTGATCATTCTTCTTCTGCAAGTTTCTGAGATTCGTAACTCCAGCAACATAGTACTATTTTTCTGCCTACAAACAGTAAGTGATTCTCATTCGTATATTTACATTCTATTTTACTCTTTTATTGTTATTTGTGAGGAACTTTTTCCTGAATTCTGAAATACTAGTGCATGTACTCGGACTAACATGCCAAATAGTGCACTGCTGTCTATTTCATTGAACGGACCATGAAGCTGTGGGATCATCTACCATGAGTGTTTTTTTGGTAAAACATTCTGCCATGAGTTAGTAACATTTTTTTATTTTCTTATGAAACATAAGAAAGTGTGTTCCTCTAACTCAACTTTCAAATGATGATGGGAACTTGATTCCAGCTTGCCGACTTGACAAAGTGACATCACCCGGCATTATAGCTGGTGAATCGTGCATGAAAAAGAAAGTTTTGCCAATAGGAAATATATGCTGCACTCATTCAAAGAGGATATCATGAATTTTATTGCAATTCTATGAAGGGCGTCATCATTTGATTACTTTTGAATTTCTAAGAATCCCAAGCAATACCTTCCACATGGATATTAGATTTCTAAGGATCCCAAGCAATACATTTCACATGAATTTCTAAGGATCTTGTTGGTCAATTGGTTAGGCACACATGTGTATTGTTTATGAGTGTGTGCTTTCGGCCACTTTTAAAGGAAAAAAGAATGTAAAAAACGTTAGTAATGTTTATTTGTATCAGAAGCAATCCAAAAGTTTTGAGTTACGCTTCTTACTCCTTGCCAATGAGGGATAGTGGGACCCACAACTTACGACCCAAAACTATCTGCAAGTTGATGACTCGAATGTTGAAAATTCACTGCTAAAGGTGGGTTTTATTTATTTGTGAACATAAAACTCAGAGTATTATCTGAATGAATCTAAATTTGGGGCAACAGGGACAGGGCAATTTGTAAATACCCACGTCTTGTACCAAGTGGTCTGCCCAAGTCCCCCCTTTTTTTTCTTTGGTTCCTGATGGACTGTGGAACCAATGGCAGTAGTTGGCCCATGTCTTTACCAATGGCAAATGGAATAAAGAAATGGATTCTTTAGCTAAAGGAGTACTCTAGCGGTGGGTAATGTGCTACCTTTGTAATATTATTTAATTTTATCTTAGCAATAGATCAATCTTCAAACTACCTAAAAAGGACCCTAAAATCATTGAGGGCCCTAAATCCATTGAGGGCTTATCTTTTTTGTGAAGCTAGATAGCTAGAATCCTATTTGTATAAGTGGTTAAAAATGAATGACCTAAAGTGAATACCTTAAAAATGACCATCAATGACTTTAACTATTAATGAAAATCGAATCAAGTGAAGATGGAAAATTAGTATTGATCCACCACTCTAGTAGCTCAGTACCTTGGAATGAATGTAAGGGTCTAATCCCTATCTCCAACTCATATGTATTTTTGCTAAGGAACAGGGCCTGGTAGTTCGTGTATAGCCACAAGTGGGTTTTATTTATTCAAACATCATCGAATCAATAGAAATAGTTTAGGATTTACAGTTTAAGATTTAAGATTTAAGATTCAGGACCTAAATCGTTAATAGTACCTTTTGCTTATAAGTAGCATTCCACCTAACCTTTGTTGTCATGAGAAGGTGACAGCTTGGTTTGTTAATGTTCAAAGTGTCCTAGAGATACAGGCCAAACACCTTTAATATCTACTGTAAGATCTACTGAAATATGAATTAATTGGCCATTAAGACCTACTGTAAGATCTACTGAAATATCAATTAAAAGAGGAAAAGCAGACAACCAAAAAGCAACAACAAAAAGACTATACCAACTGTAGAAACAAAGGTTTTTGTACCACTGATATGAACAGTTGGACAAATTGTATTCCCTCCTTGGTATAGTGCCCCTGTAGCAGTGCTTAATTGCACAACAGTGGTGTTGTGGTCTTTGTACATGCACAACATCAATACTTGGCTTCTTGACTGTTTGCTTTCACTTTCATGATTTGAAACCCATATGTTCCAACCTTTGAAACCAGCCTCTGAATGTTTGACTAGTGTGAAGTATTTGTAAAATCATATGACTAATAAACACAAATTTTTTTAGGGATGTTTAGATGGCCGAAATAATGGCTCCATCTCATAAGGGTAAGGAAAAAGCTGAGACCAGTAGGGCTGTTTGGTCAGAAAATATGAAGAAGATTTTCTTGGATCTATGTATTGAAGAAGTATTGCAAGGTGGAAGACCAGGGTCAAATTTTAAAGCACAATCATGGACAAAGATTATCGAGGGTTTTAAGGTGAAAACCGGGCTATTGTATGGACAAAAGCAATTAAAGAATCAATGGGATCTAATGAGAAAACAGTACAATGCTTGGACAACCTTATGTGGGCAAACTGGTGTAGGTTATAACGAAGCAACTCAGACAGTTACAATGGAACCTGAGAGATGGGATGAATATCTAAAGGTAATATATTTTTACATTTTATAGAATTTATAGTATGTAAAATCCTCTTTTATATTAATTAACTAAATTTATATCATTTGATGTAGGGACACCGTGATGCAAAGATATTTAGGACTAAGTCTTTATCATTTCCCAATGAAATGACCACTCTCTTTGGTGGAACCCAAGCTAGGGGAGAAGATGCTTGGACACCGTCTTCAGGTTCTTTTCCAAAAGACTTGAGTATGCAAATGGCCTCTCAATTACCCGATATAGGCAATACTCAAAATGTTGTTGAACATGAGACTTATGAGGATGTCGAAATGGAAGAAATAATGCTAATGTCAAATGTGAGGAGTAAACGACCCGGTCCTTCACGAAGCAGGAAGAATGCTAAGATTAGTAAGTTTGATGAGAGTCTTGAGCGCATAGTCATTATACTTGAAGGAGAGAAGAATGAAGAAGAGAGGAAAGAGAAAGAGAGGAAAGAAGAAGAGATGAAAGAGAAAGAGAGGAAAGATGAAGAAAGGAAGGAAGAAGAGAGAAAAGAGAAACAGAGGAAAGAAGAAGAGATGAAAGAAAAAGATAAAGAGAGGAAAATGGAAGAGATGAAGCAAGGTCCTACAATGCAGGAATGTATTGTTACTTTAAAACTGATACCAAATATCAAAGAGACCTCAGAATTGTATTTTTTTTGGTACAAGGGCATTTAAGGATAAAGACAATAGAAATATATTCATGTCGTTTGAGAGTGATGATGCTCGCATCTATTGGCTGAATATGATACTGAAACATGGGCCTTGATAAGTTTTATTTGAATATAGTGGGATTTTTGGAGGAGTATGGAATCACTTTTGGATGTAAGAACTTAAGACTCATCGCTTTTGAATACATTGAATGTAAGAACTTCTGACTCGTCAATTTTGAATATACCAAATGTAAGAGCTTATGACTCGTCACTTTTGAATATACCAAACGTAAGCAACTCATCTTCTTTGTTTGTGTTGGCTGTGTTGTAGAAATATAACTTCTCTGTAAAAAATAAAATAAAATAATTGTTCCATAGATTTTGTTAGATCCCCATTTATGTTAAGGAAGATGTGTAATTTTAATGGCTATGATGGAGTGGAAGAAACTCTAAAGGTTGGATATGATGGATGAACTAACACTGGTGTGTTGAGAAGCCTGATGGTTTTCATATTACATTGGCATTTCTCATCATCATCATAGCCTTAATTTTTCCATATATAAATATATATATATATGAGGTCAGACTTAATGAGCTATACTACTAAATTGAGAGAGAGAGAGAGAGAGAGAGAGAGAGAGAGAGAGAGAGAGAGAGGCTATTTCAATATATCATCTCAGGCTAATTTTGGTGGATGGTTCTAGGGTCTCTGGGTGTAGGTGTGTGTTGGTGTGTATCTGCATGTCTTCTGCATGCTTAGTATCCCCAGGAATATGATCAACAGGAAGCACATTAGTAGGTGATGTCCAATTTGATGGTGTTGCATATGAACCAGAAGGTTTTTCTGGTGGTTTTGAGATCGTAGTAGGTCTGATTGAATCAACGGAGTTCCTCTGTGAAACTGAAGGAGAAGGTGTTTGAGTCGCGACCTGCGCCGGAGTAGTCTATGCGCCAGAGTTCAAATGTAGCATTAACCCAATTTCTAGATGTTGGGTCATGTTGTATCTATGTGTTGTTTGAAGCCATTTGAAATTGTAATGGAGAATGGATTGATGTGGAGTTTACACTTACTGAGGATCCTTTACAACCTTTATATAGACCAATAGGCATCCCTTTATCACATCTTAATTAGATATTATATGTTTTAATTGGAGCAGTCAACAATCTTTGACTCTTATAATTTCTAATCAAGAATCCTAAAGACATTGACTCACATTTTTCTAAACTAAAGCAAAAATCACAATAAAGCTATTGTCTAAGACAGAATTTCCTAAAATATGAAACTTGGCATGTGAGATAACCCAATGGCCTGAACTAATAAATCACTTAATTTTTGTTGGTAGAATTAGTCATTTAAGTTATGGACCCTCTTTGTAAACTGGAACTATGCTGGTATTTTTTTAGCCTTATTTTATAAGTCTTCAAGGATGCATTTGGCCCATGGCCTGCATCAGATTGCCGAAGAGATTGTGAAGCCAATTATGGAGAACAGAATTGATGAGCCATCAATGCTTTGAATGGCCATGAAGAAGATGAAGCATGGGAGTGGGATCTCTCAGTGCTTGAAGTTGAGGTTTGGTTTTGGTGGATGGAACTATGGATGCTTAAGAATCAAGAGGAGAAGAAAGACTCAGACGTGGACAGCAAAGGGAGCTTCTCCTTCTTCAACTAAGTGATTTTGTTTCCTCTTCTTCTACAAATGATTTTTCTGATGCTACTACTACTATTACCGTCACATCCGCTACCTCTGCATCTGCTAGCATTGAACATAAGAGTGTGAAGATCCCTTCTGAAAACTCTGTAAGAAGAAAACAGATCACAAGGTGAAAATCTCAACAAGCAAATGCAGAGATGAACAAGATGCCACAAACACACCAAAGATAAAAATAAAAAACACATCACTCAAATACCTTTCTCAACTTGCGTCTCCACTTCTTCCCAACTAGTGCAAAGATAAAACTCATTTTAGCCATTTGAGATCTCAATTTCATTCACTCTGTCTAGAAGTGTCATTGTTATCTTCTTTTCTAATCTATTCCTGAACTGTAATTCACTCCTATGATTGATCCATCAATCTAACGTTGCTGAGGATTGGAGATCAATGTCCTAAATCTAACCAAAGGCCTAGAAGCAAAACAGATCAAAGGTTAGCAGTTATCAATGGGAGAACCATTAACGAAGCGCCAAACCAGATTAAGGTCAATTTGGAAAGGCACAATCCAGAAGAGAATCCTTCCACCCGAGCCCACACCTTCTCTAAGGTGTGAGAAGGTATCACTACAGCATTGGCCAGAGTAGAACACGCAACCCCTTCTCACCGGAAACCGTAGTGAACCTCTTCTCAAATCCAAACCTGCACACCCATCCCATACACATGTAAAAACAGAGTGGTGCTTTGATATAGCTACAACATAAACAATCTTCATAAAAATCCATGGTTTCTACAGAAAAAGGAGGTTTGATTCAAGACTCATCACAGAAAACATCATCTAGTCTACTAAAAAAAAAAAAAAAAACCCTATATTATATGTGAGCAAGAATTATATATGTATATCATAACAAAAAGGTTTGCTATATCTATGACTATCTGCACCAATATTGCTAGAGGAACACTATAACATGGACATAAAATAGAATTGGCCCATAAATGTTCGACAGCGGACAAGGGCAAAACACCCATTGAATTTGAATTGGAAGATGACAACAAGAAATTGGGTCTACATTGATCTGAAGCATCCAAACTCAATGAAGAGTTCTTCTGTGGAACCATTTAGTCCTGTTTGTAGTGCATAGGCGCTGACAACATTAAGAATTATTATATCTAAGACAATCTTAACCATTGTTACCATATGGTTCTTTCTCCAAACTACAATCTTCCCCTTTAAAAAGCACCAACTACAATGCCTATGCCATCTCCAGAATTACACTCATGATTTAAAAGTTTAAAACCCTTTTCCACTTATATCTTGTAGGAAGGCTATATATATTAACCTTTGTTACATTACCTCGACTAACTCCAAGCTCTCTTCCCTATCAAAGTACACAATCAAAGATTCTAACTATAATTTATAGGGAGTGTTCTTTACCAGTGGCTACCCTTCATACTATGAGAATCCTTGCTTACTTCTTACAGCATATTTACGCCATTGATTAACTGTTTCTAGTCCACATTCTAACTAACTCTTAAACACTACAACCAGGTTCAATCACAACACATCACTTAAGGAAATATTATAAACTATTAGTTCTTCATTACCAACATCTGTGGCAAAACAAAGTGCTCTGATGTTGCTGACACAAGCTCACACATGAATCTGTAAACTTCTAACTGGGTCATAAAGCATTCTGGTCACTTGACTGACAAACCATTTTCTCTTACAACCTGCTCCCCGACCCCTCCACCATGTTTCATCCTCCCAAATTTGATAGCGAAATAAATGGATGGAAGAAATGGGTCTAGTATGGGAGTGGGATTTTTGAAAGATCATTCATTCCATGTGCTATAAAATTAATAATTATTTAAGGGAGCGCCACAGTTAGAAATGGGAATCAATCCAACACACACCTCCTCCCACAAGCAACCAACCATGCAGCACATCATTTAACAAGAATAATAAGTTTATCCTGCATAACTAGGGCTACAACTTTTTCTTTCATCTCCAGGTAGGTAAATAGCAAGTGCCATTGTAAAGTGCATGATCATTTTGAATGGGTTAGGTGCATGGCCGTAGAACACAGTTTAACAAATTCAGCTAGTGAGAGCTCCATAACCAATACAGTCTAGCCAATATATCAGTCTAAACTGAAATATTGGTCCTTTTGATATACTACAAAATTTATAAATAAAAATAAAAAATTTTAAAAAACAAACTTGCTCTAAATAGTTAAAAAAAAGAGTTGACGATCTTCATTGTGGTGAACACAAAGGAGTTTTAATTGAATTTCAAAAAACTGCCTATAAAAAATTGGTAAGGTCAAATTTGAAGAACTTCTTCAGGGATACATTCCCGTTTTGGAAAAGTCATAAAAATATTAGTGTGTTATATAAAGATGTGTTACTATCAAGAGAGTTCCTACAATTGAGAGTTATGGAATCAAACTGCAAATAGCATAGACAGTTACTGACTAAAACACCATAAACAGTTAAAAATCATGATAATCTCATAAGCAGATGAACAACATACTGGAGGACAGGACAAACGTTTGAACATTCAAAGAATAACAACCGAAGCCACAAATCAAAAAATAACTTGATGAGCAATTAAAACTTACTTGCACTAAGCTAAGCTCCTGTTCATTTTGTAGTCGAGCCATTCTAGCAGGTGATTTCCATACAAGCACTAAGGTAGCAAAGACAACACGGTTAGCCTGTAACCAGTAAGGCATCAATTTAACCATGAATATTTGATATAAATCGCACGTAAGTAGAGCACTTCAGCATGAATTTACAATGAATACTTGCCAATAGCCAAAAATGCATTTGCTATGTTGATAACCATCTTGTCAAAAAGAGCCAATCCAAGAAAAGTTATACAAGAACTTGCAAGCTCATTCAAAAGCATTACTTGAAAGAGAGAGAGACTGAGAGAGTACAATGGTACACTGAGATACAATTACACAGCATAAGAACAATGATGAAGTACAGAATTTTATTGGAGTACAAAATAAGATCTCATCAAGTACCAAATTAATTAGTTAGGCATCTTACAGGAAAGTCACAGAAAAACACAATCTTCACTTTTCATCAATGTTTGCATGATTTGGGCAGGTCACAATTATTTATTTTTTTCAGTACTGTCAGCAAGCACTAAATCAAGGCTTAGAAGAATACCATATTAAGAACTTGGTGATACCATCCACTTGGCACAAAATTAATTTCATTCTGTTCTTGAGTACATTTCAGCCAGATGGTCTGCAAATGTCATGCAATCAGCAGCTAGAGAGAGGAGAGAGAGAGAGAGAGAGAGAGAGAGAGTAGAAGCTAGTAATCATATAGAGATATTACCTTCTTAAAGCCTGGAAACTTTGTTTCAGAAACATCATCAAAAATATCATAGACCGAATTTTTCATGTTCCTGCATGAATTATATGCTTAACTGGGGACTTACATATCCTACATCCACAGCCTACAGTGTTCATGCCAATTTGTGAGTACAATATCCAAGCCGCTCCTTTGGATGGGTGTGTTCATAGGTTCCAAAATCAAATATAATGATTCATTGGATAAGGAGAAAAAAAAAGTTTATAACAAATCAATTAATCCTTTTGTCTCAATAATAATGAAAAACAGAGCATGAGCATCCAAAACCAAAGAGAATAATCTTTTAGGTGTGTGTCCCTTTTTATGTCTATTATTATAATTATTTATAAATATTTTTATCCCTATTATTATAAAAATTTACTTACTCAATTCATTATCTATTACTTGTAATTTTCAGCGCAAGTCACAGAGGAATAAAGAGAGCCGGAGCAAAGTGAAGACGCTTCATACATCTAGATCTCGATCATTTGCAGCCCAGTTCTCGATCATGCAGGCAGATGAGCAACAGGCTCCTCCATCTCAACCTGATTTATATCGACAGCGACACTATAGCAATAAAAAGAACAAATGGATCACAGATCATGTTGAGGAGACACATGTGAGTTGTTTCATTGACATGAGAATATTTGTTTGTATTATATAGTACTTTAGGTGAAGCAAAAGGAGTTTACAACCTATGCTTAAGGTCATTTTAAGCCTATCACTAGTTAAACATGTTGTGATGCAATATTGCAATTTAATAGCCACGCAATAGCTCATCCCATATTGCATTACCATTTAGCAACTTCTCTTTACTCATTGTTCGTGGCAAGGCAAGAACTATAATTATTATATATGAAGTGAAGTGAGTAATTGATTCCAATTTGATTTTGACTATTGAGAAATCCAATTTGACCTCTCCTTTTAAGTCAATTTTCATTCAATACTTAAAGCTTATGGGCCATACAGTAGTGTTTATGGGTAGTCCTTATGATTTTAAGCTTAATATGACGAAGTCCACCAAGTTGCACAGGGCACTCTTTGCTAGTATTGTAGATCCCAGTTTATTTCAATTGCCTAACATATATTAATTACATGACATATTTGAATGCTTCGATAATGCAGCGAAGAATGGAAGAGGCATTGTCGCAGCCTGAAATTAACTCTCCAGTGGCTGAGCAAGAGGTGATCGAGAATCTGCTAGGGAAGAGGGTCGCAAGGAGGCAAAGGTACCGCTCGAGGGGCCCATCATCATCTTCTACTGGTATCTTGATGTCTTCTGAGATAAGCACCCTACGGCAGCAACTAGCTGATTCGTTGAAAGCACAAGAAGATTTGAGAGAAGAGTTGCGGCGACAGTATGAGGACTCGTAGAAGCAAATGCAAGATCAGGCAATTGTGCAGGTTCACATGCAGAGTCAGATTCAGTTGTTGCTTTCCCGAGTCGGTATGGATGGTTTGGATTCCTCCGAAAGATAAGGATTTGATGGTTTTATGAATTGACATGGGTCATCCCTCTAACAAGTTCATTTTGCTCCTTACTGGCCGTGTTTCATGGCGTGCTTTGGATATTTGATGATTAGATTTTAGTTGAGATTTACTTTATTGAGATATTTGACTTTTTTTTACGTGGGATATTACATTTTATGTGGCATGGACAAGTTTTATGATTGGTTTTAGTTTATTGATGACACATTATTTTTTATTGTTACATGATGAATGTAGGATTATTTATTGTTTATTAATGCTTATGCTTGTGCAATGTTAAAAATGTAGATTTGAACAGGAAAATATTGTACAGGAATTTTTCCTAATTTTTTCAATTATTTCTTAATTGATAAGAAAAACTATTTCTCAACGCACTCTCTGCGTCACCAAAAGTAATTTCTTGACCTCGTTAGAGACATTTCTTGACACGTCAACACGTCAGAATATGTATGACCGGCGGTATGCGTGCGTCGTCAAATATGTATTTCGACGCTAGTATGTGTGTTGGCAAATGTATAATCGACGTTATTATGCGTCGGCAATGACGTAAATCTATTTCTCAACGCACTCTCTGCGTCGCCAAAAGTAATTTTCCTGCATCGTTAAAGACATAACCCGATGCTTCAACATGTCGGGATATGTATTACCGGCATTGTGTATGCGTCGTCACATATGTATTCCGACGCTAATATGTGCGTTGGCAAATGTATAACCGATGTTATTATGCGTCGGCAATTAGGTACATCTATTTTCCGACGCACCCTCTGCGTCTCTAAAAATAATTTTCCTGCATTGCTGAAGACATTTCCCGATGCTTCAAGACGTCGGGATATGTATTACCGGCGTTGTGTATGCGTCATCAAATATGTATTCCGACGCTAGTATGTGTGTCAGCAAATGTATAACCGACGTTTTTATGCGTCGGTAATTAGGTACATCTATTTCCCGACGCACTGTCTGCGTCTCTAAAAATAATTTTCCTGCATCATCGAAGACATTTCCCGATGCTTCAACACGTCGGGATATGTATTACTGGCGTTGTGTATGCGTCGTCAAATATGTATCCCGGCGCTAGTATTAGCGTCGGCAAATGTATTACCGACGTTGTTATGCATCGGCAGTTAGGTAAATCTATTTCCTGACGCATTTTTTGCGTCGCTAAAAGTAATTTTCATGCGTCGTTGAAGACATTTCCCGACGCTTCGACACGTCGGGATATGTATTACCTGCGTTGTGTATGCGTCGTCAAATATGTATTCCGACGTTAGTATTAGTGTCGACAAATGTATAACCGACGTTGTCATGCGTTGGCAGTGAAGTGAGGTTTGCCACTAAGTTCATTTTTTTGCCGACGCTGTTGGAATTGCCGACGTTTGGGACGACGCACCATTGCGTCGGCGAATGGCCCTTTTTAGCCGATGCTAAACATTATTACGTCGGGAATGGTTTTCTTGGCATTAGGTTGCCGACGTGGTGCCGACGCATTGTACTACGTCGGTAAAGCCTGTCCCAACGCAATTCTGATTTTTCCAGATGCGGTGACTGCGTTGGCAAAACTGTATTTTGTTGTAGTGAAGACAGAATTTCCTAAAATACGAAACTTGGCATGTGAGATAACCCAATGGCCTGAACTAATAAATCACTTAATTTTTGTTGGTAGAATTAGTCATTTAAGTTATGGACCCTCTTTGTAAACTGGAACTATGCTGGTATTTTTTTAGCCTTATTTTATAAGTCTTCAAGGATGCATTTGGCCCATGGCCTGCATCAGATTGCCGAAGAGACTGTGAAGCCAATTATGGAGAACAGAATTGATGAGCCATCAATGCTTTGAATGGCCATGAAGAAGATGAAGCATGGGAGTGGGATCTCTCAGTGCTTGAAGTTGAGGTTTGGTTTTGGTGGATGGAACTATGGCTGCTTAAGAATCAAGAGGAGAAGAAAGACTCAGACGTGGACAGCAAAGGGAGCTTCTCCTTCTTCAACTAAGTGATTTTGTTTCCTCTTCTTCTACAAATGATTTTTCTGATGCTACTACTACTATTACCGTCACATCCGCTACCTCTGCATCTGCTAGCATTGAACATAATGTGGCTGCCACCACAATTGCTGCTTATTCAATTCCTAGCTCAACCAATGAGGGCGAATTATCACTTTGGAGCTCTCTAGATTTCCCTCCCATCTGTTCTTTTACTTAGTTAAAAAGGTGCTTTTTACTTCATTTCCCCACTTTAAAGTTCTTAAAGCAATCAATGATTCAAGTTCCTAAAGCAATCAATGTTGACTAAAAGTTGAGATAACTTTCATGTACAACAATTTCGATCGCCAATGCATAGACAGCTCAGTGGCACAGGAATACTGATATAAAGGGAGCAACCTGGGGTTGATCCCCTACTCTCACAGTTGAAGTTTCAATCCTGTGCTGTTGAGGCACTCAGAAGGGACAAAAAAAAACAGCAATTTTCATGTTTACTGGTCATGACTGAATCTGATAATCAGAATGTAGCATTCAGGAATTTAAGAGAATCTTTTATTCGTAATGCTTACTAATTGTAACATGATAGTGTGACAAATCTCCTTTGCGTAGGAATCATTTTGAGAGTATTCAAAGTTTCTAATCCTGTTTCAGATATGAGATTTAAGTAGCAATTTGGTTTAACAGCTTCCTTTTGGTTATAATAAAACTAAGCTGATTTTTCTGAACGAGTATAAACCATATACTAAACAAGTTGCTGATGATAATAACAATAAAAATCCAAGGAGTTTGTTGTCACAATGTCACTACAATGCTTTATGTGAAGTACTCAGCTAATACTAACTGTAGTGCTCCCCTTCGCACTTCTGTCTTACAGGTGATTCGCAGCTTGTCATTGCTAGTTAATGAAATTGTTATTTGGGAAAGCATGATTATAACTTTTCCTTTTTATTTAGAGGATTGTGCTTCGATCTCCTTCTCATACACTTTCTGCAGTTTTAGTGTTTTTTTTTTTTTTTTACTTGATGAAATTTGTGCTGACTGTTTGCTGCTAGTGATCAATTCAATTGTGTGAAAAACGGCTAGGACAATGAACATTAAAATTGTTTCTTGAGAATCGAAGATCAAGGACATGCTTGGTTAATGCCAATTGAATTCCTAAGTATTTGTAGAAATGGGCTTTTACCATCAAAGATGCCAATTTTACCTGGACCCCTTCAGCCCCTTCCATAGGACCATGATGGAATTCATAGGCCACTGACCATGAACTTCTTTTCCTGAAGCATCCTGTATCCATACCCCAATAAATATTTGCATGTTATAGAAGGTAGATACCCCAATATATATTTTCATGTTAAAGAAGGTCTAAGAATGGTCTTGAATAGGAAATTGGGCCATAAATATTCATGGAATGGAACCAAATTTTGTGTCTCAATGAAAGTTAGAACTCACTTTTATGAGTTTTACATTGCCTCAATTAGATAAGAAATCATTTATAATGGATATCAAGTTGAATTTCTATTATAAATTACCCTTTTTTTTAAAGACAAAAAATGCCCCTGTAATAAGCTCTTATTTGAAAATTTACCAAACATATTTTTTCACATAGATCCATTTAAGTTAGATATATTGCATGTGTTACCAAACGGTCTACTTGAAAAGAGTCTATATCTCACAGATCTATTTCTCGCAGATCTGTTTGAGACAGATCTATTTCAAATATATAAGATTTGCCAAACAGGCTCTAATAGTTACATTTTTACTTTCTTCGAGAGTGTGATTTCAAACCAGCCTCATTTTTTAAAACATAGGTTCAAACAGTGGCTCGTATTGAAACTTGTAACGAGTCATAACCAGGGGTTGATGGACCTGCTTCCATTCTGGTTAGCAATCTGAATCCATAATTATGATTTAGCCTCTGAAAATCACAAATGACAAACCCAGTGGCCTTAGCTTTTGACATATCGATCTATTTAAAGCCAAAACACTCGGATTCAGTGGGATAATAATGATGATTCTTGCTTAAAATCAATGAAAGGTGTGCAGAAACTGGTGTGCTGCAGTCTATTCTTTCGTGACAAACCGGGTATTATTATGGCAAATTTTTAAAAGCCGGGCACTGCTCATATTTAACAATCATCCGAGTTATGTATAATATTCAATTGATCATGCAAGATTTGGAAACCGCTGCACTTTATCTCACCGTTAAGCTTTGGAATCCTACTTTGTTGATTCAAACGTATGGTTGAAATCGTCATGTGATGGGTTTGAGAAGCAACAACAAAGATAAGAGGGAGAAACAGCAACTCCCCTTGTGAATGGATAGATTATGTAGAAGATCTAATGTCTTAAGGATAGCATGGGGGTTCCTGAAACAGCGGGTCTACAGACCCTGACGCCCGGACCCTGGATGGGAGCCCGACTCCCCTGGGTCCGTTGCCCCTGGGATCCAACGGACCCCAGGGGAGTCGAGCTCCCATCCGGGGTCCAGGCATCAGGGTCTTTAGACTTTTTGTTCCTGAAAATGACCCTAGCTCAGTTTGCTAAGTTAACATATATACAAATGAATACAACCATTAAGTACGACTTCTGTCATGGGTTACGCTCTAATGCTGCTGAACAGATTACAAATGGCCAACTGCAGCCATCATATAGAAAGGGCATGGAAGGCATAAGAAATTCCTTAAAATTCTAGTGGATAGTGGCGAATTGCATTCATTCTTACTAAAAAAAATAAAAAATGGGTATTGTTATTTGTATCTCTGCAATGTTCCTCCTAAATCATTCATCTTAAATCAAACATGGATAAGCATCAGCTAAACCAACATCCATGAATATCTTCAGTAAAGTTGTCAAGTGAGGATCATTTATAGTTCCCGTGACAAAGAGTCATAGAACAACGAACTAGCTTGAATAAATATATTAGAATGTCTTCAAAATAATTATGCTTGGAAATCACAGAATTATGTGATACAACATTTACTTATAAAAGGGTCTCTACAGGAGATGACCCAACGACTAACACACCACTCAATGCTTTGTGAACCTCTCTAGTACATCAAAGTAGTCAGGGAAAGTCTTGCGAGTGCAACCTGGATCTTTTATGGTGACTGGAACATCAGCACATGCAGCAAGAGAGAATGCCATGGCCATTCTGTGGTCGTCATATGTATCGATTTCCGTCACATTCAACTTCTCCGGAGGAGTGATTATACAGTAATCTGGGCCTTCTTCTACCTCAGCACCCAACTATAGCAAGCAAGACAATAAAAAGTTATCAGTGTCAAAAAAAAAGTTTCAATCTGTATGTAGTATTACCAAGGAGCAAGAAGACACCAACCTTTCTGAGTTCTGTGCAAATAGCGATCATTCGTTCAGTCTCCTTTACTCTCCAGGATGCCACTGGTAATAAAACAGGTTTGGCTCAGATGGATATTGGGAATAGGCCAACAGGCTTGGAAAATTAGGAATGAAAATAAAAGTTGCACTAGAACAGAAAAAAGATGGATGCAACTAAATTGATAGTGGGAAAATAGTCCTTGTGGATGATGAGTAAATGAAACCTACTACGTTTATAACAACTTACCATCTCTTATGGCTGTTGGACCATCAGCAAAAAGTGCAACAACAGCCAAAGTCATGGCAACATCAGGCATTTTGTTCATGTTGACATCAATTGCTCGCAAGCGTTTCTTTTTGGAAGGATCAAGAGGTGGACCTGTAACAGTGACACTGTTCTCTGTCCAACTAACCTCTGCCCCCATTTGCTCAAGAACTACTGCAAATTTCACATCCCCCTGCATTAAGAGGTTAAACAATAATGTAAGATGAAGAGCAAAAGTGCAGATGGAGATTTCCAAGAGTGCATCAAACTATGCAGCAATTGATACCTGTAAACTGCTTGTCCCACAACCTTCAACAGTTACAGTGCCACCAGTTATAGCTGCGCCAGCGAGGAAATAACTGGCACTAGATGCATCACCTTCAACATAAGCTTTTCCTGGAGATCTGTTGGGCAAACCATCATAGTGATTACTGATTAGTTCTACCAATAATCTCAACACCCGGTTCACCAGGGCTGTCCATAGCAGTAAATGTCACACTTACTTGTACTTTTGACCACCCTTGATCAAGAATCGGTCCCAACCATCACCATGCTCCACTTTGACACCAAACCGTTCCATCAGTTTCAGTGTCATCTCAACATAAGGGATAGAAATTAGTTTATCAATGATTTCAATTTCCACATCTCCAAGTGCCAATGGAGCAGCCATGAGCAAAGCAGTCAAGTACTGGCTGCTGATTGATCCAGATAGTTTCACCTGCAAACAGGCACACATGACACGTTTAAATTGAGAATCAATATCCATCAAATGCGAATTGGACACGTCATTGCAGACTCCAACTATGCGTTAAGCATGACGGACACTTCAGATAAAATAGTATAATCATTTAGAATCATGGTCTAAATCTGATTGTATATGACATTCTTAGTTGGTAAGGTATTGTATGCGATATTCTCGGAACTAATTTGCGTTTATGCTAAGTAATCTACTACAAAAATCATTTTCGTATTAAGATGACTCATTAAAAGGTTCAAAGAAAGAAAGAAATTTTACATAAGTTTTTTTTATTGTTCCCGAAAGAGCCTAAGATTGGATACTATGAAGTTTAATTTGACAAACTTTGAAAAAGAAAATGCTCCTTGATGGTTATACCACAAAATTATACAAGATATGTATGAAGAGGTGGTGTGAGTACCTAGTGTAAGAACTGTGCGGGTGAGTCGTCTAAATTCACAGTTGGAGTTATATTACACCAATAGTCCACTTTGAGATCCTAATTATTCGTCTTAGTCATGGGCAACTTCGTAACAAATATTCCAGATGAAGTTTCTTGCTGTATATTCCTTTTAGATGAAGTGGTACTCATTTGTCAGACAAGAAAGCAAATAAATGACAAGCTAGAAATTTGGAGTCAAATGTATTGAACACTAGTAGATCAAAGACAGTATACGGAGTGCTAGTGGATATGAGAGTAGAGAATTGAGTTTTTAAAAATAGAAGATAACATGGTACCACGATGTCATTTGTTTCAATATCTAGGAGCATTGGAGCAACTAAAAACCAAAATGGAAGGTTTGAGTTAGACATTACAAATAGGATCAACGTAGGGCGGGCAAAGTGGAAATAAGCTAGTAGAGTGTCTTGTAATCTTCAGTTTCACTTTGATTCAAGGGTTATCTTTATAAGAATACAGTTCAAGACTTCAAGTTGCCTTGTTGTATGCAGTTAAACAAATGTAAGTGAGCATAAACGAGCCCTTAGAATCATGACAATTCTTAACACAAGGGAAAACACTTCCTTAATGCATTCACTATAATGACCGTGAGAGAAAATTTTCAAGAAATTTCATAAATAAAAGAATACAAGGGAATTTATAGATAATGGGAATACAATCCTGCCTATTAAGGGATCCTACATAGAATTTCCTTTCCTCTCCAAGAAATGATTACAAGCCAATCCCTTACATAAGTAGAATTTTTTCCCTCTCCTATTGATTAAATGTGAATCATCTTTCAATCATCTTGCTAGATCTTCTTAGAATTTTCTAAACTAAGAAAGTATATCCGGAAAAACCAATCCTCTTGAAAATTTGTTAGACTAAGAATGTAGGTCTAGGAAATTATTGGGAATATCTATACTAAGAAAGTAGACATAGTTGGGCTTATGATTTAGCTGACCATGGTTATGTCCAATGAGTCAGTCATTGATGGGCTTAGCCAAAAGTGGGCCTATTCTTGGGCCTCCTTTTTGTAGTTCTTGAAGCCGATGCATACATTATTATTATGATCACATGTTATGGGCCTATTGGCAGGTTCAATATATGTTTTTGCACAGCTATAGGTAGCAAACAAGGAAAGTAGAGCGGTTGGGCATGCCATATTCTTGAAGGTCCTACAAATTGTTTCTCCACCCATCTTCTAAGAAAAGGGAAAAAAAATCCAAGCAAATGAGAGGAAATTTGGTCTTGGAAAATTGTTTTCTCAGGAAGAATGCTACACCAAACATGAGACAAGCTCTACAATGACACCAATATCTTGTCTTGTGCAAGACAAATTTAACGTGACAGAAAAATCAGAAGGACATCTTTTTGGTTAATTAACTTAGCCAAATTTACCATGCAATGAGACTTCCACATAAACTTGCATGTCCTTTCTGCTAGGGCATGCAAAATAACATATGAACTAATCAATAATTGAACAGGTTTTGCTCAATCATAATGGAAGAATTTTGTTACCATCTCTCAACTTAATAGCAATCATCAATATCATGCAACAATATCTGACTAACCAAGAAAGAAATGGCTTTACCATCTCCAATCTTAATAGCTAGTATGATGTAAACATTGAAGAAAAATATAAACCCATTCCCTTTTCTTTTAATGGTCACCATGATAGTTGTGCCCCTCGGCAATTAGAACTTGTAAGACGACTTATATATTAGTTGTATAAATTTCAGGTTGAGTGGAAAAGTAACTCACACAAGACAGTCCCAAATAGATGCAAAGTTGAAATTAAAAATTGACGCAGTCCCGATTGGTGGATTGGCTTCCCTAGACTGCGTAAGAAATGTATATAACTATATGCATTAAATATCGAATGGCTGGACGGAAAAGTAGAACTCCCAAAACCAACCCCAGGTAGATAAGATAAAACTTAACAACGATGACAAGAACGATGATGATTAAGTAATGCCCAAAAACCGCATGAAAATTCTTGGCACCTAATACACTCTCTAGATATAAACAGAAGAATGGCAAATTTATCAGAGGAAAAAATAGCACTTTCTTCACACTCAAATTATGAGAACAAGTCATAGAAAGAGAAGCAGTAAGATCATGAACCGGAAGCTCATATTTAGAGTTCTCTATATTGCTTGCTGTAAGTTCCTACTCATACAGGCTAGAAACTTCCAAAGTATGTTCCTAAATCAGGGAAAAAGAGTATTCACACAATGGAAGAGATACTACTGCATGGAATAAAGTAACAGCCAGAATAAGTCACAAGGTATTTGGGGGTTATTTATGTCAGTTTGTAACTCCACAATATATGCCAATTTTCAAGCAAAATTTTTTGCTTCTTCAAGTCTGGCTGTAATGGAACAATTATCTAGACAATATGGAAACAAATCCAATAACATAAAAAATATTGCAAAGATTTGCAAACACTTAGAAGGTTAATACACTTTTTTTTTTTTTTGTTTATTTCCAATCAAAATCAATGTAAAAGAGTTACAACTCAATGTAAAGCTTACCTTGCCCCCGGGAAGGCCTCCATTTGCATTTACACTGACAGGAGGACAGTTAGTGCCCAACGTACAATCAACATCAGCACCAAGCTGCTTCAAACCCACAACCAAGTCACCAATAGGCCTCTCTCTCATCCGTGGGACACCATCAAGAATATATCTGAATTGGACAGAATAAAATTGCTAAGCTTTAAAAGTCCAGCAGCAAATAAAATACATTTACCTACATATTTATGTCAACATAAGTAAGCCTTGAAAGACCTTGAGTTTCCACCAGCAACAGTAACTGCAGCAGTCAATGGACGCATTGCTGTCCCTGCATTTCCTAGAAAAAGTTGAACTTCCTCTTTAGAATCCTTCCCCACTGGAAACAGGCCAGCGCAACCTTCTACAACCGCTCTTTTAATTGCAGTATCTTCTTCCACATTTAGTCCAAGGGTTTTCAGTGCACCGATCATGTAATGGACATCGTCACTGTTTAACAAGTTGTCCACAACAGTAGTTCCCTGACAAAATTGGAAGACCCCTCAGTTTAGATTAAGATTGTCCAAATGAACGTTACTATGAAGATGAAAACAAAAATCAACTCAACTAAATTCACAATTCATTTGAGGCATGGCATCCCTTTAAAGGTCATCAAAGAAACTATTGAGGACTTCCATGTAAACATTAAGTTAAAAAATAGAGGTATAGGTGATCATAAGATTAAATAATCAAAAACAGATCCCAAGGGAAGATGGGACACCATGATGATTTCTTTGTATGAGATATTGTCATCCGGCCCCAAAATATTATGTGAGCATGAGTGATTTCAGAAATAAATGGGACAAATCAGTTAAAAAGAATACACATGGCATGAAGTGATGAAAGGAGTGTTTGTGGATCAGCATACACAAATAATTAGAACCATTGGACTCTGGTAGCATTCTTATCTATGGTGATGATTGTGAGGCTGGTGATTAGGGATGCAACTTTGGGCAGACTGGGTCAAGTCTTGGCTCAACCCAAGCCGCAGACTAAATGTATGTGGCAAATTCAAACTGTAGCAAATTCAAACCCAACCTTAAATGAAACCCAAACCTAACCGAACAAAGCTCAACCTGAATTTACAAATCCCAAGTGCAACTTCGGGTTGACTTGGGTTGCACATTCCAAAGGGGATATGAGAATATACCGACTATGTAGCACAGTGTATATGCTACTCATTATACAATATATACGTGTTTTAACAAGAAAAATCAAAATTTCGCTTTTGTTAGGGTCAGATTATACAGGTCTGGGTTCAGCTCAAACTCAAGTTGCACCCCTGCTGGTATTGTCTGTTTCCTTGCCTTTGGAAAAATGGTAACATAAGTCCCAACGGATCTAAATTTCTTAGATAGCTGACAAACAAAGTTCTCCCAAACACAACCAAGTTACCTGGAACCAAATTTTAGAAAATGAATCTACCCATAAATCTGAAAAACAAAAGATCACCAGAAGAAAATCACATTTCCTTATACCAATTCCCGACAATGCAGGTTATGTAGAGTACTAGCTCTAAAAAAATCCACAGAACCAAAATTGGTTCAAAAAATGTGATTTCTATCTCATAGAAATCAACCTGGTTATAAGACACACTTTCAACTTTCATAAGAATTTAACTTGCATATACTACATAAGTCCTAACATCCACCCTTAAAAAACTAAAGCACCAATCTGATATCACAAAATTGGTCGAATTAATCCATGTTTCCATAATGAATATGCCCAAATTACTACAACTCAAATCACTGTAAATGTACAAGTGCGGAATATGCCAATCCAAAGAAAACGATACAGTGCTAGTTCTCTTCAAAGCTATACATCTGATGAGTAAAATCTTTCTGTTCTCATCTAAAGTTGTTCTGCATCACATTCATTATTTTTAATTGTTGGAATCAGCTGGTAATGTATATGTAATGAAAAAAGAAAAACAAAGAAAAATTCATACATGTGTGATGATATGATCTGTCTGTTAGTCAGTGTTACAACCAGCAATAATTAGATAGGTGGACCCCACTGTGTTGTTTTTTCTGGTACATAAAAAAGTCCAAGCTATCAGAACGATTAAATTAATCTACAAATGTGTAAGATCTGATCTTTTTATTATTATTATTATTATCATTTTTTTCACACCCATTCACACTACACATGTCCCCAACCAGCAAACAAATATCGGGGATCTTTCCATTATATAGAACCCGATGTGAAAATGATCTAATCCACTTCTCTAATTGCTTTGATTTCATTAATGTTACCCAATCTGTTGAAGTGAACATTAAATAAAGAAGTCATCAAATTTAATTTTTTTAATAGTTTTTCTTTTAATATTAACAATTTCCATTGCTGTTGTTATCTTTCCATTTCAATTTATCATTCTAGTTTGCATGATCTTGGCCTGCAGTTCACTTTTCCACTAGTCAATATATAACATCTGATCCAAAAGTACTGAAATTTCATAATTCCCAAATAAGTAACATATCTTTGAATGAGGAAATTGAATTCAGCCAAATGTATCAAGTTGGAGAAGAAAAAAGAACAAAGCTTTAATCGAGTGCTAATCTCAACATTAATCGACAAAAGCAATCCAATTTCCACTGCGATTTACAGAACGAAAGAGACGAAGAAAAGAGAAGGGGATAAAGAAAACAAGAAGAAGAAGAAGAAGGAGAAGGAGATCACCTCGGAGAGGGCGGCTAGAAGTAGAATTCGATTGGACAGAGACTTGGATCCGGGAAGCTTGACAGTTCCCGTAATCTCCTTGATCGGCTGCAACACGATCTCCGGCACCGTCGACGGCTTCTCGGCGGTGGCGACAAAGGCCGAGATCCGAAGAGAGATCCGAGAAGGAGAATCCTGGAAAACCCTTTGGATCGTCATGCAGCCCGAACCCGACAATTTGGGTTCGGATCCGAACCACAAGGAAGAAGGAGGTCCGGATAGCTTGAGGGTTCTGCTACGGTGAGCCGGGATGTGGCCGCCGATCAGGCCCTTGGCGATGCTAGCCTGCGCCATCTTCTTCTTCTTCTTCTTAGAGGGTCGAAGAAGTTGATGATGGAGAGAATGGAAATGAAAGGAGGTTTGGGCGATGAATGATAAATGGTGTTTGTGTTTCTCTTCTCTTCTCTTCTCTTCTCTTCTCTGTCTACCAACCACACCACTTTTTATTTTTTCTCACCAACCCCAAATCTCTCAATCTCAATCTCAGCAGGTGAGATGAGAAGGTGCGCAGAATAAGAGGCGTCTCTCTCTCTCTCTCTCTCTCTCTCTCTCTCTCTCTCTCTCTCTCTCCCCCCTATTTGTTGCCTTCCTCACCTACCACCAGGCAAGGCCCCAACTCAACTCCTATTATTATTATAAGAATAAGGGCCTGTTTGGCAAATCTTATATGTTTGAAATAGATCTGTCTCAAACAGATCTGCGAGAAATAGATCTGTGAGATATAGACTCTTTTCAAATAGACCGTTTGGTAACACATGCAATATATCTAACTTAAATGGATCTATGTGAAAAAATATGTTTGGTAAATTTTCAAATAAGAGCTTATTACAGGGGCATTTTTTGTCTTTTAAAAAAAAGGGTAATTTATAATAGAAATTCAACTTGATATCCATTATAAATGATTTCTTATCTAATTGAGGTAATGTAAAACTCATAAAAGTGAGTTCTAACTTTCATTGAGACACAAAATTTGGTTCCATTCCATGAATATTTATGGCCCAATTTCCTATTCAAGACCATTCTTAGACCTTCTTTAACATGAAAATATATATTGGGGTATCTACCTTCTATAACATGCAAATATTTATTGGGGTATGGATACAGGATGCTTCAGGAAAAGAAGTTCATGGTCAGTGGCCTATGAATTCCATCATGGTCCTATGGAAGGGGCTGAAGGGGTCCAGGTAAAATTGGCATCTTTGATGGTAAAAGCCCATTTCTACAAATACTTAGGAATTCAATTGGCATTAACCAAGCATGTCCTTGATCTTCGATTCTCAAGAAACAATTTTAATGTTCATTGTCCTAGCCGTTTTTCACACAATTGAATTGATCACTAGCAGCAAACAGTCAGCACAAATTTCATCAAGTAAAAAAAAAAAAAAAACACTAAAACTGCAGAAAGTTTATGAGAAGGAGATCGAAGCACAATCCTCTAAATAAAAAGGAAAAGTTATAATCATGCTTTCCCAAATAACAATTTCATTAACTAGCAATGACAAGCTGCGAATCACCTGTAAGACAGAAGTGCGAAGGGGAGCACTACAGTTAGTATTAGCTGAGTACTTCACATAAAGCATTGTAGTGACATTGTGACAACAAACTCCTTGGATTTTTATTGTTATTATCATCAGCAACTTGTTTAGTATATGGTTTATACTCGTTCAGAAAAATCAGCTTAGTTTTATTATAACCAAAAGGAAGCTGTTAAACCAAATTGCTACTTAAATCTCATATCTGAAACAGGATTAGAAACTTTGAATACTCTCAAAATGATTCCTACGCAAAGGAGATTTGTCACACTATCATGTTACAATTAGTAAGCATTACGAATAAAAGATTCTCTTAAATTCCTGAATGCTACATTCTGATTATCAGATTCAGTCATGACCAGTAAACATGAAAATTGCTGTTTTTTTTTGTCCCTTCTGAGTGCCTCAACAGCACAGGATTGAAACTTCAACTGTGAGAGTAGGGGATCAACCCCAGGTTGCTCCCTTTATATCAGTATTCCTGTGCCACTGAGCTGTCTATGCATTGGCGATCGAAATTGTTGTACATGAAAGTTATCTCAACTTTTAGTCAACATTGATTGCTTTAGGAACTTGAATCATTGATTGCTTTAAGAACTTTAAAGTGGGGAAATGAAGTAAAAAGCACCTTTTTAACTAAGTAAAAGAACAGATGGGAGGGAAATCTAGAGAGCTCCAAAGTGATAATTCGCCCTCATTGGTTGAGCTAGGAATTGAATAAGCAGCAATTGTGGTGGCAGCCACATTATGTTCAATGCTAGCAGATGCAGAGGTAGCGGATGTGACGGTAATAGTAGTAGTAGCATCAGAAAAATCATTTGTAGAAGAAGAGGAAACAAAATCACTTAGTTGAAGAAGGAGAAGCTCCCTTTGCTGTCCACGTCTGAGTCTTTCTTCTCCTCTTGATTCTTAAGCAGCCATAGTTCCATCCACCAAAACCAAACCTCAACTTCAAGCACTGAGAGATCCCACTCCCATGCTTCATCTTCTTCATGGCCATTCAAAGCATTGATGGCTCATCAATTCTGTTCTCCATAATTGGCTTCACAATCTCTTCGGCAATCTGATGCAGGCCATGGGCCAAATGCATCCTTGAAGACTTATAAAATAAGGCTAAAAAAATACCAGCATAGTTCCAGTTTACAAAGAGGGTCCATAACTTAAATGACTAATTCTACCAACAAAAATTAAGTGATTTATTAGTTCAGGCCATTGGGTTATCTCACATGCCAAGTTTCGTATTTTAGGAAATTCTGTCTTAGACAATAGCTTTATTGTGATTTTTGCTTTAGTTTAGAAAAATGTGAGTCAATGTCTTTAGGATTCTTGATTAGAAATTATAAGAGTCAAAGATTGTTGACTGCTCTAATTAAAACATATAATATCTAATTAAGATGTGATAAAGGGATGCCTATTGGTCTATATAGAGGTTGTAAAGGATCCTCAGTAAGTGAAAACTCCACATCAATCCATTCTCCATTACAATTTCAAATGGCTTCAAACAACACATAGATACAACATGACCCAACATCTAGAAATTGGGTTAATGCTACATTTGAACTCTGGCGCATAGACTACTCCGGCGCAGGTCGCGACTCAAACACCTTCTCCTTCAGTTTCACAGAGGAACTCTGTTGATTCAATCAGACCTACTACGATCTCAAAACCACCAGAAAAACCTTCTGGTTCATATGCAACACCATCAAATTGGACATCACCTACTAATGTGCTTCCTGTTGATCATATTCCTGGGGATACTAAGCATGCAGAAGACATGCAGATACACACCAACACACACCAACACCCAGAGACCCTAGAACCATCCACCAAAATTAGCCTGAGATGATATATTGAAATAGCTTCTCTCTCTCTCTCTCTCTCTCTCTCTCTCTCTCTCTCTCTCTCTCTCTCTCTCTCTCTCTCTCTCTCTCTCTCTCTCAATTTAGTAGTATAGCTCATTAAGTCTGACCTCATATATATATATATATTTATATATAAAAAAATTAAGGCTGTGATGATGATGAGAAATGCCAATGTAATATGAAAACCATCAGGCTTCTCAACACACCAGTGTTAGTTCATCCATCATATCCAACCTTTAGAGTTTCTTCCACTCCATCACAGCCATTAAAATTACGCATCTTCCTTAACATAAATGGGGATCTAACAAAATCTATGGAACAATTATTTTATTTTATTTTTTACAGAGAAGTTATATTTCTCTGTAGAAGCTTGACAGTTCCCGTGATCGAGTGCTAATCGAGTGCTAATCTCAGCATTAATCGACAAAAGCAATCCAATTTCCACTGCGATTTACAGAACGAAAGAGACGAAGAAAAGAGAAGGGGATAAAGAAAACAAGAAGAAGAAGAAGAAGATCACCTCGGAGAGGGCGGCTAGAAGTAGAATTCGATTGGACAGAGACTTGGATCCGGGAAGCTTGACAGTTCCCGTGATCTCCTTGATCGGCTGCAACACGATCTCCGGCACCGTCGACGGCTTCTCGGCGGTGGCGACAGAGGCCGAGATCCGAAGAGAGATCCGAGAAGGAGAATCCTGGAAAACCCTTTGGATCGTCAGGCAGCCAGAACCCGACAATTTGGGTTCGGATCCGAACCACAAGGAAGAAGGAGGTCCGGATAGCTTGAGGGTTCTGCTACGGTGAGCCGGGATGTGGCCGCCGATCAGGCCCTTGGCGATGCTAGCCTGCGCCATCTTCTTCTTCTTCTTCTTAGAGGGTCGAAGAAGTTGACGATGGAGTGAATGAAATGAAAGGAGGTTTGGGCAATGAATGATAAATCGTGTATGTGTTTCTCTTCTCTTCTCCACTTCTCTTCTCTGTTTACCAACCACACCACTTTTTATTTTTTCTCACCAACCCCAAATCTCTCAATCTCAATCTCAATCTCAATCTCAATCTCAATCTCAATCTCAATCGCAATCTCAGTAGGTGAGATGAGAAGGTGCGCAGGATAAGAAACGCCTCTCTCTCTCTCCCTCTCCCTCTCGTGTTTGTTGCCTTCCTCATCTACCACCAGGCAAGGCCCCAACCCAACTCCAATTATTATTATAAGAAATTGAGAGTGGACGGAGAGACTCGGACGGGACTCGACAGGAAAACGAAAAAAAACACGAACGCTACACAAATGATGGGGGAGTCCATTACCCACGAGATTCATACGGGTTAGTTAGGGCTGTCAAGTGTGGATTGGCCGGACTCGTACGGACCCATCGCCAGGGTCTGCTGAATGATTTCAGAGTCTAAGGTGCAAGGTGGTGGTACATGTAAGAAAACACAACTTACACATGTCAAATGATAGCAACTCATACATGAGATGGTTGATTGGGCCTCTTTGATAAAAAACTAAGCCGCGAGCCCCCAAATAAATAAAAAATGATGATTATTATCGTAAAAAAAGGTTTTTCTATCTCTGTTATACCTGCGTTTGGCATCTCTATTTTTAAAATCTACTCTTCTAAATGTGTTAAGTGGATAAAGGTTTGAAAAATTAGGGCATTTGACACTCACAACTACCGCCTATCTACTTTAGTGCCAAAACCTTTAAAACCCAATTACCCCAGTTCTTAGTAAAGGAAAAAAAATAGAGGTGGGCGAACATTTGCATTTTACATCCACATGCCTAGTTCCTCCCTTCTTTTATTTTTTGTTTTTAAAATTTACTAGAGTAAATCAAGATCCAAACCGTTTAAATTATTTCTAACATCAAAGTGCGCCTACATTTCCAAACTTCATCTGTTTGGATCATCGCCATTCACAAATCTCTATCTTATTCAATCTGAACCCTTTTCATAGGAAGCAGTTGTGCATCTAAGAATTCAATACTCAAAACGCAAACGGACAGCAGTCCCAGCATCAAAGAATTTAGTTGCGAAGGACGCCTGACTGAATTCTACAACATGAGGTTGGTGTTGACTTCTGACTTCGAGTTTAGTGGAAGGGATCTAAAAAGAATAGGAAGGAGTGCACCCTTGGTCACTCTTCCAGTCAAAGGAAATGTGTTGGTTTTGTTCAAAGTTTCCATCATTCAACAGCTATGTGTCCACACACACACAGATTCACTACAAGGGCCTTCTTACCTAACACCCAACTGGGCCCTGGGGTAGTTGAGACGCTATGGCCTATGGTTGGGTATATGGGTTGCTGAGATGGAACTCTGCTAGATAGGTGTAAACTCTTGTTTTTTCCTTCCAATTTATCTACAAAAGCACCAAACGGGTGGTTGGTCCCTAGAAATACATGATGCGGGAGTAGTTAAGAGTGTAAGTTGGATTGACCAGCCCTGGTGGTAGCAGGCCTTTCACTGTAGATGTAATTTGGGGTCGGCCCAATTATATGCTGTTAATCGCTCAAGTCGGACCTGACTGAAACCTATCCAAGCCCAGTCTATTTAGTTATCAGCCAAATGTTCCAGCCCGATTTCAGCCCACAGAACTGAAAGTTGGGCCAGTGTCAGCACGTTAATAGAATATATGTACTAAGTACATCTGTGTTGAATGTGATGGGCCAATCCGGGCCTTTTAAATGTAAGCCCTAAACTTTCTGCATAAAAAAAAAAAAAAAAAAAAAGGGGAAAGAGAGAAAAAGCTTTGACATTGTGTGACACTGGTAGATGTTCCAAACATTTAAAATGGAAGCAAAAATTTTTAATAACACCAACGGTACCAATAGATACCCAAAGTTGTTATACAAACTACAGTCTCTCTCTAAGTTCCTGAATTATGTTTATTTTTATTATTTTTAAAGAAAAACATCTATACCAATATAGGTAGGTTTTCTGAATTTGAAGAAAAGACCCTTTACACAAGGCTCTATACTTCAATCAAGATTCCATTCACTTCTTTAGCTCATTTTAACTGTGAAATTGAATAGTGACACAACTACCAGTTATTTTAACAGCTATTGATTTGGTTCTCTTTTTCTGGTTTATGATGTTGAACAGATCTGACCTCCTGACGTGTTTTATTGTTGAAGCTGTTGGCCTTTTGTGGCAGTCTCGTGCAAATGACTAAAAAGATTCCAGTAATTTTTCTATAGAAGTAACTGGCAAAGAAAGTGTAAGAGCTGTTCACTCAAAAGGAGAAATAGAAGGGTATGGAGCTGCAATCTGGTGTGTATGTCTTGTACGAAATACTATGTAGACTGCCTGCTGTGGGGCCCAACTAGGGCTCTATCAATCAAGGGGATGTAGGGATTGAAAGATCTGAATGCAACCTACTTATGTAAAAATTTTCGAGGTCATCCCATCTTCCAAATCCCTGTATTTGATGCCCTCAAATTTAACAATTTTATAATGCTTTTTTTTTTTTTTTGTTCAATCCAGCAGTCAAACCATATGGATTGGTGAGGAGACATTAATCACAGAGGCCCCATGTGATACATCCACGCCTGGAGATCGTCCAAAGTTAAAATATTTGGTCGTGACACATTTTTCTTCATGATTTTTTATTTTAAGGAGACTACAGCGTTTTTTTCTTTTAATGAACTCTTCATGTGCTTGTGGTCAGTGACTGTCAATGATCCTTCCACTGCACTGCACTTGAGATCTAGGTTCATGTGGGCCCTGCCACTTTTGGCTAATTGACCTTTGCTGTTCTATATTTTGTTTAGATATATACACATGCAAAGAACCACTTTAAACCACCAAAGATCTTCTACTTTTGGTTTTGGGGTTGGCATGCTTCTTGTTTTGCATGTTCCATGCCTCCCACGTGAGGCCGCCTCAGCATAATGAGAATATGCGAATATTAGATTTCTGCTCAGACTGCGAAATCTCTGGAATGGATCCTCATTCCTCACCAAACCAGAGGTGGCACCCTTCACAATGAAAGAAGTCACAAGAATACAAAACATGAAGATAAAATCTCTGACCTACACTCATTTAAGACTGGATGGTAGGAAATATGATCCCCACCCACATCGAAGCATGCTCTCATCAGTCATTGGTGACTCTACTCGGGACTGGACTTCACTTTCCTAGCAATAAACTTACAAAAAAAAAAAAGAAGCGTCGGACCCATTTATAGATCAACATCACCTTAGCCTAATTGAATGGCTGAATATAGAGTGGACTGTGAGTGGACCAATAACCGTATGCTGTTACCGTGGGCAGCCTGCCATAAATCCTTGTAGGAGCTGCCAATAGTGACATGGCGGACGTTGATTGGTATACTCAGATTAATACACCACCCAATCCATTTACACTAGCACTGACATCAACCAATCCAAACAAATCCCTTCAGATTCTTCCCCTGCAGAACTTTCCATCTTTGAAAAGAAAAACAAAAAAGGAAAATCTGGTGAACTTCTGTCAATTTTACAGAAACAGGCCCACTGAACCACTACACCAAAAACAGCGAACAGGAAGTGTTCAAAACCGTTCCTATGAGAAATAGGAACGGTCCAAATCCGCTGCTAATCGCCATGTTCCTAAACCATTGGAACGGCTCTAAACCGCGCCAAATTCAAACTTTAGGAAATGTTGAAAACCGTTCCAATATTCTTAGAACCGTTCCAAATGTTGAATGTTGAGACGGTTCTTAACACTGCCAAATGACCCTTTACCGTTCCAAATACAAAAATTTAGAATGGTTGTAGTCCTTTTTGGAACGGTCCTAAACACTTATATTTTCCAAAACCGTTCCAAATTTAGAATCTTGATAAAGTTATAAACACTTTCAGATTTTGTAGAACCGTTCCAATTTTAAGTGTCCCAATTAGTTAGTCTATTTTGGAACGCTTTTAAACACTTTCAAAATTTCTAAAATCATTCCAAATTCTAATTTTTGATATTGGATCAGTTTTTACTATGCTAAATGACAATTTGGAACCATCCCTAATTTAATTATTATTATCATTTTTTAAATAATTTCACCGTAATTTTTTGTAGTTGCCATTAAATTCATTTTTTTTTAAATCACAAAAAAAACCATAAATGGTAGCATTCACACCTGCACATTAATATCACACGTCATCTGTTACTTTATTTAAAAAATCAATGTACTAACTTGAATTTAAATGTGCAATTTACAATATTTAGAAATACATAACACATGACTCAAAATCAACCCAGAACTTTTGGAAAAGGTTTAATTCCTCCTCTTCCACCACCTGCACACACCCACTAGCTGCACCACCCTGCACACACTCACCTGCACACCCACTGCCTCCTCTTCTTTATTTCTTTCCCCCCTCTCTTCTCTCCTTCTCCCCTGCACCCATGCCTGTGCACGTCCCTCTCCCTTTCCTTTTCTTCTCTTCCTTCCCCCACTTCTCTCCTTCCTTTCTTCCTCCCCCTGCCACCTGTACCCGCTGCACCTCCACTGTATGCCGACACCATCACCATCTCCTTCTCCATTCTTTTCTTTCCCTTCTCTTTCTCGTCCTTTCTTCCTCTCCCTCACAACCACCCACTGCACTGCCATCACCACCCGGCTTGCATAGCCACTGTCCCAGCCCCCTGAACCCCACCTGCTCTTCATCTCCCCACCACATCCCCTTGCACACCTTCCTTGCACGCACCCACCTGCTGCACCACCCTGCACACACCCACCTGCACAGCCCACCTGCTGCACCACCCTGCACAGCCCACATAAATCACATAAATCTTTATACAAAACCTAAAGACAATTTAGCCCGCATTTTAGCCCAAACTGTTCATTCACTGTCTACAACATTATACAAAAAAAAAAGTCACAAAATTCATTCATTATTTCATACTGGTTGGTCATGGGATATCACTGCTTTTGGTACACTGCTTCCTGTCTGGAGTATCTCCCAACATCTCACCTTTCATTTATTTACACAATAGAAAGGGATAATTTCAGCCAACAGATAAAAATAGATCCATAGATGACCAAGAAGAAGAGAATGGGAGTAAAGACCTGATTATCCCAGGAAGTAGCCACAAGGAAATTGCCTCTAGGACTGAAGCAAAGGTTGGAAACAGAATCAGTTGGCAGCTGAGTCACCTGTGATGAGAAGCTTGATTCAATCAAATTCACAACATATTGTGTAAGCATCTGTTCCATGAAAATTTAGAGGTGGAAGTAAAATTTTACCTCGACGGACTTGTTTGGATTTGGATTTTGCACCCACAGCAGTGCTGAGGCCCGAAAGATTAGACATCAATGACCTGAAAATGAAAGATCCTGAACACAAAAAAGATGAAAACCATTTTTATTTGTTTGGTGCAACAATTTCCCATGGAAAAAAATCATTTTTTTTTTATGACTTGCAACAAAAAAGAAAAGATGGTGCAACAGTTACTATTTGATTTTTTCTCTATACAGCAATATAATTGGATGCCTGCTAAATACAATACAATACAATAATAACCACTGCTACTGATAGCTTTTCTCAGGGACTGGCCTAAAAAGAATTATACTATTAGTAAAGAAATTTTAAGTTCTAAAAATGCTTTAACTTCTTAAATAAGCACAGATGAACAATGCAAAAGAATAGATCAATCCAATGACTGGGGGACAGTACTGAACCCTGGAATCATTTGTGCAGTTGAGTAGATGCTAGAGTTTGGCTTTCCAGAACTTGAACCATAAACGCGAGAGAGGCCAGAGCTGGCAGAACCACCAGATGAACCAGGATGAACCAGGAAGGCCAGCAGTAACAGCATTTGAACTCTGGGTTGACTGATTTTGCCATGGAAACCTAACAAAATCCTAATATACAAGAAAGTAGAATATAAAGTAAACTGACATAAGCTAAGACAATTGAAATCAGAAGTAACTTTTATATCATCCAGATAGATAGAATATGTGCTACCTCATAAACTCGCTGTTGGGTATTGGACAACAATCAACTTATGCCAGTTATCTAAGCGTTTGCGGCTGTGACCACTTGGTGGCTCTGCATAAGTAGTTTTTATTAGTAATGTAAGTGCCATTAGCTATAGAGATTTGTTAAATTGATTTCACTCATAGTTCCCTCTACATGACATAAGCTTGGGCTTATCCTCGGGTTGCCTGAAATCAAACTACACACTTATCCCCAACCAACTAAGAGTTATAAAGTGTCAGTTCTTCATCACTTTCCACATATGAGAGTTTAATGCCCTGTCATCTCACCATGGAAATATGTTGATCCAAACAATCATGAACTGAAGTCATCTTCCTGCTATCCATTTTTTTTCTGGGGGAGAAAAGGATTAGTATATCAAACACAGCAAAGATCCAGATACAACATTAGCAGAGCAAGGTGACCAAATCTATTTGTAGAGATAAAATAAGTGCAGTTGGGACTGGAAAAGACAGGACATCAATCTTTAGCCTGAAGTTCAAAAATAAGAAGCCAATGGAACTAGGACTTTCCATACCTCAATAAGATGTAGGCCAATGGCTGAAGCTATACATGTTCGTGCAATAATACATCCTGTATTTCTAGGAATCTGCCTAGGACAACAAAAATCTCAGTGCCGGCCCACCATTTATTCAGGTTGCCTGAAATCCAACGACAGAAATTATGGTCCACAGAAATACATACACTGGAAGAAGACCCAACCCACAATTGTTACAACAGTAGAGTCCACTGATTCCAACAAACAGAAGTGCAAGTCCTTTTATGACATCACAGTATTACTTGAAACCCAGGAGATAAGGTTCCAGCTCAAAGGCTACAGATTTAACTGGTTACAACAGTCATTACTGATCAAAAGAAGTCTCCATTGATGCATACACTTACCTTCCATTTCTTTATTATTTTAACTTATTCCAGAGAGTGGAGATAATTCTATTCATTCAGCTTCATCAGCCAAAGCAATCAGCCGAAGGATAATAAGGACCCAAATGGTATCCCTTCTCATGCTACCCCAAACTTTTAGCATGAGGTCCCCTGTTTTTTAATGCATGTCATTTACTTTAAACACTATCCCTTCACATGTGACCAATCTCATGTGCCCCCACTCCAAATCTCCAATAGGAAAGAAATTTTGTCAAGTGCTCATTGATGATTATGAGGTTTGATTCATGAATGGTGGGCCCGTTGTATGATTTAAGAAATAAGGACATGCTAGTGAGACTCTATGTACTCTACATCTGGTAAACAGAAACAACAAAAAATTAAAATGGGCTAACATTAATCAAGGACATATATATACCTAAGGAGAAAACAAAACTCACACCATCACCTCTTTCTTGTAGGACTTTATCTTGAGGAACTTGGCTAATACTAAGAGAATTATTGGACATGAACTCACACCGTCACCTCTTTCACCTGCCCAATAACAACCCAAAAGCTACATAGGCTAAAGATTGATGTCCTGTGGCCTACAATGAAATATTAACCATTCAAAACTAATGGGAGATTGAATTTACAACCTAGAAAGACCTACGTAAGTTGGCACAGCAGCATGCAGATTCTCAGAATTCATGCACAGACACATGGTGTGACTTGTGTGATAAACCAGAGTCAAGAAACCTAATGCCGATGAGACTTCTACATGCAAGTCATATAAGGATTTTAAGTACATATATACAAATATAAATACACAAATGCATAAATAAATACAACCATATATACAAAAGGTAAGGTAAGTTTGACTTCTAGAGGCAAAGAAGAACCTAAAGAAGCACAATATGTATGTTAAGAATGCCAAGCAAGCAAAAAAGGCAAATAAAAAAAGTACTTGATAGAAGATATAAACCAACTGAGATAACAGTAAACTAAAATCACAATAGCTTACTTATTGGCTTCAGATGATGAGACATTGACATTTGCACTCAATGAACCAGATTTCGTGGGCTGTTTGTCAACCGAAAGAGATCAAATTAGAAGTCTTTTTGCAAACATATTCAAGTTACATTGAAAGCCCCCTTCCAGCATTTGCATCAACAGAGCCCTCCCCTCGCCTGTTAGAATGGTTTGAACTAGAAGTTGAAGTGAGAGGACCATTGGATACTACAGATGCAGTTTCCACACCGTCCATGTGGGGCATGTTTTGCATCAAGTTTCATCTGCTTCTCATCAGTGCTCTTCCTTGACCCATAAAATAGTTTCTTGATACCTGCAAGTGGATCTTCACATGAGAATATTAGCAATAACTTGTCTGACTGCTATTTATGTATTGTGGAATTAACAAAAAATAAGGATGGATAGCAATACAAAGATATCTTACAAGTAGACCAGCATTGATTAAGACTGATATATGGTCATCTTTCACTTTGCCTCCAACTGATAGAAGTGAATACTACAATGCGACAAAGAGTGCTAAAACTGTAAAAAACAAAAAACAGAGAACATTAAGGGACTTACTGAGTCATAGAGAATGCCACATGTAAAATTAACTTTCAAATCTTAAGTATAAAGTTTAAAATCCAAATGTTAATGTAATAACAAAGGTACAATTCAGTAACTTGGTCAATTAGATCAAGATTGTGCTGACAGAAAAAAAAAATTACACAATTGAGATGAATTGAGATCAAGATGCAGTACCTTATCAATACAGTTAATAATGAAATATTAGATGAATAACATGGAGTGTCTAATAAAAACTAACATCAATTCATTTTGTCCAGTAGAGTCAGGAGAATCTAAATTTGGTACCCAATAATCATGGGAGTTTCTCAATCAAGAATTTTTATGAGAGGGTGAGCGGTTGAGGGGAAAAATTAGATTACAAACCCTCCTCTAAACCAAGCATTTTGTTGCATTGTTTATTTAAAAGATTCTTACAGTTGATCACTTGATAAGCCGACAACTTGGATGGGTGAATGTCAACATTTTATGCATACAGGATGGTTAAAACATTCACACTCATTCACTCATTGCCCTTTTGCAAGATGTGTATAGTGGATACTTTTAGGCTTTAGCCTCTTTGAAGCAATTTTAGTAACGCCAATAACATTGTGGATCTAAGGAAGCTTGAAGGTTTCCTGCAGAGACCCATCAAGGAAGTTTGAAAATTGAGACATACATATAACTATTCAAGTTTAAAATTGAGACATACATATAAAAGACAAAGTCAATGTGGGTGCCATTTACATAGACTTAATGGCCACAAGCAGAGGAGCCGCATGTAATAATTCAAATCTATATCTTAACTTCCCCTTGTCGATGATATTAGATAGCATAAACAACTTCCTCTGAGCCTCATTCCATCTATGTTGGTTGCGTACAATCATAAAATGGATTCACCTACAATGTACGTGTCACTTAATTTTTCACTTGGAAATGGTTACCTATATTATAATTAATAGACAAAAGAATCTATAGTTGGTATAAATTATCTAATCCATTCTCAGAGAACTAGACCACCTTGTATTCATTGATTCAACAAATTTCAGTTAAGTACCTACCCTGATTATTTAGTACGACAGTAAAGCCTTAGCATTAACACCACATTCATCTCTGTAATCATCATCGCAGCCTTATCTAATCTATTTCCTTCAGCTTTTTAAGTTCTACTATTCTGCTCAGCCCTACTAGAAGCAGAATGGAAACACAGCTGTGTAAGAATACATGCAAACGTGTGCAGATATTGGGATCAGCTAGCTCTTATGAAACATCAGTTCCCTCCTAATGTGGATATGCCATGTTCACTATGTGAAATGAAACAAAGCTATATGAATTTCTAATCGCCCTTCTTTCCGACTTTGAGTCTGTTAACCCTCTACTCAATCATGTAGGCTAGCCCTCACATTTCCAAAAGACTACAGATCTCGGCATAAAGAAATCCCATGTGGGAATACATGTGAGATAGAAAGTCAAATCAAAAGCACCTGCTCATTTTCTTGTAATCTCTGAAACTGTAAAATACAACATCCAAAGACTGTTATGGTAAATGCCAGTGAAAAGGTGTGAAGATCAAGTGAAAAGACTATATATTTCCAACTTTACCGAGTAAATGCAAGTGAAAAGGTGTGAAGATCATTCCAAGTGCAGTTAACTTCTCCATTCACATCATTCATGTATTAAAGAAGAAAAGGCATATAGAAGTAAATCTTCAAGCAGAGTACAACACTTCCAGCCAATATAGCACCTCTCCCATACATCCTAAATATGTGAGTGAAAGCTATACATCACTTTACCAAATGATCAAGCCGTTAGTATTTGTTCGAAATGTTGACAATTTTGTCCTCTAAGTGAGACATAATGCATTTATTTTCATAAATATTAAAGGTTTGCTGGCTAGAGGGAGAATATATCTTCAGATATCTCTGCATATGAATTACAAACTTCCTAATAAGCAGTTATGTAACCTTTGCTTTGACACATATGTTTAACACTACCAGGTCTAATCAAAACAAGTGCCACACCAACAGCATTCATTATATCCTGTAAATAGTTGAACATAAGACTGCCACTCATAAGAAGAACAAAGAAGAAAAAGATAAAGAGCAACACACATTAGCTGTCTAATAGAGACAAAATAAAATTAGAGAACACAGTTGCATTTATCTGGTCATAGTGCTTGCTCTTTGGGCTGGGTGTATTTATAGAACACTAGTGTTGCACGTGCAATGTTCAAACATGTAGCTCTTCGACAATATGTAAGCAAATATCTGACTAAGCTGACTTTTATTAAACCTGAATCACTAGTGTTCTTCACTTCTGTCACAAGTGAAAAGCCTACATGATGCAATGATAACTAAAGGAAACAAAAGGATACAATATCACCAAAATGAGATTTCACTCTTTAGTCTTAATACTAAATAAAATACCACAACAATAAGAACAACCAAATACAGATTGTTGGGATAAGGTTTCAATGATGATGATCATGATGGATAATAACAGTAACAACAAAATACTATAAGGAAGATATTTATTGAGCATCACATAGTGATCATCAATATAATCACTATCCAATCTCTATAGCAGTCCTAATAAAAAACCATACCCGCACCATTGCTTCTCAAAATGGCATAGGCTTGAGCTCGTTGGAGATCACCCAGTTTCATGCCTACTTTAATCGTGCAATACGTGTTAATGTCCCAAGTGTTGAAATTTCAAATTTTAGTAGTTGCATTTGATCTCATACCAACTCCTTGAATTGTTCTTCCTTCTATTCATAGCTGGACAGAGTTATCACCTCTACCTTCAAATTAATAAACATATCAATCAGAAAGGGGGAAAACATAGTGCTCAATTTTGTATAACTGACACTTCACCCTAAAAAAATTCACTAACTGGAGTATCCTTGTGAATCAGGGGTGTAGATACTGTATTGCAAGTGTATAGCAATGGTCCATCATAATTAATAACAACAACTCACAAAATACAAGAAATACCACCTGACATGTAGAATCAGTAAAAAAGAAAAATACAGATTCTCATCAGAAATTAATATCAGTGGAATTCTGTGACCTATCAGATGAAGAAGGGTTGTGCCTTGAAAATCCCCAATTAAGTCATTCAAGAAAGCAAATACTTCAAAGCACAAAAGCATTATACCTTTGGTTGTTTGACATACAACTTGCACCTAAGTGTGACAGATTGCAACTACGGCTAAAACTTCTGACTTCACCCAATACACTTGCAGAATCCAGTGCATGATTGCTGCATACCATCTCGAATGGCAGATAGAATTGCAAGATGTGAAACAATGTGTATGCTGTTCAACGCATTCTCATATAAGCTCTTGAAAACCTATAGCCAAAATAAAAAATCCATACTGATCTCAATGATAATCAAAACCAGATCTTACAAAATCCTAGCTAAGATTCCACATAACACGGTTAATATCTCAAACCCTAGAGACAATAACGTTGAAATGAAAAGCATCATGAATGAGATTTGCTAAGATCTAGCAAAGATTCAAGAAAGAAGATCAGCAGAGAGATATCTGCAACTTACCAGCAGCAGCAGAAGCTGATCGAATAGAGAGAGGTAGAACCTTCCAGAAATTGCGATTTCAGGGTCCAAAGCCCCAATCTCCAAAAAAGCTCCAATATGAGAAACCGTAACCTCCAAAAAAAAAAATCCAGTAGGAGAAACAGGGAGTTATGACTAGGAAGACGTGCAACTGTCCAAGTTGAGGGCGGAGCCGTTGAGGAGGCTGAGAATGTCGGGTGGTGGTAGCGCTGGATTTGCCGGATTTGGGTGTGTTACGGGAGATGGGAGATGGTTTGTGGGAGATGGGTTCGCTGGATTCGCCGGATTTGGGTTGTGGGAGATGGGAGAGAGAGGGAGGATGAGCCTATCGAGATTCTTGAAGAAGTGAATGGAATGGAAGGAGATGGGAATGGCACGAGCAACTTTGCTTGAAGAAGTGAATGGAACAGAATGAGTGAAATGGCGCGAGTAAAGAAATGGAGGGAACGAGTGAATATAATGGAGGGAACGCTAAATGAGATGGTTTTAGTAGTATGTACTTAACATCTGAAACGGCTTTTTCACTTAAAACGGATTAAAACCGCTTCAAATTACAAACGGATGGCGACCGCTCCAAACCACCGTCTCTAATCTCCATTTTTGGTGTAGTGAACACTTGTTTAGTTCTGCCCTTTCAGTCAACAGAAATTTTCAGAAGCATACCCCCCTGAACACTTGTTCAGTTGTTTCCGCCCAAAAATGGAAAAAGAAAAAAAAAAATTCAATTTTCACTGCCTAGTTTTCAGTCAACAGAAATAAATGGTGCAGAGAAGCAGAGCCCCTCTGTTTAATTAACATACAAACAAACATTTGAAAGCACCTACCAAATATCTCTAGATACCATGATTTTATGTGAGATTAGAAGGTAATGAAGATAACCATTAAATTCTCCTTAAAAACACTCAAAATTAAATAGATCAAAGAGTGTACACTTTCATGAAACCATCAATCAGACTCCCAATTCAATGGGCAGAAGTGGAAAGAAACTTTATTGTAATCCAGAGGCCGCAACCTAAAATCTCTTAAAAAAACTCACCTTGGCCACGGTATTTCAAACTTGAAGCAAGGCCTAAAATTCAAATACTGAATCATTTAACATGGCAAGAGGTTTTTAATCTGAACTAGCCTAACTTATAGTGATTTAGCTACTGCAATCACATTCTCCACTGTAAGACCGAACTCCTTGTATATCCTTCCTGCAGGCGCACTTGCCCCGAACCGGTCGATTCCAATCGCCTTGCCCTTGCTTCCAATAATCTTCGCCCACCCGAAAGTGGTGCCTGCCTCAATGCTAACTCTGGCAGAGACAGCAGCAGGGAGGACACTTTCCTTATAAGCATCCGACTGTTCATCAAACAGCTCCCAGGAAACAAGGGAGACAACTCGGACCTTCTTCCCTTCTTTCCTGAGCTCTTCTGCAGCTTTGGCGGCAATCTCCAATTCTGAACCAGTACCAATCAGGATAAGCCCCGGATTGTTACCAGAGGAATTGTCGGAGATGATAATACCTCCTTTCTCAACTCCTTCAATGGATGTTCCTGGAAGCTGAGCCAGCTTCTGACGGGAGAGAGCAAGGACAGATGGTCTCTTTCTGTTAACAACTGCAACCTTGTATGCACCAGCAGTTTCATTCCCATCAGCGGGGCGGAGCATTAGAATGTTGGGCATTGCTCTGAAACTTGCCAAATGCTCAATTGGTTGATGTGTCGGCCCATCCTCTCCAAGCCCGATTGAGTCATGGGTCATCACATAGATAACTCCAGCCTCGCACAAGGCAGAGATCCTCATGGCAGCTCTCATGTAGCCTGTGAAGACAGAGAAAGTAGCACAGTATGGAATTAGGCCAGGGGTGTGGAGGGCAATTCCATTGCAGATGGCACCCATTCCGTGTTCCCTTACTCCGAAGCGGACATTACGCTCTTGGGGTGTGTCCTTCTGGAAGTTGCCGAACATTTTCAATAAGGTCATGTTAGAAGATGCAAGATCTGCACTACCACCAAGAAGTCCTGGGAGTACTTTCGCAAGTGCATTCAGGCACTGCTGAGAGAGATTCCTAGTTGCATCTGCAGGACTCTCAGGAGTCAGGAGTGTACGACTGGGAACAACCAACCAATGAGAAAATATCTATATCAGTCCATAATATAATAGCCATTCAAACTCAATAATTAACTGGACATATACAAGTAAAAGTGCAACTGATCAGAGAACTACTCACTGGAAGAGCTTTTTCCCACCCAGCAGGAAATACACCAGAAATGAGTGACTTGAACTCTGCTGCTTCCTCTTTATACTTCTTCTCATACTCTGCAAATTTAGCATTCCATTCAGCTTCAAGAGCAGCACCTTTAGGGACATGGCGACTCCAGTGGCTGAACAAGCAGCAGGAAAGACATTAACTTAATGCAAGAATAATTCAAATGAATTTGAAAAATCAAAAGCGCATCTTCCAAGTTCACTAACCTCTTCACATCCTCAGGAACATGGAAAGGCTCGAATGGCCAACCAAGGTTCTGCCTCGTTGCTGCCACTTCCTTCGCACCCAAAGCACTACCATGTACACTGTATGAGTTTGCCTTGTTTGGTGAGCCATAACCAATAGTGGTAGTTACCTGCAACCAGACCAATTCATTAAAAAAAAAATCTTCTATTGTTCAAAAAAAAAAAAAACAAGTGATATCCAAATTTCATATATACGTGCTACCATGCAGTAACAGACCTTGATCAAAGTAGGTTTGTCTTTCACAGACTTTGCCTCCTCAATTGCAGCACGGATCTCATCATAACCACTATTGCCATTCTTCACCCAAATGACATGCCACCCAAGACCCTCAAAACGGGTTTCAACGCTCTCGGTGAATGCAATCTCTGTGTTACCATCAATGGAGATATGATTGTCTTCATAGAAGGCAATCAGCTTTCCAAGGCCCCAATGAGCAGCAAGAGAACAAGCCTCATTTGCAATTCCCTCCATCTGACAGCCATCCCCAACTATAGCATACCTAAGGCAATTGAATGCCAACATATACTCTGAATAACTAAGTTCTGAAAATGTAATAAGAAACATAACAGCAAAAAATGGATAACATTAAGAGCGTTTTACGTGTAATGGTCAACAATCTCCATATCAGGCTTATTGTAACGGGCAGCTAAGTGCTTCTCCGCGAGTGCCAATCCTACAGCATTAGCAATACCCTGACCTAGAGGACCTGAAGAGAAAGAGAGATATGCTCAGTTTTTGATCTATTCATGAGGTATTGTCGTATAATGGTCAGTTGAAGATAAAAGCAAACCTGTAGTGACTTCAACACCGGGTGTCTCAAAATTCTCAGGATGGCCAGGAGTTTTGCTTCCCCACTGGCGGAAAGACTTCAGATCATCTTCCTATATATCAGATTTCAGCCACAGGTCAGTTCACAAATCGATACATTTTTATTAAAAAAAAAAACACTTAAGGGCCTGACCGCCATTCTTGCAATGAATTCCGCAGGGTTCCAAGGAGATGGGATGCTGCGAATTGGATGAAGTCTGAGTGAAGGATCAAAGGGTGGAGATCTACAACGACCATTCGAATATCCCAAACCTGATAGGTAACCATTGCCCACTCTTCACCCTATCAAATTAAATCCTAAAGAATCAATGGTTCCCAATAGATCTATAGATCTCCACCTTCAGGCCTTCCATGAATTTATAAGAATTAGGCAAACACGTCTTAAATCAAATCTCGGTCGCACAATATTTTGAACAAGAAAAAGAATGATACATTACAGTAACTTGAAATCTATTCACCTACATGTTTTTTTCAGAATCCCACCCTTCACTTCCCTTTTCTTTTCTTCATTTGGTGAAAATGCAACACCACAATTGATTATGCTAAAAAAGATTAGATAATTATTCTAATTAGAAAAAAAAATACACACACACAAGGAAAAGATCACAAAGTTGTATGGACAGATAACCCAAAAATGCAATTTTTTTTCACAAGTTCAGATCCAATTCAAAAGGCTCTAATTTTGAACACAAAGACCCAGAAAAACATATCGGTTTACTTGCTGCTCAAAAACCCACTAACTATATCCAATCAAGACAACATTTAATCACCTAAAAACAACTCCTCCATCCATTTATCTGTTACAAACCCCCAAAGCAAAAAGTCCAAAACAGAAGAAGAAGAAGAAGAAGAAAAAGAGAATATTATAATACAAGAACCAGAAACAAAACAGATAACCCCCCACTTTCATCAACATAAATCAATCGATCAATCAATCAAAACAAAGTAATGAAGTTTGAATTCAAGCTGACCTTGACACTATCATATCCAGCGAGATGCATCAGCGCATACTGCAACATGCATCCGTGCCCGGCCGACAGCACGAATCGATCCCGGTATACGGGTTCTTGGGGTTGTATCTCATCATCTCATCGTATAAAATATGGCCCATGGGCGCGCATCCCATCGGCAATCCGGGGTGCCCGGAGTTCGCCTTCTCGACGGCATCGATCGCCAGGAACCGGATAGTATTGACCGATTTCTCCACCATGGACGTCTCCGTCTTCTCCAGAGTCTCAACAGCGGCAGCGCGGACGGTGGCGCGTGGCAGAGCGCGGTGGATGGCAGGGCGCAGCCGGCGGGCCATGCGGAGGGAGGACGACTCGAAGGATCGTCCGGCGAGGTTGCCGAGGCGGAATCCGGGGAGGGCGGCAGTAGGGTCGGCCCGGTCGGCGGAGCCATGGTGGGAAATGGCTCGGCCTACTAGGGATTGGGAGATGGTTAGAGAAGAAGAAGCGGCCATGGCGGAGAGGAACGAACGAAGCACAGGTGTTTGACTAAATGCCTAGAAGAAGAAGGCAGGCAGATTTTAATAGCTTCCTGATTTCTTCAGTCTTCGTTATATGTTCTGATGTGTGTTTTGGTGTTAGGTGGAGAGGAAGATGCAGAGGAGCCAATGGTGAGAGCGATCTAAAATCTGATACCGGTACGACCGATGTGAGATTGTGATCTGATCGTCTGATTGGGGGTAGGTGGATCTTGACCGTTGAAAGAGGGTTGGAATTTGGAAATGACTGCTTTTGTTTTTTCAATCATTATTTTATTGGTTTGTTGTTTCCTTGTCAATTTAAGTTGATTTCTCCGCCAGTTCTCTGTGGCCAATTGGATGGGGTGTCTTATTTTTATCTTTTAGTCAGAGAAGCTATAAGGGCTTGATCTATTTTTAGGGCTAGACGGCAGAGTTGAAAAGGTTTGATGATCAGGTTAGGGTTTGACAAAAGTTTAGACTTGATTCATACATATAATTTTAATAATTTAGTAGCATGGGTTTTTAGTGCTTTTGTAATAAATATACTAATATCTTTAGAGGTTATTTGTTTTGTATAGTTAAAACTTGTATTTGCTAAAATGTTTAGGGTGGAAGAAATAAATACTCAGTAGGCATTTATCTTATGTCCTTCGCCTCTCACCCATTTTAGTAATCTTTTCATACTAACAAAGGTCATTTAGAGTTGAAAATGAGCACCAAATTGAGTCTAGAAGAAGAGGCCATGTACTCATGTTGGAGAATTAAACAGCTAAGAGTATAGAGTTATAAGTAGGGTTGTCAATTGAACCCTTATACGAAGGCTTATATGAGGGCGCCTGACTCAGCCCAATCCTCAAAAGGCCTATAAAATGAGGGATTTTGTTTGTCATGGGCTTGGACAAATTTTTTACAAGCCCACTAATTTGAGAGTCGAACTTGGACAATACTAGGCCCCGGCCCTCTTGTTTCTCTTCTATATTTGTCCGTTTGTGAATTTGTTTGAGCATACATGTGAGTTAAGTGTGATACTTCTTTGATTCATATGTGGGTTCTTATGTGATGCTTAGATTAGTTTCTTTTTATATGATCTGATTATTATGTGAATTTTATATAAATAAGCCATGCATGATTTTTAAATTTTTTTATTATATATATATATGTTAGTGTGTGCGCGCGTGCGCGCAGTGGCTTATTTACATACAGTTATTATATATGTTTGTTTATTTACTATTAAAAAAAATATGCAGATTTATTTATGCATATGTGTTGGTTTATTTGAGCAAGACACTCATGTGAGTTCTTATTAGCATGAGATCACTTCTTTTTAGTCGGTGGGTCTAATGTTAGCCTCATATTCATGCTCAACTCTAATGGCTCATCTCTTAGATGGCTATAACTTGGAAAAACGAAATGCTACAAGATTTCTATGGCATTTATTATAGAGGCAATTACAAGATATATCTTTTTAATTTTTTTATCTTGGATATAATTTTTTTATATTTAATGCAAAGAATTCAATGCAATGCACTTTATAAAAGGCTAAAATTGATGAGAGCCACCAATACCATTACATAGTATTCTCTCAGATAAAAATAAAAAAAGAAAAGAATTGTGATTGCCTAGAAATCACCCTAAATTAATAAAAAATGAATTTCCATTGATCGCCCATTGCTTGTAACATTGCATTAATGGTCTCAAACTCAGATAAAGAAGAAGGGTCAACGTTAGATTAACACTCTACCGTCGTAGAAAAAAATAAGAATTGATTTTTTTTTTTTTTGTTCTCCTTAGTAACTGGGCATGGCCCTAGCCTGAAAGCGCCCTAGGTAGTGCAGGCCCTCTGAGGACGACAGCTGGCCCTGGATCATAATTGCATATATTGAGGGCCCGGCCCTGCTGATAAGAGGTTCGCCCAAGTGCTCTCCCGAGGTGTCCGGACTACAAATATGAACAAAGTGCAGGTTGCTCTTGAATTAGAATATTTGTGTCGCAGAGGAAGATAATTAAGTTTGGTGGAAGCACGACGCTCAACTGCAACCGAGACTACTTACCTACCACATGATATTAGAAAGCCTCGTGTAAACTGATTTTCTCAATACCAGAAGCAATAGGCATTATAGGTTGAACAATCGTATATAGTGGCCCCAGGAAGAACTTGCTGATTCTGCAATCTCAACCATCACTTGGTGCGCTTCAAATTGGAAACGAACTGGTCAATTTCGACCAATGAAGTCTTTTGCTATAAAGCAATTTGAAAGATCAGATTTACCTCTTTTTTTTTTTTCGTATATACCTTTTTGGGGGCTATGGTCAATGGTATCAGGTCAAATATTGCTTCCTTTATTAGTTTATTTCCCACTTTCATCTGTCATGTATTAATATTATTGCCATTGCATTTTGCTTGCATTCATTCCTCTTTGGCTAGAGGAAAAAAATGGTCGGGGTTGGATGCAGGATAGATACTAATAAATTTCCCAGCTCAAGAGTGTTGTACTGTTTTAGGATAGTTGCTCACTGCCTAAATCATGCAATTCACATGATGCTAACTATTAATATATAGCAAAAAAAATTTGGTAACTCTGATTATTTTAAAAAAGAAGCACCTCGATAGATCCAATCACCTGCTATCGTGCACCTTAGACACGTGAAATGGGCAGTTGACAACACATGGGATAGAAAAAAAAATAAAAAATTTCCGAGATCGATCCAATAATGCCATCAAAGCGAGCCCCAGACAAGCAGACCAAACCAATGTACAGTCCCGTGCACCGGATTCTTTTCTATCTGCCCTTTCAGAATTATATTTTACCATTGCAGACTCCCGTATGGGCAGAGCTGTCACATCACAATGGAACAGCCTGGGACAGGCCGTAATGGGTTCACTCATGGTCACCATGGGTGAAAACACTCACAGGATCTCAATTGATTAAGTACACATCATTCAACCCACCACGGATTAAGATCCATCACAAGGTGGGGGTTTTTGGGCACGCAACAGATGCAACCGACCGGCCCACTGTAATTGGTATGATGTTTTACTGGTTAGATGTAATATGAATTTTTTCTTTTTCTTTTTGATCAGTAATTAGATGTAATATGTGCTTGTGCGGAAGACTAAATTAAAGTTAAAAAGCCAATCACAATTTTATAAGCATTCCACCAAAGAAAATATTGGTCCACAGTGACAGTGCAGAAGATGTAGATCAAGTCATGATGAAAATTTTGAATTGCTAAATGTTGAACCTGCCATCAACGAATAAGAGCTACCAGGCATACACGCCCCCAATGAAATTCATCTTGCACATGTATCGTAGTGGGGCATTTTCATGATTGGCGTCATCAAGTAGAGATGAGATAATGACTTTTCAAGCACAACTTGGGAAAAGAACCTCAATGCTGATCGTTGGATGTATAAATTGCTGCTGCGCATTTTTTTTTACTCAATGGAAATCGTTGCATTTGCCTCATCCATACACAATAAGACAAAGGAATGGAATATTTGTGCCCCTGAAGCCAGGGCCTTCACCGACTCCAAGGCGATAGATATGAGGGCAGCTGCTACTCGAAAAAACAGAGCAATAAAACCAGCCTTTTCTGGTCTCATTACGATCAAAATCCCAACCCCTTCACATACCTACCTCTCATGAATGGACGGCCCCAATATTTGGTCAGCCTCAATTTAGGCCATTCACACCTCATGCTGTACCTGTCATTCAATTGCATCCGATGGCCCCCCTAACAAACCGAAAGCAAGCCCTTATCTTTTACTCTAGACCTCAGAAAAACAATGAGATGAATAGGGAAGCTATGGAGACCTTGTATGACTAATGTTGCACATAACTTTATTAGGATAATTTCAGCAGATGATATCAGAATAGTTTCAAATTTTGTGTTGCAGAGAGATTATTTATTTATTTTTTTAATCTGCAATGAAGAATTAGATTAAGATAATGAGAGATGCTTACATGACAACAACAGTAAGACTACATGAACCATCTACCCCTAGCTTTGTAGAGAGATTATTGATTATATCGTTAAAATAAAATACAAATTTGAAAGAGTTGTGGAGATGGTAATAAAGTCCACCTCTATTCAATAGTACCTAAATAGATTTTATTACCATCTAAGAATATTCGATATGACCAACCTGTATCGCTCGTAGGTTTGTGAGACCTACGCATACCATCTAATAAATAGATTTTACATCGAATAGAGGTGGACTTTGCCTAATGACCACCCTGAAACCTCAGTATTTTATTCATAAAACCTTCTCAAACAGAAGCTCAACCTCAGTATATGACGATTCAAACCTTAGTATATGCCCTGCCATATATTCAAAATTTTATATCGAATACAGGGGTCATTAAACACTCCAACCTCAGTATTTATTGCATATATCCTTAGTATACAGTTTTAAAACCTATGAATATTCTTTGTCAGACCTCATATTCCCAATGTTTTATATCGAATACAGGTTGGTCTTTTGTCTAACGAAACAATGAAACCTCAGTATTTCATTCAACCAACCTTAGTATACATGGTTGAAACCTGCGAATATGTTTTGTTAGACCTACGCATACCATCTAATAATTAGATTTTACATCGAATAGAGGTGAACTTTGCCTAATGACCACCTTGAAATCTCAGTATTTCATTCAACCAACCTTAGTACACAGAGTTGAAACCTACGAATATGTTTTGTGAAACCCACGCATACCATCTAATAATTAGATTTTACATCGAATAGATGTGGACTTTGCCTAATGACCACCCTGAAACCTCAGTATTTTATTCATTTAACCTTCTCAATCTGGGTTGAAACCTACGCATATAAAGATTCAAACCTTAGTATATGGACCACGCTGAATGAAACACTTCAACCTCAGTATTTATTGCATATATCCTTAGCATACAGTTTTTACACCTATGAATATTCTTTGTCATTCATAGGAGAAAACCAGAGGAGAGACGTTAGGGCTTTTTCATTCATTCACCGATTTCGTTTCTAGCGGGCTTTGAAAATGAAAATGCCCACTTGGGCCACCTCAGCAATCCATGTAGGATCGGTCCAAAAATCGGGCCTTGGAGTCAGTCCATATAGACTTTCTGTTCTTTGAATGCCCTACGCATTACAGTCCCTTTTCCACCATTAAATTTGCTTCAAAGCTCCGGATCAACAATCCGACCTTTCCAATCCCATATTCCACAGGGAAAAACATGAGCACAGAAACGTTTGAAGATTCAAGAAGGATTTGGAGAAACAACAGATGTGTGAGCTGTGAAGGGGAAATGATAGACAATGAGATGAGTTGCAGTTGCAGGATCCTCTTCCCCTTCCCAAACGTTTTGCAGGGACAGGTGGGCTCCTCATTGTAATAAATTTGTAAAAAAGCCTTTGTTCTTTTTTTTTTATTCACTGTAGAAGAGTCATCAGCTGAGATGGAAGTGTAATCCACGTGTCAGCCGCGTCCCCCGACTTTTGGTCTCTCCCATATCAGCAAGTACAAAAGTAGCTAGAAAGGTATGTGATGCAAATGTGATTTGTTTTTATATAGAATGACAGTTTTTTAAATCCATGGAATCGTTGACAACATTAACATAGATTCGAGCCTTATGATCATTAGATCAGTGATATAATTCTCATGTCCTGTGTGCTTATTTTCTCATGGTACAATCATCATCATACGAATCTCCAAATCTGTAGTCCACATCCTGTTCGCGCTCTTAAATAATTACAATATAAAATTGACACCACATAGAGTGGATGATTAATTTAAAAGAAAAAGAAAAAGAAAAAGAAAAGAAGAAAGCGATTCAGAAGAAAATTAACCTACTGGAGACACTTTGTTATTTGTTTGGGTGGTTAAATGTTAGCCAATGATCTCATCCACGAAACTCGAGTCAAAGATAAAGGTAACAGTCACCTTATCTCTTATGATTCAAATGCATGAGATAATGATATATTTGTATTCAATAATGATATATTTGTATTCAATTGTATTAGATAGACGTTGTATTGCGTTAACTCTTATCTACGGGATCACTGCTATAAATTCTGTCATCTATAGGATCACTGCTATAAATTTTGTCAATGTATTATAAATACCGTATATTTATATAACGAAGAATATCACCTGATTAGGAAAAACCTGAAAATACTATGATTAATTGAAAAGAATGTTGATAAAAATGATGCTAGCAGAATGTGAGAAGATCATGATACTAATATAATAAAATAGGTAAATAATAAAAGCTATATAAAAAACTATTCAATTGCATGATATTTAGCCATGCTAGCCTCCTTGAAATGGATACCCATCATTTTAAGTGGCTCCAATATTCAAAAAGTTGGACCTAATCTTGTAGAGTTAGATAATCTAGAGACTCATAATCAGATCCCTAATTCTATGATTTGGGACCCTGGGACCCACATTTAAGAAACCCATTAGAGCAATCACTCAAGAGTACCACATTCTAGAGGGTCATCAAGAGAAGTGGGCCCCACAAGCCCGGGGGTTCTTTTTGCAATTCCGGTAACATGAAAAAACCATATCTTGTTTGTAATTTGTCCCTCGCTGTCTCTTTGCGCTCGCGAACTCCATCGCTTCGTTTCTCTGCAAAAACAAAACCAATGGAGGGAACAGCAACAACAACTGCGCTTCATCGCTTCTCTCCCTTCTTCTCTATCTCTTCTCACTTGAATCTCTCGCTCTGCAACAAATCTCCTCTCACAAAGACTCCATTCAAATCCACCAATGGGTTTCTCTCTCTCCGAGCTGTCAACAGCGCAGTGAAAGACAAGAGACCCAATCCAAACCGATCAGGTAACTGTTAAACCGCTTCTTCTTGGATAGATTTCACTTGGTTTTCTCTTTTTTTTTTTTTTTTTGGCATATGGTCGCCCGTGCTGTGCTCGCTTGCAATTGGTAGCGGTTTCTGGGTTTCTGTAAGTGTCCCAATACGAGTTCTTTTTTGATGAATGGGGTTTGGGATTTCATGGGATTTTGGGAGTTGGAAGAAGACCCAGAACCTGAATTCGGATGGTTTTTCCATCGCCGGCGCACGTTAGCACTGTGGGGCTGCTCTGCTAACGTGCGCATGTGAGTGATGATGGCGAGGAGCTAAACCAATGGCCTAGCTTCAGTGGTACAGGGAGTCAATCGATGTGTTGATGGAAATTTTTTTTCGGCTATAAAAAATGATTTGGGTGTTTTCGTTTTAGTGGGTTTTTTTTTTTGGTTGTACATTGTATATATTTTAGATCTTTGTGAGAGAATTGTTGAGCAGCCACAAAGGTAGAATCTATATGATGTCATAGTTTTTATATTGTTTTTAGAATTATTCAAGGCATTTAGGATGGATGGTGATGATATTATATTTCTTTTTGTTGTTGTAGCTTCTGCAGTGAGATTGCTGCGGATAGAACAAGGTGGTGCATTTGCAGACCTTCTGAATGACAAAGGGAAGAATTCTGGCGAGAATGAGATGGGTTACGTTGAAAGGACACTAGGGTTACGCACCCGAGATTTGGATGATAGAGATTTCAGATTGGTATAATAGCTTTTAAGATTCCTGTTCTATTTTATATAGTTTATTTATTTGTTTGTTTTTGAATCTATGAAATCATTTGCTTTATATGTTAGAAACATGCTTTTATAATATGTGGAAACACCATTCTAGTTTATAATGAAGGAAATTTGTTAACTCTCAGCTGAAAATCATAGTCCTTATTGGTGACCCAAACAACTGATTTGATGCATGGAGCATCGATAGGCCAATCCTTAGATAAAAATTTTAAGTATGAAATTGATAGTAAAAGTAGAGTACGCTGAATGATTCAAATGCAGAGGAACAGAATGCATAATTTAGGTGGTTGGTGTTCTGCATTGTTTGACACATTTTTCAGCCATGATGGTGTACGGGAATTAGAAACCTACCAGATGATATGTTTAATGAGAGTATGAGACTGGAAGAGAGAACCCCTGCAGGGTTTGTGACTAAAATGCTATTATGTACCATATAACCAAAATTGAGTTTCGTTTTGTTGCACCATGAATACCCAGCCATCACCCTAGTAATTCAAAGCCCAACATAAGTCAAGATCCAATATTCAGTTGTAATTGATATATTTCACCCTTCTACTCTTTATTAGATCCTCCGGGGGAGCTCATTTGACCATCAATTCCTATGGATTCAATGCAAATGTACAGGCCCTAAATAAAATCACTATAGGGCTCGTATTCACTGCCATAGATTGAAGTTCGAAAAGCCTCTTAAACCTAGTACAAAGTTCTAGTGTATTTCTTGGAGCCTAGATGGTGGATGGCCGTCCACAAAAGCGGGATCCTGCATTAAAACCATGGACCAAAATCTCCGCATACCATCTGTGCAGGGATTCCAAAGGTGAAAATTACCCATAATTCAGGTGTTGTATGATTAGATCAAATGAGATTTAATAATTTCTTATTTATTAACCCACGTAGAGGTGGACAGTTCATGTAATTGATGATTAAATAAGCATCCAGAACCCCTTGGGCTGGGTTCATGTTTCGTGTATGTTTTAGTCATTGCAGGCACAGATATCGGATTAAGATATGGTAAGTTAATTTTTGGTGTCATTATCACACTGCAAGTACGAGGAAGTTTTACTTATATTTTGCACTGCCATCTTCATGGTGCAACAATATATATGAAAGTTCTCAGAGCTACCTTGTACTTTCTGAAGATTTCTTTTCTTTTACTATCAAAATATTTTCTTAACCCTTTTGGATGGTGAATGGACTAGTTCAACTTGTTAGACTTTGAAAGTTGATTTTCCAGCGGAATGTTTTGTAAATGGGCTTGACGCATTGAATCCCGAAATCAGGGCAATGAGTGGACCTGAGAAACCCCAAATCTATGTCCAAAACCTTATCAAGACTTGGACTAGGTAGTCCATCTCAATAGACATCATACACATTAGGGTTGTATTGTACATAGTCAACAACATCCAGTGAGGATCAACTTTGTCTAATCTGATGGACTGTAAATGTGCTTCCATACTGCAAACCTAGATTCAAATTGAATGAGGCTCATTTGTCCATCTGATGAACATCCCATATTTCGAGGGTTTAAATTCTTAAAAAAATTTACATTATAAGGCCATTCTTGAAGGGTGAGGGCTCAATAATGTTACATGGGGGAGCCAGCTATTAGTATCTCTAATCTTATAGGAGTAGAGAAAAGGTGTCTCAGATGTTTTCTATTCATTTATCTCCTGTCAAGATAACCCTTTATAGCCTGCTGGTGAAGTTGTGTTTGCATATTTCTGATTTGTATAATGGGGAACATTGCTTGCTCAGCTCTTTTATTTTTTATAGTTTTTTATTTTGTAGTTTTAATAATTTTTTCACTAAAACTATATTTGGCTGATTCTTTTTTTTTTTTTTAAATAAATTTTTAATGACAACTTTTTATTTATTTATTTATTCTATGGAGAGAAAGATGCCAACAAAAATATTAAGTGCACATTGGTTACAACTCTTTATGTTACAGTAGACAGACATTGTTGGAGGTGCAGTTTGTTGGAGATGTTACCTTGATCATTTGATACTCTCATTGTGCAATTATGAGAATATGTTTAGAGACGTGGAACTTCTTCTCTTATAGGTATATGAACTGAAAGTTGGACAAAATTGGAAGATGATTTCATTTGTACGTCATGACAGTTAATTGAATATATATTATGGGAATTACATAAGCCATGAAGTACACAAGATTGGCGAGTTCCTTTAAGCTGTGCTAATTGTCTTGAGCACAAGGTTTCCAGTTCAAGCTGGTAAACCTTTCAGGATAAAAAACGAGAATTAACACAGTACCACACTAGTACAAAGAAGCTGAGTAGACCCTCAGAAGAATCTGGTTAGGCTATGCCAAATGAACATTATTTGAATTGGATTCCAGTAGATCATTAGAACAATCTTTCTCATACACTGTTGAGGAGATCCTATGGAGAGGAGATGGGCTCCCTAGATATCCATCAAGGTTCCTGATCAATGTTGTGTCTTGATGAGCGAAACAACTTGGTTTTGTTAAAGAAGGTTTCCAGGTATGTAGTTTGATGGTAGTTATGATGAAGATTTTGAATGATCTGGAGCCCTTGATTAAATATATATGGAAACCAAGAAGGATTTGTTGATGGCTAACTGTGTATAAGAAAAATCTAGAGAAGGTCATCTGAAGGGGTGTTAGACAAATGAGAAAGAAGAGAGCTGCTGTAGCGTGTATGGTGATCTGAACTTATAGTGCAATATATGAGAGATGATCTGAGATTCGGGTATGGATGAGAGATTCAAATAGCTGTCATGAGCATGGAGGATCTTGAAGAAAGGATTGTGAGTATGTGATTGAAGTAGTTAAAATTGATGTGATAGAATTTGAGATATCTAACTGTTACATTCTTTAGGTCAATATAAATTGTGTAAGAAAATATGATTTTTGAATTTATAAACCAAAAAAATGAAACTAGACCATGGGATTATGTTTGATTACTTGAGATATGAATAAAAGCATTAGGAGAGGGTGGTAGATAACTTAGAAAAGGATAGTGAAAGAATCATGAAAGGAGTGCTTTGTTATGGCATCCATTGAGATGGAAAAAGGATAAACTGACCTAAGTTAAATGGAAATAACCGGAAGCATAGCAAAAGAGGAAATAGAAGGAAAATTGGAGAAATTAGGAGAGAGATGTGATGCAACCGAAACCAAATTTTTTTATGATGAACAAGAAGACAGAGAAAATAGTAATGAATAAACATAACTTGGAGTACAGACAGTTTTTGATGTAAATTGGAAGGGGTCGCTCAAAATGCATACTAATTGGACTGGCCTGGATCATATGTACGCTAATCTGGATTGATCCAAATCAATCTGAGTCAGACTAGTTTTCCAGTTGAAGTTCCAGCAATTATAAGTGATTACATAACAGTTCTGTAATCAGTGAGTTACTGTAAGACACTACCTGGATGAGTCTGAAACCCAAACTTCCAAGCTACCAACAAATTTATTCACCATTTCTTGGCATCACCCTTATTACCCAAAAGATAAAGATACTAACACCGAACCTTCCTGGCAAAAGCTCAATGAATGAGTATATGACGAACAGACTCTGCAGCACATGAACACAAAATGCATCCATTTACCACTGTACCGTGATGTCGCTTTCAAAGATCATCAACTGCTAAGATCTTATCATTAGATGCAAGTCCAACAGCAATAACCTGGGAGCCTTAATTTTCCAAAGGTTAGAGAAACCTCCTCGATTGAGGACCCCATCCATGAATTGAAGAGTAACATAGACAGACTTTACTGAAAAGACTCCAAAAGAGGATGAACCTTCCAAATAGGTAGTCATCTCCTACGGTCAGGAAAAATATGGTCTGCAACTCATCTAGCATAAAGGTCTCCTTGATGAGGTTTTTGTGCTGTTCTTTGGTCATTATGGGAGAAGCAGAATTAGCACACTTCAATGGATAAGTCATCGGTGCCTAGTGAGGTGGCTTAGATGGCAGAGTGAAAGGCTATATCTTGGGTCGTTGTTAATAGCCGTAATGGTCTGTCTTCGAACAGCCGATTGGCCGCTCATAGTATTTTCTGCATTTTGTATTATTTTTTTGTATTTTTGTCATTTTGACGTCATCTAAGGTTAGCTGGGGTGGTTGTAAAAAGTGCAATGCAAACTTTCACCCACAAGGCCAAAATATTTGATCCCATGTAAAATAAATTTGAGAAACGAAAGAGAAATACAATTTTTTGTATTCTTTCTCATATTTTCTGTATTTCAATTATTGTGAATTCCACCTAAAATTTTCACAATTTTTGTCCTATAGAAGGGTTCCCCATGAAATTGAGTGATGACCGGTGGGTGGACCCTTGGGCAGATGCATGCTGTATGGACTTGAATGTCCCTGTATGGCTTGGAAAGCCTATGTATGGTCCTTGTAAGGCCTTGGTGGGCACAATTTCCATGTGGTTTGCTGGATTGGTGCACCGGACAACTTCCCCTTGTGCTTGGGCCCATGTGGCCCGTAAGAGGTTCTGGTAGGATGGTGTAACATGCCTCAACACTTGTTAGAGGTGCTAGCTGCCTTGGAAAAGGTCAGTAGGAATTTGCTTGGAAAAGGTGAAAATCCAGGTGGCCCATGTGTTGGTTATTTCTCGTAGGCTTGTGGGGGGGGTGTGCGCGCAAGAAAGTGATCCAGAAGATAGAAGTTCTGTAGAGAGTGTTCTGGAGATCTGAGAGAGTTGTAGAGATTTTGGTTGTAATCTTTGAAAGTGCTTGTCCCACAATTTTGATTAATAAGAAAATGGCCGGTGCCATCTTAATCAAGTTATCTATGTGTTGCATCTTATCTTTCTCTTCGTGTGTTCTTTCCTTATGACTTGTAATTGGTGATTGAGTGGTTGGCTAAGCTATTGGAGCCTATTCTACCACACGGTATAAGGGACGCAGAAAATTACCCTATGACAATAGCAAGGATGAAAATAGCAGTAGTGGCGGGCGTAGCGACCTGCCGCCAGAACGCTACGTAGCGGCGTAACGGTGCGATTTGGAAAAATCGTCAAAAAAAAAATGAAAAAATTCTAGAAAATCTAGAATATTGGAAAATGAGAGAAAATGCATTTTTTTTTGCAAAAGTAATAAGGTAAGGGGGCGTAGCGGTCCCCTCACTGTATGAGGTCCTGTATCGCTGTATAAATAAAAAATAATAGTAATGATAATTTTTTTCACATGTGTTCATGTTGCTTAGTTATGCTAACTTAGAAACTAATGAAAGGCTTATAAAAGAAAAAACTATGTCATGAAGTCAAGACTTAATAAGAGTACCTAGAGAAAAAAATACATCTACCAAAGTGGGTGTCTAATAGGATGTACTTAAAGAAGAATCATTGAGAAGAACTCCCTGTATCGATTGCAATACGGCGAGATCATGTGCTTTTTGGTGTTCTTTTAAACATAAAAGGGTAGAAGAGTTGTGTAGAAATGTTATTTGGAGAGAAGAAGAAAAAAAATAAGTCTTATTATGCATTTAAATTTTTTTTTGGAAAGTAGGAATTTTTCTCACCATAGCGGCCCCGTAGCGGTCCCATAGTGGATGTAGCGGCTACTACGGGTGCGACGGCCGATATAGCAGCGTAGCGGCCGCTATTTTTATCCATGGACAATAGGCCTCACAGCCGTGTCTTGGGGCCTTGGGTCTAACCAAAGGATTACTTGGACGGGCACACACCCATTTCTTAGATAACTAATAACAAAAATTTCCACGAAGGAAGCAGGCAAATATTGTTAAATGGGTTAGTACTAAATGGGTCATTGGGTCAGCCCATGACAAATAAAGCCCAAACTTGGGAGATAATTTACCTCTCATGTATAGCTATGTAATTTATATCATTGCCATATTAGGAGATGTGATTTAGATTATGATTAGATTAGATTTGCTGTAATCTAGTGATTGCTACAATTGTGTAACATATATAGCAACTATATGTCTATAAAATAACATCGTGAGCCCTCAATGGGATCATCGAATTCACAAACATTGTTTCTATTGTTTCTATCTTCTTCTCTCTCCACTGGCTTTGACATGGTATCAGAGCCTTGAGAGTTTCTGAGTGATCTTCTTCATCTTCCAAGCATTGGAAGTCATCGAGTGTCTTCTTTAATCAAGGAATCTTCATCCACTGGTCTGATCAAGGTGTGATCACACGTGGCCCACCCCAGATCCACACTGCTGTATCTGGATCTTGCAACCAATCTGGTCGACCACTTCTTCTGGTATTTATGGACATTTTTTGAAGATTTTTAGCATCTCAGAGGTAGGCTTTCTACCTTTTTTAGAGAAATTCCAGTTTCTACTGTATGTTTTCATCACAGCCGTCCAAATTTTTGGATTTTGATCTGTTTGGTAAGCAATCTGGTTTGTTTGGTGCGAATTTGTGGTCTTCATCATCCTATGATCTCTGATTGATCATAAAAGACCCCTGTTGACTGCTGCACCTGCTTCTCTCTGCAAATTTCTGGTCGCCTGGGCCTATTTTTGAACCTTTCTGTTGCTTAAAGGTGCTGTGTTTAGAAAATTGACTTATCTGACCTTTCTGTTGCAAACTTGGACTCCTCTGTTGCAACCTTGGATCTCTTTAGCCATTTTTAATAAACAGTTAGCCATTCTTTGGCTTCTCCTGCACAAGTTTAATAGATCTCTTCATTACTGCCATGGAAAAGCATGACATTGCATTGATTAAATTTAATGGAAAAAATTATACTTCCTGGTCCTATCAATTACAAGTCTATCTTGAAGGAAAGGAAATGTGGGGACTTGTTTCCGGATCTGATCCACGCCCTAAGGAAGATGAGAAAAAAATACTCTCTTGGAATACAAGGGATGCCAAAATAAAAACCTGGATTCTTGGTTCTGTTGAACCCCAATATATCCTGAATCTCAAACCTTACAAACTTCTAAGGAGATGTGGGAATATCTGAAGCAAGTATATCACCAAGGGAACTCCGCTCGACAATACCAGCTTGAACTGGAGATTGCTCAGTATACCCAAGAGACTTCTTCCATCCAGGATTATTATACAGGTTTTCTTAATTTATGGGCTGAATATGATGAAATCAAATACCTCAATGTCTCTGAGGCCGCTCTTTCTGAGATTCAAAAATTACAAGCAACTTCTCACAGAGACCAGTTCCTCATGAAATTAAGATCTGAATATGAGATCATTCGTTCCAATCTGATGAGCAGGGTTCCATCTCCATCCCTGCATGAGTGTCTTAATGAACTCTTACGAGAGGAACAAAGTCAGATCACTCAGCATGCTCTGAAGCAACAGTCCTCCGGAAACTCTTCTGATGTCGCATTTGCTGCCACTACCAATTACACCCCGGGAGGGATCGTTCATCATACTACTGCTTCGAAAGGACAACCTCTAGCAAGAGATCTCAGCAAAATCCAATGCTTTGGCTGCAAAAATTATGGACACTATGCCTCACAGTGTAAGACCAAGTTTTGTAATTATTGCAAATCAAATGGTCATGTTATTACTGAATGCAAAAGGCGGCCACAAAATCGTACTCCACGAGCATATCATGTCAATACTGCAGATGCTACTTCTTCTAGTGCTAGTCCTTCGGCACCAGTCATGCCTTCACCACCTCCTGCCAGCAATATTGTTCCTCAAATCACCCCTGAGCTGATTCAACAGATGATCATAAATGCCTTCTCTGCACTTGGCATTTCAGGTAACCACCTCTCCTCCTCCTCCCTATGGTTTCTTGATTCTGGAGCTTCCAATCATATGACCGCCTCCACCGCCCATCTATCTAACTTGCAACCATACAATGGAAGTTTACAAGTCCATACTGCTGATGGTCAAAAGCTTCCTATTACAGCTACTGGTGATATCATTCATTCATTACCTCTCACAAATGTCTTTCTTTCTCCTCATCTTACTACAAATCTTCTGTCTGTTGGCCAATTGATTGATGATAATTGTAATGTTTCCTTCTCTCGCTCTGGTTGTGTTGTGCAGGATCAAGTGTCGGGGACGGTGATCGCGAAGGGGCCTAAGTGTGGACGCCTGTTTCCTCTCGTTCTACCTCCTTCTCAGAATAACCAGCTCTCTGCCTTTTCTTGTTTTTCTCCTCAGGATGTTTGGAGGCTCTGGCATAATAGATTAGGCCATCCTCATTCAAAATTATTATCTTTGATGTTAAACACTGGTAGCATTAATAAAAATAAAATATCTTTTCGTCACATTTCTGATGAGTGCTCTGTTTGCAAACTTGGAAAAAGTAAAGTTCTTCCCTTTGCTTCCAAATCTACTATGGCTTCCAACTGCTTTGACATTATTCATAGTGACGTCTGGGGGATTACTCCGGTAATCTCACATACAAACTTCAAATATTTTGTCACTTTTATTGATGATCATAGTAGATTCACTTGGGTTTATTTCTTACACTCTAAATCTGAAGTCTTTGATGCTTTTCAAAAATTTATGGCATATGTTGAAAATCAGTTTTCTACTCGCATAAAAGTTCTTCGATCTGATTTCGGAGGGGAATATATGTCACATCCTTTTCAAACTTATTTGCAAAAATACGGGATTTTATCACAGCGCTCGTGCCCTTACACTCCTCTACAGAATGGAGTTGCTGAACGAAAAAACAGACATCTCCTCGATACTGTTCGTTCTCTTCTCTTAGAATCATCAGTTCCAGCACGATTTTGGCCAGAAGCTTTATCCACTGCAGTTCATTTAATCAATCGGTTACCATCCCATCGCCTCAACAATCAAACGCCATACTTTCGTCTCTTCCATACCGAGCCTACTTACACCCACCTACGCATTTTTGGATGTGTGTGTTTTGTTCATCTCCCCTCAACCGAACGTACCAAATTAACTGCTCAATCTGCCAAATGTGCGTTCCTTGGCTACGCATCTCACCAAAAGGGGTATCTCTGTTATGATCCTGTGCTCAACCGTCTTCGCATCTCTCGAAATGTCACATTTTTCGAAAATCAAAATTTTTTTTCTACCCATTCCTCTCCTTTACCTTCTTTTTCTCATCTACTAGATTTTTCTGACTCGACCTCTTCTCGACTCATTGTTTATGAACGACGTCGTCATAAGGATGTTCCACTACTGCCTCCCCATCCAGATCCCTCACCGGCACCTGATCTTGTTCTCGCTTCCTCACAAGCTCCTTCCTCTCCAGTTCAGCTTCGACGCTCTACGCGTATCTCCAAGCCTCCTGACAAATATGGGTTCACTCACACATCTTTGCTTGCTGCCCTCTCCTCCATTGCTATTCCGACTTCTTACTTGCAGGCGGTGAAGCATGATTGTTGGCAAAAGGCTATGCACGACGAATTAACAGCACTGCAGGAGAATCATACCTGGGATATTGTTCCATGTCCCTCATCTGCCAAACCTATTGGCTGCAAATGGGTTTTTTCTGTCAAACTTAAGGCTGATGGCTCTTTGGATCGTTATAAAGCACGGTTAGTCGCTCTCGGCAACCGACAGGAATATGGCATCGACTATGAGGAAACCTTTGCTCCAGTTGCGAAAATGACTACAATCCGTACTATTCTTGCCATTGCTGCTTCTCACTCCTGGCCTCTTTACCAATTTGATGTCAAGAATGCCTTCCTTCATGGGGATCTCAAAGAAGAAGTCTATATGCGACTTCCCCAAGGCATTACGGGTGCATCAACAGGAGATTGCGCGCGCTTACGACGCTCTCTATATGGTCTTAAGCAAGCTCCGCGCGCCTGGTTCGAGAAATTTAGGGATGCTCTCATACATCTACAGTTCACTCAGAGTGCTTCGGATCCTTCTATGTTTCTTCACCGCTCCTCAAATGGGCTTACTATCTTATTGGTGTACGTAGATGATATCATCATCTCTGGAACAGACTCTGGCATGATCACACATCTACAAGCATCCTTACATGAATCTTTCCATATGAAAGATTTAGGGCCGCTCACATACTTTCTAGGCCTTGAGGTTCATCAGTCAGCGAAAGGTCTCATCCTTGATCAACACAAATATGCTATGGATCTCATTGAGACAGCTGGTCTTCAAAACTCCACTCCTGTAGATACGCCTGTTGAGGCCAATCTTCAGCTCTCGCACGATACGGGCGATCTTCTTCCTGATGCCACAATGTATCGCCGTTTAGTCGGAAGCTTGATCTACTTGACTATCACTCGGCCAGATATCTCCTATGCAGTAAATATGGTTAGTCAGTTCATGACACAACCACGCCATCTCCATCTAGTTGCTGTTCGGCGCATTCTTCGATATGTTCTTCATACACCATCTCGTGGTCTTTTCTTTCCTGTGGGCAATTCGACGTCTCTCATTGCTTATTCAGATGCTGACTGGGCTGGTTGCCCTGATAGTCGTCGATCTACCACTGGTTGGTGCATGTTCTTGGGGGACTCCTTAATTTCCTGGAAATGTAAAAAACAAGATAAAGTCTCCAAATCTTCCACAGAAGCAGAATATCGTGCTATGTCGGCTGCTACTTCTGAAATTGTCTGGCTTCGGGGTCTTCTTTCTGAGCTTGGATTTTCCCAATCTGGTCCGACTCCTCTCTATGCCGACAACACCAGTGCCATACGGATTACTGAAAATCCTGTTTTCCATGAACGTACAAAGCATATTGAGGTGGCTTGTCATTACATACGTGATGAATTTGTGCGTGGAGCAATTACTCTTCCTCATGTTTCTACCGGACTTCAAATTGCTGATATCTTTACCAAGGGTCTTCCCCAACCACGACACCAATTCTTAGTTGGAAAATTGATGCTCGTGGATTCACCCGCATCAATTTGAGGGGGGGTGTTAAATGGGTTAGTACTAAATGGGTCATTGGGTCAGCCCATGACAAATAAAGCCCAAACTTGGGAGATAATTTACCTCTCATGTATAGCTATGTAATTTATATCATTGCCATATTAGGAGATGTGATTTAGATTATGATTAGATTAGATTTGCTGTAATCTAGTGATTGCTACAATTATGTAACATATATAGCAACTATATGTCTATAAAAGAACATCGTGAGCCCTCAATGGGATCATCGAATTCACAAACATTGTTTCTATTGTTTCTATCTTCTTCTCTCTCTACTGGCTTTGACAAATATCATGAACTCTAAGAACTGCATGTGCGTGTTGCCCTATGAATCTTTTTTAATGTTTCTTATCTAACTAAACCCTATCTTTAATTCTAACCATCAATTAAATTCTTTTCTATTATTATCAATTTGAGGACTTTATTTAATAGTATTGGGCAGTTTAAGGTCTTTTATGTAAATAACAGTAAATACATGGTCCTTTATTGCAAATACTCAAAATATGATATATTAATGGGACGTTCTATTGGCACACAATTTTTCTCTCTTCCCACACATTTAAAAAAAAAAAACCCTGTGAAATTACCTTTTTGCCCACCTTCTACCTTTCTCTCTCCCCACCTCCCCTTCACCTCCAGCTCTGGCCTGGACCGGCGCCGGCCGGTCCCTCTCCTCTCCCTCCCCACTATTTTCTCTCTCCTCCTCCCTTTCTCTCCTCCCACCCTCTCCCTCTCCACTGTTTCTTCCTCCCCATCTCTCTCCCTCTCCTTCTTTCTCTCCTTTCTCCCCATCTCTCCCTCTCCCTTAATTTCCCTGGCCGGTGGCAGATTGGATAGCCAGGCGATCGCAATGATCACTAGGTTGCCCGATCTGCCGCTGGCTAGGGAAAGGAAGGGAGAGGGAGAGAAAGGAGAGGGAGAGAGATAAGGCGGGAGAGATAGGGAGAAGGGGGAGTGAAAACAGTGGGGGAGGGAGAGAGTGGGAGAAGGGGGAGAGAAAATAGTGGGGCAGGGAGAGGGAGTGGGAGAGAAGAAAACAACATGGGAGGAAGAGGGAGAGAAGGGAAGGAGAGGGATCGGCTCGGGCTCGCCCATCTAGGCGGAGCCGGAGGTGAAGGGGAAGGTGGGGGGAGAGAAAGGGAGGACGAGGAGGAAAGAGAGAAAACAGTGGGGAGGGAGGAAGGGAGGGAGGAGAGGAAGAGAGAAGGGGAGGAAAGGGATCGGTTGGCGCCGGAGGTGAAAGGGGGAGTGGGGAGAGAGAAAGGGAAATGGTGGGCGAAAAGGTAATTTCACAGGGGGAATTTTTTTTTTTTAAATGTATGTGTGGGTCGACAACTCCTCTCTTTCTCTCATATTCTTTTCTTTTCTTCTCTAGTTTTTCCCTTTTTCTGTTTATTCATAATTTCTTTTTCTTCACCACAAAATCCTTGATCCACAAGAATCTACATATTCAACTTGGTATCAGAGCATTGCAGATGTAGGGATCTAGCAGACCAGATCTGAAAAAGGAGAAGATTTGGAGGGTTTCTTGCCCCAGCCGAACAGTAGATTATGTTTGGCTGCGTCGTTTTTTGCTACAGGTGAATTGACTACTCTGTCGACTTATGGATTAAAGTTGCTGGAGTGTGTGACAACTATTTGAGTGCTATTAGAAGAACAGTAATGATGATTGATTGGGGTTATCAATCACTCGATGTGATAAAATCCCTCAAACAATGAGTCTATCCTTTATGAACAAGTCGAGTGTCCCTGGATCTGCTCGTCAGAGCTAGTACTGCAGTGGATTGGGGGATTATTATCGGATACACACAATAACTACTCAGATTGGGGGATTATTATCAGATACAGAGAGAAAGAACAGACACTTGCTCGAAGTCACAAAAGCTCTCGTAATTGAAATGAATGTTCCAAAGTTGTTTCGGTCGGATGGTGTGTTAATAGCAGCATTCTTAATCAATAGGATACCTTCAAAATAGTATAAAACTTTTAGCTCATTTTCAAAAAAGTAGATGAAGGTTTGAATATTATTTTAAGAGTATAATAGTTTTCTATATTTCTTTCAATCAAGTTCTCACGATAAGAAAAAATTGAGCACAAAAATACCCTTATGTCGTTTTTCAAAATTTCCCTTTAATATATCATTTAAGAGAAATGATCAAGTCCAACCCAAATAACCTAGTGGGGCCCACTTTAGCAACCTTTATGCACAGATGGTTCAAAAGGGTTTATATGGATTCCAAACGATTGAAAAACTAGCTTCATTCAATGGTTATGATCATCAAAATCAAGTTGAAATTTGGGCCATGAACAATTTTGGCATCTCCTAGTCGATTGAGCGATCTGAAGGTAACCTACCATCAACATTTGACCATGAGGCCCATGAAGTGTTTTTGGGGATGAAAGAAGGTTAAGAAAAGACAAACAATTCTCATAAGGGTGAATATCTTTTTCCAAAAAAAAAATAAAAAAATGAAAAGGACTTGATTGAAAGAAATATGGAATTCTTTTATATTGTTTTGAAATATTCAAATCTTCATGTACTTTTTTGAAAATGAACCATAAGTTTTGCACTTTTTTGAAATTCTCCCTTTATTTATTTATTATTTTTAGCCACATATATCTACTTATGCAGGCACCCCTGTCCTTTGGTTAAGACAATGTGCAACTTCATCCGTGAAAAAGATATAGACTGGTAAAGGGTCAAGGTCCTAACAGATTTCTAATAAGGAATTCAATGGAAACTTATAAATAGATCCAAGAGGATTTTATGGGAAAAGTCCTGAAATATAGCTATATATCCCGAAAGGTCCTCGCAAATTGTGTAGCACCAATGAGGTCCCTCAAGCCTTATTTCCTTTTTTTTTTTTTTTTTTTTTTCAACTTTGATAGGAGCGACGCTAGATGAGGTCGACGTTAGCGTCGCTCGTCAATGTCTAGCGTCGCTCGTCAGCGCATCTCCTAATGTACAATTTGCTAGTGGGGGAGATGGAGAAATATACATAATTTGCTATATCATCACTCGTCAGGCTCACTTGGCTTCCAATTTTAGGGAGGCAGCAAGAAAATTCCTTCTGGCTCTTAGTAGTTCTACTACATGTGAGATTGTACTTTAAGCTAATTTTAGAAATAATCACCTGATTGCAGTCCTCACGATGCACAATTCCAACACTACTGCCCCAGTCATCCACAACAGGAACTGCAGCATCCCTATAGAAACGCATCACCGCTTTCTTCAAGTCCACGCTAGCTTGTAAGGGACTAGCTTCTTTAAACAGTGTCATATACTTCTCAATTGGATCGCCCAATGATACCTAATTGATAAGAGATACTAAGAAACATTGAGGAGAAGAACAACAACAAAGTATGAAACAAAAAGGAAGCAGATGAGACACCTGAGGGAGTAGGTAAGGACAAAACAGTGAGCCGTTGAATCCAGATAAAGCCTCGATACGTACAACAATCTGCAGCACAGTGACGCATAAATAATCTCATGCAGCCTATTTTAAATATGTAAAATATAAGAATGCAATGGGATGCAGATAATTTAGCTTCCATTATGTGTTAGTTATTAATAGATGGCATAGACAAGCGACAGTACAAGACGCAGCACTGCAGCCCACTTTCAGTATATAATTTATTCATTCAATGTTTTCTAGCATGTAATGGACCACTTAATATCTTCCCCACTAAAACACTCTACCCACATAATTGACAATTACACTAAATAACCCAAATTTAACTGGGGCAAAAGGGTAGAACCAAGAATATAAACAGTCATGACTCATCATGTTCTGACGAGTGACGATATAGCAAATTGTGTATATTTCTCCAGCTCCCCCACTAACAAATTGTGCATAAGGTGATGCGCTGACGAGCGACGCTAGCGTCGCCCTCATTAGACACGAGCGACGCTAGCGTCGCTCCTATCAAAGTTGAAAAAAAAGAAGGAAATAAGGCCTGACGGACCTCATTGGTGCTACACAATTTGCAAGGACCTTTCGGGATATATGGCTATATTTCGGGATTTTTCCTGTAAAATCCTCTAGATCCAATCAACCACAACCACATAAGAAGAAGCACAATTTTTTAATATGGAAAACTCAAATGGGGAAGACCACGAGACTTATACCCAATCCAAGGAAAAACCAAGCACTAATAACTTTGAACAGTTACAAGATATACTCACAGACCATTCCCCAATTGAAGTCAACCTAAAGGACTGTAGTTCTTCTTGCGACGACTCGCCGTTCACTGTTTGCTTGTGCTTGAACCAGCAACCCACCTTGATGCCTCTCAAGATGCTTCAATCAACAATGAAAGAGTAGAAGAACTTCTTCTTGAAGTAGCAGCACCAAACTCTCAAGAATTCTCTCAAAGGATGCACTAGGTTTTGGATGGAAGAGAGAGTTCTAGGGCTGCTCAGGAAGTGTTTTTATTGCCTAGAATTCCTGCATAGGGTTTCCAAGTTCAATTGGAACTCAAACAGATAGGAGAGAAAAAATAGGTAGGGTTTCTGAGAATCTGAACTGACCGGGCAACATTCGCGAAGTTAGGTCGACCCAAAATATGGTTGGGTCGACCGAACATTGATTCTGTCTCAAAACCTAGAGACAAACTGTCCACTAGCTTGACCGAAGCCTGATCTCGCTCGACCCAGGCTGGGTTCTGTCTCGAGCATGGCTACTTGATTGTGGAGCTTCGAAATTTTCTGTTTTTCTTTCTCCAATCTCTATGATGACCAACCACTACAGTCCAAAACTAAAAATAAAATTACCATTCTATTTGGAGATGAGTTTTGTCCCGAAACCAAGAATTGCCCACCAAAAAACTAACAATCCACAATGATGTTACCGCTCTCTTTTCGTCATGTGATGATTGGTTCTTTTAATGTAAATAAGAAATATACGGTGAATACTTCTTTAAGTTATTGCGCAATATTCTTTTCTCATATATGCAGCCTACATGTTATGTACTTACATGAAGCACTGTTTATTCAGTAGTTGCTCTGTGGGTGGTCATGTATCCAATGATGAAATTGAACAGACAATAATGGACCTTGAAACAGGAGACTTTTGTAAGGATAGTCAATGTGAATTTTGGTGATTTTCCTTCGCTAGCCACCCTTTTTTAATGGTCTTACAATAAATATTTAAAATTGCCTGACCATCCATGTGGGTCCTGCTAGTGTTCTGTGACACAGAGGATAATTCTGACTTTCTGTGCAGCCCGCTCTTCTATCATCTGGTGCGATATTTTTTCCATGTGGAAAAGAAAAGAATGAATTGATTTTCCCCGATAGAGAGGATTTCAATTTTCTATGGGAGGGGTGGGAGTGCAGTGTTCACTCTCCTGTAGAATTGGAAATCTTGTTTCTCAGACTGACTGTTAATATATTTGTGTAGCGTGTGTTACTAGTCTACAGGGTCCAAGCTTAGTAACATTTTCCTTAATCCTACTCCTTGCATGATTGACTTCGTCTTGATGGCAATGATTTGTCCAGGTAACTCAACTCAGATGAAGTGATCCAGAACTCACAATTGATAGATTGCTATCGCACCTTGAATGTGGATGGGAAGACGTTTAGAAAGGTATCAAGAGAAAACAATTTGATCAGGTAGCTGATATTGTTGCCATTGTGCGACAATATGCATTAATACCCGAAGAATAGGCAACAAGTCTGTGTTGTATGGTCTCCAATACCTGCATAAAACCCTTGTCGCTGCCATACCCATGACATGTCCCTGCCATGCCCAGGCCAGGAATCATAGATCATGAGAAAGCCTGTATCCAAGACTTCCTGGCATCTTGGAGAAAATGCAAGGATTCTTCTTCTTGATTCCCTATGAATCTTAGCCCTTGGAAGAAGGCCTCCCATCAAAAGGTACACACTGACATGTATTTACATGATAAAGATGTCTTTTACTTTGCTGTAACAATAGTTATTTCTATGCTATGTTACAAATTTCCCAGCGAATCTTTAAATCATCTTACATTTAGATAAAAACAGTTTAATTTTTCATGAGCACATAAAGCAGTTTCATGTATTATGAAATGTTATGAATTTCCCAGCCAATCTCTAAATCATCTTGCATTTAGAGAAAAATAGTTTAATTTTTCTTGAGCACATAAAGCAGTTTCATGTATTATTTTGTTTATTTGTGTATATACCATAGAATGATGGTGAAAAGTTATGAGTATATATGACCATGCTGAAAACTGATATTGACTTTCATAATAATCAGGAGGATGATATTCCTGAGACTTGTAGTTACACACTTTTTGTTGGTCTCTTAGTGCTTTAAAGAACTTTATTATAAGTGTTTTGGTTTTCTCTTTATTGTTTAGAGTCCCACATCAGTTGTGGAGAACTCTCTTAGTCATTTTTTAATGTTTACACACATCACTATGGTGTAAGTCTCGAGAGAAGACCTAGGTAGTGGTGCCCACTGCCCACATACTTCCCACACGTGTGCGCCGTCCGTGGCAAGGCGGGCCGAGCGTTGCATTGCGTGGCGGGCGGGCCCGTCCTACATGTGCTTGCATTATTTTTAGGTCTTAGTTGGGTTGGATTTGGGTTGACTTGGATTTGACCCAGATCTGCGAGGCCTTGTAGCTCTTGTGTCCGTTAGAGATGGCTTTTCCTCTTTAAAGCAAAATAATAGCTACCCGTTGGGATATCCGTTGCGCAAGCCAGGGTATCCATTGAGCATTGTTAATGTGCGTATCCGTTGGGAATTAACTCCCCACCAGATCCTTACCAAGGAAACCCCTATATCAGGGATATCCGGGTAGGGACCTTCTCATCCCTTTCTTCTCCTTCTCTCCTTCTAGTTTCATTCGAGTTCTTTTCATAGCTGCTACAAGACGATGATTTCGGGGATTCTAGATTCTCATCCATTCGAGTGCACGAGTGGTGGAGATCCATTTGCACTTGTGTGGGGGTGAAATCTGCCTAAAGAAAGCGTTTCTAAAGACGTGATTTGGCTACCATATTGTTTAGTCAATTCTTTCTTTTACTTATTTTCTATTTTTTTTAATTTATTTACAATTTCCGCAAAACATTTTTTCCAACAGTTTAGGTATATTTTTTGCGGTAAAGTTGTTCATAAATTAAAATGACTGCTCGGGAATATTACCCTAAGGTTTTCAGTTTTGAGGGTAATGACTTCAACATGTGGAGAATGAAAATGGTGCGTCTCCTCAAGGTTATGAAAACTCTACATGTAGAGCTGTCAAAATGCCATATGACCCGTTAACACGACACGAACCCACTCGATATTAACGTGTTTGGGTTATTAACGGGGCAAAACCGTTAACACATTAAGTTAACGGGTCGTGTATGAATTAAACCAGTAACCCGTTAACAACCCGCTTAACCCGTTAAAATTTTTTTAGTCCCTAAGTGTAGCTAGAATTAATTTATATTCATAATGAAGACATTGAAATTTATTGTTTTATAGTGGGGTTTTAGGTGGGATTCACTCGAGATCCTCACTTACAGTTTCATGTGGCTTATATATTTTTCTCCTTATATATATATATTTTTGTATGGATTTTCTTTTAATTTTTTAAATAACTTAATTACTTAACGGGTTGGGTCGTGTAACCTGTTAAATTAACGGGTCGTGTTCGGGTTGGATTTTTTGACCCGTTAAAGTTAACGGGTCATGTACAGGTTGAGGTGATTTTAACACGAATTCGTTAACCAGTAACCCGAATTCGTTAACACGACACGATTGACAGCCCTATCTATATGTGCTATTAATTGATTGTCCTGAATCATATGGAGATGGGCCCGCTGGTACCTTTGAACATGAAAAATGGAAATCCGATGATTTTGATTGCAAAAATGAGATTTTGAACCATTTAGATAATTCCTTATATGGCATATTTTCTAAATTTAAAACCGCCTAGGAATTATGGGATGCCTTAATAAAAGAGTATGCTACTAAGGATACGGCTACCAAAAAGTATGCTATTGAACAGTTTTTGAACTTTCAAATGAAAGAAGGAAAGTCAATGATAGCACAAGTTCGAGATTAACATAAAATAATTCATAAAGTCCAAAATGAAGGAATGGAATTACTTGAACAATTTGTAGTTGGCAATACCATTCATAAACTCCCACTATCATGGAATTGAGGACTTTGGGATCACCTTGAAACACAAGAAAAATGAGATGACATTTGAAGATTTCATAGTCTAACTCAGAATCCAAGAACATCATCGGGATTGTGATTCTAAGAGTCAGGATTCTGAGCATGTGGGTAAGGCCAATCTTATTGAGGCAAAAAATGATTAGAGGAAGCCCAAGCCCAAGCCCAATTCTTTTTAGGGGAAATTCCAGAAGAAAAAATTGGAACCAAGCCCTTAAGCTCCGCAAGGATATTGCCAAGAGAAAAGATGTAGAATATTTTATTTGCGAAAAAAGGGCCACTATGCAAAGGAATGTCGCTATAGGAAAAACATTAATGGCAAATATCGTGTCAATCTTATGGAAGAAAATCTTATGGCTGTAGTGAGAGGTGAACTTGGTCAGCAATTATAGAGATTGGTGGGTTGACACAGGCTCAACCTGGCACATCTGTAATGACCGAAGTGCGTTCGTCTCCTATGGGCAAGTTGGAGATTGACAAGAGCTCTACATGGGTAACTCCTCTATGGCCAAAGTAATTAATCAAGGGAAAGTCATTCTTCACCTCTCATCTGGCAAGTGTCTGACTTTGACGGAAGTGCTCCACGTGCCCAAAGTGAGGAAGAACTTGGTTTCTAGTTCGGTGTTGAGCAAAAATGGGTTCCAATTAGTCTTTGAGGCAAATAAATTTGTTGTTACCAAAAATGGAGTTTTTGTAGGGAAATGCTACATATCCGAAGGCCTTTTCAAGCTGAATGTAAATACAATTGGTAATAAAATTGCCTCTTATTCTGCTTATATTATTGTGTCTCTTGATTTATGGCATGCTATATTAGGACATGTAAATTATTCATATTTGAAAAACATGATGGACTTAGGGATGATTTCAAACCAAATTCTTGTGAAATTTGTGTTCAATCAGTGTCACATTCCGGTCCCGAATCACCCTGGCCTAGGGTAATCCCCGAGGTGTGTCACGTACTCCCGTGTGCTATACCTGTCTCGAGCCAAATACAACACACGAAGTAGAGAAAACAACTTCCCACACACGTGAGTTAGAACTCACTAAAACACATTAAAGCAATTAATTATAGCGGAAGCAGTAGTTCATTCATGTGAGGTATCAAATTCCCATTCAGTCTAATTAATATTTCAAGTTAATACAAAAGAATTATACGAATATATACACTGTTTTACAAAAGATGTATAAAGAACCCTATACAATAACACTACCAAAAGTATCAACAAAAGAATAATTAACCTAAGTGTGGTCCACACAAAAAGGGGCTAACCACACGCACAAGAGTTCTCCAAAAGATGATTTCGCTCTCTGGGAAAGACAAATCTATTTGGCCTCAGGCTCTGGCCACTCCTCTAATCCTGAAGGTACCTTTGAGGTAACCTTCTCTCCCTTCTTGGTCTCCTGAGGACTTGGGGCTGGACCTGTGACTGTGACACCAAGAGTAGTTTCATCACTACGACCAATGAGCAAGTAAAGGCAATAATAAGGAAATACATAATGTATCAAGTTGAATTTAAGACGGATAAATTAATAGATGTCAACGATAAGTATTAACTAGGCAAGTTATGCAAAAATGAGTAATTCATGCATTGTGAATCAAGTATAATGAAAACATACAAATTGGCTACTACCTTAAGCTCATCCTCTTAAATGAGAGCGAATCTAGTTTGGATGTCACGAGCAGCCCTGCCAAGGTTAGCTGGCTACCCGGGTCTAGAGGTCCCGTGCTCCGGATGACTTACTACAGTAGTCTTCGAATAACTAAACCGAGTTTAACCCCGTCGAGTATCACGAAGTCGAAGCTAAGTAGTGCCGACTAGATCGAATCAAGTAATAAGCGAATAAAAATCGGATTTGAGTAAGTTGATATTTCACTTATCTATAATCAAATCGAATAGTAGTCACATTTTTCGCGAATACTTACTCAATCCACATTTCTAATGAATACAAGTTCTAGTATATAATGCTTACAATATGAATTAAATATAAACAATCGAATTTCAATGGACATCTCGAACACTGGTGATATAATAAATCTACAGATCAGAAATGATTGTCAATAAAATTATGCTCCAATATGAAATGCAGTAACTCAAAGGAATCAATGTATTTTACGAACTAATATTAAACTATTAGTTATAGTCTCCAATACGAGGTACGTTTAGAGAAATCAACGCATTACTACCTTATTGGTGTTACATGTATGGAAAATACGTAGAATTTCCCAAATTAACCTCCATGGCATAGTGTTGGACTAATGAATAACCATTGGCCAATTATTAAGATTGACAGTTCCATTTTAGGGTCGTAAAGTATCAAGATTTCTAAATTCCTATGGGATAAGGGTAAGCACCCTAATTATCAGTTTGGACAATTAAGATGGGTTAAAATAGGTTGAGGATGACAATTCACCCTAAACTTGGGTCGGAAGAGGCCTAGTTGACAGCGTTAGGTTCGCTCAAGCGGACCCTATCCAGAAGGTGGGTCGCTCGCGCGCTACACTTCGTTCGCTTGAGCGAGGGTTCCAGAGAGATGGTCGCTCGAGCGGACCAATGTTCGCTCGACCGGACCCATCCAGAGAGGTAGACGATCGAGCGATCTCTTTGTTCACTCAACCCTTAGCTTCAGAAAGGGGTTCGCTCGAGTGAAGTGTCCAGTTCGCTCAAGCGAACTGTCCAGAAATCCTGCTTCAGGATTTCTCTTCTATTATTTCTTCCATTCATTCTCATATCCTTCCATCATTAAACCTGCACAAGCAAATGGAGCCTTCATGCTCCCATTCCCCACATAACACCATTCAATCCATCATTTATATTTCATCAAAATTATAAGACACAAGAATCCATTCATTTATTGAGAAATAAATCATGAAAAGAATTTCTTTGGAATCGATGGCAATAAGTCATCATATAAATCCATATTAAAGCTTATACTTGCCTCTATTAAGCTTTTCTAAACTTTCTCACACACTTGACCTTAGAAAATCCAAAAGCCCCAATCTACCAAACCCTAGAGCCTCAAATACATATGAAGAATAGCATGAATAGATATGCATGATTACTTTAGAGTCTTTTGACTCCCTACAACATAAAAACATACATCCAAAGAGGTTTTTGGCTCTAACCTTAACAAGGAGCCCAAATGTGAGAATGGTGGAAGGCGATGGAGATGACTTCTAGTTTCATAAGGAGATAGGAAGGTGAAGATGAAGAGCTTCTCTAGCTCCCAATACACTTGCACTTACTCTAGTAGTGATTGAAAGGAAGAGAAGAAGAGGAGAGGAAGAGTAGAGAGAAAGAGATGGAAAGGAATGAAAGAGGAAGGGTTGAGTCTTATATAAGGAAAAAGTTAACATTTTTGCAAGAAGGTCCACTGACATTGTATATTCTCATTTTGAGCCCAATGGGGGTCCAAATATTCAACGGTTGGTCAAATGAAGTAGTGCCAAATATGAAAATCGACGCACTCGTCGAAATACATGCGATGATGCCAATATGACGTGCAGATTATGAAAAATGCGAAAACTCATTTACGAAAAAGGCCTTTGACTCAACTCAATTGAGTCAACTCGGTTCCCACTCACCTATTTAGGGTTCAAGACTCAACTAACTCAGTATATAAGGGTTAATAAACACTAAATAGCATAGTTAGCAATTAAACACCATTAATTTGGCTAAAACACAATTAATTAGTGCTAATCAAGATTAAATCGGGTCGGGGTGTAACACAGAGTTTTCAAGAAAACCTTTCAAAAGTGTTGAAAGATGTTTTGAACTTCTGGGTTTGATCTATAGTGATATTTTTGAATTAAATAATATTATCACTAGAGGTGGTAAGAAATATTTTATAACTTTTATCAATGATTTTTTCCATATTTTCTTGTTCATATTTACTTAAAAACAAATCCAAGTCTCTTGAAAAATTCAACTTTTCCGTATTGAAGTTGAAAACCAATTAAGGTAAAAGGTTTAGACTTTGAGGTCTGATAGAGGAGGTGAATACCTCACCAATGAGTTTGTAGAGACTTGTAAAACCCTAGGTATAGTACATGAAGTGACAACCCCCTACTCCCCACGACAAAATGGTGTGGCTGAAAGGAAAAACAGAGTCCTAGTGGAAATGGTAAATTCCATGTTGAATAGTTCTGGCCTACCTAAGAACTTGTGGGGGGAAGCTCTCCTTACAACATGTCACATTCTGATCAGGATACCCTTTAAAAGGACCAAAGAAACTCCTTATGAGTTATGGAAAGGTAGAACCCCTAACTTAGAATACTTAAAAGTGTGGGGGTGCTTAGTCCATATGGTTGTACCTGGGCCTAAAAGGACCAAACTTGGACCCAACACCCAAGAGAGTGTTTTCATAGGATATGCTCTCCATAGTAAGACATGTCGGATGTGAATTTTGATCCCCCAGGGGAGGGAAATCGCCATTCATCTATATGTGCTATTTAAATTTTTACATCGAAAATGAGGATTCCAACTACCCTCAAAATCGACGGATCACGATCGCCAGCTACGGTAACGGCCGTAACACCGTTCTTCGACAAAAGCCGAAGAAAAATGGGAGAAAATAAATGGGTGGGTTCTTCTCTCGTCTAATGTGCTGCCGGCAACACACGACGGTTTCCTGTCACATTAATTTGGGTCTCTTTGGGTCTCTTTAATATTGGGTCAATTCAGGGTTATGAGTAAAAGTCCAAATAAGGTTAATCCTCACATAGCATAATCATGGTGTATCCAAGTGAAACAAAATAATTAAAATAAGAAAGTAAAAAGGGGGGAGGTGCCAAATATTTAAGAAGAGGATCGACCCCATTCCCGGGTACCCCCTTCTAATCCCTTGGCAAAATAGGGTTTAAAGGCTGACTTTTTAAATCAAAATGATGATGCAAATGAGACTTTGACTTGTGATTTCTGTGTTTTTTGTGTGCGATACACGAGTGATAAAGTGAAAAGCCGATGGGCTATAATTGATTGAATGTGGCCGATGGGCCGGTATTTGTTTTAGAGGGCCGATGGGCCGTGATTGATTCAGAGGTGGCCGATGGGCCGAAATAAAAAATACAAAGTGTGTGAAATCACTCATCTCATCTAATTATTCTCATTTATTCAATTTTAGAAGTCAGCTCTTTATTCCCTTTTATCATTAAGTTCAATTAAATATTTGGCACCTGAGGTGGAGGAAGAAATAAAGGAAAAATCTTTTTGGGTTTATTTTGTTGGTTTTATAGTTTTTATGGATTTTTGATATTGGGCTAGAAGGGCCTAACTAAGGGATCTTACTTGGATTTACGTGATTAATGCTTTATTACTGATCATCGGATTAACCCTAACCTAAGGTCCTAGACCGCCCACATCAGCTCTCCCGTCCCCTAACGGAACAAGAAAAGTGATGGAGCGAAGCCTAATGCTCTAAGCTACCTAACGGAGAAATCCGATCTAATCCTAGGGTGCAAATAGCCTAAGTCTAATGGTTCATGCGCCTAAACAGTTTATTAATTAAGGTTTTAGTCGATTCGGTTTGTTTTAAGTTATGAGTTGATTCAGAGTGATTTAGGGATGGATTAAGGTCTTGATTAATGTGTTTTTAAATATATTAAGATTCTGTTTTAGTTGTTTAAGGTTCTGGAATTTCAGGTTTTGTCCCAAATGATGGAAAGATGTCAGAATCAATGAATAGGGTTGGCGGAGGACTTGGGCGCCCAGGGGGTGGCGCCTAGGTCACTCTGGTGACTTGGGCGCCCAGGCAGTGGCGCCCAAGTGGCTGTTTCTTGGTGGTTTGGCTAGTGGCGGTGGTATCGTTGTTATCTTCAGAATCTCGGGGATTCTTACTTGTTGAATTCTAATGTTCCAAATTGTTTTAATTCTCTGGTGTTCAAATGTCAAAGTTATTCGGATCCGGATTTTGAAACAAAACCAAGAATTCGCGTTTTAGTGCAAACGAACTGATAGGCGCCAAGGGGGTGGCGCCCAGGTGATGGCTCGTGATATTCAGGTATTCCAGATGGGACTAAGTCTTCGGTTTTTGGGATCTAGGGATTATGTTGGGTTCTGGTTTTAGTTAATTTCAGTTATAAGGTGTTTAGTTACTTGTTTTTGGTCGAGGTAATAGGTCGGGGCGAAGGTGTAGGATAGGCGCCACAGGGGCGGTGCCTAGGTGGTTGTTTATTGGTTCGTGAGGGTTTTGGGTGCTAAGTTCGAATCGATTAAAGTCCTAAGTATTTTAAGTCAAAAGTGTTTTAATATGTGGACTGGGATTGGTTTGAGCATTAATTAGGCTAAGTTGGTGGTCGGGTTTTTATGATAACAGGTAGGCTGGGCGCCCAGGGTGTGGCGCCCAGGTGGAAATGGAGGATAGGCGCCCAGGGGGTGGCGCCCAAGTGGATTGTTCTGTGGTTCGAGTCGGTTTCGTATTTTTTAGGTTGATTTGAGGTTGAACTTTTATGGTTTAATGTATTTTAAAATAAAAGTGTTTTGCTGTGTTGTTAGGATTAAAGTAGGTTCAAGTTAATTAGGTCTCTTTGTGATTCGGGAGGCTAGGCATCCAGAGGGTGGTGCCTAGGTGGATAGTTTTATTTTTAAGTTTTGAGTTGGTTCAATGATCTTCAAGCTAATTTGAAGTCGGACTTCTGACTTCAATTGTTTTAAATTCAATGGAATTCTGAGGTGTTGATTGTGATTGAGTTCGGGTTTAATTTCAAGTGGGGTTTCCAAGTGACTGAGTAGGATAGGCGCCCAGAGGGTGGCGCCCAGGTGTCTCGGAAGGATGGGCGCCCAGGGGGTGGCGCCCAGGTGGACTGTTTTTATGGTTCGAATCGGTTTTATGTTTTTGAGTGAATTCAAGATCAAATTGATTGAGGTTTCAAGTCTTTTAAAATTGACAATGCTTTAATGTATTGATTCGGGTCTAATTAGTTAAGTTTTAATTTCGATTGATGGTCTCCAAGGGAATGGGGTAGGATAGGCGCCACAGGGGTGGTGCCTAAGTGGATTGATAGGCTGGGCGCCCGGCGGGTGGCGCCCAGGTGTCTGGTTTTTTCGGTTTTGTGTTGGTCTTGTGCTTTTAAGTTGTTCTGAATTCGAATTGATTAGGGTTTCAGGTTTCTTAAGTTTAAAAGTGTTTTATCATGTAAATTAGGATTAAATTTTGTTTGTGATTAATTAGAAGTTGTAATTAGGGGTTCCTTAGTGATGGGATAGGATGGGGGCCAAGGGGGTGGCGCCCAGGTGTCTCGGAAGGACGGGCGCCCAAGGGGTGGCTAGGGATGGCATTTTTAACCCGCCCCGCCCCAACCCGGAGTGCCCGCCCCGCCCCAACCCGGAGTGCCCGCCCCGCCCCGCCCGGGTTTTCCCCGCCCCGACTCTTAGACGGGGTGGGGACGGGGAAAAAAAGTATACCCCGAAGCCGGGGCGGGGCGGGGATGGGAATGGGTCCTGCCCCGCTCGATGCCCCGCCCCGCTGCCCCGCCCCGATGCCCCGCCCCGCTGCCCCGCCCCGTAACCCGCCCCGTAATGCCGCCCCATGCCCCGCCCCGTAACCCGCCCCGAAATTAATAATCCTCTAAAATATATATATATATATTAGATTTCTTTTATAATAAATACACATATTTATATGTAAATGTATATATTGATTTTATGTTGTTATTAAGGGTTAAGTAAATTGATGAAGACTTTTTTTAAAGTTAAACATGTAATTGAATGAGACGACATAAAAGCATATAATATGATCCCATCCCCTCTAATTCAAATTTAATGAAGTTAAAGTTGTTAAAAAATCTATCTAAACTTATTTTACTTTAATCAGATATAATGTTAAATTGTTACAAGATAAATCATATTAAATAAAACGAATATAAATATATAATAGAATGATGGATCATGCTTTAATAGCAAAGTAAATTATAGTTAGTAACTTAATATGATTCTAATCATACTAACAACACTATAAATTATACTAATTTTAATTATATGTAATCAACCTCTTTATTAGTAAGTGGAGTTCATTGGTCTTAAAGTGAGGTTTCTGCCAAATCAATGAGATTTAATGATATTAACCATCAACTGTTAATAATTTTGACTCGACTTGATCCTGGTTAAGATCTTCCAATCTTTTTCTTACTTGTGGTTAGTACTTTGTATGCATATGGTTGGGGCCCACACCATGGAAAGTTGGGTAAGTTTGTTGACATGAGGGAAAATTGGAACATATATCATGTAGTCAGTTCAATACCAGAAATGGAGTGAAACCATGTATTGATAATTTACCTTTTTTCTTTGTAGAAAAAAAGTGATAATTTAAAAATAGGGAGATGGAATTGAATGTGTTGAATAGTGCAGAGTAGCATGTATGCTCGACCTAAAGTTTACTCATTCATTAATTATGATAAAGATCGAAGTCAATTCAAATATTTTTTAAAGCTATAAAGGTTAAATCAACATTTAATTAATAGGTCACATTCAAGTTAAATTGCCGAGAGGTCATGGTAAAGTTGGGCCTGGAGGTCATATGTTATAGATTAACTTTAATCCAATCCATTGATTAATTGGGTTAGAGAAATGTTAGTTCAAACATATGAAAAAAAAAAAAAAAAACTCTAACTTTGAATTACTAAGTGGATTAACTGGTAGCTCAGCGGTGAAGCACATCCCTTCCATAAAAACAGGTAAGGATCAATTCCTTACTATAGTACTGATGGTGAGGGACTTGATTGAGTGAGTACAAGGCATATGATTATTTATAGTACAGGAGGGGGAGTTCGAGTTAGGTTGGTAAGTTAGGTCAAAATTTCTACTACTATCAATTTCTTCTAAAACTTTCTCTAATTAAAGGACTATAGCTAATTTACCAACTGCCTCATGACAATGCTCTTATTTATTATCATAAATTAAAAGAGTTTATAAAACTATCTTACTTCTGTTTCATTAGAAGGTAACTTGCACTTGAGCTAAGCCCAAATTGTTACCGAACCAACTTCAGTTCTAACCCTTCCAATTTCAAACTTTACCTCTAAATTTCAAATTTCAAATTTCATTTCGCAATTGATTGAGAAATTGGAGCTCAAGCACGCGCGCGCGCACACACATATACATATCTATTACCCTCATATAAAAGGGAATAAATGTGCTGCTTGCCCAATTCTCTACACCACCATGGCCCACTTGCTTGTGGGGTCCGCTGAATGCAAGTGTTTCATGTTTGTCAAGACATCTGCTCATGCGGCCAACTACTGACTTAAATGAAGGTACTTCCTGTTCATTCCTCCTTTTCATTCTTCTCTGCACCGCCCTAAGAAAGGAACATATCCAAGCTCTTGACTGTTCGTTTATCCACTCGATTCTTCGTTTCTCCTCGGTAATGGAATGCAAGCTTGATCTCTTCATCATCATTCCCATCACTAAGCGACTGGTAAAGTTTCCTCCTTGTGATGTCTCTTACAAATACCCTCTCCAGTATGAAACATATGGGCTGTGATTCAATTCTTAAACTAGAGAGTTTAAAGTAGTGCATTTATGCAAGTATAAGAAGAAATCTTTCATTGGTTGTGACATTATAACAGTTGGGTATGATTCTTGGAGGGAGATTTGCAGACCCTTTTATGGGCTAACCCAATTGAAGATCCCCATTACAGCAAATGGGGTTCTGTATTGGGAGATGGGGAAGGAGTACTTTGTCTCTATGGATGTGGGTAATGAGATGTTTTGCAAAATTCCTTTCCCAAATTGCAGATTGGATAGCTATCATATGTTGGAATTGGGGGATACTGTCTTTGGCAAGTCATGTGCGTTGGACCAGATTGATGTGTGAGTTGAAGGATTTTCATGAGGGAAAGTGGGTGAAACGGCTGAGCATTGGTGTGGAATGCTTAGCAAATTTGGGTTCACGGATCCCGTTTGCAGAGAGAGTTCCAGGCATGGAAGAGTCCCTTGATCAGGTCTTCCTTCTTGGGAATTTGAAAGATGGTGAAGTGATTCTCTGAGTACAATCCATGGAAACCACAATGATGCACCCAATCACGTTGCCACCTATGGATTCAATCCATCTTCTAATGCTAAAAGCCTGCTTCACACTGGCAAGTTCAGGTGTCTACACATTACCCATGTATTCATTGACTCTTCATTAAGTACTTTAATTTTTCTAATATCATGCCTTACTAAGAAAAATCATCAAGTTGTAAAATGTTGTAGATATTCAATCTCAGAAAAGTTCGAATGATTTATCTCCATGTTCTATCATCAAAATAGGGGGTCACTTATTCTTTTTTTTTATCTCAATTCAACTAAATTGTTCTCGAAACTGACCATGAGTTTGATAATTAAAATTTAGGACAGAAATACGAATTGTGACTGAGTTTTCATTAAAATGTTTGGAATAGACAGTTTTGATGTTTGTTTGTGTGGTGGGATTCCCATGGAATTTTATTTGCTTACCATTTCTGATACAATGCTTGTTTATTAACTTGTCCTCAGCTATGTATTTATTGTTGCTTGGAAATTGTTGGCAACTATCTCCAAATTGGTGATTTTTTGTTATTGGTCATTGTACATATTTAGTTAATTTTTTTTTGAAGTATGGCCTTCTCAAATGGTTTATATTTAGCTTTTTATTGTCTTGTTAGTTGGACTGATTTGACATTTCTTTCATCTATATTTTGACCTGATTGAGTTGGCAGTTGAAGGGATTTGTTAAAATTCTCTTGATTAATTTGGTTTGCATTCAATTGCTGATGAGAGGGTTTTTCGATGCCTTAATTGAATTAAAATTAGTGAACGGAAATGGCCATAGTAGTATGGCGGTGAAAGGATTGAGGTTCAATTCATATATAAATTAGCCCGGGTCTGAAATTTGAAGATATGGACTATCCAACGAGCTAGTCGAATAGCTAAATTTAGGGTCTAGATTAAAATGACCCTATAGCTTGAGAGGAGAAAGAAAAACACGTCTTCTAAATCAGTGGGTGCGAAAGACTAATGAAGCTGAAGTATTGGTGATTCTTGAAGCTTTGCAAATCTTTTCTAGCTCTTTTCAAGGGCAGCTCCATGGAGAGTAATTCTTTGAATGCTATCACCTGGGTGTCCAGCCTTGGCCCAAACCCTTGGAAGCTGCAGTTTGTTCTTAGCAAGATCAAGTTCCTGGATTCAAGTAGAGTTTCGTCATGTCCCTAAAACAGCTAACAGCCTAGCAGATGGTTTAGCAAAACATGCGGTAGAAAAGTTTTCTTCCTGAGAGGGCTTTCTTTGTAACATGAGCCTGTGTATAATGCTCTCATACTCAGGTCCCAGTTTCTTTAATGGTTTCTTGTAGGCCTTTGGCTTGTTTTCTTTTAATAGATTCAGGAAAAAAAAAAAAAAAAAAAAAAAAAACAGTGACTGGAAATTGTTCTTCAAAGGTAAGCATGTAAAAATCTCCTACAAAATAGAAATAATAAATAGTTAAGTGACATAACAAAAGAAAAATGACACACTAGCAAAACACGACTTTCTTAATCAAATAAATCAATAAATAAATGTTGTTTGCCAAATTTTTTTAGAAAAAAAACTCAATTTTGCATCTCAGACCATTGTGCAAAGTACTAACCATGAGAACCTCTTTTAAGAATAATAAACTCAGGATAGGTGATGCAAAGCCAATAAGCTACAGCAATAAGACACATGGTCCACATGTGGGACCCAATAAAGTCTAAGGATTTTCTTTTACTAATGAGTTGTAATTAGGATTAGCTTTTTAATTTCAGTAATATTCCTTTATTTAGTTTCTTAGTTTGGTTGTTATTTACTTTCCTAGTTTGATAATGAGTCTTAGACTCTAGGGTTTCTTTTCCTATTTACATGGCATTGTAGGAGATTGGAGACAGTTCAGAAGTTTTAATTAAAATTCCTTCCTGGAGTTATAGTTTGAGGTTCTTCCTCTTTCGTGTGAACCTCTTCAGACACCATGTTTTTTGTGCTTCAGTACTTTTCATCCAAACCCTTCTCCAGGGTTTGCACCAATAGGTCACCCAAAATATATGTATATATTATCAAGACTGAATCAAACTAGAAGTTTTACCAGACACCCATTCCAATTTAGAAGCCATAGCTATGAAAGAAACTACACATAACACAATCACATAGAAGAAATGGCACCTGATGTTTCTTACAAGAGAGCAAGTCATCCTTTAGAATTTTGAGGATCCAGCATGTATATGATATAGTATTAATGCTCTTTTAGTTTCAAGACCTTATATCTAGATGTTTCCGATGTCAATGATTAATCAAATGCAAAAAACTACCACTTCTATATATAGGGGACCCACGCTGGTTGGGCAGGGCAGGACAGATATTGACATTGCCCAAGCCCAGACTGAATTGCGTGTGGGTAGGCCCAAGCTCAACTGCAGAAAAAACCTGAATCGCCAAACCCAAGCTCAGACCCAGATCCAAAATCCAAGCATGATACCAAGACGGAGCCCAGACATGACACAGCTCTTCACGACCAAAGGAGAGAATGATTTAATATTACACATCGAATGCCTACCCTGATCCAACCTGTTCATGTTACACACCCCTCCTTATATAGGTACTGGCCCAATTTCTCTCCAACTGGAGTGATACCATTGGCTTTGCCATGTGTGATGTGTTACCAAACAAACCCAGCCCAAAATGCATTTTCAAGCAGGCCAGGACATGCGGGCTGCTACATCCCAAGTTGTACTCATACTTCTAAAAGATATACGTACAATAAATAAAGATGAACTTAGGCAATAAATTGATCTTCACAGTGTATCTCAGTTACAATGAACATTCAAAAGCACTACAGTTAGGACAATACAAAATGAAAATGTAATGGGAAGATCAATCTAATGCATCAAGATCCAATTTCCATTCAAGGAATAACTTCTTTCTCCTTGAGACTATGCAATACTATACACTACCCATTCCCTTTGTCATTAGTTCCTATGCATTCTGATGGTTATCTTATTATTTCTGCCATTTCACTTTTATTTTTAATTTATATAATTAACTATTTCAGTTGATCGTCAAAGAGATTACACTTCATGCACCACGATTCACAAGCCGAGTTGAATGAATCATGAGAATGAATGGACTCCCAGCAAGTGCCCATTCATTAATGCTCAATGTTGAAAAACAAGCCCTGGGTTTGATGCAGCCCGACAAAAGACTAAGACCCGCAGGTCCTAATGGACCTTCTAATGGGGTCCACATGATCTTTGATTTAATCAGAGATCCCTATCCTTAATTTAATTAGTAATGTTAATTGGTTTCTTAATAGGATTGCTTACTAAATTCTATTTAGAGAGAAGTAATTTCCTATCATTAGAATTCTAGTTCGTTTAGAAATACTATCTTCTATATATATAGAAGAACCCTCTTGTTATTTCTTATGCTTTTACAATCAATAATAAATTTCTCTGCTGCTCACGTGAGTTTTCATTGATGATTTCGTTTGTGCCCTAGGGGCTGGAATCCATCCTAGGATTCGATCAATCCTTCGGGAGATTGATCTATACCCTATTGCTGCGTCAGAGTTCAAATAAGCTAATCAACAATAAAACATTACTAAAAGGAAAACTGCTCAAAACATTATGCTTGAACCATAGGCTAGACTATGTGCATCCTGGCATGAAATTGCTAATCCATATAAACTAAAATCTTCATACAACACACAGCACCATAAAACAAAAAAAAAAATGACAATGCACCAGTGAAACTAAGGTTCTCACCAGAAATAAGCAAGGCCAAGAATGGAAATCGCAGCTCCTTGTCAATTAGCCTAGATACAAAACGGATCTAACATAAGCGACTGTGTAAATCAGCAAATGCCAATGGAGCATCATTGTGACTAGAAGCATTGTACAAGTCATTTAACTATTTCTTCATTTATATTCATTGTAAATAAAAGCTTCAAGAGTGCAACCTTCTGATTAACTATTTCTTCATCAATATTCATTGTAACTTTCCCCTTTCTCCTCAGACTAGATATGGAACATGAAAACTTTCTGCCCATATGATCAATAAATTTTATGGTCTCAATCATAGTTAATCAAACCAACCTGACTCACCCTGACTTCCCCATCAATTTGACTCATTCACAAATTACAGACCAGTTAGAACTTAGAAACTATATGGACACACAAGTTCTCATCACAGTTGGTTGACTCGCAACTCAAGGAAAAATCTTGGCCTAGTCGAGTCTTTTTGGTTGACTTGGTCGAGTTATAAAAATAAAGCGCATATGATGCAATTTTGAAATATTTTACAAACCATAAGTAGAATAAATTAATCCCTTTTTAAATTGTAGATAAAATCCATTAGTATCATAAAAAATTGAAAAACCTTGCTTGGCCTTTCCTTTCCTCTCCTCTCTTCCTCTTCCGATTCCCTTCCCTCTCCGCTTATTCATTGGCATTTCTTTGCACTGAGTGTTGGACCTCTCTACTTGAACAATTCAAATAAGAAATATTTAAATATTTTAACTATACCTAGGTTTCATGTTTTAACTCAGTTAAAACTCAGTCAAGTCTTAGGAGTCACCTCAATCCGGTGGCCTATCAGGTCACTGAGTTTAGTTTTTGAATTGTCGTCACAACTAAAATGGAAGGTTTTTATAATTACTGATGTGTTATTGGTCAAAAGGGAAACAGTATTCTTTCTTCATCTTGTTAAAAGCCTTTGCCACGTAGAACCGTTTGACATGCAAATGCAATGGAAGGTACTCATCTGACAAAAATGCAAGACAGAGGCACCGGCATTGCCACATAAAACAAATTTGACAAGCAGCTCAACTAATTCTGACCGGATAAATAAAAGTTTTAAAAGCATCCTTCTTATGTAACCTTCCACTTAATGTTTATAGTACCTCCCTACTCGTAAAATTACTCATTAACTAGTTTCCAAAAGGTTATCCACAGATTTCAAGGCCATATCAATAGAATAAATAAATAAATTTCAAGGTCTCAACTAAAAAGGTTGGTTCAGTTTATTTTTATGAGTGTTTCTTTAGTCGTCATCGTCATCGTATTCATCATCATCATTTGGTTACATGGAAGATAACACTTTCCTTCATCTTGTCAAAAAGAGTCTTCCTCCATGCTCAAGAGAGGATGGGATCTAGAGAAAACATTTTAACTATAAGTACAACTTTCCTATCCCATTCTCATAAGTAGGCCATTTCATCTCACTTCAAAACAGAAGAATAAGGAACACATTTCTTTACTATTTTAGGCATAAGTCCCATTCTTAGTAGAATCAAGTGAACATGGAACATCTCCATAATGCAAAGGGAAAATAGTAGTAGTCATCATCATCATCCATCAAAGTTTAATCCAAACTTTACAAACTCAGTTTTATGAGTTCCACCTTTTTTATATCATTCCCATTTAGGCTTAAGTTGTTCAGTGCTCAACATATCTTATTCACTTCTGATTATTTCATTCCAATTCCTAAGTGTAAGTGGTCAGCCCCGTCCGCACTTCCTTTTTTTCTTCTAGTTCGTTGTAGTCCTGTACCTTCTTTCTTATGGTAAGCTTAGTCTGTAAAATAATTAGAAAGCAATATAACAAATGTTAGAATTAAAACAGGTCATTTTGACTCATGCCTGTATTTTTTTTTTTAAAATATTATGCCTGTATTATTATAAATATTGTTTTTCCATTTTTAATTTTTCTACAGAACATGACAATAAGCAACCTAAAAGGCTAAAACAGCTACTTGAATGTGTTTGAATTTTGAACTTTCTAAAAATAAGTCACAATGTAAGGTGAAATGATCACAAAACAAAATCATAAATGTAAGTACCATATAAAGTCAATAATAACGTAAGAGATACAAAAAAAAGCCCCTGAAAAAAAAGAAAATAAGAAATGGCTAAATCAACCATAACAATCTACATCAACGTAGGACCATTTCAAAAAAAAAAAAAAAAAAAAAATCTACATCAACGTAGGAAGATTGGGGGTGAGGGGAGGGAGGAGGGATGGGGTTGATGATGGAGTGCTAATTTAAAAAAAAAAAATTCTATTGTATAAATGTTCTTACAAAGAATGTGATTCAGATAAATATATCTACATACTATAAATACTTTAGAACTAAAAGTCTCTAAAGAAAGTATATATCTTCTACTAGCTGCACCAACATGGATGCTCACATGGGTGTCATAAATCATAATCAAACACATCTGTACTCGAAAAGATGGAGTAAGCTTCTTCCATGGATCTCCACTCTTCCTTTCAATAACTTTGTTACCATCTCACTAGTAACAAATAGAACATTAATAATAATAATAATAATAATAATAATAATAATAATAGGTATTCTTCAAATTCCAATTACAATTCTGAGCCAATATCCCATCACTCAACAGTCTGTGTAATTAGCCAATAATGGGACTCTCATATTATTCATGCTAAATAAATCATGCTATTCATGAAGTGTAATATTTAATTCTCCTCATGTGGATTCAAATAAAACAATGAGGTTTGAATCATAAGCTGAAGGGTTTGTAGACATGTGAAAATCCATTTCTTAGCATTTTGCTGTGGTTCATATGTGCCTCAATGGGACAATTGCTTCTGGAATATTTTGGGAATTGAAGTCCACATAGATACTGCTAACAGAAATGAAAGATACAGTGATCCACAAGTTTTATACCTAGCAACCAGTGCATGTGCTTCCATGTGATGGATTCCAATGATTGGCAGATTGAACTTCCCAGCTATTCTCCTAGCTTTCTGGACACCAACTGCACCATAATTCTATAAAGACATTCAGAATAATGTTTGTTTGATTACAGTCATATCTTGATCAGTATTCAGTAGTAATGTAGTAGAGATGAGAAACAATCTTAAAATTTTGAATTTAATTTGAACAAAGTGTGAAAAAAGAAGAAGAAAATTTGCAAATAAATGCCACTAAACCACTAGAACAGGCCATTTGCAAATTACTTGGCGGGGCTTCAGCAGCATCCTGCTCTAGACTGGCAGCATTAGTTCATGCCAGATTGCAAATAACTTAACTTCCAACATACTGTGTCGTTAAGCAACACTTTTTTGCCTTTACAAATAGAGGCATGGAATTTGGAGCCTCAACTTTGCTCCATCTAGACTTTTCTTTCTTTTCTGATTGATTACATCATCGAGTAATTGGTCCTCAAGTTACGCAGTTTTCACTAATGATTTCATTTGTACTTATTTATGGTTAAAAAAAAATCAAATGTTGGTATATTCCATCTTCTTTCAAACAGATTATAATAAAGATTTACTATACTTGCAAAAGGCTTCTTTTTTTTGTCAAAGAAATGAACAATATAATTTTATTCAGCCTTCAAGATTAATCCAGCAACCAAAAAACAAAAAGTAAGAAAAGAAGGTAGATATATGACTCTTTTAAAAAACCAAGACGTATTTAAATCACCCAGATTACCACGCAGACAGAGACTTAAACCCGGACCAATTGTAACAGCAACTGCAGAGAGATCAACCTCAGTCAAATTTGCATTGTCAAGTGCCTGTTGAACAACCTGTGAGAATGAAGCATGATTACAGCCTGAATGAGTACCACATGAATAATGAAATAAAATCTAATAAATTAGATTTTAAGAATCTTAGCCTGTTAAATATAGAACCTGATCAATCACTTGCACATGTGCTTCTTCTGCCATTTTAGGCGCAACACCTCCATATCGTGAAAGTAAATCTGCCTTGATGAACCAAAAACATATATTCAACTAAATGCAGTAGTGTATTCATAATTGCAAAAGAAATTTTTATTTGGCAACATAAGAAACTTAAAAGATCATTCATTCACATAAAAGGAACGACCTCGTAACTTCTAAATAGCCCAAGTAGAGACAAGAACATTGAAGAGATCGCACATGGAATCAACAATCAAGACACTAAAATCGTACCAATGTTTTTTCATCCCTTAACAAAATCAGCTTGTTAAAATCCTAAAAAGTCCTTCATGCGTAATTAAAAAGAGAAAAGATTATAACGCTTCAATCCAGTTAATGTAACCAACAAAGCACCCTATGAAAAGAAATACTTCTGGTTTTAGAAAATCAAATTTCAAACAGTCATGAATATCTGACAAAACGCAGTAGCGTTCCTAATAAAAAAAATGGATAAATCAATTTAAGAAAATAGTGCTCATAAGTGAAAAGACAAAAAATGGATCTCAATTATCACGAATCACCATTGCAACCTTAGTTTTATTTTATTTGTTTTCTTCTAAAAAAAGGGAAAAGGATCATACCCTTCTCATTGGGTTGCATGTTTTCTACATGTTAAAAGACAATATGTTAAGTAAATGCCACACTACCCAATGTTACTTCAGAAGGATTGTCGCTAATAACAACTAGTTCGACTTAATTTAACATGGTGAGCATTCTGGCTTTTTTTTTTTCTCCTTTTTATGATGCTCCTAAATGGCTAGTGTCATAGATTTAATCTGACCAGAAGGATTGAAGTAACAATACTCTACCAACTCTGAACTCTATAAATGGCTGAAAAAATGAGCCATTTAAGTTCACATCCTTGTTGCTTGACTGCTTCCATAAGCTCACCAAATGGGTTGAACAATTTTTTATATTTACTTTATTTCCCTTCTTGCAATACTAGATGAAATACATCCTTCCCAAGCCCCAAACAAATGGCAACAATGCAATTTTCAGATAGCATCAAAGCAGATATCCCTCTATCTTCAATTTATATATCTGTAGGCTCATTTTCATTAGACATTGGCACAATTGAAATTGAGAAGTCATCCTTTTCATGGAGGACTAACTAGTAGCCTTCTACCACCTTGAGTGAAATCTTCATTGGCATACAATAACATAATTAAGCGACCCTTACAATTGTATTTCCCAATCCCTTCACATTCCACCCTTGGGGAAACCTATTGTCCAGTGACTCATACCACTGATGTGATCGAACCATTATGGAAAGAAAATGTCCTAAAAATCTCCCAAATGGCAAGAGTGTAACCATCTCTGCTTAGGCCATTTTGTCTAAACCCTACTATCATTATAGTCCTATATCCTAACCATCTATTGCAAGCAGTAACTGGAGATATTACACCAATCTGAAAGATTTACGGAAAGCCTCCCTCCAAATTGTTGACCCATCATATCAACTGTCTGGATCACCTATCAATAAATCATGGGTTTCCATGTTCATATTAAGGACATGCAGCAGACCTACAGTTTCTCTTCATCCTGCATAATTCAAATGCATTCTCATCCATCCCTATCATACTGCTAAACACAAATGTACCAGTGTAATTTAAAGAGCCTCGTCCTATCAAATCAACACAAACATGTAGTAAACCGGCACATGATTCAAGCTACTCAACTTCTTAAAATGCCATAAATTCAAAAACACGCTGAAACTACAGGGGATGCAAAATTGCAAACCAGTACAAAATTCACATTCCTCGAAAGAGATGCATTAATCTACAACTTAGCATATCATTGCTGTTTGCGCATTACCGTATATACAATTCATAGACAATGACAGGACAATCCAAAGCTTGGAAGTTGTTCTAGCTAGAAGATCGATCGATTACCCGAGAATAATAAGGCATATTGTATTCAAAAGATCATAATTTCATAAAATTCATAGACAATGATAGGACAATTCAATCTTGCGAGAGCTTGAACAATTACAAAAATGAGAAAAAAAAAAAAAAGATGGATCGGTTACCTGAGAAGACACAACTTGGCTGAGAATTTCACCGTCGCTTCTGACCTAAGAAACAAACGGAACATAAAATCAATACACATTACAAATTTCTTGAAGAGAGATGGATAATTAGAGCTTACAATTGCGGCAGCAGTGTCGTCGCAGCTGGTCTCGATGCCGAGAATAACCAGAGAGTCGTCTTCGGTTCGAGAACTGCACGCGTTGAGAGGATTCAAAGAAGAAGAAGAAGAGAAGGAGGAGGAAGTAGCGAAGAAGGGCTTGAAGGGAAGAGTTAGAAAGCGAGTAGGGTTTCGTAGTCTCGAAGAGATAGCGAAAGCCCTCACTCGGTATGGGAAGGAAGCTCGCAGAAGAAGATTAAAACTAGGAATCGTACAAGAGGAAATCACAAAGGACGATAACATCTTCTCCTTTCAGACCTTCTATCGTCTGAACACTAATATCGTCTGAACACATACACCTGTGCAGTGAAGTATGAAGATAGCAAGGGATACCAGTTCAGTTTTGGGCTTCTTTCCTTCTCTTTAAAAATTGATGGACCTCCGATTACCTGTTTTCCCATCCCATGGCACGGGTAGGCCTACCTATGCCGAGGGATGTAAATGGGTCCTCATTCTCCGAGAATACTCGGAGTTTCCGACCAGTTAAAAATTGGATATGGGTCTTTATTTAAGTCCCACTAAGTAAATGGGTCTGAATCCCTTTTTTGGACCCGTGACCTAAATGGGTCCGGTTCGGTTCCACATTTGTTCGGACCGTGGACTCGGGACCCAATGCATTACCTTAATTTTCGATAATTTCTCCTTAAAATTAGATTTTTTTTCCATAGCATTCTCTACTTAGACCTGGACCCGGATCTACCACATATATGGTTCTGGTTCCAGGTCCGGTTCCACCTTCTCTTTAATGGTTTCGGGTCCGGAACTAAGAAATTAATTCTGTCCGGGCCCATGGACCCGTTTACATCCCCGCCTAGGCCTCAACCCCCACAACAACAACAACAACAAAAAAGGCTATAGTTTTGGGCTTTTTTGTCTTTTTAAGATTTGAGCACCTATAAATATCCCCACCTTCATTGCCCCTCCCTATATCTCTAATGCTACCGTGCTCTTAATTTGGGCCTGTTTCTTTGCTGGAATTCCTGTCTAGGGAATTCCTGAATTGCCAGACATAGTGGAATTCATGGATTCCCCTTTGGGCTTGAGCATCCAGGAATTCCACCAAAATGCATAGGGAGTGGAATTCCTGGATTCTCAAAGGTCAAAAGAGACTTTCCATTTGGCTGGAATCCAGACATACTACTAAAGAAACATGAAATTTAAAAATTTCAGGGGACAGCCTGTCACATCATGTCCAGGAATTCCACTAAAGAAACAGGGCCTTAAGCTGTATCTCTAAGTTGATTTCAATTAGTTTTTCAAAGACTAAGATCAAATCAAGTTATCAAGGGTAAATGCGCTCTCTCTTTCTCTCTAGGAACTTCTCAAAAGCGCTCTCTCTCTCTCTCAATTATCTTCATTGTCAAGTTGACAATGAGCTTTAAAGTTGGAAATTGCATTTCAAAATTATTATCAAAGTTGTAAATTACCAAGGTCGTGAATCTTATTCAAGGTAGTTATTTTCATAAAATTCTCATTTCGAGTTTTCATTGATGGTTGTGATTTCATTTTTGTTTGTACTAAAATTTAAATTTTCTTCGAAAAAAGATGCACGTGGGCCAGCCTGGCCATCCACGGCCCCCCACAGGGCGATTGGGGCTGTGGGTCGCGTTGCCGGTGTTGGGCCAAGCCCCTGCCTACCTGGGCGCAGCATGGCACAACCTGGCCCAGGTAAGCTAGTTTTAAAAGTGTAAAGTGTAAACAGTTTCACCAAATTGATAACTGGGTCAACTTTTGGGTAGGCCCAATTAGGTCCTTGACTCAAAACCCAAGTGTGTAAATTTAATATATAGAAGAAATTAATAGCGTACATTATATAGAATTATTGTAAGGAGTAATTACATAAGGTCAGGTCAACCTACGAGAGCAAACCAAGGTCCTTGGTCAATTGAGCTACCCCTTGAAATTATACACAATTAAAATAGAAGATAATTTTATTTAATAAATCGACATTTCTCATACAATAAGGCCCACTTTTCACCAAACTAAAGAATTCCATAGGATATATGGTTGGTTTTCTTCTATCACCATATCAGATTTTGCTTCAATAATTGGATGAATCAAATTGTGATTTTCTTTTTTACTGAAAGAAAAGGCTCAATTGAAAGTATTGTGTAATGAAGCAAAAGTTTGCGTGTCAGGAGGCACAATGGCACAAGCATTTGGTAGATATTAGTGGGAAATTTGAGCAGCTCAGCTTGACCATATTAATGTCGCCAGAGCTCAGCCCAAATAACTTGTCGGTGAGCACGACCCAGATAAAACCTGAATTTCCTACTTCAAGACCAAGGCAGAATTCAAAATCTAGGCCCTGATTCAAGCCCAATTATCATTGACGCATTCATTTTATATATATTTTCCCAGATCTCGTGCCACCTCTTCAAACATAATTGGGTTTAGAGCCGGGTCTAAGTATTTATTTTAAATTTATGTATGAGTAGGTGTCATGAAACCTAGAGCCAAATCCAGCTTGGTTTGAGTATGAGTCCCATGGGTCATTCGGATCCAAGTCTAGATACACAAAGGGATGTAAACGGGTCAGTTTCGGTCCAGGTCCATGGTGGACCCAGACCTGTCTTAGGACGAGTTTCTTGGTTCTGAACCTGGAACTGATAAGGAGAAGGTGAAACCGAACTCGGAACCCCAACCATATATAGGGCGGGTCTGAGTCCCGATCTGGGTCCAAGCCTAGGCAGAGAATGATATGGGAAAAAACATCTAATTTTAAGGAGAGATTTACAAAAAAAATTGAGATAATGTATCAGGTCCCAGATCGACGGGTCCAAACCAAGGTAGAACTAGAACCGAACTCATTTAGGTCACTTGTAAAAAAAAAGAAAAAGAAATGGACCTAGACCTATTTACTTAGCGACACCTAAATAAGGACCCAAACCCGGTTTTTAACGGGTTGGAACCTCTAGATAATCAGATAATTAAGAACTCATTTACATCCCTAGATAACATGGTCTCAAATAAAAATTTGCCTATTTTCACTTGCACAAGAGTGCAACTTGGAAGCCACCTTTGCAGGGCTTACCCTACTCGGGGCTGAAGCCCCCACCTATAAATGTGACATGTTTAAAATTTTTAAAACCCCCTTGGAAATGCTAAAAATCTTTATATATTTTTCTTTTACATTTGACCCTTCTTCCAATATCTCTTTTACATGAAAGCCCCCAAGTTGAATTTCTTGCCGTTGCGCCTTTCGTATTGGGTCAATCTAAGCTCGTCATGCTCCACAAGAAGTTCTTTTTTGCTTCAAGATTCAAGTCCAACGCCAAGTTCAAGCAGAAACAAGACCACTTGAAAATATTCTTTCAAGTAGGTAAGAACGGGAATAGTATTTTGTCGGAGTGGTAAGAAGTAACAGTTCTCATCTGGCTACCTAGGGTTTGAACCCTAGGAACTCCACCTATTTCCCGTATGTGGGCATCCTTTCCACTTGTGTGTGCTTTTTTCCAACACGTGCGGGCTTCTTTTTCTCTAAAATGGATTATCTTCCAACGTGCGTGCCTGCAATCTCTTGGTCCAGCCCTGGGGTTAAAAAAGTAGTAGGAAAGAAAAAACGTTGTCCTCGTGATTCACAAAAAAAGTGAAGAGCTTATACGATTCCAAGAAGCCAATGGGTCATTCTACTATGAGAAAGTAAGGGTGTAACAGTTTGGTTAACCGGTCAATTTGAGAAAACCGTTAACCGAATCATAACCGTAGTTTTCTGTCTTTTAAAACCGTAACCGTAACCGTATCCACAAAAATCGTGGAAAACCGTAACCGCGGTTAACCGTGTTAAACGGTTCGGTTACGGTTAATAACCGTGGAATGCATTTCTCACATAAGGGGATAAATGTGAATGATTGATTGAAGGTAAAATGACACATAAGTAGCAATTGAATAAGGTAAGAAATATTTCATTTAGCCCCCTTATTTTTTCTTTTATTTGTAAATGGTACGGTTAACTGCATATGGTCAACCGAACTGTATTATACGGTTTGATTCGGTTAATAATCATGAATTATTATGGAAAACCGTAATCGAAGCGAACCGTGCGGTTTTTAGATTTCATTAACCGTAACCGTAATCGAACCGTAAAATACGGTTATTAATCGTTGTTTGGTTCGGTTTGATTAGACGATTTTTCGGTTTTCTTTTACACCACTATGAGAAAGTAACATTTTATTATAATCTTAGTTTAGTTTTAGATGATGGGACTTGATGCCAATTGGCAGCGACTCTTACCCTGCATTAAAACCGGTCAATTGTGCTTCAAATAGAGACTTTTGATAATTGCAAATATATTCGTACCCATTCAGACACAGCATGATAACAAGAGTTTTTCTTGTCATTTTATGAAGGGCATCAGCAATTCCTTTCTCATGGGAAGGGACAAAAATTGGAAGGCTTTGTGAATTGCTCTATTCAATACACCACATTAATAAATCAAATTATACAATATTAAATTAGAGGGTTTTGAAGATAATTTTGGCCATAACTTTTAATTTTAACTGGGAGTTATAATTCTTTATTTTCAATATGTAATCACTCATCTTAACTTTCAATGTGTAACCATTCATTTTCTCCACTTCATATAACCGCATTTTCTTCCCATCATTTTTCTACAAGAGCTTAATTTTTATTCCTATCATAATAAGCGAATCATTGTCCTGAGTATTTGATGATTGATTTTGTATAATCTAAGTTTTTCTTCATAAATCAGTAAATATGCTTTTCAGTTATTGATGAACATGCTAATGCTAAGTAGGGGTGGTTGTGCTAGTTCCTAATTAAGTGAGAGCTCACCTTGTATTCTTTCGTATCCCCACCTTAAATTGACAGTAAGTAATTACTTTTAAAGGATCTAAATTTCTCATAAGGCTCACTTTTTATGGATCCAATTATTCCATAAGATGTGCGGTTGATTCATCAGCCAAAAAAATCTTGTTTCAAACAAGGTGATAATTACTGTTGAATTGGATATTTGTGATTTGATTGCTTTTTTCAAATGGAACCAATCAAATGGTCAATTTCTCATAAATAAACTGTGGCGTGTTCATCTAATGTTCCATTTACATCCTTGTCTTATAAATGTAGAGAAGATGAGAGATTGGCTGTCGAGAACTTCAGCAGCACCTGACATGGAGCCATGGGCCATGTCATGGGCCCAGATTAAACATAAGGGCTCAATAGACTCGGGAGTACTTTTTATGATGCCTAATTTCGCCGATTTGTCTGTCTTAATCTTAAACTATGATGCCTAATTTCGCCGATTTGTCTGTCTTATTCTTAATCTACCCTCCTAGTTTACCCTATCCAACGTTTGACCACCACCAAACTGAGTTTGATTCCTCCATGGCATGGACTCTGAAGAGCTTCGAGGCTCTTTATAGGGGGCCCATTATCGAAAACCCCAAACCACTCAAAAAATGCTTCCCTTTCATATGAGCCTTAGTCAAATTTAACTTTTGTAGAAGTTGGGCTTACTGTTACATTGATCATATAAATGCTGGTGATTCATCTAAGGTAAGTCAAACTTCTATTGGATATACATTTGGCAACGGCCCTATATGAAGGAAAGCGTTTAAATTTCAATAATTGGGCCTCGCTGAGGAGCCTCACGAATTTCTTGAGTGCCAACACTGAGTATCCGAACTCCTACAACCTATCACTCACACATGGATAATGGCTTGAGTATTGCATGTTGGTAAGCGCTAACACACATCAAAACCTAAATTTACAAGCCCAAGCCTAACACTGAACTCATAACCCAGACCCGCCCACAAGCTTGTTTATTAGAGACTCGATCCCTTAGTTGGTTGCACGTTGGGTTAAAACCCATGTAACATTGACAATGACTTTTGACTGTCTCAATTTTGATTTTGACCACCTCTTTCAATTTTGAACAATCTTATTAGATTTTTTAAATCGAAAAAAAAAAAAATCATTTTGCACAATGAGGGAATTGAACCCACAACCTATCTAAGAGAATATATTAATGCTGGCTATCACTCATGCTAGAGATAGGGAATTCATTTTGCACTATCCTCCATTTGCCAAATAGTGCACTGCTGTCTATTTCATTGAACGGACCATGAAGCTGTGGGATCATCTACCATGAGTGTTTTTTTGGTAAAACATTCTACCATGAGTTAGTAACATTTTATTATTTTCTTATGAAACATAAGAAAGTGTGCTCCTCTAACTCAACTTTCAAATGATGATGGGAACTTGATTCCAACTTGCCGACTTGACAAAGTGACATCACCCGGCATTATAGCTGGTGAATCGTGCATGAAAAAGGAAGTTTTTCCAATAGGAAATATATGCTGCACTCATTCAAAGAGGATATCATGAATTTTATTGTAATTCTATGAAGGGCGTCATCATTTGATTACTTTTGAATTTATAAGAATCCCAAGCAATACCTTCCACATGGATATTAGATTTCTAAGGATCCCAAGCAATACATTTCACATGAATTTCTAAGGATCTTGTTGCTCAATTGGTTAGGCACACATGTGTATTGTTTATGAGCTAGTGTGTGCTTTCGGTCAAAGAATGTAAAAAACGTTAGTAACGTTTATTTGTAACAGAAGCAATCCAAAACTTTTGAGTTACACTTCTTACTCCTTGCCAATGTGGGATAGTGGGACCCACAACTTACGTACCCCAAATACTGATTCATCTGTGCAACCTTCCAGAAATCTTAGACTCAATTGTTTATGCCTAAAAAAAAATATGAAAAAGAAAGCATTTGTTGATTTCATTCTTCAAAGGACCTTTAAATATATTGTTACTAAAAAATGACAATGGCTGACGATGATCGTCTTTATATTTAATTAAGGCGAGAAGCAAATAGCGTTGGTTGATTAGAGGATGTTTGTGAAGCAAAAGAGAACTGTTGAGTAAATTTAGGATAAGTAGAGATTGTGTAAGGATATCCTTTTCCGCAGCTCTTGGAGTTGGATCTCCTAGTTCAAATTTTTTTTTTTTTCTTAAAAGGTAATTTGTATTAAAAAAATGAGAAACAGGAGAATAAGGACTCAAAGAATTTCTAGAGAAGAGAAAGCCCAAAGAAAATTACAAGAGAAGGGAGGAAAAATCAAAACTCCTCCGTACATGTGTGGCAAAAGAAATTTCAAATATTCCTAGCTAGAAATTGGTTTCCCAGCATTTGTAAAAACACTTTAACGTAATTCATGTTTTCTGTCATTGAAGAGGTGGAGCACAAACAAATCTTTAGACTAGAAATTAATTTCTTTCTTCTGTCCTCGCCATCAGTCTACGTATGATGATACAAGCCTCACAATATAAATCCATCTGTCTGAAAGCAAACAAGAGAAGTGTCGGACAACAGCCACTGGAAGACAAAATTTGTCAATTCGTTCGTAATCAATGGAAAGAGTGGTGAATTTATTGAACGAAGGCTAGGAATCAGTTTTTCCATTCGGCCGACTTAGGGGCAAGGCCCACCTCGTCAAAGGCCTAGATAATGTTCATGTATGTCATATCAAGATCTTTTATTATTAAATCTTATGGGGTAGTTCGTTTGGCCTATGACCACGGTTAGTAGCTGAAAATTTTGAGTTTAAAACTATACTATCACACTAATGCCACAAGGTAATTTTATTTGGCTTTCTCTCCTAAGCCTGTAAGGATTATTTTCTCTCCTAATTCTATTGGGATTATCCTGATCCAATGGGATGGGAACCTGTGTTAAAAAATATATATATATCTTTTATTATTGGCACAACCACTTTGCTAGCCATTAATTTTCTCATTAGTGGCACAGTGCTTCCCAACTGTCATGGATTTATGCAGGACTTGCCCTACAAACGAACACAAGGCTCTGTAGGGTAATTCTGATTCTGAAGGGAGAATTGGGAGATAGTCTAGTTGTAAAAGGCATCCCAGCTCACCTGGCAGCACTTAGTTGGAACCTATGTCCAATGATGGAGCATGTAGCGGTCAAGCAGAGCACCTGGTGGAAGTGGAGCATAAGACAAAGTGGAGCACTCAGGGATGACCCCTGAGCCTTAGATTAGACTAATTTAGGACTAGGATAATGATGAAAGCCAAAATGTACTATTTAGGCTCCTCAATAAGGACTTTGTTGCACCTTGAGGTTGTAGCTTATGACTTTAATTGTTATAATTTCATGTTTACAGGTGTTTTAGGTGAAGAAAATGAATTAAGAAGATAATTGGAGAAAATAAAGCAAAATCACAGCATGCACCGGAGCCTCTGCCACCAGGTGTCCGGACGTCAGGACCTGCGCCCAACACCATATGTTCTGTCTTTTGGCGTCCGGATGCCCAACTCGGGTGGAGTTTGCCTCTCTTCGCGTTTTTGAAGAAAAATTGATCCAAAAGCTATAAAAGTGAGCCAAACTCGTTTTTAGGTAGGAAAGATCTGGAGGCTGATTTTGGGGCTTTGGGAATGGGCATTAATGGAGATTTCGTCATGAATTCTTCGTCAATCTCTCTCATGAGTAACTAGATCTCTATTTTAGGGTTGTGATGAAACCTTAGTTTTGTGTTTATAGTAATGTATAGGTTCTATGGTTTTACTTTGAGCGCTTTTGGTTATATGACATGAATGGTATCTATTGATTTGATTTTCTTTATTAATGCAATATTTTTCTTTAGTTTTTTAATCTTGTATATTCGAATACTAGTCTTATAACGATGCTTGAATGAATGTGTTGTTAGATCTAAGATAATCTATACCATAAAGATAAGTTATGCCCCAACTTATATCTCTTATTTATTGACTTTGTGAATGTTTGTAACAAGAACGAGTTTTTTTTAGCGTTGATAATGAAACTCTATGTCTATATTCACCATTCTTCGAGGTTAAAGTGGATTCGTACCCTAACATTTTTTCTTTGATTGAATCAAACCTTGTATTTACCTTGTTAATATAGGAATCAAATCCATCAAATTAACACTTTATTTTTTAATATGATTAATTTATAAATTTAGGAACCAACACAACTTATCGCTTTACAGCATTTAATTAACATCTTTACTCTCACGAGTAAAGTTAATAGCTATGAGTAAAGATAATAGCTACGTATTTATTATATCCTCTCATCATATAATAGCCAAAAAAAAAAAAAACTCATGATACTTGACGGGCTTCACTAGAATAATGACGTATTATTGTTTTGAACGCTGTGTCTGCACTTTCAACTGATGACATAGTCCTTGAACCTCTTCGGTATCTTTTGCTCTAAAGATTCGTAATTTTGGTATTGTCGTTGCTCTACAGATTCCTTATTTGAGAAAGGCCGTCAATGGATCCCATAAAATATCTGCCTACCAAACAAAAACACATTCAATCAAATAGAATGCCACTACTGTGACCCTGACAGCTCATGTCTGTGATGGCCACACCGCACATGGACCATGTCCCATTACCCAGGGACTGAAGCTAGGCCAAGGTAAGGACTAATGTTGTACTCCTATATGTCAAAAGAATGCATGGTTTATATTGCAACAGCCAACGAGACAAGAAGTGTCCTACCAAACAAATAAAAGGACAAGAAGTGTAGAGCTTTTCTAGTTATAAGTTAACCCTTTGTTTTTTCCTTTGGGTGAAAGATTTTGCTTTTGGGATGCTAGAATTCTGCAGCACTTTAGATTTTTTTTTTCCTGCTGCCCCCCTCTGAAACTACCTCCTCCAATAGGAACTGGATTTCTGCCTTGTGACAAAAATATTCATTTTTTTTTTATTTGAAGAGATGCTACACTAAACAAACAAGAAAGGTTTTGTACTGTTGAGGATTAATGTTTGATGTTGCACAAATAATAAAAAAGATGAGCATGCACTGGCCCACCGAAGAAAGTGGAGAATTCTATGCCATTGTTTTCTATTCAGAAGTTGTATGGTTTGTGGGGATCATCGTCAAACTATTGTATCATTGTTTTCTAGTTTATGGGGTTCTTTTTATTGGTATAACAATTTGTGGGGTTCATAATCACACGCTTTTACTTTCTAATTGGCCAAAACAAATAGAAAGGACCGTTAATGCACTATAGTATCGTAAAACTGACACAGGCACGTGTCATGGTAATCTTCAGGTTTTCGCTATTTCCCATTAGCTAATTGGAAACAGATCCCCCCTATTTGGATGAATCAGGGCTGACATGTGCGGGGCAGAAGGGGGCGGAGGAAAGAAAAAAAAGTAATAATTCTTTCCTCCGCCCCCCTTCCGCCCCGCATGTGTCAGCCCCTGATTCGTCCAAACAGGGCTCCCCTGTTTGGACGAAACAGGGGATCCGAATCCTAGCTAATTACATAGTGCACACATAGGATGTAAAACAGGTTTTTGCGGTTGAAGTTTGAAGTTGAATCCTATCTTCATCTCAAACCTAAAACTAAATAGTGTTTCTTTAACTCAAATCCAACTTCAAGCCAATCCATTGGTACGTAGCCCAAGCACCCCATGGTGGGCACTATCCACAGATATCATTGACCGATCTCTGGTATGTTGGATAGCGACTTAGGTCAAAAAAGGGTTCATATCACAAAATTTTGGGATATAATCTTTGTTCGAAAACACAGAAGATTTACGTGGTTCACTCAATGAGGGGTACATATACGGAGACGATATTCTTCTTTACTAATTAAAGTAAAGGATTATAAAGACTCTTATTCTAGCAATGTCTCAACAATGCTCTCTTAGGGATGGCAACACTTCCTCAAAGCATGTAAAATCTTATATCAAGAAATCCTAGATTGAAAAATAATAATTTATATAATCGGCTTGATTACGAAGAAATACCCGAAATAGCCTCATGACAAAGAAACTCAATATTGACTTAGCCCATTTAGCCTGGTCTGGAGAATTGAACAAAAAATTGGTCCAGGACGTTGCTCCGAGCCCTAAGAAGGATGATGCGCTGCCCTCGAACCCCTACCAAGCACAACGCAGACCTCAATTCACGTTTAGGGGGGTGGAATTGATCGTGGACAATGGCAAGTGTCAAACCAAATGCGAGGCATCTATACACAACTAGGGGTGAGTATTCGGTCGGTTCGGTCGGTTTTGGTTGAAATTTTGACCAAACCAAAATATTTCGGTCGAAAAATTCTTAACCGAACCGACCGAATTATGAATTGTAACTGAATTCGATTGAACCGACCGAACCGAAAATATTTCCATTAAATCTCGGTCAATTCAATCGAAAGGCCATATGTTGGGCTTTGTTATGGGGCCCAAATTTGTTGGGAACATTTTTATAATAAAAAACCCAAATTATAGACAACTAGCAAATTCTAAATATCCAAAATAAAAAAGATATTAAAGCCAATGTTGAAACTAAATATCCAAAATAAAAAAGATATTAAAACCAAGTATTCAACAGTTTATCAGCCTTAAGAGTTTAGGCATCTATCAAGTTTACAACTGATTACATAGACAAAAATAACATTAATATTAGACTTCTCAGCTTCCATCTTCAAACTCTATGCTCCAAGTAATCATCCATATCCTCATGCTCACATAGCAAGACTTCCGTCTTAAACAATTGCATAAGAAAGAAAATTATGTTATTTAAACTCAAAATCCAAGTAATCAACAAGGGAAACAAAAATGAAAAAACAAATGGTGGGCGTGGGTGGAAGAGCTGTGTTCATTTTGGTTCTTCTTTTTACTTTCTTAGGCGCCTCTGCTACTGGTTACATGCTTTACATTAGTGAGTAGTCTTTTAAAATAGATTGCAAACAAAGTACAATGAGAGAGATACCTTATACATCATAGCAATCCGATTCCAATCCAAGCCTAGCCAAATCTGATATATAAGAAAATATGTACAAGTAAGATTAAAATAATGCAAAAAACAATGTAAGGAAAAAAAAAATAAAAAGGAAATGTTGCACATTACCATCATCCAACTTCTCAATTCCTTCTGAGTCCTCCTCAATGACATTGGAAATTGGTGAACCACAAAGCCAATCTTTAGCACAGATTTGGGCTTGCACCATCCTTGGAGTCAAAGAAGTCCTATATGCATCAAGCACACATCCACCAGCACTAAAGGCATTTTCCAAAGCAACTGTAGATGCTGGAATGGCTAGCACGTTACGAGCCATTTGTGATAGAATAGGGTACCTTGAAGAGCTAAGCTTCCACCATCCCAATAAATCAAAACCTTCTTTATCTTCTTCAATTCCTTCAGAAAGATATTTGTCTAACTCAGTCTTAGCATTCTCATCTTGAACTGTAGATTTAAACTTTTTGAAACCAGAAATATAGACATCTGTGAAGCTTTCCCCTGTTTGTTCTACTTCTTCAGTTGTAAATGATTGAGCTTTGTCACTTGCTTGTCCACTTAAGGATGACATCTTCCTTTTATAGTCATTGAACATGTCATAAGTAGCATTTCTCACTTCCAGTGCCATCTTCTCACCTAATTTTCCTGGCTGCATTTTATCGATGACATAATCCACGTACTCTAACTTATACATAGGATCAAGTGCAACCGCAATGTATATTACATATTCATCTTGCCAAATTCCCCATAATATTTATCAAAATTTTCTTTCATTGCATTCCCCATAATGCTTAATTCAAGGTCACTACTTTTCTTCCATTGTTCTAAGAGACAATGCACAGCACTAATGTCATTAAACATATAGCTTGAGGTCACATATGAAGTTCCAAAAATTCGCAAAGTAAGATCATAAAAATGCTTCAGAAAAATGACAAGCTTCTTGACCTTTTCCCAATCACAACCATCTGGAATTCCTTTTCCTCATTGTAAGTCAATTTTATACATGTGATCCAAGTCCTCAAACCTCTCAAAAGCCGGTATAAATCTTTGAGCTGCATCCAACATCAAATATGTGGAATTCCATCTAGTGCTTACATCAAGGCACAAAAATTTCTTGCTTTGTATCTTCTCCATTTGGATACACTCCTTAAATTTTGCAATCCTAGATGGTGATTGTCTCACATATTTAACAGCCCCTCGAACACGATCAACAGAGTTACCCATATCCTTTAACCCATCTTGCACAATCAAGTTGACAATATGTGCCATACACCTCATGTGAAGGTGCTTAGCTTTCAAGATACTTCCATCTTTACTTCCAAATCTCTTCTCTAAGATTTTCATTGCTTGATCATTAGAAGTTGCATTATCCACCGTAATGGTGAACACATTAGATATCCCCCACTCTACCAAGCACTTTTCAATTGCCCTAGATATGGAATCACCTTTATGACTATCGATTGGACGAAAATTTAATATTTTCTTATGCAATCTCCAATCATTGTCGATAAAATGCGCCGTGAGACACATGTAGTTTATCCTTTGCAATGATGTCCAAGTATCGGTAGTCAACGAAATCCTCCCACATGAATGTTTCAAAAACGTCTTCAACTTAGTCTTCTCTTCCATGTAAAGATTGTAACAATCTTTAGCTATGGTCCACCGGGAAATCATTTGAAACTTAGGTTGCAAGCTAACAACAAATTCCCTAAACCCTTCATTTTCAACATATTTAAAAGGCAACTCATCAATGATGATCAATTTTGCCAACATTTTCCTACTAAACTCATTGTCAAACTTCCAGTTGGCTAAAGTACCCATCTTCTCACTTTCTCCTTCTTGACTACTTGCTACTTGAAATGACAATTGTGATTGTTGTTTCTCAGCAATTCCCAAGTACTTCTTACATTTAGTCAAGTGATAATTTAAAGAACTAGTACCATTTGGCTTACTATTGCAATGAAATAGCCTCCCACAGTAATTACAATTAGCCCTCAAGTTACCATTTTTATCTTTTATTCTTTTGAAGTGTTTTCATGCTTCTGCACGTAGTTCCATTGCCTTCCTTTTCCCTTTGCCATCGCCGGTTGCTGGATTTTCAGTTGGTGGATCTTTCATTTGGGCACCAATTGGTGGATTTTCTGTTCGGGCATGTACAATTGAAGCTGATGGCTCTTTAGTTGTATTGAGATTATTTCCTTCTTGTGCCATCTATTCAAGACTCAAACACAGTACAAAATGAGCATTAGTATAAAGAAAATATGTCCAAAATTCCCATAGCATCCATACACAGAGAATAAATTCAATTGAACACGCATCCAAAATCCAAAAGGCATACCATAAAATCTGTCCAAGACCCACATGGTCTCCTACTATAAATTTTTAACATGGGTACTCATTTTTAGGTTGTAAAAGTCAAAGCAAAATTACATCTCCACAAAAGAACAAGAATAGTATAGTCTGTCTGGGACCACATCCAACTAAACAACAAAAGCACACAATACACTAGTAGTTTGTCAACATTAAACAAGTAAAAACGTCAACCAAATGTCCATGAATGTCAAAGAAACCCACCGTTGGTAAAGATTTGTTGGTTGTCAACGAAGATCTAAGAGAAAGGGCTAATTACTTGAGCTGCTTCAGCCTCCAAGTTGACTCTTGGGTCTTGGCTTGGTTAGTGTTAGGTGCCGCCGCCGCCCGCCGTCTAGGAGAGGAAAAGAAGAGAGAAGATGGAAAGTTAGTTTACCTTTTTAGGGTTTTTACTTTTTAGCGCTGTGGAGAGGAAAAGAAGAGCCAAGAGAAGATGAAAAGTTAGTTTACCTTTTTAGGGTTTTTACTTTTTAGGGTTGTGTGACTTGTGTCTTCACTATTTTGTTTCAATTTTAAATTTCTAATTTTCATAAAATGAAATTATAATTACAACAAATGATGTCATGTACTCATTTTATTTATATATACAATATATTTTATATATCTAAAATACAAATTTTTATATGTATATTAATAAATCCGGTTAATTCGGTTAATTTGGTAAAAAAAATCTAAAACCGAACCGAACTATATTATCCAAATTTGCTGTAAATCTTAACCGAACCTAACCAATTTAACCGTTTAATCGAACTAAATAAAAAATTTCGGTTCGGTTCAGTTCGAAACTTCGGTTCGTTAGACAGACGCTCACCCCTGTACACAACAGTCCTTTGGATAAGAGAATTGAGAGGAAAGTAACTTTTCCAGCTGTGCAACAAAGCAAGATACTCTCAAGTGTCAATTTGTGAACATAAGCCCTAGTTAATTTGATGATGAAAATCATAAAAACTTTGATTTAGTGATCCAATTGCCTGGCCAACCTGTTTACTAAAAGACAATATAGCTCACGTCTCCAAACCTTGACTTTGATAGCACCCAAATTAACAATGAAAAGGGCATCCATAAACAATCGCATTAAGTTTATAAAATTATTGAAAGGCAAAGAAGTTCCAACTTTAGTTCAGTGGTCGAAATCAAATACCGTGGACAGTTTGATTGCATTTCGAATATGCTGGATTCAATGATTCTAACGCTGATGCATGAAGATTCATAAGTTGGAAAGCAAGGAATCAAGATTCATGGACCCCTCTTGCTCTTGGAAGTATCCTCCAAAACTGCCAAGCAGCTCGGGTCCCATGATAACCACACCAGTTCGAAACTTTTTTAGTAAGTCCTGATGCTTTGCAGAGGGAGAGTGACAACAGCGAGGGCCATGTATCTCGGGTCCCATGATAACCACACCAGTACGCAACTTTTTTAGTAAGTCCTGATGCTTTGCAGAGGGAGATCGAGTGACAACAGCGAGGGCCATGTACGAATACATGTAGTGGTCAAACACTACTAACTTAGTTTGCTTTTAAACCCACAGCGATGTAATTGCAAAACCACTGATTATCTAGTAGGCACATCCATATATCACCAAGAGGACATTAGAGATCAATTGGTGGTCCTCATGTTAAGACTTAGGAGTATCACTTTCTTACCACTGTTTCAACCTCACAAAGAAAAAAAAAAAAAGTTCACAGCTATGTAATTGAAATGATCTTTTGGTTAAGATTCTATACAAGTATAAGAGATTTATAAGAGGACTTATTTTTGAAAGAGAATAAATATTATTTAACACTTTTATTGGAAAAAGGGAAGCCCTAGGAAATCCTTATTTTTTATTGTTTAACTCTTTAATTAAGGTTTCTACCAAAAAAAAAAACTCTTCAATTAAGGTGCGCATCCTATGTTTAGATTGTCTAGAGTAAACTAGTTAGGATTTATCTCTCATAAACAATACCCAATATCCATAATAGTTACTTTATGTTACTTAATTTGTAACTTGGTCCTCTTTTTTTGATGTGGCCTCATTACACTCAATATAAAAGCTCCAAAATGCCTAATTATTGTGATTTCAACAGTGAAACTGAACTTTTGTATATATATATATATATATTTGCTAATTTGATGTTTTGTGTTGGTACTTTCTATAATTTCTTAGACTAGAGTATTAAAGTTTCTCAAACAATAGGGTATGATTTTGTCGAGTTTTATATTTAAAAGAACATAAATGGCCACAATCACCACTTATGGAAGTTGTTGCAAACCAATGGATAGCATCGTAGATGTCCATGCCGTCAAGAAGAGATCATGCAACGAAGAAAATGTATTCCATGTGAGAAGAAGAAAAATACAAAATTAGAACAAAAGGTTGGAAGTCACATTTTATAGTAACTTTTGATTCTTAGGGCCTGTTTCTTAATGTAATTGAATTTTTAAGAATTCTAGACTTCATATTTCCATAAGTAGATAAAAATTAAGAATCAAAGGTCAATAGAATGATTATTAAATAACCTCCCATTTAATGTAGATTAAATGAATGGAAGATGGGAAAATGGTAGCCAAAGCCTCAAGGTTTTGGAGAAATTGGTTAGCTTAGAAAATTAAAAAGTCTCATCTACTTCCTTTACCCCTCACATCTTGTTCTTTACTCGTTAAATTCAATAATTCTTGAAGTTCATTTGATGAGTTCCTCTGTATTTGAGGGAAACAACAGGCTTTGCTGATCATTTCGACATGCATGGGGTAGAAATGAAGTAAAACCACTGAACTCAAGTATTTCTCTTGTTTAAATGAATGTTCATCTGCTTTCCTTACTTTAGTGTTTAAAATGTTTACAAATACCCATCTTTCTCTTCATGCTTCTCAATCTAAGCATAAACGTTTCTTACTTCAGTGTTTAAAATGCTTATAAATACCCATCTTGCTCCTCATGTTTCTCATGAGTCTAACAAAAACACGACTACACCTGTAATTAATATACATATATATACACCCACCGATCGATTCCTTACTGCAGCAGCTCTCTGATTCCCCTAACAATTACAACTTTGGTCTTTCATTACTGTGAAGGATAGAAACTAGCCAACTGTTAAATTCTTGTCAATTCTTTACCTAACTAAAAGCCTTGTGCAGGCATATGGAATCAAGAACAGAGTATGGATTCTATATGGAATCATGGAAACAAGAATATAGCGTTTGCAGGCGTCATCAAATGTGAAACGACCGAATGGACGAGATTGACGGAGAATTATTTTAGTGACGTAGAAAGCGATGCAGACACATACCCACTAGTAGAATATTGTGGCAGCTGTAGTTAGCAGTGTGGGCCTCATACCTTTTACGTCGTTGGAATCTGGGACGATTCCTTTTTAGCAACAAGACAAGAAAGGTTCTCGAGCCATAACTGGGGAAAGATACTGACCTAAATGGGATTTTCCACAGTACTCTTCAGTGGTGAGCTAGCATGCATGGCTCTGTTTCGAAGAATAAAGGGCCTTGATTTTCAGGTTTTTTTTTTTTTAATTTATTATTATTTAGAAAGGCTTGATTTAAAGTCGAGATCCAAGCACGTTTGTGTAGTTGAGTTTCGCAGAAAGTGAAATTCTTTTTTTTTTTAAATGTTGTTTTCAAAAACAGAAAAACATAAAAATAAGCTCAATTTTCCATGATACGATAGAAATGCATTTATTATTAGGGGTAGTTAAAATAAGTTTTTCATGAAAAAGTGAAAATTTGTGAAACCAGGTTCTAATGACGCTGGACAAACCTTGGGCATGTTTGTGTAGCTCTACTGAATCTTAATTTTGCAAAAGATTTTTTGCATTCCGAAGAAAACACCAAGTCTAACCTGCCCCATTCATTGGAACCTTTTTTATTTGGAATCATGGAAAATTCAGTTTATATTTCTGCAAAGTGGCTACACCAAGAATGAAATTTACTATAGTGAGAAAAATATTTTTCTCAAAAAATCATATATGCACACGTGACCTAATACAACATATTTATGTACATCCATAGAAAACTAGTTCCATAAAACTTTGCTTGCTCTGCGAAAATAGAAATTTCCAACTATCGCCTCTAAAGTAAAAGTTTTTCTATGGAATAGCTGAAAATTTAGCTTATTATTATTTTTTTCCTCACTGAAAAGTGGTTACACCCAACATTAACTATAGTACAAAAAAGTGTTTACACAATGCTCACTTTTTCCATGAAGAATTGGCCACACAATTCCTCTTAGGGGTGTGGGGAAAGGCTTTTTCTAAGGAATCATTTCAGTGTTTTTTTGGAGTGAAAAAGGCCCCACTAAGCGTGGATTTCAGTTTTTCTGCTCTTTGTGTAACCATTTATTTTCTATAGAAAAAGAAGTAAAGCTTTTCCTTGGGCCTGCACAAAATAAAATCTAGAGGATCCCCCTTTTCTCCTTACACACACACACACAAAAAAAAAAAAAAAGGCGACTTCTATTTTTTCAAAAAAATTGACCCCTATATATATGCCCCCCTTTCCTCATACTTCTCAAAATTGGCTTAGAAGAAGGGGGAAAAAAATCACCTGCTCTGGCGAAAAAAAATCTCTTTATCTTTCTCATCCATCGCTAATTCTATTTCTCTTGCGACCAAACCTTAGAAAATTATTGACAACCAGAACCCTAGAATTGAACTATCCTCTTCCTCCTCTCTTCTCCTACACCACAACCATTTCCTCCATCATGAAGCTTTGAAAACCACATAACTTGAAATCCCTAGAATTCAAAAACCCTAGAATACGGTGATCTCTTGCTCCTTTGTCATGAAGCCCAAGCTTAAGAAATTCGTGACCTCGCCTTTTGCAATGAGGCTGCTATTATTTTCATTCTCAAGTAATTTGTATTGTTGTTGTTAATTTTGTTGATTTATCTGTTGATTATATTGGATTGGATTTTTCTACAACTTGATGACAATGTTAATTATGTTGGATTACGTAGTGATTATGTTATGGGGCCCTTTTCAAGTTAATGGGTAAAACACATAAATGAACTTTTTGATATTTATTCATGTGTTTTTCAAATGCTCAAACCGATGGTAGGACTAACTCCTATTAGTGTAAAGTTTCGTTACATCTCATGCAAGAAATGGACATTTATTTTGGGCTTTTTTGAGTACTGTCAATAAAACACATACATAGCCTTTTTGAGCCACCTATATGAATCAAATGTTTCATTTATCCGGAAAAAGTCTGCAGTTGCCATTTGATCCAATAGGGTTCCGTTAGATAGAAATAAATTTGATAATTACTGATAACTATCAATGGAGTATTAGAATAGAAATATCCATTAAATAATGAACTATATATTGGTTCTAAGCCATCTTTGGCAATAAATCAACAATTCGAAAGTGATTGTGGACTTAATTGTATACCAATGAAGAATAATGGCAGAGACAATTCATTTCGTGCCCGCTTTGATTTCGTGCAAATATTCCTTCCTATTACTTGGTGAGATTGCGTGTTTAAAATCTGTTTAGGTTCCACAATGCTTTCTTTAATGGTGTTGTCATGGCTTATTTCAAGATGTGGCATGGAGGCAGGCCAATCGATTCAAATATGTAGAAGAAAATTAGATGGTTAATTAATTACGATAAAACAAGATCTCTTTCAACGTATGGCATGTAGGCGGGCCAACATAGCTAACAAAACTTGTAACAAAAGATTAGTTGGTTAGTTTTATATAAAAGAAATGTAGTTGCAGGTCAGCTTGTTAACTGTTTAACGGAAAGCATGCAAACACAACAGAGGGGGAGGGTCACTGTCATGATAGAATCGACTTCTCTTGAGCAAATATCTTTTAATTTGATGGCCTAAAAGACCACAAACTTTGAATTGGATTTACAAATTTTCACATCGATAGGAAATGGGTTCATGGTCAAATTGATTTGGTGTAAAATATGTGAGGTTGTTCTTTTTTGTCTAATGTAGTTTTATAAAGAGAACTTTACAAAAATAAAATAAAAAAGAAAAGAAAAAATCCCCTAAGACCTAGTGAAGACAAAAAAAGCCTTGAAATTTTAATATCGACTAAAAAGGCTATGAGCGGGGATATTGCCACTTGTTTCTTTAATTCTATTTTTTATTATTTTATAGTTTAATGAACAACAATATAGCAACTCATGATAGGGTTAACATAAGAAAATGAATGGCGATATCCCCACTTAGGACCTTTTTGGCCAATATTGAAATTTAAGGGCCTTTTCTGGTCTCCATTAAGTTTAAAGATTTTGTTTTTTTTTTTTTTTTTTTTGTAAAATCCTATTTTATAAACTATTTCAATGCCACCAATTTTGAAATAGGCTTAACTTCTATTGAAGCGAAATTTGTTATTAATAATATACATGAAGAAGATTATTTTGGACAGTTTCGCTAGTTATGTTTCTTTTGCTTTACTCAAGACCAGAGGCGGACTGACGTGAATTGGACCTGGGGCAGTCGCCCCAGGTCAAAATCCAAATTCCTCTTCAAATGCTATTGGGCCTTGGCCCACTCCCCACATCAATATAGTGCTTGCCCCAGGTCAAAAGGGCAGAACGAAAAACAAAAACCCAAATTCCTCTTTGCCTCTTTCGAACTTCCCTCTTCGTCTCTTCGGTTCTTCCAACTCTTCCAGGCTTCGACGGTTCAACATCAGCCATTCAGGTAACTCTCTCTCCCTCTCTCTGTAGCTTCTCTCCCCCTCTCCCTCCCTGGCTAGGTTGTGTAGTTTGCTCTCTTCCTCCTTTGCACATTAGGGTTTATGTTCTAGTTTTCTTTTTTCATTTGAAGTGATGATTTCATACTTCCAATTTCCAAACGATATGTTTAAGGAAGAAGTGAAATGACCAGATGTCCAGATGCATCAAAATGCAAGTGAGACTGATATCATCACATCAAAGAATGTTACTGCTGCAAATTGCAAACCATATGTTTGATGAAGTGTCAAACTGCCCCCATTCACCATAGTCTCATATGATACATCAGTAACATCACAATGCCTTATCAAATATGTTTTTCAACCAAACCAAACAGAACCACTCGGATTGTGAAACCTCAGGCACTTCCAGCCATTCCATTCTCTGTATCCTTTTGATTTCTGGACAGCTTCTCTTAACTATCTACTAATGTTGGGACCAGAAAATCATGAAATCTCCAATTTGATCAGTGTGATTTTTGGCTACCACTGGTTCCAGATGACGCATTGAGTAGAAGTTTGGATTCATTGACATGTGTAATTAACAATAGTTTCTGGGGTTAATACACATCACATTACTAAACCGCAAATATATGTACAAAATCAACAAAACAAAAACAGGTTTAGCCACTCCCAAATGCCACAACCCCAACATGTGGCCACATGTACCAAACAAATTAACAATATTCAAGTCCATAGCCAAAGACGGACACATAACATAAGCAGTCCTCCAAGCATATCTCTTTGCACAACTCTTCATCCACAGGAGAATACCTTTCATAATCATTAAGCGGCCATTCTATGTCTATTACCTCCTTCATTTCATACCCAGAAGCTTCTTTCAAGCCACCCATCTCGCAGCTTTGAGCCTTGAACTCCGGTTTGCAGCCTCCATAGCCCATAGGTGTTGTTTGGATCCAAATAGGCGTACCCAGGCGGGCATTCGCAACTAGGCCACTATCAACATCCAATCTGCAGTAGCTGTTGTATCCACAAGTGCCACTGCCCAGCGGATTAATTACTGCTAAGCACATGTTGAAGGGCTCTTAACCTCATACCACACAACAGACCATGACTGAGTGTCCTTGCTCGGCTGGGTCTTGGGATAATGGGATATATGTATTGCCTGAGAACTCCATCCCCCAATGAGAATTTTTTATGAGAATAGTTGGCACTTAATTAATATAGTTGGAATGCTTTGCAAATTATTAAAATTTGAATGGAATCCTACTACAGGCTCTCTGGAATAGAAAAAAATTACTGCATGTTTGATTAGGATTTGGCTTCAACAGAATTAAGGGACACCACCGGTATTAATAAAAATAGAGGGGCTGATGCCTGATGGAACAACCAGCCAATTGAACCAAATCAAGCCAATCTGACCTCAACTCATGTTAGTCCATTTTGATCAGACTAATCAAATTCACCCAAGTACTTACTAATGATCAGCCCTCAAAATCAACAACTTATCAGGAGAATTTAGAAATTTCAATTGTTATCATCAAAGGATTTGAGCACAAAATCAGGCCACACATCTTGTTTAGTACTACAATCACTTAAATCCATGTCCTTTCAACTTTTTTTTTTTTTTTTTTGTTCTGTGTCTCTTGGGCGAGTGTGGGTGGGGCGGTTGAGCATATTTGCCAGAAAAAAAAAACTGTTTTGATTCAAAGCAACAAAAGAACCACCACAGGTTATACAATTCCTTGCAGTTTATTTATTTATTTAAATCATTAATATGTACTTCTTTCTTCAGGTTAATAGCCGAATTTTTTGGAGGTTGTGAACCCTTTCTTTTTGGGGATGATTGGTTTGTCCTCATTTTTTTGGAGAATTTTTTGTTTTCAGTATACTTCTCTTATATTGTAAATTTTAGAGAAATGAATAGTCCTCATTTCAAACAAGAAATATATTAAGTTGATATAGTTAAATATTTTGCGTCTATTTACATGGAATGCATTTTTTCTTTTGTTATTGTTGATATGAAAAATTTTAGCAAAAGTTTAGCCCCACCTAAATGAAAATCCTGGGTCCGCCTCTGCTCAAGACTGAAGTCATTGATGAATTTACATGTATGGACATAAGACTTTGTTGTGATCTAAGACCTACAAGAAGAGATCAATCACGCACAAGAGAACACAGAAATTTACGTGATTCGGTTTTTGGCTTACGTCCACGGGAAGAAATGAGAATTCACTATGCAATTAGAAAATGTGTGTACATCCTAGAGACTCTTAGTCTTTATTTATAATATCAGCCCCAAAACCCTGTTACACTCAAACACTACTTCTTAATCACAGTAGACCTATAACAAATCTACTTCTAATCACAGTACAAATTGGGCAATCCAGGAGCCCATTAACCAAGATTAATTAATTTTTATTGAGCTATACAAATTAACAGACTTCTATAATTTGTTGGTATTAACTGTTCCAACTCTATTTATTTATTTAAATCTCATTTTTCGCTTTGACTCCTTGTGCATGCACACTATCCATGTCCTACTCAATACAATTACAATTAGATGGGATCGTTTTTTTTCCCCCTTCTTGTTTGTTTTTTCTTCCCCATAGCACTTTGCGCAGGAGAAACTTCCCAGCTCGATATTGAGACTGCTGCTGGTATTTCTGAAGAGAAATGCCACCCACCTGTCAATGGATTGGCCCAAACTCCATTCACTCATATGACATCACTGTGATTTATTTTATTCAGTTTGTGTTATTCAATGTAACCTGTTAAATAATGGGCAACAACAGAATCTATAACTTGTTAAACTATGGTCAATGATGTAAGATGACCTGACCTGATGCAATGGATTGTCAAGGAAAGTACCAAGAATCATGGATCTACCATGATACTAAAACCAAAATCTTATTTTATGATCCTGGTCATCCAATTTATACTTTTAAATCCAAAGTAACATGTTACTTGGACCAACGTCCAATCGAATGCTTGTCGTAGAGGCATATTAGATCGAATTTAGCTATCTATGAAGCTAAATGCCCTTATTGGCTATCCATGAGGCCATTTCTTGGATGGTATTGATTAACCTTGCCATTTTAATCATTGTGTTGCAAGCTAGAACATGGCCGCATATAGGGTTGTATATGACCTGGATGCGTCGGCCTTGGTCATAATGGTCCAAACCCTATCCTCAACATACCTAGGTTGGGACCAGGACGAGCCAAAGTCCTTAGAGGGCTTACACAACTTAGGCACTCACTAATGGGTTCTATGTGAGACTGGTTTGTTAAATTTATGAATTGAACTGGGAATTGTTTGAAATAAACTACTTTTAGTTTTTAAGGACTTATGAACAAACTAGGCTCTTTACATTTACTTTAAATCATTTTGTGTGAGTTAGTGGAGTGATATAAAATATGGATTTGCTCTTTATTTTAAATCCGTTCAAAATTTACTCCGTGTGCGTGGGCTAGCAGGCTCTACCGACGAAAATAATCACGTTACATCAAAGGCTAGACCTCCCATTACCGTTTTAACGCTTGATAGGTCCCAGCTGACTTGATAGCCTAGGCTTACTAGTCGTATGAAAATAACATTCTATGGGCATTAACTATATGCCCATAGACTTGGGTGTATAGTTTGTTTCTTGTCGGTGAGTCCCACACTCCCACTACGCCCCTCACCTAGTCACCCCATAATAAACAAAAAGTCTACTTGGACAACCTTTTTGGCCAGAATTTTGGCCAACCCATATGGTTTCCATTAAATATCACTATGATATTCAATGGAAACCATATGGGTTGGCCAAAATTCTGGCCAAAAAGGTTGTCCAAGTAGCATTACTCCATAATAAATACGAGACAGTTGAGGGTTGGTCATCTATCAACATTGCAAACCAGACGGGACATGGTGATTGTAAGCCATAATTTGAGAACGGCTCTTTACTTGGGACTTGGGAGGTTCTAGCTTGGAACCTTGCTATAACTTTACATGTGTGAGTTGCCTCCTTACAATTATAAATTTCTATCACCTCACATGTGTGATTCTCATAAGTCTTAGTTCCTTAATTGAGATGAAAAAAAAAAACCCATAATCCAACTTTTAATTTAACAATCGAATTTCAAAACATTGAATCAGATCACGATTGCATCTTAGGGTGTTTCTCTACTTCCAAATGCGAGTTTCCTCTCCTCACATGTATGAGTCTTTCTCTCTACATGTTTGGCTGTCCACTCCTCACATGTGCGAGTGCCCCATTCCATGTGCGGCTCCCATCGTGTGTTGGGTAAGAAGATTGAATCTGATGGTAAAATATGTTCCATCATCAAGGTTACTTGTTGGCGTACCCCCTTCTTAATGGGTGGGGCCTGTAGATCCACCAACATGTCATGCATGATGCATTACCGTCCTTGATTGTCGATTGCAGGAAACTGATGGGAGAGCTGACGGTCCTCCAATTTCCCAATTTTTAACATTTCATTGAAGGATGAAATCCATCAACAGAGTGGGACATGGATCATCAAAAACATTTATTATAGAGTTAGGCCCAGTAGAAACCTGTCTTGTTTTTTCCTACTCAGCAGGACTGCGAAAGCAGCGGAGCACTCCGTGTTAAAACGCATGGCCTACAATTTGCCACCGATTGTTTGATTCCATCTTTGAATATTCGGAATCCAATGATTCCAATGCTGATGTAGGAAGAATCGTATGATGAAGTTCTAAAGATTCCATGCTCTTATGGGATTAAAAAATGAAAAGAGGAAGGAACAAGCAAAGTTTGGACCCCCCAAAGTTGGGGCATCTTTAATATCTCTGACCTTTTCTGAGAATATGACATGCAAGCTTCGTCACGCTCATTATATTCATTATTGAAAATTTTCCTGCTGTGTGCAGTGCTTTGCGAAATGAACTGCAAAGCTAATGAGAGAAAATACAGTCTTTCAATAATCTAGTAAGTTAACCCCAAGGGGTTGGCCGAGTGGTCAGGACCACGGTTCCTCCCTCTTCCGGAGCTAGAGGTCCTGGTATCGACTCCCGGTTCCCCCCTCTTCAGGAACCGAAGGTTGAGTCCACTTGTGTTACCACCAAGGGCCACTCCTAGGGGCCACAGGGGTTTTACCCGGCTTCTCTCTGGGCCCGGAGGGATTAGTCCAGTCCAAAGGATTGGGAACCCTCCGTTAGCAAAAAAAAAAAATAAATAAATAATCTAGTAAGTTTGACATATAAATTTAGCTGATGCAATAAGATTCCATCTGTCCATCTATCTTATATATGCTCGTCACCTACAGGCTACAAAACACAGGATATGAGAACACTGAATCATTGAATTAGGAGGGATCCTGCTTTATGGAGGATCGAAACGAGAATTCCTGCATCCTATTGATCCTAGGAGAAGACTCTTCTTCACCTATAATTTCGGTCTAGTATGAACCTAGGGATGGCAATTGGGTGGGCATGGCAAATGATTAAGGTAAACTTGAATCCACTCTGTTTTGGGACAAGTTACTAATCTGTGATACTTACTTAACTGGTTCCATGATGTACTTGAGTGAAGTGTAGTATCTGATTGTGGCCAATAGCTAGTTATTATTGTTGGTCAGTTAAATTGCTTTCTCTATTATACTTGAGTACTTTATGTATAAATTAATGATAAATAGGGTGGGTGGGTAGGGTGGGCCAAGGCATCCAAAACCCAAAATGGCACTCCATCAGATCCAGGTTTCATTACACACGTCTCGGGCTGGAATAATAATAAAAAAATTGCCAATTTCCCTACACGTATCCATCTCTATGTATAATTATTGAAAAATAAAGCACGAGGAGAGAGAGTAAAAGGGAGCAAGATGGAGATATTTTTATTATTTATACGTATAAATATAAGGGAGGAGGCCTATTTATAGGTAAAATAATATCTTCATTGAGGAATTCTAATTACAATAGTATTTTAATCTTAATTCATCTCATGTGGCACCCACCCATGATACATATTTTATAATAATAATCAATTTTTTTTTTAATAAATGCATCCCTGTATAATCTAGTTGAAACAAGTTTGTTCCTAGCTCAGCTGGCCCTGGATCAATTGATTTCGTTTTGACTGGCTTGGCCGAGACAGGTTCACTGAATCAAAGTCAAAATAAAAAGTTAAAAGATGGAAAAACTTCATTCACCTATATGTTAAAAACCTGACCTGCCAGCATTTCACTTTTTAGCTGGTTTCCATCCGGAACAGCTTTTCATCCTGTGTCATATTTTGCAAGCAAACAGAACGAACTATCTCCTTTTCTCTTCTTTATTTTCATTTTTTCCAGTTTTTTTTTTTTTTATTTCTGAAAACTAATATGCCTATGAAGATTCACATTCTTTTTATGATTTTCCTTTTTTTTTTTTTTTTTTCCTCCCTTCCACTTCAGTTTCAAACTTAATGCGGAAATTTTGATTTCTCTCTAATTTAGTCCATACATAGAATTTCTTTATTATTTCTTTTTCTATTGTTTAAGAGAACCATCAATATTAATTTTGAGTGCTCACTGTCATCACCTGTTTCTCACTTGTGCTCTTCAAACGCCACCAGGTGCCCATATTTATAGTTGCTAGGTGAACAAAGTTGGTGGAGGCTTGTGGCTCTCAAGTGTGACGAGTGGCACGATGCATTTCCATGCACAATGTTTCTTTTTGTAACGCGGCGAACGGGGCTGGGAGGTTGGAATTTAAGTGAGAGTCCCCACACATACGAAAAGATAGCCCGTTCAAGTGGAAAAAGATCTCACCAGTACATGTGGAAAGAAAGCTCACACAAAGGGAAAGAAAAGTCTACACACGCAGAAAGATGTGACGTACCCAGAGTTCAAACCCTGGAGCGCGAGAATGAATAGTGAGCGGTGAGAGGGCTTTCTTTTTTACCTTTTTGCTCCAGCCAAAGGGGGTGATACCCTAGAGAAAGTCTGTAAGAAGGCAAACCACTTGATCAAGTGGAAAAATGTCAGCCACATGCAAGAAGGAAGCCCACACATATGGGAAGAAAACATGCACACGTTGGAAGAGCAAGCATACCTAGGGTTTAAACACTAAATGACTAGGTCAGAACTGTCGCTCATTACCTATTCACTGGAGGGATGTTGAGTGATGCTTCCAGAGAATAGTGGAAGGTAGGTGAGAGAATGATGTATACTGAGAGTTGGACAAAATAAATTTTCATTATTTCTTAATTCTATGTGTAAGTTTATATCTTACCATTACTTGTTCAATTATGGAAACTTGACATACATGAGATTATAAGTTTAGAGATTTTTACAAAAAAAAAAAAAAAGATCTCCTAAACTCATCTTCCATCAACTAATGACAAGATAATAAATACTGACACTCAAGTATTTGAATTGAGTTTTTTTTTTAGTTGACAAAATTACCCCTTAATACATGATATAGTGAGATCAAGCGTAATATGACGATGAGCTCCAGTTCAATAAAGTACACTGTTAATGGGTCTGCTTTTAGTGAGTCTAGTCTTTTCGAAATAGACTTGTTTGAAGCAGATGTGTTCGAGATAGACCTGTTACAAATTGAGTCTTTTACAAATAAATTGTTTGGTAAAACACATAGTATATTTGAAGCAAATAGATCTATTTGAAAATTTTTGTTTTGATAAACATAAAAATAAGAGCTTATTATAATGGAATTTTTGTCTTTTATGAAAAAAGATTATTTATTATAAAACTATACAAAATAAACCAAACTATTTCCTTTTGCTTGCTCCCTTTCAATATCGCGTGATCATGGAGACCATTCATCAGTTGGCTCATTCAAGATGGGCAACAAACAAAAGAATCCCACCAGCTTAAGGTTTGTTTCATCTATTCTATTTAAAGAATTGGTGTTGGAAACAACAACCAAACATTGTTGCTAAAACACAGAATACATGAAAGGTATATAAAAGCTGAAATTGATTTGAGTAGAAAACTCCAGGGTACATGGCTGACCTAGGAGTTACCTGATGAGTAGTCTAGATTAATTACTTAAATCATTTGAAACTTTACATTCTAATTACTCGAGGAGCATAAAATGAGTCTTGATGCTTAATTAAAACTGGGGTTATATATAGTTTTATAATTTCTAGTATATCTCACCCTCAAATGGAGCAAGTGTTGTTAATATAAATTCAACTTGCACCCTAAATCCTAAATCGACAAGCCCCACTTGCTTGTAACAGCAAACCCTGCTACAATACCTTTGTTGGGTGGGCATCAATGCCTCTAGCATAAGTATAGTTGCAAGTGGTCCCATGGTAAAAAGGGTAAATGCTCTGCTATGGTTAGAAATGGAAGTGGGCAACAATAAATGCTATGTGTTTCATTATGTTTTCCTTTATTCTCTACTTGGGCCATAACTTGTGCCATCAGGTAGAAAGATAGATTAAGAGTTGAAAGGGGCAATTGCAATGGAGAGAAATGACAGATGCATACTTCGGAAAGAGATGAAAGGGGCCGGCTCTCTGCTATTGTTTGGAGAGAAGCATGAAATAAGCTATTGCTCTGCTAGGGTTTTGAGAGAGAGAGAGAGAGAGAGAGAACAACTATCGAAACAGGGGAAAGGGTCTCATTTACACGGGGCAAACTTGTCATATTTAAAATATCATGGGTGCAAACTTGTCCCAAAATAATATACGAAAGTCTATCTGTGATGTTTGTATGAAATGACGCCCATTTCCCTGCCTTTCGAAATAGACATTTTAGGTCTATAAACTGATTGTAACAGATAACCTAAAAAAGGTAACCAAACAATTTAAATTGCAAAAATGTCTGTAAAATATGTTTTAAAAAAAGTAGACTTTTGAAATAGACATGCCAAACAGCACCGCGGTCTTTTACCTTAAGGAAAACTCTACTAATTTAGTCAAGTCAAGTAAAGCCGTAATTTTTATAAAAAAAAGGTCACATCAAAAGAATTTTAATTCAAATTTCTTGTCATATTTTTAAAAAAAAATATTTTAAAAAATAACCTCCTTTCTGCACTAAAAGACAAAAATAAAAAACTATACTTTTCTATACAAAATGTTAAAAAAATTCAAAATAAATAATTAAAAATAAAATATCATCATAACTAATTTATATTTTATTCTTTTTTCAAAATAATCTTTACTTTACTCAACTCCATTAATAAAACCCCCAAACATTCCCTTAAGAGCGAAACAACTTTAACATATACTCGCTTAAGCTAAGTCTAAAATCAGTGGTTCACATGCAATACTCTCCTCCACGAATGAAAAAAAAAAAATCATCTTCCGCATGTAGCACCCTGATTGGTCCAACCAAACAGAGGATCCCGATCCCAATCCCAATTTGAAATAATTGGAATCTTGTTCCATGGTGACAGTTGTCAACAGTTGATCACTCAAACCTGATTAGAAATAGCAAATTGTTCCTCACCTGTCGTCTCACAGTCAAAGATATCACCCACCAAAATGCATCATCGTTGAAATAATTGGTATTTGGCCACCTGTGTGTGGCACGACCTGCTGTGCATATAAGTTTATTACGTGTGTATATTTATCTTAACTAAGTCCTATGCTTTTTTTTTTTTTTTTGGTAAAATACCGTTTCATTAGAGAAAAAAAAAGAAAAACCAAGCAACAATAAGAAACAAACAAAAATCATGGAAAGCTACAAACACTATGCTCCCCTCTCATTCCCACAAAACGTCCCTTGACCTATATGAGTTCTTGCTAAATTGATGAGTAAAATGATTAAGCCTTCCAGTAATATGGGAAAATGAAATGTCTTCAAACTTGGAGATCAAATCATTGATATCCAGTAAAATAGGATGGATAGTCGAATCCATCAATCTGTTGATGGATCTAATCACTTCAGTGGGCTTCTTACAAAAGATGAATCTTGTGAAATCTCCACAACCTAGCCTCTTTCAATGCGCAAAAGATAGCCCTTACCTTAGCTTCTTTTGAAGAATAAACCTTTGGTCAATCCTGCATGAACACAAGAACCATCAAACAAAATAACAAAGCCAAATTTGCATGCATCTGAGAACACTTGAACCGTACCTCTAGGGCTCCTTGTACTAATATCACGGGGATTGTATGGAGGTCCTTTGAAAGCCTTTTCATTCTTGGTCATTGAGTCAAGAATCATTCTTGTAGCACATATGATTGTGGTAATGGTCTCAATTTTTATGCCCCTAAATATAAAATCATTCATACTTCTCCACATGGCCCACCAAAAAGCCAGAACACAGAATTTTGCTTGAGGATTAATTGCTAGACTTATCTTGCCACAAAGATCTCCAATGGAGTCCCACCAATCTCTAGCCAAGTCCTGGTTAACACACAGATGGGGCAGAGAATATAGAGTAATGGTCGGAACCAGTTACTGTGGATGATAATGTGCAATTAGAATTATTGTTGATGACAGACACATGTGAAGCCGGGTCTTCTCTCTCAAGTGAGGCCGGAGTGAACTCCCTTAGAATTTGGAAACCTATTGCTGGATTCCCAAAAAAAAAAAAAAAAAAAACATTATATCGTGAATTTGTCAATCGTTTGAAGGAAATGGGATAGCAGAAAACGTACAGTGAGTCTCTAACCGGTCAGGATAAGTATTCTTGATTATTAGGTGATTTGAATTTAAAGAGTCTAGATAATTTGGAGAAGAATGAGAAGAAATCCGAATGGAATGAGTAATTGGGCAGCGTGATTTGTCTAGTAAAATTCATGATTTGAAATGCCTAGGTAGATTTTTACTTTCAGCAAGTTTTTATTAGTAGGAGAGGTTTTAAGAGAAATAAAAGAAAGGGAATAAATTAAGATAGATTTATTATGATTTGAGTGACTTACGGCGTGATTTGCCGAGTAAAATTTTTGATTTGAAATGCTTAGATTGCTTTCCAGTTTCGGTAGATTCTATCGGTAAAAGAGATTTTAGGAGAGTTAAAAATGATGTAATAAAGAGAATCATAATATGATTTGAGTGGCATACTTACATTTCTAATTTGTCCTACAAAAACCGCTATTTTGTCATGGCAATGCCCTTAAATTTATTTAGAGAATAAAAATCAATATTGTTTTTAGATTTTATGTGGCATCAATTATGATTACACTCTATTGCTTTAATATAAATAAATAAATATATAATTTATCTAGATTTCATCTAAAAAAATACCTTGGATTTACTGAAGTCGTACCAAATAATTTGTATTTTTTTCTTACTTTCGCCCTTTAAGCCTGATTGTCAAAGATCCAGCACAAGTGGGCCTCACAGACACTACCGCCTTTTCCTATCTTGCTTTTTGAAGAGCGGCAGTGAGATTCTGTTGTCGAAGCTGTACAGGAATCTATGATTCGGAAAAAGATCCCAAATTATAATTATAGATCCCAAAGTATCTTTTAATCCCTATTTGTGGCAAACACATGGATCCCCTGTTACGTCCAAATAGTAAACTCCTTAAACAGGGAATCGGATCCACAAAAAAAAAAAAAAAAAAAAAAAAGAATCTTTCTAGATCCCCAGACCATCCATGCGAACCACACACACCTCAGTCTCATTTCGTGACCTTTTAAAGACTGCAACTTCCCTTCTTTCCCAAACATAGAGAGAGAAAGAGAAAGAGAAAGAGAAAGAGAAAGAATGGAGTTTGGTTCGTTCCAACGCCTCTGCTATCTTCTCTTGATTGGCCTTGTCATCTTAGTTTCCATACGCTCTTGGTTCCTCCACGTCGAAGAAACCGATTTCATTGATTGCTCCATATACTCTCCTTGGTGTACCTTCAAGAACCGTTTCCAAGCCACTTCCAATCTCTTCCTAGACGCCCAAAGACCCACTTATCGAGACCACCAAACCGACCACCCTCACCACCCTCTAGACCCACTCACCATCCAAGAAATCAACAAGGCCCTCTCCATCCTCCAATCCCACCCACCCTTCATCTCCTCCTTCCCAGCCATCCATTCCCTAGTCCTAGAAGAACCCCACAAACCCCAAGTCCTGAATTGGAAGAAAGGCGACCCACTCCCACCCAGAGCCGCATCTGTCATAGCATTCTCTCAAGGGCACTCTCACATCCTCTCGATCGATTTGAACACTGCCCAAGTCACTCTACATGAGATCAACGAGGGCTCTGGGTACCCAATCCTGACCAGTGACGACGTGGCCGTGGCACTATCTACACCTTTCGCTGATGCAGAATTCAATCGGACGATCCTTGCTCGAGGAGTCGAGCTATCCGATTTGATCTGCGTGCCTCTAGCACCCGGATGGTATGGCGCAAAAGAAGATGGCCGACGCCTAGTGAAAGTGCAGTGCTTCTCTAACAAAGGCACGGCCAATTACTACATGAGGCCCATCGAGGGTCTTACGGTCACTGTAGACGTCGATCAGAAAAAAGTTGTGCACTTATCGAATACGGGTTCGGATATACCGATCCCCAAGGCCCAGAATACTGACTATCGACAAGTGGCCCAAAACGACCCGCTCCAGATGCTGCCCATCAACCCGATTTCCATGGAGCAGCCCAAGGGGCCCAGTTTTCGGGTGGAGAACGGGCATCTGATCAAGTGGGCCAACTGGGAGTTCCATCTTAAGCCCGACCAGAGAGCTGGGGTGGTGGTTTCTCGGGCCATGGTTCGAGATTCGGAAACGGGTAGGATGAGGAGTGTGATGTATAAAGGGATGGCTTCGGAGCTGTTTGTACCGTATATGGATCCGACAGAGGGGTGGTATTTCAAGACGTATTTAGATGCCGGCGAGTACGGGATGGGATTGACGGCTCTGCCGTTGGATCCGCTTAATGATTGCCCGCGTTACTCTTATTATATGGATGGAGTGTTTGCTGCTGCGGATGGGAGACCCTATGTGCGGCCCAACATGGTCTGTGTTTTCGAGCGCTACGCTGGAGAGATCGGTTGGAGGCATGCTGAGAGCCCCATCTGGGGTCAAAAGGTAATATTACATGGCCCACTAATGGATGGATGATCCGCGGTCCACTAGAATCTTCCTGTTGATTCATCTTAAAACTTCATATATTCTTTTAAACGGTAACAAATACTTTCTTTAAAGAAACAAGAGAGTACAAAAAAAATGAGTATCTTAACAACTCCAAAAGATCTTATTTGCTAAAAATTTAAATTATTCAAAATAAATATTTACTCTCAGCATTGAATTTCAAAATAAGTGTGCTGCTGTGGAAATAAAAGATGACAGGAGCTTAAAAAGAGGGGGGCCGGCTGTTGTTTTGATTGATTTCTTATTTTATTAAGTGATCCCAACTTAGGACAGTCACTGTGATTTCAAGGAGTCAGAGCCTCACGTGATCTTGATTGGATTACGTGACTACACATGGGAGGCAACGTTTTGACAGGCACCACTTGATGGAAACATCCAACCAAAAAACTTGCGACTTACTGTGTTACGTTGTCCCGTCTATTCATTTCATGGTTTAAAATTTCGGTCTCGGTCGTAATATCGGCCGGTCCTAAAAACCGATATAATATCAGTATTGGTCGCGGATATCGGTCCGTTGCGGTCATCGCGGTATTAATTTTTTTTTAATCTAAAAAAATTCGTAAAAATATCTAAAAAATCCAAAATATTAGAAAATGCTGAAAAACAATATTTGTTTCTATTAATAACAGTAATAAATCAAAATCTCGTTCACCTTACGTTATAAGTCTTGTCTGTGCAGTTCACTGTCTTTTCCAGTATTTTATATAATGCAAACATTATAGATGCTCATAATCATGAATCATTAAAACAACATATTTATGATAAAATTCCCAAAAAATGATATATTATAATTCAAATATTAAAAAATCCGAAAATAAAAAAAATTGAAAAAAAAGTTTAAAATCATGTGTATAAGTAGATCTAGCATGAAAGTATGTAGATCTAACTTCTAAATAAAGAAAACAACACAAGTGAGTAAGTGACAAACCTCTATGCTTCATCTATAAAAAAAAAAAACACATAATAAAATGCTTTAAGTTAACTTAGATAATATTTTCTTCAAAAATTAGAAGTGAGATTTGAAAATATGCAAGAGAGATGGTGGCTGCTGCTATGGCTAGTAAGAAGTTGAAAAGAGAGGAGAAGAAGATGAAGATGTGGAAAAAAAAAAAAAGGGTTTTCACCTTTTTTAACATATCTCGTCCAATATTTTCTAAATCCAAAACGATCAAAATCTCGGCCGAGATGGGCCGAGATTTTGAAGAATTTTCCCGCTACTGATATCTTAGTGAAATATCGGTGTGGTATCAGCCGGTTTTTAAATCCATGATCCATTCAAACAATCCTGTCAACCTACTTGGTGCGGTTCCCTTTTATAGATAGGTGGTGGCAAATCTGGTGGTTTATGAAGCAGATCTTTTAGATGCTAAAAAACAGATGAGATGATTGACTGGCGGTGTGGGTATGTATCCTTTGTTTGATTGGTTGTGGGAATTCTGATATTTCTACTGGACTCTTCGCAGGACCTAGAGATGTCAAATGGGCTGGGCTGGGCCGAACAGTCAACGGGCCGTGGCCCGGCAAAGCCCACAAGGCACGGCCCGAGACACGGGCCGTGCTGGGCCGAGGTAGCCAGGCCCGTTGGCCCGCCAGGATGGGCCCGCTAGGCACGACCCGCCTGGCCCGCCCACAAGTGATTTTTTTTAAAAAAATTATCCATTTTACCCCCCAAAACAGCCATAAAACAATCATATAAGGGGTATTTTGTGTCCTTTTCAATTTTTCAAAGTCTATAATACTCTAACCCTCTTATTCTTTTTCTAAATTTATTAGTGTTATTTATACTACTCTAAGTTTCTAACCCTCGAATATTTCTACGTAAGAAGTGTATATCGTGACAAATTGCTAAAAATTGGCTCAACTTTGCTAAAAATTGGATTAAGTCTTAATAACATATAAATAAAAAATTACCAAGAATTTAAAACTACTAAGCCAAAAGGTTAAAATAACATGATGGGGTTGGTTTTCTTTTAATTATTGGAACTTCCATGATTCCATCCATCCTAACCCCACTAATACAAGTGCACCTAGGTGGGCCCCATGAGATGTAGTAGAAAATCCCCAATCAATCAATCAATCAGAGTAACTGAATGAGTCTCTTTTCTGATGATGGTGGAACTGGGGGTATGGACCATATGACATGCTAACTGACTTGAGGTATATGAGGTTAGTAATCTGATCAATTAGCATCTTTGTTTCACTTTCAATGACTACTACTTCAGAGTTGAGAGTTTCAAATTCTAATCATGGGGGTAATGGCTGATTCATCCACATGCCTTTTTATCTTTTCTCAGTCTTCATTTCCGCCATTTGACATGTGCACTGATAGGTTAAAAAATGAATCTCCCTTTCTAGACACCTCTTGCTAGTCATTGGTCTTTTTATATCATTATATCAAGGCATGGTGCCACCAGTTTCAAGTATTTCACCATAAAAATTGCAAGAAAAGGCACATTACAAAAATCACTTCATTGTTGAAAAGCAATAAAGTACTTAATTTTCATTCATACCCATCCAGATAGAAATGAGAGAACAGACTCATTCAAGTTGAGACAATCAATGAAAAAATCATATCCATATGGATTGCTTGCATGCAGGAAACTGAAATCCATAATCTTAACAACAACAACAACATTAATGAAAAGAAATAGCAAGAACCAATCTGACTGAAAAGAAAGAAAGAAAAAAAAGAAAGAAAGAAAGAAAAAAAAAGAAAGAAAGAAAGAAAAAAAACAAAGAAAGAAAGAAAGAAAAAAAAAAACAAACAAAGAAAGAAAGAAAGCAAAGAAACAAAGAAACAAACAAACAAAACAAACAAAGAAAGAAACAAAGAAAGAAAAAAAAAAGAAAGAAAGAAAGAAAGAAAAAAAAAAAAAAAGAAAGAAAAAAAAAACAGACCAGGCCCAGCAGGCCCGCCTTGCCCGGCCCGCTCCAGCCCGCCCCATGGCGGGCCGTGCTAGGGGTTTTCCCTGGGGGGCCGTGCCGGGCCGTTTGACATCTCTAACAGGACCCCACTAACATGGTAGTAAACTCTCCTCCGGAGAAAAGATCACCCGCACATGCAAGGGAGCCGACTGCCTGCACGTGCAAGGCAGAGGGCCCAAGGGTCAAACTAGGGCGGTTGGGTGTCAGTAGGTTTGCGATCACATTATTCTCGGTGATGCTCCTTCTTCTGGCTTATTAAAAAATAAATAGGCTCCTCTCGTATGAGAATTGAGATCTCTACAAACACTCAAAAAAAATATTTATAAAAATTATATGGTAAATTCTCAAATATGTTATTAAGTTTTTGTCTTATTTAAAAAGGAAACATAAGTTTTGAAACTTTTGAAATTAGTCCCTAAGCATTCCAGTAAATTTTCAATTAAGGACGTACATCCGGCAATTTAAAAGTATTTTTTGGTGATATTTTCCCTCAATATTTAAAAATTATCCAAATTACCCTTCATTTTAAAACTATGACATAGTTTGGCAGCTAATCGTTGTGCAAATACTCGGTGTTTTTTTTATTATCGTGAGGACACGGGCGAGGGGAAATGATGAGAATATAGAGGAAGTGAATGAGAGTTTTATTACAATGAATGATAATTTGGGTATTAAAAAAAACAGGAAAAAGTTGCTGAAATAAAACTTTAAATAGATGAATGCCCTTAATTGAAAACTTCACGAAAAAGTTAGGGACTAATTTGAAAAGTTTTGAAACTTGTACTATTTTTTGAAATAAGGCTGAAACTTAAGGACTTTTTTGAAATTCTCCCAAATTATATATATAATAATTTTAATGTATAAAGTTACGCCAGAGCCCATACAAGGAGTCATTTATTTTTGCACGTTTCAGGTTTGGGAAGTAAACTTCGCTGAAGAGCCTCTAATTCTTGGAATCAATCAAAGGATTGAGGCTAATTTGTTATGGCATGAGAGCATCTCTAAATTTTTACTTTGATATATTATCCTCTCGTGGGAGCTTTGCTAGGTCTAACGATGTTCTCAAGAAGATGGCCTAAAAATCATCAGTGAGCCCCTTATTTTATTTTATTGAGTATCAACTAAAATTTAATTAATAAAAAGAAGATTATAAAAAGAAAAAAAGAAAAGAAAAGGGAGAGACAATAAAGAACAGGAAAGAAAGAGGAAACACACAACTAGGCACATGAGCATTGTACCCCCAATAAAAGCAAACTACAAGATAATACCTTTCCAATGAGACGTCTCTCAGCCCCATATAAATTTTAGCAACAGTGAAAAAGTTGGCTGATCACAAAACAACCATTTGGTTTTTTTAGTTGGAAAATTTTCACTTTGATTCAGATTTTGTAGGTAGACCCCATGGAATGGGCTGATGGATTTCTCTTTAGGTTTATTCCTCCACGGTCGAGTTTCAGCCCCTTTGGCTGGGGTAATAAAAAAGAAAAAAAAGAAGTGGAAGAACATATAACTGTGATTGTGGCCATCAAGAAGCTTCATAGCCAAATTGAAATACTGCTTTTATTTGTATTAAGTGCCTACAATTATTTCTGTGTTGCATTGAATCCTTTGATGATCGACCGTCAACTTGTCGCCTAAATTTAGAAAGTGTTTTCTTGACAGATTCGAGAAGTGAGGCCAAAGGTGACGCTGGTGGTTCGTATGGCTGCATCGGTTGGCAACTACGACTACATCATCGACTGGGAGTTCCAAACGGACGGTCTCATCCGCATCAAGGTTTATTTTCATACCACATCTCCCTCTTTCTACCAAAAGCCATATCCTTCTCTCTTTTTTCCCTTTCTAGTTACCACTTCCATTTTATCATGTAAATGTTGGGAATTATATCTGCCACCTCCCCGAAGGCTTCAAAATTTTGGTAGGAATGGTTAGCTTTGAAAACTTAATATAATAAGAGTGTTAACAATCTTGAGTTCAAATTCTAGAAGAAATGACTTGGAGCTAAAAAAAAAATATATTCGGCTACCTGGTTCCACTAGAGGTCGAGTATTGAAAAGTATGATGCATTTTATGCATATTCATGCAAGCTTGGGTCTATGTGTATGGACCGAAATACCCAAAACTACACCTACAAATCCAAGCCCTTTATTTGAATTCAGGTACAAGTAGGATTCCTATAACTCTGACCCAATTTTGGCCCAAGTTCAGGGTTGCATCCTCATTACAGTCAGGTTAATTTGGTTCTGAGCACATTGTGGACCTGATCTGAACCTGACCTGTTTTCATCCCTTCAGCTTGTTACACGATTAGTCATGTTGTGAGGATATCAATGGATATTTAATTGTCAGGATGTTTTAAGTTTGAGGAACAAAAGAAGTTTGGGACTCATTTTCGGATTCGGAAGAGAGTTGGATCCAAAGTTGATCCTATGCCATGCTATATAGGATTCAAAAAATCAGATTCGGATCTAGAATTATCTGTGTTTGAACTCACCTGATTCGGATTGACAACTAACAATATTAGTCATGTATTAAAATATGTATGTATTAATGTATAACTAATCTATGGTTGCAGTACCACTAGTGATTAAACTAATGAAAGTAACAGGTTGGGCTGAGTGGGATGCTGCTGGTGAAAGGAACCCCTTACAAGAACATGAACCAAGTGCCTAAAGAAGAAGACATGTATGGAACTTTAGTTTCTGAGAACGTCATCGGCGTCATCCACGATCACTTCATCAACTTCTACCTAGATATGGACATCGATGACTCTGATAACTCATTTGTCAAGGTCCATCTCACCAAGGTGGACACATCCCCTGGAGAGTCCCCCAGGAAAAGCTACATGAGTGCCAAACGACAAGTCGTGAAGACTGAAAAGGATGCCCAGATCAAGCTCAAGCTCTATGATCCCTCAGAGTTCCATGTCATCAACCCCTCAAGGAGATCTATTGTGGGTAACCCATCTGGGTACAAGGTTGTACCTGGTGGCACCGCGGCTAGCTTACTTGATCACAATGATCCACCACAACTGCGAAGCGCCTTCACAAATAATCAGGTAACATTTTGAGAGGCATTTTTCTGTGCTCTGCGAATCCTATGCTGCTGTGAGCTTACTCTGTGTTTTTTTTTTTGTGCTAATGTTAGATATGGGTGACTCCATACAACCGGAGTGAGGAGTGGGCTGGTGGGCTTTTTGCATTTCAGAGCAAAGGAGAAGATACACTTGGTGTCTGGTCTGACAGGTAGGCCTTCAAATTTTCTTCTCTTTTAGTATTCAAGCCAAGGCTGCCAAAGAAACTTGGATTATGGGGTTACTCCAAGCCCCAAGGACGCAACTCCTAACCCAATCAATTTGAATATGGCCCATTTTCGGAACTAAGTAATAATGTTGTTCAGGTCCAGTCGTCCATACTTAAATATTGTTTACAGGCGCGAATAAAACAGGTGTGCACATTAAATCAGAGAAACAATTTGTTGGGTCTGGATCTGGACAAACCATGGACCTCACCTTTTTACGCCCTTGATTTTAGGTAGGACGATGACATACATTGTGTTGGTAAATGGAAAATGTAGCTTATAGTGTTCAATCGAAGAGTCCAGATCCTTGTGGACCATGCCTCAATGAATTCTTAGAGGTTAGCTCCCTAAACCTATCAGTGGGCCTCCTTATTAAATCCAAACAGCTCAGAATCATGGCTTAAAACTTGGAATGCAGCCTAGTGTTATATTAATTACGCGTAAAACATGTGATTAAAATAGAAAAAAAATCAAAGAGAGTGAATCACACATCTGATTCTAATTAAGTGGGGTATCTTATCAAACGGTTGTGGTTTTGTGCTGCAGGGATCGACCCATTGAGAACAAAGACATTGTGCTGTGGTATACTATGGGATTCCACCATGTACCATGCCAGGAGGATTTCCCAATCATGCCCACTGTGATTTCCAGCTTCGATCTGAAGCCTGTGAATTTCTTTGAGAGAAACCCCATCCTTCGGGCATCTCCCAACGTCGAGAAGGATTTACCCATTTGCAGGCCAGCTTCCGCAGCTTAAATCAATGATGATATTGTGAATAGATGGTTCACTATATCAATTGTTCATACTTCGTGTACACAATTCATCTATGCATCAAATATTTTTATGCACATGCTGTTTGTCAATAAGAACTATGGGTATATATGTCCATACATAGAGGTCATCTTGAATGACTATGGGTATGTATGGATCCTTTCCAAAGGGGAATGCATTGTATACATCTACAAGATCACTAGGGGCATCTGTCCAGACGTGGAGGTCATCTTGAATGACTATATAGCTTTGTATGGATCCTGTGCAAAGGGGAGTTTATTGTTTGGCATGTAATTATTCTCTATTGATTGATGCCTCTCGGTGGGCAGACACCGAATTCTATTTATCTTGAGTCTCAAAATTTGCAGTTTGCATTAGTCTTGAGTGCCCAGGGAAAAAGCAGATGTCATGGCCAACGTTGCAAATCTCGTTTTCAGAAAATAATAGGGGAGATAATGGAAAACGTTTCAAATTTTGTGTTTTTTACCTGAATATTATTTGGATAGCTATTGTTAAAATTAAATTAAATTTTAAGCCGAAAAACAGAAACATCGCAGAAAGAAGTTTCGAAAAAGAGAAGCAGCAGCAGCTAGGAGATCACATGAAGATATCATGATGGTATCACAATAAAACTAGACCATGATCAATTGAATTTGTTGCAATAATATCGCGATTAAGATATTTGCAAAATCAAATATTGTGATGCTATTGTGATAAGTTCAAGATTTCAGCAATGCTAGGCGGATATTTCTGACATTTGGTGCTAGTTTCTTTGATGGAATTCATGGAATTCCTACTAGGAAAATTTCATAGTAGAATTTGTGAATGCTCCCTTGTGGTGAGCGTCTAGAAATTCCATCAAAAAGCAAAATCCCAAAGGGTTTTGGAACTTTAGAAATGTTAAAAGTCATTTGATACCTTTTAGGTGGCTACGATTTTGGAATTCTCTCCAAGAAAATGGCATTTGCAAATGGCAGTGGATAACTAGATGTCACGTCAAGTCAAAACAACCACAACATCACAAGTACTTATAGAAGTTCTAATAAAAAAACAGGCCCCATGTCTATGGAATCTCTTATTTGCTTGGTGGATTGTAAAAACCTAGCTTTTGAAATGACACTTCATTATGAGTAAATTGAGCATCCTAGATGCTGTGTTGCCCAGGAGAATTTGGAGGGGACAACATATGAACAATCCTTTCAGCAATTCTCTGGATTTTAAAAACAAAATTCCCCTTCAGAATAGTGCAGGGGCAGGAACTAGATCACTCTAAACAATTTGACCTATTTTAGAAGTACTCTTGATTTGAAAAAAGTCGCTAATTACCAGCCAATTTACCATTTTGAGAGTTTAGGAGATAAGAATGATAAGAGTACCTACAGTTTAAACTGAGAAATGTAAAGATTATATGAAATGACAAGAACAACAAGCAGGGGCGGAAAAAAAAAAAAAAAGTCACCAAAAAGGGCTAGAGCTAGCCGTTGCAAAAAACAATAGTCCCATTAGAGAGATACAAGTGAAAATGCAATGGGACAATCTACAGAACAACTGGGGCACATCAGATTTTCATATTCCCTGCCTGTTTCACAAAGACATACAAAATAACAAGAAGTGGCAATCGTTACCAAAGAAACTGTATTATTATTATTATTATTATTATTATTTTAATATTCCATTCATTTATATAACATAGTTCTCAAGAACTCAATACAAACCAAAGAGGCAGCGTGGGGTGCTAAAGCAATACTATGGTGACACACACACACACAGAGTTGATAATTCGATGGACGACATATCATCTTCCATCAAACGAAGACTGACTTGTAATGAGAAATACATGAACTTAAGCCATAGATATGTGTATGATTATTCCATTACCATGAAAAGTCAATCCCTAAATATATAATTCTGGGTTGGATAATCTTGGTGTGAGAATGGCAAGCAATGGCTCTGCTTTCTTCAGAACAACCCCAAAATTCTCCTCAAGATTAAGTGTCGTCTTTTCAGGCAAATGCCATTCAAATGAATGTATGAAGGTAGCTAACGCATACATTAGCATCTTCTCTGCAATGGGCAATCCTGCACATAGCCTCCTACCAGACCCAAAAGGAATATACCGATAATCGTTGCCCTTATAATCACATTTGCCAGCTTCCTCCAAGAATCTCTCCGTCCTGAACTCCAATGGGTCTTCCCAAGAATCAGGGTCTCTATGTATTGCCCACGTATTGATCCAGATACTAGTTCCCATGGGAACCATATACCCACCAATGGTGCATGTGCGGCTGGGGCTTCTAGGAAGCATGACTGGGAGCACTGGGTGGAGACGCATGACTTCTTTTACCACTGCATCCAAATATTTCAGTTTAGGCAGATGTGATTCCTCAACTGTGTTGTTCATCCCAACCACTTGCTCTAGTTCTTCTTGGGCTCGACTCATCACTGCGGGATGCTGCATTATCTCTGCCATTGCCCATTCTGATGTGGGCCACGTCGTGTCCGTCCCAGCCACGGTGAGGTCCTGTTACTAAGTTTCAATTACTAATCTGGCCAAAGAAATACATGTTCAAATTTTTGGAAGGAAGCTCCCTACATTTTTTTTCCTTCTTGTTTTTATGTTACTAATGTTTCACTACATTTGTTGGTGCACATTAGAATGAGTTTGTTTCATTTATGAATATATTGGTTTTCTGCATTGTGATGCAGCAGATCACATAAACTGCCTAATTGGTTTGGTTGGGTTAAATATTTTGAAAAAGAGTTTTTTTGTATATACCCCCTCAGGTTTATATGATTTGTAAATAGGCCCTTCTGGTTTCTGTATTTTCATATAAGCCCCTACCTTTTCATTTTAATATCTTTCATGTCCCCAAAATCAGTATTTTCTATTGAAAATGGGTAATGACCATGAGATTTGTGTTGAGCTTTTATAAAAATGACAACTTTGACCTGTTATCAATTAAGCAAGTATGATTATATTATTGTTTACCAAAATTCCATTATTGTATCCCAATTCCCAACGTCTCTCTCAATAACTTTTTAATGCACATGAAGTCTAATTATGTATTTTGAAACTTTCATCAATTTAATGGTGGGTCATGCATGGATTGGATCAATTATAACTAATAATTTTAAACACATGCATTGATTGTCATTATAATAGATTTGAATTTAATGAAATAGGCCTTTTATTGATACAAGCCTTTGAATTTAAGCATATAAGGATAAAGAGATAGGCAAATGTGTAATTTCATGCGAAAAACTTTTGATAGTTGGTTGGCTCATGATTTTAGGGACATGAACGGTATTAAAATGAAAAGGTAAGGGCCTATCTGTAAATACAAAAATCATAGAAGCCTATTTACAAATCCTATAAACCTTAGGGGGATGTATGTAAAAAGCTCTTTGAGAAATTCAATCATGTTTTACAAGTCAAAGACATTGTGCTAGATGAAGGCTTCTGTCCTTGAAGTCTAAGACCATCGAAAAGTTGTAAGTGAATTAATGGACGAGGGAGTTCTTTTTCTACCAACTTCAAGCACAGGTGATTTTGTAAAGGACCAAAACAAGAAAATAATGCCAATACGGATGTGTAGAGGAATGGCCGGCCTTAGCAGTTATCTTCTTCTCAAGGCTCCACAATTGGAAGTTTATCTCAACACAATATGAGTACGTACACCGCATGCTATCTAACAAATGGCCACATCCAGTACAGGTCATGAAATCATCATTTGGACCACTGTAAATATCTCTGAATGCTTCTGAAATGCTGACTTAACAATCTCATTCTTCAAAAGAGCTTTGATTTAACTTCTTTTAATAGTAAAAAAATCATGTGATGCCAGTTTATGAAACCATTGGGTCATGAGGGACCTTACAAGAGGTAGCTTGCTTTGATGCAAACACAGGCTTCTATGGTATTCAGTAGTCTCCCCTATGAATTGCAACAGGCTAGGGCCTGTTTGTTTCAACTAATTACATACCTAGGATTTTATTTCTATAAGTGGTTAAGAATGAAGAAATCTAGAAATATCATCAAATAACCTCCTCTTAATGGAAATCTAATTGAGAGCTGCTAAATCCACACTGATTTTTTCTTTCCCCATGCTGTACTCTTTTTATGACCAATAAAACCCTTCGTTAAATTACATAAAAGAACATATATCAAAAGTCTCTCCCTCTTTCTACAGTCACTTACACTCAATCCCCTCCCCCACCCTACCCACCACCGCCCCCTCTAGCAACACCATCGGAGTGGGGAGGGAGGGAGGGAGGGAGAGATAGGGAGAGGGAGAGTGGGCGGTGGCGGGCGGAGTTGGGTAGGGAGACAGAGAGAGAAAGAAGGAGAGGGGAGAGCAGGTGTTAGGCAACGAGAAGGAGAGAGATAGGGAAAGGGACACAGAGGGGAGAGGGAGTGTAGACAGAAGTTAAGAGAGAATTCGTTAGGGTAGTTTAGGAAAAATGGGCTGTGTAGAGTAATTTTGTTAAAATTTTAACTTAAGTAATAAGTCGTTGGTGTGGGGAATGAAAAAATCAGTATGGATTTAGCAGCTCTCAATTTAATTAATAAGGAAAGAGGAAAAATTGATGCTCAGCCATCACCCTATATTTCAATGCTTAGGAAAGTTAGGTCTCATCTACATCTACACTTTATGTTGTTAACCGCCTTTTAATAATTCTTTGGGGAAGGAGTGGGGTGGAGTGGGTAGTTACATCTCCTATCTCCTGGGGAATAATATAAATCCAAGTGTCTTACTTTACAATAAACAGACTCACCAGGCAAATCTCATAGGTATGTAGTACGTTTGCTTGCAATTGTCTCCCCTCTAATCATTTATCTCAGCGCCTGTGAATCTATCATGTTAATTGTGAAGGGTCAATTTATCAAAGGGGAGATCTAGAAAGGGGATGGATCATCAGAATATCCCCCACTTCGTAGAAAATTATATCTCACCCTCTAACAAAAAAAAATTGAATCCTAGGAATATCATGAATTCATGATCAACTGTAGATCTTCCCCCTTCTCAATCACTCTTCAGTCTTCAACCATATCATAAAAGACCGAAAGACTTTCAAGGATTTAGCATAAGCTTCAAAAGTGTTATAAAAAAGGAAAAAAAAAAAAACTAATTTGGAAAGTTAATTACCAGGAACAAGGCCTTGATATGAGTTGTTGTCAATGGCATTTTAGGGTCTCCCTGGTCCTTGAGCTGCAAAAGATATTGTAAGAAATCTTTGCTCTCCTTGCTGCTTCCCTCTTTCTTATTGCGATCTATGATTGCATCGAGAATTTGATCAACCAACAACATGCATCTTTTCATCTGCCGCGCCACGCCTTGTATATCAAACCTGGCTAGAATAGGAAACAAATCCGAAACATTTGGTTTCCTAGAGATCCCAACCATTTCATCAATAACACACCGAAATTTGGCACCAGTGCAACTGAACTCCTCCCCTTTGATCATATCTCCCCATAACATGCCTGTAATGACGTTGAGAATTGCTGCATATATTTGCTCTCCTATGTTTATTGTTTCACCGGTCTTAGCATGGATGTCGGCCACCATCTTGCGCACCTCTCGTCGCCGGAGTGCTGAGCAAGCATCAAGACTATTGTTATTCATCAATTGGTGGATACACACCTTGCGCAGCATCCGCCACTGCGATCCATAAGGAGACCAAACTATGTCCATGCCACCATAGGAAGCAGCTAGTGCAGCCACACCAGGATCGTGGTTAGAGAAGGTTATGTCATGGTCCTTGAGGACTTCCTTGGCTGCTGAAGATGAACCCAGCACAATACAAATCTTGCTGCCCAGTCGAATCTTCATGATGGGGTCATAGACCTTGGACAATTCAGCAAACTGACGGTGGAGATCGTGCTTGAGGAACGGGAGGCTACCGATCAACGGTAGGCCTCGAGGTCCTGGCGGGAGTGGGGATGACCCAGCTCTTGATCTCTTGGTCACCCATAATAGTATCCAAGAAATGGAGAGTGTTAACTGCAGACAATATGAGGACTACACTTCCCAGTTCTTCCATGGCTATGCAGTTCAAGAAAACCTTATCTTCACCAGGTGGAGAGAATTAATTTAAAGTACGCGACCCCCCCCCCCCCCCCAAAAAAAAAAAAAAAGATCATTTGGCCCCACCCCCTAAAAAAAAAATAAAGGATCATTTGGAGATAATAGGATCATGACAAGGCCAGGGGGCACTCATGGTGTCAGACTTAATGCTTCTTATATAATTTATTGCATGTGCAATTGTAAATGTAGGAAACACCTGATAAACTTTAATAGATAAAAAAGATAAAAAGAAATAAAAATGATGAGATGAACATTGGAGATACCCTGCACTTTGAGTCAAAATTTGATTTTTTTTGAAGTGGGGTATCTTGTCACATGGTTGTGGTTTTGAGCTGCAGGGGTTGACTCATCGAGAACAAAGACATTGTGCCGTTTGCAATTGGGTTCCACTTACCATGCAGGAAGATTTCTCAATCATGCCCATTGTAGTTTTCAGCTTCGATTTGAAGCCCGTGAATCTCTCTGAGAGAAACCCCATCCTTGGGGCATCTCCCAAAATGAAGGACTCACCCATTTGCAGGCCAGATTCTGCAGCTTAAATCAATGATGATACGGTGAATAGATGGTCCACTATATAAATTATTCATACTTGTGTACACAATTCATGATGTATGTAATCTTGAAGAACCATGAGTATCTGCCCATACATAGAGGTCATCTTGAATGACTATGGGTATGTATGGATCCTGTGAGTCCTACAATGACCTGCTGAGTTTTTAACATAAGTGGCACTGCCCTCTACACTATTAAAACTGCGAGTCCTACTATGACCGGCTGAGTTTAGCTTTGAGATGACTTGTATAACGAGTGTGTCCACATTTCATTAACAAATTACTCTCTCCACTGGTTGTGGTTTGTCATCAAAATACAGCCTCCTAAAAGTACCTGGACTTGAAATAACAGGACTCTGTTTTAGGTCTATGGATAAATAGTAAAATTGATGCTTCGATTCAGATAGACTACAAATTCTTTTGGATTATTTTAGGTAATTAACAATATCCATTATAGGAATTCAACCCTAAAATCACAAGAGAAATCTGTCCAAAGGAATGATAATTGGGTAAGAATCAGATCCTCATGAAAGCAACCAAACCGATACTAAAACCAAGAACGTAATGGAAGTGTTAAAAAATAAGTATAATTAACATAAAGAAAGAGTAAACGTCAAACAAAGATAGATGAAACTACATCTCTAACCACCATAGGAGAGAGATGAAGGATGCGAGAAATACAAGTACAGACATGGGGGATATGGAATGGAAGTAGAGATGTACTAAGGAAAATGGAAGGATTGATAAAGATGGTGCCCAATGCTCTTTTTCTTTTTTATTCATGAGGGTTCTTCTGCTAGGTCGCAGAGGCTCCATTATTTTATACCGAAGTCATTCTGAGTTAACCCCAATGGGTAGCTCAGTTGGTCTAGAACCACGGTTTGCACCCGCGTGGTAAATTTGAGCAAGACCTTGAGATGAGTCATGGTAAATATCTGATTGAACCACATCAGGGGAACCTTATTCTGACTCACCAACCCCTGCAAATCTAAACAGGCCAGACCCGGGAAGAACGCATTATTTGATTGGTGGAGTTCTAGAAACCTAGGTCTTGAATGACACATTTTGGTATTTTCAATTCTTCAAATTGAGCATCCTTTATGCTGGGCTGCACATGAGAATTTGGAGGGGCCAACATTTGAACTATTACAAATTCTCCCTAACAGCAATTCTTTGAATTCTAACAACAAAATGTCCCCTTTAATAGTGCAAGGGCAGGAACTAGAGCACTCTAGACAATTTTCCCCATTTTAAAAGTGCTCTTGATTTTGAAAAAAGACACTAATTATTGGCCTATTTACCATTTTGAGAGGCTGTGAGGGCTAGAAAAATGAGACTACCTATATTTTAAACTTGAAAAATATAAAGATCCTTTCCAAATGACCAGAACAAGAAGCACTGTTAGAGAAAAAAAAGAAGCAGAGGCAGAGCTAAGCAGTTGCATAAAACAATAGTCCCATCGGAGAGAAACGAGAGAAACTGCAATGGGATAGTCTACAGATCAATTTATTTTTGTTTCTTTTACTTATATTTCATTCATTTACATAACTTCATTATCAAGAACTCAATGCAAGGACCAGCGCCGAGGATGCTAATTGGTGGTGCTGAAGCAATACTATGGTGACACACTAAACCACTTATTATTAAGGAACATGATTAGCAGATAATTCAATTGATGCCATATCATCTTCCATCAAAGACAGACTTATTTGTAATGAGAAACTACATAAATTAAAGCCAAAGATCTGTGTATCATTATTCCATTACTATGATAAGTCCATTCCTAATTATATAATACTGGGTTGGATAATCTTGGTGTGGGGATGCTAAGCAGTGGCTCTGCTTTCTTCAGAACAATCCCAAATTTACCCTCCAGATTAAGCATCGTATTTTCGGGCAAATTCCATTCAAATGAATGTAAGAAGGTAGCCAGCACATACATTAGCATCCTCTCTGCAATGGGCAATCCTGCACACAGCCTCCTACCAGACCCAAATGGAATATATCGATAATCATTGCCCTTAAAATCATGTTTGCCAGTTTCCTCCAAAAACCTCTCAGGCCTGAACTCTGAAGGGCTTTCCCAAGAATCAGGGTCTCTCTGTACTGCCCACACATTGATAAAGATCCTAGTTCCCTTGGGAACCATATACCCACCAATAGTGCATGAGTGACTGGGGCTTCTGGGAAGCATGAGTGGGGTCACAGGGTGCAAACGTAGGACTTCTTTTACAACTGCATTCAAATACTTCAGTTTAGGCAGATGTGATTCCTCAACTGTGTTGTTCATCCCAACCACTTGCTCTAGTTCTTCTTGGGCTTTTCTCATTACAGCGGGATGCTGCATCATCTCAGCCATTGCCCATTCTGATGTGGTCCACGTTGTGTCTGTCCCCGCTAAGATGAGGTCCTGTTACTAAGGTTCAATTACTAATATGGAGAAAGAAATACATGTTCGAATTTCAAAGAAGCCCACTACATTGTTAGTGCATATTAGAATGAGTTTGTTTCATTTATGATCACTATATTGGTTTTCTGCATTATAATGCAGGAGCTCGCATAAACTGCCTAATTGGTTGGGTTGAGTTAAATATTTTGACAAAATCAAGCATGTTTAACCAGTCAAAGAAATTGTGCTTGATGAAGACTTCTGTACTGGACTCCTGGACCATATAAAGTTGATGTAAGTGAATTAATGGGATGTTAATGGATGAGGGACTTCTTTTTCTACGAACTTCAAGTGCATGTGATTTTTTAAAGGAACTAATCAAGAAAATAATGCCGATAATCACTCTAGGACCAGTAGCCCAATATATAGCAAAGAAAAAAAAAATAATGACAATAGGATGCCTTAGAGCAATGGTCAGCCTCTGCAAAGTTATCTTCATTTCAAGGCTCCAAAATGGCAAGATCGTCAAATGCAACATTGAGTACACCACATGCTCTATAACAAAAGGATAGATCCAATAATCCTGCAAATCATCATTTCCACCAACTCAAAGGCTCAATGAATGCATGTAGAATGCCCAATTAACAGTCTTATTCTTCAATGGAGAATGCCTAATTAACAGTCTTATTCTTCAATGGAGTTTAGATTTTACTAAAAGGTTGATCTTAGATAAGGATTAGTTTGGTTGTTAGAGACTTTAGGTAGTTTGAATTTTGAATCATTGTTGATTAGGGTTGCTCTTCACTACATAAATTGAGATCATTTCTCAATTAAATGTTAGGGTGATTTTATGGGAATGTCTTGATTATTGAAAGTTTATATAGTATCAGAGCGAGCTTGGGGCCTGCTTTTGCAATCATCACTCTCAATTTTTCTATTTCGATAAAAAGAAATCAACATCCTCTCTCATCCATCCATCAACCAACGATCTCGCCACCTTCGTCAAATCTTCATCTTCTCCATCAATTTGCACGATCAAAACTTTTGGAAGAGATCATGTCAGATCCAATAGGAGCGGGTAGCGACAATGATGGATCTAAGACAAACGGCTATCTCAAAAAGAAGATATGATTTTTTTTTGCAAAATATCTATCATTTATATTTCTATTTTTAATGTCAACCATCACAGATCATGTGATTGAGGGAATGTTAGATATTAGAATCTTAGATAAGGATTAGTATGGTTGTTAAAAAATTTAGGTAGTTTGAATTTTGAATAATTGTGGATTAGGGTTGCTCTTCACTGTATAAACTGAGATCATTTCTCAATGGATTGTTATGGTGATTTTAAGGGAATGTCTTGATTATTGAAAGTTTATACTGAGTGCTTGACTTTTGATGGAACAAACGTCCCAATATCTTGCTCACGGTGCAAGAACGACCTTAGACTCAACTCACAGTGTTGAGAAGACCTATATTTCTCTGCCGGAAAATTCTCTGCCTTTATTATGCTCTTAGGCCATTTAAATAGAAAACAAAGTAAGGAATTAAGGGAAAAACGTGAAAGGAAATAACAGCAAGGAACCAATCAAAGCAAATCCCCTAAATTAAGGACGACAACGAAGGAAATAAATAATTAAGGAAACTAATCCGCATAACGACTTGGCTTGGTGATTGTGCGAGAACTCCGCCTGTGACCAATCTCCAAGTTCCCATCTTGCCCATCAACTTTTTGGAAACCTTACCTACTTAGGGCCTGTTTGATTCATGTTTAATATCTAGGATTGTAATTCTGCAAGTGATTGAAAATGAAGAACCAAAGGTTTTTTTTTTTTTTGAAGAGTATTTTTTTTTTAAGAGTATTTTTTTTTTTGAAGAGTTTTTTTTTGAAGAACCAAAGGTGAATATGCAAAAACAACCATCAAATAACCTCTTCTTTAATGGAACTACAATCCAAGGGAGATTGAAAATGAATACCAAACCATCACCCCAGTAATTCAATACCGAGGAAAGTCAAGATCCTATCTATGTTTTCCCCTTATATCCATTACCTCTCACATCTTTAATAATTGTTCAATGGAGCTCTCAAATTCCTATGTATTTTATTCAAACAAACCGGCCCTTATTTTTTACAGTACAATGATGTCAATTGCTGTAGCCATAAGCCATGGGCTTAGGGACCGTACAAGCAGCAGATTGCTGATTATATGCAGGCAATCGTACTATGATTCAAGCAACCAATTTAGTCTTTGGTCTTTATGGTTGTCTCCATGAAAATAGTCTGAAAGATCAAAGGATGAGTATTGGTATACCCATCTCAGTAATATTCACCATTGGGTCACATATATTCTTCACATAGCAAAGAAACTCCTTCAATCTAATGGCTTATATCAGTAGAGGTTAACTACAATTCATTGGGGCATAGTATAATCCAAACATCTACCTTTGACAATAAATAGACCTCGCCACGCAAATTTCATAGGTATGTGTGTATGTTGCTTACATTTCTCTCCAGTAAACACTCATCTCAACAACTGTTCGATAGGTCTTGTTAAGTAGTTGTTTGTGTAATTATCTATCACCAATTGATTTTGGAATTACTGGCTAGCAACTTTGTCATAGTATCAGAGCCAACATGTCCCATATTTGAAACCACGAAAGGCAAAAATGCTCCCATTAGAGGGGGTATTAACTAATTGTTTGTGTAGTTTTCTATCACCAATTAGTTTTGGGAGATTTCCAAGGGTCCAAAGTGGAGATCTACAAGGTCCCTGAGGGATTTAGCATAGTCTTCGAATCCATAAAAAAAGATAATAACTTGGAAAGTTAATTACCATGAACAAGGCCTTGATATGAGTTGTTGTCAATGGTGTTTTAGGATCGCCCTGTTCAACGATTTGCAAAAGGAATTGTAAGAAGTCCTTGCTTTCCTTGTTGCTTCCCTCTCTCTGCTTTTCATCTATGATGGCATCAAGAATCCGATCAACCCACAACACCAATCTCTTCATCCGTCGCGCCAGGCCTTGTATATCAAACCTGGCTAGAATAGGAAACAAATCTGAAACATCTGGTTTCCCATAGATCTCAACCATTTCTTCTAGCACATGTCGAAATTCGACACTGGTGCAAGTGAACTCCTCTCCTTTGATTGTATTCCCCCACAACATACTCGCAATCACATTGAAAATGGTTGCATATATCTGCTCCCCTATGTTAATGGTTTCTCCGGTCTTAGCATGGATATTGGCCACCATCTTGCGCACCTCTCGTCGCCGGAGAGGCAAGCAAGCCTCAAGGGCATTGTTACTCATCAATTGGTGGACACATACCTTGCGCAGCATCCGCCACTGCAGTCCATAAGGAGCCCAGACTAGGTCCATGCCACCATGGGATGCAGCTAGTGCAACCACTGGAGGATCACGGTTTGCGAAGGTTATGTCATGGTCCCTGAGGACTTCCTTGGCTGCTGAGGATGAACCCAACACAATACAAAGCTTTCTGCCCAACCTAATCTTCATGATCGGGCCATAGACATTCGACAATTCTGCAAAGTAGCGGGGTAGATCGCGCTTTAGGAACGGAAGGCTACCGATTATTGGTAGGCCTCGAGGTCCCGGCGGCAGTGGGGATGACCCAAGTCTTGATCTCTTGGTCACCGTTAATAGTAACCAAGAAATGGAAAGTGTTACTGCAGACAATATGAGGACTACTTTCCCCAGTTCTTCCATTGCTATGCAGCTCAAGAAATCCTATCTTTCACCGGGAGAAGAGAAATTACAGTACAAATACATGGGAGACCATTCTGACATAACTAGTACCAGGACAAGACCGGGCCTCATGATGTTAGATTGATGCTTCTTTTATAATTTATTGCCTATGCAATTGTAAATGCTGGAGAAAGTTGTTCAATAAAGAAAAATAATAGTAAGAAACGCAGTTGAGGAGATGAACTTGGGAGTAGTTACTCTCCACCTTATATCGAGTCATAAGTTGCATTCTTTACAGTGAAATCAATTTATAGATTTTTCAATTAAATGAGATGAGCTCTAAATGAATAATCTTATCCCCACTAAATCTTGTCACATTAATTAAGAACTTATCAAAAGAAAAAAACAGCACTATCTAATTATTTAATAAGATGAGATTACCACCCTGTATCTTCAGTTATGCCGAAACTTAAATTTATACATGATACATAGATAATTAAATTTTAAATTATCATTGATTCTCAATGCTGGCTTTTTTTTTTCTTGGTCATGCCAAGTTGTATACGAAACGAGTCAAAATTTTAATTGGTACTATTTCATTCATAAAAATGTCAGCAATTTGTTTATTACTCGGAATCGGCAATAACCACATAAGATTTTCTTTTAATGAAGTGATGATACACCTCCATATGTTTAATCCTTGCATGGGACATCGAATTATCTGTGTCCCAAGTCGCACTTTTGTTGTCACACAATTTACTTCTTACCCAATAGTAACCATGTGCATACTTGAACTGCCATTGCTGCAGCACTATGCTCGGTTCAATTGTAGCTAATGGGACCAGTGAATGCCGCTTTCTCCTCCATTTGATGGCTCCTGATTTAGTGCTGAAGATGTAATCCCCACCGTTGATTTGTGGGTAAATTGATCATTTGCAGAACTAAGCATCACAACAATCATATATCAGAACAGACGGTTAAAAGGACTACAAGTGGTTGCTCCATTGGTTGACAACCCAGCATGTCACTAGGCCACTTTTCCCACACATGTGGGCTCTACTGCCCACCACGTACGCTTCTTCTTCCCGCTTGTGTAGGCTAGCTTTCTTGCATCTAACACCCAAGAGTTTAATTTCACATGTGATAAATTTTACGATATAACCAATACAATGGTTGGAAAACTCTTCGAGTTGACTCTAGATTATCCCGAGTTATGTTGTTTTCTTGAAGGGCCGAGTCAAATATAGTGGAGACTCAGCCAAGTCACCTTAGTTTAGTAATTCATTTACTTTTGAACCATTTGATAGGTAGATTTGATTTTAAACAATTGATATTTATTTTTAAGTAACCACTCATGAGCCAGCAATTTAAAATGATGATTGGAATGTAATTTGAAACTTATATATGATATTTTACATTTGATATTTGGACTAACAAATTATGTAATATGCGATCTTTTTCATTTATTTTCTTATTATAATATTTTTCCTATATATATATATTTTTTAAATTTGAATTTATTATCATGGTTGCATGTAAACAAATGTATAATTGTATTTTATAATTATATGATTTATTTGTAAAATAGTTTTAAAAAGACATGACTTTATCGAGTCACCGCGTTGACTCTGTCCGAGTTAAGAATCTCGTATTGGATGAATCGAGTCCAAGTCCGGAGCTATCCAACTTTGACCAATACATTGATAGCTCATTGGTTAGACATCTCTCTCGCATCAACCACTAAATCAATTCTCAGTTGCATTGCGACGGACTTAGATAGTGTGCATGGATACAACTGACTGTATTTCAATTACATTGAACTATAATGTTACAAATGGTGAAAATACAATCCCGCCATGTTTTAGCTCTAAGGAGGTATTTGAATAACTTAGAAAGTTTTTTTTTTTTTGCAATATCTCACTTTCTTTCAAAAACCTTCATATAGATTATTCAAAGATATGTTGTATAAAATGAACTTTTGTTAAAATAATCTTTTCTAATATGAATGGAGAGTTTTAATAAAAACCATTGGAGAGTTCGTGAGCAACTATTAATCATAGTGGCCGACTATAAGTTTTAACATCCATAATTCTTATAGGAGTGCAATTATGTCTCCCAATATTAATAGATTGGCCCCACAATGCTTACAAATTTAATGTGGTGTCTTCTAGCCATATCACGATTACATAGCCCTTGTTAATTATCAATATTAGGTTAGTCCGGCTTACAAATGTCATACTAAGGGCTTTCATTGTAATTACCGATATTAAGTGGGTCCCATAGTAGCAAAATCAAACGGGTCTCAAACCGAATGCCAAGATTGAATTGTGTGATTGCAATTATCAATTTGTCATTATTAAATGGGTCTCACTCTTTGATAGCTCTCTAGTGTTAATATGACTACCAACATCAAATGAGTTCCACAATAATTTCTTATAGATGGATTAACCAATATAATGATGCCTGACATTTGATAAGGTTTTACAAAAAACTAAAAAAAAATAGATAGGGTCGTCTGTGAGAATCACTATTAGATGTATTATACTTTGATTACCAATATTTGGTGGACCCACCTTAATTAAAACAACATTGCTTGGATCTCATGGTGTTAACATTTAATCATGTAATTTTAATTAACAATAGATGGGTCCTACTATGATTATTAATACTTGTGATGACTAAAAACTAGGTCATGCATTGGGTCAATTTATTACTTTCTCTCTATTTCTTGTTCAGTATATCATCGTGCAAATATATATATATATATATATATATATATTACCAAACACTTAAAAGGCATATTGAGATTTGTAAAAATTACCAAACACCATAAGTGATCCAAGATAATAATTTGATACTATCTTATTCTATAATAATAAAATCTTACTATATTTAAATTTATTAATATTATATTATGTATTTATCCAATCACACCTTCAAAAAAAATCTCATTATCATCCAAATTATTTCCACAGTTACATTCCGTGTTTTCTGCAAATCTAAAAGTCGTGTAAAATTTCATTATCATCTAGGGCCCTCTATTTTGTCGCTATTTTCTACACCTTACTAATTCTCTGCACCCAGACGTGGAATCCCACTCATAGACTTTTTTGGATAGTGCGCAAAGAATATTGATCAACTCACAAGTAAAAATAAAATGCTAGCCGCCCTTTCTTAGTAATTGGAAGTCTTTGTAGGAGTGGGATCAATGTTGACAGCACAAGCCGACGCATGAGATAACTTCATATACATTTATAAAATTGCTACTTATTAAGGTGGTTATATTTACAAGGGGCTCACCCTCTCCCGAGCACACCTCCCTTGACACCTCTTTGTAATTGTGGTGTGACCCATTTGGGACATATCAAATTATCAATCACACCTCATGGATTCATGGTAGTTCTTTGATCTATGGAACTTTCTTTTATTTTTCTTGGATTTTAATCCAAGAGTGAGTATGGTTGGACTAGTGTCATATTGAGGCTTGTGTCAATCATTGGAAACAACGAGTGTGAGGAAGTTGATTTGATGACAAGAGGGCTCCAACGTGCTACAAGATATCCAAAATGACTCGCTTTTTTATTGGATTGAAGCCCATTTGACAATTTACTATTAAAGTAAAAGTGATATAAAGCATTTAATTAAGAGATAATAAAATATAAGAGGGTTATGATTGTATTTTGCCTTTAAAGAATTGGTAGGACATTTTTTTGACTTCTTGCGTAAAAAGTTATAACTACACCAAAAATCGGAAATTGGAACGGAAAAGCGTTCCTAATCCTTCCGTTCCTAATCCGTTAAAGTGTTCCAATTTCCGTTCCAATTTGGATTAGGAACGGTTGGTACCAAATTGGAACGGAAATTGGAACACTTTAACGGATTAGGAACGGAAGGATTAGGAACGCTTTTCCGTTCCAATTTCCGATTTTTGGTGTAGTAATTAGTGCTTTTCTATAATTTAGTGGAGAAAGTAAGTTGTCTTTTTACCTTTATTTTTCAAAATGATGACAAGATCTTCAAGATGCCTACTTTTGATGTGACCTATTTTCTTAAAAATTGAGGCTTTACAACGGTCGTGAAATCAAAACTTCTACAAAGTGTCTTATAGGCTTCTTTCGTTTTTAAATATAGACAAGTATCAAGTTACTTTTATTTAAAATATAAGAGGTTGTGGTGGAAATAAGATCTTTTAGAAGAACTTATCATATTATTTACTACTGTTAGGAAAACATATATCCAGCGAAAAATTAGGTGTTTGGCCTGTTTAAAATGTATTAGCTAATATGCTAGTTTCTTCCAAAAACCTTAATATTGTGGTATTTAATGGTCTAAAATATATAAAGGAATCTTTGATATAAGAATCTATTAAACATGAGCAATGCTCTCCTAAGCTCAAACTTAAGATAAAATCTCATAAACTCATGTTTATGGGGTCAACCTTCGGTCCATCTAAATGAACCAAACACATGACCTCTCTAAATTGCACGTGTCCACCAACTTTCAGTCAGATCCAAATTTATTGGACCATTAAATCGATTATGTATCTATTCGAATGGACTAATTCACTACAACAATGTGCACTTTTGCCGGCGCTAAATAAGCGCCGGGAAAGGTCCATAAAACGCCGGGAAAAACTATTCCCGGCGATTTCTCTTGCGCCGGCAAGGCGCCGGCAAAGGTACGCCAGTGATACCATTTGCCGGCGAAAAAGAGGTAGCGCCGGCAAAATCTATCCATTGCCGGCGTTTTATTTCGCCGGAAAAGGAGGTTTATTTCGCCGGGCAAAGACTTTTATTTTTTCAATAATAAATTTTAAAAAACTTTTGCCGGCGTTTTTTTGCGCCGGGAAAAGATGTTTATTTTTCATAGAAAACTTTTGCCGGCGTTAATTTGCGCCGGGAAAAGTGGTTTATTTTCATAGAAGACTTTTGCCGACGTTAATTTGCGCCGGGAAAAGTGGTTTACTTTTTAAAAAATAAATTTAGAAAGACTTTTGCCGGCGTTAATTTACGCCGGGAAAAGTGGTTTATTTTTTAAAAAATAAATTTAGAAAGACTTTCGCCGGCATTAATTTGCGCCGGGAAAAGTGGAAAAGATTTACAATTTACGAAAATTCTTTTTGCCGGCGTCGTTTCTCACCGGGAATATTTTTATTTATTTATTTGATTTTTAAATTTCTTTTCCTGTTTGTCACATGAATAAATTGAAATTTCTAATTCCATTATCCAAGACCACATCTGCTACACACCCTACATCCATTTCCATTCCAAAATCATCAACAAATGAAACAAGAAAATTCATTTCACTTCATATTAATATTCAAACATCCTTGCAACATTGAAAACACTTTACCATTACCATTATAAAATTAAAACAAATGTATTTTGACAATTATATGTTCATATTCAAGAGTGGAGAGACCATGGTCTGCTCTTGATGGGAATGGGATAGAGACTGAGAATGTTCTTCTTCTAACTCTACGTCCCAAGCTTTTGGGTTGCTGTTTATCTTTCTCTTTGCATGAACACCATCTGAGAAAAAAATACTAATGTTCATGTATCTGAAGAATGAAACATTGGATTCACTAATGAAACCAAATACATTGATCAAACAGGATTTAAAACCAACCTGAGTTACATAAGATGGGGGTGCTTATGTTCAGCATCTTTCTCGCAGTTACACACAAGAGGCTGAATGTCCTCTGAATCTGCCATCTTCTGTTACCTGCATGCAACTGCAAGAAAACAACTACAAACTTTCAGAAATGGAGTGATCAGAAAATTAATGGGAAAGGAAACATGTCAACTTACACTGACGAATCTCATCTTTAATAAATAATAAGGCCAAATAATACTTTTCAAGAACCACTAAAAATGTATTCCATCAATTGGTAATAAATAAATGGCAAGGGTATTCAGCATGCATCTGCGTTACACATGGCAACATGACAAGGATCCATAACAGCATATGATCAAGATACTTGTAAGGGAAAGTAAGCACATAATGGCTAACTACTTAAAGCAAATGCATTGATTTAAACTTGCACATAAAAACCTGCGCAGGCCATTTAGAGCAGGTTAGACCAGAAGCCTTGGCACATCCAATTCAAACTGAAATTTTCAAATACTTTACATTGAGTTTTTGAGAAATTCCCAAATTGTCACAAACAACAATGGCAAACAAGGATGTTATAGCAAGGATCTACCAAATAATGTTATCAAAAAAAAAAAAAATCTACCAAATAAGGTGATGTCACATTCATTCAAATTTTTACATTTTTACCTCAGAGTCCTTGAATATTAGACTAAATCAGTAGGATCAGACCCCAATCCCTATAATCAGCCTCCTTAAAGAACATAAGCGGCAATACAATGACAACAACCAAGTAACTTTTTTGCAAATACGTTATATGTTGTTATACATAAAATATGTGCAAATGCTCCAAAATCAATATTATTAAACCCATCATAAGATAAAAGAAAAGGAAATAAATCAACAAATAGAATCTTTGAAACAACACAATCAGGCAGTATCAATACAAGTCCATATCAGATACAAGGACAATAAAACCGCTATTAAATTCAACAAGCCAGCTGATCCTTGAGAACGTATATGAAAAATAAAGATGATTTACATTTCATAGATATAGGCAACAATATGATGCATTATTAAAAGTTGCCGAAGGAATAAACTTAAGATCAGCAACAGGGCATCTGAACCTGTTTAAGCCATAATGCCTCCCCAGATGGTGGCCCCCGCCATTGGGGGTTTGCAAGCAAGATTTTGACAGAAGTCCAATTGGTATTCCAGGTGCAGCAAGTTTTGGGAGGGGTCATTCATGATGCACTAGAGAACTTCCATAATTTTTCAAGCTCAGCTGGTTTCTGTTCATTAAATATAACAGAGGTAGAAGCTATGTGTGTAGGCTTCCTTGAGGCTCACAGATTAAACCTTCAAAGATTAATAGTAGAAAGCGATTCTCTTTGCAAATTACATAGGCGTCGGGTTTATGTAGAACTCCTTGTGCTTTGGCGAACCAGGTGAAGTAATTGATCTGGGAAAAATGCTTAAAGCATCATTTGCACATGTGAAGAGGACTTGAGTGAAAATTCAACGGCAGACCAATTGGCTAAGCAAGGAATTTCCCATCAAAGCTTGGTTTTGGCTTAAGATTGGGATGTCCTCTTTTCCGTATTTCTTGTGTTTCTTAGTGTACTAATGGAAGTTGTCCAGCACTTTTCCTGTGACTCTTTAGCTCCTACCAATAAAAAAATACTAACCAACCTTTTAAAAGAGGCAAGTGAAGACATAAAATTCTAAAACAGGTAGACAACTACAACAAAACACTACGAAAGGCTAACAGACAAAGCCAGTCCATAACCATTTTACAGGTTCCGAAGAAACTACCATGTAAAGAAAATCATGTGTGGTAGATTTAAAGGTTCACATATGACATTAGGAAGTAACAACTTGTGACTAACTCTTAAATTTCATTGTAATTTTCTAATTGGTTTTTTTTTTTATTTTTATGTAGCAATAAATTAACTTTTACCATTTCAGTATATATAACTTTTTATGTAGCAATAAATTATTTAGCGCCGGCCTATTTGCAAAAACCAGAAAATCCACAAAAATTGGCAGAGCGTGTAGTGTTTTGGGGGCCTTTAATAAATGGGTCTAAATGGGCCCAAACCTTATACAAGCAGGGTTGCCCATCAGTCTACTATTTACTGATGAGGCCCCCTTGTCCAAAAGGCGGGCCATTTGGGCCCCAGACGTCCGACTTTGCACAGCAAAATTCAAGTTCGACAGTTCTTACCATAGTTTCTTTAATTTGATTTATGTGGGGGGCAATTTAAGTTAGGAAATTTAACCGACTCGGTTGAGAAATGGATAGTTGGCATGCCAAATAAACATATAGAAGAGACTAAGAGTCGACGATTTCTTTCTTCAGCAGTTCTTTAGTTTTTTTTCTAGTTTTGGACATTGTATAGAACACTGTTTTCAGCTTTCTTCTCCATTGGGACTGATGCATTCTCCTGGTATTGAAGAAAATATTGGATTATTCACTGATAGCAGTGCTACTTTATCTCCTCGTTTTCTTGCATTGTTTACTATTGATTAGGTTTAGGGCTGGAATTTTGGTTTTCTATTTAATTAGGGCTAGGGCTTTCAATTGCCTGCGTCAAGATATCAATGAACTAATGAAAGCAAACAGAGCGCATAACACTACAGGCACAGGATCAGGTTGGCACGACTTCCATACATAACATGTCAATCGCTGGACTCAGGCCCCACTTGGACCTAATTTTCCAGCTTAACAAAAGAGAATACAGACCTATGCTTGGCAATATTCTCTATCCAACCCTGAATCCAGGCATATCAACAGTTATAAAAGGTTGATCTTCAGCCTACCTTTCACACCTCAGGGACATATCCAGGTTTGAATTTTAGGACCTTAAGCCAAAGAGTTAGCTTACAGAGGCCAGGCCAGGATCCAGCTCATTGCCACACCTACCAAGGACAGTTTTAAGCCCAACCAGATGCAGATAAACATTTTTTTTGTACTTAAATCTTGAAAGTACGCTAACATCCATCAGAATCAATTTAAGTTGCAGCTACACGAGTAAACAATCGTCCGGGCCAAAAAAATGTATGTGTATTCAACTTACCTCTTTGGACATCAACTTCAACTCAGCCACCAGAGCTTTGGTGGTTTTCTCAATGCCACGAGTGATCTGAACAGGGTTTGCACCCGCTGCAATCACCTGATAGATCATTGGCTTCTAATTAGTACTACAAAAATGCTGGAATTTCTCAAAAAAAAAGAGGGGAAACAAATACTCCTCAGGTTCAGCAACAATCATGGAAGAGAAATATATCACAGACCTTAACACCTTCAGCAATCAGACCTTGCGCCAGAACAACAGAGGTAGTAGTGCCATCCCCAGCCACGTCATTGGTCTTTGCTGCAGCTTGTCTCACCAACTTAGCACCAATGTTCTCAACAGGGTCCTCCAATTCAACCTAAGAAACAATTGGATTTCAAACAGCCTTCAGCAGTAACATAACATGATCCATCAAGACATCAATTTCTTCATCATTACTCCATTAATTACACCAACCAGTGTCATTCATACTTCATTCACTAAGAAGCTAGACTTACCATACAAAGAAAACGCATGAAGCTAACACAAAGCAACAGTTCATTTTTTTTCAAAAAAATAACATATGTATGATAATCAAGAGAAATAGGTCTCCCTCCCTCTCACAAATGGCCCCACTTCCCTTAATCAGGCTATTCACTGGTTCACTTCCTCGTGGCTGTTTGTGCCCTCCTATATGTGGCCACATTGATTAGAAACAAGACACATTTATGGAAATTATTACCTTTTGCAATTGCTTTATACGCACACAAGCATGCACATGGTGCATCAGAAAACGTACCATTTACAGAACCCTTTACTATTATTCACTTTAACCCATGGCCAAGATAAACTTTTGCAAATTGCTTAAAATAGTGACTTACATATACTGTTTCAAAGTTTTTACAACGTACCAATGCTTGGTGAACTAGAGAGTTGCAGGTGGGGGCTACCACCAGGTTGATAGAAACCATAGCGGACTACCATGTACATCAATGACCTTGCTATATCACCCCTAACCTGAAAGTCATACAAAATGGATTTCTTTTATGAATTATAAAAGCATAATATAGAGCTTAAAAGGGAGTTAAAATGAAAAATAAAAAATATAAATATAAATGAATGAGGCCTAGTTTGTTGATGCAAGCTTCCCTAGAGGGCACAACTGGAATATATTTTGTTCCAGTGCAAATACCCACAAGCCAGGCCAGCAATAAGTCCACAGATTGGGCAGCCAAAGAAACCAATGATACAAAACAGGGAGCAACAGAAAGGAGTGAATTTCCCACGGCCCTGATATCCCACAGCCTAGGATCAGGCCAAAACAAAAGAAGGAAACAAGGAAACCTCAGGCGGAGTAAGGAATAGGTGGTAAGGGAAAGTAGCCTCCCAAAACAGGAATTAAAACCCTGGAAACTTGGAGAATTTTACATGCTCCCAAAACAGGAAGTAAGAGATATCAGATATACTTGGAGGAAGTAAGAGATATCAAAAAAGTAGTACCTACCAAAATTCAGAATTCAACCAAATCTCTATTAATATTACCTATCAAAAGACAAGATACTCCAATGGATGCTATTAGGCATAAATTTAACATGTAAATCTTAAGTATGGGAGACAACATGATATGGATACGTTCCCAATTTTGAAGTATCCAGGTATCATAGACAAACATCTATTTTTCACTAAGACATAAAACAAGTCAATATCATTAAACTAATGTTCATTGTTCACATACACCAGTTCCATATGTATCAATTTACACTGTACAGCTCCCTGTTTTACTCTAATCTAAAATCAATTAAAGGGAACCTTGATTTACCTCGGTGCTCATTTGCTTTTTCTTTTCCTTCTCCCTCTCATGCCACTCATAGATTGGGGTAAAATCACAGAGCTTAAAATTCTTAATCACATGGTTTCGGCCAAGTAGCACTTTCCAGTCATTCATGAAGTTGTCAATAAATCTCTGCTTTGTCGCATATTCTGTTTCTTTCATCACTGCAAACATTGTAGCTACCTGCAGAACTAATACTTTCAACAGATACAAAAAAAATAGTAAATCAAAGCTGCAGTTAAAGAATAAAATGTATTTATCAAGGGCAACGGGCCACATGCAATGTGACAAGTGGAAGCAACAAGAATCACATGAGAAGAAATTAAAAGAAATAGTGAAAATGGTACGAGATCATAAAAGATATTCAGCATCACCTCTTCTTCATCTGGAGTTAAATCAACTGGCCGTCCATTGTATAACATCTTAATCCCGTGAGGTTTGTATGGAGGAGGGAAAATGACACCATTGTGCTCCAATGTAGTCCACTTCTGCCCTCCACCGGAGCCAGGTGGCACCTTCAACGACTTTGAGTATTTAGAAGCTTTTATAATCTTTTTTTGATTTCTTGTTTGTTTTCTTCAATTGGGAGGTGACAACCTTTGTTGGTTTCTTTGATAAGGATCGATTGTCTGATGAAACCGATTTTTTCACTCTCTGGGAAATTGGTATGTGATCATCATCATCATCCACAACTTGCTCCCACGCAAGTTGCTCTTTAAAGCCCAATGACATTAGTCACAGGTTTTTTGTAGTAACCAATGAAATCCAAAAATATCATTTTACCAAAAAATGAAAAACAAAGTCATCTAAGCTGAGAAGAATCCTCCCCAAGAGTCTTCCAATGAGTTCCTCATCTAATATATAGATATATATCATGGATGTTTCTAACACTTGGTTAGGACTAGTGCTCATACTCATGGACCAAGCCGGCAGGACCCAGCTCTAGTGTAGTCTGAATGGGCTGGATTTTGTCTTTTTTAAGAGGCATCTTGACTTGAATTGGTCCTAGTTTTCTAGCCCAGTCAGGATGGCCAAGTCCATATGAAAACATGTCAGGCTGATCAGGCTTTAAGCATAAAAAGACGCTGGTCCAATACATTAGGCCCAATAACTAAATGAGCTAGGATTGAACAAGGCTTGAACCAGCTCAAGATGGCCCATGAACACCCATTCTGTTGATAAATCTCTTCTGCAAATAATTCAAAAGCTCTGTTGTGACACAACAGAAAAGCAATGAAGAAGAAACTCCAAGTTGATAACCCAAAAATAAAGATAATCACACATGGTAGACATCATCTTGGATTGAATTCATGATGGCAATTACACTACTTTTTATCTATTCCTTTGCATTAATTCAGACCCAGCAAACATAAAGGAAAAGTAAAAAAATGTAGAAAGCCTTGTCCTAAAGCAACAACAACATGATATTTATGTCATTTGACAGAGATTATAGAGAGAGCACTTAAAAGTAGCCATGTTCCTACATTTCAATCATCATACCAGTCACCAGTGTGTCTATGGTGGGGTAGCCCAGATTGATTTATGCCTAGCTTTGCATGCAATTCTATATTTGTTGTCACAGATTTTAAAAGAACATGCACCTTATTGAGTGGAAGCATAAAGTGGGTGTGACCTGTGAGTGGCATTGCCAATCACATCATTAGGAAAATTATGCATTTGCAGGGTGCTCGAACCATTACATCTGATTGCAAACCAAGAATCAAAAGAGACTAACCCACAGAAAGGTAAGCAAATACACATGTTACCTTCAGAAGAATCAGCTGTTGTTGGCCCAATAAGAAACCACTACATGAGGTCTAATATCAAAGGCCAAGAATTTCTTTTACAGCCAAGTTCTCTCAGAATCTGTTAGCGTAAACAATGAAAAAAAAATGATTTAGCATAATTTGTATGACTAGACAAAATTGAAGATAGCTTCAAGGGTTTAGAATTCAAAGGAGAAACAGTTTTAAGTAAATAGATATATTGTCCGGTGTGCAAGTTCACAATGCTATCTTTCATCATATGAAGCCAATGTATTCAACTAAAACATCATATGGTGTATTGGATCAGTTAAAACACAATACATTCTTTTGTCACAAGTGTCCAACTACAGTTGCATACACTACAAAGAAACCACCCACAAACTAGTAAATAAGTCCAAAACTGGAGATTAGGATTACAAAGCATACGACCTTAAAAAAAATGGAGATTAGGATTACAAAGCAAGTGAAAGGAACATAAGATCCAGTTGTGTCATAAATTCAGTAACTGATAAAAATAATGTGATGAATTTCATTGAATAATACCATGATAACTACGCATCTATAGTTCTATACATGTTCTTTTACTTTTTGCTTAGGGAGGAAAAAGAAAAGTAGCTATTTTAAGTTGGATCCACCCTCTCTTAATACCTGCATTGTGCTGGATCCACCTTCTCTTAATACATGCATTGTGCTGGGTAATGGAATTCTGGGAGGAAGCTTTGGCGTTTTTCTAGAACTTGACAAGTTTGCCAAATTTGATGACACTTTGTTGTGAAACACTGTTTCCATCCAAGCTAATCCTGTTAAGAGAGAACTAAGAACATTTATAAAGAGATTTTGATTCTCTTACCTCTGTTACATGTATGTTTTAAATTACTGTTATGATAACAGAGATTAACTTCTGCGGCTGATTCAGTCTCCATTTATGATAATTTCGATACTTGAAACAAACTAAAGGCCTCATGATATGATATAACCGCAACTTCGTATTTAACATGGTTACAAAACAAAAATGGGAATAAGCTAACATGCATTTAGAAACCTGTTTAGCATTTTTCATTAGTGCTAATAGACTTTTACAAAAAATTCATTGTCAACAGACATGGGGGATATGAGAGAGAGAAAAAAGCACTTACAGTTCAATAGTAGCATAAAGTTGAGCCTCATCTTTTGGCATGCTGGGAAGAAAAAGAAGATTACAGTTGGAGGTACTAAAATTAATTCATTGAGGATGATGAGTGCAGCAAAGTTAATGTAAGAAACAAAGAACTCTACCTGTAAAAGATATAAAACAGGGTTGCAAGCTGAAACTTCGCAAAATACCCTTGCTACAAGCACAACAGCAGAGTTAGGACTCAAAAGATAATAAAACTCAAAGCAAAGCCCATGTGCATGTAAATGAAGTATTCTTTCAGTTCATGCTTGATCCTTTTTTATGGAACTATGTTCAATGGAGCTTTGTTCTGTTTTGTTGATGAAGTTTTAGGTCTTACCTAGAAAGGTACCTACTCTTCACTGATTTATCTAGTACCTACTCTTCACTGATTTATCTATACTTTGTTATATATATATATATATATATATGGATTTAAACCCATGCACTCGCACGTGCACACCATGTTTCTTACCAACAATGAGCTACAGCTGGGGACAATTAAAAGGTTTTGCATAGAAGTGAAATGCTTTTATTTTTTCCCTTTCAGTAGTGTGGCTGAATTAGCTAGGAATCAAAGTTTTTTTTTTTTTTTTTTGCTAATTGGTAAATTTGTATTGAGAAGAGAAAAGAAGGGCAAAGCCCCAAAGAGAAAGGAGAAGAAAAAATACAACCAAAAGTAAATAAACAAAACAAAAAAAGCTCCATGCTAATACAGAGAAAGCTCCATGCAGCTGCAGCAGGAACAAAGGAGCAGAGCAGCAAACCAGAGGAAAGGGAGAAGGAAAACTGCAGGGGAACTTAAAGATATCTCCAATCACAGCAACCAACTTCGCCAGAACTAGATAGCAGCTGCATAAAAGAAACTCCATTCCAGGATGACAACAACAAAGGCAAAACAGAGAGGCAACCTGGCTGAGCAGAGAATGCTCCAGGCAGCTCTAAAAAAAAGGAGTGAACATGTGTTTTCGCACAGGACAAGTTTTTCTCCTATAAACATTTGCATGGGACAACATAAAGGAAACTCCATCCTGCCCTATCAATGCATGCTACGTACCCCTACATTAAGAGTGGATATGAGGTTTTCAAACATGACATCTCTTGTAGACGTTTGCAAGAAAAAATCTTCCAATTGTGATATGCATTTTCGTATATGAAGTCTCTGTGTCGGGAAATCCTCCTAGGTATTAATTCAGGTCATCCAAACGCATTAATGCTGGTTTATGCACAAACCAGGTTAGCTTCACTTGCTATATGAAGATCCAAATGGACCCCAACTAATGAGATGCCGATTCTACCCAAAAAAATAAAAATAAATAAAGATTCATTTTCAAAACAACAAAAAAAAAATACACTATTAAGATGCAGAGGTGTTTGTTTTCCTTTGATTAATAAAACAGAATAGATGCATAAATATAAACCTGACCAATGGTTTCTCTGAGATTATTGCGCATTCGAACATTTTCCAAGCCCCAAAGCCTCTCATATTACTACTCTATTTCCTATTAATATATCAAAGCTGCCATCCTTGCAAGTTGTTAGTGCGAGAAAGAACAACCACCTACAGATAGTTCATCAACCAAGTGCAGAAAATGGTTTCCATGGCCAGGGCTTAGACACAACCAGGATCTGAGATGCGTAATAGATCAGGTCAGGCTCGTTCACACCCGACCCATTTATTAATCGGACTGGAAATACATAGTTGATCCCTGAAAATTTTGGATCTGGTTCAAGTTGGTTGGCTGGTCAAAGCATAAAGGACTAAGTTGGGTAATTTTCAGTTTGGATTGGCAGGTTGAACAACGTTTGTGGAACTGATCCAAACATGACCTGTTCAAGTGTTTATGAGTTTTGGTTAGAACTGATACAAAGCTAGAAACAAAGCTGCTGGAAACAGCAAGGAAGCAGCAGAAAACAACAAAGAGGAGGAAAAGGGAATTGAGCACTGGGCTGCTATAGATGAGACCAGAAACAAGAGCACCCCAGGCAGAGCACGACACTTCTGATTTCTACTAAACAAAAGAGCTCAGCAGCTGGACAACAGAGATGACCGCATGGCCCCATCACACCACAGCAACAACAACAAAATAAACTTAAAAAATAAGGTGTAGAGTCCTTAGGCTAAACACGTGTACACTTTTGTGAGGAACCCCAAGCCCTAGATTAAAGACCCATCACCTAATGATTTGAACCATTGATAATATGCGTAAAATATTTTTGAGAAAGTGGATATTGAATCAAGAGAATTACATCTATTTATAGGCTACAATGAAGAGATGAGAAGATAACCAAACCTGTCAAGGATCTTATCCTGTCACAATTTTGTAAACACCTTGGGCTATACATGTTGAAAATGACAGAGAAATAAAATGACATATCCTTTGTAAATGACTTCCTTTTTCATCATGTGCTGGAGACTTTAAAATTCTTGGCGCTAGCTTTAAACTTTGATTTACAACAGTTGGTAAATGACAATCATGATCAAATCTGATTAATCTAAATCAGCCAAAGGATTCACGACAATAAATAATACACTAGATCAATCAACATAATCTTCAATATGCTTTTCAAAAAAGTTAGAAGAAGATTGTGATATGATAGTTTGTCACCTCCATAAATACAACACTTGCTTAGTCTCTATACTCCCTACATAAACATTCATCAGACCTTATGCGTAATTGAGTAATGGGTGTCCATTTCCAAAAGAGGGATTTGTTCATTAGCTATCTATCAAAAAGTAAATAATTAAATAAGGATGAAACCTTATTTTTGTTGGTGAGTAGGCTCCACTAACTTGCAACCAGTCTCTTGCTTCGAAAAAAAAATACCGTAGAAAAACTCTACAGCCTAGAGAAAGTTGCCAACCCCAACAACACAAATACATAATCTCTCTATCAGAGCTCACTTTCAAATATCAGATTGGTGATGTCTTGTTCAATAGGCAGTAGCCAAACCCACCCACTGAAAGATATGACCCCATATCCTCCTCTTCCTTATCTCAGTGACCGACTTAAAACAATTTAAGCATTCAAAAAGATCAGCCCTGTTGAGGAGCTTGTGTATACACCAACTAATTTCAACTGCCTACACCCGCCTCTTGCTTCTCTGGCTTTAAAAAAATTGGGCTTACATCAAACCGCAAAGCACAACAAAAAAAAACATACATAGCTCCCAAAGATCCAAACTTCTTGTGATTTGGGCTTACATCAAAACTGACCCTAAAACCAAAGCAAACTGGACCGGATCTTAAACAGATCTCCTCCAACAACACCCAATTTAATAGAAAGAAATATCTGAACTTTCTACTAGAAGAAGATGATGAATAAATCGAGTGTAATAAAAAAAAAGGACAAGGATTACGTGATTTTTAAGCTTGAATGGAATCTGGGATGGGGAAATGATAAGTTGGTACCTCTTATTTGCAGGTGGATCAAACATCCATGCAAGATTCCTCTGAAAATATCAATTCGGTTTCTTGTATTAGTTTTCAGACAGCGGGGTGGAGTCGTTGGGGATTGTCGTTGTTGATTGAAATGGAAGCTCTCTCCCTCTCCAAATTTCTGCATACGGTACTCGGAGCTTCTCCTTCAGCCCTACCAATCCAAAAATGCCCCAAACCAGATTCGCATCTAAAAAATTAAAATAAAAGGTAACCAACAGAACTAGAGCAGTAATAACAGAAAAAAATTCTGTAAATCAAACTTCTTAAAAAAAAAAAAAAAAACTGTAAATCGATTGTGATCTAAGGGGCATTTGAATGAATACCTTCTGCTTCAAGGAGAAAAGATCTCACTCTGAAATCGAACCGTCGATGCTGGATGAGAATAGACGAAGGAAGAAAACCTAGAATCGGGATTGCCTTGGATAGTCTGCGGACACATGGAATAGCGTGCCATTCGACGGAGCCGGGAGAGACGAGCCAGATCTTGAGGGGGCCATCTTCTCGACCGGCGGCGGGCTGCGACGCGTCGACGCTGGTGGAAGAAATCAAACGCACCAGAACGAGATGATGGAAATCAAACGCGTCGACGCTGGTGGAAGAAATCAAACCCCAAACACTAATGCAAAAGAGAAAGGGGGTTGTAAGAAGCCAATGCAGTTGAATTGATGATGAAGAAAGAGAGAGATGCACGATTTAGAGAAAGAGGCAGGGACGCTGGAAATGGAAAGGGGGCAGCTTCGAACACGAACACGATTTAGAGAAAGAGGCGCGGGAACGGGAAAGGATGCAGGAAATGGAAATGGATTTAGAGGAGGCGCGGGCGCGGGCGCGGGCGCGGGAAATAGAAAAATAGATTTTTGGGCTCCACTTATTTTTTATTTGGGAATTTTACCAAATAAATGTCCCTAGACATGTAATAGCCCGATTTAGCTTGAAATACACCAAAATGACAATTATAGTGTTCGTACGAGGGATTTGGACAACTTTACCCCCAAAGCTGCTGAACAACATCGCCATCTTCTTTCCCCAGATTGCAATCCCTAAACGAATGAAATCAATTGCTGCAGCCAGCCCTTTTTCTCTTTGCTCAGCCTTCGGCCAACTTCCCTTCTCTGCCCGGCCATTCCCCTGCACTCAGCTATCAGCCGGTCCCCTGCACCCAAAGACCACCTGCTGCTTCCAATCCAGCGGCCACCAGCTGTAGTCACCGGACACTCCACCTGTAAGCACCCAGCAACCACTGCTGCTTCTCCTTGCCATCGGCCAACCTGTACCCTTCAGCCTAGCGACCACTTGGACTTCCCCCTCATCCCTGCCAGCGGCTAACCTGCACCCTTTGGCCAGCGGCCAACCTGAACTCTTTCCCAGGTGGCCAACCTGAACACCCCTCCTTCCCTGCCCGCAGCCAGTACTCCTCCCTGGCGACGCTGCAGCTCCTCCACGTGAACCTGCACAACTTGAACTAGCCACCTGAAACTGGCTCCCCTGACCCCAGCCATTGCTTCTTCCACTTTCACTGATCTCAGCCTGCACTGCCCCTGTCCAGCCACCTATACTACTCTCCACCTGCACTGCCCCTGTCCAGCCACCTATACTACTCTCCACCTGCGCTGCCTAGCCACCTGATTTCAGCTGAAACGCCCACCTGATTTCAGCTAAAACCCCACCTGTTTTCAGCTAAAACCCCCACCTGTTTTCAGCTGAAACCCCCACCTGATTTTAGCCTGAATTACCACTTGATTTCAGCCTGAATTTCCAATTGATTTTAGCCTGCAACTCCACCTGCACTGCCTTCCCCCTGCACTGTTCTTCCACCTGCACTGCTCCCACTTGTAACATGTCCAACCCACCTGCCACTTGTCCAGCCCACTGCAACAGGTTCAACCCACTTGCACACTTGACACAGCTACTGCTTTTCCTCCTTGTTACCATCAGCAATCTGATGTGTACAACTTGGACCAATGAGTCCCACCCCGGACCTGCAGGACCCGACCCTTAGGCCCTATTATATGACCCTTAAAAATTGAATTTTTAACTAGACCTTTGGCCTGATTTGAACCTGTCTTTAACCCGATTAATCCTTTGGAAATCCGGAGTTTTCGATCCAAAGATTGGGATATTTTAACCAATGTTTTAAAGAAATTTATAATTGTACACTGACTTAAAAAATAGGGGCTTTTGACTTAAACCTTAGGCAATGCAAATAGACTGTCTTTTCTTGGAAAAAGAAAGACCAAGACCTAGACTATGATGCACCCAGTCCCCCGACTTTCCCGATGTTAATTTTAACTCCGTACTTAAACTCAATCACGGCCCTTAATCCTACCCCCATTTTGGGGTCGTGACAGGGGGATATGGTTGCAACCAAAACAGTCTTTTGTGGTTATATTGTTGGGAACCTGCCACAGATTTATGCATATTTGGGGGATGGGAGGGTCTTTGAATCTTGCCCGCAAGCTATACTATTATTGCAAATGCCCCCACAATAGCCTCCAATAATGTTTATATTTCTTGTAAAATATAGACATGTCTCTAAGAAGTAGTGCTTGTTGTCTGGGCCCGCGCAATTTTCTTTCGGCCCCATCTCACTTCATATAGCAGATTGAGTTGTTTGTTTTGGTTATTCCTTTAGCCAATCAAATGAGATTGGTGCACCCGTACAGCAAACCAAGTTCATTTATGTAACAGTCAAGTTATAAGATGGAAGGCCACCACTATTGTAGTTTTCTTGCTTTACATGAATATACTGACATATCAATCTGAGCAGCATCCATAAGTCTTTCCCATTGTTTAAAGATCACATTTTAAAATCGAGGCCATCAACTTGCTGGATAACAAATTTGAGACTGAAAACTCTAAAGGACGGTAATGATTTCGTTGTTGGAATATTTGCAATTTGGTATTTTGGTAACCTTTGTGAGCTTTTTCATTGTTTATGTATCTCAATATATAGTTAGGGCCAATTTCGTTGCTTGATGACGAAAAAAGGAGTAGAAAACTCTAATGGATTGTAATGATATCGTTATCAAAATATTTAGAAATCACTATTCTTGATGAAATCCATGAGCCTTTTGCATTGTTTATGTACCTCAATTTATAGTCAGGGTCAGTCTCATTGCTGTACAACAAATTGAGAGGAAAATTCTCTAAAGGATCGTAACGATATCGTTATCAACAAATTTAGAAATATCTAATCTGGGTGAATTCCGTGAACCTTGGTTGGGAGTACTCAAACCAAGCCATTTTCCAGAGGTTCCCATAGTTCGAACTAGACAAATGGCTTGGTTTGAACTCTCATTCAAACCAAAAAAGTGTTGAATTATGAGCACCTCTGGAATGAGAGTTCAAACCAAGCCATTTGTCTAGTTCGAACTATGGGCACCTCTAGAAAATGACTTGGTTTAAATACTCCCAACCAAGGTTCACGGAATTCACCCAGATTAGTGATTTCTAAATTTTTTGATAACGATATCGTTACGATCCTTTAGAGCATTTTCCTCTCAATTTGTTGTATAGTAACGAGACTGACCCTGACTATAAATTGAGATACATAAACAATGCAAAAGGCTCATGGATTTCATCCAGAATAGTGATTTCTAAATTTTTTGATAACAATATCGTTACAATCCATTAGAGTTTTCTACTCTTTTTTTCACTATCCAATAACAAGATTGGCCCTGATTATATATTGAGATACATGAACAATGAAAAAGCTCACGGAGGTTACCAAAATACCAAATTGCATATATTCCAACAACAAAATCGTTTCCACACTTTAGAGTTTTCAGTCTCAAATTTGTTATCCAGCAAATTGATGGCTTCGATTTTAAAATGTGATCTTTAAATAATGGGAAAGACTCATGGATGCTGCCCAAATTGATATGTCATTATATTCATATAAAGCAAGAAAACTACAATAGTGGTGGCCTTCCATCTTATAGCTTGACTATTACATAAATGAACTTGGTCTGCTGTATGGGTGCACCAATCTCATTTGATTGGCTAAAGGAATAACCAAAACAAACAACTCAATCTGCTATATGAAGTGAGATGGGGCCGAAAGAAAACTGCGTGAGCCCAGACAACAAGCACTACTTCTTAGAGACATGTCTATATCTTATAGGAAATATATACATTATTGGAGGCTATTGTGGGGGCATTTGTAATAATAGTACAACTTGTGGGGAAAATTCAGAGACCCTCCCATCCACCAAATATGCATAAATCTGTGGCAGGTTTCCAATATTATAACCATAGAAGACTGTTTTGGATGCAACCATATCCCCCTGTTACGACCCCAAAATAAGCAAGTCGGGGGACTGGGTGCATCATAGTCTAGGTCTTGGTCTTTCTTTTTCCAAGAAAAGACAGTCTCTTTGCATTGCTCGGGGTTTAAGTCAAAAGCCCCTATTTTTTAAGTCAGTGGGCAATTATAAATTTATTTAAAACATTGGTTAAAATATCCCAATCTTTGGCTCGAAAACTCCGGATTTCCAAAGGATTAATCAAGTTAAAGACAGGTTCAAATCAGGGCAAAGGTCTAGTTAAAAATTCAGTTTTTAAGGGTCATAAAATAGGGCCTAAGGGTCGGGTCCTGTGGTGGGACCCATTGGTCCAAGTTGTACACATCAGATTGTTGATGGTAACAAGGAGGAGAAACAATAGCTGGGTCAAGTGTGCAGGTGGGTTGAACCTGTTGCAGTGGGCTGGACAAATTGCAGGTGGGCTGGACATGTTACAGGTGGGAGTGGTGCAGGTGGAAGAGCAGTGCAGGGGAAGGCAGTGCAGGTGGAGTTGTAGGCTGAAATCAGTTGGAAATTCAGGCTGAAATTAGGTGGTAATTCAGGCTGAAATCAGGTGGGGGTTTCAACTGAAAATAGGTGGGGTTTCAGTTGAAATCAAGTGGGGGTTTCAGCTGAAAACAGGTGGGGGTTTCAGCTGAAATCAGGTGCGGGTTTCAGCTGAAAACAGGTGGGGTTTCAGCCGAACTTATGTGGCTGGGTCGCGCAGGTGGAGGAGCAATACAGGTGGCTGGACAAGGGCAGTGCAGGTGGAAGAGCCAGCGGCTGGGGTCAGGGGAGCTGGTTTCAGGTGGTTGGTTCAGGTTGTGCAGGTTCACATGGAAGAGCTGCAGCGCAGCCAGGGAGGAGGACTAGCTGCAGGCAAGGAAAGAGGGGTGTTCAGGTTGGCCACCTGGGAAAGTGTTCAGGTTGGCCGCTGGCCAAAGGGTGCAGGTTAGCCGCTGGCAGGGATGAGGGGGAAGTCCAAGTGGCCGCTAGGCTGAAGGGTGCAGGTTGGCCGTTGGCAGGGATAAGCAGCAGTGGCCGTTGGATGCTTACAGGTGGAGTGGCCGGTGACTACAGCTGGTGGCCGCTGGATTGAAAGCAGCAGGTGGTCTCTGGGTGCAGGGGACCGGCTGATAGCTGAGTGCAGGGGAATGGCCGGGCAGAGAGGGGAAGTTGGCCAGAGGCTGAGCAAAGAGAAGAAGGGCATGCTGTAGCAATGGATTTCATTCGTTTAGGGATTGAAATTTTGGGAAAGAAGATGACGATGTCATTCGGCGGCTTTGGGGGTAAAGTGGTCCAAATTCCTCATACGAACACTATAACTGTCTTTTTGGTGTATTTCAAACTAAATCGGGCTATTACATGTCTAGGGACATTTCTCTGGTAAAATTCCCTAAATCCTATTGCATAACTATTTTGCGTCAGGAAACTTGGAAGTTTTGTAGTTTTGTCCTTTTATTTTGTTTCCAAGTGCCTTAAACTTCTTATGAAAGCAGAGAAGATACGAGCATACCCCTAAAATTAGGCATTTGACCAATATTTGGACCCACTTATAACTCAGGTCTTGGTTTAGATCCACACTGGTATGGACTGGAGAAGAAGGAGGTTTGATTTTGAGTCCAAGGTTTCATATCCAATGATCCAGATATATACCCAGGCCATGATTATATTAGAAATACATATTACATTAAGTGTATTATACAAGTATACCCATATTTGGTCTCTGTTATGCTGTGGAACCAGTCCAATCTAGACCCACTTAATTCATCTCTATATAAAAAAAAATCTCATAACCATTATGTTATTTGCATAATAGGAACATGGATTGCATAATATAAAATGCCACTGATATGTTTAGGCTAAATGTACTTGAGAGGACCAGTTTCTGTTTATATGTAACAAATGACAACTGAAAATATTGCTTTTCTTTAATGAATGTTGCTATTAAAAATAAAAAAAGTGCTATGTTTCATTTGAGCCTGATGATGTGATCTTTAAGATACTAATTTTATCGCAAGTGCATGGCTGCCTATATGAGATAGTGGCAAAAACAGGATGAACCCACACGGAGCTAATTAAAAAAACTTTTAGATTAAGGAAACTAACTAATTATCAATTAAGGAAAATTTCTGGAAAAAAAAAGCAAGCAACTAATTTAGAATGATTAAGACTACCAATTAATGAAAGTGATTAGAGCCTAGGAATCCAATAAGCATCCACCAATTACTTGTCAAGAACCTAACTTGTTCCAATTTTTACTTCAAACAAAAGACAAATTAATGTTTTTGACTTTTTTTTTGTGGGCTACTGTTTTTTACTTGGAAAATCTAACTTTAAAAATCCCTTTTTAATTATAAAATGCAACGCCCAATACTTCATTTACCTCATAAAAGAATAAAAATAATTTAAGCAACACCCATCAAAAGTAAGCATAAACCATTAAAAAGATCTAAGTCCTAAGCATGGCCTATCAAACCTAAACATAGGTAGTCAAAAATCAATTTTTATTTTCAAAAATTAATAATGGAAGTTTGCCTAGGGCAAAAAGACATTAATCATTAAACACATAAACATGGAACACAAATTAGAACTACTAAACAAATAAAGCGGCGATTACTTATCTTCATCCATAACTCTAATCAGTGGATTTAGCCCGCCATTGCAAAGAAAAGTATTTGATTTGTCATTAAAATTTGCATTTTTACAACTTCTCCTTCATAATACTTCTCTTTCAAAACAAGTCCTTGGACATGGCCCAAGGCTACCAAAATAAATATTAAAAAAATTTAATGGAGAAAAGAAGAAGGGAAAAGGAGAGAGAATGAGAGAGGACGTCAGAGGGAGCATATCCACGTACACTTCCTTTGGGTTCCTTTTATAATTTCGGTTATCTTACAGATACATTGAATCTGGACACCTTCTCTACAGATTTGATTTATCTTCTTTGATAAGGTAATCTCTTATCTTTTTTTAATTTGAATGAGGTGGAAGCTTCCAGAAACCTTTGGATGGCTTGACTATTCTTCAAATGGGGTCCCACAAGGGATGTGCAACAATGGATTATCAACGGTGTGGATTTAATTGCAATCCCACCTAAAAAAGAACTTGAAAAATCTCCGGGCCCATAACTTTGTCAATTTAGCTCCAATTTGTGCAATCTGGGTCTCCACAAATATCTATTGTGAATAAGCTTTCCAATGGTAGGTAAATTTCATCGATTCAACGGTTGGATTGAAAGTTATGGTCAATTCAAGATGGGCTATCATGAGAAAAACGGGATTAACTTTTGAAACTTGATTTGCAATGGACTTTATCTTTACACAACTTCCATTTTTAAAAGGAGAGTTGTGGCTGATTCAAACTCTTCTTCTTTTATTCCCATCATAATTGTACTTTTTGAATTATCTATGAATTATTTCAAATTTGCAACTACTGCAGACCCTACCATGTGGGACATTTCATCTTTTTCAACAGCAGACCCTATGAGAAGTCTTCTACTTTAGTTAGGACTCTTCAACTGACATATCGAGTGGACCCCCTCTTGATTGATTTTCATATGTGCGTGTGAGGTTTACTTGGTAAATTCTTCAATTTACTTCTTTTCAAGCTTTAAGCAGGGCTCAAGATAACTGTGTGCTTGAAAGTGGGTCCTGTGCAGAGGCCTACAATTCTCATTTTATGCACATTATATTTCAACACATCAAATACCGAAGAACCCATATTAAAGCGGGACCCTTTCGGACAAAATTCTACTCCAACTGAGACTCTTCAGATAAAAATTGCAAAACATTTTAAGTTAATGCAAAAAAATGTATGAAAAATATGAAAAATTAGGTTCCTAGGTGAAAATGCATGAAATGATCGATGGAATATGATGAATAATAACGCAATTTACCTAATTAAACCCTTAATTCATCCAAAAATGATGCATAAATATGCAAATTCATGAATTCAACACTTGATGACCAATGCAAAGAAGTCAAGCCATGTTGTGTCTCATGATAGAAAACTGACTATTACTAAAGTCATGTATGTTTGCAACTCCTAAGTTGATTATATACTGAAGCATGATATAATGACCTAAGTTGATTATATACTGAACCAAGATATAATGATATATAGACATCTTAAAAAGGGTTGACTACACATAAAATTGTACTTCTGAATTACTTTATATTTTTAAGTACAGTTTAGAAGAATCATAGAGTTTAGCACTTTAAAGTATATTATGATGGTAGATATAGTCCAGTTTACATTCAGAAACTCAAATTCAGAATTTATTCAGCACTTTCAAACTTTTGAAAGAAATCACATATTTTCAAACCTGAAATTCAGATTTTATTTAGCGGCAGCATTAATAGATGATGAATTAAAAGAGATTAGTTTGAGATGGTTTTGACATGTGCAATGAAGGTCAACAATGGTGTTGGTGAGGAAAAGCCTCCCTCCAGGTTAATGGCCCCTCAAGGGCATAAGCCGAATAGGACATGGACAGAGTAGTAAGGCTGGATCTGAAGAAGCGTAATATATCCTAGGATTTGGCCCAAGATAGACTGTAATAGAGAAACCAAACTCATGTAGCTGGGCTGAACATAGTTGGGATAGGCACTGGTGATGATGATTCAAACCATTTGTCAGGAATCACATGCAGAACCTGAAATTCAGATATTATTCATACCACTATAAAAAAAACCTACATATTTCTTTCCAAACAACAGCAATACTTGGGAAGGGATAAAGAGAAACTCCATATATTGCAGTATTTGACATTATTAATACATCCAGCTTGGCAGAATATCTAGTCTGGAGTTGAACATTTCAATATTTCAACATGTGTTTTTTATTGTAAGTACACCAAATATCACAATATTACAAGTCACAATGGCAAAGTACAATATTGTTAACAATGACAATATTGCAATATTGGGTTAGCCAAACAAATCCAGGATGTTGATGTAATGTAACGAGCTCTGTATTTATCGATTTGTCTGGTTTTGATGAAATGGATGCTTATCTGATGTTATATAAAGTTGGCTTCTTCTCAAATTAACCTATTCTTGTGCAGATTTTCCTTACCACTATAGAGAGATTGGGGAATCTCTCTATAGTTTGTTTAGCTGTGAATACCTCGTTTTCGTGAATTCCCCAATTCCTAGATTGGTGAAGTAGGTCCCTGATTGGACTACAACAGAGTACTGTAGTTCCCTCAATAAATGGAGATTTAATGCACCTTTTAAGTGGTTAGCTGAGAACATTGGCAGTACGTTTTGGACTTAAAGAGTGTTTCCTTTTCTCATGATATTTATAGCAAAATCAATGTTTAGAAATAAGAAGGTTATGCTGTGTTTTCTCCTTTTGTTTATTTTGTACACATAGACCTATGAGTTTATGCCATCATTGTAAATCCAAGATAGAATAATAGAAACTTTTTCATTGCATTAATCTCTCAATCTTTTTATAATGTTAATATATATTTCACTTGGGGGATTTGTTAAATGACAGCTTCCTTCTATGGTGATATTGCAGGTCTTCAGAGGTGTGGAAAGAGCTGCAGGCTAAGGTGGGTAAACTACTTGAGGCCTGACTTGAAAAGGAGTACATTTTCACCGCAAGAAGAGAACCTGATAATTGAACTCCATGCGGTCTTAGGCAACAGGTAATCTTTGTTTCCCTATCTCATGATCAGAAAAAAAAATTACAAGTTATTTTTTGAAGATTAAGTCTCCATTGTTCCTTGAATGTATCCCTCGGCGAATGGAATGAGATGCAGGTCAGAGATTAAAAAGGTGTGCAGCAGTCGGAAGCCTTTGACACATTGCTTATCAGTACTATTGTCTTTGGAAAGTTCATAGTGTAAGCTTTGAGAGATGTGATTCAGGATGACAAGTTTTGGAATGTTTTTTAGGATGCTGCCAAGGAGAAGACTGGTTCACAGATGCAACATAATTGTGCTGCACCCTAGGGAGTCATGACTCATACTTATATCCCATTTATAGGAAAATTCTGTCAATGGATATAGTTCTACAAATTAAATCATATATTATCCACCAATTTTGAGGATATTTTCGCCTTCAATCATCTATTGCAATGTACTTGACAGAAATACGTATCTTCATTGATTTTTTTTTAAATAACTGATGAGTGCTGATAGATTAAAACAAGTGCCAGTTGAAAAGGCTTGCTGAAATAAATTGAACTAGACGGATATCATTGCTCTTAAGCTGTTGTTGTGCCTAAAGTAAATTGCACTATACAATTACAAACTATAGTTTGCTTTTAAGTGTTGTTTTGATATTGGAGATGAATCTAGGTTATTTTCGAATAAGAACAAATTAGGTTGATCCATGAATTCCAAGCGCTGATGCAGTTGTGGTCCCTGGTGGCCCACATAAATCATTAGCATTACTTGGCTATCTATCCATCATTGAGATTGCAGCAGCTTGCCTTTCTCATTCAGGATTGGAAGCTAAAAACATTCTTGTTGGAGTCCAGTATGAATTTGGGACTCTTTTTTTTTTTTTTTGTTTGAATGTTATGAAATTGGGACTGTTATACTCTTAATTGTAGACTAAGCACCGTGGACGTAGATATTAATTCAATGTTCAGAAGAATGACCTCGTATTTTTTTAATTGATTGATACAGGAAGTTTTGAGGATAAAAATAGAACATGCTGATGACAGCCAAGCAATTTTGAATAATAGAGTGAAAGGACAGCTGAAAGTAACGCGAGCTTTTGGTGCTGGGTTTCTCAAGAAGGTTAGTTAGGATATAGTTCTCACTTTTTTTTTTTTTTCAACTAGTTTCCAAGGAATTTCTTTTATTGCCGATTTTCTTTAATTTATTTATAATTTAAATATAGTTCCCCAGCTTTTGTTGCAGGGGACATTGAATCCATGCCATTCATTGAAGCTTTGGGACAATTTTCCTATCGTGTAGGTATGGGAATTTTATTGAGCACAGATTGCTCTGAGTTACACTCGGCTGTTTGGCTTCTTAAATAATTAATTGTGTACCTATTTAAAAATTTTAAATAATTAATTGTGTAATCATTCAAAAAAATAAAATAAATTGTGCACCTATTTTTCTTGCAGGTCCTGGAAACTTCTGCCTTGTTCATGTCAGTCTTGTGCCCGTCTTGAATGTTGTTGGCGAGCAGGTAGTTATTGGCTTTATGTATAACATAGCTGGTGTGTTTGTGGATATTTGTAGTGATGGGAAGTTTAAAAATTGGCTCATTAATTTGAAATATTTTCATTTATAAACGACTTAGTTGGGTTTGATTGGTGCTTTGATTGTATTCCGCAGTGCTAAGGTCTCTCTCTCTCTCTCTCTCTCTGTCTCTCTCTCTCAGGTTGTTTCCTTGAGTCTCCATATAAAGTTTGTGAGGGAGAGAATGAATGTTTTTGAGATGTGTTTTGTTTAAAGGGGGGGTGGGGGGTGTGGGGGGTTAAAATATGGTTGGAAATACCATAAATGTCAATGCCAATGAAGCTGGGGCCCAGGAGTTTGGCTTCCAAATCACTGTTTTTGGATCACCTGTGTGTCACCTTCTATCATGATACAGTAGCTGACATTGAAGAAAATTCAGTGGAAGTGATTGAGAACCAGTATGCTTATGATACAGTAGCATACAGTATGCTTTTGATAAACATTTCTTACCACATGCTAATTCTGCTGTGAACATTTATTGAGAAAGGATTGCAAAGTTTTTCTTTTAGGTGCTGATATTTTAGCTTCATATTATTGTCAAAGTGCACTTATCTTTTGAATATGTTTGGTTTATTACTTAGTATTTAGTACTTAAGTATTAATTATGTTCAAATTTTGATTCTGTTATATTTTGTAACAATGGGTCTTCATGAGGACGTTGTTCATGCTTGCTTAGTCTAAATTGACACGGTTAAACCATAAGAAACTTTCCCTGTTTCGATACCCTTTTGTCAAGGCATTTTGAGAAATCCTTTGCATGAACAGAAAATTCGTTTAGAGTGCTTGCATCTGTCATGTTACTTGAACAAAAAAGTAATTGTCTTCTGAATTCTGCAGGAGAACAACTGGCATCTGGTGCTGATGGTATGGAATGCAGTTCCTTTGCAATTCATGATGTTCTTTAATTGGATTGGGCTTTTCTTTTGAATAGCTTTAACTTTTTTTAGAAAACTTGATGGGTTAGGTATTTTAGCTGATTTGTTGGAAATGGTGTATGGTTCATGGTAGGAGGAGAGCTTGTCATATGGAAAATGCACCCTACAGATGATGGTCATACTTGGAAAGTACTCAAGACTTTATCGTAAGATTCCACCTGAATCGTTTTGTCTACACTTTTTGATTGCTTTCAGATACTATTGTTTGTAATTTGCCAAAATTTTGTTTGTCAGATTTCACCGCAAGGATGTTCTAGACCTGCAATGGTCAACTGATGGAGCATTTCTTTTTTCTGGGTCTGTGGATAACTCTTGCATCATATGGGATGCAAGCAAAGGTATGTGTAAGAGGAATGACTTTAGGTTTCCCAGTCTGAAATTAATCAATTATTTATAATGTTTTGGCTGTCACTCATTCCAGGTTCAGTCCATCAGATATTCGATTCCCATTTGCATTATGTTCAAGGTGTTGCATGGGATCCATTAGGTCAATATCTGGCTTCGATTAGTTCTGATAGGACTTGCCGAATTTATTTTAACAAGCCTACAGGTACTGCAAAAGGCATAAAAATGAATATAAAATAAGGTAAAAAAAATTCAGTGAAAAAGTATTGAATTCGTCTCCCAAACCAAACCCACAACCAGCTCGAGGTAATTAAGCATTGGCAGCAGCAGAGGACTATTCATTGTTTTTTGTTAATGTTACAATTCAATGACCATTGGATTATGATTATCCTGATCCAATGGGTGCAACTGTAACCAGCTTGAGGTGATTTAAAGATGTAGTTATGGGTACTACAAAAGCTGTAGTACACATAACTATGCTATATGTTATCCTTTTTTCTGTTAAGGGCAACATATATAAGAAAGAGAGGAGGATTAAAGCTATAGCAAAGCTACCCCCCCAACAAAAAAAAAAAAAAGAAGGGAAAGGCCTTAAGGGCAAACAGAAGCCAAAAGAAGAAAAGTCCTGTAGGAGATTACAAAGGAGTTAAAAGCAAAGCTAGCCTGCATGCATGTTATGCTAGCACCTCTTTATATATATAAATGCATTATCCCATGACCACCTTATTGCATTGCAAAACTTATTTGTTGTGAGGTATGGATAGATGAAGAAAATGAAGTCTTCCCCATCTATACATACCTAATAATGCCTTTGAGAAAAACCTTCCTCTTTAACATCTTGGTCTTGCTACTATTGGGACCCATCAGCTCAATTAAAATGCCTCCCCAAGATTATCATTCCATAGGTAATTTCTATTATTGGGATAATTAATGAGTAGATTGTGATAGGAAAATATTCTCCGGCTCGGACTGCTCATTTAGACCGTCCCAAAAGGTGGAACCCCGAATTTCATGCACTCCATAGTGATGATGGCACCAACCCAAATGGACTGCAGAGTGCAGAAATTGGAGAAAATCATCATATTACGTTAATCCAACACCTTGGCATGTGTCAGTCTGAGTCCTTAGCTGAAAAGGGAGGATTAGGGGTTATAGAAGAATCAGCTCTAAAAACTTCATGAACTAAATTTCGAGTCTACTTTTAAATGAACCTAACACTTTACTTTCTCAAATGAAAAAGTATTATTATTCTTTCAAAAAAAAAATTTGCTATAAACTGAGGCTATTGTGTTTGGGCTTTGTAGATGGCAATCCTCTCCGAGATGATTCCAGCAGCATTGGATCAAAGAAGGGGAAGTTCTCACCTCCGCCGCCAGCTCCCCATCGAAACCCTCCCACACCAACTGGTAAGTAAGTATCAGGCACCGATGGGGGTTACTAATAAATTGTAAGGATTATAGATGTGTTGCTGAAATTAATTTCAGTCACAGTTCATAACCGTTAGTAATATTTCTAACGGTCATTAAGTGTTACTAATATTTCAAGGTTTGTTAAGCATGCACTTAAACCAACTAGTATATATCTCAACACCTTACTGACTCTTGAGATTTCTTGTTCCATTTCAGTGGAGCAGTTGGAGCAAGGTTATCAGCTGATGCTTCAACTGTGCGAAGTCTTGTAGGGGATGCCTTGGGACTAGTGGTTCAAAATACAGCAACAATTATTATGGGGCTGGTGATAGCCATGGTAGGGAACTGGCAGTTGGCACTAATAGCCCTGGCAGTGATTCCTTTGGTGGGTTTGGAAGGATATGCTCAGATTAGTTGATGGTGCTTTTGCAGCTGTTCTTTTTCAAGGTAGACGAAATCCCTCAAATTGTGAATGATTTCAGGATAGCTGCAAGAAATGCCATTGAAGCTGGTAAGTTTTCCATTCCTACTATAGCAAGCAGAAGTTCATTAACAACCTTAAAAAATAATCCAACTGATTGAATCACTTAGCCCTTGTATCAGTGTTGCATCCGAATGGATAGTTGGGGTGAAAAAAAGAAAGTGCAACAATTCACCTTCAAAGGCCACTGATAGGGGGATGGCTCAAATCACCATGATATTTAGTCCACATTCCAGATTTGATGATTTCCTTTTCTGCACTTCATTTTCTTATGCAAGCATATATTCGCTTATATTTGCAGCTTTTTATGGATTTGAGATCCATGGCGCTCATGGGTACCTAATTGATCAGTTCTTGAAAGATCAAGATAAGCTTCAGTATTGTGAAACTGTGAACCGTGAGATGTCCCTCCAGAGGTAACTTACTACTTAATTTTCTGTTTGCAATGCTGTGTAGATTCTGAGTTTCATCAGCTGAATAAACTTATCTTCTTTCAGTTCATCAAAACCATCGTTATCAAAAATAAAAATAAAAAAAGTTAACAGAATAAACCAACTAAAATCTGTCTTCTTGTGGACAAGCCTGAATTTTAATGGGATTAAAAAACAACCACCAAGAAAAATACAGTTAAGTAATATCTTTTTAGAAGTAGTTAAGGAAAATTGGTGAGTGGTGTTGCTGCAGCTTTAGGTTTTTCAAACATGTCCAAGCATCTGATCATGTGACTTGAAAACAATTCTCTGACTGGCTGTGTGGTGGTATTGTTAGGTGGATTTGGGAACGGATGCAAATACCCCCCTTGGCTTGGGGCGTTTAGTATATGTTTGTGTTTAGTATATCTTAGTATGTTTTGGATCTGTTTGTAATCTTTTACTTATTAATATCATCCTCCTCTTTAGCAAAAAGAATGAAAAAAAAAAGAAGCATTTCTTCTTCATTCTTGTGTTCTTTGCTAGTGAAACTATACTGATTTACAGCCATAATTTCTATTGTGGAAACTTAATGTAATTGAAAATACTAGCAAACCTATTCTCGTTAGGAGAAGAATTCTTTAGATTTTGATGTTTCAAGCATAACTCTCTCTCTCTCTCTCTATATATATATATATTTATGTGTTTCTTTGAATTTGGTGCTTTGAAGAAACAACTTATAAAGATCAAGAGAACAAAAGCCACAGAAACAGAGCAGAGAAGCTAATACAAGAAGACTACAGCCTATTCTTCTACACCATCTTCCTCATTTTTCCATTGTAATAGCCAGTTCTTCCCTTCCCTTCTTGGTACTCCTTTTCTCCTTCACCATGTATTCTTATGGTGGCAGAAATATAATGATGGATGTGGTTGGGTATGCTTCTAATGACAAAGTGGAGGAGGAGGAAGAGGTACAGGTAGATTTTACAATTCAAGTTGCAGAAAAGCGGAGATGGAAGTTTCAGGAAAGGGTAATTGGAGAGGAAACAGAATCTGAGGTCATTCATATGTTCAAACTTCCCACTCCTGACGTGCTGTTGTCACTGAATACTACTTGTGAATCATATATATTAGGTGTAATTTCATCTTCAAGACTGCCAGAGAAGGCTTATGATGAGGCAACGCATATCGCTTATGCTTTCTCCAAGTATGTGGATATTGCAATGAGCTTATTGATCAAGAAAATGATGGTTTCTGCTTCGATAGAATTGGTGGACGATTTTATATGCTGTGTCCCTGTAGTAGTTACTCCACATGACCATCAAACGCTTTGTTTGTCATGGTATTTTGAGGAAGAATTAGCCTATCACTCTTCCATGGCAGACCCTTTTGATATAGATGAGTCACAAGAATTAGCAGTTCAAGCATTGGTAGAATCAGAAGAATCAGAAACTGAAGCAATGATGGTATCGGTGGATTTGGAGCCTTGGGTCACGGCAGGATTAGAAGAATCAACTGTAAATTCACAAGGGGCAGAATCAGAAACTCCAGAATCATATGAATGGGAGGACCAACCAATGGAGATAGAGCACATGGCAGAGGAGGAATCAGAATATTTTGTCAGAATCAGAAACTCCAGAATCATATGAATGGGAGGACCAACCAATGGAGATAGAGCACATGGCAGAGGAGGAATCAGAATATTTTGTCTTAGATGATGCATTGGGAGAATCAGAATCTGGCCAAGAAATAGAGCACTGGGCATCGAATGAATCTGAAGATTTAGCTTTGGCATTGGAAGAATCAGCCCAAGAAGTAGAATTCAGAGCAGAACCTGTGACAGAAGCTGGAATTGAAGCCTTAGTGAAAGAAAAATATCAGGAGGGTACTTTCAATGAAACTTGTTCTGTCTGCATGGAATGCTTTGTAGCTGGAGAAGAAGTCACTCTCATACCTTGCAAGCATGCTTTCCATTGGAGCTGCATCATGGAGTGGCTAGCAAGGAGCAATGCATGCCCATTGTGTCGTTTTAGGCGGCCTTAGCCAAAAGCTCAACACTGTTTCCACTTTTTTTTATTTCCTTCATATTGATGGATTCTAGTTTGTCCAACAGCGGTTGTATTTTTGTTAGATCTTATTTTTTTTGAGACCGAATGAAGATTGAATTCTTTTTTAAATCATCTACAAAATTCATGATGTGTACACCCAGGTATTGATTAAGCCACAGATTTTTGTGATGTTTTATTAGTATCCTGCTTTTTGTTGTTGGCCCGGTTTCTCTTTCAGATTCTGAGATCCAAACTCTGTTTAGACCAAACTTAGAAATGTCTGCTGCTGTAGGATTTTAGCAGCAGTTGGTGATGTCTGCTGCTACAAGATACCAATAGCAGCAGACAATTATAAATATAATATTGAAAATGCTATGAATTAGTAGCGGCAGATTATAATAATTAGTGGCGGTTTACAACTGCTGCTATTGATAATTTTTTAGCAGCAACCCCAATTCTGTTGCAAATACAATCAGCGACAAGATCTTCAACGACAAAAGTGGCGGCGGACATTTTTCCGCCGCTAAAGCTATTAGTGGCAGTTTTCATACATATAGCAGCGGTTTTTATCCGCCGCTAAATGTAATTTTTCTTGTAGTGTATATAAATTCTCAGCAAGGATTCTTCCCCAAGGACAGTGAGCAATCCTCATGGCTTCTTGACCTGTTACGAAGGATGCTCAAATTCAAGGTACATATCCAGGATAAAATTCCCACTCTCGGCAAACTGTTTCCTGTAACTACACCAAATTTTCAAAAAGGAACGTTGACTTGGCGCGGATGTCAGCCGTTTGTGATTAGAGACGGTTTCACACCGTCACGAATTCAAAACCCGTACCTAATCTGAAAAAAGCGAGCCCAAAAGTGTAATAAATCCTCTTTATCCCGTTCCCTCCTCTCTCTCTATTTTCAACGAGTCACTCTCATCCCATTCCTGTCCCTCCATTTCTCATCTAAGCCGCGAGGGTTTCGTCGCACCAGAGAGATGGCTTGAAGACAATCTCTGCCGGAAGCCCCCTTACCCGGTCCAGTTCTGCCGCCATTGAAGGCTATCATCACCATCATTACAAACAAACATGGAGGGTTCTCTTTTGGTGCAGGTTCTTGTTTCTCTAGCTTTTTGTCTTTTTGTTCCATTGTCATGCTTTTGGGGATCTCAAATCCAGCTCTAGATTTTGTGCATTTTGTGCATTTAGGGTTTCTTTAATTTGGGATTTTTTGGGATTTAGGATTGAGGTATCTCCTTCTTCTTTCTGCAAGTTCAAGACCCATGGTCATCTCAACAACAACAAAAAAAAAAAAAAAAAAAATCCTAACAACCGCTCTGAGAGAAAGATAGAAGAAAAAGAAAAGGCAGCAGTGAGACAAAAAATGGATGCACTAAAAGCCTAAGAGGTATGTTGTCGCACTTGCATATTATGGTTTTTGTTGTCCTCTATAGAAATGTGCTTACAGGAGTGAGAAGAGATTGAATTGTCCTGCTTGATCAGGTTGCCTCTTTCTTTTTCCATCTTCGTTGTTTTGAGATGATGATTTTTGGATTCGCGGATCTTGAAATACGGGAATTGGGACGATTTAGATTTTCTTTTCTTTTCTTTCTCATTGACATGGAATGTAATGTGTTATTGGAATAATGTGTTATTGGAATTCGACTGTTTTCTTTCTGTGTAATTCAATGTAATAATTGTCATTACCTGTTTTGATTTCAATGATTTGATCATAAAAATCAAATGGAGGGATAAAGATTAATCAAGGTATGCCAAGTATTATTACATTCACTTAGCCATCTTTGAAACTGTGGACATAAATCCTATTGCAAAACTATTTTGCGTCAGGAAACTTGGAAGTTTTGTAGTTTTATCTTTTTTATTTTTTTTCCCAAGTGCCCTGAACTTCTTATGAAAGCAGAGAAGATACGAGCATACCCGTAAAATTAGGCATTTGACCAATATTTGGACCCACTTATAACTCAGGTCTGGGTTTAGATCCACTGGTTTGGACTGGATAAGAAGCAGGTTTGATTTTGAGTCCAAGGTTTCATATCCAATGATCCAGATACCCAGGCCATGATTATATTAGATATACATATTATATTAAGTGTGTTATACAAGTATACCCATATTTGGTCTCTGTTATGCAGTGACCCAATCCAATCTAGACCCACTTAATTCATCTCTATATATAAAAAAAATCTCATAACCATTATGTTATTTGCATAATACGAACATGGATTGCATAATATAAAATGCCACTGATATGTATAGGCTAAATGTACTTGAGAGGACCAGTTTCTGTTTTTATGTAACAAATGACAACTGAAAATATTGCTTTTCTTTAATGAATGTTGCTATTAAAAATAAAAAAAAAGTGCTATGTTTCATTTGAGCCTGATGATGTGATCTTTAAGATACTAATTTTATCGCAAGTGCACAGCTGCCTATATGAGATTGTGGCAAGAACAAGTCAAACCCATAGGGAGCTAATTAAAGAAACTTTTAGATTAAGGAAACTAACTAATTATCAATTAAGGAAAATTTCTAAAAATAAAATCAAGCAACTAATTTAGAAAGATGAAAACCACCAATTAATGAAAGTGATTAGAGCCTAGAAATCTAATAAGCATCCACCAATTACTTATCAAGTAACCCTAACTTGTTCCGATTTTTACTTCAAACCAAAGACAAATCACTGTTTCTGACTTAGAAAATCTAACTTTAAAAGCCCTTTTTTAATTATAAAATACAACACCCAAGACTTCTTTCACCTCATAAATGAATAAAAATAATCTAAGCACTATCCATCAAAAGTAAAAGCATAAACCATCAAAAAGATCTAAGTCCTAAGTATGGCATTTTTATTTTCAGAAATTAATAATGGAAGTTTGCCTAGGGCACGAAGACAAGCCCATTAATCATTAATCACAAAAACATGGAACACAAATTAGAACTACTAAACAAATAAAGAGGTGATTACTTATCTTCATCCATAACTCTAATCAATGGATTTAGCCCGCCATTGCAAAGAAAAGTACTTAATTTGTTATTGAAATTTTCATCTTTACAACTTCTCATTCACAATACTTCTCCTTCAAAACAAGTCCTTGGACATGACCCAAGGCTACCAAAATAAATATAAAAAAAATTAATGGGAAAAAAGAAGAAGGGAAAAGGAGAGAGAATGAGAGACGACGTCCAAGGGAGGGAGTATATCCACATACACTTCCTTTGGGTTCCTTTTATAACTCTGGTTATCTTACAGATACATTGAATCTGGACACCTTCTCTGCAGATTTGATTTATCTTCTTTGATAAGGTATATCTCTTATCTTTTTTGAATTTGAATGAGGTGGAAGCTTTTGGAAACCTTTGGATGGCTTGGCTAATCTTCTGATGGGGTCCCACAAGGGATGTGCAGCAATAGATTATCAACGGTGTGGATTTAATTGCAATCCCGCCTAAAAAAGAACATGAAAAATCTCCGGGCCCATAACTGTCAATTTAGCTCCAATTTGCGCAATCTTGGGCTCCACAAACATCTAATTTAAAGAAGCTTTCCAACGATTGGTAAATTTCATCGATCCAACGGTCGGATTGAAAGTTATGGCCAGTTCAAGATGGGCCATCCTGAGAAAAACTGGATTAGCTTGTGAAACTTGATTTGCAATGGACTCAATCTTTGCACATCTTCCATTTTTGAAAGGAGATCAGTTGTGGTTGATTCAAACTCTTCTTCTTTTATTCCCATAAGAATTGTAATCTTTGAATTATCTATGAATTATTTTAAATCCGCAACTACTGCGGACCCTGCCATGTGGGACATTTCATCTGCTTCAACAGTGAGCCCTATGAGAAGTCTTCTACTGTAGTTAGGTCTCTTCAACTGACATGATGAGTGTACCCTCCTCTTGATTGATTTTCTTATGTGCGTGTGTGGGGTCCACTTGGTGAATTCTTCAATTTACTTCTTTTCAAGCTTTAATTCAGAAATGCAGGGCCAAGATGACTATGTGTGCTTGAAAGTGGGTCCGTGACAAAGGCCTACAATTCTCATTTTCTGCACATTCTAATTCAACACATCAAATACCGAAGAGCCCATGTTGAATCGGGACCCATCCGGACAGAATTCTACTTCAACTGGGACTCTTCGAATAAAAATTTCAACACATTCTAAGTTAATTCAGAAAATGTATGAAAAATATGAAAATTTACGTTCCTAGACATCTTAAAAAGGGTTGACTACACATAAAATTGTACTTCTGAATTACTTTATATTTTTAAGTACAGTTTAGAAGAATCATAGAATTTAGGTCCATCTTGGATAAGTGCAGGTGGATGCATATATGCAGGTGGCTGTTTGTGTATTAGGTTGCTCTTCATGTGTGTGCAGGTGGATGATTATGTGCAGATGATTGTTTGTTTGTGCGTTAGTGGCAGTTTATGTGTGTGTGTGCAGGTGGGTGTAGGGCTGCCCTGGTCTGTTCCCTAATAACTCAAAGTCCAATTCATTTTCTGGTTGTTTAATTGATTTTGGTGTAGTGGGTGTGCAGGGGTGTAGGGCTGCCCTGGCCTGTTACCTAATAACTCAAAGTCCAGTTCATTTTCTGTATGTTTATGATGTTTAATCACTACACCAAAATCAATGATATGGAACGGTGTTTTGGCTTATTGTTACTAGGTGGTAGTGTTGGTGCTGCTGGAGAAGATTTGTGGAAGATATAAGGTATTCTTGTTTTATGGTTTGTGGAAGATCTACAAGGGATATTGGTCCTGTAAGGAATGTTTTATAGCACGAGTTATTTGGGCTAGAATATAACCACTGTAAAAACAAAGTTACATCTCGTGCCCTTGTAGGAAAGTTATTATATTATGCCTCTTACCGTTAAGCTGGTTCAATCCAATGTTGCAGGCTTTCTGCGTTTTTTTTTTCCTTGAATATTGAAACATTGACTTCTTTCAGGTATTTGAGTATTGTTATTGTAATTCTTAGTATATGTCTCTTTTCCACTACAGATAGACCTTTTGATTTTTGTGGTCAGTTTCTTGTTACTGAATGTCTTCTTTCAGGTATTCGAGTATTGTTATTGTAATTCTGAGTATATATCCCTCTTTTCCACTACAGATGGACCTTTTGATTTTTGTGGTCAGTTTCTTGTTACTGAATGTTCATGGTTAGTGATCAGATCTTAAGCTTCTTTATTAATAAAATGCATTGATGAAGATTTTGTTATTTGTTTGTATCTTAAGCTACTTATATAGGTGTGTATCTCCAATCTTTTACTGAACTTGAGACACCAGCAAAATGGGAGCCACATTTTCAAATAATATTATAGTGCAATTAATCTTTAGGGATTTATGTTCTTTTCCTGTTCTAGGTCTCTCATGTTAATGATTGTTGTAGTGTGGATGATCATGTTGCTACCCCAATTTCGGTGAGGTATGTGCTTTCAACTCCAATATTTTAAGCAAATTTAGAGAATAGTAGATCTTCGATGTTGAATCCTAACTTTTGGGGCATGTGTCACCTTCTAGGATGATGAATATGGAATGGAATTTGATTCCGTTGATGAGATTTTTGTTTCATTGATAATTCTAGAACTTTTAGACAAAATGGAACTAGGAGATATAAATCTTTTATTTGTATGTGGTTAGTCATCATAGTTAGGTAGGCTATGGCCATTGTTCTTAGGATGTAAGGTGGAGAATAAGAAATAAGAGGGAACAAAGAAGTGGTCTATGAGTGCTAGTATCCTTTCAGTATACATGTGCAATGAAATCCATCATTTCAGTGTAAATGTGCAATGCAATCTAATGGACTCTAATTGTCCATTGATTACTGCATGCAACTCAGAGATTGCCAAGAACACTCTATATTATATCTAATAGACTCTAATGGCCATAGTATACATTTTCTGCTTTACGATTCTTTTTTTATTTTTTATTTTTTAATTTTATTGTAAGTGAGAATACATATAAGCAAAACAGAAGACCCAAGGACAGAGGACCAAAACACACAATGACATCAAGACCCCAACAATAGTGCAATTGAAAACAGATAAATACAATGCGACACAGACCTTACCATGACACACCAATAAAAAACAGTCAAGTACACACAACTAGTACTGCAGAGAGACTACTAGGAGACCTAGACCAAGGCTAGCAACAATCCTACAAACTTGAACCCCCATAAAAAAAGAAAAAAGAAAAAGAAACTAATTAAACACAGATCTGATTTATGGAGGTAACGTTGGCCCTTTTCATATAAATTTGATGGCCGCTCAAAGTACATGATGAATGGTTTTACGTTCATTGATCACTTGCTTTAATTTATGTACACTTTTTTCTTTGCAATTGTTTTAAGAAAATTAAAATTAATGTAAATCTTGTTACTATATAGTTTGTCCGATGTAGTTTTGTAAACTAGTCTTCTTGGTTCCTATCTAATTGAAAATTTTGAGAACTTGTCACATTTCATCATTGAGTAAACATGCCAATTGTTTCGATTTCATATTACCTACGAGCACTTTGTTGTCATGCCATTTTGATTTTTTTTTTCAGAAATTAAATGTATGAATGATTTATCTTTGTTGTCATTTGATTATTGCAGGTTCCTTATATTGCTTGTATATTTACAGTTATGCTTGTTTTCACTTACCCATGTGTAAGTATTTTCATATTCTAGGTTCTGTTAAACTGAAAGACTGTGTATTAAAATTTCAGGTATGTTTTTCCATCATGTTTAAATACTATGTTTTTCTATGTTGTTCAAATACTTTTCTGTTAGATACTTTCATGAGTTTAAAAAGCCAAGCGAAGGGTTTACAAATACTAAATTAAAACCATATCATGAAGAGTGACTTGGGCACTAGAACAATTGTGACGAAACATTCTGCCTGAAGTGCAGCCTGAGACTGTGGTTGGTCGTGTTCTCTAGTGAGCCAAGTTGACTTTGTTTCAACGTGTCATTTGAAAAAGAAAGATTTTGACCAATTTCAATGCAACATTCCAACTTTTGCATATGCTACGTATTTCATTCCTTTTAAAAAAATTTAGTTTCTAGTTTGCTTTTGTAGTTTATGGTCTATGTTGCAATCTGTTATTCACTACAAAAGAAAGGGTAAATCTTAGACTCCTTTTTGTAGAAATTTGTTGGTCCTTTTTTAAGTACTTTATATAAACTGTTCCGACCCATTTCTCTATTTTTTTTTTCTTTTTCTTTCTTCTCTTTTTTTTTTTTTTTTTTTTTTTTTTTGTGTGCAGGAGGATTCTTTAAAGAAATACTTATGTTAGAAAAGCAATTGGATGCAAAGCAAGCATTGAAATTTGAAATTGAACAATTAAAAAGGAAGTTGCAAGTTTTATTGGAGGGCTTCTTGTGGTTGTTGCAAACTTGGTAGACAACTTCGGAGAAGATTAACTCCGAGAGGTAGCTCAGTTGGCCTAGGACTACGGTTTGCACCTGGAGGTTGTGGGTTCGAAATTTCTCTACCACACTGGGGCCACAGGGGAATTTTACCCGGTTTTCTCTCCTGGGCCCGTAGGGATTATTCTGGCCCAAAGGGCTAGGAATCCTACGTTATCAACAAAAAAAAAAAAAAAAAACTTCGGAGAAGATTTAAGACACAACAAATATGATGAGATTGTACCCTTTGTTTTTTTTTTTTTTTTTTTTTTTTTGTTAGAAATGAAATTGATGAATGAATGTAGCATGTATGGATTTTTATATATTGTAAGTTGTACATTGGAGTTCAAACTAGTATATATTGATTTCAATTTTAGTTTTTGTGATTGTACGAATGAGTATCGACATGAATGTTAAATGTTAGTATTTTATTTTTTTAAGGAATGAATTTAGTAGTAAGAAATTGTCAGCTACGTTTTTTAAATATATATATTTTTTAATTTAGGGATGGTTCAAAACCATTTCGGAATTAATAAAGAGGTTAGTTAGGGAATAGTTTAAATTGTTCAAAATTAGGAAACTGGAATGGATTTAAATTGTTCTAGATTTTTATAAATTTGGAACAGTTTTAACTTGTTCCAATTTTTTAAAAGCACCTTTTTTTGGGACGGTTCATAACCGTTCCAACACTCATTAGGAACAATCCAAAACCGTTCCTAATGGCGATTTTTGGTGAATTCTAAATTCTTGTTTTGAAAGTGGAATTTCTAACAGTCGTCTTCTTTTATGGAAAAAGAAACTTGTTTTCTCAAAATAGTCATTTTCCTTGATGTCACCTAGGGGTGTTCATGGACCAAGCCAGCCCGATTTGGGCCTTTTATTTTGGCTCGTTTAATAGATGGGCCAAGCTTGGACTCAATTGTATAGAGCCCAAAGCCCTGCCCGGCCCGGCCCAATTAAAAAATGGGTAGTAGTAAAATGTAGTGGGAGTGGGAGGGAAGTCGAATAATCAAGACAACCAACTAAGCTACACTCAACAGTGTGACTGTTAGCTTTTTTTTTTAAATTATATAGCAATCTTGGGCTGGGCTCAGGCCTACAGGTTTCCAGGCAGGCTCGGCTTGGGCCAGCTCCTTATGCCCGAGTCGGGCTTGGATATATCATTTAGAAGCTGGGCTGGCCTGGATATTCCTTATCCCAGCCCAGCCCCACCCATGAACACCCCTAATGTCACCTCTAGGACGTGTCGGCAATAAATATCCTCGTTTTCCAATAAAAAAAATAGCAAGAGTTTTGTCAACTTTTCCGTCAATGAAATCATTTCACACCAAATGCTGAGATGAAGTATTCTATAGAAAAAAATAGATGCTATAATTTCTTTTGAATTGCCTAACAGTTGCAAAAACAGAATCCAAATGAGAAAAGGGATTATCCCTTCGTTGAAAGAAAGGTACCAGGAAGACTCGCTACCATCAAATTAAAATATAGAATTCCACAAATCCGAGGTAGGCTTTGTGACTTCAACTCAAACCAGAAATTCGACCTTATTTAAAGAGATGGACATGCTAATGAGAACTATTTGGAGTCATTTATAATATCTAGTGGAATACTTAGAAGTCAACAAGCAATAGAAAACATTTGGAGTCAAGTTTTTTATGCAATTAGATAGACAAAAGACTCTACTTTATTAAAAAATGTAGTCTTTTTTAATCTTCTCATGACTCTTCTTTATTAAAAAATGTAGTCTTTTTTAATCTTTTCATGACTCTTATAACTTTGAATTGACAAGTGAATGATCAGGAATTAGGGTAGAAATGGGACGCCCTTACCACTGGCATGCCCGTCATTCTCAACTTAAGAAGGAAAAAAAAAAAAGGAAAATTTGGCCAGGTCAAGTACCAAATCTCCTCAAAGTCCTTTGTTTTTTTTTTTTTTTGGGTAAATGTAATGTCTGCCATTATTTAGACTTCCCATGGGAACTTGACTTGCCGCGAAAGCTTTCATTACAATTTACAAACGTTTTCCCTTTTCATACCATAGGAACTACTTGGAGTCATTTTGTCTACCTTTAGCTATACAGATTCGGCCTGATTCCAGAAAAATTCTAGAGGATTTTACCAGAAAATTAACCATATTTGACAGTTGCACGAAATAATGAAAAGTATTTTCCGCTGCACAAGATCGTTCATCCCGCCACGTTTTCCTTTTTTTTTTCTTTTCTTTTTTCACAAGGGATGATAGCGTCGCCCAAAATAAGTATTCTTCGCTGTATATACCCTACCCCAAATCCAACTTTTCCTAATCCATTTTCCCTCATCCTTATAGCTGAAAGGCATCCATCCAGTCCATATCAAACGAAATGATGCAAACGACAATTGTTTATGCTGTTCTGTTCAACGCTCCCATGGGTTTTTCTAAGTGTTTGCAATATTCAATGCTAAATCTTGCATTATACTGCCAAAAACAAGAAGGGCTTGGATGCAACTGAGAAATTTGGAAGAAACCCCTGAAAACACGCTGGATCCCTGATTGGATGTAACAGGTCTTGCAGTTGGGGTTCTTTGGAAGATTAAAAAGATCGCAAGCACTATATTTCGGCAAACTCTCTGCACATACTAAATGACAAGCATTGGTGATAAAATAAGTTTTTTAAAGAAGGGATTCTTCTGTGTACTTGTGCAAGACTGCAAGGATCAATTTTGAAATGGGAACATGTAGCAAGTTGAGCCATGCTGCTGTACGCCCACTAATAACCATTATAGGGTACTTCATTAGTTCATTTTAACGCTTTGAATCAATGAAACATGGCCACATTTATGGACTACTGCCCAGGAAATATCTTTTCGTGAGGCTTAGAACCCTATAGTTATTCAACCTATTATTCTTGTGTTTTTTTATGCAAACTGAGAAAATGGGAGCAAAAGAGGGTAATTAGAGTTTTATAGAGCTTACAAAAACGTCGCTTCATTTTAACTTAAGCAATGCCAGCCTTGATTTTAGCTTGAGCGACGCTAGCCAGTGGCGGAACCAAAGGGGGGCTGGCAAGGGCCATGGCCCCCCCATAGTTTTTGAAAACCCCCCTTCTCTATTTTGGAAATTTTATTAATTTTTATATATAGCCCATCCAAAATTTCTGAAAATCCCTTTATTCTTTAAAAAACTTTATGAATTCCTACTTGTGGCCCCTCCAGATTTTCTAAAAACTCATTCTTCTTTAAAACATTTTATAGTTTTTTACATATGGACCCTCAAAATTTTCAAAAAAAACCTACTACAAGTTTTAAAAAATTACATGTGTTTTTCATATGTGGGACCCAAAAAAGATTTTCTATATAGTGGCCCCCCCAAGGAAGAATTCCTGGGTCCGCCCCTGACGCTAGTGTCGCTGCTCCCAAAGTTTAAAAAAAAAAAAAAAACCATGCGTAACAGGCCACGTTTGTGCAGCAGAAAATATTTTTCATGATTTCATGCAACGGCCAAATATGGTTCATTTTTTCGGTAAAATCCTCAAAATTCTATCTTCTCTTCACTCACGTGATTCATGGCTTCGACACAGACTTTTATTTTTATTTTTTTTTTGGTAAAAGTTCGACACGGACTTGGAAATGCTATTAAGGGCCGTTAAAACTAGTACTGAAGATGAATTTTAAGATTCATTGCCAATATTTTTTTTTTGTAAGTGGACCCCATTGAGGAGAGAATTGAATTTGGCGTCTAATGTATATGAGAATTTTAAGTAGATCCTTTCTATAAAATATCTTCTAAATTTTAATTATGATTTTTTATATCTAATGCTAATAACGATATAGCATCTCGATTTCTTAAAGTATTAAAACCAGGGCTTCGATGAGCAAATATTATAATGGCTAAACCAAAATGGCCATTCTTAACTTGTAGAAGCCAGAATTCATTATTAGCCTAATATAATTAAAATTGGAAACTCTTAACTTATTTTTTTTTATTGTAGAGAAACTCTAATTGATTTTGTTTAAAAGACCCGTATGAACTTATTTTTTTTTTAGAGAAACTCTAATTGTTTTTGTTTAAAAGACCCGTATGAGGCTTAGGACGGCCCGATAAAAGATGGGTCCATTCATTTTGGTCAGCTTGAATTTTTACAAGTAGGCCTTACTGAGGAGAAAAATGAATTTATCACTCGCTATTATATTATCTGTCAGTTAGTAAATATGATAACAAATCAGACAAAAGTGGTTAGTTCTAAGCTTGAAGAAGCACAAACACATTATTGGCCTAATATTCGTGGACATACTTAATTAAGTTGTGAACTGCAATGAATTAATTTTCATTTTTTATTTTGATTTAAAAAAAAAAAAACTTCTATGGGGCTTAGCATGGCCCTATGAAAATGAGTTCATAAGTGAGACCTATTGAGAAGAGTAATGAGTTTGACTTCCACTATTAGATCATGTGAGGATTCTTAGTGGATCCTACTCAAATTGAGTGAAATTTGATGAGGGCTCATAATTATAGTATAATTTATTTGGTTTGTTTGGATTTTGTATAAGTGCCTATTGAGAAGCATCTTGGATTTGTTAGATTACTATTAGATTCTGTGAGAACTTTTAACATGTCAAACTCTATTGGAATGGAATTTCATTGGAGCTCGTAAAATAAGGTGTGATTTATTTTGATTTGTTTAAATCGTTTATAAGTGGGCCACATCAAAGAGAGTTATGAATTTGTGAGACTAATGTTAGATTATATGAGAATTTATAAGTGGGACCAACTCCAATTGATTAGAATTTCTAATGAAATCAAGGTCATATATTATATAATGAGTCCACAGGAAGGTAAACCTGACTCTAGAATGAGAGTTATGCAGCCTGCTTGTGGAAGAACATTGCCCATTCCAATTGGTAGGCCCAATTCTAAAAGTAAAGGGACTTAGAATGCATATTGGTGTTTTAGATTTTAGATGTGGGACCCATTTAATTTAAGAGAGTGGGTTGAGAGTTTATAAAGAATAATGTAGAAAAATTTTGTTTAGAAATTGACAAGGGTAATTTTGGGAAAAAATAAAAATAGTTGCGTGAGTAGCTCTGAAGGAGGATATCGAGAAGAGAGCTGCTAAATGCACACTGAATTTTTATTTCCACACTTATTCTCTTACACCCACCACTTAAGTTAAAAAGTTAACAAAATCACTCTCCACCCACCCCATTTTTCCTAAACTATACGAACGTATGTCTCTACACTCCCTCTCTCCCTCCCACCTTCCCCGTACTCTCTTCCTTTCTCCCTCTCCCTCTCCCTCTCCCTCTCCCTCCCTCTCCACCTCCCTCCGTCAGTCACTCATCACACGCTCGCACTCTCTCCTCATCTCTCTTCGTCTCCATACTCACCTGTCGCCTGCTCTCACTCTCTCCCTCTCTACGTATCCCCCTCTCCCTCTCTCTCTCTCTCCCTGCCCACCTCTACCCGCCGCTGCCCTCTCTCTATCTCCTGTCTGCCTTCACCTGCCACCCGCTCTGCCTCTCCCTGCCCACCTCCACCCAATGATTCCATCTCTCTCTCTCTCTCTCTCTCTCTCTCTCTCTCTCTCTCGTTCCCACTCCCCCACCGGCGGTGCTGCCGGAGGGGGCAGTGGTGGCTAGGGTGGGGCTGGGGGGTGGGTGACGGGGTGAGTGTAGAAAGAAGTTGGGTGAGGTATAGAATTTGATAGGTGTCCATTTAGGTAATTTACTCATGGGTATATTAGTCATGAAAAATTGCATTGTGAGGAAAGAAAAATTCAGCGTGCGTTTAGCAGCTTTCTATCGAGAAAGAGGGTTAAATTAAATGAGCTAAGGTGTCAAACTATCATTGGAGAGTGCCCACGGTTGCATCATACTATTGTGCAATGACATTGCACCATAGACAAGCCCCTTCCAAACACTCAACGAGTCTGATCAAATGATGGCCTGCTCTAAGACTGCGTATATGCGTAATGCAGTTTCGTTGAAGTGGAGGGCCACCCAAGTGACAAAACTCAAAGAGTATTTGGAAGAGCCATCTCGAGTCACAATTTCTTTTTTACTTACCCTAGCATGAAAGCCCTAACGATAGAGGGTCAAATATCATCTGAATGTGCATGTATCATTAACCCTAGGAGAAACTAGGATTTTATATTGGTAAAAAGCTTAGTCAAAATAAAATACAACAGAAAAACCTCCGAATTTCTTGTAATGCAATCACTTGAGTGTAAATTATATAAATATGACCCAAAATATCATTATTCACGTGAGATGGTGAAAATGTCAAAATAAAAAACAACCAACAAAAAAACCCCAATTTCTGTACTAATAGAAATTTTGCTAAAAAAGTGTTTAATTTAGTATGAGACATAGCACCAGCACCCTAGTTGATTGTAAGAGGTTAGAGTCACAAAAAAAAAATTCCAATTTTTTTTTAATGCAACAAAAAGACCTCTTAAAATTGGGATTCCAAATTTTGGTTCCAAAATGAAAATTTTTATGGTATAAGTTCCAAACCAAAAAGCCTCTATACCCAAGATTACTAGAGCATTATACGCATCAAAAACATGATTTGCTTGAGTTGTAAATTGGCTCCCAGATAAATGCAATTAGATATTAGCACACCCAGGCCCAAGAATATAAACAACATTCAAATAATCTGATGAAGTAAATCAAATCTAAGAAAATCAAGGAAATAAAAAATATCGAGCAAGAAATTGAAAGACAAAGAAGTAGAAATGCATATCTAATCCATGGTAATAATAGAAAAATCTGTTGATTAAAAAGAACACATAGGGGCCACAGCCATTAAATAATTCCCAGATTGAAAGAGCCTCTCAGGATTCATGTCATAAATCTCCAACATGCCCAAGTCCTTGTCAGGAATTCCTCTAACGAAACAGGCCCTGAATGAGTTGCTTGCCACTTACCTAATGCCTCCTCCTTATCGTGGGGCCTAAGAGCAGAAATAAAAACACCCCTAAACAATCTACTACTAATTTAATAAAAAGGAAAAGGAAAAAAAATTACTACTCAAAAGTAGCCTATGTATATTGTTTTTTGTTATTCCTTTTTCTCCTGAAAATTTGATTTTTCTTAAAGACCTATTTCTTTGGTGTTTTTTTTTTTTACACCATGTTTGTTGATTACTTTATACATTGCTTGGCCAGATCAAAGGGTTGCTCCTTTTGCAAAATTTGATGGGCAGGGCAGTAGCTAGCTAGTAACAATCACCCAGAATTTTGTATTTTGAGTAATTGATTTAATAATTAAGAGTCATGTGCAGTGAGGGCCCCACCAATTATTGTATATGGAGGAAGGATCAAGGAAGCCATTGAATAAAAACAAAAAAACGGTTGATGCCCTTTTTCCATTATCATTATTATTAGTGTTTTTGCTTCTATAAATGCCCACCGGCTCTCCCTAAAACTCATCACATCATCAGGTCTTGCTTGAAATCAATCGATCTAAGAGCAATACTGAATATGGATTACGTCTCCCTCCCTTTCACTAAAACCTCATGTTGTTTCCTCTCACTTCTTGCCTTTTCACTGCAACTACCAATGCTCTTCCAAACCTCTCTCTCATTTTCCTCTATTCGCAGTCGTCACAACACTTCGTCACAGTGCCTTCATGATGAGAAAGTAGCGTTGCTTCAACTCAAGCTTGGTTTTTTTATAGACCGCGGGGAGTATAATTCCTCTTCAAAGCTTGATTCTTGGAATCAAGCCACTGATTGTTGCTATTGGGATGGCATCACGTGCGAAGAGGGCACAGGCCACGTGATTGGACTTGATCTCTATGAGAGTTGGATTGAAGGTCAAATAGACTCTAGCCTCTTCAATCTTCGCAGCATCCAAAAGCTCGACCTTTCTTGGAACAATTTCTATCCTCACCCAATACCATCTGGGCTAAGCCACCTCACCAATTTGACCCATTTGAGCCTCTCATCATCACATTTCACTGGCCAAATCCCATGGGAAATATCAAGATTGACCAAGCTCGTTTCCTTGGATCTCTCTTCAAACAGCCTAAAGCTCAAAAGCCCAAGCCTTACAACACTCATTGGAAACTTATCCAACATCCAAGTACTCTTTCTTGACGAGGTAGACATCTCGGAGGAGCATGGTGGCAAGTGGGCCCAAGCAATACCCATCGCAATGTCCAAACTTCAAAGGTTGAGCTTACGTGGTTGTGGTCTTCAAGGACCTATCGATCCCTCTCTTTTTCAAATTCCTGATCTATCTCAACTCTTACTAGATGGAAACAATCTCTCCTCCATTGTTGTACGTGAATTCCCAGGTGACTCCTCTGCTTTGACATCTCTCACCCTTCGCGACTGTGGTTTGTATGGAAAACTTCCTTCTTCAATTGCAAATCTTACCCATCTTGAGTATCTAGATCTTTCATCAAACAACTTTGTCGGAACAATTCCTTCGTCGTATGGAGACAAGCTCAAACATCTCATTTATCTCAGTTTAGCTGATAATTCACTTGAGGGTTCTATTCCATTCTCTTTGTTTTCACACCCGTCATTGATAACTTTGGTTCTTTATTACAACATGTTTAGTGGTTGGCTTCTTGACTTTCATAATGTATCAACTTCCGTGTTGGAAAACATCTACTTGGGCCACAACAAATTGCATGGGCCAATTCCAAGGCCAGTCTTTGAGCTTACACATTTGAAGTTTCTTTCACTCTCTAACAACAGCTTTACGGGCATTATAGGACTTCAAATGTTTCATAACCTGAAGAACCTCTCAACTCTTGATCTTTCAGACAACGGATTGTCCTTCATCAACAACAACAGTGATGCTCATGTAATCTCCTCATTACAAATTCAGTCTTTGAGACTACGTTTGTGCAACATTGGTGAGTTCCCAAAAATCCTTCAAAATCTTACCCATCTGGATGCTCTAGATCTTTCAAAGAACAAAATCCAGGGTGAAATACCCACTTGGATATGGAAGGTGGGAAATGGGAATCTACAACTACTTAATCTCTCTAACAACTTTTTGAAGAGTTTTGAAAGTCCAATGCCTGACTTTTCATCAAGTCGTTTACAGTTTGTTGATCTTAATTCCAATAGATTACATGGGTCGCTCCCTGTCATGCCACCTCAAGTCTACTTCGCAGACTACTCAAACAATAACTTCTCATTTATTATGCCATCTAACTTAAGTTTCACTTCAATCAATTTCTTTTTTATTTCAGGTAATAACATAAGCGGAGTAATCCCTTCATCAATTTGTAAAGCACACTCACTTGAAGTCCTTGATCTGTCAAATAACCACTTTAGCGGAAACATTCCAACTTGTCTCGGTGAAATTGGCAATTCCCTCAAAATATTGAATTTGCGAAGAAATGCTTTTACAGGCACTGTACCTGACTCATTTAAAAAAGAATGTTGTTTGAGGACGCTTGATCTTAATAGCAACCAATTAGAAGGGCCAATACCGAGATCATTAGCCAATTGCAAGACACTGGAGGTCTTAAACCTTGGAAAGAATAATCTAAATGATACCTTCCCATTTTGGTTAGAAAATCTATCCAACTTGAGCATTTTGATCTTGCGATCCAACAAGTTTCACGGCCCGATTGCCTATTCTCATACCAAAAAACCCTTGTTCCCAATTTTGCAGATCTTTGACATTTCTTCCAATTATTTTATAGGCAATGTTCCACCAAGCTTTTTTCTGAATTGGAAATTGATGGCGGGAGAAGGTGATTCAAATGACAAAATTCTCAGATACCACATGAATTTTGACATTGGTGAAAGTTACTATCAAGACTCAGTGACTGTGAGCACGAAAGGGCTTGATCTAAATGTGGTTAAGATCAACACTGACTTGACTTTATTGGATCTATCAAATAATAGATTTGTGGGGGAGATTTCACGATCACTATACAATCTCAAGTTACTCCGTTGGCTCAATTTCTCACACAATGATTTCAATGGCACCATATCAGCTTCATTTGAAAATTTAACACAGCTCGAGTCGTTAGATCTTTCAAGAAATAGTTTATCGGGGGAGATCCCTTGGCAGCTGACAAAGCTTACATTTCTTGAAGTCTTGAACCTCTCTGAAAATCACCTCTCTGGAAGCATCCCTCAAAGCCAACAATTCCTCACATTTACCAACAGTTCTTTCACAGGGAACATTGGTTTATGTGGACCACCATTATCAACAAAATGTGGAGATACCGAGGCTACACCACCATCAACCATCAACAATTTTGGCTTGGATGGAGAGAGAGTGATTGATTGGAAATTTGCGTGGATAGGATTTGGAGTTGGATTTGGATTTGGAATTGGAATAGTCTTTTGGACTATAGCACTTTGAAGAAAAGGAAGGAGAAAATACATGCGACTCATTGACGGAATGTTGCTCTTGATTTTTTTTTTCCTGATGAGTGCATTATTTGTGTATTGACATCAATGGCAAGATTTTCAATGAAGGAGAAAGCAAGAAAGAAAATAAAGGCATGTCACAGTAGAGAGAAGTGATGGAGTCAATTCATAAATAGTCTTGTTTTTTTTTTTTTTTTGCTTTTTTTTTTTTTTTTTTTTTTTTTTTTTTTTTTTGAAGCAATAGTCTTGTCTTTTGCTATCGACTAGAAGTTGTGGCATATGTACAATATCATGTAAGAAGAATTAATAGAATTAATAATTTTATTTGGACTACAAGACAAGTACAATCTCTCCAACTTAATTCTTTCAACATGATTTTTTCCATTTCTTTTTTTTTTCTCCTTTTTCAATTTTGCTTTTTCATTTTTGAGTGGAAAAATTCTAATTGCGGTCAATTAAAGTGGACTTTTTGTTGTCAGCACTGAAGATTTAAAAGTAGCTTATATCATTTATGGTTATGCATGTCGTGGTTAAAAGCATCAGTATATTTATCTAAATAAACTATAATTATGTATTTGGATGAAAAATACCAACTAATGCCATGCACAATGAAATATTTGCTCTTTACGAACTCAGATTAACTTCCTAACAAACTCTGAAGTTTAAGGAGCCATTCAAAGCAATGGAACTGCCATTGCCATTTGCTTGATCGATCCTTTTCTTTTTTCACATTTCAAAAAAAAAAAAAAAAAGTAGGATTGATCAAAAAATTAAATGAACCCAAAGGATTTGAATAAAGTGAGGGGTCTAATTGTCAAATCACCCCTGAAATCTGATTTATGGCAACTGTCGTTTGGAACAATTTGAGGAACAGTTCAGATTTAGTCAATTTTGGATTGGGAAGTAATTGGACCAACTAAAGCTACTCGCTGGTTACCCCATGGGGAGAAATGTTCCAATGCAACTCTTAGAAAACAGAACTCGATCCCATACAAACAGCAGTTTAAATTCTTTAGCTTTAAAAAAGAGAGTTTAAAGAGTAGATCATGTGAGACTTGGAAAATTAATTTCTTTCAGATGAAGAAGAAACGAAGAGATGAAGGTTAAAGAGACCACATTGTCAAAGACTCCTTTGGCCACGATGGAGATAAAAAGAGTCCTGTTTTTTTTTTTTTTTTTTTTTTTTTTTTTTTAAATAGCATGCCTTGGGTTTATTTCGGATAAAAGCCTTGTGGCCATATAGATCTCTAAGATCGGATGTTTCGATTGTCAAGATTTCCTCATCCAACATAATCTATTGGACTAATTTACCATAAAGACACAAAATCTATTGGATCGATTGGAGTAGGTAGATACCTAACATAATCTCTTCAAGTCTCTATTGCCAAGGCATCTAACATAATCTATTATCGGATGTCTCTATTGTCCAGATCTCGCCATCTAACATAATCTATTGGATCGATTGGAGTGGGTAAATACCTAAAACTCCTCTCCAATTCAAAATGGGGTCAAAATTGAACATGAGAAACATCCATGTCTTTTTCAGCGTCGGTCAGGTCAAACTGAACATAGACATTCTCACGAGTCAAGCATTACTGGGCTGGATTTGAGCAGTGTTTTTATGCCCGGGCACTACATTCAACCTAACTTTATGGTCAAATAATCACACAACCCATCTTGGCCTATGTATGCTTAATGTCCTGATGCAGCCATAAATATTTAGCGAAAAATGATATATATAAATTTCGTAAATGTAGTGGACTTGGATTGGGACCTAAATGTGAGCCCAATTGCCTGGGTTGATCTATTGGACAGGACAAAGCAACCCAACCTTGCCCAAGAACGCAATTAACAAACCCCATCAAAGACACGAAAACACTGCTAAACCATGAGCTGCTAGAAGCTCCCACATGTTCTACGTCAAATTAAATAATATATTGCATGATGTTTTACCAAAATAAATTTACAACATCCGCCCTAATCTGGAAGGTGGGCTGTGTTTGCGTTAACATTGATGAGCTCAATGAGGCTTTTCTTTTGAAGCTCAGCTTGGTCTCTTTATCTTCGTCATGGGCTCAATGGTTCAAAGCAAGATGCTGTAAATTAAGGGTGTTCTCCTTGGCATCCAGCATCTAATCTGTCTGGCTCCTGCATATGGAAGCGGATCAAGAAATTATCTGATTTCATATTTCAAAATAGCCATTGGCAGTTGGGTGATGGAAATAGCATTAGTCTGTGGTTTGACAAATGGCAATCAGTTCTCTCTAGCCCAGAAGTTCCGGCAGTTTTCCTTCTCCCGGACAGACACAGTTCATGATCTCTCCAACAACAATTAGTGGATCATTCCTAGTTACCTTCCCCAGCAGCTGGTTTCTGTGGTTTCAAACATTCAAGGCAGCTCCTATCTTTCGAGCAATACATCCTGCTTTGGTCTAATTGGAGCTTCTAGAGATCTGCGTGGGATTTCAATAGATGGATCATCTATTGAATACATACTTGGTAACCATGATGGATCATCATCATCATTATCATTAAAGCGTTGTCCAAATTTTGTTTGGCCAACTATATGAAATTTATTTCTCCATTCAGATCTATTCTAAGCCAATCCTTAGATAAGTAACACATCTTCAAATCCACATTAATATTTGTAAATATGAACATTCGGACCCTTCTAACATTTTCTCAACTTAGCAAATAAGAAGCCACTGTACCTGGAAAGGGGCGGTGCCTCAAAGAAGATTAGGACCTCATCTTGAATATTATATCCACACGAGTGCAAGCATGCATGTAAGTATGCCAAAACCTCTTCCTCCTATTCATTTTTTATTTTTATTGTTATTTTTATTTTTTATGTATCATTTACTTTAAGATCCAGCCATGATAAACACGACACACTAAGCTCATGGCCAACCGAGAACTTTTCTCAGGAGACATTTTCTTTTGGAAAGATTTCCTAGGTGACTTCAGCAACCATTTTGGCTTCCTTCATATTAACAAATTATTATAAAAAAAAAAAAAAAAAAACTGATTTAGTCATATACAATAAGTAAAAAAAAAAAATCTAAAAAATCTATTTAAACTCTTCAAAACAACTTTGTGTTGCAACCTGCTTCAAAACAGAGCCACAGTTTAGTTGGTTTTTTTTTTTTTCTTCTTTTTGGGCTTTTTTTTTTTTCTTGGGGTGGGGTGGGGTGGGGTGGGGTTTGGGTTTGAGGCTCCGCCTCTTGAGAAACCCTAGTCAACCCTAGGTTGCCTTGTTTGATAGGTAATTAGCATGGGTACATAGTTGAGTTATCTCTCATTTCTTAAGCCTAGTTTATAGGATTAGGGCCTTTTTAAGATTAGTAGAACCATTAGGGGTCTAGTTGAACACCCTAGAATTAGTTAGCTAGAAATCTTTAGTTGTAAACCCCAAATTATAGAAGGGCTCTTCCCTTAGAGAATTGTGCAACAAACATATAGTGACCAATTTGCCCAAAGCCTTATCCATTGGCCTAATAACTAATGGAGGGTACTCTAGTCATTCAACCCCAAACCCTTTCCCTCCAAAATGGAAACCCAAATGCCCCAAGTGCCCCTAGGTTCCTTCATTAGCCAAACCATTAAGCAAGGGCATTTTGACAAATGATCCAAATACCCTCATCCTTATCCTTAGCCACATAACTAAAGGAGGGCATCTTAATCTTTTGGCCAAACCAAAGTCCATATAATGAAAACCCACTTCCATCCAACGAGAATTCCATCTCTCCCGCTCTCATCTCATTTCCCATCCTCTCCTCTCTTCTCATTTCAACTCCTCTCTAAGAATTTCTTCTTCCTCATCAAGAATTAGGGTTTCCATCTAGATCTAGAGCTTCTCCTGCAAGATAAAAGAGGAATTCACCAAGGTCCAGCCACCTCCAAGTTAGAGGATCTCTATTATCTCCTAGATCTTCCTTCCCTCTCCAACCTAAGGTAACTTTCATCTCATCTCTCCAATTCTATGTAAATCTACATATTCCTTTAGAATTCCCTTTTCTAATGCACTTTCTCTTTGGGAAATGGGTGTAGGATGTGAGGCCCCACCCCTTGTGGACCCTCACTTTTGTTTGATTTGTGTTAATTATAGTATATTATCTAATTATACTAATTAGTAGGGGTTAGTAAGGGTAGTATAGTATTTTCCTAGGATTTTAGCCTATTTTTTAGGAATTAGTCAATTTTTGAATTTGCTAGAACCTATAGGGTCTTTATTAGACTTTTATAGGTTTGTTAGTCAAATTTTAGCCTATCTTTTAGGAATTAGTCAATTTTTGTATTTGCCAGAACCTATAGGGTGTTTATTAGACCTTTATAGGTTTGTTAGTTAGTTAGAGGCCCTTGTTAGTAATTAAAGACATTAGGAGGGGTTTCTACATGAGGATTTGCAAACTACACCTACAAAGACCAAATAGCCCATGTACTTATCCTAAACTTCAATGGAAACCAAAAGGGCAATTAGGACATTTCCCTTTCATCACAAACTATACATGAGAGAGCTCTCCCTCCCTCATTTCGAACGAGCCTTCATCTCATTTCCCTCTCTTTCTCTCTTCCTTCCCTTATTTCCCTCCAATTCCCTCATTTCCCTCCCTTTCTCACTCAAAAACCCTAGATCTAAGGTTCCTAGCTAGAAGAAGAAGGAGATCCCTACATGCAACAACACTCATCTCTCTAGAAGAATACCTTCATCTCCTTGATCTCTTATCTCTCTCTAGAACAAGGTAATTCCCTCTCTCTAACTCAATTTCCATAGAATACTCTCTTTCTCTCTCTAGATTTCATTCCTTATTGCAATGCACTTGTGGATCTAGGATTAGGAGCTATAGATCTCTCTAGATCTGTAATTTTGGGTTGATTGAGATCTTGGAGACCTTAGAAGCTTGTTTTCTCTATTGGAGCTTAGTTTTCTCTATTTCTTGCCATTTTCATTGCATTTGGAGAAGAGGCAAGTACAATATACTTATTTAGCATAGAATGCATGTTTTCCTTCATTTGATTCTGCAATTTCAATTCTATGTGTGTTTGATCGCTTAGATCTACCTTTTGAGCCTGTTTTCATTTATTTTTGGCCATTGATGGATAAGATCTCTTATTTGGAATATCAATGGCCTAATTATTGATGGATTTGTGATGGATGGAGTGTTTTTTTATGTTTGCTTATGATTCCATGATGAATGGACGAGATTAGATGTGATTTTGATGGAAATTGGAATGAAAAGAGGAAAGCGCAGAAATCTAGAAATTTGAAATTCTAGTATACCCGGTCAACATCTTGGGTATGATGTCGACTGGATACAAAGGAGATTCAAGAAATAATTGGGAGCTGGATTTTCTCTTAGTCACGGAAAATCCAGTGTGCCCAGTCAACATTCAGGCCATGATGTCAACTGGACACTGCAGAGTTTCTGAGACCAGTGTTCTGCCTGCCAGGTGGTTGTCCAAAAATTCATGTGTACCCGGTCGACATCTTGGCCATGATTTCGATCGGACACACTGCACCGGATGTCGACTTGGGAGTCATAATCCTAACCTTCCCAGTGTACTTGGTCGACCACCCTTAGGGGATGTTGACCGGATACACTACAGTCTAAGGTCGACCGACCACCCTTCGATTCGACTCTAAGGTCGAAGATGCCCGTAACTTCAGGAGCATCAAATATACCTTCCTTGGCATCTGAAACTTCATTTAGGAATTGAATTGACTGACATGGACCTGAACCTGGACCTAAAAAGGGGGTCATGACCTAGGGATTGGACATTTGCTACTTCTACCTTTGATTGATATGGTTATGGGGACTTGTTAGACTTTATTTCATTAATGTTCACTCTTGTATCTATCTATTGTTAATACATGTTAATTAAATAGAAATTGGAAGACATGAACCTAGAATTTCCTAGTGGTGACCCGGTTTATGGATCGGAGATCATCAACCAGTGTCTATGGCTAGGCGTGCCCTCATATATCCTAAGGATGGATGGATGTGATAACTTAGATGAAGAGGACTGTTATTATGGATTTGTAACCTATTTATGAATGGAAAATGGACTGATTACTATTGAACTTAATATTGATGATGTACTTGGATTGTATTAGACTAAGACCATGACATGGTGGGTCATGGCAATGGATTTGGTAGTGGACTTGGACTCGGATTGTATTTATGGATTGGACATGTACCTTGGACCTTGTATGGATATGATAGGACCTTGCTCGCGGAAGACAAGCCTAGACAGACACACACCTTTGCTTGTTTCCTGGCGTCGGCACTAAACATTCACTCGGTTGTTATAAACTTACTCATTGGACTGATCATCCTTGGTGAGAGCTATTTGTTGAGGATGGAGCTATCATGATGAGTTATGGTTAGACGGCCGGTGGGATTTTGGTTTCGGTCTATAGAGTATTAGAGTGGTTGATATTGTTATTATTATTCGTGGGGCTTGTCATCCCTTGCATTATACTTTATTTGTCTCGCTGCGACTGGTTTACAGTATGAGAGGGCCGCGTCATAATATCCCGCGGTGGCCAGCTCGTGTGAATGTGCCACATTGTTATATGGTGAGTTAGATGCTTTACTTTCATATTGATCCTTGTTTATTATATCATGTGTGATTGTCTGGCATTGTACCTTTGTACTCTTATGATCTTATTATCGTCTCTATTCTCTTTGATGCATACATCCTATGGTACTTATATATTGTGCATTGTCAGATCTTTGGATCTGACCCATCATTTGGTGCTTAGGTATTATCCCCAACCCTGAAGGCAACGCGCACAATGAGGCGCCTATAGCTGGAGATTACAGATGGGGACCGGCCGATCAAGAGGTCAAGCTGGAGATTAGAGAGCCAGCACAAGGGGGCTGATTGATTTCTACTTTTGGGTTTTGAGTGTCAATTGTGTGAGCAGGATGGGATCTATTTATATGATTTGTACACATTATATTCTTACTTTGAGATTAGTTGGACTGATGCCTTTGCTACACTTGCTCATGATGGATTTTATACCTTTACAGCTTCCGCACTTTATTGTTATTGCTTCCATTATTTTCTATATGCTTCCGTACTTAACTATTGATTATATAATTTGGTAAAAAGTTTTAAATTGGACCTCACTGCGGACCTACGACCTTGAAAGTTCTCGGGTTTTCCGAAAAGTAGCGCGCCAATTATATTGGTACCTTAGCAGTAAACTCGGTATTTTGAATTGGGACGTTATATTTTCATGGTATCAGAGCGGGCAAGTCTCTAGAAAATAAAACACACTAGAAACTTTAGGACGTGGTGAGGATTTTGTGTTGGGATACGTGTAAGGACGTTGGATCGGGTAGACTTAGTGCAATCCTAAGTGTTGGACTCAAATTGACTCAAGTTATTTTCTCTTGACAGATGTCAGGGGAGAAGGCACCACCTAGCGTACCACCGGTCGGCGGGCAACCCAACTTAGAGCAGCGAATCCAGTGCTTTCTCCAGCCTTTCCTTGTATCTCATGAGACCCAGGCTTCAGCTCATCGGCAACAATCTAAGAGCTTTGCGTAGTTTCTGACCCAGGTCATGGAGGTTATAGAGAGAGTTGCTCAGCCAACTCAGGCAGTTGTGCCCATTCGGGAGAGGGACCCGAACAAGATTTTCGAGAAGTTCCTCAAGAGAGGATCGTCAGAGTTCTTCGGCACGGAGGATCCCTTAGTTGCAGATGACTGGATCTTGCAGATGAATAAGATCTTCAGGGTCTTCGAGTGCTCAGGCTAGCAAAGGGTGCAGCTGGCGACCTATATTCTCATCAACAGTTGTCATCTAATATTAAAAAGAAAAAAGGAAATAGATTTAGATTCTCACATAACAAGATGGAAATAGAAAACAAACTTCCATTGTTGCATAGTGGAAGTCTCATTCACCAGTATAATGATGATGAATTCTTGAATATTTACTTCTAATGTACTTTATGAAAATAAACAACCCCTAGATTGAGGACATTGAAATGCAAAAGTGATGAATCAATAGTTCTCAAAACAATGATGTGAATGCCAAGTAAGAGAAATCACAAGAGTCCAAAGTGTTCAGAGATTTAAGCAGTGTAGTAGTACAAACACTTCATTTAAAAAGGAAAATGTTCATTTCGATTTTTGCATAATAAGAAAGAACATAAAATTAACTTTATGGACCTTATTGGCTACTAATGAAAGAGATTACCATTCATAAGTTATGATAAATTCTAAGTTGAATGTTCTCTAAATATAAGAGATTATTGGGTATACTTCTCAGTGCTATAGCTATCACAGATTGTAGTGGTATTGGTTTCTAAGATAAATTTCACAAATTACAGAGTAGACACATTTGAACCACAGTTGCCATTTTGGGCGCAAACATGACTTTCTCTTTTTTTTTGGTGAACTCAAAGCCAAATGAAGCAGCCAATGTGGGTCTTACAGTAATGGTCACAACATACTACAACCTCACATAAGCAAGCATCTGACACAAAGTATGATAAAAAAAAAAAAAAAAAAAAACTGTTGCAATAAATAGTAGGATATCATCAGAATTTAGATATTAAAAAGGGTTGTGATGTAATAAAAAATGAAAATGAAATAAATGGGAACTAGCAGCCTCAGAAACAATAGGCAAAAGGGCAATATGAAAAGCAAGCATAGGTAATGCTATAAGTGTTCATAAAAATATACATGGGATTTTTACCAAAAAAAAACATGGGATTTAACTAAAGTGACTGATTTGGCCTTGTGAGGTTCATCTAATTTTGCATCCATAAGTGAACAAAAAGCCACTGATGCCAGCAACCAAAATTTGTTATCAAGTGAGAGACGCTTTTGGTTCAAGTTTAGCTTTATTCTATGATGAGCATTTTGAATTTTGATAAGCATTTGTCATAAGAAAATCTACAAGGTGAAGACCCTGAAAAATCTGCATCTTACTGTAAACCGATGGAACATATATTTTTTTCTTTTACAAAATTGGAAACCATTTGATTTTTATTACTCGTTAATGGACCATGAAAAAAGATTCGTTTAACAAACCATCAGAGGCTTTATGAGTTGGGTTAATTTGCATGATTTGATGTCATCACTTTGATGTTTTCCCTCTTTCCCTTAACCCACCATCTCTTAATTGGATAAGGATAAGGTTTTTATTATTATTTATATTCTAGGGCTTACACTCGGGCATAAAGAGGCTGATGATCTGAATTATAACGGCGAGGATCTCAAGATTGAAGAGAAGTGAATGTTGCATCTGAATTTGCAAGATGATCAATGGCAATATTTTCTCTCTACAATTTTCAGAAGAAAGAATGGTATTAGAATATTTTCTCTTTTCTTATGTTACATAAATAGAAGAAAGAATGGTTATAAAATATGTACTACCTATTTGGTTTAACACAAGTAAAATGTTTAAAGAGGAATTTACACTCAGGCCAAAACAAGGGGGGAAAATAAGTGGACTGCCAACCTTAAGCTCTTGAAGTAATCTGAATTATAAGGGCAAGGATCTCAAGATTGAAGAGAAGTGAATGTTGCAACTGAATTTGCAAGGTGATCCATTAAATTTTTTTTTTTTCTGAATGACTTGTTGAAAGTAATTTGGCTCTGTATATCCTTTAATAGTTGTACACTTATACATGTATGAAACGTATTACTTTATACCATCAGGCTATTCTACAAGGCTACAAGAGAATGCTAATGAATGCTGGATGCATGGTTTTGACAGGGCACCATCTGAATCAAACTAGTTATATGCATTGGAAGAGTACCCAACATGAAGGTTTTGGAATACACCCCTTTGGACAGGTATCAACTACTAGTAACTGTTGTTTTACCAATAATTACTTTCTTTGAAAATGCTTTCTTATGATAAAAAGCATTTTAGTTCTGATACCATGTTTTACTTTGTTCAGTATAAATTATTTCCTGAGTCATAAAAATCTTGGAGAATGTATGCTCAGAGGAAATCTAGAAGCTTACTCCTGTGAGTGCAGAATCTACTTATCTAGAAGCTTACTCTTAAGTGGAGAATGCCTGGACCTAGTAGTGTATCTGGAAAGATCTTGAATCTTCGATCTGCTGCGACCATGCAGGTAGTGCACTGTGTTTTTAAGTCCTAACTGGTTCACTCTTTCTTGCCGAAAAGCATATTAAAATTATTAACCTAGTAGTATACTATTTATTAAGTCCTAACCGGTTCACTCTTTCTTGCTTACGAGACCAACTAGTGTACTATTTATGTCGTAAACGATTCGCTCGTTCTACTCAAAATCATATTATAATTATTAGCCAGTCAACTGTAACTAAAAGAGTGCATGTAATCAGTGAATGCTGCATTTCTATTTCACCACTAGTGAGGAATCTGCTTGTCATTCTGTACTGAAGAAGTATTTGGTGTAAGTCAGTCTTCACTCACTTAATCTGGCGATATGGCCCAAGTTGAGTCTCCTACAGACTGGAGCGCCATACAAGTCAGTTTTGGTGTTGACCATACATGTCAGTTTTGGTGTTGAAGGTTTGTGTTCTTTCTCAAGCATCCATTTTTTGTCCTTGCCTGACGTCGCTGGATGCCTCATTTTACAGGTGAATTCTTTTTCCATCTTTCTAAGAGGTTGTGGAATCATGAGCCTCAGCAAAGGTGCAGTTAGCTGAGGTGCAGGATTCTGTTTGTGTTGGGCCCTCTGCAGGATCCATACAAGTCAGTTGCACAAGTATGAAAACACCCACCCAACTACCACTACATTCAACATAAAAAATCAAATAAGCACCACAACCTAGTGTTAAATAATTTGTCAATTATGTTCCATTTACTCTGAGTCAGAAGTGACTTCAGATCTTTTACACAAGTAGAACAAAAAAAAAATAGAAATTGAACACAAGTGATGAACAAATAAACAAAATTTTTATATAATTGATATTTAGGATGAATGATCGATTCTTGTTGAGTGTAAATTAGGCTGAAGATGGCAAGGTTTCAGAATTTCTCTCTCTTGTAGACAGATCTAACAATCCCTGACTGGAGCTACAAAATGTGATGCAAATTATAAAAAAAAAAAAAAAACATCCTACCTTAAACTTGTTTCTTAGACAGCCGCACTTGGTTATCTTTCCTCTTATTTCCAATCCACCGATGCCTAGACTGTGTCCAGAGAAGACAGCTTGCATGACAAACAGTTCCTAATTTTAGTGTAAAATTTGTTAGACAGGAAATTACAGAAATACAACTAATAGAAGCAGGGCCGTCCCTGAGCAAGGGCGGTAAGTGCCCTTGCCCCGGGCCCATTTTTCAGGGGGGCCCAAAATCCCTTCTACCTTTTATTTTCTTTTCAATCATTTGGTGGGGGCAAGGCTCATCCAATGGATTCCATCGTCCTGAGCATTAATAAATCCATCATCAAATCATCTGAGAGTGCTTATTGCATCACTTATTTGAGCATCCATCAGTGGGGCCCACCAATGATATTTTATATTTGATGGCTGAAATTCTGGGAGAATCTGGTCTAGCGTTGGGATGATTTGGGGGTTTTTTTTTTTACAAACAGATCATTAAGCCTTCAGCCCTTCACCCGTTCTTCTCATTTCTTAGTGGGGCCCACCAATGATTTTTTATTCCCCATATATGATGCTTAAATTCTGGTATGAGTTCTTTTTCTTCTCTTTTTTTTTTTCAAATAGTTATACTTGGGCAACATCAACCCATTGCCAATTTTTCACATCAATGGGGCCCACCAATGATATTATCATATATGATGGCCGAAGAGGCCTAACTTTTACTCTTGCCCTGGGCCCTGAAAAATTCAAAACCGGCCCTGAATAGAAACAACAGTATTACATCTTTATAAAGGGAAATTACAGAAATATATCCAACATAAACATAAGTATTGCATTTTTAAAAAGGAAATTAAAGAAATAAAACCAACAGAAACAATAGCACTAAAATTTAAAAAAGGGAATACACTTGCCATGATTTACAAATTCAGATGGCTTGCTAGTGTTGCTTGCTCCATGGGATTTACAAATTCAGAGGGATTGTGTTGGGTGGCTGGTTGTTAGGCTCCGTCCCGAGTTAATCTCGATTAACTCTAATTAATTGAACTTAAGACTAATTAAGCCGGTTTAAAGGGATTAATAGTGGTTTATCACCAAATGGAGTTGAATTAGCCTAACCATGAGTAATTTAGGCTTAATGAAGTGTTAGTGAAGTGTTAAACAAGATTAAGAACTAAATTGAATCGAAATGGAGCTTAAACAAGCAAATGAAAGAATTGCGTATAAATACGGATTTATACATATTGGTCGAATTCGGAAAGTATTGATACTCACATGTGTATCTTTACGAGTACGACAGATTGCATAAAAGACTTGGACTCATTCGATGAATATCGGATCAAATGGGACTTCATTTGACTTGAATTGGAATTAAAGAGAATTAATGGGGGTTAAATGCAAAAGTGAAGCTTATATAAGCTAATGACCTTCATTCATCTCAAACCCTAGGCAACTTTCATCTCCTTTTTCTTTCTTTCATCCGTTTCTTCTTCTTTTTCCATTTCTTCTTCATTTAAGAGTGAATTGAAGTACCTTGAAGTGAAGAGGAGTTGTCTACATCTTCTTCTTCATCATCTTCTTTGATTATTATTGAAATCCAAGCTTCAAAGAGTGGATTTTTATCTTAAATCCCAAGCTAACCAAAGGAGAAACTTCAAATAAGGCAAGTCTATGCATATGTTTATGCTTATGGAGATGTTTTCATTGTTTTGGATGGAAGGAAATGATGAATCAGCTATTAGGGTGAATTATGGGTGATTTATGGATTTTGAAACCCTTAATTAGTTTATGAAATTAATGTAATGGATTAGAATAATTATGGTTTGATTAAGTGGATTATTAGGTTTGAATTTCGTTTATAAGTACATATCATATTGCTAATCAGGTCATCAGAAAGAAGAAAAAAAGGAATGGGTGAAAAACCCATGCACTGCACTGCAGAACAGAACTTCTGCTATGTTTCTGCAGTGTCGCCGGTCGACCGGACCGGCCAGCAGGGACCGGTCGACCGGGAACACTGGGTTAGGCCCGGAATGGCCTGACCAATTTATTGTTCCTCTATTTATTGTTTACAACTCCAGGTCGACCCGGACCACTGGAACTTCTTGGAAAAACACATTTTAATGTCCAAAGTTCCGGAATTAATAGTTTAACCTTAGAGATTAGTGTTAATCATGTTTAAGCCTTCCTAAGTGCTACGAGGGTTATTCTAATGCATCAATTTCAATAAAAGTAATGTCATCGACAGTAATACATGCATTAATAATCACCGTTCACTTAGGGGTGGGTTATAGGATGAGTTTAGAATTAGACTGATATTAATAGGAATTGTTAACGGGTCTGGCACTACCTACTGGTTTCCGAACTCAGTATTGACTGGAAATGAATGAAATGATAAATGAATGGTTACGAAAAGTAACTGAAATGATTATTCCTACTGCAGTAGATGAGCATGGGAGCGTCCGGAGCTCCGTGGGACACCAGTGATCTCTGATCAAGACACTAGGAGATCTCACCACACTGGACCGAAAGGTCATTGACTGAAAAGTCATACACTGAAAAGCCATTAATAAATATTGAACATTATGAATAAATGAATTTGAAATGCTTCCTTTTGGAAAGAACTGAATGGAGTTGAAACCCATGCTAGTGTAGTTGCCAGTATATTGTTGTTGTTAATGGTATTTATTGGAATTGTTTAGCACTGTTAAACAATGAATTGCTAGAAATTGTGAACATGTATAAATGTATGTATACCTTGTTGAACCGTCGTGTTCACGGTATTACTGATGATATTACAGGCTCAGTTGCCCGTGCCGGTCCCTCCGAGACCGTCCCGACAGCGGAGGAGGCCCATTCGATACCTCCAGGAGGTCTAGCCGAATGGACGTGATTGGAGAGCGAATAACATGGGATTATTTTGAGAACTTTTAGAAATTGTTTTGTATATTCATTTTGGTATTGTAAGTGTGTCCCCTGCATTGTATTTTAAATATGCAGTGGTTGATAGTAGGAACTGAAATGATGTACAGTAACTTTACTGTTCAAAGTAAAGAGTTTGATTCATTTTGTTTAAATGGTTGTCAATGTATATTATTTGTATATTCCGCACTGTACATTGACAGGTACGTATGCAAAATCCCTTGTAGATTCGTATTAACTTCGGTTAATTCGGGTTTACGGGAGTAAGTATGGTTAACATCGCGACCCGGGGGTTAACCCTAATGACTCTGATTCTCGGGTCCGGGTCGTGACATACTTATTGTATGGTATCAGAGCCTAGTTAAAAGACTAGGGTAAGAAATTTTAAAATCCTTAGTAAAACTAGGAACGACGTGAGAAGTGTGTGTTTCAGACAAATCCAACTATGGATTTGTGTTTACTGCTTTCACTATATGTGATGTATATGTGATATAACTGAGATGGAAGTGTAGAGATGTATTCTTACCTTCCTTATTGTTTACAGTATGGCATCTGGATCGGGATCAGGATCTGGATCTGGTGGGGATGATTTTGTAGCTATTACCCCACCTCCACCTCCTAGGTCTGATAGTGATGCGCGCTTTACTGATATTCTGGAGCAGTTAGCCCGCAGTAATGAATAGATAGCCCGCAGTAATGAACAGATGGCTAAGAGCCATGAAGCTCAGATGGGTATGCAGGCTCAAATAGCTTCTATGTTGCAAGTGCAGAGCCAAATACAGGCTCAGATGAAGTCTCCACCTATAGCACCAGTCCAGCAACCACATGTTGAGACACAAGTGGTACTACAGCATAAGGACAAGGATCCTCATGCTATCTTTGAGAGGTTCCGTAAGAGAGGAGCCACCGAGTTCCACGGAGATGAAGATTGCATGAAAGCAGATGAGTGGCTAGAACACATTGAAGATGTGTTTGAGACAGTTGTCTGTACGCAGAAACAACGAGTGTTGCTTATCTCCACCATGTTCCGAGGGGCAGCGAACGTGTGGTGGAAGAGTGTCAGAGATGCCTTCAAGGCAATGCCCGCAGAGGGTATTTGGGAGATTTTCCGGCAGCAGTTTCAGCGGAAATTCGTCCCAGAGCATGTACAGCAGCAAAAAGAGGCAGAATTCTTGACCTTGAAGCAAGGTCACATGACAGTGGCTGTATATGTGCATACCTTCTTGCAGTTGTCCAAGTATGCACTTGAGCTTATTGATACAGAAGCGAAGAAGCTGAAGAGATTTCTCCTTGGCCTGAATCCGGAGTACAAGGCTATCATATTGGCTGGACAGAAGCCTACGACATTCGATGACGCCGTTGATAGGGCCTACACAGCAGAGGAGATTCATAGAGAGAAGGAAACAGAGAAAGAAGCAGAGGCCTTAGCCGTGAATGCCAAGAGGAGTGGTGATTCATGGTTTCGGAAGGGAGGACCGTCTAGGTCCAAGAGGCAGAAACACAGATTCATTCCTAGACCTGATAGGAATGAGAGGAGGGAGAACAGACCAGTCTGTGCTACTTGTGGGAGATTCCACAGGACTGAGTCGTGTTGGAGGACTACCGGAGCTTGCTTTATCTATGGTTCTTTGGAACACAGAATGACATTTTGTCCGAGAGCTAGGAGAGATGACAGACCTCCTTATCAGTATCCTGCTCCTGGGCAAGCAGCACTTCCTGCTCCTCCACAGAGATTGGCATTGCCAGCTCCTCCTCATAGACCACCGCAGCCACAGCCTCCACGTCAGGGCCAGCAGTGTCCGTGGCAGAGACAGCAGCCCAGACAGCAGCAGCAGCAGCAGCAGGCTGAGAGACCACAGATGGCTGGGATGGCTTGTGCCGTCAACAGGGAACAGGCTGATGTTGCAGCCAATGTTGTTGAAGGTACAATTTATGTTGATAATAGACCTGCTATTGCATTGTTTGATCCGGGTTCTACGCATTCTTTTGTTGCACCTGCATTTGCTTATGATATGTAAAACCGGATTATGCAGTTAGCATATGATTTCACTGTGTCTACTCCTTTGGGGAGACAAGTGAGGTGTGAGTTGTATATACCTCAGTGCACTGTCAGGATTGGAGAGGTATCCATGCCAGCAGATTTAGTGATTCTAGCAATGAATAATTTCGATGTGATCTTTGGCATGGATTGGCTTGCGAAGTACAGGGCTTGTTTAGACTGTTTCCGCAAGATCATCACCTTCAGGGTTGATGAAGCCAATGCCAGTGTACTATTTGAGGGAGTCAGGAAGAGATATGACATCAGGTTTATTTCAGCACTCAAGGCTGAACGGTTGATGCAGAGTGGGTGTGAAGGCTATATTGCATTTATCTCAGAGAAGAAGCTTGTACAGGAGTTGAAAAATATTCCTGTAGTCTGTGAGTTTCCAGATGTGTTTCCAGATGAGGTGCCAGGTCTACCTCCAGCTAGGGAAGTAGACTTCACTATTGAGCTTGTACCTAGTACAGCACCGATATCCAGGGCACCTTATCGTATGGCACCATCTGAGTTGTATGAGTTGAAGAGACAGATACAAGATTTGCTAGACAAATGTTTTATCAAACCTAGTGTCTCACCATGGGGAGCACCTGTACTATTTGTAAAGAAGAAAGATGGCACGCTTCAGATGTGTATCGATTATAGGCAGATTAATCAAGTGACAGTGAAGAATAAATATCCACTGCCTAGGATCGATGAGTTGTTTGATCAACTCCAGGGTGCAGCGTACTTTTCAAAGATTGATCTTCGGTCTGGATATCACCAGATTCGAGTGAGAGATCAAGATGTACAGAAGACTGCATTCAGGACTCGTTATGGCCACTATGAATTCCTCGTCATGCCTTTTGGTTTAACAAATGCACCTGCAGTGTTTATGGCTTTAATGAACAGGGTGTTTGCTTCGTATCTTGACCAGTTCGTCGTGATCTTCATAGATGACATATTGGTCTATTCAAAGACAGAGATGGAGCGTTCACATCATTTGAGATGGAGCATTCACATCATTTGAGAACAGCCTTGCAGATACTGAGAGAGAATCAGTTGTATGCAAAGCTCGAGAAGTGCGACTTTTGGTTGCAGCAGGTTGCATTTTTGGGTCACATCATTACCAGAGATGGATTAGCTGTTGATTCAGCTAAGATTGAGGCCATTACCAATTGGCAAAGTCCGAAGAATGTGCCAGAGGTGAGAAGCTTCTTAGGGTTGGCAGGCTATTACCGAAGATTCGTAAAGGACTTTGCGAAGATAGCAGCACCACTGTCGAGACTGACTCGGAAGAATGTTCCATTTCAATGGAATGATGCATGTGAGTCCAGTTTCCAGACTTTGAAGCAGAAATTGGTGTCAGCCCCAATCTTGTCCTTACCCGAAGGGAGCGGAGGATTTGAGATTTACTCAGATGCCTCGGGTACTGGATTGGGATGTGTATTGATGCAGAACCGGAAAGTGATAGCATATGGTTCGCGTCAGTTGAAGGATCATGAGAAGAACTATGCTACTCATGATCTTGAGCTCGCAGCGGTTGTGTTTGCATTGAAACAATGGAGGCACTATCTGTACGGAGAGACTTTTGAGGTCCACTGTGATCACAGAAGCCTTCAATACTTGTTCACTCAAAAGGATATCAATCTGAGGCAACGCCGTTGGCTGGAGCTGATCAAGGACTACGACTTTCCATTCAAGTATGTACCTGGAAAGGGGAACGTAGTTGCTGATGCTTTGGGTCGGAAAGTAGCTGACTTGGCATCTTTAGAGGATGGATGGAATCTGATAGAAGATTTCAAGGACTCAGATGTGTCCATTGAGTTCATAAATGAAAGGAGAGTGGTTGCAGCAATGTCTCTGTTCGAACCCCTTCTCATTACAGAGATTAAGAAGCGGCAGTTTGAAGATCCTGACTTCAAAGATCAGGGATAACATTGTTCAGATACCAGATTTTGTGTTGGTAGAAGGCGTCCTCTACTTCAGGGACAGACTATGTATACCAGCACAGGAGGATTTGAAGCAAGCAGTGATGTTTGAAGCTCATCACACCAGATATTCTATGCATCCAGGGAGCACCAAGATGTATAGGAATCTCAAGGGCAGATTCTGGTGGAACAACATGAAGTGGGAGATCGCAGGTTATGTGTCTTCCTGCTTGACTTGCCAGCGTGTGAAATTCGAGCATCAGAAGCCACCTGGTTTGCTTCATCCATTGGATATTCCCAAGTGGAAGTGGGATCATATCACGATGGACTTTGTATCGGGTTTACCGAGGACGAGGAAGCAGCACGATGCCGTCTGGGTGATCGTGGATCGTCTGACGAAGTCCGCACATTTCCTTCCATTTATGAAAGATATGGGATTCAGCAAGATGTCCAGATTGTTTGTCAGGGAAGTGACTCGATTGCATGGAACACCGGTCTCGATTATTTCCGGTCGGGATAGTCGGTTTGTGTCCTCATTTTAGTAGTCATTTCAGAGTTCGATGGGTACTAAACTTCGGTTTAGTACTGCTTATCATCCACAGACAGATGGACAGTCGGAGAGGACTATACAGACATTGGAGGATTTGCTTCGTGCCAGTGTAGTTGATTTCGGGAGTGATTGGGATGACCATTTGGCGTTGTGCGAGTTTGCATACAACAATAGTTATCACTCCAGCATTGAGATGGCACCATTTGAAGCACTGTATGGTCGTCGGTGTAGGACCCCAGTGAGCTGGGAAGAGGTTGGAACTCGAAGTTTCCACGGTCCTACCATCATCGCTGAAACAGCAGAAAAAGTGCAGAAGATTCAGGATAGGCTGAAAGTTGTTAGATCACGGCAGAAGAGCTATGCTGACAACCGTCGGCGTGATTTAGAGTTCACCGTTGATGATCTAGTCTTTTTGAAGACTTCTTCGATGAAGGGTACGATCCGATTCGGTCAGAAAGGGAAGCTTTCCCCGAGATTTATTGGTCCTTTTAAGATCTTGAGCCGAATTGGGAATGTAGCTTATCGTCTTGACCTTCCAGCAGAGCTCTCTGGTATCCACAATGTATTTCATGTTTCGATGCTTCGCAAGTATGTGGCTGATCCTTCACATGTGATTCGTCACGAAGAGTTCCAAGTGTTACCAGACACCACATATGTTGAGAGGCCAGTGCAGATCATTGATACCAAAGAGGCAGTTCTACGCACGAGAACGATCAAATGGGTCAAGGTTCTTTGGGATCACCATACACCCAATGAAGCTACATGAGAACTTGAGGAACAAATGGCTCAGAAGTATCCAGAGCTATTCGTTCAGGTAATTTTTAATTGAATTGATTTATATTGGTTTTATTGCATTCGGAGGACCGAATGATTCTAAAAGTTTAGGAGAATGTTAGGCTCCGTCCCGAGTTAATCTCGATTAACTCTAATTAATTGAACTTAAGACTAATTAAGCCGATTTAAAGGGATTAATAGTGGTTTATCACCAAATGGAGTTGAATTAGCCTAACCATAAGTAATTTAGGCTTAATGAAGTGTTAGTGAAGTGTTAAACAAGATTAAGAACTAAATTGAATCGAAATGGAACTTAAACAAGCAAATGAAAGAATTGCGTATAAATACGGATTTATACGTATTGGTCGAATTCGGAAAGTATTGATACTCGCATGTGTATCTTTACGAGTACGACAGATTGCATAAAAGACTTGGACTCATTCGATGAATATCGGATCAAATGGGACTTCATTTGACTTGAATTGGAATTAAAGAGAATTAATGGGGGTTAAATGCAAAAGTGAAGCTTATATAAGCTAATGAACTTCATTCATCTCAAACCCTAGGCAACTTTCACCTCCTTTTTCTTTCTTTCATCCGTTTCTTCTTCTTTTTCCATTTCTTCTTCATTTAAGAGTGAATTGAAGTACCTTGAAGTGAAGAGGAGTTGTCTACATCTTCTTCTTCATCATCTTCTTTGATTATTATTGAAATCCAAGCTTCAAAGAGTGGATTTTTATCTTAAATCCCAAGCTAACCAAAGGAGAAACTTCAAATAAGGCAAGTCTATGCATATGTTTATGCTTATGGAGATGTTTTCATTGTTTTGGATGGAAGGAAATGATGAATCGGCTATTAGGGTGAATTATGGGTGATTTATGGATTTTGAAACCCTTAATTAGTTTATGAAATTAATGTAATGGATTAGAATAATTATGGTTTGATTAAGTGGATTATTAGGTTTGAATTTCTTTTATAAGTACATATCATATTGCTAATCAGGTCATCAGAAAGAAGAAAAAAAGGAATGGGTGAAAAACCCATGCACTGCACTGCAGAACAGAACTTCTGTTCTGTTTCTGCAGTGTCGCCGGTCGACCGGCCAGCAGGGCCAGGTCGACCGGGAACACTGGGTCAGGCCCGGAATGGCCTGACCAATTTACTGTTCCTCTATTTATTGTTTACAACTCCAGGTCGACCCAGACCCAGGTCGACCCGGACCCCTGGAACTTCTTGGAAAAACACATTTTAATGTCCAAAGTTCCGGAATTAATAGTTTAACCTTAGAGATTAGTGTTAATCATGTTTAAGCCTTCCTAAGTGCTACGAGGGTTATTCTAATGCATCAATTTCAATAAAAGTAATGTCATCGACAGTAATACATGCATTAATAATCACCGTTCACTTAGGGGTGGGTTATAGGATGAGTTTAGAATTAGACTGATATTAATAGGAATTGTTAACAGGTCTGGCACTACCTAGTGGTTTCCGAACTCAGTATTGACTGGAAATGACTGGAAATATAGAAGGACCGGAGAATGAGATCATGACAGAGGCATCATTCCCATTATACTATTCATCCGGGTAGTACAAAGATGTACCAGAGCCTGCGTAATCATTATTGGTGGAGTAATATGAAGAGGGATGTAGCAAAAATTATAGCAAGGTGCTTGGTGTGTCAACAAGTAAAGGAAGAACGGAAGCAACCCCCAGGACTTTTAAAACAGTTGGAAGTGCCCGACTGGAAATGGGAACACATAACGATGGATTTTATCTCTGGGTTGCCATCAATGCATAACAAAGATAGTATATGGGTGATAGTTGACAGATTAACTAAGGTGGCACATTTCTTACCAATGAGTATGAAGACACCTCGAGATGAATTAGCTCGAATGTACATGGAGAAGGTTGTCACAATTCATGATGTTCCTCGGTCGATTGTACCAGACAAAGATCCTAGATTTTTGGGCAAATTTTGGACTGAACTTCAGGAAGCTCTAGGCACAACAATGAATTTTAGTACAACATATTATCCTCAGACCGACGGTCAAACTGAAAGGACTAATCAGACACTGGAAGATATGTTGCGAGCTTGCGTCCTTGATTTTGGGAAGGACTGGCAGAAAAGTCTCCCATTGTGCGAGTTTGCATACAATAATAGTTATCATTCCAGTATCGGCATGGCACCATTTGAGGCGTTGTATGGACGTCGATGCAGGAACCCAATCTGTTGGGAGGAGATAGGTGTTAGGAGTTTTCATGGTCCATCTATTGTTAGTGATACCAGTGAGAAAGTGAAGAAAATCCATGATCGGTTGAAAATTGCTAGAAGTCGAGAAACGAGTTATGCAGGCTTGAAGAGGAGAGATCTTCAATTTGAGATTGGTGAACATGTGTTTCTTAAGGTTTCACCAACACGAGGAACATTGAGGTTTGGACAGAAAGGGAAATTATCTCAAAGATATATCGGTCCATTTGAGATCTTGGAAAGAATTGGAGAAGTTGCTTACAGATTGGCCTTACTAGCAGCATTGTCAGCGGTGCATAATGTTTTTCATGTCTCGATGTTGAAGAAATATATTGCAGACCCATCTCATGCGTTGCAGTATGAGCCATTGAAATTGCAGCTAGATGTTACCTATGTTGAGCGACCTTCTCAGATCATCGACACGAAGGAGCAAGTTCTTAGGACTCGGACAATACATTGGGTGAAAGTTCAGTGGGAGCACCATAGTCCTCGAGAAGCCACTTGGGAACTTCGGGACCAAGTGAAGAAGCTTTACCTGCCTCTTCTTCCAGAGGTATGATTTCATTTGGAGGACCAAATGTCCTAGGGGGGGGGAATGTAAGATCCCGGTCCCGCTTAAAATATTTTATTATATTTTAATTAGAATATTACTATTATTTTAATTAAATATATTTTAGTTATTTAAGTGGGGCACACGTTAGATTAGATGTGTGGTTTGGTGAGTTGGGTTAATGGGTAGGTGACCTAACCCGCAGTCTGACCCAATGACTTAAGCCCAGAGGATATTCTCTTAACCTAATCCCTAGTTTTAATAACCGCACGACTTATCTCTCCCCACTTATCTCTACAACTCTTCTCGTTTCCTCGTTCGTCTTCTTCCTCTTTCAACTTCCCAAGCCTCTGCAACTTTAGGATCCAGCCATCAGAATCAAGATCTAAAGACACAATCATTTTTCGCTCAACTTTCTTATCCCTGGTAACCATCTCCTCAAACCATTAGGAGTAGATCTGTACTTTTAGATTACATCCTTAATCTTTCCAATGTTAGGTTTTGGGTAGGAATACAATGGATCTGTTCATCTGAACATTCTTACCCCATCTTCTATGTCAGATTGGTGATAGGATTATTTTCGAGCGCTGTGGGAATCTCGGTTTGGGTATTGGTTAGGATCTGTGCATTTTTCAACCCCGGTAAAAGGCAAGTACTTAAACATAATTTGTGAATTTAATACATGTGTTTTTCGTTGATTATTCCAGTTTGGTGCATATAGAAACCCTTTGAAGCCCTTTTTATGATGTTAATTGTTTTTGTGATGAGATCGGAGATTGGAGATCATTGTATGGATTTCCTTACTTTTTTTTTTAGCATTACTGTCGACCCAAAGAGGACCGGATCTGTCACAGTTCCCGGATGCAAAACGTGAGGCCTTATTACTGTGTATTGGTTGTGGGGCCCAGGTGGACCCCATTGATGATTGATCAAGATCGTAGATCCGATAGTGGACCCACGGGCGACCATAGGGATGGCGGACCCGTGTGAGGTTTGCCTTGTTTGGTCCACCATCCAACGACCCAAAGGTGGCTAATAGCATAAAATAAAGAAGGGAAATTCCGTTTTTGGGATTGTGGGGCCCAGGTGGGCCACCGATCACATATCAGATCCCTACATCTTGTAGAGGGGTCTTGGGCGACTATGTTGATGGGGTCTGATTGTGGGCCTTTTGATCAGTGGGCCGCTATCCCAAGTGCACAGAGGCTGAGATGCTGGACTCCATTACAGAGCATGTTCTGTGATGAGAAGAAAAGGTAGATGGTGATGACGTGTGTAGTTGAGTGAAAATAGATGATGGGAGGTGACGTGTGTGGAAATGGAAGAATTAAAAGGGTGGTGACGTGTGTGTGGGGATAGGAGAGAGAGAGAATGATGATGGCTTGGGGTGGTTTGGCATGGGGTTGAATGGGAGAAAAAGGAGTTTTCCCATGTGGCAGCAAACAGAACTTAAATTATCCACCTTGCCCATTAGTTTCTTGAATTTAAAAAAGAAAAGGAAGATCCTTTTGCTTTTAATAAATCTAAATTAAAACCTTTGGCTTAGTTTATAATGAATTGAATTTGGAAAATATTTTGGATAGAGTCCTTGGGTTTTCTAAAATTATAAATTAAGATTGTGATTTATCATTATTTACAAATTAAATATTAAATGATATCTTTGGTTTTTAATGTGTTAAAAATTATATTTTTGTACTTTGTTAATTGGAGTTTTGGACCTGACTAAATACCGTCCGGGCAAACGGTATCTTACTAACGTAGGGTTTAGTGCTTCGTATGACCTCGGGAAAATCCTAATGGATTCAAGTTCAACTCATCTCTATTGGAAAACCCTTAATTGGGTCCATGCACCATTGATGGAGAAGGGATGCGTTGCTCTTATATTTATTAGAGATTCCTATGGTTGTTGGGTACAAGACCTTATGTTTGACCTTAGGATCGATTCGTATTTATGTCTTAATCTTCACATGCATATATATGTTGGTTTAGGATATGTATCCCTTTAGATGCATACCCCATTGTGTGTTATGAACTATAAAGTAGCTTGGCAAATTTTGTATGACAATTTGATTATGATATGGAATGTGGAATGAATAGCACTTTACTTTGACTTAGGACTCTTGTGTCGGAGCTTTATTATTCAGGTCTATCATGCTTATATGTTTATGTTTATGTGGGTCATTTATGGACGACTGCAGATCGATATATGGACTATTGATCACCGATGTGACCGGATCACTTATAATCCGCTATGAATGTGAACAGGTTATTCTGTATTTTTTATTTGATCGGTTTATGACAACCGACGTTATGGACGGGCTTTCCCAATTTATTTAGGGCTAACCACCCAAAACGGGGACACTTGTCTTCGTGTGAATCATATTGCTCCTTTTGCTTTATTTGGATTATGTTATACGTTCTTTCTTGTCATTGTCATTGTCATTACTTTTATATGATCACACTTCTCTATATTCTTCTGGTTGTTGTATTAAATTTTGAATTATGATTATGTACTTGCTATTTACTTTGTAATATTTGGTGCATAGGTACCGAGCCCTACTTTACCGAGGAAGCGGAGGAGGGTCAAACGTTTCAAAGGTTTGAGCCAACTGTTGAACCCGAGTGGGATTCCGAAGATGGCTTTGGAGCCGTCTGTGTCTATACAAGAGAGAACGTCATCTTTGAATTTCTTTAGATGAACTTTCTTTAATAATAAACTTTTCCTTAGTAATTGTTTGATTTATCCTGCAACTTTAATTATTATTCCTTCATCTGATGATTATGTTGGGTTTCATTTACGAACTTTGAATACCAATTGATTGAAGCTTCCGTTGCATTTAATAAAATTTATTTTGACTCACCATAGGTTGAAATTTTTTTATGGGTCCACTTTTGGAAGCTTGTGTCGTTATATTAAACACAGGAAATTTGAATTTGATTTATTTTTCACATTTTCCCCAATTCTTATTTTGGGGAACGTGACAGCTAGTATCCTTTCAGTATACATGTGCAATGCAATCCATCATTTCAGTGTAAACTGTAAATGTGAAATGCAATCTAATGGACTCTAATTGTCCATTGATTACTGCATGCAACTCAGAGACTGCCAAGAACACTCTATATTATATCTAATAGACTCTAATGGCCATAGTATACTTTTGCTGCTTTACGATACTTTTTTTATTTTTTATTTTTGTTGTAAGTGAGAATACATATAAGCAAAACAGAAGACCCAAGGACAGAGGACCAAAACACAAAATGACATAGACCTAACAATAGTGCAATTGACAACAGATCAATACAAGGCAACACAGACCTTACCATGACACACCAATAAAAAACAGTCAAGTACACACAACTAGAACTGCAGAGACTACTAGGAGACCTAGACCAAGGCTAGCAACAATCCTACAAACTTGAACCCCCACCAGAAAAAAAAAAAAAGAAAAAAAAAGAAAAAGAAAAAAGAAACTAAACACAGATCTGATTTATGGAGGCAATGTTGGCCCTGTTCATATAAATTTGATGGCCACTCAAAGTATATATGAATTGTTTTAAGTTCATTGATCACTTGCTTTAATTTATGTACACTTTTTTCTTTGCAATTGTTTTAAGAAAATTAAAATTAATGTAAATCTTGTTACTATATAGTTTGTCGGATGTAGTTTTGTAAACTAGTCTTCTTGGTTCCTATCTAATTGAAAATTTTGAGAACTTATCACATTTCATCATCGAGTAAACATGCCAATTGTTTCAATTTCATATTACCAACGAGCACTTTGTTGTATGCCATTCTGATTGTTTTTCAGAAATTAAATGTATGAATGATTTATCTTTGTTGTCATTTGATTATTGCAGGTTCCTTATATTGCTTGTATATTTACAGTTATGCTTGTTTTCACTTACCCATGTGTAAGTATTTCATACCCTAGGTTCTGTTAAACTTAAAGACTCTATTAAAATTTCAGGTATGTAAATTTCCATGTTGTTTAAATACTATGTTTTTCTATATTGTTCGGATACTTTTCTGTTAAGATACTTTCATGAGTTTAAAAGGCCAGGCGAAGGGATTACAAATACTATTAAAACCATATTATGAAGAGTGACTTGGGCACTAGAACAATTGTGACAAAACATTCTGCCTGAAGTGCAGCCTGAGACTGTGGTTGGTCGTGTTCTCTAGTGAGCCAAGTTGACTTTGTTTCGACATGTCATTGAAAAAAGAAAGATTTTGACCAATTTCAATGCAACATTCTAGCTTTTGCATATGCTAAGTTATTTGATTCCTTTAATCTTCTTTTAGTTTCTAATTTTCTTTTGTAGTTTGTGGTCTATGTTGCAATCTGTTATTCACTACAAAAGAAAGGGTAAATCTTAGACTCCTTTTTGTAGAAATTTGTTGGTCCATTTTTAAGTACTTTATATAAACTGTTCCAACCCATTTCTCTATTTGTTTTTCTTTTTTATTTGTGCAGGAGGATTCTTTAAAGAAAATACTCATGTTAGAAATGCCATTGGATGCAAAGCAAGCATTGAAATTTGAAATTGAACTATTAAAATGGAAGTTACAAGTTTTATTGGAGGGCTTCTTGTGGTTGTTGCAGACTTGCTAGACAACTTGGGAGAAGATTAAAGACACAACAAATATGATGAGATTGTACCCTTTGTTTTTGTTTTTTTGGTTAGAAATGAAATTGATGAATGTTGTGAGAAGGTTGTTATGAGTTGAATGCAGCATGTTTGGATTTTTAAATATTGTAAGTTGTACATTGGAAACTGGAACGGATTTAAATTGTTCTATATTTTTATAAATTTGGGACAGTTTTAACCCGTTCCAAATTTTTAAGAACTTTTTTGGGACGGTTGATAACCGTTCAAAAACTCATTAGGAACTATCCAAAACCATTCCTAATGGCTATATTTGGTGAATTCCAAATTCTTGTTTTGAAAGTGGAATTCTTAACGGTCTTCTTTTATGGAAAAAGAAACCTGTATCCTCAAAATAGTCATTTTCCTTGATGTCACCGAGGGGTGTTCATGGACCAGGCCAGCCCGATTTGGGCCTTTAATTTTAGCTCGTTTATAGATGGGCCGGGCTTGGACTAATTGTAGAGAGCCCAAAGCCCGGCCGGCCCAATTAAAAAATGGGTCATGGTAAAATGTAGTGGGGAGGAATTCGAACAATGATGCTTTCCTAGCAATAATCAAGAAAACCATCCAAGCTACACTCAATACTATGACTGTTTGCTTTTTTTAAAAACTACATACCAATCTCAGGCTGGGCTCAGGCTTACATGTGTATAGGCGGGCTGGGCTTGGGCTAGCTTCTTATAGCCCGAGTCGGGTCTGGGTAGGGCTTGGACGTATCATTTAGAAGCCGGACTGGGCCTAGATATTCCTCAGCCCAGCCCAGCCAGAACCATGAACACCCAATACACCCCTAATGTCACCTCTAGGACGTGTAGGTGCCTTTTCCCAAAAACGAGAGTCCAATCTCCAAGGTCGGACATAAATATCCTCGTTTTCAATTATTTAAAAAAAAAAAGTAGGAGTTTTGTCAACTTTTCCGTCAGTGAAAGCATTTCACACCAAATGCTGAGATGAAGGATTCTATAGAAAAGAAAAAATAGATGCTATAATTTCTTTTGATTTGCCGAACAGTTGCAAAAACAGAATCCAAATGAGAAAAGGGTTTGTCCCTTCGTTGAAAGATAGGTACCAGGAAGACTCGCGCTACCATCAAATTAAAACATAGAATTCCACAAATCCGAGGTAGGCTCTGTGACTTCAAGTCAAACCAGAAATTCGACCTGATTTAGAGAAGTGGCAAGCTAATGGGAACTATGTGGAGTCATTTTGTCTGCGGCCAGCTAAACAGATTCGATTCGACCTGATTCATAAAATGCTTTCTTATCTTCACGTGATTCATGGCGCTTTGAGTCTTTTGAACCATACATGGGAACGCTATAAGGTCGTTAAAACTGAAGATAGCTCTTCCAAAGACTCAGCGTGTATCATCACACGGTGGCCCCGTCTCAAGGATGTGTTTATGCATAATGCAGTTTCGTGGAAGTGGAGGACCGCCCAAGTAATGAGACACGTTGATGTTTCTTTAGAAGGGCGGTCTCAGTCACTTATTAGGGTCTGTATGTTTATGAGAATTTTCGATAAAAATTTATTATATTAAGACTTTTGTAGATGCTGTGTTTCCTCATAATCATCTTAAAATTTTAGCCACCTAAAACGACTCGAATAACCTTTGAGAATTCATGAATTCCATCCCTTTGAATTTTTTATGAAATTTTTGGTTGCACGAGTGCAATGGAGCATTCAGAATTTCTTCCATACTAAGAATTTCAAAATCCTCAAGATAGGAATTCTAGTAAAGAAACATGCCCTTAAATTTATCTTTTACCTCCATGGGAGTTAGTGGAGTGCCACAAGAAGTTGGTTTGTGTTCGAAACACACCGCAGTTTTACCCGATATACGTTTGTGTGGGTTTAGCAGATGCAGCCATGGGGAGTAGTCTTATGAGGTCAAATATCTTAGGGATATCCACGTCATAAAAAGAAGAAGAAGAGGGCAATCTTTCTCCAAAATTTTCACATAAAATTCGATCATTTCTAAAATAATTATTCATAAATCAAAGCCCCCAAAAGTAGAAAATTTAGAATCAAGGGTGAAGAATTTTAAGAGATTTTCATGACTTTTCTCTTATATTGACACTGTACCATGTATGAATGGAAAAAAAAAAACTATAAAAAATATCATAATTAAGCATTATCAAATAGTTAAATATTATTCTTGTTTATGAAAATTTCAACTTACTATATAGAAAAGAGTTTTTTTTTTTTCGCCATTTAATTGGTAGGAAATCTTTACTATAATCTTGTAAAAAGATTTTATTGGAGAACTACTCTTTCTCCCATGACTGGCGTTGTTCATCAGACCAAGGAAATTCAAATTGGGGGAGACTCTATGTAAAAGAAATATTGGGATAAGGGGCAAATATAAATGAAAAATTTATTAATTTTTAGAATTTTCAAGGAGATTTTAAAAAAAATTAACTTTCTCGTATATGGGTGGGGCCTTCAGCCCCCAAGCCGTAGTACCTAGGTCCGCCCCTGTGAGCCGGTCCAAGTTGGGTTGAGGCATATCCATGTTGACCCCAAGCCCGAGACGGGCCAAAAGTGCCTAGCCCAAGCCTGCTCATTAGTCAATCAGGCTAGGATTTCTATCACTTTTTTTTTTTTTTTTTTTTTTGGCTATCTAATTGATAGTTTGAGCCAGGCCATGAGGGGTAGGACTCATCCTTATGACTCGTCATTCTTGATGGTTACTTGCTTCAGTTGTCTATAGTTAGAACACATCCTTATGGACCTATCCTTCCTTTTTACAAATACAACCATAGCTCCCTATGGTGAAACACTAGGTTTGATGAAGTCGGACTAGGTCATGAGTGAAATTGGTGTGTAAATAAAGTCATTTTCCCTCACTCCTATGAGCTCTATATTTGTTATCAAAACCATTCACTTTATTTATTGAACTAATAAATCTTTAAAAACTTTAGTCTTAAAAAAAATAATAAGAATTTATGAATAACATCCCAAGAATTCAACCAATAACGAGAAAGAGAAATCCTCGATGGGAAATTAGGTTGAAGGAAGACTCATCAGATAGTTTGTTACTTACATATCTTTAATTGGATCTACATAAATATAGGATTGGTTTGAATAATACGACATAAATCTGAAATTAAATATGTACCTGTCTCGATCCCACCCAATCACCTAATCTGAACGGCGACCTTTAATTAGGGGTTACTACACTCCACTACGACCTTTCCACGTGATCTCGATGGGGCAATCAATGTATTAATGTAGAGAGGAGTTGTAACTATATATAGAACTTAGATTCCTCTTAGCATAGAAAACTCTAGTGCTGCACAAAAAATCTGATATCACCGCAAAACCGAACCGAACCGAACGGTTCGGATCGGTTTATAGTAGATTGGTTCGGCTAACGGTTTGAAAATCATAAAAACCGCATACATCAATCGGTTATTGGTTTGAGCCCACGGTTAACCGCTTAAACCGAACCAACCGTATGTAGTAACTTAAGTGATGTTTTTTTACTATTTTGACCTTATGGTTTCGTTTTTTACTACTTTCAAAGTTACATTCTACAACTCTATTCTCTCATGAACTCAACTGTCAATACCGCCTCAGTGCATCTCCTCTAATCTCTCAAATGCCTTTTGATACTTCATTTGCAGATAGAGGGATTACTGTACAGGTTGTTTTCCTTCCATCATAATTCCTACCTCGTTTCAATGAAGTTTTTATCAGAATGCGGCATTCTTGAGAATGCTAGAAAAGCCAGTAGAGCCTAGCTTTTTTATGGTTAGTTTTGGTCTCACCTAACCAATGTGTTAAAAAACCTTCATTTCTGAAAAATACAGTGGGTTTCGATACAGATTTTGTTTGTGTGTGACTTTTCCTAACATATACTATTATTCTATTGTAATTCCAAATGGTATCATATGGAATGAATGTTTCACTATAAGCTGGTTATTGTTTTTTTTTTTTTTTTATGCGATTGCGTTTAGTCTAAACTCTCTTTTTGGAGTAGAATAATTTTTTATATGCGTTTAGTCCAGTCTGGATTGTTGGATTTTTATGTTTACACTAAACATTGAAATAAATGCAAAGGACGGGGTATCATCATTTTGAAATTTTCAATGTCTGATTTTCAGAAAAATAAAATAAAAAACAACGGTTTAACCGACCGCACCAAACCAAACCGTTTTGTTCGATTTGGTCAGGTTTAAGTCCTCTCCATCAGTCGGATCAGATCGGTTAATTAAAAAACCGACAGATTCGATTTGGTAGTTGATTTTAGTGTTAAACCGATCCGAACCGCCCATGTGTAGCCCTAGAAAACTTTATTAGGTTAACAACTTTTTTTAAACACTAAAGATATTTCTATAAGGAGACTTACAAATGTAGTAGTTCTAATGGACAAAGTTTATCTAAAGTGGAAGACCCGCATGGGCGTGTGGTCATTGGGCCACACCTAAGCCCGTTGATTCTAACATCATCTACAATATCAAATTTAAGAGAAAAAAACGAAAGAATTTGTAATATCTAGCTAATGGATGACTCAGAAGTCAACAAGCTATAGAAAACTTTTGGAGTCAAGTATTTGATGCAATCATCCAAAAGTTTTTATGCAATCAGATAGACAGAGTCTGGTTTATTATCTTTCTTCTTCTCATGAATCTTGTTACTTTGATCTGAAAAGTGAATGACCAGGAATTAGGATAGAGACGGGACGCGTTTACCACTGGGTTGTCTCGTCATCCTCAATCAAAGAAAAGGGGGAAAAAAAAGTTGGCCAGGTCGGGTCCCCAAGTCTTCTCATTCCGCTTGTCTTCTTGAAAAGAAAAAGAAAAAGTCTCCTCAAGTCTCATTAATTAGTAACGTCTGATTTAATGATAGGCAGAACTACAGTCCAGCACTGGTGCATCATAGTATGGTGTAGCATCATTTTTCATGCGTAGTGGGGCCTAATCTTTTCACATTGGAAGCCCTTCATCACCTCTAATACACCCATTATATTCATCGTACCTAAATTTTTAAAGAAAATTTAGATGGACCAACCTTTTGATTGATATCTCTCTCTCCCATCCTCTCTCTTTCGTTCCCAATCCCCCACCAGCGGTGCTGCCCCCTCCGGAGGGGCAGTGGTGGCTAGGGGGGGTGGGGTTGGGTGACGGGGTGAGTGTAGAAAGAAGTTGGGTAAGACATAGAATTTGATAGGTGTCTATTTAGGTAATTTACCAAATGGGTATATTGGTCATGAAAAATTGAATTGTGAGGAAAGAAAAATTCAATGTGCGTTTAGCAGCTTTCTATTGAGAAAGAGGGTTAAAGTAAATGATCATTGGAGAGTACCCAGGGTTGCATCATACTATTGTGCTACCGCTCCACCATAGACAGGTCCCTTCCAAACACTCAACGAGTCTAATCAAAAGATGGCCTGGTCTAATACTGCATATGTGCGTAATGCAGTTTCATGGAAGTGGAGGGCCACCCATGTGACAAGACTCAATGAGTAGACAGGTCCCTTCCAAACACTCAACGAGTCTAATCAAAAGATGGCCTGGTTAAGATGGATAAGGATCCCCTGTTTGGTCCAAACAGGGCCCTCCACATGGGGGGCGGAAGGGGGGTGGAGGAAAGAGAATCTGACTTTTTCTTTCCTCCGCCCCCCCCCCCCCCCCACGTGGAGGGCCCTGTTTGGTCCAAACAGGGGATCCGGTTCCCCTGGTCTAATACTGCATATGTGCGTAATGCAGTTTCATGGAAGTGGAGGGCCACCCATGTGACAAGACTAAATGAGTATTTGGAAGAGCCATCTCGAGTCACAATTTCCTTTTTACTTTCCCTAGCATGAAAGCCCTTATGATGCAGGGTCAAATATCACATGAATGTGCATGTATTATTAATCCTACGAGAAGCTAGGATTTTATATTGGTAAAAGGCTTAGTCAAAATAAAATACAATGGAAAAAACTCCCAATTTCTTGTAATGCAATCACTTGAGTGTAAATTATATAAATATGGCCCAAAATATCACTATTCACGTGAGATGGTGAAATTGTCAAATAAAAAACAACCAACAAAAAACTCCCAATTTCTGTACTATATAAATTTTGCTAAAAAAGGGTTTAACTTAGCATGAGACATAGCACCAGCACCATGGTTGATTGTAAGAGGTTAAAGTCAAAAAATCTCCAATTTTTTTTAATGCAATCAAAAGAATTTATAAAATCTCGGCCACTTGGCTGAAACGAAAAATTTCGGTCATTTCGGCCGAAATGGTACAAAATTAATAACTATGAGCTACACTCAACACTGTGATTGTTAGCTTTTTTTAAAACTATATATCAATCTCAGGCTAGGCTCAGGCTCATAGGTTTCCAGGCGGGCTGGGCTTGGGCTAGCTCCTTATAGTCCAAGTTGGGCCTGGGTGGGGCTTGGACGTATCATTTAGAAGTCGGGCCGGGCCTGGATATTTCATGAACACCCCTAATGTCACCACTAGGTCGTGTAGGTGCCTTTTCCCGAAAACGAGATTCCAACCTCCAAGGTGGGAAATAAATATCCTCGTTTTTCAATAATAATAATAATAAGTAAGAGTTTTGTCAACTTTTTCGTTAATGAAATCATTTCACACCAAAAGCTGGGATGAAGTTTTCTATAGAAAAAAATAGATGCTATAATTTCCTTTGATTTGCCTGACAGTTGCAAAAACAGAATCCAAATGAGAAAAGGGTTTATCCCTTCGTTGAAAGATAGGTTCCAGGAAGACTCGCTACCATCAAATTAAAACGTAGAATTCCACAAATCCGAGGTAGGCTTTTGTAGGCTTTGTGATTTCTAGTCAAACCAGAAATTCACCTGATTTAAAGAAGTGGACAACTTTTTGTCTGCAGTTAGGTAGACAGATTCGATTCGACCTGATTCATAAAATCCTTTCTTATCTTCACGTGATTCATGGCTTTGAGTCTTTGACACAAACATGGGAACGCTATAAGGTCGTTAAAACTGAAGATAGCTCTTCCAAAGACTCATCGTGTACCATCACACGGTGGCCCTGTCTCAAGGTTGCGTTTATGCATAATGCAGTTTCGTGGAAGTGGAGGGCCACCCACGTAATGAGACTCGATGACGTTTCTTTAGAACGTCGGTCTCGAGTCACTTAGGGCCTGTTTTCTTATGAAAATTTCTTATAAGAATTTATTATATTAAGATTTTTTAGATGCCGTGTTTCCTCACCATCGTTTCAAAATATTAACCATCTAAAAGATCTCAAATAACCTTTGGAAATCCATGAATTTCATTCCTTTGATTTTTTTATGGAATTTGTGGATGTACAAGTACAATGGAGAATTCAGGATTTCTTCCATACTGAGAATTTCAAAATTCTCAATACGGGAATTCCAATAAAGAAACATGCCCTTAAATTTATCTTTTACCTCCACGGGAGTTAGTGGAGTGCCACAAGAAGTTGGTTTGTGTTCGAAACACACCACATTTTTGTCCGGTATACATTTGTGTGGGTTTAGCAAGTGCCGCCATGGGAAGTAGCCCTATTGGGTCAAATTTCTCAGGGATACCCACATCATAAAAAGAAGAAGAAGAGGGCAATCTTTCTCCAAAATTTTCACATAAAAATCAGTCATTTCTAAAATAATTATTCATAAATCAAAGCCCCTAAAAGTAGAAAATTTAGAATCAAGGGTGAAGAATTTTGAGAGATTTTCATGACTTTTCTCTGATATTGACACTGTACCATGTATGAATAGAGAAAAAAACTATAAAAAATATCATAATTAAGCATTATCAAATAGTTAAATATTATTCTTGTTTATAAAAATTTCAATTTACTATAGAAAAGAGAATTTTTTTTGCGCCATTTAATTGGGAGGAAATCTTTACTCTAATCTTGTAAAAAGATTTTATCGGAGAATTACACTTTCTCCCATGACTAGCGTTGTTCATCAGACCAAGGAAATTCAACTTGGGGGGGCTCTATGTAAAAGAAATATTGGGGTAAGGGGCAAATATAAATGAAAAACATATTAGCTTTTAGAATTTTCAGGGAGGTTTTCAAAAATTTTAACTTTTCTCTTGTATGGGTGGGGGCTTCAGCCCCCAGGCCATAGTACCTAGGTCCGCCCCTGTGAGCCAGTCCAAGCTGGGTTGAGGCATATCCATGCTGAGCCCAAGCCCAAGACGGGCCAAAAGTGCCTAGCCCAAGCCTACTCATTAGTCAATCGGGCTAGGATTTCTATCACTTTTTTTTTTTTTTGGCTATCTAATTGATAGTTTGGGCCAGGCCATGTGGGGTGGGACTCATCCTTATCAACTCGTCATTCTTGATGGTTACTTGCTTCAGTTGTCTATAGGCAGAGCACATCCTTATGGACCTATCCTTCTTCTTCACAAATAGAACCATAGCTCCCTATGGTGAAACACTAGGTTTGATGAAATCGAACTAGGTCATGAGGAGTGAAATTGGTGTGTAAATAAAGTCATTTTCCCTCACTCCTATGAGCTCTATATTTGTTATCAAGACCATTCACTTTATTTATTGAACTAATAAATCTTTAAAAACTTTAGTTTTCAAAAAAATAATAAGAATTTATGAATAACATCCCAAGAATTCAACCAATAACGAGAAAGAGAAATCCTCAGTGGGAAATTAGGTTGAAGGAAGACTCATCGGATAGTTTGTTACTTACATGTCTTTAATTGGATCTACATAAATGTATGATTGATTTGAATAATATGACATAAATCTGAAATTAAACATGCACTTGTCTTGATCCCGATCGCCTAATCTAAACGGTGACCTTTAATTAGGGATTACTACACTCCACTACGACCTTTTTACGTGATCTCGATAAAGCAATCAATGTATTAATGTAAAGAGGAGCTGTAACTATATGTATAGAACTTAGATTCCTATTAGCATAGAAAACTCTTTTAGGTTAACAACTTTTTTTAAATACCAAAGATATTTCTATAAGGAGACTTACAAATGTAGTAGTTCTATTGGATAAAGTTTATCTAAAGTGGAAGACCCGCATGGGCATGTGGTCATTGGGCCACACTAAAGCCCGATGATTCTAACATCATCTACAATATCAAATTTAAGAGAAAAAAAAATAGAATTTGTAATATCTAGTGGAAGACTTAGAAGTCAACAAGCTATAGAAAACTTTTGGAGTCAAGTTTTTGATGCTATCATCCAAAAGTTTTTTATGCAATCAGATAGACAAAGAGTCTAGTTTATTATTTTTCTTTTTCTTTTTTTTGAAGAGTTTTTTTTTTTTTTGAAGAGTTTTTTTTTTTTTTTTTTGAAGAGTTTTTTTTTTTTCTTCTTCTCAGGAATCTTGTTGCTTTGATCTGGGAAGTGAATGACCAGGATTTAGGATAGAGACGGGACGCCCTTGCCTGGGTTGTCTTGTCATTCGCAATCAAAAAAGGGCAAAAAAAAAAAAAAATTGGCCAGGTCGGGTCCCAAGTCTCCTCATTCCTCAAGTCTTTTTGAAAAGAAAAAAAAAAGTAGTCTCCTCAAGTCTCATTCATTAGTAATATCTGTTTTCATGATAGGCAGAACTGGAGTCCAGCGCTGGTGCATCATAGTATGGTGTAGCACCATTTTTCATGCATAGTGGGGCCTAATCTTTTCATATTGGAAGTCATTCATCACCTCTAATACACCCATTATATTCATCGTGCCTAAATTTTTAAAGAAAATTTCGATGGGCCAACCTCTAGATTGATATCTCTCTCTCCCTTCCGCTCTCTTTCGTGCCCACTACCCCACTAGTGGTGCTGCCGGAGGGGGTAGTGGTGGCTAGGGTGGGTGACGGGGTGACGGTAGAAAGAAGTCGGGCGAGGTATAGAATTTGATAGGCGTCCATTTAGGTAATTTACCACATGGGTATATTAATCATGAAATATTACATTGTGAGGAAAGAAGAATTCAGTGTGCCTTTAGCAGGTTTCTATTGAGAAAGAGGGTTAAATTAAATGAGATGAGGTGTCATACCATTATTACAGAGTAAGAGGGTTAAATTAAATGAGATGAGGTGTCATACCATTATTGCATAGTACCTAGCGTTGCATCATACTATTGTGCTGACGCTGCACCATAGTATTTGGAAGAGCCATCTCGAGTCACAATTTCTTTTTTACTTACCCTAGCATGAAAGCCCTTACGATGCGGGGTCAAATATGAAATATCATACGAATGTGCATGTAACATTAACCATAGGAGAAGCTAGGATTTAATATTGGTAAAAAGCTTAATCAAAATAAAATACAGCAGAAAAAACTCTCAATTTCTTGTAATGCAATCACTTGATTGTAAATTATATAAATATGACCCAAAATATCATTTGGCCAGATCAAAGGGTTGCTCCTTTTGCAAAATTTGATGGATAGGGGCAGTAGCTGGCAACAATCACCCAAAATTTTGTATTTTGAGTAATTGAATTAATAACTTTTAAGGGTATTGTGCAGTGAGGGCCCCACCAATTATTGTATATGGAGGAAGGATCAAGGAAGCCAGTGAATAAAAACAAAAAACAGCTTATGCCCCTTTTCCATTATTATTATTATTAGTTTTTTTGCTTCTATAAATGCCCACCGGCTCTCCCTACAACTCATCACATCATCAGGTCTTGCTTGAAATCAATCGATCTAAGAGCACTACCGAATATGGATTACGTCTCCCTCCCTTCCACTAAAACCTCATGTTGTCTCCTCTCACTTCTTGCCTTTTCACTGCAACTACTAATGCTCTTCCAAACCTCTCTCTCATTTTCCTCTATTGGCAGTCACAACACTTCGTCACAGTGCCTTCATGATGAGAAAGTAGTGTTGCTTCAACTCAAGCTTGGGTTTTTTATAGACCGCGGGGAGTATAATTCCTCTTCAAAGCTTGATTCTTGGAATCAAGCCACTGATTGTTGCTATTGGGATGGCATCACATGCGAAGAGGGCACAGGCCACGTGATTGGACTTGATCTCTATGAAAGTTGGATTGAAGGTCAAATAGACTCTAGCCTCTTCAATCTTCGCAGCATCCAAAAGCTCGACCTTTCTTGGAACAATTTCTATCCTCACCCAATACCATCTGGGCTAAGCCACCTCACCAATTTGACCCATTTGAGCCTCTCATCATCACATTTCACTGGCCAAATCCCATGGGAAATATCAAGATTGACCAAGCTTGTTTCCTTGGATCTCTCTTCAAACAGCCTAAAGCTCAAAAGCCCAAACCTTACAACACTCATTGGAAACTTATCCAACATCCAAGTACTCTTTCTTGACGAGGTAGACATCTCGGAGGAGCATGGTGGCAAGTGGGCCCAAGCAATACCCATCGCAATGCCCAAACTTCAAAGGTTGAGCTTACGTGGTTGTGGTCTTCAAGGACCTATCGATCCCTCTCTTTTTCAAATTCCTGATCTATCTCAACTCTTATTGGATGGAAACAATCTCTCCTCCATTGTTGTACGTGAATTCCCAGGTGACTCCTCTGCTTTGACATCTCTCACCCTTCGCGACTGTGGTTTGTATGGAAAACTTCCTTCTTCAATTGCAAATCTTACCCATCTTGAGTATCTAGATCTTTCATCAAACAACTTTATCGGAACAGTTCCCTCGTCATATGGAGACAAGCTCAAACATCTCATTTTTCTCGATTTAGCTGATAATTCACTCGAGGGTTCTATTCCATTCTCTTTGTTTTCACACCCGTCTTTGATAACTTTGGTTCTCTATTACAACATGTTTAGTGGTTGGCTTCTTGACTTTCATAATGTATCAACTTCCGTGTTGGAAAACATCTACTTGGGCCACAACAAATTGCATGGGCCAATTCCAAGGCCAGTCTTTGAGCTTACACATTTAAAGTTTCTTTCACTCTCTAAAAACAGCTTTACGGGCATTATAGAACTTCAAATGTTTCATAACCTGAAGAACCTCTCAACTCTTGATCTTTCAGACAACGGATTGTCCTTCATCAACAACAACAGTGATGCTCATGTATTCTCCTCATTACAAATTCGGTCTTTGAGACTACGTTTGTGCAACATTGGTGAGTTCCCAAAAATCCTTCAAAATCTTACCCATCTGGATGCTCTAGATCTTTCAAAGAACAAAATCCAGGGTGAAATACCCACTTGGATATGGAAGGTGGGAAATGGGAATCTACAACTACTTAATCTCTCTAACAACTTTTTGAAGAGTTTTGAAAGTCCGATGCCTGACTTTTCATCAAGTCGTTTACAGATTGTTGATCTTAATTCCAATAGATTACATGGGTCGCTCCCAGTCATGCCACCTCAAATCTACTTCGCAGACTACTCAAACAATAACTTCTCATTTATTATGCCATCTAACTTAAGTTTCACTTCAATCAATTTCTTTTTTATTTCAGGTAATAACATAAGCGGAGTAATCCCTTCATCAATTTGTAAAGCACACTCACTTGAAGTCCTTGATCTGTCAAATAACCACTTTAGCGGAAACATTCCAACTTGTCTTGGTGAAATTGGCAATTCCCTCAAAATATTGAATTTGCGAAGAAATTCTTTTACAGGCACTGTACCTGACTCATTTAAAAAAGAATGTTGTTTGAGGACGCTTGATCTTAATAGCAACCAATTAGAAGGGCCAATACCGAGATCATTAGCCAATTGCAAGACACTGGAGGTCTTAAACCTTGGAAAGAATCATCTAAATGATACCTTCCCATTTTGGTTAGAAAATCTATCCAACTTGAGCATTTTGATCTTGCGGTCCAACAAGTTTCACGGCCCGATTGCCTATTCTCATACCGAAAAACCCTTGTTCCCAATTTTGCAGATCTTTGACATTTCTTCCAATTATTTTATAGGCAATGTTCCACCAAGCTTTTTTCTGAATTGGAAATTGATGGCGGGAGAAGGTGATTCAAATGACAAAATTCTCAGATACCACATGAATTTTGACATTGGTGAAAGTTACTATCAAGACTCAGTGACTGTGAGGACGAAAGGGCTTGATCTAAATGTGGTTAAGATCAACACTGACTTGACTTTATTGGATCTATCAAATAATAGATTTGTGGGAGAGATTTCAAGATCAATATACAATCTCAAGTTACTCCGTTGGCTCAATTTCTCACACAATGATTTCAATGGCACCATATCAGCTTCATTTGAAAATTTAACACAGCTTGAGTCGTTAGATCTTTCAAGAAATAATTTATCGGGGGAGATCCCTTGGCAACTGACAAAGCTTACATTTCTTGAAGTCTTGAACCTCTCTGAAAATCACCTCTCTGGAAGCATCCCTCAAAGCCAACAATTCCTCACATTTACCAACAGTTCTTTCACAGGGAACATTGGTTTATGTGGACCACCATTATCAACAAAATGTAGAGATACCGAGGCTACACCACCATCAACCATCAACAATTTTGGCTTGGATGGGGAGAGAGCGATTGATTGGAAATTTGCGTGGATAGGATTTGGAGTTGGATTTGGATTTGGAATTGGAATAGTCTTTTGGGCTATAGCACTTTGAAGAAAAGGAAGGAGAAAATACATACGACTCATTGACGGAATGTTGCTCTTGATTTTCTTTTTCTTTTTTTTCTTTCTGATGAGTGCATTATTTGTGTATTGACATCAATGGCAAGATTTTCAATGAAGGAGAAAGCATGAAAGAAAATAAAGGCATGTCACAGTAGAGAGAAGTGATGGAGTCAATTCATAAATAGTCTTGTCTTTTTTTTTTTTTTTTGTTTTGTTTTGAAGCAATAGTCTTGTCTTTTGCTATCTACTAGAAGTTGTGGCATATGTACAATATCATGTAAGAAGAATTAATAGAATTAATAATTTTATTTGGACTACAAGACAAGTACAATCTCTCCAACTTAATTCTTTCAACATGATTTTTTCCATTTCTTTTTTTTTTCTCCTTCTTCAATTTTTCTTTTTCTTTTTTGAGTGGAAAAATTCTAATTGCGGTTTTCTTCCCATAGAAGGTAGTAGTGTTTCCGGTCAATTAAAGTGGAGTTTTTGTTGTCAGCACTGAAGATTTAAAAGTAGCTTATATCATTTATGGTTATGCATGTCGTGGTTAAAAGCATCAGTATATTTATCTAAATAAACTATAATTAAGTATTTGGATGAAAAATACCAACTAATGCCATGCACAATGAAATATTTGCTCTTTACAAACTCAGATTAACTTCCTAACAAACTCTGAAGTTTAAGGAGCCATTCAAAGCAATGGAATTGCCATTGCCATTTGCTTGATCCTTTTCTTTTTTCACATTTCAAAAAAAGAAAAAAAGAAAAAAGAAAGAAATAGTAGGATTGATCAAAAAATTAAATGAACCCAAAGGATTTAAATAAAGTGAGGGGTCTAATTGTCAAATCACCCCTGAAATCTGATTTATGGCAACTGTCATTTGGAACAATTTGAGGAACAGTTCAGATTTAGTCAATTTTGGATTGGGAAGTAATTGGACCAACTAAAGCTACTCGCTGGTTACCCCATGGGGAGAAATGTTTCAATGCAACTCTTAGAAAACAGAACTCCCATACAAACAGCAGTTTGCATGAAAGGTCATCTATCAAATTTAAATTCTTTAGCTTTAAAAAAGAGAGTTTAAAGAGTAGATCATGTGAGACTTGGAAAATTAATATCTTTCAGATGAAGAAGAAAAGAAGAGATGAAGGTTAAAGAGACCACATTGTCAAAGACTCCTTTGGCCACGTTGGATACAGATAAAAAGAGTCCTTTTTTTTTTTTTTTTAAATAGCATGCCTTGGGTTTATTTCGGATAAAAGCCTTGTGGCCATATAGATCTCTAAGATCGGATGTTTCGATTGTCAAGATTTCCTCATCCAACATAATCTATTGGACTATTTTACCAAAAAGACACAAAATCTATTGGATCGATTGGAGTAGGTAGAAACCTAACATAATCTCTTCAAGTCTCTATTGCCAAGGCATCTAACATAATCTATTATCGGATGTCTCTATTGTCCAGATCTCGCCATCTAACATAATCTATTGGATCGATTGGAGTGGGTAAATACCTAAAACTCCTCTCCAATTCAAAATGGGGTCAAAATTGAACATGAGAAACATCCATGTCTTTTTCAGCGTCGGTCAGGCCAAACTGAACCTAGAGATTCTCACGAGTCAAGCATTAATGGGCTGGATTTGAGCTGTGTTTTTATGCTCGAGCACTACATTCAGCCTAACTTTATGGTCAAATAATCACACAGCCCATCTTGGCCTATGTATGCTTAATGTCCTGATGCAGCCAAAAATATTTAGCGAAAAATGATATATAAAAATTTCGTAAATGTACTGGACTTGGTTTGGGACCTAAATGTGAGCCCAATCGCCTGGGTTGATCTATTGGACAGGACAAAGCAACCCAACCTTGCCCAAGAACGCAATTAACAAACCCCATCAAAGACACGAAAACACTGCTAAACCATGAGCTGCTAGAAGCTCCCACATGTTCTACGTCAAATGAAATAATATATTGCATGATGTATTACCAAAATAAATTTACAACATCCGCCCTGATCTGGAAGGTGGGCTGTGTTTGCGTGACATTGATGAGCTCAATGAAGCTTGTCTTTTGAAGCTCAGCTTGGTCTCATTATCTTCGTCATGGGCTCAATGGTTCAAAGCAAGATGCTGTAAAGGGTGTTCTCCTTGGCATCCAGCATCATATCTGTCTGGCTCCTGCATATGGAAGCGGATCTAGAAATTATCTGATTTCATATTTCAAAATAGCCATTGGCAGATGGGTGATGGAAATAGCATTAGTTTGTGGTTTGACAAATGGCAATCAGTTCTCTCTAGCCCAGAAGTTTCGGCAGTTTTCCTTCTCCCGGACAGACACTGTTCATGATCTCTCCAACAACAATTAGTGATCATTCCTAGTTACCTTCCCCATCAGCTGGTTTCTGTGGTTTCAAACATTCAAGGCAGCTCCTTATCTTTCGAGCAATACATCCTGCTTTGGTCTAATTGGAGCTTCTAGAGATCTGCGTGGGATTCAATAGATGGATCATCTATTGAATACATGCTTGGTAACCGTGATGGATCCTCATCATCATTATCATTAAAGCATTGTCCAAATTTTGTTTGGCCAACTATGTGAAATTTGTTTCTCAATTCAGATCTATTCGAAGCCAATCCTTAGATAAGTAACACATCTTCAAATCCACATTAATATTTGTAAATATGAACATTCGGACCCTTCTAACATATTCTCAACTTAGCAAATAAGAAGCCACTGTACCTGGAAAGGGGCGGTGCCTAAAAGAAGATTAGGACCTCATCTTGAATATTATATCCACACAAGTTCAAGCATGCATGCAAGTATGCCTAAACCTCTTCCTACTGTTCATTTTTTATTTTTATTGTTATTTTTATTTTTTATGTATCATTTACTTTAAGATCCAGCCATGATAAACACGACACACTAAGCTCATGGCCAACCGAAGAACTTTTCTCAGGAGACATTTTCTTTTGGAAAGATTTCCTAGGTGACTTCAGCAACCATTTTGGCTTCCTTCATATTAACAAATTATTATAAATAAATAAATAAAAACTGATTTAGTCATATACAATAAGTAAAAAAAAATCTAAAAAATCTATTTAAACTCTTCAAAACAACTTTGTGTTGCAACCTGCTTCAAAACAGAGCCATAGTTTAGTTGGGTATTTTTTTTTTTTTTTCTTTTTGGGCTTTTTTTTTTTTTTTTGTGGGGGGGTGGGTTGGTTGGTTTTGAGGCTCCGCCTCTTGAGAAACCCTAGTCAACCCTAGGTTGCCCTGTTTGATAGGTAATTAGCATGGGTACATAGTTGAGTTATCTCTCATTTCTTAAGCCTAGTTTATAGGATTAGGGCCTTTTTAAGATTAGTAGAACCATTAGGGGTCTAGTTGAACACCCTAGAATTAGTTAGTTACAGGTCTTTAGTTGTAAATCCCAAATTATAGAAGGGCTCTTCCCTTATAGAATTGTGCAACAAACATTTAGTGACAAATTTGCCCAAAGCCTTATCCATTAGCCTAATAAATAAAGGAGGGTACTCTAGTCATTCAACCCCAAACCCTTTCCCTCCAAAATGGAAACCCAAATGCCCCAGGTGCCCCTAGGTTCCTTCATTAGCCAAACCATTATGCAAGGGCATTTTGACAAATGATCCAAATACCCTCATCCTCATCCTTAGCCACATAACTAAAGGAGGGCATCTTAATCTTTTGGCCAAACCAAAGTCTATATAATGAAAACCCACTCCCATCCAACGAGAATTCCATCTCTCCCTCTCTCATCTCATTTTCCATCCTCTCCTCTCTTCTCATTTCAACTCCTCTCTAAGAATTTCTTCTTCCTCATCAAGAATTAGGGTTTCCATCTAGATCTAGAGCTTCTCCTCAAGATAAAAGAGGAATTCACCAAGGTCCAGCCACCTCCAAGTTAGAGGATCTCTATTATCTCCTAGATCTTCCTTCCCTCTCCAACCTAAGGTAACTTTCATCTCCTCTCTCCAATTCTATGTAAATCTACATATTCCTATAGAATTCCCTTTTCTAATGCACTTTCTCTTTGGGAAATGGGTGTAGGATGTGAGGCCCCACCCCTTGTGGACCCTCACTTTTGTTTGATTTGTGTTAATTATAGTATATTATCTAATTATACTAATTAGTAGGGGTTAGTAAGGGTAGTATAGTATTTTCCTAGGATTTTAGCCTATTTTTTAGGAATTAGTCAATCTTTGAATTTGCTAGAACCTATAGGGTCTTTATTAGACTTTTATAGGTTTGTTAGTCAAATTTTAGCCTATCTTTTAGGAATTAGTCAATTTTTGTATTTGCTAGAACCTATAGGGTGTTTATTAGACCTTTATAGGTTTGTTAGTTAGTTAACCTTTAGAGGTTAGTTAGTTAGTTAGAGGCCCTTGTTAGTAATTAAAGACATTAGGAGGGGTTTCTACATGAGGATTTGCAAACTACACCTACAAAGACCAAATAGCCCATGTACTTATCCTAAACTTCAATGGAAACCAAAAGGGCAATTAGGACATTTTCTTTTCATCACAAACTATACATGAGAGAGCTCTCCCTCCCTCATTTCGAACAAGCCTTCATCTCATTTCCCTCTCTTTCTCTCTTCCTTCCCTTATTTCCCTCCAATTCCCTCATTTCCCTCCAAGATTTCCCTCCCTTTCTCTCTCAAAAACCCTAGATCTAAGGTTCCTAGCTAGAAGAAGGAGATCCCTACAAGCTACAACACTTATCTCTCTAGAAGAATACCTTCATCTCCTTGATCTCTTATCTCTCTCTAGAACAAGGTAATTCCCTCTCTCTAACTCAATTTCCATAGAATACTCTCTTTCTCTCTCTAGATTTCCATTCCTTATTGCAATTCTCTTGTGGATCTAGGATTAGGAGCTATAGATCTCTCTAGATCTGTAATTTTGGGTTGATCGAGAGCTTGGAGACCTTAGAAGCTTGTTTTCTCTATTGGAGCTTAGTTTTCTCTATTTCTTGCCATTTTCATTGCATTTGGAGAAGAGGCAAGTACAATATACCTATTTAGCATAGAATGCATGTTTTCCTTCATTTGATTCTACAATTTCAATTCTATGTGTGTTTGATTGCTTAGATCTACCTTTTGAGCCTGTTTTCATTGATTTTTTGCCATTGATGGATAAGATCTCTCATTTGGAAGATCAATGGCCTAATTAATGATAGACTTGTGATGGATGGAGTGTTTTTTTATGTTTGCTTATGATTCCATGATGAATGGACAACATTAGATGTGATTTTGATGGAAATTGGAATGAAATGAGGAAAGCGCAGAAATCTGGAAATTTGAAATTCTTGTGTACCCGGTCGACATCCTGGGTATGATGTCGACGAGATACAAAGGAGATTCAAGAAATAATTAGGAGCTAGATTTTCTCTTAGTCACGGGAAATCCAGTGTGCCCGGTCAACATCCAAGCCATGATGTCAACTGGACACTGCAGAGTTTCTGAGACCAGTGTTCTGCCTGCCAGGTGGTTGTCCAAAAATTCATGTGTACCCGGTCGACATCTTGGCCATGATTTCGACCAGACACACTGCACCGGATGTTGACCTAGGAGTCATAATCCTAACCTTCCCAGTGTACTCGGTCGACCTCCCTTAGGGGATGTTGACCGGATACACTACAGTTTAAGGTCGACCGACCACCCTTTGATTCGACTCTAAGGTCGAAGATGCCCGTAGCATAATATCCCGCGATGGCCAACTCGTGTGAATGTGTCACATTGTTATATGGTGAGTTAGATCCTTTACTTTCATATTGATCCTTGTTTATTGTATCATGTGTGATTGCCTGGCATTGTACCTTTGTACTCTTAGGATCTTATTATCGTCTCTATTCTCTTTGATGCATACATCCTATGGTACTTATATATTGTGCATTGCCAAATCTTTGGATCTGACCCATCATTTGGTGCTTACGAATTATCCCCAACCCTGAGGGCAACGCGCTCAATGAGGCGCCTATAGCCAGAGATTACGGATGGGGACCGGCCGATCAAGAGGTCAAGCTGGAGATTGGAGAGCCAGCACAGGGGGACTGATTGATTTCTATTTTTGGGTTTTGAGTGTCAATTGTGTGAGCAGGATGGGATCTATTTATATGATTTGTACACATTATATTCTTACTTTGAGATTAGTTAGACTGATGCCTTGCTACACTTGCTCATGATGGATTTGATACCTTTACAGCTTCCGCACTTTATTGTTATTGCTTCCATTATTTTCTCTATGCTTCCGCAGTTAACTATTGATTATATAATTTGGTAAAAAGTTCTAAATTGGACCTCACTGTGGACCTACGACCTTGAAAGTTCTCGAGTTTTCAGAAAAGTAATGCGCCAATTACGGGTACCTTAGCGGTAAACTCGGTATTCTAAATTGGGACATTATATTTTTATGGTATCAAAGCAAGCAAATCTCTAGAAAATAAAACACACTAGAAACTTTAGGACGTGGTGATGATTTTGTGTTGGGATATGTGTAAGGACATTGGATCGGGTAGACTTAGTGTAATCCTAAATGTTGGACTCAAACTGACTCAAGTTATTTTCTCTTGACAGATGTCAGGGGAGAAGGCACCACCGAGCGTACCACCGGTCGGCAGGCAACCCGACTTAGAGCAGCGAATCCAGTGCTTTCTCCAGGCTTTCCTTGTATCTCATGAGACCCAAGCTTCAGCTCATCAGCAACAATTTGAGAGCTTTGCGTAGTTTCTGACCTAGGTCATGGAGGTTATAGAGAGAGTTGCTCAGCCAACTCAGGCAGTTGAGCCCATTCGGGAGAGGGGCCCGAACAAGATTTTCGAGAAGTTCCTCAAGAGAGGACCGTCAGAGTTCTTCGGCATGGAGGATCCCTTAGTTGCAGATGACTGGATCTTGTGGATGAATAAGATCTTCAGGGCCTTCGTGTGCTCAGGCTAGCAGAGGGTGCAGCTGGCAACCTATATTCTCATCAACAGCTGCCATCTAATATTAAAAAGAAAAAAGGAAATAGATTTAGATTCTCACATAACAAGATGGAAACAGAAAACAAACTTCCATTGTTGCATAGTGGAAGTCTCATTCACCAGTATAATGATGATGAATTCTTGAATATTTACTTCTAATGTACTTTATGAAAATAAACAACCCCTAGATTGAGGACATTGAAATGCAAAAGTGATGAATCAATAGTTCTCAAAACAATGATGTGAATGCCAAGTAAGAGAAATCACAACAGTCCAAAGTGTTCAGAGATTTAAGCAGTGTAGTAGTACAAACACTTCATTTAAAAAGGAAAATTTTCATTTCGATTTTTGCATAATAAGAAAGAACATAAAATTAACTGTATGGACCTTAGGGGCTACTAATGAAAGAGATTGCCATTCATAAGTTATGATAAATTCTGATGATGCCAAAAAATGGTTTTCGGGCACCACCGGTCAAGTGATAAGTAATTAATGAGAAAATTAATGGGGAGAGAGAGAGAGTTTATAGTGGTTCGGTCAGTGAGACCTACGTCCACTTCAATGGGTTACTTTATTGCTCCGGGGAAGGGATTACAAAGTAGAAGAGTACAATGATAGTGTGAAGAAATTGGAGGAGAGTCGCTTCTTTGATAGGACTCTCCCTTTATACACTTCCCCCAACGGGTGGGGAGATTCTCCAGCGATCTCCAGCGAGGTACGCTCCATTCTGGTGGAGTCTTCCCAACCGTCCTCAACAGACGAGCAGGTAAGATTTCTTCCGTAGGACTTGGTGAAAGCCGTTTAAAGGAACGACTCATTGACTCCGTCCTTCGGTGGATCCGGACCCGACCCTTAATGGGTAGGTGATGACCCGGGCTCAACGTGGACTCGGGTTACTTGGGCCTGACCCGTCATTGTGGACTGAGTCATTTGGGCTTGACCCATCATTTGCCCCTCAATGCCTCACGTCAAAGGAAACTTTGAAAGTGAGGCATTTTGAACATCAGGCCCCTTTTTTTTCTTTTTCTTTTTTTATTTATGCCGAACATTTGTAGCTTTCCTAGACACTGTCCGTCTCCGCCGTTCCCCTTTTAATACATGCACTTCGCAGAAGGGGTCCGGGGGTGTCCCCCGACGGTGGTCGAGCTGGGCGCCCAGCCTGGGCGAGGAGCATGGAGGAGATGGGCGCCCAGGGTGTTGCTGGGCGCCCAGCTTGGGCGAGGAGCATGGAGGAGATGGGCGCCCAGTTTGGGCGAGGAGCATGGAGGAGATGGGCGCCCAGGGTGCTGCTGGGCGCGCGTGCGGGCGCGGGCGAGAGCTCATGTGCGAGTGCGGGTGCTGGGCGCCTAGGCGAGGGCGTGGGCGCGGGTGAGTGCGGGTGCTGGGCGCCCAGGCGAGGGCGCCCAGGCTGCTGCTGGGCGCGCGTGCTGGCGCAGGCGAGGGGCGCTGGTGCTGGGCGCCTGCCTGTTGCTAGTGTGCTGGGCGCCCAGGCTGATGCTGGCTGGCTGGGGCGCCCCCTGGGCGCGGGCGAGGCTGCAACAAGCGATGGAAGGGGCACTTGCTGCTGCGCCTGTTCCTGCTGATGAGCCAATGTGGGCGAGCACGCGGGTGAGCAGGCTACTCTAAGTCCATCAGGCACCATGGGATGCTGATCCAGGGAGCAAAAGGAAAACTGTTTTGGGCGAGCAGACCGTGTCAGGTGCCCTTATAGGCGTTGTTCCAGCTGGTTTGGCTCATTTGGGCGGCCAGACAGTTGGGTACGCTAATTTAATGTAGTCCTCCGGGTTGCAGATGACCTGGTGAAAGAAGCAGACTGCTTGCGTGAGAGCAAAGACAGAGTCTGAAGATTGCTCGTGAGAGAGCTTGAGACTGTGCTTTTGGCGCCCCATGAAAGAGCCGCTAAGCTGAGGATTGGCTGCCTGTTTGAGAACAGTGCAGAGGTAGGCCAAGCTTCTTTGACGATCCGCGAGAGAGCCGCTAAGCTGGAGATAGGCTGCCTGTTTGAGAACAGTGCAGAGGTAGGCCAAGCTTTTTTGACGACCCGCGAGAGAGCCGCTAAGCTGGAGATAGGCTGCCTGTTTGAGAACAATGCAGAGGTAGGCCAAGCTTTTTTGACGACCCGCGAGAGAGCCGCTAAGCTGGAGATAGGCTGCCTGTTTGAGAACAGTGCAGAGGTAGGCCAAGCTTTTTTGACGACCCGCGAGAGAGCCGCTAAGCTGGAGATAGGCTGCCTGTTTAAAAACAGTGCAGAGGCAGGTCACGCTTTTTTGGGCGACCCACGAGAGAGCCGTTAAGCTAGAGATATGCTGCCTGTTTGAGAACAGTGCAGAGGCAGGTCAAGCTTTTTGGCGATCCACGAGAGAGCCGCTAAGCTGGATATACAGGCTGCCTGTTTGAGAACAGTGCAGAGGCCAAGCTTTTTGGAGACCCGTGAGAGAGCCGCTAAGCTGGAGATAGGCTGCCTGTTTGAGAACAGTGCAGAGGTAGGCCAAGCTTTTTTGGCGACCCGCGAGAGAGCCGCTAAGCTGGAGATAGGCTGCCTGTTTGAGAACAGTGCAGAGGTAGGCCAAGCTTTTTGGCGACCCATGAGAGAGCCGCTAAGCTGGAGATAGGCTGCCTGTTTGAGAACAGTGCAGAGGCAGGTCACGCTTTTTTGGGCGACCCACGAGATGATTCACCTCGCCTAGACCTGTTGATTTCCTCAGCGTTCATATATTTTTGAGCTTTTGCCAATAGTTCTGGCATGCTCTTTGGTGGTCGCTTCATTACTGAAAAGAGGAAACTGGATGAACGGAGGCCTCCCAGAAAGGCAGTCATGGTGACTTTGTCATTGGGCTCCTCGATTTGGAGGACCTCCTCGTTAAAACGAGTGAGGTAACTCCTCAGACTCTCATCCCGATCCTGCTTTATGCTGAGTAGGTGTGCGGCAGGCTTCTGGTGGAGGCGCCTACCGATAAAGTGTGAGACGAAAGATCTGCTCAACTCTCCAAAGGTGGCTATGGATGCTTGGGGGAGATTGGCAAACCACTGCCGAGCGGAACCATTCAATGTAGTTGGGAATGCCCTGCACATTATCTCGTCAGGGATATTATGCAGCTGCATTTTTGTTCTGTACGTCTCCAGATGGTCTAGTGGATCCTTCGTTCCATCGAAGGTCTCCACGGATGGCATCTTGAACTTTCGAGGGAGTGGGTAGTTCACCACGTCAGGTTTGAACGGCGAATCCGTTCGCCCAACCAGATAATCTACCGTCTCCGGTGCCTTCGCCTTTATGGCGTTGAAGACATTGCCAATCTGATTTTGCATCTCTTTGATCTTCTCGTCCCAAAGGTTGGGAGCTTCTCTGGATTGACCTTGGAATTGGCTCTCGTCTTCCAGGCTGTAATTTCCACTTCCCTCCTCCTGGAAATCAGGTTCCTCATGATTGGAAGCAGAGGGAGGAGGTGGAAGTCCACCGCGATTCGACCCGCCCGTGACTTCTCCCGGGGGAGGAGGTACGTCGAGATGAGCACGGCCTTCAGGATCGACCAGTAGTCTTCCGTGCGGGACGACAGGCGGAGCTCCATCAGATATCCCCTGGGCGTGGGCACCATAATGACGGGCGCCCGGGGCACCATGAGGATGGGCGCCCAGACCCGCCCTGGGCGCCCAGAGGTAGTCCTCGACCCTCGGCGCCCAGGGGTTGGGCGCCCAGGTGAGGGTGGCGTCGGTTGGCTCCTCGGCCTCGGGCACCGTGTGGACGCGCGCCCAGGTGAGGTGCCCCTCTGCGTGGAGCAACCGGTTGCTCTGAGGGCGGTACTTCATGTGGCCCTACACCTAGTGCTCCTCCCTGCCCCGTCAGCATGAGCTGTAATATTTGCTGGTTCTGAGTCACCAGCTGCTGCATGGTCTCCAGCATCTGTTGATGTGAGGGAGCGGGAGCATTCGGTGCAGGGTTGGTCAGTGGAGGATTACCCTCGCCTTCCCGCGAAGGATTACCATCTTGTCGCCTTGTTGACTTGGTGATCGGCATAGTTTTGAAAAAAGGGAATCTTATCGTTCCCACAGACGGCGCCAAATTGATGATGCCAAAAAATAGTTTTCGGGCACCACCGGTCAAGTGATAAGTAATTAATGAGAAAATTAATGGGGAGAGAGAGAGAGTTTATAGTGGTTCGTTCAGTGAGACCTACGTCCACTTCAATGGGTTACTTTATTGCTCCGGGGAAGGGATTACAAAGTAGAAGAGTACAATGATAGTGTGAAGAAATTGGAGGAGAGTCGCTTCTTTGATAGGACTCTCCCTTTATACACTTCCCCCAACGGGTGGGGAGATTCTCCAGCGATCTCCAGCGAGGTACGCTCCATTCTGGTGGAGTCTTCCGAACCGTCCTCAACAGACGAGCAGGTAAGATTTCTTCCGTAGGACTTGGTGAAAGCCGTTTAAAGGAACGACTCATTGACTCCGTCCTTCGGTGGATCCGGACCCGACCCTTAATGGGTAGGTGATGACCCGGGCTCATCGTGGACTCGGGTTACTTGGGCCAAACCCGTCATTGTGGACTGAGTCATTTGGGCTTGACCCATCAAATTCTAAGTTGAATGTTCTCTAAATATAAGAGATTATTGGGTATACTTCTCAGTGCTATAGCTATCACAGATTGTAGGGTATTGGTTTCAAAGAAAAATTTCACAAATTAAAGAGTAGACACATTTGAACCACAATTGCCATTTTTGGCACAAACATAACTTTCTCTTTTTTTTTGGTGAACTCAAAGCCAAATGAAGCAGCCATTGTGGGTCTTACAGTAATGGTCACAACATACTACAACCTCACATAGGCAAGCATCTAACACAAAGTATGATAAAAAAAAAAAACTGTTGCAATAAATAGTAGGATATCATCAGAATTCAGATACTAAAAAGGGTTGTGATGTAATAAAAAATGAAAATGAAATAAATGGGAACTAACAGCCTCAGAAACAATAGGCAAAAGGGCAATATGAAAAGCAAGCATAGATAATGCTATAAGTGTTCATAAAAAAATACATGGGATTTAACTAAAGTGACTGATTTGGCCTTGTGAGGTTCATCTAATTTTGCATCCATAAGTGAACAAAAAGCCACTGATGCCAACAACCAAAATTTGTTATCAAGTGAGAGACGCTTTTGGTTCAAGTTTAGCTTTATTCTATGATGAGCATTTTGAATTTTGATAAGCATTTGTCATAAGAAAATCTACTAGGTGAAGACCCTGAAAAATCTGCATCTTATTGTAAACCGATGGAACATATATTTTTTCTTTTACAAAATTGGAAACCATTTGATTTTTATTACTCGTTAATGGACCATGAAAAAAGATTTGTTTAACAAACCATCAGAGGCTTTATGAGCTGGGTTAATTCGCATGATTTGATGTCATCACTTTGATGTTTTCCCTCTTTCCCTTAACCCACCATCTCTTAATTGGATAAGGATAAGGTTTTTATTATTATTTATATTCTAGGGCTTACACTCGGGCATAAAGAGGCTGATGATCTGAATTATAACGGCGAGGATCTCAAGATTGAAGAGAAGTGAATGTTGCAACTGAATTTGCAAGATGATCAATGGCAATATTTTCTCTCTACAATTTTCAGAAGAAAGAATGGTAATAGAATATTTTCTCTTTTCTTATGTTACATAAATAGAAGAAAGAATGGTTATAAAATATGTACTACCTATTTGGTTTAACACAAGTAAAATGTTTAAAGAGGAATTTACACTCAGGCCAAAACAGGGGGGGGAGAGGGAGGGAAATAAGTGGACTACGAACCGTAAGCTCTTGAAGTAATCTGAATTATAAGGGCAAGGATCTCAAGATTGAAGAGAAGTGAATGTTGCAACTGAATTTGCAAGGTGATCCATTTAAATATTTTTTTCTGAATGACTTGTTGAAAGTAATTTGGATCTGTATTTCCTTTAATAGTTGTACACTTATACATGTATGAAACATATTACTTTATACCAACAGGCTATTCTACAAGACTACAAGAGAATGCTAATGAATGCTGGATGCATGGTTTTGACAGGGCACCATCTGAATCAAACTAGTTATATGCATTGGAAGAGTACCCAACATGAAGGTTTTGGAATGCACCCCTTTGGACAGGTATCAACTACTAGTAACTGTTGTTTTACCAATAATTACTTTCTTTGAAAATGCTTTCTTATGATAAAAAGCATTTTAGTTCTGATACCATGTTTTACTTTGTTCAGTATAAATTATTTCCTGAGTCATAAAAATCTTGGAGAATGTATGCTCAAAGGAAATCTAGAAGCTTACTCCTGTGAGTGCAGAATCTACTTATCTAGAAGCTTACTCTTAAGTGGAGAATGCCTGGACCAAGTAGTGTATCTGGAAAGATCTTGAATCTTCGATCTGCTGCGACCATGCAGGTAGCGCACTGTGTTTTTAAGTCCTAACTGGTTCACTCTTTCTTGCCGAAAAGCATATTAAAATTATTAACCTAGTAGTATACTATTTATTAAGTCCTAACTGGTTCACTCTTTCTTGCTTATGAGACCAACTAGTGTACTATTTATGTCGTAAACGATTCGCTCGTTCTACTCAAAATCATATTATAATTATTAGTCAGTCAACTGTAACTAAAAGATTGCATGTAATCAGTGAATGCTGCATTTCTATTTCATGACTATTGAGGAATCTGCTTGTCATTCTGTACTGAAGAAGTATTTGGTGTAGGTCAGTCTTCACTCACTGAATCTGGCGATATGCCCCAAGTTGAGTCTCCTACAGACTGGAGCACCATACAAGTCAGTTTTGGTGTTGACCATACATGTCCGTTTTGGTGTTGAAGGGTTGTGTTCTTTCTCAAGCATCCATTTTTTGTCCTTGCCTGACGTCAGGTGAATTCTTTTTCCATCTTTCTTAGAGGTTATGGAATCATGAGCCTCAGCAGAGGTGCAGTTAGCTGAGGTGCAGGATTCTATTTGTGTTGGGCCCTCTGCAGGATCCATACATGTCAGTTGCACAAGTATGAAAACACCCACCCAACTACCACAACATTCAACATAAAAAATCAAATAAGCACCACAACATAGTGTTAAATAATTTGTCAATTATGTTCCATTTACTCTGAGTCAGAAGTGACTTCAGGTCTTTTACACAAGTAGAACAAAAAAAAAATAGAAATTGAACACAAGTGATGAACAAATAAACAAAATTTTTGTATAATTGATATTTAGGATGAATGATCGATTCTAGATGAGTGTAAATTAGGCTGAAGATGGCAAGGTTTCAGAATTTCTCTCTCTTGTAGACATATCTAACAATCCCTGACTGGAGCTACAAAATGTGAAGCAAATTATTAAAAAAAAAAAAAAACATCCTACCTTAAACTTGTTTCTTAGACAGCCGCACTTGGTTATCTTTCCTCTTATTTCCAATCCACCGATGCCTAGACTGAGTCCAGAGAAGACAGCTTGCATGACAAAACAGTTCCTAATTTTAGTGTAAAATTTTTTAGAAAGGAAATTACAGAAATACAACTAAGAGAAACAACAATATTACATCTTTATAAAGGGAAATTACAGAAATATATCCAACAGAAACATAAGTATTGCATTTTTAAAAAGGAAATTAAAGAAATAAAACCAACAGAAACAATAGTACTAAAATTAAAAAAAAGGGAATTATAGAAATATAACCAATAGAAATGAATACACTTGCCATGATTTACAAATTCAGATGGCTTGCTAGTGTTGCTTGCTCCATGGGATTTACAAATTCAGAGGGATTGTGTTGGGTGGCTGGTGGGGGAGGGGAGATAGGAGGGGGAGAGAGAGATGGTGATGGTGATTGTCACTATAGAGGATAGGGGAAGAGAGAAGAGAGAAAGAGAAGGACTGAGAATAAGAGAGGTGAGAGAGATGGAGGAAAAAAATGAGAAATATCAAGGGGCAAGGAGAAGAGAAAGAGAGATGAAAAGAAAAAACAAGAAGAAGAAAGAGGATGTGGGGGAAGGGGAAAGGAGAGAGGAGAGAAGGAAAAAAAACAACAAAAAAAGGGAAAAGCAAGAAAAGAAAAGAAGAGAAGAAGTATAGGGAGGATGAAATGGATCATTAGGCCTGTGGGAGAGAGAGGAGTTCCAAGGAGTGGTACAAAGAGAGGGAGAGAGAAATACAAAGGGAAAGAGAAGGGAGACGTACCAGGGGTTTCTGTAGCATTCTGGAGATGATCTGAACATACATCAAAAGGAGAGATCTCCAAGTCATCGTTATAATGAGTCGAGAACGCAGGAAAAAATTGGAAAGATTGTATTGTGCCCGCAATACTCTACCAAGAAAAAAAAAATGAAAAGGAATCGTTTTCAACTTTCTCATCCCCAAAAGTATACATTTTAATTTTATTATTATTATTTATTTATTTTTGTTTAAAAGTTGCTGCAAAGTTTGCATGTCAAGATCTATGCTTTCTATAATTTTAATACAAAATGTTGAGTACAAAATGTCACAGATAGTCGCTAGACATCTGATTGTAAGAAAGCTAACATCATGATTCTTTTCTTTTCTTCTTCTTTTTTTTCCCATTTTAAGGAGTGTAGTTTCCAATATAGTGCTTTAATGCAAGGAAAACTGGGAGAATATTCGATGATGATAACATGCAAGATACCATTACAGAGGACTCCATTATACAACCCTATTTAAATAAATATGTTGTTAGACCCCAACCCCGTTTAAATGTATTTAATACCTAATTAATCTTATTAGGTGTATAATATTTGTTTTGGATGATTTTATGTTGGATTAGTTGGATTAGTGGGATTTGATCCTAGTTAGGTAGAGTTATGACCTTTTAATAGTTTTATTTGTGTGTGTATTTCTAGTATGAGTGGGCCTTCATGTGCATTACATCAAGCATTTGCCCTACATCGTTTCCATGATTGAACCTAACTCAATTGGACCCAATTCATTTGAACCCAACTCAGCCCATTTCCAAACCAAGACAGCCCAAGCCCTTTTTCCCAAATCTTCCTAAACAACCTGGACTTGCATGCAATGGAACGAAAGTTCCATTCTATTAAACCCATTCCACCGTCCCTTACTTTCCTTCTTCATTCATTCCAGCCAAGAGCTTCTCCTTCTCTCCTCTTCTTCTTCTTCTCAAAGCATCAAAGGGGAGCTCATGCATGTGGGTGCTTTAGATTATATCTTCTTCAACATCATCTCTAGGTCCTACAAGCTCTCATTCATCTCTTCCAACTCACTACACAGTCCATTGGTAAGCCATCTTTCTCTCTTAATCCCTTCATCTTGCTTGAAATGGCAATTAGGATCGTTAAGAAGTCCAAGCACCTTCTTCTCTCTCATTATAGCTGTAATCATTGTAGAATCTCATCTCATACATCACCATCTTCTTTCTCTCCCTTCATTGGTAAGAAAGCCTCAAACTAATGCTTCATTCTGCTTATCTCCATGACTGTAGGAACCCAATTTCATTACATGCATAATGATTAGCTCTCATCTATTTATTAATCATTGTAGGAGTTTCTTATGAGCTAGTATTTTGGGGATTTTGGCCAAATTGAGTTTAAGAGAATGATTAGAGTGTAAAGCACCTAAAAAAGAGAATATTGAGCAATTTAGAGTTATGCATGTGATTGTTTCTTTGATTGAGTGATATTATTCCATTAAATGCTAATTCAGCCTTTTCCATTTGATTAGATTGTTAATGTAAAAATAGGTTCTTTTGTAACACAATGGAAATTAAAATGTATATCAGAATGGATAGATTGAATGGTGTTTGGAAGAGCATGGCGGCTCTCTTTCATGCAGGTATAACCTTTGGAAAGGCTTGTGAGAGAAAATGATGGAAATCAGTTGAAATAGGGCAAAACTCTGCCAAAAAGTTGTTCAAGACCTGAAGGCTCACTATAGTGAACCCAGGGTTCGCTCTAGCGAGACATGCTACTGGCTCGGATGGCCAAACGGCAAGGTATCTCGCTATAGCGAGATCTGGGCTCGCTATAGTGAGTTGGCTCAGTGGGCTGAGCAATGGCAACTTTGAACTACCATAACTTTTGATCCGTATGTCGGATTTTGGAGTTCTACATGATTGGAAAGTTCTTGGAACGTAGAAATCAATGGTCCACATATCTTCATGATCAAAGGTTGGCAGAGAAAGTGAAAATGTGGATCAATGAACTAGGACTATCTCTTTTGGGAAAAGAGACTTTAAACCTAGTTTGGACCCTAGATTGGAACCTAAGGACTAAACCCTTATAATCAATCCCTGAGGATGATTGTGGCAAAAGCACTAAACCAATAAGGTTCTTAGGGTGTGATAGGATTGACCTTGTCGGCCCCTAGACATGTAAACCCTAACCGATTAATTAGGTCAGATGGAATTGTAACACATGAGAAATCTTGGGCTAAGATCATCTCATGTGCCTATTCGTTCGTCTAGTACTTTACCATGGGTGTTGGTTTAGGGACTTAGGTGTACCACGCACACACACAAAGTGACACTAATAAAATGTAGCATTGGCATCAAATTACTTAAAACTACATCGAAATGGAAGGTTAAAGATGGCAGGTAATTAGATTAGGTTTGGCTAGTAAATCTCCTTGATTCTATTAATCGAATTGCATTTGCATATTGTTATTGACTTTATTATTGCCCTCTAATGTCTCAATAATTGCTTATATCCAGTATGCGTATTACTTCTCAAGTATTATTGCAAATGTCCTATAAATTTATCGTACATTGATGTGAATAGCGGACTGAGTAAATATGACCAGATTGATTGAAATGACTAGAATGAATTGAATGAATAGAATGGAACCGAAAAGATTCGAAATGAATTGAATGTAAAAGTCTTACTCAAGTCCTATTGATTGAATCAAATGAGTCGGCACTACTAAGCTTTGACCGGATGATACTCAATGGGGTTAAATCTAGGTTTAGAATTGAACGTCGCTGCGCAGTAAATAGTCTAGAGCACCGGAACTTCAGATCTCAAGTAGCCAGGAGGACCTTTGGCCGGGCCCTTATTGGCATCCCAATGATTCCTTCTCTCTAAAAGAGATGATGGATGAGCTTATGTGGTAGCCAACTAGAATGTAAAGTATTCAATTTTTATTCGAAAAGCATGATTTATTCATAAATGCACAATGTGCCTAGTAGACTGATGTGTTTAATTTTTATAGGACTTTTGTCATACTCTTAATCTTGATTTTATGCTAGTTTGCCTTTTATTTTCTTTATTTTATCATGTTTTCATCTATTTTTATGTAGGAGGAAATAAACTCATAAAACCATGGATTTTGGAATGGAAAACAAGTTTTGGACAGCTGAAGCCTTAGTCCAATCTTGGTCTTACTTGGACTTCAAATTTGGACCATGAGGAAGCCCATTTAGAAGCTGATTGACGTTGAAAAAACGTCCTTTCCCGAAATTCCAGAACCAATCCCACCAAGACATGCATAACTTTTTCTAGAAAACTCCATTTTGGGAGATCTCGGTGGCTACAGAAAGATAAGAGAGAGCCCTTCAATTTTTCTGTGGAAAGCTTGTCTCCAATCGTCCGTTATCAAGGAGTAAATCTCGCCACAATGCACTAATAGTGAACTTGCCATTCTTGGAACATTACTCAGTAATTCGGGCATAACTTTGGCGAGAGAGATCAGATTTGATTGATTAAAGTTGCTGACGAAAGGTAAGAAGAAGATCTTCGATTTTTCTGTTGAGAACTTTCTGAAATTAAGGCGTTTTGATAGGGAAATTTGGGTGTCAAGACAGAGGAAGAAACTACCAGTTGGAGAATTCGGTTTTGAAAGGAAATAAAGAGGGGATCGAATATTCACAATGGGAATGTTTTTATTTTTTTTTCTTATAAAGTGTGAACCGAGGGGGGAGGATGAAAAAAAAAGAGAGGAAACGGCGCTTCAAGCAGGAGGTTGAAAATCTGCAGAATTGGAGTTCATCAACGATTGAGATTCTCGATCTACATAGAGTTTCCTTCTTAACTCTTTCATCTTTCTTTGTATAATTTTCATTATGAATTTCAGAATTATTATGGTTTGTTGTGATTAGAATATGAACTAATTTCTATTTCTAAGGCTACGATGTAGCCTCTCCATGACAGTCCCGAGTCTTATTTCTATGTGATCATAATTTTATCATTCCTTTTGAGTATACATCATTGATTTTAATGCTTTCAATTATATGGCCAATAGTTGAATGATTTGTTGTGCATGTTAATTCGAGAGATGATGCATGCAATTTAGCTTCGTATGATATATGCCACGAATTGAACGAAAGACAAGGATGTGCCAATGTGATTTGTACGCTTTTATGTGAAATATTATTAATCTTAATGTGCTCAAATACTTTTAAATTTGCATAGACATATTACGGGTTATCGTATGTTGAGTAATTCTAATTCTACTCGAGAGAGGGTCTCAAATAAAGTAGAATATTTCGCCGTCAAATAGGATGATAATTGATTGATTGTATGGTTAGGACTTGGGATTGGATTGGTTAGGTGAGTTGGATGCCTTAGTGTTTTCCTCTTGGGTGAAATCCTCTTCTTTTTAAGTTTTTGGTAAATTCTTCATTTGTTGATTTAAATTAATTTGTTGCTGTTTTTTTTTTAAATTCAAAATCCACTACTTTTCTTGATTTTCAAATAACTTAGAATTAGAACAATTTCAATAGTTAATAGGTAAATAGTCCTTGTGGGTTCGACATTTTTCTTATCATTATATTACTTGGTACGATTTCGTGCACTTGCGAAATTTAACAACATAGACTATTGTTTGACCTCTTGAATTTATTTGTCTTTAAATTCTAATTAGAATAACATGTGTTAAGTCTTAATTGTTCATATATTGTTGAACCTTAGTATCCATCGTGCTACACTTGATGTCATAGGGATCCAGGTTACCAAAAAGGATTACTATTAATTCTCCATATTAGAGATCTGATTGGTAAGGTTAATGATTAGCTTCGACTGTCGGAGTACGAACAAGAGTGATATTTATGATTTGATACTAGATAATTAATCTTGCAATTAATTGAGTATACATTGTAGGTTTAAATTATTAGCTTTGTTAAGACTGGTTGTTATGTAATGGATTGGTTAATAGACTGCTCATGACTTTGATATTGATATTATACATGTTTCCGCAAATAATTGATCATTGACAAGTGTCAGTGACTAATGCTCACACGTGAAATGTGGGATTTTCTCTTTTTCGAATTCGGACTTGGTCCGAAACAGGTGCGAGTTCACGGGAATGCGTGTTTCACACACCTCGAGAACCACTCTAATCGAGAAATTATCGGGTTCGAGATGTGACACATGTGCATCAGATAAATGACATTAGCATATGAGCATTTCTCCCCATGAGCCAAAATGGCAAAGCTTTAAGTCAGTTGATGAAATTTTGTACATTGTTCCATCTCAAAGGTTCAATTTGAACTTATTTTAATGAATCTTAGAATAATTATGTGCCAGATAAAAATTTATTTTTGACATTTCCAAATTATGACACAAAACTCCTATCCAATAGTGGAGATTGTTTGAGTATCTATGTATACAAAATGCCAATAATGTCACATCAAGCAAAAAATATAAAAGGAAGCGCGTGATTATAACCTGAATTTTTAAGTTTTAGGCCCAAAATTTATAGTTTGAGTAATTTTAAAAACATCTCCATCGTACATGTGGGACAAGCATACAGTGATTTAACACATTGATAGGGTAGGTCACAAATGAATGAACCATAAAGAATCAATGAACAAGAATGTAATTCGTCAATTGAGTTTTTGAATTATATTATGCGTTGTTGATACAAAGCTCAACAAACGATCTTCAAAGGTGTATTCCCTAATACAAGGCATTTATTATGCAAATGGCACATAAACAAGAATGTCCTAGCGAAATGTAAGAAGTTGTTTAAAACAAAGGAGAAGTGAGATAAATTCACATTGTATTGAAATATGTTGGTTCATTCCTCCACAGAAGAAGAGTATATTGAGAATCTGCGTACGTTAAATCAAGAGTTCACAACATATCCTTTAGCACTGCAGTACGTGAAGGATAGTTGGTTAGATGAATACGAGGAGAGATTTGTCTCAGCGTGGGTAGATAAATGCATGCATTTTGGAAATACTACATCAAATAGGTGAGCCTCATACTTTCATTATCCCATAATTGATACTTTATACGTATTTTTATAAATTCGCATGCAAACCAATTAATTTTTATGTTATTGTTATAGGGCCGAGTCTTCACATTCACAGTTAAAGAGGCGGCTTTGATCATCTCAAGGTACTTTTGAGTCAAATTGGGTAAAAACACACGGCTTGCTTGAATTACAACATACAAGTATTAAAGCATCATTTGAGAAGAGCAAGACAATCATGCAACACAGTTTCAAGCCCTCTGAATTTAAGGAGCTTCATGGGAACATCTCACGAAATGCATTGGATAAAATATTGGTAGAAACTAAGAGATCAAGTATGATTGGAATTGATAGGATTGCATGTGGATGTATTATTCGTGCCACACACGGGTTGCCATGTGCACATGAGATCGCTACATATGTTTTAAAAGGACGGCCAATTCCCCTGCAATGTATACACCCGCATTGGGCCAAGCTTGACATGCATCCTTGTACCATTTCGAAGCGCTCAAATCTGGAGTTAGACTGCAAGACGGAGTTGGGGTTACTTGAACATCGGTTCAATGAATACGATCAAACAAGAAAACTACAACTCTTAAGGAAGATGAGAGAGTTGTCAAAGCCAGACAATACATTTTTGTTAGAACCCGAAGTTAAGACCCGAACCCGTGGGCGACCACATAGTAGGATTGATACATCAACCAAAAGAGAACCAAGTGCTTTTGAGATGGTACAATTTGCACATGATAGTCACTCACCTGCTCCCACTAGCATTAAGGCAACGTTGGAACACAAAAACAAAAAAAAAACAAAACCTAGAGCAGTGAGAAAAAGATCAAGAAATGTCAGTTCATATAGTTCACAGCTCTTAGAAGAATTAAAGCCTTTTATACACCTTATCAAAGATGTTGCAGCCGATGGTAATTGTGGTTTTAGAGCGATTGCTGCTTTGATTGGTCATACTGAAGATGGATGGAGACAGGTTAGGAGAGAACTCTTGCAGGAGCTGCTGGCACATGTGGAAAGTTACAAAGCATTATATGGAGTGGAAAACAGAGTTGAAGAACTCATTGAGACACTATCATACTATGAGGATCATCCTTCATATAACCATTGGTTGACTATGCCTGACATGGGGCATCTTATTGCATCTCGTTACAACTTGGTTCTATTTCATTTCAGCAGGTCACAGTGTTTGACCTTTCTTCCTCTCAGGTCACCACCGTTGCCTACATCTACTCGGTTGGAGATAGTGATAGGTTTTATTAATGAAAACCACTTTGTTCAGGTATTGAATTTAAAATTAGATTACTTGTCTACAATATAAATGTTAACGTAAATGACATGTTTTTTTTTTTTAAGGTATTCATGATCCCAGATCATCATGTTCCACCTTTGCCAATAAATGGAGAGAATTCCATCTTCCTTGCGCGAGTGGTTGGGAATTAGCATACGAAGATCGAATCGGACGTTTTAAAGAGATTATAAGTCCAGATGTAGCCACACGTGAGACTGTCTCATTGGATTGAGAAGATTGTATTTTCTTATTTTTATTTTTTGCTTTCGAACGATCATTTAGCCACATGGTTGGCAGAGTTCATGTATTTTCTATATGTATGATCCCATAAATTCACAATAATTTGGGTTTAGAAATGCAATTAAGTTCTTTTCAAAAAATTTATTACATCTACCATCCTTCAAAATATGCTAGCAATGCCAACTCATACAACCCATAAAATCAATGTAACCAAAATGTATGACAATGCCAACCCACACAACCAATAAAATCTATTACAGTCGTAGAACATAATCATGAAATCAACTACTGTCCCTGCGGGGCCTACGTGCGTAAGAACGAGCAGTCATGCTAGGGTGTCGGATCGTGCGCTCTGCCTCTTCGATAGACATTCTACGTAAAACATGTGCTGCTTGCTCGACGTGAGTGTATATACCATAAGGGTCTTCAATCTAGCCATCTGGTCCCCGAGCGACGACTCTATCAAGGATGCTCAGGGCACCTGCATTGCGCTGCAATTGGGCCATAAATTAATTAGTTAACTGAAACATATTAAAAGAAAAGGCTTAATATTAATATATTAATATTACTATCTCATAATCAATGTTTGACCTAGGTTGCGCATCTAGAGGACATGGCCGAAAACTTGATTGGAGGTTAGGGTTCTGCAGCAGCCTCCATGACACTCGTGCGTACCAATCCGTGTAATTTGGTACGCAATCCCAAGGACGTCGAACCGGTGTGCTTCGATTCAGCCCAGACAGTAGGTGGTTATTCCATCTTTCTCATACTTGATCAAAATATTGATATGCAATGTGGTATGCATTTGTGGTTGGGCCTCGTGCAGTACGAATCGAAATTAATGGAGGTGGAGGAATAGTCTGCACCCTACCAAACTGTCTTAGGATCCTATTTGGACGATACGACTCAGCAACGTCTATGGACTTAATGCATCCACAGTAGAAAGCGACCTCATTAAATGGATGGTGCCGCCTAATTTTGCGATAAGGATCTCATGTGACCTGTAATGACCAAAACAATTGTTAGAAATTTTATGTCATTCACTCCAATAACAGTTTGACAAGCAAATTTAAGTACCTGTTCTGCACCCATAAAATCTAGCCGTTCTCGTAGTGATTGTAGAGGAGCAGCAATCTTTCTTCGAAGGAGCTAGCGATGCACTTAGGGCTGACTAACTCCATAGTGAATGTTGGGAGTTGGAGCAAAACACTCAAAATGCTCATAAATCCACGCCTCTAGCAGCGTAAGATATCCAACAATTTGTTTAATTTCATGGCGGGTATCCAATCCCAACTGTCGATACAAATACGCCAGAGCAGCGACACCCCATGCAAATGTACGGACACGCTCTAAGTCTGTCAACAGGGTAAGATACATAATTGGCACACAAGTGCCACTCTTGTTCGTGAAGAATGTGCAGCCTAATAAATACAGAAGATAAGCTCTCACTACACAATCGATCATGTAATCCCCATCCTCATCGGTTATGATTGAGAACCTCCCTCTTAGCCACTCCAATCTTACAGATTGGCCCCGAACCTGCTGCAGCTCATCATTTGCTTCATTTGGGTCAACTCTCAAAGCGTCAATAAGCATCTTGAAATGACATTCTACCACTAAACGCAACAGAACGGCTAGTCACCGGGATCCCAAGTGTGTTGGCAACATCGTCTAGACTCATGGACATCTCGCCGAACGGTACGTGGAAAGTGTTTATTTCAGGTTGCCACCTTTCCACAAAATAAGAGACGAGGATCTTACTAGCAGAGCAGTAGGATGCTGTGATAAGTGGATTCAAATTAGATCTATCCACTAACTCTTTAAACTTGCCGCTTTCATTCAGTTGCCAGTGTGGTATTTTCTATCCATGGCTTAAACACTTACGCGCAACCCATTCCTGTATAACGTAAAAATAAAATAAAATTATTGAAGAATGTAACCAATACATTGATCTTGATGTAAGATAAAATTAAAAAAATTAAAAAAATACATATACCTGTGAATGGCAAATGTATGCAGCTATGTGTGTGTTGAAACTGGGCAACAAAGATCGATCTTCCGGCCCCGCAATTATTTCTTGTTCAACCACGGGTTCTTCCTCAAATTGTTCAACAGGGACTCCTTCTTCATTGCCTTGTTCCAAATCATAACGCGGTTCCTGTACTTCTTCTACAACCTCTTCAATTCTTTGACGACGCCTCCTGTTGGAAGCTGTTGGTCTTAATCTGGAACTGCTTGGCCTATCCATTTCTGAAACACTAGAAGAAGAGTGTTTAAAAAAAATAGACATTAAGTGTACCAGTTACTGTTCGGTACTGTGTATTCGAACGTATTTAGGATGCGCTAATTTTAACATCTGATCTTTACAGTATTGTTCGGAAATTAATATCTGATCTTTACTTGTACTGTTCGGAAATTAATATTTGATCTCTACGTTGTTTGGAAATTAATATCCGATCATCAAACAGATGATCGAACATTAGGTTTCGAACATCCAGTTCATTTTCAAACAGTAATTTCTGATCAATAATAAAATGTTCGAACATATGATTCCGATCAATATTAAAAAGTATGAACTATTAGTACTGAACAGATTGCGGTGCAGGAAAGAAAAAAAATTAAGAAAAAATCACACCAGTTCAACTACACAGTAAATAGATTCATTTTGTGATAACTATCAAAGCATTGGAATCCTTTGAATATATTTTTATGCAAAATAGTTGCTACATTGACCTATTTGTAAAAAAAAATACAATGAGAATGGTGAAGAAGGAAGATGACTTACCAAATGTTTAAAAATAGAAGTTTCAATGGACAAAAGAAGTTCGGTTTCACTTGGTTTCGTCAAGGAGTGAATGGCCTCTTGCAGCACGCCGTTTCCGGTGACAGAGATGAATCGTTTGGAGAGGAGAGATGAACAGATGTGTGGGGAGAAAAGAGATGAACGTGTGTGGGTAAAGAATGGTAGTTTGGGTATCTTGATTGGTGCAGAGAGTAAAATCTATGAAAATTCAACTTTTATACATCGGTGTGGAGAGAAGTTCGGTGGGAAGAGCAAAAAATGCAGTGCCAATAGAACTCCCCTCCTTGAAATGGATACCCATCATTTTGGAGAGGCTCTAATATTCAAACAGGTGGACCTAACCTTGCAGAGTTAGACAATCTAGAGACTCATAATCAGATCTCAGATTCTATGATATGGGACCCTGGGACCCACATCTAATAAACCCACTAGAACAATCACTCAAGAGTACCACATTGTATGTAGGGCTGTCAAAGGGCCGGGCCGAGGTAAGCCCTTATCCTACCCTCACATGTGCGGGCAGGGCCTAATCGAGCAAAAACCCTTGACATTCATAGCGGGCTTGTCATTTTTAGGCCCTTGCCCTACCCTTAAGGGTTAGGGCTGGGCCAGGGCCAAGGCCAAAAGGAGGGAATTTTTTTTAAAGAAAAGAAAATTTTCTTACATCACCACCGACTTCCAATCTAACCCTCCTCCTTTGTCCGAGCTGGGGACCGGCAATACTACCCAAAAGGCAGCATGACGAAGTTAAAAACTTTTTTTTATTGGAAGGTTGGTGGTGGGATAAAATAATTTTTCTAATGATGTAAAACAAAAATATATGCAACAATAGTTCTATAAATGATAATACATATAAAACAAATAGCAATAACTCTTTTTTTAATTATTTAATCTATTTTTAGAATATCTAAAAATTTATCTGATGCATTATCATCATTGTGTTGTTGCGAACATATCCAATCTTGTGCACAAATTAAGACTTCTATAGAATCAGACTTTAAACAACTCCTATACTGATCAAGTACTCTTCCTCCTGTACTAAATGCCGATTCAGAAGCAACCGTAGAAACTGGAATTGCTAAATTGTCACAAGCCATTCTTGACATAACTGGATCATTTGCCGAATTGACTTTCCACCAATCCAGTATATTGAAATTTATAGATTTATCCCTTGGCTCCTCCAAATAACGATCTAATTCAGATTTTTCTTCTGTAGCCTGGGTCATTTGTTCCTCAAATACTAACCATTCATCTTCAAACTTAGTAGGTTTTTTTGCTAAATCATTTTTATCCACATTTGACAATGTTGTGGTAGGTGTATCATATATCACACAATACTCTTTATAAAGATTTCTAAAGAGTCTAAGAGTATCAGCTCGACGAATACCTATATCTTCTCTTGATCCATATAACTTTCTTAAAGCATACTCTAAATATAACAACTTGCGTGTAGGATCAAGGAGTATGACCATTTCAAATACCTTATTATACTGCTCCCAATATTTATCAAAATTTTCCTTCATTTTTCTAGCCATATTTCTACAAAAGATATCTTCACTATCTAACTTTTCTACCAATAAACTATGTATTTTAATAACTTCTGGTAAAAATAAATGAATGGATGGGTACTTATTTCCTGAAAATTTTAAAGTAGCTTCATAAAAACACTTCAAAAATTCACATATTATACTAGCTATTTCCCACTATTCCTTTGAAGGAATGTTCATGTAGTTTGAGTCTTCTAACCCTAGTGAATTGAAAACTTCTCTAAATATTAATGCACACTCCAACATTGAGTAGGTGGAGTTCCATCTAGTTGAAATATCAATAGGTAACCCTGTAGTGCTACTTAGCCCTAATTCACTAACCATTTCACGGAACTTGTGTATACGAGTTGTTGAATTTTTAATGAATTTCAATATATCCCTAATATTTTGAATTGTAGGGGTTATTTCTTTCAACCCATCTTGCGCAATGAGATTGAGAATATGTGCAGTACAACGCATGTGAAACATGCTACCATTTAGTGGGATGCCATCCTTTTTTTTGTAAGATGATTTTTAAGTGTCCTTACCATGGCATCATTTGTAGTGCAATTATTTAAAGTTAAGCAAAATATTCTATCGTCAATTTTCCATTTTATTAAATTAGTTTTAATAGTTTCAGCTAAGACTACCCCACTGTGGGGCGGATCAACATTAATAAAGTTAATTATATGTTTATTTAACTTCCAATCAGAATCAATAAAATATGTAGTAATAGACATGTAACTTATTTTTTGATTTGAAGTCCACATATCAGATGTGAGACTAATCTTTAATGATATGCCATCAATTAATTGAGAAATCTTAAGTTTCTCTTGTTTGTAAATTTCTATATAATCAGACTTAATGGTGTTACGTGACACCATTTTAAATTGAAGTTGTAGAATTTTACTGTATTTGATAAAACCTTCATGTGTCACAATATTAAATGGATACTCATGTAAAATTACCATTCTTGCAAGTGCATCTCTGCATTGTTTTTGGTCAAATTTATGGATAACTGAGGTATCATTGGCTTTGGCAAAAGCCACAGGCAATGATTGTTGGTTTCTATTAAGTTTAGGTCTCTTGGTACATGATTCGTTAAAGTGTCTAGTTATGTGGGTAATTCCATTTCTTTTTTCATTATTTAGTTGTTTCTTACAATACTTACACTCAACAACACAACATTCTTTTTCAGTTCCATCTTTTTGTTTTTTTAGAACTTCTAATTGTTTAAAATGAACCCAAATATTTGATCTTTTTGAGTTTTTTTTCTGTAGAACCCGAGTTTGTGTTAGATGGAGTATCAATAGAAATTGTATTAGATGAAATAGGAATAAGAGTGGGCGAGGAAGAGGAAGATGAGGGAAGTTCAAATGGCACATGGGTACTCACATCCACCTCAATTGGAATGGGCTCATGAGAGCTATCATTGGCAACATTATGAGCAGACATAGTTGATAAATTAATCTAAGATTAAGATAAAAACTCCGTATGAAATTTATAAATAATATAAAAGTAAAAAGAGAGGTAAGAATACTAAGTTGAAAGGCAATGCTTGATTCGCGACACTTATTATCTTGATTTTGTTACCTAAATGTCTGCAAGAGAAAATAAAAATAGAGACATCTATAAGGGGCTAAACAAATAAATTAATATTTGTATATTCCTGCAGCAGAGAGGAAATTAATATGAACTATTTCAATGAACAAAAGTTGTGAATCAGCACTGACGGACCATTTTTTATTTATTTTAAATATGCATCTAAAGGGGTTTTGTAGATATATGTATTGTAAAGGAAAAGAGGAGAGAAAAATATTGTTGGAAAGGGTCCTTTTTTCCTGAATGATTGTAGAGCAATCATTATTTGTTCAAGTATTTCCATCATTGTTTGTATTTTTAACAAGAAGATGAAATCAAAATTTTCCTAACCAAAGATTAAACTGTATAAGGCATTAATCTCTGTTCACTGGATATAGATTAGGAAAACAACAAAACACTTCCCATTGTACAACGGACATATATAATGGCTATATTCATCAAGATAACAAGTTCAACCCATTATTATTTATACACCAATCACAAAAATCATTAGAACTTCAAATAAAGTATCATCCCCAGTCCCCATAAAAATAAAAAAGGCACAAAAGGCAGACTCTGCTTCTTGCGAAAATGGGCTGCACATAAGTTCATAAGAAAATCTAATGGTAGGACATCTTCATCAAGATCTCAAATTCTATAATGATTCAACAGATGAAAGTTGGTATAGCAGCCGTTTTTAGCCTCCCTCACATTATTAATGGTGTGGATCTTAAGTTAGAGTCCCAAATTGATCACAAAAATACAAAAAGGCAGTCCCCATTTTTTGTCACTGTAGCCCCGCCAAAACTGGGTCACATATGTAAACGATTCACACCTCATGAGGTGTGATTCTTGGCTGCCTCATGATCATGCGTTCACCTTTTCATTTCATTTTAGGAAAACATATCATATCTAGAAGTAGCTTTCATCCATTCAACAAGACTTATTGAAATCAAACACAAGCAAAATTACATAAAGCCCTGCAGGCGGAATGACTTGGAGTATGCTGTATCTGTGGCAGCCGAGGGTTATTAGATTAGTTAATAATATGTAATGTAATCAGGCATTCAATGAAAATTATTTGTTTTGATCCAACGAACAACCATTTAATCTTTTACAAACCAACAGCCTTGTAACAACTTTTTGAAACTGATCAAACACAAAACAGAGCTGCATAAAACTACTCATCGGGTATGCCACATTGTATGAAATAGATGATGAACGGTAAAGAGACTCATTGAACACTATAAACTCAAGACCCACTTGGTTTTTCAGGTCAAGTTATCCGCAGGGTGAGGTCCACCGGTTGCATGGGTTCAATGCAGCTCACTTGTGCCATGAAGAGTCAAATGTGGCAATGGGAGTGTGTGCAGTTTCGGGCCTGTTGCCTGTATGGTTAAAAGTTCTTTCCAATTTCACTCAAGGTTATCCACCAAAGGAGTCCTGAGCTACAATCAATTTGATCAATTGATTCAGGTATTAGATTCTACCAGAGAAGGCCCAAGCGAATGTCTGTGGAAAGTTTTGAACTGAAGACAAAAGCTGCTACTTGTCACTGGTTCATGAGGTGTGATTCTGGGCTGCCTCTTTTGCATGTGATTTACACCCCAAAATCAAATGGGATTTACACACCTAGGTGTGTAAATGTGGTAAACAAACATGAATGTGTGAATCCATTTCCCATGTGGGATGGTTACATATGTAAAAGTTAAAAAACAAACGACCCCTAATGAAAAAAAAGATTTTGAACACAACCCAGATCATAAAACTTACCTCAAATCTCGAATCTGTATTCAGAATGGCCTTTGGAATGGTAGAAGAAAGAACAAAATGGTTAGTACAGTGACTTCTTGAATGAGTGTTACTGTTGTGATTTCAGACTGTGAGTGAGAGCGAGAAGAAGAACAAGATCAATTGCAACTTCAAGATCAGAGAGTGAGAGATCGAAAATGAACAAGATTAGAGAGGGAGAGAGATCGAAAATGAGGAGGCGTTTTCTCCGTGACTATGAGGCACCCAACGAGGAAAGAGTTAGAGATGATATAGAGAGAAGCTTTTAGGGTTTTTTTTATCAAAATACCAAATTGCCCCTTAATGTAACCGCTGCAGGTGGCCCCATGTGGGGTAATTATGACTTTTTAATAAAAGTCTAAAATGCCCTAAATTGAAATAAGTGACTGTTTATGGGACTGTGGGTTGGGCTTGGTTGGGCCTGGGTCTTAAAATTTTTTCAAGAAGCCCAAGTTGCTTAGATATATTATAAATATATCATATATTTTATTTTTTATATTATTACTTAATAAACTGCGGGCCGGGCTCCCTTGGGCTAGAAAAGTCAAGCCCTAGCTCGACCCTCAATATTGCGGGCTTTTCAAAATCGGGCCCTACCCTCGAGCTTTAGGACAAAAAAAAAAGCCCTCGCTTTGAGGGCTTTTGTAGGCCGGGTCAGGCCGGGCTCCTCGTCGAAGGGCCGGATTGACAGCCCTAACTGTATGCTCTATCAGGGTCATCAAAGAGAAGTGGGCCCCACAAGCCCCGGGGTTCTTTTTGCAATTCCAGTAACATGCAAAAATCATATCTTGTTTGTAATTTGTACCTGCTCTCGCGAACTCCATCGCTTCGTTTCTCTGCAAAAACAAAACCAATGGAGGGAACAGCAACAACAACTGCGCTTCATCGCTTCTCTCCCTTCTTCTCTATCTCTTCTCACTCGAATCTCTCTCTCTGCAACAAATCTCCTCGCACAACAGCTCCATTCAAATCTAATAATGGGTTTCTCTCTCTCCGAGCTGTCAACAGCGCAGTGAAAGACAAGAGACCCAATTCAAACCGATCAGGTAACTGTTAAACCGCTTCTTCTTGGATAGATTCCACTTGGGTTTCTCTTTTTTTTGGGCAGATGGTCGCCCCGGTGCACATTAGCCACGCAGCCCGGTGCCGTGCTAGCTTGCTCTTGGTAGCGGTTTCTGGGTTTCTGTAAGTGTCCCAATACGAGTTCTTTTTTGATGAATGGGGTTTGGGATTTCAGGGGATTTCGGGAGTTGGAAGAAGACCCAGAACCTGAATTCGGAGGTTTCTCCTCACAGGGCAGGTAATTTCGATGCCCTCTTGCACCTTTCAGTTTTAAGTGGTTTTTTCCCTCGCCGGCGCACGTTAGCATTGTGGGGCTGCTCTCCTAACGTGCGCCTGTGAGTGATGGCGAGGAGCTAAACCAATGGCCTAGCTTCAGTGGTACAGGGAGTCAATCGATGTGTTAATGGAAGTTTTTTTTGGCTATAAAAATGATTTGGGTGTTTTAGTTTTAGTGGGGTTTTTTTTTTTGGTTGTACATTGAATATATTTTAGAACTTTGGGAGAGAATTTTTGAGCAGCCACAAAGGTAGAATCTATGATGTCATAGTTTTTATATTGTTTTTAGAATTATTCAAGGCATTTAGGATGGATGGTGATGATATTATATTTCTTTTTGTTGTTGCAGTTTCTGCAGTGAGATTGCTGCGGATAGAACAAGGTGGTGCATTTGCAGACCTTCTGAATGACAAAGGGAAGAATTCTGGTGAGAATGAGATGGGTTACGTTGAAAGGACACTAGGTTTTCGCACCCGAGATTTGGATGATAGAGATATCAGATTGGTATAATTGCTTTTAAGATTCCTGTTCCATTTTTTATAGTTTATTTATTTATTTATTTGTTTTTTAATCTCTGAAATCATTTGCTTTTATGTTAGAAACATGCTTTTATAATATGTGGAAACACTATTCTAGTTTATAATGGAGGAAATAGTTTAACTCTCAGCTGAAAACCATAGTCTTTTTGGTGACCCAAACAACTGATTTGATGGGTGGAGCACGATAGGCCAATCCTTAGATGAAAATTTTTAGTATGAAATTGATAGTAAAAATAGAGTAAGTTGAATGATTCATATGTAGATGAACAGAATGCATGATTTAGGTGGGTTGGTGTTCTCAGTTGTTTGACACAGTTTTCAGCCATGATGGTGTACGGGAATTAGAAACCTACCAGATGATATGTTTGATGAGACTGGAAAAGAGAACTCCTGCAGGGTTTGTGAATAAAATACTATCATGTACCAAATAACCAAAATTGAGTTTCCTTTTGTCGCGTAGCTCTTTTTTGGTGTCATTATCACTCTCCAAGCACGAAGAAGTTTTTCCTTATGTTTGCACTTCCACCTTCATGGTGCAACAATATATGTGAAAGTTCTCAGAGCTACCTTCTACATTCTGAAGATTTCTTTTGCTTTCCTATCAAAATATTTTCTTACCCTTTTGGATGGTGAATGGACTAGTTCAACTTGTTAGACTTTGAAAGTTGATTTTCCAGCGGAATGTTTTGTAAATGGGTTCGATGCATTGAATCCCAAAACCAGGGCAATGAGTGGACCTGAGAAGCCCCAAATGAATGTCCAAAACCTTATGAGGACTTGGACTAGGTCCGGTCCGTTGACTTACCCAGCTTATCTAACATAGTCCATCTCGATAGACGTCATACACATTAGGGTTGTATTGTAAATGGGCAACAAGATCCAGTCAGGATCAACTTTGTCTAATCTGATGCACTCCAAATGTGCTTCCAGACTGCAAACCTAGATTCAAATTGAATGAGGCTCATTTGTCCATCTGTCCGATGGACATCCCATATTTCGAGGGTTTAAATTGTTAAAAGTGTAAAGAAATAGGCCAACAGGTTGGGTCAGCAACCCATGTATGAGTTGTCATTAGATTAGATAGATATTAGTTTACTTAATTGTGCCTGTAATCTTGTAATGAGATCCCTAATCAGATCCACTAATCTAGGCTACAGTGTTATATATGTATATCTTTCATCAATACAATCAATATGAATTCTCTTGCAACCTCTCTCTCTCTCGTCTATATGTCACTGCCATCTCTTGCATGCTTCTGGCTTGGTTCGATAACATCTCACATGGTATCAGAGACTGATCGTTTGTCCATTCAAGCATAAGAGAAGCCCTGTAGCAGTCCTATTCATCTACGAGAAGCATTGCGTCTGTGAGAAGCACTGTGTCTGCTGTGATCAAGGGTGGCCCACCTATTGATCAACCTTTGCTCAGCAAAATCTTCCTATCCTGGTCGCCCATCAATCCTTGGAATTCTACACATTTTTCCCAGATTTTATGATCATCTGAGGTAGGCCATCTGATCTGATCTACACCTGTCATCTTTGTGCAAATAGTTTTCATCAAGACCATTAAAATTTCTTGTTTCTCAAGCCTTCACCTTTATTCCACTTAGAGGTGTTTCGGATTTTTGAGGCAGAGATCACTGTGTGATCTGATCATCCATTTGATCATCCAGATCAGATCTGTGCCCAGATTCAAGGTCGCCTGGACCAATTTCTGGATTTTTTTCAGATCAGCTTGCACACTGTTATTGTGATCCTTCATCTGATCACTCAGTGGGGCCCATAGCACTCATCTGTGCTCAATTTCAAGTGACCTGGACCTATTTATTGGATTTTTTTCAAGATCTGTTTAGTTGTTGTGGCTGGATTTCAATTCTGACTTGGCTTTGGGGTTGGATTTCACTTATATTCAGACTGTGAGCACTTTGTCTTGCTCCAATGTCTTCTGATAGAACTGTTTCGGGTATTACTATCAAACTCGATGGTACAAATTATCCCTATTGGTCCCATCTCATGCAAAATTTCCTCAAGGGTCAAAAACTGTAAAAATATGTTGCTCAGCAGATCCCTACACCAGATAGTAAGGAAGCTACTTTTGAGGAATGAGAAGCTTCTGTCGGGAAAATCAATTCTTGGATTGCCAATTCGATCAATCCTTCTATTGGTAACCAATTAACTACATTCAATTACCCTAAAGCTGCTTGGGATTATTTAGCCAGATTGTATACACAGTCTAATGCTGCTCGCCGGTATCAATTAGAATGGGAAATCAAAACTGCAGATCAAGGCAATAACTCCATTCATGATTTCTTCATCAAAATGACTGCTCTATGGGATCAACTGGCTCTAATGGAACCCACCTTTAAAACAACTGATGATGCTCATACCTTTGAAGTCTATAGACAACAGACTCGTCTGGTTCAGTTTCTTATGGCCCTCCGCCCTGATTTTGAACATGTTCGTGGTCAATTATTACATCGGTCACCACTGCCTTTCGTAGATACGGCACTCTCGGAGCTTCTGGCAGAAGAACAGACTTAGCTTTCTCTTACAAGGAAGAAACATGTGGAACCCACATATGTACTGTCAGCAAATGTTAGTACCCCACAGAATGATTGCTATTTTCATTCTGGTACCAATGACTTTTGCAATTATTGTAAGAAGAAAGGACACTGGAAATGAGACTGCCCAACTAGACCTCAAAGGCCAAACAATAAGAACAAACGCTCTGGTCAACAGCCCAATCGTGGTCCTATGCAATCTTATCAACAACGACCCTATGCGGCCAATGTTACTGAAGATAGTTTTGTGCCTCCGCAAATGGATCTTGCATCTCAGATTCAGGCTATGGTTGATGAGCGCATGCAATTGTTGTTTCTGGCCTCTTCCACTGGTTCTGCTTCTCAGATGGTCACTACACCCTCAGCCTCCCGTCAGGTACTCTTGATACTACATGGATTTTTTATTCTGGTGCATCCTATCATATGACAAATGATGTTTCCAAACTTCATAATTGTTATACCCCTGCTAGCTCTTTCACCATCCATACAGCTGATGCCACTCCTCTACCAGTCTCCCTTATTGGCTCCATTTCAAATAAGTTGATCTCTCTCACTAATGTTTTGTGTGTTCCTCACCTCTCTATCAACTTAATCTCTATTAGTCAATTGACCTCTTTTGGATTTCTTGTCTCATTTTCTTCTATTGGCCGTTCTGTGCAGGATCCGCGCACCGGAAGATAGATTGGGACCGGCCTTAGGTCAAGAGGACTTTACTATCTCCACTCGTTGCATCTTCCATCATCCAGCATATCCCCTGCCGCACTCATTTCCTCTACATCACCCTTTGCCCTTTGGCACTCTCGTTTAGGCTATTTATCTTTAAATAAAATGAAAATTTTATTTACTAGTGGTGTCTTTGGAAACATTTCTATATCAGACATTTCAACTTGTTTTGGTTGCCAATTTGGTAAACAACATGCATTCCCTTATAATAAAATCACTTCTTTTACTAGTGCTCCTTTCACTTTGGTGCATTCTGATGTCTGAGGACCTGCCTCTCAGCCAACGAAAGGAGGTTCCATTTATTATGTGTTGTTTATTGATGATTTCACTAGATATACATGGTTGTATTTAATGAAACACCGTTTTGAGTTATACACTATCTACACTGCTTTCTCCACCATGATTTCCTCTTAATTTGACACGAGGATTAAAATATTCAGGTCTGACTCCGGGGGAGAATACATGTCCCATAAATTTCGCCCTTACCTGACCAGTCAAGGGACTCTAGCTCAATTATCCTGTCTTGTCACACCACAGTAGAATGGTGTAGCAGAAAGGAAACACAGACATATCCTAGAGATTGCTCGATCATTGATTTATCCCTCACATGTTCCTCTGCAATTCTGGGGGGAAGCAGTCCTGACTGCAATCTATCTAATTAACAGAACACAATCCTCTGTTTTATCTGGCACATCTCCCTATGAAAAATTATTTTCCTGTAAACCTGACTTGTCCTATCTCAAAGTTTTTGGTTGCACCTGTTTGTTCTGTTACATGATAATGAGAGAACCAAACTTTCCCCAAAATCCACTGTCTGTGTCTTTTTAGGGTATGGCATCGAACAAAAAGGCTATCGATGCTATGATCCTAAAACCAATCGGTTGCGAGTCTCTCGTAATGTCACCTTCTTGGAACATATACCTTTTTATACATTACCTACACAGTCCCCTTCTCTTGAGCACCCTACGGTCTATCCTCTTGATCCCTTTCCAGACCTGTTTCCCTCCGATACCCCTTCTCCTCCACCCCTGCAGGTATATCATCGTCGGCCCAAACCTCCGTCTGCTCCTTTGGAATCTCCAGCCCCACCTCCTACTTCTGACCATGGGCCTAACTCCTCTGCTCCAGATGTGCAGGATCCTCCTCAAACTCGAAGGTACCCCTTGCGCACCAGAATTCCTCCATCCCGTTTTGGTTTTGTTTGTACTAATCATTTTTCTCCATTGTATAAGTCCTTCCTTGCAGCAATTCATACTTTGGCAGAACCACAATCCTATAAGGAGGCCATTACTCATCCGCACTGGAGATCTGCCATTGCCGAAGAACTTGCAGCTCTACAGAAAACTCACACATGAGACCTTATTCCTCTTCCCTTCTGGAAACGGGCTATCGGCTGCAAATGGATTTTTAAGATCAAGACCAAATCTGATGATTCTGTTGATCGTTACAAGGCTCACTTGGTTGCAAAAGGCTACACATAAGAATATGGGGTAGATTATGAGGAGACTTTTGCTCCGGTTGCTAAGATGACAACTGTCCGCACCTTTATCTCTGTTGCTGCTGTTAGACATTGGCCCCTCTATTAGCTTGTTGTAAAGAATGCATTTTTGAATGGATTCCTTCAAGAAGAAATCTATATGCATCCTCCTCTAGGCGTTGTGAGACCTTCTCATTCTATGTGTCGTCTCAAACACGCTTTATATGGACTCAAACAAGCCCCTCGTGCTTGGTTTGAACGGTTTAGCACCAGCATTATCAGCATTGGTTTTTCTCAGAGTGCTCATGACTCTGCTCTCTTCACTCGCAGTTCGCGATCAGGATGTGCTTTCCTGTTACTCTATGTCAATGATATTATTATTACTGGCAATGATGCCCCGGGTATTCTATCCTTGAAGTGTTTTCTTCATCAAGAATTTGAGATGAAAGACTTGGGTAATCTGCGGTACTTTCTGGGCATTGAGGTTGCCTACTCTCCCAAAGGATATCTTTTATCCCAAACAAAATACTGCAATGAAGTTCTCCAACGAGCTGGACTCACAGATTAGAAGCCTGTCTACTCCAATTGAACATAATCTGAAGCTCCGAACTACTGATGGAGATCTACTTCCTGATCCTACTCGTTATCGTGAGGTGGTTGGCAACTTGGTTTATCTTACGATTACCAGACCGGATATTGCCTTTGTGGTACATGTGGTAAGCCAATTTGTTGCGCAACCAACTAATACTCATTGGGCTGCTGTACTGCGCATACTGAGATACTTACAAGGAATTTCCAACCGTGCCCTCCTTCTCTCCTCCAGTCAAAATCTTACTCTGCATGGCTATTCTGATTCCGACTGGGCAGGAGATGTCAATGATCGGCGCTCTACAACAGGCTTCTCCATTTTTCTTGGCTCCTCTCTCATATCTTAGAAGAGCAAGAAACAGGAAGTTGTCTCCCGATCTTCCACTGAAGCTGAATATCGTGTTGTATCTCACACCACTACTGAAATTATTTGGCTTCGCTGGTTACTTAGGGATTTAGGAGTTCTAGTTCCTAAATCTACCCCTCTTTATGGACAGTGAAAGTGCATGGAAATTGGCAACCAACGATGTCTTCCATGAACGATCTAAACAACTTGAAGTTGACTGTTATTTCATTCGGCAACATGTTCGGAGTGGTACTATAAAGCTCTTTCAGATTTCATCAGCTGCTTAGATAGCAGATTTTTTCACAAAGAGCCACTCCACCTCTCATTTTTCGGAAATAGTTTCCAAGCTCTTGATGGTCACATTCTCCCATCCAAAGCTTGAGAGGGGGTGTAAAGAAATAGGCCAACAGGTTGGGTCAACAACCCATGTATTGGGTCAGCCCAGGTCAACAGGTTGGGTCAGCAACCCATGTATGAGTTGTCATTAGATTAGATAGATATTAGTTTACTTAATTGTGCTTGTAATCTTGTAATAAGATCCCTAATCAGATCCACTAATCTAGGCTCAGTGTTTTATATGTATCTTTCATCAATACAATCAATATGAATTCTCTTGCAACTTCTCTCTGTCGTCTGTATGTCACTGCCATAGCTTGCATGCTTCTGGCTTGGTTCGGTAACATCTCACAAAAAGTATTTATGTTATAATTCCATTCTTGATGGGTGAAGGCTCAGTAATGTTACAAGGGGGAGCCAGCTATTAGTTTCTTTAATCTTATAGGATTAGAGATAAGGTGTCTCGGATGTTTTCTATTCATTTATCTCTTGTCAAGATAACCTTTTAGCCTGTTGGTGAAGTTGTGCTTGCATACTTCTGATTTGTATAATGGGGAACTTTGCTTGCTTAAGTCTTTTATTTTTTATTTTGTAGTTTTAAGAATTTTTTTACTAAAACTTTACTTGGCTGATTCATTGTTTTTAAAATAAAGTTTTAATGATGTTTTTCTTTTTGCTATGGAGAGAAAGATGGCAACATAATTATAAAGTGCACATTGGTTACAATTCTTTATGTTACAGGTGACGGACATTGTTGGAGGTGCAGTTCGTTGGAGGCGTTACCTTGATCATTTGATACTGTCATTGTGCAAGGATGAGAAGATGTTTAGAGACATGGAACCTCTGCTCTTGCAGGTATATGAACTGAAGGTTGGACAAAATCGGGAGATGATTTCATTTGTATGTCATCACAGTTAATTGAATATATATTATGGGAACTACATAAGCCATGAAGTATACAAGATTGGCAAGTTCCTTTAAGCTGTGCTAATTGTGCTAAGCACAAGGTTTCCAGTTCAAGATTGTTAACCTTTCAGGATAAAAAATGAGAATTAACACAGCGACACACTAGTACAAAGAAGCTGAGTAGACCCCTCAGAAGAATCTGGTTGGGCTATGCCAAATGAACATTATTTGAATTGGATTCCAGTAGATCATTAGCACAATCTTTCCCATACACTGTTGAGGAGATCCTATGGAGAAGAGATGGGCTCCATAGATACATCAAGATTCCTGATCAATGTTGTGTCTTGATGAGAGAGACAACTTGGTTTTGTTAAAGAAGGTTTCCATCTAATTTGATGGTAGTTATGATGAAGATTTTGAATGATTAAATAAATATGGAAACCAAGAAGGATTTATTGATGGGTAACTGTGTATAAGAAAAATCCAGAGAAGGTCATCTGAAGGGGTGTTAGACAAATGAGTAAGAAGAGAGCTGCTGTAGCGTGTATGGTGATCTGAACATTTAGTGCAATATATTAGAGATGATCTGAGATTCGGGTATGGATGACAGATTCAAATAGCTGTCATGAGCATGGAGGATCTTGAAGAAAGGATTGTGAGTTTGTGATTGAAGTAGTTAAAATTGATGTGATAGAATTTGAGATATCTAACGGTTACATTCTTTAGTTCAATATAATGTGTAAGAAAATATGATTTTTGAATTTATAAACCAAAAAAATGAAACTAGACCATGGGATTATGTTTGATTACTTGAGATATGAATAAATGCATTAGGAGAGACTGGTAGATAACTTAGAAAAGGATAGTGAATGAATCATGAAAGGAGTGCTTTGTTATGGCATTCATAGAGATGGAAAATGGATAAGCTGACCTAAGTTAAATGGAGATAACCGGAAGCACAGCAAAGAAGAAATGATGGAAAATGGGAGAAAATAGGAGAGAGATGTGATGCAACAGAAACCAAAATTTTCTTTCTAATGCTTATCTTTTCTTGCAAATTTGAGGCAGATGCTTTGGTTACTTGTTACTTGTTAGACAGGATGTTTCTACTACATCTAGTAGTTGGATCCACTTTTTCTTGGCTGCACTCTTTTAATCAATACTTCATTAAAAAAAATTAGCAATACAACTTATCTAGGAACAAGAAAAATGAGAAGAAGTTCAAAGAGAGAGAACATAATTTTCTAGAGAACTATGTGAGTACTGAAGATGATATCTGTAAGAAACCATGTACCCACCCAAAAGTTTAAGCTCATAGGTGGAATGCTCAAACAGGTATATGAAGCCTTGTACAACTTAGGACTTAGGCGATGTGGGATGGGGGACTTTCCAACACTCCCCCTCACGTGCCGGCCCAACAGATTTAATGGACGGGCCTGCCACGTGGGCTACACAAGAATGATAGGAGCCACATGGGCTACACAAGAATGACGGGATCGAAACCCACTTTGATACCATGTAATAAATCATGTACCAACCCAAAAGCTTAAGCCGATAGGTGGAGGCCCAAATAGGTATATGAAGCCTTATCAAACTCAGGACTTATGCTATGTGGGACTTCCCAACAGTATCACTAGACGTAAGTCCTCCTTTGTTGCAAGAGTAATGGAAATGGGACACCTAGAATGAAAAGAAACGAAAACGTTCAGCGGAGATAAAGAAATTACAAAGCTGAAATGAAAAAGATGCAGAACAAAGAGACAGAAAATAGTAATGAATAAATGGGTCACTCAAAATGCATACTAATTGGGCTGGCAGATGTACGCTAATCTGGATTGATCCAAATCAATCTGAGTCAGACTAGTTTTCCAGCAATTATTAGTGATTACATAACAATTCTGTCATCAGTGAGTTACTGTTAGATACTACCTGGATGAGTCTGAAACCCAAACTTCCAAGCTACCAACAAAGTTATTCACCATTTCTTGGCATCACCCTTATTACCCAAAAGATTAAGGGTAACACTGACACTGAACCTTCCCGGCAAAAGCTCAATGAATTAGTATATGACAAACAAACTTTGCAGCTCATGAACACAAAATGCATCATATTTACCACTGTACCGTGATGTTGCTTCCGAAGATCATCAACTGCTAAGAGCTTATCATAAGATGCAAGTCCAACAGCGATAATTTGGGAGCCTTAATTTTCCAAAGGTTAGAGAAACCTCCTTGATTGAGGACCCCATCCATGAATTGAAGAGTAACATAGACAGACTTTGCTGAAAAGACTCCAAAAGAGGATGAAGCTTCCAAATAGAAACTTCTACTATAAAGGTCTCCTTGATGAGTTTTTTGTGCTCTTCTTTGGTCATCATAGGAGAAGCAAAATTAGCATAGTTCTATGGACAAGTCATCGGTGCCTAGTGAGGTGGCTTAGATGGCAGAGTGAAAGGCTATATCATGGGCTGCTGTTCTTGTGGACTTCAATGGGCGTAATGGTCTGTCTTCGAACAGCCGATCGGGGGTTCATAGTATTTTCTGCATTTTGTATTATTTCTGTATTTTTGTCATTTTGAGGTCATCTAAGGCTAGATGGAGTTGTTGTAAAAAATGCAGTGTAAGCAGCTTGCACCCACAAGGCCAGAACATTCGATCCCATGTAAAATAAATTTGAGAAACGAATGAGAAATACAATTTTTGCTCAAAATCATTCTTTCTCATATTTTCTGTATTTCAATTATTGTGAATTCCACCCAAAATTTTCACAATTTTTGTCCTATAGAAGGGCTCCCCATGAAATTGAGTGATGACCAGTGGGTGGACCCTTGGGCCGATGCATTTCGTATGGACTTTAATGTCCCTGTATGGATTGGAAAGCCTATGTATGGTCCTTGTAAGGCCTTGGTGGGCACAATTTCCATGTGGGACATGTATGGTGGGCTTGTTTTACTGGATTGGTGTACCGGACATCTTCCCCTTGTGCTTGGGCCCATGTGGCTAGCAAGAGGATCCGGTAGATGGCGTAACATTCCTCAACACTTGTAAGAGGTGCCAGATGCCTTGGATTGACTAAGAATGACATGGCAGCCACTTGGGCAGTGGGTAGGAATTTGCCATGGCAGTCATGTTTGGAAAAGGTGAAAATCCAGGTGGCTGGTTGCTTGGACCAACAGTTGCCTGTCTGGTGTCATTCAACTGTGCGGACAACAGTTGCCCATGAGTTGGTTATTTCGGGTAGGAATGGCAATCTCTGATTGGGCCAAGTAGGCAAGCAGTTATCCTTGGTGGCATTGTCTGATTGGTCAACATGTCTTGCAGGGTTGTAGATCCACGTTTGGGGGGGTGGGGGGAGGAAAAAGGGAGGAGTGATCCTGAAGATAGAAGTTCCGTAGAGATAGTTTTGGAGATCTGAGAGAGTTGTAGAGATTTTGGTTGTAATCTTTGTAAGTGACCAAGTGCTTGTCCCACGATTTTGATTAATAAGAAAATGGCCGGTGCCATCGTAATCAAGTGATCTATGTGCTGCATCTTATCTATCTCTTTCTTGAGTTCTTTCCTTCTTATGACTTGTAAATTGTAATTGGTGATTGAGTGGTTGGCTAAGCTATTGGAGCCTTTTCTGCCAGATGGTATAAGTGACGCAAAAATTTACCCTGTGACAAAAGGCCTCACTCCTGTGTCTTGGGGCCTTCAGCCTATGCCATATGATACTTGGAAGGGCACACACCCATTTCTTAGATAACTAATAACAAGAATTTCCGCGAAGGAAGCAGGCAAATATCATGAACTCCGGAACTGAATGCACATGTTGCCCTAGGAGGCTTTTCTAATGTTTCCTATCTAACTAAACCCTATCGTTAATTCTAACCAACAATTAAACTCTTTTCTATAATCTTTAATTTCCTAATGTAGCAAGTGGGTCCCTTGGATCCACTTGGTATCTCTGTGATGTCTTCATCAATTTCTCGTAATGTCACTGACCAGGTGCCATGAATTTGGTATGAAATTGAGATTTTTTTTCATTGATTCATCTATGGTAGTTACATGACTGAAATGAGAATTGAGAAATTTATGGAAGCTTGTGTTATATGTGTAAGATCCGGCCCCACCATTAATTATATTTATTATTAAAATATTAGGATTATATTAATTTAATGTATTTTAGTTATTTAAGTGGGTAGGATTAAGTGGGTCACACGTTAGATGGGATTCTTGGATCGGTAAGTTGGGTTAAGGAGTAGATGACCTGACCCGTAGTTTTGACCCAATGACTTAAGCCCAGAGGATATTCCCTTTTAACCTAATCCCTATTTTAACTAATCGCACGATTTATCCCTCCCCACTTATCTCTCTGCAACTCTTCCCGTAACTTCTTCGTCTTCTTCCTCTTTTAACTTCCCAAGCCATTCCAGCTTTAGGATCCAGCCATCAGAATCAAGATCAGAGGATACCAGCATTCTTGGCTCAACTTTCTTATCTAAGGTAACCCTCTCCTCAAATCATTAGGAGTAGATCTGTATTCTTGGGTTATCCCCTTTATCTTTCTAATGTTAGGTTTTGGGTAGGAATATAATGTATCTGTTCATCTGAACATTCTTATCCCATATTCTCTGTCAGATTGGTGATAGGGTTATTCTTGAGCGCTGTGGGAATCTCAGTTTGGGTATTGGGTAGGATCCGTTGCATTTTCCTCAAACTCCGGTGAAAGGCAAGTACCTAAACATAATTTGTGAATTTAATACATATGTTTGTCGTTGATTCCAGTTTGTTTGATGCATATAGAAATCCTTTTTATGCCCTTTTTCGTTTGATTATGTTATTATATTATGAGACTGGAGATGGAGATTAGAGGGTGATTCCATCGGTTTTCCTTTCAGCCATTACTCACCCCACTGGTTTTCAAACCCTTTTTCATCTCATATGATTGTGAAGATTTGTTCATCAAGGTAGATGGACAACACATTGAAACCCAACATGATCGGACCTGTCACAGGTTCAAGGATGCACAACCATGAGGCATATGGTTCTGTGCATTGGCTGTAGGCCCAGGTGGGCCATCTGATCGGGGATCCTGTCCATGGATCTACTTGTGGACCTTTGGGCGACCCTATAGGTGACGGACCCATGTGAGGTGGGCCTGGTTTGGTCCACCAACCAGCAACTGAAGAGGAGGGCTGAAGGTATTAAAGAGGGTTTGAGTTATTTTCATTTTTGGGTCTGTGGGGCCCACGTGGGCCATTAAATCTTGATCGGGTCCCTACATCTTGAAGAGAGGGCTTGGTCGACTATACTGATGTGGGCTGATCATGGGCACTTGATCAGTGGAACCCACAATGTTAACAACTGTGAGGCCAGGCGAGGAACTCTCGTTTGTGACCGGGCTTTCGTTTGTGACAGGGCTTGCGTTGATGAAGAAGGGGATCAGGGGTCGGTGGTCTTGAGGTACATGGAAAAGTGTGGGATCATGTGAGGGTATATGAGAGGCAATAATGCTGACATGTGGATAGATAAGAGAGAGAGAAGGATGGTAACGTGGGAGTGAGATGAGTGGGGTTGTACAGCACACAACTTGTGTCTTTTTTATATACATGGTACCATTGGCCATAAGATTAAAAAAAAAATACAGGAGAGAGATGAGTCCTGTTACAATTGTCGTGACAGGGACATGGGCATTTGACTTTTAAAACTTATGGCCATTAGTTCTTGAATTTAAAAAGAGGACCATTAGTTTTAATGAATTCAAATTAGACCCCTTAACTTATTTTTATAAAGAATTGATTTGGGAGATATCTTAGGTGGGTCCTTGAGTTTTCTAAAATTATAGACCAAGATTATTTTTATTTGCAAATTACTATTAAATGACATCTTAGTTTTTAATGTGTTAAAATTATATTTTTATTAATTGAATCTTTGGACCGAGTAAAGACCGTCCGGGCAACGGTATATTACCAACATGGGGTTTAATGCCTCGAATGACCTCGGGGAAATCCTAATGGATTCAAGTTCAACCCATCACTATTGGAGAACCCTTAATTGGGTCTATGCACCATTAATGGAAAAGGGATGCGTTGATCTTATATTTATTAGAGATTTCTATGGTTGTGGGGTACGAGACCTTATGTTTGACCTTAGGATCGATTCGTTTCTATGTCTTAATCTTCGCATGCATAAATATGTTGATTTAGGATATGTACTCCTTTAGATGCATACCCTATTGTGTATTATGGACTATAAAGTGGCTCGGCAAATTTTGTATGACGATTTGATTATGATATGGGATGTGGAATGACCAGTACTTTACTTTGACTTAGGACTCTTGTGTCGGAGCTTTATTATTCAGGTCTATTATGCTTATACGTTTATGTTTATGTGGGTCATTTATGGACGACTGCAGATCGATATATGGACGGTTGATCACCGATGTGACCGGATCACTTATAATCCGCTTTGAATGTAAACAAGTTATCCTGATTTGTTTTTAATTCGATCGGTTTATGACCACCGACGTTATGGACGGGCTCTCCCGATTTATTTAGAGCTGACCACCCAAAACGGGGACACTCGTCTTCGTGTGAATCATACTGCTCCTTTTGTTTTATTTGGATTATACTATACGTTCTTTCTAGTCATTATTACTGTCATTACTTCTATATGATCACTCTCGTCAATATTCTTCTCGTTGTTGTATTAAATTTCGAATTATGATTATGTACTTGCTGTTTACTTTGTAATATTTGGTGCATAGGTACCGAGCCCTACTTTACCCAGGAGACGGAGGAGGATCAAACGTTTCAAACGTTTGAGTCAACTGATGAACCCGAGTGGGATGCTGGAGACGGTTTCGGAGCCGTCTGAGCCTGCATGAGAGTGAACGTCATCTTAGCAATTCTTTAGATGAACTTTCTTTAATGATAAACCTTTCTTTAGTAATTGTTTTATTCATTCTGCAATTTTAACAATTAATGTTTATTTGATTTTCGTGTTGGATCTTATTTATGATCATTGAATACCAATTGAATAAGCTTCCGCTGCATTTAATGAAATTTATTTTGACTCATCACAGGTTGAAATTTTTGTGGGTCCACTTTTTGGAAGCTTGTGTTGTATTAAACACAGGAAATTTGAATTTAATTTAATTTTTCACGTTTTTCCCCAATTCGTATTTTGGGGGACGTGACAGTTGGTATCAGAGCCCAGCACGATTCTCGGATATTAAAATTGGATAGAAATAATAGGACGTGGTGAGGATTGCGAATTCCGTTAGACACACTTTACATGCTAACTGTAAAGCTTATAGAATTGTTTGTTAGCTTGTTTCATAGAATCTAACCCATCATTATTCGATTGTAGGTCATGGCACAGCGTAATACTAGATCTCAGGATAAAGAACCTGGGAATGGATCGAATAATCCAGACGATCGTTTCAACCAACTCTTGCAAGCTTTTGTGCAAGCTCAGACTACTCAAAATGAGCAGCAGAGAGCACGTGAGACCGAACAGGCTGCAGAGAAACAACGAGAAAGGGAAGAACGAGCTGCTGTGAGGGCACAAGCAGACAGAGATAGAGCAGCATTCCAGGCTCAAATCTTAGCCCTGATAGATCGAGCAGCTCAACCAGTGCAAGTGGTCATGCCTCTTAGGGAAGTAGATCAAAATGACCTCTATGAGAAATTCAGGAAGAGGGTTCCTCCTGAGTTTCACGGGTCTGGAGATCCCATGGTAGCGGATGATTTTATAGAACAGTTGGAGCAAATCTTTGCAGTCTTCAATTGCAATAAAAAGTAGCGAGTTAATTTGGCAGCTTACATGTTCAGAGGAGTAGCTCTCCAATGGTGGAACTCAGTCAAAGAAGTAGTGTAAGCAGAGGTAGTGGCTGAAGAGAATGCCTGGGAAACATTTACTACGGAGTTTATGGATAAATTTATTCCCAAATATGTCAAGGACCAGTGGAAGAGGGATTTTCAGAACTTAGTGCAAGGTGACATGTCAGTGCAGCAGTATGAACAGCAGTTCACAAGATTGGCTAAGTATGCACCTACGCTAGTTGTTCCAGAGGAAGAGAAAATCAGGTGTTTTCTTGATGGGTTATCAGCTGATATCTACATGATGATCGGAGACAATCAACGCCCGACATTCTAGGAGACTGTGAAAAGTGCATATTGGGCTGAAGGTGCACTAAAGAAGAAGGCAGCAGAACGGTAGGTTAAATATCAGCAACACCAGTTGAGGCAATCTTCTAGCCAAGGCAACCCGAAGAAACAGAAGTTTCAAGGTCAACCCTCAGGTGGTCAGAGACAACTGTGTGGACGATGCGGAAAGAACCATCCTACTGAGCAGTGCTACAGAGAGACAGGTGCATGTTTTCACTGTGGGCAGATTGGCCATCGAGTTCGCGATTGTCCCAATGGCGGTAGTCAGTTGCCAGTGTCCCAGCTAGCAGCTTATCGTGCTCCTGCACAGCAGCCTTGGAGGACAGCACCTCCGCAGGGACCACAGCAAATTCTGCCAATGGAGCAGCAATGGATGGAACTTTTCGTGTTAATTTGGTCAATGGATGAAAATCCTTTCACAAATCTCCTGTTGTAACCTGCTAAACCCAAGAAACTACGAATCTCTGTTATTGACATGGGTCTCTGCCACTTGACCACTGCCTCAATCTTTCCTGGATCAACCGCCAAACCTTCCTTACTGATGATGTGACCCAAGAAAATTACTTGCCGAAGCCAAAATTCGTACTTACTCAACTTGGCATAGAGTTGATGCTCTCTCAAAGTCTGCAATGCTGACCTCAAATGCTGCTCATGATCTTCTCGAGACTGAGAATATACTAACACGTCGTCTATAAAAACAACGATAAACTGGTCGAGAAATGGAGCAAATATCTCATTCATCAAGGCCATAAATACTCCTGGAGCATTGGTTAGCCCAAATGACATTACCAAAAACTCGTAGTGGCCATATCTGGTCCTGAATGTTGTCTTCTGAATGTCCTGATCTCGAACTTTGAGCTGATGATATCCCGATCTCTAGTCTATCTTTGAAAAATATTCAGCTCCCTGAAGCTGATCAAATAATTCATCGATCCTTGGGAGAGGATATTTGTTCTTGATTGTGACCTGATTGAGTTGTCGATAATCTATGCACATCCTCATAGACCCATCCTTTTTCTTCACAAATAGGACCGGCGCACCCCAAGGTGATACACTTGGCCTCACAAACCCCTTGTCCAACAAATCCTGCAATTGAGTTTTTAACTCTCTGAGTTCTGCTGGAGCCATTCTATATGGAGCTTTAGAAATCGCAGCTGTCCCAGGCACCAATTCAATCGAAAAGTCTATCTCCCTAACTGGAGGTAAGCCTAGAATTTCATCCGGGAAAACATCCGGAAACTCACAGACCACTGGAATATCCTCCACCCCTTTTGACTGTTTATCCTCCGTGATAAACGCCAAATATCCTTCACACCTAGATTTCAACAATCTTTCTGCTTTCAATGCCGAGATCCTGCATGTCTGAATTGGTTTCCTCCGACCAATAAATTCAATAGTGTCAGAATGCAATGACAACTTGATTGTTTTATTAAAACAGTTCATCACTGCTCTATAGGTCGCTAGCTAGTTCATACCAAGTATAACATCGAAATCCTTCATCGTTAAAAGAATCAGGTCTGCAGGTAAGATGAAATCCCCAATTTGAACTCGGGTACTCGAAAAATATTGGTGGCAACGAACCTGCTTGCCCACCGGGGTACCCACTACTAAAGCAACATCTAATCTCACTACAACCTCATTGATATGCCTAGCAAAATCATGAGAAACAAAGGAATGTGTAGAACCAGGGTCAAATATGGCCTTAGCTTCTACCTCTGATATTAGAACAATACCTTCCACAACCTCTGCAGAAGCATCTGTATCCTCATGAGTAACTGCCCATACTCTGCCCATCTGCTGAGCTTGGTTTGGCTGTCCTTGCACTGGCCTAGGTGCTCTTGGTTGACCCACTAGCTGCGCTGCCTTTGTGGCTGGAATGGCCTCTGTTGACCTTGCACTGGCCTCTGCTGCTGTGGCGCTGCACCCCTATATTGCTGATACTGAGGGGCTGGTGCTCGGTACATTTGCTGTTGTGGTGCCCGAGGAATCTGCTGTGGTCCCTGCGGAGGTGCTGTCCTCCATGGCTGCTGTGCAGGAGCACGATAAGCTGCTAGCTGGGACACTGGCAACTGACTACCGCCATTGGGACAATCGCAAACTCGATGGCCAATCTGCCCACAGTGAAAACATGCACCTGTCTCTCTGTAGCACTGCTCAGTAGGATGGTTCTTTCCGCATCGTCCACACAGTTGTCTCTGACCACCTGAGGGTTGACCTTGAAACTTCTGTTTCTTCGGGTTGCCTTGGCTAGAAGATTGCCTAAATTGATGTTGCTGATATTTAACCTGCCGTTCTGCTGCCTTCTTCTTTAGTGCACCTTCAGCCCAATATGCACTTTTCACAGTCTCCTGGAATGTCGGGCGTTGATTGTCTCCGATCATCATGTAGATATCAGCTGATAACCCATCAAGAAAACGCCTGATTTTCTCTTCCTCTAGAACAACTAGCGTAGGTGCATACTTAGCCAATCTTGTGAACTGCTGTTCATACTGCTGCACTGACATGTCACCTTGCACTAAGTTCTGAAAATCCCTCTTCCACTGGTCCTTGACATATTTGGGAATAAATTTATCCATAAACTCCGTAGTAAATGTTTCCCAGGCATTCTCTTCAGCCACTACCTCTGCTTACACTACTTCTTTGACTGAGTTCCACCATTGGAGAGCTACTCCTCTGAACATGTAAGCTGCCAAATTAACTCGCTACTTTTTATTGCAATTGAAGACTGCAAAGATTTGCTCCAACTGTTCTATAAAATCATCCGCTACCATGGGATCTCCAGACCCGTGAAACTTAGGAGGAACCCTACTCCTGAATTTCTCATAGAGGTCATTTTGATCTACTTCCCTAGGAGGCATGACCACTTGCACTGGCTGAGCTACTCGATCTGTGAAGGCTAAGATTTGAGCCTGGAATGCTGCACTATCTCTGTCTGCTTGTGCCCTCACAGCAGCTCGTTCTTCCCTTTCTCGCTGTTTCTCTGCAGCCTGTTCGGTCTCACGTGCTCTCTGCTGCTCATTTTGAGTAGTCTGAGGTTGCACAAAAGCTTGCAGGAGTTGGTTGAAACGATCGTCTGGATTATTCGATCCATTCCCAGGTTCTTTATCCTGAGATCTGGTATTACGCTGTGCCATGACCTACAATCGAATAATGATGGGTTAGATTCTATGAAACAAGCTAACACAATTCTATAAGCTTTACAGTTAGCATGTAAAGTGTGTCTAACGGAATTCGCAATCCTCACCACGTCCTATTATTTCTATCCAATTTTAATATCCGAGAATCGTGCTGGGCTCTGATACCAACTGTCACGTCCCCCAAAATACGAATTGGGGAAAAACGTGAAAAATTAAATTAAATTCAAATTTCCTGTGTTTAATACAACACAAGCTTCCAAAAAGTGGACCCACAAAAACTTCAACCTGTGATGAGTCAAAATAAATTTCATTAAATGCAGCGGAAGCTTATTCAATTGGTATTCAATGATCATAAATAAGATCCAACACGAAAATCAAATAAACATTAATTGTTAAAATTGCAGAATGAATAAAACAATTACTAAAGAAAGGTTTATCATTAAAGAAAGTTCATCTAAAAAATTGCTAAGATGACGTTCACTCTCATGCAGGCTCAGACGGCTCCGAAACCGTCTCCAGCATCCCACTCGGGTTTATCAGTTGACTCAAACGTTTGAAACGCTTGATCCTCCTCCGTCTCCTGGGTAAAGTAGGGCTCGGTACCTATGCACCAAATATTACAAAGTAAACAGCAAGTACATAATCATAATTCGAAATTTAATACAACAACGAGAAGAATATTGACGAGAGTGATCATATAGAAGTAATGACAGTAATAATGACTAGAAAGAACGTATAGTATAATCCAAATAAAACAAAAGGAGCAGTATGATTCACACGAAGACAAGTGTCCCCGTTTTGGGTGGTCAGCCCTAAATAAATCGAGAGAGCCCGTCCATAACGTCGGTGGTCATAAACCGATCGAATTAAAAACAAATCAGGATAACCTGTTCACATTCAAAGCGGATTATAAGTAATCCGGTCACATCGGTGATCAACCGTCCATATATCGATCTGCAGTCGTCCATAAATGACCCACATAAACATAAACGTATAAGCATAATAGACCTGAATAATAAAGCTCCGACACAAGAGTCCTAAGTCAAAGTAAAGTACTGGCCATTCCACATCCCATATCATAATCAAATCGTCATACAAAATTTGCCGAGCCACTTTATAGTCCATAATACACAATAGGGTATGCATCTAAAGGAGTACATATCCTAAATCAACATATATATATGCATGCGAAGGTTAAGACATAGATACGAATCGATCCTAAGGTCAAACATAAGGTCTCGTACCCCAGAACCATAGAAATCTCTAATAAATATAAGATCAACGCATCCCTTTTCCATTAATGGTGCATAGACCCAATTAAGGGTTCTCCAATAGTGATGGGTTGAACTTGAATCCATTAGGATTTCTCCGAGGTCATTCGAGGCATTAAACCCCATGTTGGTAATATACCGTTGCCCGGACGGTATTTACTCGGTCCAAAGATTCAATTAATAAAAATATAATTTTAACACATTAAAAACTAAGATGTCATTTAATAGTAATTTGCAAATAAAAATAATCTTGGCCTATAATTTTAGAAAACTCAAGGACCCACCTTAGATATCTCCCAAATCAATTCTTTATAAAAATAAGTTAAGGGGTCTAATTTGAATTCATTAAAACTAATGGTCCTCTTTTTAAATTCAAGAACTAATGGCCATAAGTTTTAAAAGTCAAATGCCCATGTCCCTGTCACGACAATTGTAACAGGACTCATCTCTCTCCTGTTTTTTTTTTTTAATCTTATGGCCAATGGTACCATGTATAGAAAAAAGACACAAGTTGTGTGCTGTACAACCCCACTCATCTCACTCCCACGTTACCATCCTTCTCTCTCTCTTATCTATCCACATGTCAGCATTATTGCCTCTCATATACCCTCACATGATCCCACACTTTTCCATGTACCTCAAGACCACCGATCCCTGATCCCCTTCTTCATCAATGCAAGCCCTGTCACAAACGAAAGCCCGGTCACAAACGAGAGTTCCTCGCCTGGCCTCACAGTTGTTAACATTGTGGGTTCCACTGATCAAGTGCCCATGATCAGCCCACATCAGTATAGTCGACCAAGCCCTCTCTTCAAGATGTAGGGACCCGATCAAGATTTAATGGCCCACGTGGGCCCCACAGACCCAAAAATGAAAATAACTCAAACCCTCTTTAATACCTTCAGCCCTCCTCTTCAGTTGCTGGTTGGTGGACCAAACCAGGCCCACCTCACATGGGTCCGTCACCTATAGGGTCGCCCAAAGGTCCACAAGTAGATCCATGGACAGGATCCCCGATCAGATGGCCCACCTGGGCCTACAGCCAATGCACAGAACCATATGCCTCATGGTTGTGCATCCTTGAACCTGTGACAGGTCCGATCATGTTGGGTTTCAATGTGTTGTCCATCTACCTTGATGAACAAATCTTCACAATCATATGAGATGAAACAGGGTTTGAAAACCAGTGGGGTGAGTAATGGCTGAAAGGAAAACCGATGGAATCACCCTCTAATCTCCATCTCCAGTCTCATAATATAATAACATAATCAAATGAAAAAGGGCATAAAAAGGATTTCTATATGCATCAAACAAACTGGAATCAACGACAAACATATGTATTAAATTCACAAATTATGTTTAGGTACTTGCCTTTCACCGGAGTTTGAGGAAAATGCAACGGATCCTACCCAATACCCAAACTGAGATTCCCACAGTGCTCAAGAATAACCCTATCACCAATCTGACAGAGAATATGGGATAAGAATGTTCAGATGAACAGATACATTATATTCCTACCCAAAACCTAACATTAGAAAGATAAAGGGGATAACCCAAGAATACAGATCTACTCCTAATGATTTGAGGAGAGGGTTACCTTAGATAAGAAAGTTGAGCCAAGAATGCTGGTATCCTCTGATCTTGATTCTGATGGCTGGATCCTAAAGCTGTAATGGCTGGATCCTAAAGCTGGAATGGCTTGGGAAATTGAAAGAGGAAGAAGACGAAGAAGTTACGGGTGGAGTTGCAGAGTGATAAGTGGGGAGGAATAAATCGTGCAATTAGTTAAAATAGGGATTAGGTTAAAAGGGAATATCCTCTGGGCTTAAATCATTGGGTCAAAACTACGGGTCAGGTCATCGACCCCTTAACCCAACTTACCGATCCAAGAATCCCATCTAACGTGTGACCCACTTAATCCTACCCACTTAAATAACTAAAATACATTAAATTAATATAATACTAATATTTTAATAATAAATATAATTAATGGTGGGGCCGGATCTTACAATATGCTACCCTTTGGAAGCTCTGGCTGGAGAGGAACAATGGATTGTTTAGGAATAAGAGCAACTCATGGATGAGGTTGTCCATTCCATAGTTTGGTCTTTGTCGGAGTGGGTGAGAAGTAGAAAGGCGTTTGAAGGAATTGATCTTCATGATCTCCATAGATATTGGATGGCTATTTTGAATGGAGGTTGGTGCCATAAATTTGTGAAAAGAGTTATTTGGATGCGTCCTCCTTTGGGTATCCTTAAAATCAATTTTGATGGGAGTTTTATTTGCTCAACTAGAATAGGTGGAATTGGTGGTGGTGTTAGAGAATCGATTGGAATAGTTGTTAGAAGTTTTTCAGGGCCTTTAGAGGCTTTGGATGCTAATGAAGTTGAAGTTTTGCTCTTTTGGTGGGCTGCCATGAGTTGTGTCAAATGGGCTGTTTCAATGCTGTTCTTGAAGGTTATCACTCTTCAGCTATTCAGTGGGGTTCTGATAATTCTTCTTATCCTTGGAGGTTGGCGGTTGGATCAAGGAGGTGCAGGATATATCGTGGTAGCTGGGTGCCTTTTTTAGTCGTATTTTAAGAGATGCTAATGTCATGGCGGATGCTCTTGCTAGGGAAGGAGCTCTTTGTTCATCTCTTTCGTTTGATGTTTAGTTTCCTCTTTTCTTGTTAGGTTTTTGTTTTGGTGTTTGTTGTTTTTGGGTTTGGTTTTTGGTGGCTTTGCTTTTTCGTGTTTCTTTTGTGGTTTAATAAATTTTACCATCATACAAAAGAAGAAGATTGAAATGGAATGAAATTGAAATTTAGTTCACCTCACTTCTTAATAACAGTTACAAGACTAAGTGTAAACGAGATGGACACTATAGACTATACTAGCCTTAAGTTTAGGAGACGACAGCAATGCCATAAAAAACTATTACAAAACCATCCCGTTGTGAGTTTTTATCAAGAACAAGAATGTTCCAAGACGTTATTAACTGGAGATTCCTTCAACACAAGAAGATGAGCACCTGGAAGATGCCACACACTGAAACTCACTGCATTTTAGAAGGCCTGGTGTGCATTGTTTCCAACTTATTTGTTATTAGGATATTAATATATTATATATATTCAGCTTTGAGCTTCTTGGTTTGACATTACATTGCTGAATCTTGCAGTTTTGGTCACCAAGAGAACAATGTCAATTTTTTTTTCTTGATAACAATATTTTGCAACACATTATCTAATATGTTTATGCCTTCAGATTCTTCGAATTGGTTTCTACGAGATTCTCAAGCTTGAGATGCCACCCTATGCTGTTGTAGATGAGGTATTCACTTCCATTGCGTCCACGTTCAGATTTAGGAAGAATTTGCTTGGGCTATCATGTGAAGTGGGGTCCATGGTTTATGTTATCCACACTTTTTGATATGATGGATCTATTGTGAATAATTTATGCAACAAAAGTCTCCCAGATGGGAGAATCCTAAACCTTTGTTTGCTATTCAGCAAATAGATGTTTTGGAAGGAAACATAGCAATAGTTAACATTTGAGAGAAAAGTCTATAGACTGGATGCGTATGATCTTCTGGGAGATTTTCTTTGCCTAAGATCCGCCACTAGCTTAAAATAGAGGACCATGGTTGGATGGTCCTCACTTTTCTGATCTTGAGATCTAGGCAAACTACACTTTTCTTCTGGCAGCCCCATAATTTCTGATTGTTTTAGTTGCTTGTAATTTGAGAGTGAGTTCTTTTGAAACATGTGATTGATTTTTCTTTAATGTTCTTTTACTGGTCTTATACCCAATCATCTTTCTTTCGAGAGAATTGGATCCTATGAGGCTCAGAAACGAGATGCATGAGTGATTCAAATGGAACTCCATAGAGGGCCTACCTATTAAAAATCTAAACTGCTCAAAATAGATGCCATAGTCTTGTATGGAATGTGGTCAAACTTCACCCATAAGAGTTTGTCCCTCTCAAAGTTGCTAGCCAGTAATCCCAAAACCAATTGGTGATGGGAAACTGCACAAACAACTACCTAACACCCCCCCTCGGGCGAGACACTGCCCAGACCCGAAGCACACACCTGCACAAGACTATAACGCGACATAGGGCCTTCTTGCCCTATGCACTTGTGCCCGCACAAACACATAACTCGGCATGAGGCATTTTTTCCCTACATGGTTTCGAACCTGGGACGTGTTGGCTTTGATACCATCTCAAAGTTTCTAACCAGTAATCCCAAAACCAATTGGTGATGGGAAACTGCACAAACCATTACTTAAGAGTCCCATCGTAAGGTTTAGCAAATGATTGTAATGTATAAGACATGCAAATTTATTGATTATCTATAAAACATGTAACATATTTCATATATACTCGATCAAGGTGGGACAAACTCTTATTGGAGTGAAATTTGGCCATATCCTATTCAAGAGGAGGACATTTATTTTGGATGGTTTAGATTTGTAATATGTAGGATCCACAGTTCTACTTGAATCACTCTCATCTAGTGAGTCCATTAGTCCAAGCCAGTTTTTGGACTGCTTTTTAGATAAAACTGGTTTTCCTTCTGATGTTGCTTCGTCATTATAGAGTGATTTTGGTCGTCAGTAGTTTCTTGCAAACCAAAATTTAGGCTCATGGGTACTGACTTTTTTGGGCATGAGGGTTTTTTCTTTCTTTTCCAAATAAAAATTTCCTACATTTCGTGCTAAGTCTGAATCTTTCAAATATCCTTTTTGGGAAGAAAACATGGGATTAAATAGCCTGTACTATGATGACTGGACACGGTTACAGCTACAAATGGGGACACAGATAATTGGGATACGACTACACTTTTAAATATCCAGGACATGGATATGGACATGGCTATCCTATCCATAATTAAAACTTACATTTTATGTGTAACATTTGATGTAGAGTATTGCTTTCACCTATAGGACATTTATATATTATTGTATATTTTTATTTCTTACAGCCTTTTGATTCTTGTTATGTTGAAAATAATAAGGTTAATCCTTAATAGAGCTCTCTGAAATATGAACTGACTGCAGTAGGATATGTGGACACTGTATCGTACAAGTATTGGTGCAATATTGAGTACCAGTACAAGAGTCAAATCTTTCTGAGAAGGATACGTTAGGCATACACAAGCATCTGGGTATCATAGAGCCTGCTTAGTGCTTTTACCATTTTCCATGGACTGTATATTCCAATGTAACCATTGGTGTTATTTTTTGAGGTGTCTTTTCTGAAATTCCAGAATGTCAGGCTTGCAAAGGTTTCTCTTAGGCCTGGTGCAGGTAACATGGTGAATGGAATTCTCAGGAAGCTACTGTTACTTAAGGTTTGTTAATTTTCTAATAATTTCTCAGCAATCACTGGTAAGTGTGGCAAACTTAACAGCCTTCTTTTCATCTCTTGATTTAGGAGAAAAACTCACTTCCCCTGCCAAAACTTGAAGGCGATGATCGTGCACAAGCTCGTGCCCTTGCCACTATTTATTCCCATCCAGTGGTATGCCTGCAACTATTTATTTGCTTTTCAGCAACTTGATCCTTTAAATCTTAGGTACTTTATGAAGGATAATTGAGATAAGTACCATTTTCTAACCAAATGTTGGCAATCTAAACCATTCATCTGGTGGTCCAATCATTTGATGCCGTATAATCATATTTCACTTATTGGATGATGTTAGCTATACAATTGGATTTTGGAGAATGCATGTCACATCCTATGAATCTGTGTATCCATATTTGACGAGGGTAGTATTAAAGGTCATCATCATCGTAGCCTTATCCCATATATATCTGGAGCTGGTTGAGGTCAAGGTTATATGATTGGGATATTTCTATTGAATATCTATCATGATATGAAAGGTTATATTGCCCAATGGTGGGCCTTGCGCGTTCCACTTTTAGATCCCAGCAAATGATATGAGTCCAATTGTGTAAAAAAGAAAGAAGAAGAAAAAAAAAAACTTGAGCACCAGAATATCAGTTTTCTCAAGTATCTTAAATTTCACAGCATGGCACATGTACCAGTTCCACTGCATCTTATGGGCTCTATAATGGATCTGTTGTCCAGTGTACCACCAATGAAACTCCACTTAGATATTTCTGTGGCCCTGCCAGTTGGAACTTGGAAGACTTCTTCTATTTTCAGAATCACAAAATCACAAATGGGCAGCTGAAAAAAGGTCCAACTGATGGCTAGCATAGGGAAATAGTTGTCCAGTTGGTGGCTAGGATCATCTATCGTAAGAGAGAATGAAATAACTTATTTATCTTATACACATCATTTAAACATCGTAGTCGATCCATAACTATTATCCAGGTGCTCATGGTTTTGTACCTTCTATGCAGTGGATGGTAAGGAGATGGAGAAAATATTTTGGGCTAGAGGAAGCCATGAAACTGCTGATTTGGAATAACAGTGATCCCAGTTATAGCTTAAGGTTCTGTTTGAATTCCTTCTTTTTTTTTTTTTTTTCACTAAATAATATTTTCTCTTTTGTATGGCTGATTTGAAGCTGCCTTCTCTAATGTTAGGGCGAACATCAGGAAAGGTTTTACAAGACATGACCTTGTTGAGCGGCTGAAAATATTGAAGGTGATATGCTTTAGTTTTTCGTTTTGGTACATTAGCTGGTGGCGATTTTGTACCATGCTGAAGATGTAAGGTTCCTTACTGCAATTTGCTGAGACATTGAGCCCATGTTTCAATGATTCAGCCATTCATCTCATAGTCTCTGCCTTGGATTGGGATGACTTAAACCGTCCTAGATTGAAATAGTCTTAACACTATGATCTGTGGCCTACATAAGTTCAGGGAAAGTTCCCAGAATGAATAATTAGGTCTTCAAATTGGATACATTATTATTATTATTATTATTATTATTATTCCAGCCACTTGGATCCACCGACCAAGTCAATGATTTTGATTACTACTCCAAGGACCTTGCATGTTGGGAAGTAAGTTCTTCAACATTCTCAACACTCCCCCTCAAGCTGGTACATAGATACTTTGTATTAGCTTTTTACACCACATGCCTGCTTCCTTTTGTAATTGCTTTAAGTAAGAACTCTGTTAGCTTGAACTTCATTACACACAACCTTTGACGGATGTTCCTTCAGCATGATCTTCTTTGACGGATCTTCAATCTATTTGATCTTCTTTGAAATCTACTTGATCTTCTTTAACAGATCTTGAATTTGCTATCTGTAATTTGACTGAAGGAGGAGGTGAAAACTTCATGTGCTCCACAAACTCTCTCTCAACAACATTGCTGATTAAATTGACCCATGGTACACAAGATATTCGATGAGCCTGAATGCTACACAACATCTGGATGAAGACTGACCCCATATCTTAGTGAGTACTTGGATTCACACTTCCAAGTAACCGTGGAGTCTTCATAGATTTTTCTCCCCTTGACTTGAATAATATCATACTGTTAACTTTTTGTGATGAGAAGAAACACTTGATATTGCAGATCTGAATTCTTGAATAATCTTCTGTTGGAAGAAACACTTGATATTGCAGATCTGAAGTCTTGATAATCTTCCGTTGTATCACTTTAATTTGATCCCCTTTCTCGGTTGACGTCTCACCAATATTTCCATTTTTTGCTTTACTTTGATCCCCTTTCTCGGTTGACGTCTCCAATATTTCCATTTTTTGCTTTACTGGTAGTCACTGTTTGTTTGTAGGTCTCTGTTGCTTCCGTACTTTGAGTCTGTTGGAGCTGATGGCCCACTAAATTAGATTTGTCGTGATCTCTCAAAAGCATTTGAATCATGCAGCTTGACAAGGAATGACAGGGTTTATGAATATGTGGATGGTTAAAAGGAAAACCTAATTGAACCACTGTATTGCTCTGATTGTCCTTCTGATGTGTAGTTCTCATATTCATGAATGCGCCGGTGAAAAATAGATCTGAATTTCAAGTTTGGACGTCTTCAGAATTGCAGAAACAATTCTATCCCTTGATTATTGGCCTAGTAATATGAATGCAGAGATAAAACGAATGCGGTTTAGTCACGGCTGCTTGCGGAAAAGTCATATTTTTGCCTGATCTGTACGTAGGACCTTTTAAACAGATAGTTGTCAATTCTGTTTTAGGTCCCCATTCCGGTTTTTCCATGTAGTGGACCCCTTTGGCTTTCTGGTCAATTCCAGTGTTCTGTTCTGGAAAAGGCGCGATTGAAAAATGGTAAGTATAAAAGAATACCTAACATTGAAAAAACATTAAAGCTCATGTCTGGACATTGAAAAGTCCTAAACAAAATATACAAACCATTAAAACTACTCAATAAACAATCAAACATAACAAAATGAAACTTTATTCTTCTCATTTTCTCATAAATATGAAAACCAAAAATATTGCAGCAAAAGTCCCAAACTTATAGGGGTGATTGAGAGAGAGAAGGATTTAAATAAAGAAATAGTAAGAATAATTACGAATGGACGTTTCTGGTTAGAACGACTGAAGCAGGACCCAATTTCGGCCGGAATTGTTCGAAATGGACAGAATTGGCCAGAATTGTAGGGCGGAATCTTTCAGGAGGGTGTCCCGTTCCTCCCATGGCCAAATCCGAAATGTTTAGGCCAATTCGGGCGGGAACTGAACGGAATTGACTACTATGTTTAAACGACTAGGCCCCTGGAGACTGAACTGTCCTGACCCTTTTTTCTTGTCCTTTCTGCTCTTTGTGGACCTGGATCTTGTTGAGGCGGCGGTGAGGGCATTGCAATTAGTTAACTGGATGACGGGAGGTCTCCACCAATTGTGATTTGGTGTTGACTAGTGTCTAGTCCCTCACTTGTTGACTATTGTCTACTCTCTCACTTTCTTCTTCCATGCTCTTTGTATTTATGGTTGAAGGAGTGGTGCAAAAATAGGATGGCAATTGCACGGTAGGGATTAAATTACATGCGCAAAATTAGGAGTGGCAGTGGGCAAAGGACAGAATGGTTTGGCAACTTGTTGAAAAAAGGAGACCGTAGTTTTTTTTTGGTGGAATTGTCATTCCTAATTTCCTATGTGTTCCTAAATTCTACTCCTTTTGTAGCAATTGTACACATTTGTATATTATTTTGAAGTTCAATAAAAATTTATGTTACAGATTGGTGCGATCAGATTTTAGTGTATTGCAAATGCTGTACAATATTTCAGTAATATACCTCATAGGCCTAGACAATGGCATGTTAGTACAGTGACCTGTTGTTCACATGTAATGTGGCCTATAAATGCCAGAAGTACCCAAACAAAAATATTTGAAAAATTCTGCCTTGGAATGGAAATTTATGGATGACAAGGGATAATTAGCTATGTCTGCCACTGGGCCTTGATACTACTAAGAGTCGCCATAAGAAGCCATTGTATATTTGTATGTTGGCATTGTCTTAGCAAACAAGACTTCAAAGACCAATCTGAGCTCCAAATTTAATCAGTTCGGAAACTTGTATTTGTAGTTTTAGTCCCCTCTAAATGTAAAAGGTAACCTTGTTTGTGCTACTGAACTGTCCAGTTACTCCAGTATATTACTATGTCAGGCCTTTGTTTAAACAAGTATGACCGAGGCTCGAATGCTTATAGTTACTGAGATTGTTTGTTGAATTTAGGTCCCGCATGACCAGTCATTGCATCTGGAGGATTTTGTTCGTATCAAATCTGGCATGCAGGTACATATTGCAATGTACAATTACAAAGGTTAATTTATTCATGGTATCCCTTTTGATGAATAATTTGACCTTCTTTTCTGGAAACTCTGTGTGGATCTACTATTAAAATGATTTGATCTTATCATAGAGATCGCACAAGTATGTAATGAAAGTCCACGAGGATCCTAACCCTAGAGGGGGGGTGAATAGGGTGAGCTACAATTGTGACCAATTTAAACCAATTTTAATTCTTAAACTAAACTAGTCAAATGTGATGATTAACCATACAATATGCGGAAGCTAATAAAACAATCACCACAATAGCAAGCACCACAACACCAATGTTTATAGTGGTTCGGCCTCAATGCCTACATCCACTACCGGCTTGTGTCTCCAACACCCCACCGGATTCCACTAATTATGCTTTTTACTAGGCTAAGCAATAACCCTTACAAAGTTGTTTTCCTAGGCTAAACAACAACCTCTCAATGTGCTTTTATAGGCTTAGCAATAACCTTACAATATGCTTTTCTTAGGCTAAGCAATAACCTTACAATATGCTTTTCTTAGGCTAAGCAATAACCTTACAATATGCTTTTCTTAGGCTAAGCAATAACCTTACAAGTTGCTTTTCAAAGGCTAAGCAATAACCTTTACAAATGAGGATTTCTCTAAGAAGGTGTCTTTACAAAAGATCACTCTAAGAGATTACAATTTAAGCACAATGGAATTTGCCTCTTAAATAGGCTAATAGGAAAATGAAATTCCAATTACAAACATACACTAAAATAAACTAAAGTGTGTGCACAAAGTGTATGTATGAGTTTCTTCAATCAATTTTAACAATGAAGCTTTTAAATGAATGCATGATGCATTTTAAAATCAAGGTTTATAAAATGATGATTGAAGAGAAAACTAATCACATAAAAGATTCAAACAACTTTGAAGAATTAAGATAGACAAGTTGAGTGAAAGTTAAAGTCTAAGAACATATGTGATTAGGATAAGAGTGTGTGCAAACTAATCTAATTTACCAAGAAAGATATTGAGTTTGCAAAACAACTCTTTAAGGGCTTGAAATCATGCATAAATGAAAATACAAAGGATTTGAACATGCATGAATTTCATTTGAATGGAAATCAAAATAACTTAGAAGATGTACCTTTTAAAAACTCATGAGATTGATTTCCAAATAGCCCTCTAGCCTTTCCAACTTCTTCCCCTTTCTTTGGCTCCAAAATGCTCTCAAAAGTTCAAGTTTCAAGCATTGAAAAAGGTTGGAAATGAATGGACTTTATAGCCAAAAAGTTGCCAACGGCTAGTTCTCGGTCGACCGGCAAAGAGGTCTCGGTCGACCGAGAAGGCACAACGGTCAGATTTCTGACCGTTGGAGGTTTCAGTTCAAAACTGAGTTTTTACCTCCAGTTGTCTCGGTCGACCGAGACCTGTGTCTCGGTCGACCGGCGACACTGCCGGGACTCCCCCCTTTTTGCAACTTTTGCAAATTTGAAGTTTTAGCTTGGGGGACCTTTTTACCTACTAAATCAAGCTTGGAAAACATGTTTTAAAGATTCTAAAGGTTATTAAAACATGATTATAAGAAGCCTAAACAAATTTGAAAACTTTAAAACCATAGGCTAGCTTGATTTGAGAAAAACTCTTTTCAAATGAAATTGCATACAAAACTGATTCTAAAGGTGCTGAAAGTATGCAAACCTCAAACCTAAATACCTAACATGATTTTCCAAATGAAGTGCACAAGGAAATAGGTTTTCAAAAAGAGTTTGGGTTTCAAAACCAATGCATCCAACTTTAAAACCAAAACAAGCATAAAACAAATACTTTTCCAAAGCTTAAAAGCTATGCATGTATAAATCAAGATTTCAAGGTTTTCTAAAACAATGCTAGTGTGTGAATCCAAATGATGCTAAAGTGCAAATGCATCCATCAAATTGCAAAAACAAAAGACCTAACAATCTCCCCCTTTGCAATTTGATGGCAACTTACTCATCATAGAAATTACACACTAAGTCTTCAGCTCCCCCTAAGCTGGACAAGTCTTGAAATCTTCTTGGATGCTCCTTCTCTTAGCTTGGGCTCTTTCCTTCAATCTTCTTGATGCTTGGAGCTTGATCATTCTTCAAGCTTTCTTTTCATCTTCCTCTCTTTGGCCAAGCATCTTCTTTAGCACCAAGCTTTCTTTCTTCTATTTGCTCTCCCCCTTTGACCATGCTTCTTTCTCCTCTTGAGAACTTGAAAGCTTTCTCCCCCTTTGATGGATAGGAGATCTTCGAGTACTTGAACTCTCGAACTCTCTCCCCCTTTGATGAGTAGGAGATCTTTGAGTCACACTTGAACTCTCTCTCCCCCTTTGACATTAAATTGCAAAGGTACCTACACACATGAGACAAGAAGAATACCTTTAGTAGCACCTGTTAACAAATGAAATCGAAAATGAAATTCATAACAGGCTATCATGTATGGAAGTTATCTCTAAGGGCTCAAGGGCAATCCAAGGGTGAATTTGATCAAACTAATACTTCCTATGAAGGTTTACACTCCCCCTCAATCCATTCTCTTCTTTTGTCAAACTTTTGACAAAGATTTAACTATTAGGTGCAAGAAGAAGATGGTTTAACCAATTGAGGGTCAACTTCAAGGAAAGGATTAGATTCATTTAACTATTAAGCTCAATATGATCAAATTGCCAAAAGAGAGCTAGGACAAATGAGAGAAGCAATCATGGATATCAATTGAAACAAACATATCAATTGAGATTAAAGGATATGACTATTAACATAATCACTCTAAAATGGATTCAAGAATGTTACTTATTAGGAAAAATCCAAATTAGAGCTATCCATGATATGGGGTTTACTCAAACATAGCATCAATCAATATTACTTATGAAAATCATATGCTATGTAAGTTTTGAACTCATTTCATTCAATCAATAAATATGACTATTAAAGTGCATGAAAGAGTGAAATGAAATTCAATCATGAAGCCAACCTCAAATAATAACCAACCAATATTATTAACACATAAACATGGTGGTCATGAGATTTACCTATGAGAGCAAAAAGAGGTGGCAATCATGAGCATTATGATGCTAATGGTGTGTGACGTGGAACAATTATATAACTATGAAGATTAGTCCAAAGCACACAAGGTCTATCACATACACAAGATAAGATATCAATTGGATATGAAATCAATGGAACATTATACCAAATGAAACCAATTGAATATGATAACATAAGTAAAAGCAAGGATGTGATAAACTACCATCAAGCATCATAAATGCATATTCATCACTTTTAATGATATTCCTAAAGAGCATAGTGATGAACAATGGTAAATTGCAATGCAAAAGAATATTACTTGGCAATGCATGCAATTTCCAAAGTGTCTAGATCATATGAATTCAACACTAAGAAATCCATCAAACAAGAGATATAACTATGAAATACAAGAAATGGATTTCAAATAGGTACATATGATCAAGAACACTACTATGAAGTTGAAACATGTATAAGGATGACTCCAAGAGAATCTACATGAATCAACATCATAACCATCCATAAAGATATGACTAGTAGGCATAGAGGATGGATTTGGGTTCTAGTATGGATTCTACAAATGTAACTAAGAACACAACCATACATGGAACCAATAGTCATTTGCATATAAAAAGAATAACTAAAAAAAGCAAAGATGCAAACAACATTCATTTCCAATTCTAATATAATGAAACCAAAAGAAAAGGAAATGAAAACATGGAACATGCTTTAGATGAATATAACTAATGATGTTATAGGCATTTCCATTCAAACAATCTTCAAATCATTTTGAAAAACAAAATCCAACAATGAGCATAGAAAGAATGATTTTGAAGATCAATTTTCAACATTGTATTTTAAAAGATATAACTTAATTGAAACACATACAAGTTGATTTTTCAAAACAATGATTTTCCATAATCAAGTATAACTTAGAAATCCATGGAAAAACTTGAATTGATTAAACAACAATTGATCATGAAGAGTCTAGCTATGAGAGCTTTTGAAATCACAATCAATTGATCATGTAGAAATGCAATGCAAAACTTATGTGTGCAAAAAGCAAATCAACCATGATGAAATTATAATCAAAAGATTTTGAAAACCATGATATGTAACTAGAAAGGTGCATGAAGACAAAATCAATTGATCATAAAGAAGCAATGCATTTTATGAAATGTACTTAAAAGAAAACAAGATGCAAATGCAACATGACCAACAAAATGATTTAACTATTAGAGAATAGGTTGGTCAAGGTGGTCAAGACCCTAAGGTTTGTCTAAGTATTTAGCTTTAGGAATCCACCTAAGGTCTTGGGAGGGTTGAACTTTGAGGTCTATTTTGGGGTTCTCACCAACTATAGGAGATTTAACTTGATAAATTTTCAATTTGAGCTTATCACCATGATATTTAGATTTGACTAAATTTAGCTTAGATTGGTGATTAGTCTTTTGAGGTTGGTGAGTTTTCTTCTTAGGGGATTGATTCATTTTTCTCTTCTTATTTTCTCCCTTTCTTTGACTTTTGAAATTTAGATTTAACTTAGTAATTTTCTTCAAAAGTTCTTTCATGTTTTGACTTAAGGGAGGTAGGTTGAGAAGCTTTTTGTTAATAGATTCTTTGATTTTTGGTTTAACTTGTTTAAGCCTTTTAGAATCTATCTTGGGAGACTCCTTGTTACTTGGTTTAACTTGTTTAAGCTTTATGGAGTCTTCCTTGGTTTTTAGTGTCTTACCCTTCAAGTTTGATTTTACTTTCTTTGGTTCAAAGATGGGTTTAGACACATAGCTTCTTTTCCTTAGTTTGCACTCAAACCTAAAGTGTCCTTCATTGCCACAATAATCACATTTTGTTTTGGGCAAGGAAGTGTGAGTGCTAGAGAATGAGGACTCACCTTTCACAAAAGTGTTGGTGAATTTAGGGTCATATGACATATTCCTATTAAATCCAAGACCCGTCCTATCTCCATGAGATTTACCCAATTTGAATAATTTTTCAAGTTTCTCTTCACTTTGGGTAAACTTGCACTCATACTTTTGTTTATAGCTTTCAAGTTGAGTGACTTTGGTTTTAAGGGTTGAATTTTCATATTTAACTTTTGTTAGTTCATTTTCAATTCCCTTAAAATTGTTTAGCTCTTCATAGGCAAGTTTTAACTTAGAATTAAGCTCATTAACAACATTTGATCCAAGTTCTTGAGTTTTTAACTTACTTTTGATCAACTTGGTTTCTAAATGGTCAATGTCTTCATCTTGTCTTTTAATTGTATCTCTTAGGTTCAAATTCTCATTTTTAAGCTCATCACAATTTATCTTAATCTCATTTAATTCATTTTGAGTATTAGATAAATTTTCCTTAGAGATAGTCAATTTAGATTCAAGATTGTTGTCTTTACCTTGCCTTTGTAATTGATCTCTTAGATTTAGATTTTCCTTATTGACATTGTCATAATCCATCTTTAATTCTTTTAGTTCATCTTGAATGTTAGATAGATTATTTAAAGAGATCATGAACTTAGAGTCTAGACATTTTATTACTTCTTCTTTCTCTCTAAGTTCATCTTTTGAAGAGGCTAGCTCTTTGGTTAGATTCATAGATTCTTCTCTTAAGCTTTTGTTTCTTTTATCAAGCTTCGTAGATAATGTATATAATTCATTATAGGCTTGTTGAAGATCATCTTCATCATACTCATTTTCTTCCTCTTTTGAGTCAAATTGATATTCATTTAATTGATGGTTTGAATCTCTAATAGAAGGAAGAGTGAGAGATCTAGAAGAATCTACAAAGTCTAGGCTAGTGGAGTCCATTCTAATGATTTTCAAATAAGCACAACTCTAGGGTTTTAACTCTAGGTTTTTACACCTAATCAAGAGTTCCAAACACTTGATCCTAAGGGATAGAGCACGAGGCTCTGATACCAATTGAAAGTCCACGAGGATCCTAACCCTAGAGGGGGGGTGAATAGGGTGAGCTACAATTGTGACCAATTTAAACCAATTTTAATTCTTAAACTAAACTAGTCAAATGTGATGATTAACCATACAATATGCGGAAGCTAATAAAACAATCACCACAATAGCAAGCACCACAACACCAATGTTTATAGTGGTTCGGCCTCAATGCCTACATCCACTACCGGCTTGTGTCTCCAACACCCCACCGGATTCCACTAATTATGCTTTTTACTAGGCTAAGCAATAACCCTTACAAAGTTGTTTTCCTAGGCTAAACAACAACCTCTCAATGTGCTTTTATAGGCTTAGCAATAACCTTACAATATGCTTTTCTTAGGCTAAGCAATAACCTTACAATATGCTTTTCTTAGGCTAAGCAATAACCTTACAAGTTGCTTTTCAAAGGCTAAGCAATAACCTTTACAAATGAGGATTTCTCTAAGAAGGTGTCTTTACAAAAGATCACTCTAAGAGATTACAATTTAAGCACAATGGAATTTGCCTCTTAAATAGGCTAATAGGAAAATGAAATTCCAATTACAAACATACACTAAAATAAACTAAAGTGTGTGCACAAAGTGTATGTATGAGTTTCTTCAATCAATTTTAACAATGAAGCTTTTAAATGAATGCATGATGCATTTTAAAATCAAGGTTTATAAAATGATGATTGAAGAGAAAACTAATCACATAAAAGATTCAAACAACTTTGAAGAATTAAGATAGACAAGTTGAGTGAAAGTTAAAGTCTAAGAACATATGTGATTAGGATAAGAGTGTGTGCAAACTAATCTAATTTACCAAGAAAGATATTGAGTTTGCAAAACAACTCTTTAAGGGCTTGAAATCATGCATAAATGAAAATACAAAGGATTTGAACATGCATGAATTTCATTTGAATGGAAATCAAAATAACTTAGAAGATGTACCTTTTAAAAACTCATGAGATTGATTTCCAAATAGCCCTCTAGCCTTTCCAACTTCTTCCCCTTTCTTTGGCTCCAAAATGCTCTCAAAAGTTCAAGTTTCAAGCATTGAAAAAGGTTGGAAATGAATGGACTTTATAGCCAAAAAGTTGCCAACGGCTAGTTCTCGGTCGACCGGCAAAGAGGTCTCGGTCGACCGAGAAGGCACAACGGTCAGATTTCTGACCGTTGGAGGTTTCAGTTCAAAACTGAGTTTTTACCTCCAGTTGTCTCGGTCGACCCAGACCTGTGTCTCGGTCGACCGGCGACACTGCCGGGACTCCCCCCTTTTTGCAACTTTTGCAAATTTGAAGTTTTAGCTTGGGGGACCTTTTTACCTACTAAATCAAGCTTGGAAAACATGTTTTAAAGATTCTAAAGGTTATTAAAACATGATTATAAGAAGCCTAAACAAATTTGAAAACTTTAAAACCATAGGCTAGCTTGATTTGAGAAAAACTCTTTTCAAATGAAATTGCATACAAAACTGATTCTAAAGGTGCTGAAAGTATGCAAACCTCAAACCTAAATACCTAACATGATTTTCCAAATGAAGTGCACAAGGAAATAGGTTTTCAAAAAGAGTTTGGGTTTCAAAACCAATGCATCCAACTTTAAAACCAAAACAAGCATAAAACAAATACTTTTCCAAAGCTTAAAAACTATGCATGTATAAATCAAGATTTCAAGGTTTTCTAAAACAATGCTAGTGTGTGAATCCAAATGATGCTAAAGTGCAAATGCATCCATCAAATTGCAAAAACAAAAGACCTAACATGTAAAACTAGAGAATGTTTATGCTGCAACTTCTGCTGTAATTATTCCCACTACTAACTTAAGTTAACAAAGTGGTGCATGCCAGAAACCGCATGGGCCTTGTCATGACCCGGAATCCGGGGCCCTTCGAATTCCACGTATAGACTTAGAAAAGTATCATATCCATACATGTGTCAAATCCATTTGCATAATAAAATTGCAGGCATAACGAGGTCAATCTGAGCATAATTAAATAAAATGGAAAAAAAAAACTATAAGGTCTTTGGAAGTTCAACTAAATAAAATGACGAAAACTAGCTCTTCTGTCGCTCAAGTGCGCATCCTGAATCCTATCTCTTGATCCTCATGGTATTCTTGAGTCTCTTAAATTTTGGTTACCTAGATAGGGGCAAATCCACAAAATATTAGAACAACTGAGTGAATAGATAATCTAATCTAATTGTGCATAAAACAACAAATTAAATAGAATTGCACAACAATTTAAAATAGCATCCAAGATCCAAAGGTCTTACTCATGGGTAAAGCAAGGTAAATCGGGTCATATCTAATGACAATCTCCTAACCACTAAATAGCACAAGCCCAAAATTGGTACTCCACAAAGATGTCACATATAACAAATACTTTTTCCAAAAAATTCCTTCCTGTAGATCACAAAAATTCCTTTATATCCAAAACAAAATTGACCACATGGTCCAAAACTAACAAAATGGTACCACAAAATTCAGCCTTCCCAAACTATCCAAGGCTAATGAACGTCATGAAATTTGCCATTTACATTGGGACGTCATCATCCTATAAAGTGGGAATGGTCCAGGAGTGTCCAAAGGGTTCCTCCAAAACCTCTTAGTCATCCTACCTCATTGTTTTTGTCCAAATTCCAAATAAGAAATCTCTCTTTAGAATTTGACATTCAATATGGCGTCAAAGTCTATAATGGGTAAGTTCCATAATCAATCCCTCATTATGTGTATTTAATCTGCCCCAGTTTGAATCAAAATTGGTATTCAACGTGTGAGGGGTCAATTACATAACTCGCCCTTTACAGATTTGAGATAAAACATTCAATTCAAAAAATAATCACACAACATATACCATATCAATTACATAATCCATCAAAAGAATACACATGAAATTCCCAAATAACAATAGAATAACATATACCCATATCAATTACATAATCCATCAAAAGAATAAACATGTGAAATTCCCAAATAACAATAGCATACATGTTAGTCCATAAATACAGTTCTAATCACAATTAGTCAAGTAATAGGGTCCTAAGTGCAATTTATAGAGGTCCAGAATTCAGGAAATCAAGCCAATCAGTTTTCAATTATAATAACCATAAACTACGGGCCCTTATTTGAAATTTACAGATATTTGAAACTCAGCTGAACAGTCCATAAAAGGCTCAGCTGTACATACCAAAGATTGCGAGGGGGTTTATTTACAATTTCCAGCAACATAGATTCAAGAAATCAGCTCATAAAGTAAAGTGTTTAAAGGTAACAACAACCCATAACAGGGGCTTAGATGCAATTTCTCAAACACTATAGGACACACAGAAGTGAGAGACAGGCTAGTGTGCAATTATTAGAACCTATATGGTGCTTAGATGCAAAATAATCAAGTTCAAACCTCATATGCTTGTATTCAGAAGTCGACTTTCACATGGGTCTCACGCATGCTAAATTTGAGGCCACTGAATGGTGGGCCAAATGGGGTCCAATCCATATGGGTCCAAGATGTGTATGGTTGCCATGGGTCTACTTTCAGATCCATGCTTCAGATCTGTCATCAGGTGGCCCACCTGGGCCCCACCGTCCAACTCGAAAAAGAACACAGTTGAACTGGGTTCTGAAATTTCCTATTTCATATTGGATTCTTCACCGATTTCGGGTGGATGAGTGGATAAGGCTACTTAATGATCTTATAGACAGTAATACATAGTTTTGCATGATTTCTAGATATTAAAAAGAGAGTTTCAAACTCAAACAGAGGGTTGCCATGGTCGACAGACTCTGTAGCAATATACAAAACTTGGAAAAGTCAATTGGATTATCTTCTATATCCAGGGTCTCAACATATAATAGAATAATCAAAGAATACAAGGGCAAAAACCAGAAATCTGGAACCATACACAAGTAGATCAGAATTTCTACTCACCTTTGATGGAAAACAGTGCCTTTGGCAATGTGGGGTAGACAAAAGTACTTGTACCATTCTTTCTAGGGTTTGATCTTCTCCACTCCTTGAACTCTCTCTAGTTTTCTAGTCCCTAGAATAGCTTTGAAGAGAACAGAAAATCGTGTATAGAGTTCAGCAAAAAGGGTGACATATTTCTAGGCTCTGTCACTCCTCTTTCTAATCGATCAACTCCTACTAAAAGGAAGACCTCTTATTTGAACTCCACTGGAAACCCTTTTTCCCATTTTCGTTTTTCGAATCCTATCTGAATCAAGAGAAGTGTGCACAAGTCCTCTTTGAGACTTGGGATTGTTGTGCCTGACATTCACTTAGTCATAACACCATTCACACAATCACAAACTTGAAAGAAGAGATTTTGTGGAAATTTTGGTGTCCTTCCTTGAGGATCAACCATCATATATAAAGATTGGGTAGACCCAATTTGGGCTACAGTCAAGTAAGTTACAATCAAAGAAATCTCCTAGTATGGTATGTTGTGTTGTACAAGATTAAGTCAATTGACCACCCTGTTTTAGTATATATATATTACAATTGGGCTATTATATATGGGCCATGGGCTTTATAGAAATGGATCTTTGACACCCCACTCAAATTGATGCTGGAGAATCTATAAGCACCAATTTGCTAACTAGGAATTGATGACTTGGTCGTTGTAGTCCCTTCGTGCATATATCTGCAACTTGAAGACTTGCGGAGATATGAGGAAGACCGATGGTGTCACAGAGGTATTTATCACGAATGAAATGACAATCTGGTTCATGAAACACTGGATTGGTAGTAATTCGGATCGCACTTGTATTATCTACATGGAGAGGTGTTGGTAGACTTTGAGGAAATCCAAGTTCGGAAAGTAGGCACTGGAGCCAAACTATCTCCGAGCATGCACCGGACATAGCGTGATATTCAGCCTCTGTGGAGGATTTAGACACTTTGTCATGTTTCTTACATTTCCAAGAGATCAAGGACTATCCCAAATGCATACACCATCCTGTCGTAGAACGTCTTGTATGAGGACACCCAGCCCAATTAGCATCGGAATAGGCCGTGAGAGATAGCGAGGTCCCAGCTGAAAATAATAATCCACGAGTGGGTGTGTTGAGAATGTAGTGTATAATACGCCGAACAACAGTTAAATGAAGATGACGGGGAGCTATCATGTATTGACTAACCAAATTGACTGTATAAGAAATGTCTAGTCGAGTAGTGGTTAAGTAAACCAAGCTACCAACCAAGCGACGATATAAGGTCGGATCTGGAAGAAGATCACTTGTTTCTTTACTGAGTTTGACATTCACTTCTAAAGGTGTCAATTGGAGTGGAGTTCTGGAGACCATCCATGCCAATGATATCTATTGCATACTTGTGTTGATTTAGGATTAATCCTTTCTCCGACTGATGAACTTCAAGACCAAGAAAATATGTCAGAGGACCTAAGTCTTTCATGTGAAAGGAGTCATGAAGAGAGGCCTGAAGGTGCTGAATCATATATGTGTCAGTGCCATATATGGTGATGTCATCAAAATAAACAAGCAACACTGTTACCCCTGCAGATGTATTATGAAGGATTAGTGAAGGATCATATGGACTTTGATGGAACTTCAGTTGAGCGGGAGTGTCTCAAAATTTCTCAAACCAAGCCCGGGGAGCTTGTTTGAACCATATAAAAACTGACGTAGGCGAGCAACATCACCCTGATTTGCACCCGAAAAACCTTGTGGAAGGCGCATATATACTTATTCTTTTAGATTACCATGCATAAAAGCATTCTTTACATCCAACTGGTAAAGAGGCCATGATTGAGAAGCAGCTATTGCAAGAATGGTGCAAACAATTGTCATTTTTGCTACAGGGGCAATTGTTTCATCATAATTGACACCATATTCTTGTCGATTCCCAAGAGCCACAAGACGTGCCTTATATTGATCGAAGGATCCATCGGATTTCAACTTAGTGGAGTACACCCATTTGCACCCAATTGGTTTGACAGATGGGAGACAAGAAACCACATCCCAAGTATGATTTTCATGGAGTGCATCTAATTCTGCTTGCATAGCGGAGTGCCAACATTCCCGCTTGATTGCCTGGGAATAAGAATTTGGTATGGTGATAGAGGATAAGATAGGAAGTAAAGAGGTATGAGTGAAACCATGACGATCTAGAGGATGGCGGAGATGTGTTGATCTCCGAAGTTGAGGAGCAGAAATCGGATTAGGAGCCGGATCAGGTGATTCCAGAATTGGCTGTAGTGTGGGAACGTCATTTCATGCTGTCACTTATAAACAAAATTCGGTTTAAACCTAACAATGGACGAAGTAGATGGTTCTGGAGAAAAATCTGGCAGGTGAGAAACTGAAAGTGTAGGTTCACTATAAGATTGAAGGAAATTTTGATTTTCAAAGAAAATAACATTCCAGGAAACTCGAATACATTTGATATTTGGATCATAACAAAGAAACCCCTTCTGATTAGACGCATAACTAAGAAAAGCGCATTTAACAGATCGAGCTATTAAGTTAGTGTGTTCATTGGGAGGGAGATGAACAAAACACACACACCCAAAGGTATGGAGATGTGTGTATCCAGGTTGAGTTCCGTATAAATGGAAATATGGTGATTCGTTATTCAATTTTGGAGATGGGAGACGATTGATTAAGTGGACCGCAGTAGACAAGGCTTCGGACCAAAACTGAGTCGGAACAGAAGATTCAAGAAGCAGCGAACGAACAGTGTCAAGGAGATGCCTGTTCTTTTGTTCTGCAATACCATTTTGTTGAGGGGTATAAGGACAAGACCGTTGAGAGATAATCCCTTTTTCTTGTAAATTTCTTTGAAACTGATGAGATACATATTCCTCCCTTGAGTTGGTCTGCAAAATTTTGATGTGAGTAGAAAACTGATTTTCAACGTAAGCTAAATATTTTTTAAACGCATCAAAGACTTCTGATTTAGATTGTAACAAATAAACCCATGTGAACCGACAATAAAAGTTACAAAATACTTATAGTGAGTTGGGAGATGACATGAGTAATGCCCCATACATCACTATGAACAATATCAAAACATTTTGTAGCCATAGTGTCATGCATAGGAAATGGAAGTATCTTACTTTTTCGTAGCTTACAAGTAGAACAGTCCATCACAATATCATGATAAGAAGCAACATTTTTTTATTAAGCGAACTAGTTCGAAACAATGATAACAAAGTTTTTGAATTTGGGTGGCCTAATCTATTGTGCCAAAGTTTCCAATTATTCTGAGAAGAAACACTAAGCAAAGCAAAGTCAGGATTATTCCGAATATGTGAAAGTTGCTATGGAAAACGACGTCCTCACTTTGGCCCCTTCATGATCACCTTACCCGGCACTCGATCCTGCTCAACACATCCATATTGAGAGAATGAAACATGACAGTTATTGTCCACAAGCTGACCAACAGATAAAAGATTAGTAGACAAGGATGGAGAAAGAAAAACATTTGTCAAGGGTAATGGAAGGGAAATATCACCAACATCAGTTATCGGAAGTTTTTCACCATCGGCAGTATGAACTTCCAGATTAACAGAATACTTATGAGAACGAGAAAATAGTTCAGGTGAAAAGGTCATGTGATTTGATGCACCAGAATCAAGGTACCAAAGCGAGGGACACTTACCTGATATATCCAGTGCAGAAAAAACATTGATAATCATCTGTTGGACCATGTCAGGAGTAAGAAAAGGATTTGTGCTTGGTGTGGCTAGATGGATGGACATAGATGAAGAAGAGGCAGTAGGAAGGGCATCCGATGAAGCGGTTTCAGTTGCAGCATGATAAGCACGAGGATTGCGGTTCTGAGGCCGTTTTCTGCATTCACTTATGATATGGCCATTTGCTTTGCAGTAATTGCAGAATTTCTATTTACAATGAGAGGCATAGTGCCCAAAACCCTTGCAACTGTAACACTGAACATTACTCATAACTCGTCCTGCGAATTTTCCCTTATCTCTTGTAGATCAAGCAGGTGCTGGAGGAGAGCTACGAGCCGCATATGCAGCCTCAAGTGGACCAGTTTGTTGGGATAAAACTGCCTGGGTTAGCTGTCTTTGTTCCCCTCGTAATAATTCATTGAGACATTCATCTAAGGATGGTGGAGGAACCCTACCCAGGAGACCAGATCGGACAGTTTCATATTCTGGTCGTAATTTCATGAGAAATTGGTCCCTATGACTGAGTTCCTGAAGTTTCTGTATTTCAGGAAGAGCTGCATCAGAGACATTGGCATACTTAATTTCATCATATTCAGTCCACAGGTTAAGAAACCCTGAATAATAATCCTGGATGGAGGAGGTTTCTTGAGTATATTGAGCAATCTCAAATTCCAATTGATATTGGCGTGCAGAGTTCTTTTTATGATATACTTTTTTCAAATATGCCCACGTCTTTTGCGGTCTTGTATGGTTTCAGATTCAAAATAAGATGAGGTTCCACTGTGCTAAAGGATCCAAGATTTGATTTTCGCTCTTTGGTTGTCCAAGAGAAAATTTGTTTCTCATCCTCTGTTGGTTTAGGGTCAGTTCCAGTAATATGCCCCAACATCTCCTTTCCTTCGAGATAAAGCTCGAACTGGAATGCCCATGATGAGTAATTTTTCCCATTAAAACGAATGATAGGAATCTCAGATTTCTCCATTTCAAAGAGATGGATAGATAAACTGAAACTAATAACTCACAGTAGCCAAAAAAATAGCAAAGAGGTTACAATAGTTAACAAATAAATCAGTGAAGATGTCTGTCGGTCTTGATTTCTGTCGACCTTTTTTCCGCAAAAAAACAGGTCAGTTGACCCTGTTTTCAGGTTCTGATGGGAAAACTGGGGCCCAGTTGATAACCTGATGAAAGATCAGATCTGATGGATGTCTGGGAATCGCTTTTCCCTTTCTGGTAGACCAAGTTTTACTTCAATCAGTTACAGTCCAAGATTTAGTGATCAATTGATGAAAACTAGTGCACCAAAACAATAAACCACTAAACCGATCAGAAATCCTACCTCCGGTGAGCAAAAGATTCTGGAAAAATGTCCAATAAATCTAGGATGAGTAGTCGACCAAGGTAGAATGCTTTCTTGATGCTGCTGTGATGATCAGAGGTGGGCCCCAGATGACTTGCTCCAACTGCTGACGAGACTGTTCTCCAGATCCAGAAAAAATTTGAAATAATGTTCAGAAATTTTAGAATAATCAGTCGATCCAGGTAGGTTTATCTCCTGATGTAGTTGTGATGATCGCAGGTGGGCCACAGTTTACAGGCTTCAAGATTCTGATGAGAACTCTTGTTCAGAAATGCACGAACAGTCAAAGCAAGGTCCTGGTGACTGTTATATCACCAAGATTCAAGAGAGAAGTCGAAGTGAAGAACTAGGAGAGTATTGATCAATCAGAAGAGAGATCAAATGCTCTGATACCATGACATTCACTTAGTCATAACACCATTCACACAATCACAAACTTGAAAGAAGAGATTTTGTGGAAATTTTGGTGTCCTTCCTTGAGGATCAACCATTGTATATAAAGATTGGGTTGACCCAATTTGGGCTACAATCAAAGAAATCTCCTAGTATGTTATGTTGTGCTGTACAAGATTTAGTCAGTTGACCAGCCTGTTTTAGTATATATTACAATTGGGCTATTATATATGGGCCATGGGCTTTATACAAATGGATCTTTGATAGTGCGCACCATATAGCTATAGAATTGGGTCCCATGTCACCTTTAGTAATGCAACTTATCAATTCCTTTACAAGGGTCCCACCAACTTATCATAAGACTACTACTTAAACTCAGTACAAAGGGCCCTACTAATTCTTTTAACCCATTACTACATACCCTACCAACACTACATGCACGTAAGAAATCCAGCTTTCAAATAAAATATTCTTTATATTTTCACAATCTAGTAAAAATATATAAAATAAATAAATAAATTAAAGAAATTAAATATATAATTATTAAATTATATACTAGCCCCTATAACAGGGTCTGGGATATTACAGCCTAGTTGTTAAAATCCTAGGATTTGGGATACAAATCCTAGAATTTATTTTGAATCCGGGGGAAAGAATCCCATTTATAGGTAAATCTTAGTACTCGTGTGAATACTATGATTTGATACTGTGTATTGCATCTCACGGTTTGGAGGATTCATCTAGGAAGGAAACCAAATGACTATATTTGGTCATTCTTTTGACCCACTTTTTCATTTTTTAGTGTTTCTATTTTAAGAGGTTATCTAGTGATTAAGGAAACCTTTTAAGCTAAGAATTTCTGGGATTTTGAGTTAAGAGAGAAATAGGGAACATGTGATTGGAATGTTCAACTGTAGGAATGGGTTTCATGGCATTTTCTATTCATTTTTTTTTTTTTTTGAATGGTTACTTTCATTAAAAAGAGCAAACAAGACAAGAGAAAAGTACTGAAAGCGGAAGAAAACAAAACAATAAAGAACAAAAGAAAACAAAACAGGACAAGCTAAGGCCCTGTCAGCATTTCCTATTCATGTAACATTGGCAATTGAGATTTTTTTTTAATAAAAACTTAAAGAGGATAAAACTGAAACCTATTTTTTTACTTACTAATGTTGATATCTAGAACATACTCAACCATTCACGATCATATATGATAGATATTGGTGTATGTCAATAATGTCTTCGTAAAATGTGTCATTGTCTTACTTGTCACTAAATTGATGCTACTACTATGAATAGAAGATGGATTATGAATAACTAATATTTTTCTCATTTTTTAAATAACTACTATTTTTCTTATTTTATTCTTCACGAGTTCATTCGATTTCAACCCTCGAATGATTTGCAATATGATTTCAATTTTTTAGAATAATGCATGGGAGCCCTTGTTAATTTTTATTATTTATTATTTTTAATTTTTTATCATTACTTGTCTGGAATGTGCAACCTTGTGATTACAACAATGAGCACCTTCCAACTGTGCTACTGCTCTTGTTTAACTCTAAACATCCTTTTTTCTTTTTCCTCTCTCTCTAATGTTCGCCATTAATAGTTGGTTTATGTAAGATGGCCCTTCATTTTCTAAAACTGGTTGAAGACACCTCAGCTACTTGGATAAGACCTTACTTTCTCCTTTCTTCATGTATCGCTGCAGAACTTACATACTATTTGTTTAATTTTACTCTTGGAAATCCATATTCTTGTATATGCTTAGGGTTTTTTTTTTTTTTTTTTTTTTTTTTTTTTTTTTTTTTATAGTGGTGAATAATGTTACCTTCAAAATACTGTATGGTACATCCATGCTATTGCTACAATTTAACTATCTCCTATTATATGGTTTGTTATTTTCTATAATCCTGGCTGTTATTTTCCATTTTTTTGAAGTGTTAGATGGGATATCTCTATCCATTTACATCCCAGGTTTTCTTTTAATTCTTTCAAACTATCTGGAAATCATATAATTCCATCCATCTAGATTGACTATTTGGTATCCTATGCATGTATTCTAATGTTGCAAATGGCTACACTCTTATGTGTGGATGCACGTGTGCACTCATATTATAGATGTGAGAATGTTAGCTTTTCTGGGATCCTTGTGTTCTATGGCCCTTGTATGTTTCTATACCGGTCATCCACTGTGCTTGTAGAAAACAAGACTGAATTGGGGCATAGATTTTCTATATTATCTTTTGGATAGTATAATCAGTTGTGTTTCCCGTTCCTCCTGAAATGCAAACAGATACTATTTGGCAGAAATCCATATAAACTGTGTGCTTTCCATTGGACCCCCTAAGGTATTATTGAAGTCTGTTTTCAGCTCAAGGGCCATGCGCCGCTGTTATGTGTGTATATCCTAGAAACTAACTAATAAATTGCTACTCTATTTGAATGTTGCGACCACAACTTTCACGGTGCTCATTGTAAAAAGAGTCTGTAGCATGGTTGGAAGGTGCTCATTGTTGCAACCTTGTTCGAGTCATGTTACCAATAAAATGGGGAGAAGTTTGGCTGTCTGATCGTATATCTTTGTTTAGTTTTTGATTGCTCTGACAAAAAACTCAATTTTTTTTTTGACAAAGATAAATGTACATTTTGCAACTTCTAATCATTCTATATTCCTCATTGCTCAGACTGTCATACAAGCAGGATTACTTCAAAATGGTCTATGTTCAGTTCAGGATGAGAGTGCAGGTCAGTGCTCTTCTCTGTGTCTGTACAAACATGATGTTGAATGAAACATAAAGACATCACGTTCTATGCTTTGGAAAGCTATACTAAAATAAAAATAAAAAACATACTGTGTAGAAGCTTTGCTTAAAAATTTCCCCAGAGCTAGAAATATGAAGCAATGATACCTTGACAATATGCCATATTACATAGGGTAAAGTTATATGAATGTTGGCTGATCATATATATTGTGCTTGGGCATGTAGCTTCATACTAGTGGGACCATGCTTCAGAGATCCCAACATTTTAATTTTACCCAACATTTCTATGTGGATTTTCTAAGCACCGACCTTGATTAAAAGATCTTTATCATCCAATCATTTACCTTTTCAGTTCTTTCTGTCATATTTTTGTAATCGATAGAACATAATGTTATAAACATTGGTAACTTTCTTGTTCAACTAATCTTTTTGATTGAACCTAGAAGAGAAACATTGACAACTTGCAAAAAACAGTCTTGAAGCAGAGCTAGTGGGATTAGGCTACGAATTCTAATGAAGTGTAAAGACTTATATTAAATAGGTCACAAAGTGGTTCTAGGGGATGCTAAGGAGAACAAGAGTTGTGCACATAAGGAAATTTGGTGGTAGAATCCAGATATCCAAAAGGTCACTGCTGGAAAGAAAAAATCTACTCAAGGGACAAAAAAACAAGAGGTGGAGAAGACTTAGAAATGTAAAAACTTGCAATGAGCAATGTAAAGTCCACTGCAAGCAAAGCCAACTACAAAGCCTATAACAATTTGTATGCGAAAAGAAGGGGTGAAGGGCTTTGTGTCGGACAAAGCCAGAAACGAAAGCTCAAGATTTTGATTATATTAGATGCATCAAGAATGAATGGGGTCTTGTTAAAGAAAGCGGGACCATTAATAGATGAGAGACATATTTTAAAGATCATTTAATTAGGAAGCATACAAGGGAATTAAATGAGGATATTGATCCAAATCAAGGAGTGATTATCGAAAAGTCTACCTTACCTAGAAGGAAGAAAAACAAAGCTCTAGGTATGGATGGTATACCTATAGATGTTTTGGTTGTGATGGGTGATATAGGGATTGATTGCTTTGTGATGGAACATAATAGGACTTATTTGTAAGCAGAGGAACTTTAGGGACTTCTATGGAATTTGGAAAAGTACAGTTTTTTAAAATATTAAAATATAATAAAGTATATATATGGTTTGCGAGCATCAGATGCTCCAGTCCCTGTTCCTCATCTTCTGCTCCACCAAGTGTTTAACTTTGTTGGGCTTGTGAACCAGCCACAATGCCCCCTCACTTATTGGCTGCCCCTACTCCCTCAGCTTTTTTGCGACAGCTTGTAGGAATCCTCTCTGCCCTCGCAAACTTGTTGGTTGAAACAGTTTTATTAGTTCTCACCGTTTCTCTTCAACTCAAAACCAGTTTCTTGCAGCTCTTCATTCTTATACCGAGTCTCAGTTGTACAAAGAAACATCAACATCTTCTACTGGCATACCACTATGACTGAGGAACTTGCAGCCTTGCATAGGACTCATTCATGGGATCTTGTCCCTCTTCATCCTGGCAACCAGTATCAGATGCAATTCGGTGTACAGAATTAAGTCTTATACTACGCTTGTCCAAAGGCCAAGCTTGTCATGTGATCTGAAGAATGCTGGAATATCATTTTTCTGATCAGTTAAGAACGCTGGGATATTATAGCTTAAAAAGTAATAATTGAAGAATTTCAGAACTTTTCCCACATCTGATTTCTTTTACTCCAACTGTTTTTTGTTTTAATTTTGTTTTCAAAATTCTGAGATGCTTCTAATCTATATTGAGTGGATACATCATTTGAAAGTTTGGGACTTGAACTGGATACAAATCAGCTACTAGTGTGGCACTCTTTTTTTTTTTTTTTGATGACGTGGGTATCCATGAGGTCTTTGACCCAATGGGAATAATCCCCCATGTGGTGCCCGAGTGCGGCACTCTTTTTAGTGTGTCTGAGCTCTATATATGACAAATCAGTACAGTGCCTTTAACCATGTCATAAAGGCACTGCACTTGTAACACCTTTATTTTCCTTTGTCATCATTCCCCTACTTTGATTATATGAAATCATATCTATGCAATCAATCATGTCTTTTAATGGTTTTTTTTTTTTTTGATCTATATATATATTGTGTGGATATGTACTCATAGCCAGTTTATTTGTCATCATGGTAGGGGGTTGGACCTTTGATAGCATTATTTGCTTAGTAGATTGGGATTTTGCTGCAGGTTTGGTGGTGTCTGTTGTTAATCCACAACCAGGGGAAACCATCATCGACTGTTGTGCTGCACCTGGAGGAAAGACTCTTTTCATGGCATCATATCTCAGAGGCCAAGGTGGTTTTTGAATGGAAAGTTTCATCTTTTTGACATGTTCTCACACATTTGTATCAGTAAAATTGTCTCACATAATTTGTTGGTCTATAATTTCAAGCAAATGATAGGGTTCTAAATTTCTAATGCCTCCCTAAATGTGGTGTAGTATGAACCCATTTTGTATGAGTAGGCTTGCGGTCCATAGTCATCCAACAGACCTTAGTGCCATCATACTGGTGGGTTTGATACTTGAAGCATGGTGCCAAACATGGAATGGGCACAACAGGATACTGTTCATGTCTTGAACATTTGAAATCCATTATTTCTCGAGTTTCTTCTTGTTGATTTGAATAAAAATATTTGCTAAGTCGGCACTAAGTATGTGTAGTCTGCCTTTATTTTATTCTAAGAAGCACAGACACGGACACGGGACACGGACATGCCGACACAACATTTCTCAAAAAAGTAGGACACGGACACGTCGGGGACATGTTAATATTTAATAATAATAATAATAAATCTAATCATATACTAAAAAAGATAACATCATTTTAACTTTGTAATCAATTTAACAATCAAATAAATAAAAATTCAAGTACCAGTGTACCACTGTAATATTTCCCCCTCCTTCATTAAGTTTCTCAAACTTGGTTACATATTTCCACATAGGCTTATTTATATCTTCTTCATTGGAGGGGTGAGCTAGAGCCAGGAATGGAACTCATATTCCTAAATTCCAGAGGTGAAGAAGCAGCTGATAAATAAAAAAAGAATTATTTGATATAAAGAACAACAGCAAATAAATAGAAAACATCAGCAGCAAGGACATTTGCAGATTTGCATATTCACAGTGAAAAAAAAACAGCATCAAGGAGGTTTGCAACAACAACACAGCAAAGAAGAAAACAACAAAAAGAGAACATCTAATGATCCGAAAAACAGCAGCAGATTTGAAAAAAATAGTACAGAAACAACAAATAGATTTGATGAGCCAAAAAAAAAAAAAAAAGGAAGCAGATTACCAAAAAATAGTACAGAAACAACAAACAGAAAAAACAAATTTGATGAGCCAAAAAAAAAAAAAAGGCAGCAGATTACAAAAAAATAGTACAGAAACAACACATAGCAAAGACAGATTTGATGAGCAAAAAAAAAAAAAAAAAAAAAAAGAAAAGAAAAAAAAACAAAAGAGCAGCATGAGCAAAAACTAAACAAAAAAAAAACAACAAAATGTTTTTCGCAGCAAAAACTGAAAAAAAAAGAAAGAAGCAACAACAAAAAAAAAAAAAAAAACATACCTGATGAGCAGAAGCAGTACCGCATCAAATCTTCTTCTTTTCTTTTCTTCTTCTTCCTTCTTCCTTTTCTTTCTTCCTCTTTTTCTTCTTCTTTTGTTAGGGCTGGCAGGAAGAACGGGGTTTTTTCTCTTTCGTTTAGGGCTGGATGGATGAATTAAAAGAGCCCCCTTTCCTCTTAAGTTATAACTTTTTACAAACATCCCCCTTTTCTTTTCTTTTTTACTCTAATTTTAATTTTTTTTTTAAATTAAAAGAGGCCAATTTGTCCCCACCGTGTCCCTAACGTGTCCCAATGTGTCCCAAGCGTGTTCCCAGCGTGTCCAGAATATAAAATATAAAAAAATAAATATAATACTCTTTTTTGCGTGTCTGACACGTGTCTGAGCATGTTCGGAGCGTGTCCGTGTCCGACACGTGTCGGACATGGATACGACGGCCCCGGAGTGGTGTCTGTGCTTCCAGATTTTAATTACTTGGAATAAAATCGAAAAACAATGATGATGATGCTTCCATAATGGCTTAAGGAAAGAAAAAACATTGGTTTTTCTATGTGGAAATTCAACGTGCTCAGGAGATGTTCAGAAGCTCATTGATTTTTGGACTTGTCTATGTCAACATGTGTTGGCTTGGTTCAGTACTCAGGTATTTGTACAAAGGAAAATGTTCTCTTGTGCTCCTTGCGCAGGCAAACTTTTAATCCACAACATCAGTGACGCGTAAAGTTTATGCGTTACACATCACGGATGCTCATTATTCAAAGCTCACCTGCACTATATGCACAGGTTAATATTTTCCCTCTTGCAAATGTTGATTATGAAACAAGTTGTTTTTTGTTTATAATAATAGATAACAGTAATAATAGCAGTAATGGTAATGATAAAAATAATAAGATTACTTCTAATAAAAAAAAGAGTAGAAGATAATCTAAGAGTATGAAGTTCTTGACATATATTTTTAATTACTTGGAAGTGTGTAACGTTCCACCCTTCACGCATGCATGATATTGTCTGCTTTGGCCCACGGGCCTCACGGTTTTGCTTATGATGGGCCTCAACCCATCAAAACCTTGAGGCAGGTGGGCCAAAGCGGGCAATATTATGCATGTGCAATGTGCATATGTGGAACAGTGGGTCCCACTTGAATGATACATGATCAAATCTGATTTATATGGTCACCCAGTGCCCTACATTAAGTCCCATAGTTCTGATTAATCATCAGGTATCCTTACTGGGGCCCGCAGTCTCAATAAATTGATAAATAAGCCTTATGGTTAACAAAATTGAAGTTCCCGGATAACTGGTCAGATGGAGGCCAAGCTACATGGGACCATCACCATTGGGATCGTCCCTGAGTGTACTTCAAGACGTGGGGTCCTAATCTATGATTGACTTAGTTAGTGGGTCCCACAACAGTTATCGACATTAAGCCTTTTTCCGTCAGTTTCACGCCTGGTTCTCTTTGAATCTGTTGGATAGTGGGACCCACTGGTTGAAACCCAAGATGCCTAGGTTCCCTATGGTCGACCATGGGTCCTTTAAAAGATGTGTGGTCCTGATCTCCAATCAGATCCATTGATGGGTCCTACTATAACTGTCGACCTTCATCTCTGTTTTCATCAAACTCATGCCTGTAATATTAAAATCAAGTGGATGGTGGCCCAAATGGGGCCCACCTCACATGGGTCCAAGTCTTTGATCGACCAGCAGTACCCTACCAGATCTCTGGACCTGATCTGGGGCAGGTGGGCCATGGCGTCCCACAACCCTTCAATGTCAAATTACTGCTCATCGTCTATCTCTGTTATCCATCAGATTTTCAAATCTGTTTCATATTCCTGCAACCTAATCTATTAGCATCATTCCCTCATCTATTAACATGAGATTCAACAGATCTTGTAATACAAATTATAATTCAACAGATCTTCTTTATATCGAGTACTCATAACATATAATTTCTTAACCAACAGATTTTCTCAATACAACATATCCAAATCACAACACAGTATCAATCATCCAAATTGATCTACTAGTTAACTAGGAAGATCCACTCACCTTTGATAAACGATCGTCGCCTTTGCAATCTGTGGACGCGAATAGGACATCAATAGCCTTCCCTTCCTTCTCCTGATTGACAGCCACAAGACTCTCTCTCTCAGAATTGTCTCCAGTGGAAATAGAATACCATAATAGGGGTCGTTGGTTTGCTTATGTATATATATATATATATATAAGGATGTGTTGTAATAACTTCCTAATTCTAATCTCTCTTATTTCCTCTATAAGAGTTGTTATACAACTCCTGTCCCAAAACGTGAGACACTTTCCAATTCCATAATAAGTACTACTTCTAATTCCATAATAAGGAAACAACTAAGGTACTACCTGGGCCAGACTAATCCTGGGCCCAGTATACACCCAGGATATTACATACTACCCTCCTTAGGAAATTTGGTCCTCCAAATTTAAAGCATACCTGTGGTGAAAAGATGCGGATACTTCTTTCGAACCTCGTCCTCGATCTCCCATGTAGCTTCATTTGGATCATGATGTGTCCAGAGCACCTTGACTAGTTGGACTGTGCGTCTCCGCAACACCCTCTCCTTGGTGTCTACGATTACAACAGGGCTCTTCTCATAGGATAAATCTGGCTGTAAGTTCATTGGTTCGAAATCTAACACATGAGACGGGTCTGGTTCATACTTTTTCGACATGGATACATGAAACACCTTATGAACTCCAGCTAACTGCGGTGGTAGTTCCAATTTGTAAGCGTTCCCATCGCTCACGCGCCCTGTAATTTTGAATGGTCCAATGTATCTCGGGCTTAGCTTTCCTTTCTTGCCGAATCGCATCACTCCCTTCGTCGGAGAAACTTTTAGGAATATCGAGTCACCTACCAAAAATTCTAATTCTCGTCGGCGTTTGTCTGCATAACTCTTTTGGCGACTCTGAGCAGTCTTCAATCTGTCCCGAATTTTCTTAAAATTCTCGGTAGAGGTTTGTACCCATTCAGGGCCTAAAATCCGCCGATCGCCCACTTCCTCCCAACAAATTGGAGAGTGGCAGCTCTTGCCGTACAGGTCCTCGAAAGGAGCCATCTGAATACTCGAATGATAGCTATTGTTGTAAGCAAACTCTGCCAGCGGTAACTGCTCATCCCAACTGTCACTGAAATCTACAGCACAAGCGCGAAGCATGTCTTCTAGAGTTTGATTGGTCATCTCCGTCTGTCCATCAGTCTGAGGGTGATATGTTGTGCTAAAATTCAGTTTCGTACCCATAGCCTTCCGTAAGCTCTTCCAAAACTGTGAAACAAATCTGGTATCCCTGTCTGATACAATCGATGCTGGGACGCCATGCAACCTTACAATCTCCCTAACATAAGTTTTGGCCAAGTGTTCCATTGTAGTTCTTCCTTTCAACGATATGAAGTGTGCTGACTTGGTCAATCGATCCACAATTACCCAAATTATTTCATTATGTCTTGATGTTCTGGGAAACCCTGAAATGAAATCCATGGTGATATGTTCTCATTTCCATTCTGGGATAGGTAACGGCTGCAGCAATCCCCCGGCTTCCTATGATCAGCCTTCACTTGTTGACAAGTAAAACAACGTCCAACAAACTCAGTAATATCATTTTTCATGCCTATCCACCAAAATCTGATTTTTAAGTTCTGATACATCTTGGTGCTTCCCGGATGGACAGTATATCTTGTGTGATGTGCTTCCTTCAAAATTTCATCTTTGATTTCCCGAATATTTGGGACACAAAGTCTGCCTCGAAAGTATAACACGCCATTAACAACTGAGAAGTCCGGTTTATTATCTAGTTTGTCGAAGATTTCCACCAATGCCTTGTCATCTCGTTGATGATCTTTTATTTTCTGAATTAATTCGGGTTGAACCTAGAAACTTCTCAATAGTACTTTTTCACCAATAGGCCATAAATTTGCATCCAAGTCCTTGATCTCTTTAAGTAGTCACCACTCAACGGTAAGACAAGCCATCTGTGTTGATTTCCTACTTAAGGCGTCGGCTACAACATTTGCCTTTCCTGGATGATAAAATATAGAGAAATTATAATCTTTCAAGAATTTCATCCATCTTCGTTGTCGTTTGTTCAATTCTTTTTGAGAAAATACATATTTGAGGCTCTTGTGATCTGTATATACTTCAAATTCTTCACCGTAAAGGTAGTGTCTCCAAATTTTCAATGCAAAAACTACAGCTGCCAACTCAAGGTCGTGTGTAGCATAATTTTGTTCATGAACCTTTAGCTGTCTGGAAGCATATGCAATCACCTTACCATGTTGCATGAGAACACACCCTAGCCCTTGTAACGACGCATCACAGTAGATAACATATCCTCCACTCCCAGCAGGAAGGGCGAGTATTGGTGCCGATGTCAATTTACCTTTCAATGTTCTGAAGCTATCCTCACATTTCTCGTCCCAAGTGAATGGAACATCCTTCCTTGTGAGTCTGGTTAATGGTCCAGTAATCGTAGAAAATCCTTGTACGAACCTTCGATAATAACCTGCCAGGCCTAAGAAACTTCGAACTTCTGAAACATTTGTAGGTCGCTTCCAATTCATAACCGCTTCTATTTTGGTAGGGTCTACAGATAATCCGTCTCCGGAAATAATGTGCCCTAAAAAGGTTACTTGCTATAACCAGAAATCACACTTGCTCAACTTGGCATAAAACTGGTTGTCCTTCAACAGCTGCAAGGAGGTACGCAAATGCTCGCCATGTTCTTGCCTTTCCTTAGAGTAGATGAGGATATCTTCAATAAATACCACCACAAATTTATCCAGATAGGGTTGAAAAACTTGGTTCATCAATGCCATGAAGGCGGCTGGCGCATTGGTCAATCCGAAAGGCATGACTAGAAACTCGTAATGACCATACCGCGTCCGAAACGCTGTCTTGGGAATGTCTTCCTCCCTTACTCTTAGCTGATGGTAGCCGGACCTTAGATCAATCTTGGAAAAGTATTTCGCTCCTTGCAATTGATCAAATAGTTCATCAATGTGAGGCAGAGGATACTTGTTCTTAATAGTCACCTGGTTTAACTGTCTATAATCAATGCACATTCTCAAGGTTTCATCCTTCTTCTTCACAAACAACACGGGTGCTCCCCATGGGGACACACTAGGCCTGATGAATCATTTGTCCAATAGTTCCTCTAATTGATCCTTGAGTTCCTTCAATTCCGCAGGAGCCATTCGATAGGGTGTCTTAGAAATCGGGGCCGTACCCTGCATTATTTCAATAGTACAATCAACCTCCCGAATTGGGGGCAATCCAGGCAAATCATCCAGAAATACGTCAGGGAATTCCCTAACAATGAGAATATAATCTATACTTAGTTTTGGTTTATCCTCCGAAATGAAGGCTAAAAAGCCTTTGCACCCATTCCTTAGTAACTCACCAGCTTTGATGGTTGAGATAACCATTGACCGAACAGGTCTCATTTTTCCCACCAAACTAACATGAGTAAATCCCCCCAAAATAAACCGAACTACTTTGTTAAAGCAGTCTAAAATAGCCCGATACCTAGTAAGCCAGTCCATTCCCAGTATAACATCAAAGTCGTTCATACGTAACAATACTAGGTCAGCCGGCATCAGGGCTTGCCCAATCGCTATCATGCAATCATAAAATATGGTTCTAGTACATATTTGCTCACCTGTGGGTGTAGACACCAACCACTAATGCATTAGTCAAAATTGAGGGGGAATTTTCTATCTTGGCAGCAAAAGTATGCGAGATGAAAGAATGAGTTGAACCAGAATCAAATAAAGTACTAGCTTCATAATTGGAAATTAAAACCATACCCTCGACTACATGGTTGGCCGCTTCCGCATCATGGTGAGTCATGGCAAAGAGCATTCCGTTCTGCTGCTGTCCCATCTGATTCCCTCCCTGGTTATTCCTGCCAAGGTTGTAATGTTGTCCTTGTGGTGGGTTCTGCTAATTTCCACGAGGCTGATGTGTCTGGTTCTGATAATAACGCTGGTTTTGTGGACGCTCTTGTTGGCGACCCTGCTGATTTTGCGGAGGTGCATGTCCTTGTGTCTGGATTTGATTCCTTCCCTGCTTATTGGGGCAGTCCCTAACTTGGTGCCCTTCCTGACCACAACCGTAACATCCACCTTTCCGTTTGGTCTGATTTCTCTCCCTGACCTCTGGACAATCTTTTACCTTATGACATCCTTTTCCACACCCAAAACACACTCCAGATCTTTTCCGGCATTGATTTGTTTCATGTAATCCTCCGCAATGGTTGCAGACCGGCTTGGCTCCAGTTTTCTGTTTCTTATTGGGGAACTGGTGCTTGGAGTTATCTGTTTTTCCTTCAGTGGACGTCATTTGAGTCTGTCTCTTTATATCTTCAGTGGCCTCTTCTGAGACGAAAGCTTTTCTTAAAGCTTTAGCATAAGTCTTTGGTTCATGCAGCTTCACGTCCTTTTTGATGTCTGGTCTAAGGCCGTTCACGAATCGTTCCATCTTTTCTCCTTCTGTAGCCACTAATGTTTCAGCAAAAAACAGCTCTGTAAACTTAAGAGCATACTTGGCTACCGTCAAATTTCCTTGCACCAAAGTTTCGAACTCTCTTTTCTTCTGCGCCCTAATATGATCTGGTATAAACTTCTTGATAAATTCCCGTTTGAAGAAGGCCCAAGTAATTTCTGTTTCTTGCCCATCGAATGACCTCTTGGCTGCCTTCCAGTCTTCCACCATTCCTTCGCATCACCTTCTAATTTAAATGCTGCAAGTAAGGCTTTTTGATGTTCTGTACATCCCATAACTTCAAAGATTCCCTCCATGTGTTCTGCCCATTTATTTGCATCCCAAGGATTAGTTGTTTCTTCAAAGCTCTTGGGGCGAAATTCATTGAATCTTTTATATAAGGTATCTCTTTCACGATTCTTGCCCCCATTGATGCTACCTTCACCCGAACCATCTCTGTTATTACTTTGTCCCTCGCCATTCTCACTTTGATGGTGATAAATAGTGGAGATCTGCTCTTGAACCTATGCATACGCCTTCATAAAGCTTTCAAACATTTGCCGAGCGTACTCCGGCATCTCCATAGTTCCACTGTTTGGTCGAATATTGTTCGCATTCTCATTCCCAGTAACATTGTCCATCGTCTTATTCATTCTGCAGAAGAAAGAATTTGTGAGCTAAAAGATCATTAATAATATACTTTACTTAATCTCTACCATTAACAACCCCAACGTCCTCACCACGTGACCTATGGGTTGCTAATTCTTTTAATTTCCCAAAACCTTATGCTCTAATACCATTTGTAACGCCCCACCCTACACGCATTCATGATATTGTCCGCTTTGGCCCACCGGCGTCAAGATTTTGCTTCTGATGGGCCTCAACCCATCAAAAGGCCTCATGCAAGGTAAGGGTGTAAGTTTTATATATAACCCCATTCACTTTCCTCTCTATAGTCAATGTGGGACTCCGGGGCGTCACATTCTACCCCCCTTAAGGCTACACGTCCCTGTGCAGTAGCCTGCCAGTCTCTGTAGGCTGTCAGCCCTCTTGGCCCGCCCACTTGCACAAGACCATGGCAGGGGACCCACACTCGAACTAGTCGAGAGTCAGCTCTGATACCATTTGTAACGTTCCACCCTTCATGCATGCATGACATTGTCCGCTTTGGCCCACGGGCCTCACGGTTTTGCTTCTGATGGGCCTCAACCCATCAAAAGGCCTCATACAAGGTAAGGGTGTAAGCTCTTACATATAACCCCATTCACTTTCCTCTCTATAGTCGATGTGGGACTCTGGGGCGTCACAAAGTGATCTGTCATGCAAGCAGTTATTATTTGCGTATTTTCAAGTACTTGTTATCATGAGATTTTAAGCACAAGGAACCAAGCTTTTACATACTATTATACAAGACCCTCTCTCTCTCTCTCACCATCTGACAATTCCTGAGCACAGGATAAAGTGCTGATGTTGCCTTTCTGCAATTCTGTGTCCAGATGCTGAAAACGAAACAGCACCTCAGGATTTTATTCTCTCTTCCTGAGATTTACAGCAGGATACCTTTTGGAATTCTTGTTGAAGATAAAAGAAATAAAAAAATAAATTCGAACTGGAAACATGAAAAAAAATTATAAAATGTTAGTGGAAACCGTTTATTCAAAGCAAAAGTCATGAAAAAAACATTTTGAAAATATGAAATAGTATCATTGAATTTTCTACTTTTGTGAATGTTCCAAAGATACTGTTGTGACATTCCTACTTCTATGGTTGTTAGTTACAACATCGTATAATGGCGATGGTTGTCTACTTGTTATGAAACAGAGAAACAGGAAAGTGAAACATTCTCAAAGTTGGGTCATTAGGTTTTGAAATCTAGACTCTGTGTTTTAAAATAGTTGTACTTTTTTCGTAAATCTCCACCTTTGTGTTTAGTAGAACCTTTTTCTTGCCAAATAATGTGCTATATTTCATTAAAGAACGTTGTTATCTTTGGGAAAGACACCTTATGCAAATGCCATTGTAAAATAAAGATCTTAACCAATAATTAAAGTAAATAGCATTATTGTCTCCAGGATTTTTTATCCCCAAGCAAGAAAGAGCCACTGCACTGCATTGGTCAGGCTGGGCTGGGATAATAGCGTAAGCACTTCGATCATAGAAGATACACTTGTAAAGCGTATGAATGGTTTGGATCTAAGAGCCTCCAAGCTTTTGATGAAGCCTTAGCCTATATACGATCCAACTACAAGACTATTTGTAATTTTAATTCCATTATAGTGCCAATTTCTAACCATGATTCCAAAATGTCACAATCTTTATTTTATGAAAACATTGCATTATTTTTGCGATAATGAAGATATTCATCAGTCATCATTTTACTTTCTGCACTTTTTTTCCAGAAAAAACCATCTTTAATCTCCATGATACTGTAAGTTATTAAATGCTTCTTTCCTTTGGAAACTTCTCAGGCACTACAATGATGATTTTTTTCTAACTTGGTAGCTGCTTCTTTTTGCAATTCCTTGTGTTGATTCCATTGAGCTGGATTTTAGAAGCTTTTGGTTCTATACCTACTCCTTCCATAGGCTTGTACCTTTTTTGTTTTTGCATTACATTATTGAAATTTATATTTTAGCACGAAAAATTAGTGATGCTTCACGGTGATGATGCAGGTATGGTAACTGCAATTGACATAAACAAAGGCCGCTTAAGAATTCTTGAAGAGACAGCTAAGTTGCAGAATGTCGATGATGTTGTCACTGCTGTTCATGCTGATCTTCGCAATTTCTCCGTAAGTTACTGGACTGTAAACAGAAGCAGACATCTAGAGCTTTTACTGGAATGACTTAACAAATGACATCTCTCTTGCTCTCTCTCTTTCAAAGAATTAGCTCAAATATTTAAGTATGAGGAAGAAGTCCAGTATAGCACCCCATTAAGTGGATGGGTGGACATTAGTAAAAATATAAGGATAAATATCACATTGTAAAAATATCCATTGGCAGTGATGGTATTCTCCTAATCTACTTGCACATTTGTTTACTCAAAAGAAAAACGGAAAAGAAAAAACAGAAGAAAAAAAAATCATCGCAAGTGTCAAATGCCCATGAACACTGTAGAAAATAACTCATCAAGATAATAGGGCCCAACTCAACTAGGCCCATGTATAGACTTTTATAATATCCCAAGTGTGGATTTGGTCAAAACACTGTACAGCAGATTTTCTCTTTTTCTTTCTATAGAAGATTAGGATAGCTGTACTTTTATTCTTTCTTTATTTTGATTGTAATTCTAGCCTTTGATTAGGCACAATGAGATTATAAAACAGGTCAGTCGATCCTCTCTTGGGACACGACCAATTCTTTCAAAACTCTTTTCTTGTTCTTCTTCTCTACCTCAGATTATTTCAATAACCCTTATAAACACGAGGTACAATTGGAAGATGCCCATTGTTGCAAACATGAGGTTGTCCTTTTGAGTCATCTTACCAATAAAATAATAACTTTCCCGGAACATGGTGAAAATACACATCTGCATATCTTTTGGTGACTTTAAACCCATTTAAGATTAGAAAAGAGAAAGGTAATGTTAATGTTGAAAAAAAACTTTTAATTCCCTCTTTTCTCAGTCCCATGACATTCCATAGAATTCATCCTTCATGGAGAAAGGACACAAGCCCCACCATTGATGAAAGGTAAATGATTCTGGAAAAATGAAAGAATTATTAAACAGGTTATGGAATGTGAACCATATGTATCTCACAGAGGAACAAATTGCCAAAGAAGGTTCTTTACAATTTGTCACGACCCAAGTTCCGGGGCCCTGTCGGATATCCAGATCGCATAACTTGGCAATGTTTACCATTCATTTATCAAATAATTCACATAAGAGATTTGGCATTTAAATCAAACTATAATTCCAATTAATTTATAAAAGTCAAACAATATCAATAATCTCTGAATAATCCAAAACCCTATGTTTTAATTCAAATTAATAATAAAAATAAATCAAAAGCTAATCATTCTATCAATTGTTTAAAATTTTCTCGTTCTCTCCCTTCAGCCACGCATGCCAAAATCTACGTGTTGAGCGTCATCTTGATTTGTCCTACCCGCAGTAAGATTACCTGAAGGGGGCAACACAACATCAGTATTACTGGTGAATGAATTTTCCTAATTATACAAGTAGCATAAAACATAATATCGCATGATTAACATATTTGAATCAACATATTAAATGCCATAAAAAAATACATCCATCTATATATATATCCGTGCCCATGCACATTACCACATCCATATACATATTCGTGCCCATGCACATTACCACGCCTCAAAGGCCCATCGTATACATGTATACCTGTCACCATGACCCTGTCTCATCAGACACGTCCATTAAGGACCAGCAGCTATAACAGCCCGGACACTAAGTCCAACATCCCACGTATGGGACCTCACCATAACATAACAACCACAACTCAGTATTATTAACAATTTACATCATTTACATAATCAACAGTGTGGATCCAACCCTTACTAAATTCACTGGTTATTGCCCCACTCCAATTCATAATTGGTATTGATTGGTCTATGGTTGGCCCACATTTTTAAAACATAACATTAATCATCGTGCATAGAATTAATCACAATTAATTGATGACAGTCACTTAATTACGATCCATATAATTAATCATGGCCTATTTAATCCATATAATTACTCATAATACACATATTCTAGGTTCTGATAAGCGTTATGATTATTATGTAATTTTATTATAAAGTCCAGGTCTTATTTAATTCTCTGCCTCTTATTCACAGACTCAGCCCAACACGGATAAAACGCCCGTGCAATATGCATATATGGAACAACGGGCCCCACTAATCCTAATCCAGATCAGATTTCATGGACATGGTCGCCCAGGGGTAATCCATCATCCCACTGGACCTGATCCATCATCAAATCACATTATGGGGTCCACAAATCAAAGCCGGTATCTGTTGTCTATTTATCCTTAATCACGCCGGACTATATTTGAATTCATTGATCAGTGGGTCCCACTGATCCTAATGCAAGATGTCCCACTCCTCCATGGTCGCCCATGGGTCCCACATCTTATGAATGGATCTGATTTCCAGTCTAGTGGCCAGATTATCAAAATAAACTCTGTCGACATTTAGTAACAATTTCTGTGACAGACGCTTCCCAAGCACTATGGTGATTGGATGAAGATCCAAGTGGGGTCCATTCTCCATGGGTCCTCCACCCTAAGGGTCGCCCCTAGGCCCACTTTAAGATATGGGGTACTGATCAGTGATCAGGTGAGTCCAGTGGATGCACAACCCTTGTCGACCAGATCTGCTGTATACTTCCCATGGATGGTGGTTAAAGTGGAATTCAATCTCAATGGAACCAGTACCACCTTGGTTGCCCATGGGTCCACCTCAGGATCTATGGACCAGATCCTTGATCAAGTGGGCCAGGTGGTCCTACTATTCCCAAGCGTAAATCTTCATCTATGCTCTGTTTCAGGATTCTTACATATACATCCATTAATTCAACAATCAGAAGATACGAATGGATTGACAATCACTATATTACTGGAATGAACCCATCCAAAGTGATTTCATGAGTTTCTAGCCTCCAGTTATGATTTACTGCAAATTGATATTTTTCCATTACTATCTCTATGCATAGCAACATTCCAGAACCATCACGAACCCAGCTTTATCAATCATCTACTGTATTGATTAGAGATAACTAGGAAGATTCACTCACCTTTGATACGCAATCGTTGCTTTTGCAATGTGCGGGCGCGAATAGGACATCCGTCAGTGACCTTCTTCTTCTTCTTCCCCTGGATTCCAATGATCAAGTTCTCTCTCAAAATTTCTCTCCAAACAAGAAGGGAAAATTGAATAATACCCTAATGGGTCGATGGTTGTATATATATACTAAAAGGAATTAGAGTCCTAGTCCTCCTCTCCTACTGCCATTTAGAGTTGTTTCACAACTCTTTTCCTTTTCCAATCACCATATACGTGAGGCATTCCTAATCAATAAAATAAGTAAACAACAGGGGTCTTACTTGGGCCAACTAATCCTTTCATGTCTTCCTAATTAGAGTTGTATAAACTTCCTAATTCTAATCTTTCTCTTATTTCCTCTATTGGAGTTGTTATACAACTCCAGTCCCAAAACGTGAGACACTTTCCAATTTCCAATTCCTTCACGACTACTACTACTAATTCCATAATAAGGAAACAACTAAGGTACCACCTGGGCCAGACTAATCTTGGGCCCAGGTAATTCAGGATATTACACAATTGAAATTGATTGTGCCCCTTTTCCAATTGTCTTTTGTACTTGATGTTATTTTTAATTAAATTTTAGTTACCTTTTCTTGGGGAGAAGTACCCTGAAGAGTAATGTAGAAATACTGATTCACGGAGTCCTTCCAGCCCAACACAGAAGGGCATATATTAGCAGGAAATTGTTTTGGTCTTCAAGGTGATGAATTGTTACATGTTTGTTAGCTGTATTGAGAGCAGATTTTGTTATCTGTGCCAGTCAAACAAACTGCTTTCACTGTAAGGGGCTAGGTATTTTAAATAGCTTTTAAAGAAAAGGGGCTGACGATATATAGGATTGGTTCATGAGAACAAAGACCTGCTCAAGAAGATACCACTAGTTTCTCCCTGGATGGGGACTATCACAGATGTCGTGGATTATGTGGCTGACTTTGCTAAAACATTGGATGTATCCTTACTTCATGTTAAGAGGAGTGCTACCTTGGAGGCAGATTGATTGGCCAACAAAGGAGTCTATCATTATAGCTTGGTGGTAGATAAGGATGGATATCTTTGGTCTGTTCTCTAGGATAGCTTTGTGTTCTTTTGTCTTTTTTTTTTGTAGCCGATGGCTTCGCTTTTGTTGCTATCCAGTATACTAGTACTGTTTAGCTCCCTTTAATAGGTTTGTTTACCATTAAAAAAAAGGAAAAAAAGAGAAAATGAAAAATAAAAATAAAATGTACTACTAGTTTCTTCCTCCTATAACGGCCTCATGTAATTATTGAAGAGCTTCTAGCTTTGATCTCCAAACAATCCATGAGGCTTCTTCTGAAACTTCAAGCTCACACCCATTTTCCTCCTGCATACTCTACCTATGACTTGATGAATGCTTGTCAGTTTGAAACTTGATAGAGCTTCACAAAAGAATCTTTTAGGGTACTTTCTCCAAACCAAATATTCTTTGAATATCTCACCTCTGCAACTCTGACCAAGAAACTTGTTCCTCTTTTTATTAGGTCATGGTTTTGTGTGCATGTGTTCTCACCTTGGCATTAACTCTCCACCCTTCTGATCCCAGACACCTCCCCCATAAGTCTTCCAAATCCCTACTAGATTCCCCATATTTAGCCTTATTTATTTTCCTCCATAATGCCTGTTTCTCCTAAAAACATCGCCATTTTAGAGGAGCCCAATTTCTCTTTCTAATATTCCTGATGTGCCTATGCCCCATTAAGAAGCGACACTTTGTGAGTCCTATCTATCAAGGATCGTCTTTGTGAGTTCTATTTATCCCTCTTTAGATTGTGGGGTGACAAAACTTATCACTAAACAGGAATCAGTGGAGAAAGAGAACTCTTAGGTCTGATCCTTGATAAATTGTTTAAGGCTTTGATAATTGTTTATTTTATTTGTCTAGTTTCAGTATTTTTTTGTTTTTTTGTTTTGTTATACGTATGTTTTGAATGTTTTTTGCATGCATGCATTATGCCATTATCTACTAGGTCTCTTGAGATTCCCATGTTACCTTTGGTTTGCTGGTTTCATGTCTGGTGAAATCATTTATTAAAATGAGAGTCTGGTTCCAAGGAGCATTTAATGAAGATTTGACTTTTTATTACTTAAGTTAATTCTCCTGTAGAAGAACTGCCCATATTTATAATCTTTCCAAAAATTCAACATTACATGACAATTTGGTTAAAAAATTTCTACCATTTATTTCTGAAATTGTATCCTCTGGATTTGCAAAGCTGATGCAGCCGGAGGCGATTTGTAATTGACAGGAAATTCAAAGAATACAACGAATCAACAAGAAATGTAGAAAGCCACAGAGAAAGGGAGATTTCTTGCCAATAGTTGCTCAGTAGTCTGTAAAAGTTTTCAATCTGATGGAGAATACATCAATCCGATGGCAAAGAATGATAAAAATAAAATTTATTGAAAATTCTGCAAATGTTACTGTTCAACCTACAATAACTGGCAGCCTTTTTTTTAATGGTTAGAAAGGTTTTATTACGAAGCAAACAGTGCAAAGGACTTATACTGAAAAGCAAGGGAAAACCATTCAAAAAGGGCAAATATGACACCCATAACCTGCCAACAAAAAACTACGAGAGCAAGGGAGAAGAAGGATCAACAAATAGCGATGACCGCCCGACACCTTCCTTGGTCAACATATCCACCATTGCAATAGCACTATGCAGAACATGGGAAAACGTAGTGACACCGAGCCTTGAAGGAATCTCCTTCACCTCCTCAAAGGCTCAAATGCATCAGCCAAATGCCAAGGCATCTTCAAAGAGCCCATTGCCCAGCGAATGACGCACCAAGAGTCACCCTTGACACACCAAGAGTCACCCCCACTAAAATGTTGGAGAGACCCAATCTGTCTTATTCCGTGAGACCGAGCTGCTAACTCACCCTTATTTACTGAGTAGATCCCACTGGACCAGAGAAACTAATCATGCAAGCTGCCGATGAATCTTTAATAATTCCCCGTATGCCAGAAGGACCCAGGTTACCTGTAACACCGCCATCAAAATTAAGCTTGTAAAAGCCAAAAGGAGGGGAAAACCAAGCAGGACTTGGATGATCCCTAAACTCAGAAGAACAGCCAACTCCTGCTAACACCTCGACATAGTATCAATGGAGAACAATTTGGGTAAACCTAAGAAGTCACATGAGCTTAATAGAATTCTCCAGGGCAGCCTCCCTTGAGAAAACACCATTGATCTAAATCACCCAGAGAACAGCAAAAAAGGCCACTTTCCACATCACCCTCCCCCTAGCAAAATCCACCCCCAACTTCCTAGTTTGAAACAAACTATGAAGAGTATTCTGAACCACCCAGCTGCAACCAAACCCACTAAGAACTGCATTTCAAAGAACTGAAGCAACCTGAAAGGAAACAAAGAAATGGTCTACTTACGCTGCATCCTTGAAGCACATAGGACACCCATTTACAATAATCATCTTCCTCTTCTGAATGTTGTCTTGCATAATAATGCAGCCCAAGATAGCTAACCAACCAAAAGCAGTTTCTCTATGAGGGTCCTTAACCTTCCAAATGACAGCAACAGGGGAAGGATTAGAAGGACCTGCTGATAAAGTAACTGGAGACCTTACTTCGATATATAGTGTTCAACATCCCCCAAAAATGGGTGAAACAATCACAACCACCAATCCTGTTCTCTTAGTAATTAGATCCTAAGATGAATGGTTCTTTTTAAACTTGGAAACTACTATAAAAATTTCAGAACAGTTGAAACTAGAATATGCTGGTTGTCCAGAACACTTGTTACAAACTCCTGTGGGGCCATACAGCCCACTGTTTGATGAAGCAAAATTTAGTGTAGTTCTTGGGTTTGAGCCCATCTTGGTCCATTTGAGTGAGGCCTGAAAAAGACCTGCTTGCTGAAATTTTCTGTATTTGCAGAAACACCCTGCTGTCTTTCTGTTTCTCAAACTAGCTCCTGAGTCCTGACATTGAATTTCATTCGATATTTGGGATTGTTTTGGGGCCCAATTGATCCTTTGGTCCACCTAGAAGTGTGTCGTGGTACTGTAGGCTTGATCATAGGCGTCTAAAAATTTAAATACTTGATTGTTTTGATCCCTGTCAACAGATGCAAGTATTCCAACCTTTATTTCTAAAATAACAGAGAACTAAAAAAAGTTTTTTAAAACTTTATTGCATCATACAAACTGTTTTCATGTGCATAATGTGCTAGATGACTAGTGTGCTTTATACCATTGGCTGCATAATATCTACATCGCATGAAATGTTCTTTTTAAAAGCAATCCCAATTTTGGACAGCTCTTTTCAAGTTTTCAAATGGTCTGTGCAAGCTTTGTAGAAATATTAAGTAGAAAATCAGTAGCTGCTGAAAAACTTGTTATTTTGTGCTCTATTTCCTTTCTATTTAATGAAGCTCTATTCCTTTTCTATGAAGTGCATGTATGTTTATTAAGAACCCTAAATGAGAATACATGTATCTGAGACTGAGATTCACGTGTCAGTCATGAATGTTAGATCTTGACACAGCTTGTAGTTAGAATTCACGCTCTCTCTCTCTCTCTCTCTCTCTCTCTCTCTCTCTCTCTCTCACACACACACACACACACACACACACACACACACAGAGCAATGTGAGCTTGGTTGTACAATTATGATACTAGTTAGATATCTTACACATCTAGGAACTAACATAGTATGGAAACATACTTTTCAAGACTATTATTAAATGCGTCAGCGTGCAAAATTTTGTATAATCCGGACATGTTATGTTCCTTTAAGCATTTGCATATGTATCTACAATTAAGTTAGATAGCTAAAAAAAAAGAAAAAAAAAAAAAGAAACAGGATTGTGTATTTTGTTTTTGCATGTATTGACACCTGTGCAACTTAGGCTCTTACATATACTTTTTTTCTGCCTTCAACAATTGCTCTTTTGTAACTTTTTTGAGGTTTGCATTAAAAGTAGTGGTTCAGTTTAACCCGCCCAGTTGGCCTAGGACCACGGTTTGCACCCTGAGGTTGTGGGTTCGAAATTACACTACCACACTGGGGCCACAGGGGAATTTCACTTGACTTTCTCTCTTGGGCCCGTAGGGATTATTCTGGCCCAAAGGGCTGGGACACCCTGCGTTATTAAAAAAAAAAAAAGAAGTAGTGGTTCAGATTTTGGAAAAATATTTTCTTGTTTGCTTTTTATTCATTGAAGCATTGCCATTTTGTAGGCAAAGAATGCTGTGAAGTCTGATAAAGTCTTGTTGGATGCTCCCTGTTCTGGATTAGGTGTCCTCTCAAAGGTATTCATTTCCTTGTCTCAAGTCATATTTCTTGGCCGGATAGTTGTGCCATCCTCTTCTTCTTTCTTTTGCAGGAGCCAAACAACTTTCATTTTACTGAAGTTTAGAAATAGTATTAGTTTCTACAAATTGATTATTCAAGAAAGAATTCTTCGGGTTTGTTCTTTTATTTTTGGAATATGTAAATTCTGTAATTGTATACAATGAAACCAATAATGTCGTCTATCTAAATAAGAAGTCTTGTTCAACTGTATATGTTAAATCTCCTAATTTGATGAATTCTAGAGTTCTCTCTTAGGGTTTGCAAAACCTAAGAGGATAAAAGTATAAAAATAAGGAAACAAATTGAATTGAGAAAACCCCATCGTACTGTTCCATCCCCTAGGGTTGGGCGACCACTATTATATATATTCTATCATATTTCTGATAATTGTAAAAAAGCTCTCATTTATATATTTACAACTAAATCCGTATTTTCCCTGAAACTACATATCCAATTATTCCTCTTAAACACTTCCCCTCATGCTGGTGCATAAATATCTACTATGCCTTTGTTGCCGACTTTCTCTTGGATAAAATGACAATCAACTTCAACATGTTTTTGCATGCTCATGGAACACTGGATCTGTTTTAATCTGTTGTGGTTATCTGCTGTCAAAGTATAACACCATGGGATCTTCATGTATAGATCAGCTCACGATGTAAAATCCTTAACAGTAATAGTTCACATGTTCCGTATGCCATTTTCTTAGTATTTGGATCCAGAATTGGACCTTGTTACTAGTGTTGAAATACAAGTTATCGAGAATTAAAGAACAAGATACAGGTTAAAAACAAACTGGCAATCCACATGATAGCAATTCATAGCTCCACTGGGTTGGAGATATAGGACAGACCCATGGTCCCCATGGGTGAACCTGCCTTTGGGCCTAGCCCACCTATCCCTAGTCTATTTAAAGTTTATTTATGAATTAAGCTTTGTTTAGTTTGATATTTTGATCCTGACCATTGAAGTATTGGATGGTCCAGATTTGCTTTAGGGTTAAGTTTTCTCTTATTTAAACATTGTAAAGCCTCTTGGCTTATTCAGATTTGATGAATGAAAAAATATTGAGTACTCTTGCTCTCTTCTTCCTCCAGTGATTGGAGTTTGGCGTGAGGCCAAGATTTTCAGGTGTGAAGCCTGAATTACCCCCCTCCACCCTCCATATCTAGTCCCTCCATTTCTGCCCACCCCTCATCTGGTACGCTGCTCGGCATCAGTAGGACAAAAAAAATTCCGGATGTATTGTTGCCCCACTAGAGAAGACAAACAAAAGTGGTACTCAAAATCCCTAACTCGGGGTTTTTCCAACCTCCTTGAGTTTTGAGGCCTTTCTTGTGATATCATTTTGACTTGCTAGAGGGAAGTGTCCGTCTTGTTTGGGATGGTTGTATTTATTTTTGCTTTGCCTTTTCGTTTCCTGGCAGTTTTTTGTGCTCCGGGAATTTTCTTGGTTGTTTGTTAGTATATCTCTTTTGTACTAATAAGCTTTTGATCAATCAAGTTGCCATACAAAAAAAAAAAAAAAAAAAAAGGGAATGGTCATCAAAGTATCAAGGTGATACTAATAGTGATCATTCTCACTTTACAAAAAGCTAGATTGCAGCTAGAATAATAATCCAAAATAAAGCCTCTACACAGACACACTACCCCTCTGCTTGGTTGGTACTGTTTAGTGGTGCCGAACCCATCAAGAGTCAATGGTCTTGGGTAAGTTAGGTTGAAGACATATATCACATTATAGGTCACTTCTTCAAATAAGAAAACACTCCAAATAATTTATTCAAGCCCTTACAATACAAATGACACATCCTTAGAAAATCTAACGTTAAGTAGAGTAATCCCTCAAACTTTCATAGCAAACAAGTTAGGGTTCTGGATCCTGTTAGGGTGATTCTAGTTAGCATTAGAAGATAATTAGGAATACCAAGTTCTTAGTATCTTTCCATAATTAAATCAAATATTCAATTTAGGCCTTTTAAGCGTACAGGTGGGACCAATATCCGAAATTAACATGTGGACTCCAATAGGTCACATCCAACTTCCTTTGGCATTATTTTGAGTTTTGAAGCATTTTGACAACCCCTTTGATCTTACGGTGTTCCTACACAAGTATAGTGATGAAAGAAAAGAGAAACCTAACCCCATGGTTTAAATCTCTGTTTCAGTCGTGGTATCGGCCAGGCCAAAAAACCGATATGATATCAGTAATTTAGTATCAGTCGCGGTTATCGGTCTGACGCGGTCGTCGCGGCGTGAATTTTTTTTTAATCCAAAAAAGTTCGCAAAAATATAAAAAAAAATTCCAGAATATTAGAAAATGCTGGAAAACAATATTTTTTTTCCATTAGTACAAACTATAAACCAAAATATCGGTCTCCTAAAGTCATAGAAACATGTATCATTGTTTTATCTGTAACTATTAAATATGTCAATTTCAATATTTGTGTTTGTCCTTATAATGTATAAATCCATTAATGTAGACCATACCTGAAATCCAAATCATTCAAAAGAACTATCACCTCTTATATTAGCTTGTAAAAATGTTCACTCCAATTGAAGTTATGCCCATAATTGAATGTCATGTTACATTATTACAATCATTTATCATTAGCCTATTCCTATGCACAACTTCGTGATCTAGTCATCTATAAAAGTCACAAAAAAAAATAAAAAAAATCGAAGTTTACATTTGTTTTAGAGTAGTTTAGACTTTTTAAGTGGGCCTTATTAGTTATTAATATGGTACAATTAAAAGAAGCATAAGGATATCTTAAAATTCTTGTAGGCTTCATACTTCATAGTGGGCTCCATCTACACAAAATCTAAACGGCTCAAAATAATTGTCTCTCTTTTATATGGGTTCTGGACAAGTTTCAATATAATAAGAGATGGACCCACCGTCAGCTTGATCAGTTGATCGATTTTTTTTTTTAAATCGATCAATCTAATAGTATCACATCTCCAATTAAAATGAAATTCGGTCAAAACCCATATAGGAGGACAATTATTTTGAGCGACTTTGATTCTCTACAAGTGGGCCACACAATGGATCCCATTGATTGGCAAATTCTTTTAAGTTACATGAATGTTATAACCCATAACTTAAAAAAAATATATAACAATAGTAGGAACTAGGAAGACTGTAGGAGACTTTTGCCCTAAAAGTCTCTTGTTACTTTGCATCATCGATACAGAAAGGGGAAGGGGGTATGGGGCAGCTGCAACCAAGCGAAAAACAAAACGAAAAAAAAGAATGGGGAAGGAAGAGGGAAAGGAAAAGGGAGAGGAGGAAGAGGGAGGACGCCTACCTGTGCTGCGACTCCGACTCCCAGCCTGCTGAAATGCAACTCCGGCAGCCTCCAGGTACACTCATCTCCTCATGCCTCTCCCTATTGCTTTCTTCTTCTTGTTCTTCTTCATCTTCTTCTTTTATTTTTTATTTTTCCTCCTCGGCCCTCCACTGTGTGCAGATTGAAGAGATTGGGGAAGAAATGGATTAAGGAAGATGGCACTGTTCATCGGCCGAGATATCGGTCAAACCGAGATTTTCGTCAACTCGGCCGATATTATCCGATATTTTGGTGATTTTTAGCCAATCGATACCGATATCGGTTTCTCGAGTAAATGTCGGACCGGTAGGGGCCGATACCGGTTCATCGATTTTTAAAACCATGCCTAACCCTAATTGTGACCAACTGCTGGAATCAGATTCAAACACAATTTGGGAAACTCCAAATCATTAAATTGAAACCCTCAAAGAATTCAAACCCTAGAGAGATCATGTGACAAAACCCCCGAAATCATCCAAACCATGATGCCCTGAATCAACCCCAAGTAGGGTGCAGCCAGCAGGGAATCTGCTAGGGAACCGCACAACCAAGCCCACACAATCCAAATTTTACATATTTTGATGAATTTGGTCTCTTCCACATCATGTTGTGTGATTTTGAGATGTGTCCCACACATGAAACATAGAAACAAGAGGAATTCTAACCCAATTCAAAACCCATAATTGAAATCAGATTTAAAACATGATAACATGAACATATAATTTGGAAAGATCATCAAATTAGGATAGAATGCCAAAGTAAGCAAAACCCTAGAAGATATTGTAGTAGAAACCCCAAAGCTGGAGCCCCGCTATGATGGAAAGCTCAAAATCCGCCATTGGATGGAGCCCCATTGTGGTCGGCTATGGTGGGAATATCAATGGGATCCCACAGCCAGTCCTACTCTTCAATTTCTGTTTCTCATTGATGTTTTTTTTTTTTTGAAAGATAAGTTGGTCTTTCATTTTCTCTAAAGATAAAAAATTACACAAGGATAGCTTTCAAATCGAAAGTATCCAATGGGTATACCCCATTCAAACAAGACTACAAGAAATAGCCCATATCTCGGGCACAGGAAACCATAAAAGAAAAGCCCACATCCAGGGCACAAGCAATCCAAATATGATGAGCCCACATCCTGGGCCGGGACTCTATTGATCACCAATCATATTCTGTTCTGTTGAGGTGAAGTGAGCTGTGATCAAAGTGACCCTTTTGATTGAGCCATAGCACATGGAGAAATAGGGTCATAGAATACCCTAGAAAAACCTAGTAAAACTGCCTCCACTTTCCTTACATCAAATCGATGTTTCCAATCAGACATAGATGGATTTCTTATATTTTTGGTAAGGAGACTTTCCATCTCTAAATGGATCGCATCGAGATCAACTGGAATTAGTTGAATCAATGATTTCACCCCTTGGTAAATTTTATCATGGGGAACAGAGTGAGCAGATTCTGCATGGCCCTCTGGGTCCCAAAGAATACCAATCAGTGCTGGTTGAATATGAAAATTTGAAGATCTCCAACCCTCATAATTTTGATGAAAGGGTTTGTGGGCTTTCAAATAAGTTGGGGGTAGATTCCATAGGCTAGCATGTGGGTCTGGCAACCTTACATCAAGAAAAACAATCCGATTGTGGATTTGTCTCAAGATATTTTGAAAGATCTGTTCTGGTCCCTTAGACACGTTCGAAATTATTTGAAAGTTTCTTTCCCTCCACAAGTGCCACACAAATGCAGGAAAAACAAGCAATACAAGAGTTCGAATGCCAGTATGATTTTGAAAGTAGTCTTTTGATTTGATTTCTCATTGATTTGAGTCTTTTTCCATCACATACTTAGGGCATGTTTGGTAACGAGAGAGGAGTCCTCTCTTCGGATGAATCCTTGGTGCTATGGATTTAAACATTCTGCATAAAGGATTTATGAGGGAGAGGATTCATTGCATTTCACGTTTGGCTAGCACAGAGGAATCAGAGATGATTCCTTCAGACCCATGTTTGGTAACGCGAGTGGAATCCACCAAAAAAAAAGAAAAAGGGATTGGTTATCGTCCATCTTAAATTCAATTCACACCACCCATCCTAACTTATATCCCAAATCACCATCTCCAATTAAACCCACCCCCATCACTCAAGTTTCAGCTACTTAGGATTTAATAAAATATTGTACACCAGTATCTCCAATTAGACCCACTCCCAATATTTCCACCAGCTTTAGGCCTATTGTCCAAGAGAAACTGTACAGCATGAGAAGAATTCTTCTACTTGAAAAGAAGATAAAGCTGGACTCTGTAGAAAATCATTTGTTGTGAATAAATGTTTCTATAAATTAATCACCTTAAGAAGCATGGTGTTTTCATAAAATCAAAGTTGAGATTCTTTCTAGTTTGGAATCTATGTCCTGCAGCTCTCTGCATTTTGATTTTAGATCACTTGCAAAATGCAACTTTCTTAGGATTTTGATTTTAGATCACTTGCAAAATGCAACTTTCTCTTGCATAGGAGCTATTTCCTAGCAACATGTTTACTTCAGTCAGAAAGTGCAATTGGCAGGAAACGATCTTCAATGAGCAACTAAGAGTAGGAGTAATCTGACCGGTTATTATTGCCAGTGGATTCAAACCATTCAATTACAAACTATTTGCATTTCAAACCATTTGCAAGAATAATCTTTAAGAGTTATATTTCCACTTTCACAACAAACCATTCAACTACAAACCACTCTTGCCTATGACAACATCCACTATAAAATTTGTTTATCCAAACATGCTGTAGAACATCACCTATATATTCTAGTTGGGCTCCAAAATTGGAAAATGGGATTTTGCAGGAAGGATAGACAATGAAATATTCAGTTAACTTTTTGCAGATTATGGATTCATCGTGTAACAATTTCTATGAATAACAATAACACACAAACATGCCCCAGCTAATCATATCTAGCACAATTAGCAATGGAAATAAGCATATCATAGCCCCCGTCACATCTATCCAAAATAAAACATCAATCCATCCATTCAAATTACATTGAGAAGAAAAGGTCAATCCATAACCATCCGTCCTCTATTTCAATTCAACTGAATAATCCGTAACATGTGTAAGTTAAGCACACCACATTGTGTATCATAAAGAACATTTGTTGTCACTACAAAAAAAGAAACTCTGCAGTTGCCACTTGTGTGTGGTATGAGGCCACTAAGACTGTTATTCTGCAAGTTCAGTGTTTTGAGATGCTTCAAATTGCCAATTTCAGCAGGAATACTTCCATTTAATTGGTAGTAAGCAAGACACAAGATCTCTTAAGAAGAACAGTTCCCAAATCCCAATATATGGTGTGATTTCTCTTGATAACATGTTATTGCCTATAAACTCTGATTTGATCCTCAAAAGCCAGTGAGAGTCTTTGGAAGTATCACTGAATGAAACAGCAAGCATAGCACCAGTACTGATAAGAACAGGCTTTTCAATGCTATCCATTTTAGAATTCTTGTTCAATATCAGTTGTTGAAGCAAAACCAGGCACTTTGAAAAGATACAGCATCAAAAAGCACTTTCCAATCCTACTCACTTCAGAATTCATGGCTCATATCAAGTAGCATAAGAAAATTCAGCCACTGCAAGGTAAAAACTTGCAATGTCGCACTCCACGGGTGTCATTTTCGCATACAAATTGAACACGAGATGATGGTCACATTGATTATGCTGAATTGAATATGAAGCTAGCTAAACAAGAAAGTTGGAATTCTGAGAAAAGGAACTTGAAACCTGAAAGTTGGTAAGATGCTCAAAGCTTGGAGTTTAACTAGTTTTGTCGAAGAAGGCCTGAGCTGAGCAGTAACTATGTGGGAAAGAGTTAAATGGCAATACAAAGTGATAAAACTTTACCAAATGGATAACAAAATTGCCTCTTGTCAGAGTTAATTTTTTGCTTGATGTAGTTCTACATCCAAAAGAGAAATCATAATTTGTTTAAAGAATGTCGAGAGAGACACTCGCCAACGTTGTATGCTTGAACCGACAATATTTGCAGCCTAGACAAAAGTATTAATATCCCTAACAAATTATCATTCTGAAATTTGTGGGGGGGGGGGGGGGGGGGGGGGGGGGGGTGGGTGTTCCTAACCTCCAATCGGAAACACAATGCGTATTTTCGCGTATACGGTGACGCATGAAAAATGATGTTTTTGCAAAAAACCATCCCCTTTCCTATGGAAAATGGTTACACAAACATGCCCTAAAGAAAGAAACCCTCTTTGACAGTTTTCTACAACCAGTGGATTGACCAAATGAGATCAGATCCCCTTCTCAGTCTCTAATCGAGAGAGAGGTTAAAGAAATCGTTGTAGATAACCCCAACGACAAGATGATTTGGGGTTTGTCCGTCAAATAAGAAGAGAGAGAGAGGGAGAGGGAGAGACCGGGGGAGAGGGAGACATACCTGTTTAGAGAAAATAGCCAGCCGGAGAGAGACTTTTCCGATACTTCCCAAGTTGCAAGCGCAAGAGAGGAATGTCTAGGGCAACAGACCAAGAAGAGAGGAGAGGAACCGTTTCTCTGGACAAGAATCCCCTGTGAATAGATAGCTTTTTTACCTCCTCCTTTTTCAGTGATGATTCATTCGTTCCTATGGGGTGGAGGTCAGACCAGGAGAATCCATGCTATAGTTGATTCTGAAAATCATCAGGCCCAAGAATCCTCTGCTAAGAAAATTACCCAAACATGGGTTTTCCTCTATTCCAAGGAAACATGAAGAGGATTCCTCTCAGTAGATGCTTACCAAACATGCCCTTAGTGTTTTGAGGAGTTTTCTACAAAATCCCAATGATTAGAACTAGATTAGGGCTTCTAGAATTGAATTACATGGAGACAAGAGTGGAATCATGCATGCTTTGCTTAATTCAGATTGTTTACTCATCTTTGATAGGTTATAATTGGATTTTTCCTTTGTTGAATGTTGTCTAGCATCAATTCCTAACGAACCCTAGGTTGTCCTCTTCACTTTTCTCTCCCTTTCTTCTTCTTTTCCTTGGTCTCTCTCTCTCTCTCTCTCTCTCTCTCTCTCTCTCTTTTCAGTTGAATGGTGTATGGGATGGGATAGGGTTGGGCGTGCAACCCCTTGTATAGCCTTTGGGCTTTGTTCCTAATTACAACTAGGAGTTGTAATCCTAATGGAGAAATTCCTCTTTCCAATTTTGCTTGTGTTGCAACTCTCATTGACTAATTTTTATTCTAACTGTGCTAAAACTCTACCTTTATTGGGCACTTGACTCTGCTAAAGACTTTGGGGTTGGCTTCCGGCAATAACTAAGAGTCCTAGTTGTGCTTAGCAACCTTTATAATTTGGTTTCCTAATGCAACTAGTATACTTAAATTAGTTTATTAGTAATTAAACACTAATTATACAAAGTGTGGGGTCTATTGGCTGATAGGAGTTCATGCCTGACTACTTTCTCATTATGGCTAGGCCCTATTTCTTCCAATGTCACATGCCAGATTTTTAGACCTTCAACCACTAAACTCTCTTTTGTATTTAGTGATTCTAAACTAATTAGGTTTGTGATTGGCTTGTCATTGTGACTAACCCAGCCTATTAGTGGACGTACAATACCTTCTGGGTCCCACTTGGCCCCACATTTTATTATTAATTTTTAATGCATTTTATCAATGGCCACACTAATATTGATTAATTATGATTAATGGAAACCATTAAGGGCCCCCCTTAGCGGACTGTACTTTTCCATCATATTTTAATTAATTATTATTATTTTATTTCGAATTTACATCAGATTATTATCATGATTATAAATTTGTATAGGACCTTTTTTCCAACTATTCCACATAAAAGAATCTTTTAGATCGTGTTAATTACACTACAATGGATGTATAATGCTATCTAACAAGTATAAATTATAATATCAATTATTTTTTTTATTAAATACTCAAAATATAGTTTTTCTTATTATTACTAAATAAAAATATTGAGGTGAATTTGGGTTCGGGTCCTTACATGGTCCACATGAATCTCCTCAGAATCAAATGCCTGTCAATCTACTCATTATCATTGATGAACTTGGAAAACTCAATGTCAAAGTGGTATGATGTTGCCCAAATTTCTCGTTTGGCGGCATTGATATCTCCTCCAGTGCACCTTCAGTCCTTGACTGAGGCTATTGAGACCTAATGGCAGTAAGATCCACCCAAAAGAGCCCTCAGTGAGTCTTCATTTAAGGCCATCAACATTGGACATTGTGTTAGATAATAATGCAGAGAGATAGAAGAGGAGCTTGGAGGAAAAGTTGATGCCTCAACAGAGGATCGACCAACCATTTTTTAATGTATTTACCTCAATTACAAGCTACTAATCAGCAGCAATTACAATCTAATCAAATCTAATCACAATCAGAATTTAAGGAAAAGAATCCTAATCTCTCTATACATAGAAGTTCTCTATACATGGTAGAATATCTATATTACAAGCTGAATGATGTTTATCCCATTCCCATACGTGGGATATTCTACATGTGCCTAGGTGGGCCAAGATTAGTGTACATGGGTCATGAGTTATCTTCTACACTCCCCCTCAAATTGATGTGGTAAGGCAACAAACATCAATTTGGAAGTAAGATCATGATGACGTATTTTGGGAAGAGCTTTGGTGAAGATATCTGCCAACTGGTTAAGAGTAGAGACATGAGGAAGGGATATCTTCTCAGTGACAACATGCTGCCGGATGAAGTGACAATCAATCTCAATGTGTTTCGTCCTTTCATGAAAGACTGGATTGTTAGCAATTCTGGTAGCACTAGTGTTGTCACCATGAAGAGGTGTAGAACGACCAAGGAGAACACCGAATTCACACAAAAGACGGCGTAGCCAGATGATTTCGGCACTAGCAGAGGACATTGCCCGATATTCTGCCTCAGCAGAAGACTTTGAAACTGTGGTTTGCTTCTTGCACTTCCATGAAATGAGAGAATCCCCAAGAAACATACACCAGCCAGTAGTAGAGCGCCGAGAATCGGGACAACCAGCCCAGTCAGCATCAGCATAAGCAGATAAGCCCAAAGAAGTACCCGAAGAGTAGAATAGACCATGGTGAAGAGTGGCTTTAACATAGCGGAGTATGCGTAAAGCCGCTGCAAGATAAGGTTTGTGAGGATTGCTAACAAACTGGCTGACTGTATGAACAGCATGAGAAATATCCGGCCGAGTCATAGTTAAGTATAGCAAACTACCAACTATCCGCCGGAAAATAGAGGGATCATCCAGGGGAGGGCCATCAGTCGAACTAAGTTTGTTGTTCAATTCCATAGGCGTATCTACAGTGTGAGCATCATCAAGCCTTGCCGAGTTAATCAAATCTGTAGCATATTTGCACTGATGGACCCGAATACCAGATTTGTTACGCACAAACTCAAGCCCCAGAAAGTAAGTGAGAGGACCAAGATCCTTCATTCTGAAGTGGCGAGTAAGATGAAGTTTGAGATCCATAATGCCAGCAACATCATTGCCACTAAGAATCATATCATCAACATAGACTAAGAGAAATGTGTAGCCTTTTGAAGTCCATCTGATGAAGAGGGAACTATCAGAGTGACTCTGGCGAAAGCCAACTTGAAGGATTGCTGTCCGGAATTTATCAAACCACGCCCTGGGAGCCTGCTTAAGCCCATAAAGAGCTTTCTTCAATTTACAAACATGTTGTGGAGGACAAGCATATCCTGGAGGTGGTTTTAAATACACAGTCTCACGCAAGTCGCCATGAAGAAAGGCATTTTTGACATCCATTTGCCAGAGGGGCCAGTTGCGGGCTGCAGCTACACAAAGGAGAGTGCGAACAGTGGTCATTTTAGCCACTGGTGCAAAGGTCTCCTCATAGTCAATCCCATATTCCTGCTTATAACCCTGGGCAACTAATCTGGCTTTGTAGCGGTCAAGACTCCCATCAGAGTGAACTTTGATGGAATAGATCCATTTACTGCCGATTACAGATGCACCTTCAGGGGCCGGTACCAACTCCCATGTGTTGTTTGCTTCTAGAGCAAGCAACTCCTCTGTCATAGCATCCTGCCAGTAAGCAATCTTCGAGGCCTGTGAATATGAGGTGGGTATAGGGGCACTATCCAAAGAAGTGAAAAGAGCAGGAAAGCCATAGCGGTCAGGGGTAACTGAAGGACGACTAGAGCGTCGCAGGGGTATGATACTATGAGAAGAAGCATTAATACCTGAGGGTGCAGTAGGTGGCACGGGAAGAGGATTGGGAGAAGGAGTCCCCACAAGAGCAACCATGTTACGCCGGACATAGACCTTGGTGATAGGAGGTGGAGAAGTTGCAGAGAAGTGCGGCATATAAGACACAGCAACAGGGTGAGTATCCAAACGCAAGGAAAAGAAAGGAATGTGTTCCAAGAAGATCACATTACGAGATATGCGCATGCGTTTTTCGGATTGATCATAACACAGAAAGCCCTTGTGTTCAGTGCTGTAACCTAGAAAGAGACATTTGGCAGCCTGAGGTGACAACTTAGTGCGCTTAGTAGGTGGAAGATGGACAAAGCATAGGCAGCCAAAAACTCGTAAGTGAGTATATGACGGGGCATGACCAAAGAGAGTTTCATACTGAGTAGTCTTTCCTAGAACTGTGCTAGGATGACGATTGAGAAGATAAACAGCAGTCTGTGCAGCATCACACCAAAAAGTGGGAGGAACTAAGGATGCAAGAAGGAGAGAACGAACAGTTTCAAGAATATGTCTGTTCTTCCTCTCCGCAACACCATTTTGCTGTGGAGTATACGGGCAGGATTTTTGATGAAGAATTCCTTTAGCAGAAAGGAAGGTAGAAAATTCATGGGACATGTATTCTCCACCAGAGTCAGACCTAAGGATTTTTATTTCTTTCTGAAATTGTGTTTGAACCATTTTGTAAAACTTTTGGAAAAGAGAAACAACTTCAGATTTGAAGCGCATGAAATAAAGCCAAGTGAAACGAGAATGATCATCAATGAATGTCACATAATACTTAAACCCAGTCCTACTCAATGTGGGTGCAATTCCCCAAACATCTGTGTGAATAATGTCAAAAGATGATAATGCACGAGAATGATGAATAGGAAAAGGCAAAATATGACTCTTACTCAAGCAACACGTTTCACACTTTGATTGAAGTAAAGAGGTAACCATTTTATTATCAATAGTAGGTTCTAAACAACCAATTTTAAATAAGGAAAGTAAAGAAGCATTGTTCACATGACCCAGACGACTATGCCACACATGCCACATTTTATTGGAATTAGGAGAAGAAGAAGAAAATAGAGAATGAAGTCCAATATCCAGCAGAAACAGTCGACCATGTTTACTCCCCGTCGCGATCACCTTCCCAGTTTGCCGCTCCTGTATGACACAACCAGTGGAAGAAAAGTTAACACTGTATCCATCATCAATAAGTTGTCCTACAGAAAGTAAATTGGCTGACAATTTGGGAACAAAGTAGACATTGGGAAGGCTGATAGATTGGCCAGAAATACTGGATAAAGTAATGGTACCAATACCAGAAATGGGTAATTGGTCGCCATTAGCAGTGGTGATTTTGTCTTTTCCAAGGTAAGGTTGAGAGTTTGTAAAGCTACTGGTGACAGAAGTCATGTGGTTTGATGCTCCTGAATCTAGAAACCATGTGGATGTGGTGATAGATGAAGACTCAGAGAGGGAAGAATGAAATTCAGGAAATGCTAGAGGAAAATGAGAGTGATACCGACCACCAGTAAAGCCCATAGATGCATATGCTGAAGTAACCGTATTCTGAATCAAATCTTGAATCTGGGCAGGAGTCATGGAGACGGACCCAGAAGAGGTGCTGCCTATATCAGGAGAAGATGCTTGAACTTGGAATGCAGCTGGAGTATTCTGTCTGGGCATGTTGGAAGGAGTCTGCTTCTGCTGGGGTCCATTCATTCGCTGTAAGCTCCGACAGTCATCAATAAGATGACCAGAGTGTTTGCAATACCTGCATACCAGTTTCTTACGACAGTTCTTGGCAATATGACCGAAGCCTTTGCATTCATAGCATTGAGTAGGCTTTTGATTGGGGGCTGCCAAGAGAGCAGAATCAGTCGCAAGAAGAGCTAGAAAAGCCTTTGGGTCTTCAACAAGGGCACGCTGTGAGTTCAGGCGAAGTTCTTCTCGAAGGACTTCTTGGAAGCAGGTATCCAGGTTCGCAGATACTTCTCGATTCATGAGAGCAGACCGAACCGATTCGAATTCGGCTCTGAGGTTCATAAGGAACTGACTGATGTGAGTTTCCTCTTGTAATTTAAGAGCCTCAGACAGAAATCCAGAGGAGACAGATTGAATGATCATGGCATCTCGCTCAGTCCATAAGGTGAGAAACCCATTAAAGTACTCCTGAACAGATTTATCTCCTTGATTGAATTTAGCAATTTCACTATCCAAGTGAAAATTTATTGCTTTATTCGTTTGATGATAAATTTTCTTGAGATGTGCCCACATATCAGCGGCAGTAGTATATGCTTGAAGAGCAATGGCAAGAGGAGGATCAATGGAGTTAAGAATCCATGTGATCACCTTAGCATTTTCCTTGGACCAGGTTGCTAATGCTTTTGTGTCAGTAGTAGGTTTAGTTATCGATCCATCAAGATAACCAAACAGTCCTTGGCCTTCCACAAAATTCTTGAGATGAAAAGACCAGGCCATATAATTATTCCCATTAAATTTAATTGGAATAACATCATATTTGTCCATTGTTATTGAATGCAGCAGAGCACACCCAGAAAGTAGCAGTGAACAGTAGCAGAGAAAACCAACCACAGAGAACAGTATAGGAGCAGATCACAGCAAAACACAATGTAAAGAAGTGATATGCTATGATTTTTACTAACCAAGCATAAAAGATGCAACCAGAGTTGATGATATGTGATCAGATGTGATAGCAGGAGAAAACACAACAGAGAACACCCAAAACAAGAGCCAGACGAACTGGATTTTCAAGGCAGAAGTGGTGCGTGGGGCCCACAATGGTGTCCAATCTCTGATCAGAGTATATAATCCTAGAAAGGATCAAAAGTATGTTCTCCAGTCCAAGTTTGAGCAGATTTGGATGAAGATCCACAAATCTGGACGGTGGTGATGAAATCCTTTTGAGAAAAAGGACCCAAAACCGTCAGATGAAGAATTGGTTTAAAAGTACCTGAATCGATGAGTAAAAAATCCAGAAAAATCTTCAAAAATCCCTGAAGACTAGTCGATCAGAATACTGGGTGTTGTTGGTGATCAGTGATTGATCACAGGTGGGCCACCTTGATCATAGAACTCCAGGCAGAGTCAGCAGAGAGAAGAAAGAGACGATTCACCAGGAGAAGCACTCGATGATGTTTTTGGATAATCTCTCAGATTGAATGAAGGAAAATCTCCTCATAACCTTTGCTCTGATACCATGTTAGATAATAATGCAGAGAGATAGAAGAGGAGCTTGGAGGAAAAGTTGATGCCTCAACAGAGGATCGACCAACCATTTTATAATGTATTTACCTCAATTACAAGCTACTAATCAGCAGCAATTACAATCTAATCAAATCTAATCACAATCAGAATTTAAGGAAAAGAATCCTAATCTCTCTATACATAGAAGTTCTCTATACATGGTAGAATATCTATATTACAAGCTGAATGATGTTTATCCCATTCCCATACGTGGGATATTCTACATGGGCCTAGGTGGGCCAAGATTAGTGTACATGGGTCATGAGTTATCTTCTACACATTGCCCACTGAAAATAATCAGCCAATGATTGCACTTCCATTCAATATTCTTTTGGCACTTAACTTTCTCTTCCCGTGTGACACACTCTCCTACCACCTTCATTATCAAGAAACATTTTCTCATAATGGAAAATAGAATCTCCAAGAGTATATCCAATTTGATGATGATAACTCATTGACATGGGTATTCATTGATAGTACACTATTTAGGAGCCAGTTCAGTGCACGGGCTTAAGATGACATAAATTAAAAGTGGAATAGAAAATTAAATGCCAGAAAAGATAACAAAGTAAATATTAAATTGATTGGAGCATAAATTAATATGAAGTAAATGGGAATCTTTTCTATAGTCCTTGCTTTTGCCTAATCGTTTTCTACTCCTTTGGCATAAACGTTTAATAATTGCTCCCTAGGATTTGAAACTCCATTAAAGATTAATTCTCAAGTCTTGTGAATAACTTATGAACTACAAAATTAGGACATAAGCGTGGACTGATAATTATGTGAAACATCTGACATTTCATTGTATATGTAAAATCTGTCACCTTGTCATTTCTGTGGTGTCCCTGCTATAATGACAATCTGGGTTTACAGCTTACAGTTTCAAAGACTGGAAAGAATTGAAAGGAGACAAAAGGAGAAAAGAAAAGAGACATGAATTCCTACAAGTCAAATTCAACCCATTTAAATTTGCTAATAATCTAACAAATTCTCAAAATAATTTTGATATAACAAAAATCTATCCTCTGTGTGGATGGTTAACAGAGCCCAAAAAAGAACCATGAATTTGTCATCCAGATGGTAGAATGAAAGATACCCCTGGGATTTTATCTATAAAATAAGAATGGAATCTTGATTCTCATTTGACTGAATGCCATTATGAACAATTACATATAATGGAAAATCTTATAATAACAGTGATGATTTTGCGAGTAAAGATGGTCAAGAGGCAACTTTGCCTATGCTTCAACACACAGACACATACAAAATAGATTTCCCTTGGATGTCTAGTGTATTATTGTAGAGGGACAGTGTCAGATGATAGGTTCCATGAAGTGGTGCATCAGACCAACGTCTTAACATTGTTAGGTCTCCTTTCCTTGCACTCTTCTATATGCTCATAGCATACCCTATCTTTCTTCTAGTGTTCAAAGTTTTTCACAGGCAATAATTTGCCTTTTCTTACTGTACTATCACTAAATCTCATGTTTGTTTTGTTGTTTAAGAGAGCGGACTTACGCTGGAATAGGAGATTAGAGGATTTGGAGAAGTTGGCAACTTTACAAGATGAACTCCTTGATGCAGCTTCCATGTACAATTCTAATCTTTGCCCCTTTTCCAAATGTTGCTCTATGTAATGTGACCCAGATGGCCAGACATCTAACAGAAAACTACAGTGTAAGACACATCTCGGCCTTGTGTGTCAGGTGTTTGTGCATATTCATACTGTAATTGGGAAACACAAGTTTGGGCCCAATATTTTTATCCAAGGGTCCATTGTGTCCATATGGCAATCTTTTCCTTCAGCAGTACTATTCAAAATGCAATTGGGTTTGCGTATGGCTCTGTCACAAGCCTGTTGATACATCCATATTCTTGCACTTTCGTCTTTTACAGCAAACGGTTTTGTGGATGATCCGGACCCAAGCCTACTGAAGTGCTCATACCCTAGTAAGCTGGATGCTGCATACAAAAACACGCACTTTACAATTCCGAAATCATGACCAAATTTTTTTTTTTTAACAGTAATAATTTTTTCTGAGTTTAAAATTGCATAACTGATTCAATATGGTCTATAATTCTTCGCCTTGCAATTTGCATTTACAGGTTGGTGAAGCCTGGAGGTATACTAGTTTATAGTACATGCTCTATTGATCCAGAAGAGAATGAAGAGAGAGTGACTGCATTTCTTAGTAGGCATCCGGTATAATTTTGAATTCTTTTTTTCATAGTTTATAACAATTTATTATGTCAGTTTGAGTCATAGTGGTTATTAGCCATGTGGAGGATGACATAGTTTCCCATTGAATTCTATTCTTATTTACGGCAGCGACAAAATTTGCTCTTGCTACTCCTTTTTCAGAGTTTATCTGAAGAAACATATGTTTTCGCCTGAAACAGAACATGTATTTTTGCTTGAAATTGTACAGCTGGATCCATATTTATGTTATCCGGTTGGTTCATCTGGTGGGACCGAGTAAAATGGGTCAAGTCCCAAATCTTCACTCAGAAAATTTTACCCTTGAATTGCTAAATTATGTCACTTTTAAGTGTTAATTTGCTTGCTATAAATAATTCATTTATAGTCACCCATCTGACTTCTAAATCACCAGAGAGTTTTTATCCATGGTTTATTCATAATGGGTACAATCACATAAATGATCTGTATCACTCAAAAATTGTCTCCCCTGCAAAGCTGTTGGGTGAAACCAATCAGAATTGATTTAGTTGAGTATCATACAGTATCATTTTCTTTCTTTATTTTTTTGTGTTTTCATAGAGATTCTAAACAACCATTTTTCTAACATAACTGGGTTTTGAGTTAAATGGATATATCCCATCTTTTCACATACAAGGCTATTGAAAGGTCCACCCATGCCCCCATATTTTTAGACACTATTCTAGGAACATTTGACCGGGTGCCTACATATGGCAGCTCATCGCCTTGATACGGCATGAATACGGCAAGGACATGGATCTTACACATAAAAAGTGAAGTATCGGATACGATATGGCACGATATGTTACCCATTATGAAGTATCCGTGCATCATAACTGTAAACACATGTGAACCAGGCACATGTATGAGATCCTCCTAGCTGCGTGAATGGGGTTGTGGTTTTACATATAAGGCATTATCTCATTCTGTTAACGAAATCTGCATAAAAGGCTAGAACATAGGAGAAATTGGAACCCCAATATCATTTAGGGCCCATTTGTTCCATGTAATTGAATTCCTAGGAATTCTGAGACTATATATTTGTGTAGTGGTTGAAAATGGCGGAAGAATCAAAGGTGAATATCCAAAAATTACCATCAAATGACATTCCCTTTAATACATTCCCTTTAATGGAAATTGAATCGAAGGAAGATGGGAAATGAATACCCAGCCATCACCCTAGTAATACAAATCATAAGAAAGTCATGGTCCCATCTACGTCACTGAATTATATCCTTCATCCTTTAGCTCTTTAATAATCCTTTGGTACAGCTGATATGACCATGATTTCCTATGTATTCTATGCAAACAAATGGGTCTTTATAGGTTATTGTTAATGGAGAGATTTTGGTTGACTATAACATTACTAATTATTATTGTATTGATAGTCTGGGATTTTTCTTTTTAAGATTGTCAATATATCACTTACATACTGGCTGATGGCTTACATGTTACAAAATTTGTTCATTTACCACTGGTGCTGTTATCTGTATATGTAAAATCATGTGTACGCAAGCCCACCATTGAAATTGTCATCCTGAAATCAAGCTGGTTTAGACAGTGCAAACCTTTAGATGTAAGCACGCTGGAGTTCAGGTCAACCTTCTATAACTGTCCATTTCTTTTCCCCCTTGGTTCAAGCACTAAGAATCACCAAAGCTGCTGATCTTAGAATATGGTCATGTCCAGTGGGCTGTGATTTGAACTTTGTACACGCTTGTGTCCTGTAAATTTGTGCACTGAGTACTCTGAGGTGTGTATTTACTATGGAGGTTCGTGCACGCCTAGAAAGTTTCTGAGCGGTAATATGTGTTTTTGAAGCTGAAAGAAATATTCAAAGATTTATTTTTTGGGGGGGCTGGAAGATTTATTTAATCATTTGTAATTTGTTTTAATGCTCTGCAGGAATTTCGAATAGATACTGTTGCCAGATATGTTCCATCTGCTTTTGTAACAGAGGAAGGGTTCTTTTTTTCTAATCCTGTGAAGCATTCTCTTGATGGAACATTTGCAGCACGCCTTGTTAGATCCTTAACCACGTTGTGAACTCTATGTAAGTAATGTCTTGGCATTTGCTCTTTATTATATTTTCTTGAAGTTGCCAAGTCAATTTGTGTGTTTCTTGTGGTCATTGTGAATTTTGGTGATTTTCATTCTCTAGTCATCTTTTTCTGATAGTCTTAAGATAAAATATTTAAAGTTGCCTGACCATTGTGATTGCACGGCCCATCCATGTGGGGCCTGCTGGCTGATCTGCTTTGCTTTTGTAATTGTGTGCCCCCCTTTCTCTTATGGTAGTAGTTATGTCAATGTGCATGTCGACTCATCTACATCCATCTGATACATGTGCCTCTTATACTCAAAATTGAGCTGCTGATAAGAGAAGGAAAAATGGGGGAAAAAGTGACACCTTAGTGTGCATTTCTGTAAAAGAGGATTTTGTGACGGACAGGATAATTGTTCTGACTTTTTGTGCAGCCCGCTCTTCTATCATCTGATGCGATACTTATCCCGTGTGGAAAAGAAAAAAATGAATTGATTTAATTCCCTATACAAGGGTAGGAGTGGAGTGTACACTCTCTTGTAGAATTGGAAATCTTGTTTCTCAGGCTGTTCCTTAATATATTTATGTAGCATGTGTGTTAGCAGTTTACAGGGTCCAGGCTTATTAACCTTTTTCCTTAATCCTGGCTCTTGCATGATTGACTGTCTTGATGACTATGATTTGTTCAGGTAACTGAACTCAGATGAAGTGATGCAGAACTCACAATTGATAGATTGCTATCACACCTTGATTGAGGATGGGAAGATGATCTGAAAGTATCGAGAGAACAATTTGATCAGGTAGCTGATGTTGTTGCCGTCCTGCGACAATATGCTTAGATACCCAAAGAATGGGCAACACGTCTGTGTTGTATGGTATATCCAATACCTTCATAAAATCTATGTCGCTGCCATACCTATGAGTTGTCCCTGCCATGCCCAGGCCGGGTATCATAGATCATGAGAAAGCCTGTAACGGAGACTTACTGGCATCTTGAAGAAAATGCAAGGTTCTTCTACTTGATTCCCTATGAATCTTAGCCCTTAAAAGAAGACCTCTCATCAAAAGGTGACACACTGACATGTATGCACATGATAAAGATGTCTTTTACTTTGCTGTAACAAATTAACCATAGTTATCTTTATGAAAGATTTTGAATTTCCCAGCCAATCTATAAATATTTTGTTTTGCACATATCCAAATGGGCTCTTGGACATGGTTTTGGCTAAATGGAGTTTTCCTTTTACATCAATGTTTTAAAAGTGGACTAGAGATTTATCTGTGATGTAATCTATGGAAACTAAAACTTTAAAATGATCAAAACCGTTGGGTCAGGTCACTACTAGTTCAATCAAGATTTTTCATCGATTTAGGCCGATTGAGCAATCTTTTAACACTAGTAGGGATTAGGTTGGACCAAATGTTGCAAGGCATCAATTTCAGTCGGCATGGTTGTGTTCGAGAAATTTTGTCTGATTTCTCAAAATATAAAAAAAAAATATACAAGGAAGAGTACATGATTTGTTCCGAAATATATTTCTTGAAATTAGCTGCTTTTGCATCTAGCTGCTTTTCAAGAGAAGATACCTTTAAAACTAGAGAGCTGCTACCTGCACACTGGGATTTGCTCTCCACATTGCATTTCTTTACACAGTGGTCTTCAGTGAAGAATTTTTGAACTTTTTCTCTATACACTGCATTTTCCCTAAAACACCCATTGCTGGAGTCGATGAAATTACTCCCTACACTCTGCATTCTTCCCTCCCATTTCACTCTGTAAACCGCCGTTTCGCTGCATGTAATATCCTGAATTACCTGGGCCCAGGATTAGCCTGGCCCAGGTGGTACCTTAGTTGTTTCCTTATTATGAAATTAGTAGTAGTACTTATTAAGGAATTGGAAATTGGAAAGTGTCTTACGTTTTGGGACTGGAGTTGTATAACAACTCTAATAGAGGAAATGAGAGAAAGATTAGAATTAGGAAGTTTATGCAACACATCCTTATATATATGCATAAGCAAACCAACGACCTCCTATTATGATGTTTTAAGTTGGAAAAATTCTGAGAAAGACTCTGGGCTGCAATCTAGGAGAAGGAGATGAAGATTGATGTCCTATTCGCGTCCGCATATCGCAAAAACAACAATAACGTATTAAAGGTGAGTGGATCTTCCTAATTGATTGGGTGATTAATCAAGATGATTGATTATGGAATGTGATTCAAATATTCTGTATTGTTAGGTATGTAATGATTTTTAAAAAACATCACATAGGCATAAAAGATATGTTTTGAGGCAAGGAATCATGTTTGAATGGTGATTTGAATGTTACAATTTGATAGGGGGTGTAAATCCTTGAATATATGTCAAACATGCACAAATCTGTAAAACCAGAGTACTGTCGTCAATGGTAGTATTGAATGTTTGTGAGTTGTGGGACCCCATGGCCCACTAGATGGAGAATCAGGACCCCTAGACCCATGTGGAGTGGATTCCGTTTGGGCCATCATCCACTGGATTTACATATTACAGGCGTGAGTTGGAGGCAAACAAGATTTGAATGTCGTCAGGGATTGTGGAACCCATCAGTAGACCTGATTGGAAATCAGGACCCCACAGCTTGAAGTGGACCCCTGGGTGACCATGGAGGAGTGGGACATCTGAGAATTTTACCAGTGTGACCCACTGATCAATGGATTCAAATATAGCCAGGCGTGACTTTGTACAGAAAACAGTAAACATCAGTTTTGACTTGTGGACCCCAGAATATGATCTGATGATGGATCAAATCCAATGGGTTGATGGTTTAACAGTGGGCGACCATGACCTAGGAGGCTAATCTTGGTTTAGTTGAGTGGGACCCACTGGATGATTATATCATGGTATTCATGCCGAAACGGTATATTATTCTATATGTTCTGTATGAAGTATAGATGGAACTTGATAAAGAAAACTACCCTGGACTTTATATGTAATTACAATTCAACCTATATACCCAGGCAAAGCAAGGGTTATGTGCACTCTAATTTAATTATAAGGATTGTTATCAATTAATTAGATTTCAATTAATTGGTTGGACTTGATTAGTTAATGATGTATTTATATTATAGTGTGGGCTACTCTTATACCATTCATTAACAATTATCTTTAGGAGTGGGGCATCAATCAGTGAAGTGTATAAGGGCTAGATCCACACTACTGTTGTATAAATTATTAATAATGAATTATGATTATTATATGATCATGAAATTGTGCACTTGGTCCTAGACTTGGGATGTTGGACTTAGTGTCTGGCCGTTATAACGGCTAGTCCTTAGTGATGTGTCTGATGAGACAGGGTCATAGTGACCGATATACATATATGCGATGGGCTTTTGAGGCGTGGTAATGTGCATGGGCACGGATATGTATATGGATGTGGTAATATGTATATGGATGTGGTAATGTGCACGAGCACGGGTATGTATATGGATGTACTTTTGATGGCATTTAATATATTGATTCAAATATGTTGATCATGTGATATTATGTTTTATACTGCTTATGTAATTAGGAAAATTCATTCACCAGTAATACTGATGTTGTGTTGCCCCCTTCAGGTAATCTTACTACGAGTGAGACAAGTCAAGATGACGTTCAACACGTAGATTTTGACATGCGTGGCTGAATGGAGAAAACGAGAAATATTTAAATAATTGATAGAAGGATTAGCTTTTGTATAGCAATTTATTTAATATTTAGTACATTATTAAATTGAATCAGAGCATAAGAATTTGGATCAGTCAGAGATTATTGATATTGTTTGACTTCTATAAATTAATTGGAATTATAGTTTGATTTAAATACCAAATCTCTTATGTGAATTATTTGATAAATGAATGGTAAACATTGTCAAGTTATCACGATCCGAATATTCGACAGGGCCCTGGGATTTGGGTCGTGACACTGCACCCTTCACATCGAAGGCGATCTCAATGAGCTCCCCCACCTGGACGTGAACGCCGCACCTCCTATTTAGCCATCTCTCTCTTCTTACCTTCTTCGTCAAACTGCATTACTGTGAATCGTCGACTTTCCAACCTCCGTGAGTGATTTCGATAACTTTTGCTTGATTAGAAATGCCTGTAGTTTTCTTTTAAGATTAAAGATTTGGTTTTTTAAAAGCTTTTTTCCTCCCTCATGCGCCTTTGTCTCCTCCATTTCTCCAGCCATCGTCATCTTTTTAGAGTGTGTATGATGACCCTGTTCGACACTGTGGGTCCGAAAGAAGATATTCCTTTCGATCTCGATGATCCGTATATATCTAACTATTTCGGCAGTATGGGTCCGAGTGGAAAAAATTTAGCCGGCCTCAATGAGCCGAGCATATTGTCATTTCTTGGCACTGTGGGTCTGAGCAATTTCTAATTTCACGGCTATGTAACGCCGATACTATAATTTCCACACGGATAGTTAGGGCCGAACAGGCTGTGACTCAGTGCTGAACTATGTACTGATGATTTTTTTTCCAGATATACGGATGTGCTCAGTACCTCTAGGACCTCTAGGATTCGACCCACAGCATCGAACGGGAGACTCCGTCAGAATTTTGTTGCTGATGTGCTTGAGGATGACGAAGAAGTAGTTGAAGAACAACCAAAAGCCCAAGTGGTGACCGAAGTTTCCAAACCGGCAGAAGAAGTACGTCAACAAACTTTAACAGCTCATGATAGGACTGGAGAAATTCTCGGGGGGGCTACAAGTTTGAGCCTGCTACCCAGTTTCCGGACGCATATTGCTGCGAGTATTTGGCAGCAACAGGTTTGTGAATAATCTTGGTAAACATGTTTTAAATATTTATTACCTTCACTAATTTGTTTTTTATTTCGTTTTGCAGGAGAGACCGTCATTTAAATGCATAAGCCATGGCCAAAAAAATTAGTGAATGGGCATGGAATTCAAAAGGAAGGCAAAATATTGTTTTTAGTCGTCTCATTGGCCGTTCAGGGTTGGCTCCATTGGTGGCGACATCTTATCGTTCCATCAACAAGAACATGGTGTCAACCTTTGTGGAAAGATGGCAGCCTAAGACAAACACATTCCATATGCCTTTCGGTGAAATGACGATTACCCTTGATGACATGAGCACCATTCTAGGGATCTCGGTCATTGGAAAATCTGTATCAGTGGAGTAGCTGTCATTTAAGCGATCAAAGATACTTGTAGAGCATGGTCTTGGGGTCACATCCCAGCAGGCACACGAAGAGTTAGTAGGTGTGCGGGGCTCATCGGTTAGACTCATGAAATGGCTCAGGGACCTATATGGAGACGTGACTGATGTGGATCCAGAAGAGCACATTAGGCATGCTGCTAGAGCATATCTACTGTATATCTTGGGTTGTACACTCTTCACAGACAAGAGTGGCACGAAGGTCCCAGTGCTCTATCTAAGGCTGCTAATGAACTTCGATGAGGCACGCACATATGCTTGGGAAGCTGTTGCGCTTGCGTACCTATACCGACAGTTGGGGTTTGCTACTCGGAGTGGAGTCAGGCAGATTGCTGAATATCTGACTCTACTAGAGGCATGGATTTACGAGCATTTCCCCAGGTGTAGGCCTCACCAAAACAGCACATACACAGAAAATTACCGCGGGTGCATCGCTGGGTGCCACGAAGAGAGTCTGGGGACCAAATGTCCAACCTGCAGTCATTACGAGAGTCACTTGACGATCTTGGTGCCCATGAGGTAAGGTCTTATAAGTTATAAATAAAACATGAGTAAATGAGTACCGTACAATTTAACTAATGCACTTGTTGATTAATGTTACAGGTGGTGTGGGACCCCTACCGAGAGCACATGGCAGATCACCCCTTTCAGGAGGTTACTTATTATACTGGCTGTCTTAAATGCATGGACATCATTGAAGCATATCATCCTGATCGGGTGCTTAGGCAGTTTGGTAGGGTCCAACGCATTCCCCCAACTCCACTAGCTCCACAGCGCGCTGCTAGGGGTGCCACCACAAATCAGTATCGGATCACTTACAATTATTTAGATCAAATATGGGAGAGGTGGTATAACCACCTCCTGTCTCCGATGGAGCGTGGTGTGCCTGTGGCGCACTCATGGGACTGTGCACCTAATTATATGGAATGGTTCCTCCGAGTGTCGCACCCAATCATTCAGAACCCTGCACATCACTCCACGTTCAATCCGCGTGTTCAAGATTATCAGGGTAGCTCTTCTATAGACCCACGTTTGGTATGATGCCTAACAACTTAACTATTATATTATGTCTAGTCAACTGAACAAACTGACTAATTTGTGCATTTTGTGATAAATTAACAGCGCATCGTGAATGCCCAAAGCATTATTTAGCCTATTCTAAGGAGAGGGCGTAGTCTGAGTGTCCGAGATCCCGATGCCTTGTACGTGGCCCTAGAGGACATCAACAGGGTCTTACATGGAGCCGATCCGGAAGATCTTATTCAAAGACCGTTACGGAGCGAGACACGCACTTACAGCCGCAAGAAGAGACGTGAGGTCTAGGATGTGGACTTAGCATTTGATCTATATTTTTTTGTGGCTTTGGTTGAAGTACTGTCATTTTGAAAGATTGTAAACTGAGTTTATGCAATTTTTTGGGTACCAAAGACGGTACATGTAAAACTTTTGACGTACATTGGCCTCTTTATGGATATCTTTTTTAATGTTGCATTTTGTATTGATGTTCAATGATGGTATCTTTTTATTTGCATAGCATTTAGATGAAATGGATGATGTAGTTTTGTAAACGGGTATGATAAAGTTGCCAATGTTGGTGCCAAACATTGATGTCCTTTTTGTAACTGCTCGGCCTCTTAGGGCCATGTAAACTGATATTTCTCGGCCATACATGTCCGTGCAAACTTGCATTTCTCGGTTATACAAGGCCATGTAAACTGCTATTTCTTGGCCATACATGTCCGTGCAAACTTGTATTTTTCGGTTTTACAGGGCCGTTCAGTTTAAATTGTCATCAACAGTTACCAAGTACAACTTAAATGATGTGCCATGCACCATGAAGATATATGGAATGTTCTTTTACTGAAAAAAAATAGTGGAAAAAGTTACAACAAGTCTCAATTTCATTGAGTTCTTAAAAAATTCGATCCTTGTACATCCTTATAAAATATAACAATCATTCCAGATCGATGGTTTCACGTGTGGCAACTGATGGACTGATAATTTCTCTGAAATGTTGGATTCGAGATTGATAAGCTGTAACCCAACCATCTGCAAAAGGGTGATGGTGACGAATCTAATTAGTAGCAATGGGTGGAATTGGATGACATTGTATGAGGAAAATCTACACATAACAAGGAGGTCAAGTGAGCCACGACATTTCAGGCAAAATAAGATAGGTGAATCTACTATTATCACCTTAACAAAGTGGTTCTGATTGACAAAACCGATTGCGATCTCCTGTCTAGCAGCAATAGGAATAGGCATCGATCGAAGATGAAGAAAAGTCAGACATTGCTCAATTGATAGGTGGTATAGGACAACGTTATAATGCGATGCAATTAGATGTCCCATGTCCGGCATCGTCATCCACCAATCATATGGAGGACAATCCCCTTGGTACGATATGATGTGGAGAAGTTCATCAACCCTTTGGTGTGATGCATATAATTGTCTGTAGTGTTCTGCATGAGTCACCAACTCTCTAGAAAGATCTTTCCGTATCTGTTGCCACGAATCCTCACCAAGTCCCATCAACCCTGCAATGACTCTAAACCCACAATTGCCATCTGCATTGACATCTTTTATATGATGGATATAAGGCGTTAAACCAGCTGGGAGTATGTTAATATAAGAAATTGGCTTCAAATTTTGGGTGTGACTCACCTTTTGCTTAGGCATCAGCTTCTTCACAGGAACCAAGGAGGCCCCACTACTGACAATAGTCTCTTCTGTCTTCAAGACAGGAGAGTAACTAGCTCAGCTGGTTCGACATATTCAAAGGAAGATGGTTCACGTTTAGTAGAATTATGTAATTTCAATTTGGGGCGCTCCCTATATTTAGTTTTCGAATCTGGCTCGATCAATGAGGTCGTATCAGGCTTTGTTAGCTCCCTAAGCTTATCCAAGATCTGTAACTTCTTTCTTGAATCATAGCTCCTGAATTGTTCGACGATTAAATCTATCTCTGGCATGCAATCCAAATTGACACTAGAGTCCTGGGCAGAAGCGGTAGATAGCAAGTCAAGCTTGCGCCAATGCATATGTGTGCAATCTAGAGGAATAGGGCGCCCAGCACTTATGTATTATGCAATCTCATGAGCACAAGGTAGACCGTGTGTGTGTCGAAGTACACAGCCACAAGTATCTCTATCAATACCAACTGACGAGGCTCGTTTCGTCTCGGCCAAGATTTTATCTAATGCACTTATAGAAATATTCCCATGAAGTTCTTTGAATTCAGAAGGTTTGAAATTGTGTTGCACAACCGTCTTATTTTTTTCAAATGATGCTTTTATATCTGTATGTTGCAGCAACAATAGGTTGTGAATTTTCATCCAAGAGTCTTCAAAAGTCCCCTGGCTTGATCCAAGCTGCTGCTTCAGCTGTGCATGTGAACTCTCCACCCTGTTTGTAGTAGTGTTACCAAAATGCATGACCTTGTCCGTCCAGGCAGCCACAAATCTGTCCTTGTACGCATCTAACCAAGACGCTCTAGCATACTGAAGTGCTGCTGGATAAGTGATGAGCTCCTTTAGAAATAAGTTGAATTGCAGATTGTAATGTTTCTCTGTGGATGAGGAGACCAACATGTTCCAGCTCATTATAAAGCGGTCCCACTTTTCCTTCGTCTCAAACATCTTCTTGCATTTAGCCAAGATATTTCTGTTGATATGCCATCTACATAAAAGATGTTTGGCGCCAGGGAAAACAATAGATATGACGTTCATTAAAGCCATCTCTCTGTTAGTGACGATAACACTAGGAAGAACACCCTCGCCAATAACTTTGCGCAAAATACCGAATGTCCATGAGTAGCAGCCTTCACGTTCATTCTGGAGATATACAATGCATACTGAAAAAGTCTTCTCTGTGGATGTAACCCCAACAATCTCCAATAAGGGCATTTGATACCGATTGGTCTTGTAGGTGCAGTCCATTATCAACACATGAGGAAATGCACGCAAGAGGTCTAGGCTGGTAGGGTGTGTGAAGAACAATTCAATGATAATATCTGTTGCAGGACAATTCCTATGCCACTCAATGTAGTTATGCTCCGCCAATAATTTCAACAATTGCTGCATCTGACTCCGTCCAGCCCTCTCCGTACTTTATGCCTTTGACGTGCATTGTAAATAGTCTTCAGTGTGCTTACATTTAACTCACTTTTATGTTTCAGTGTCACCAAGATATCCTTTGGCCGAACCATATTCTTAGACATGTCTACCAGCACAGAAGTTTCATCCTTTGTTAATCTCTTTGCAAATGAATGCCCTTTTAGAAAGTCTGCAGTTGGATGATTATGCACACCACACACTACATGCAACATCCATTCTTTGTCTGAGCCAACCACTTTGCCTTGTAACGTGAATGGGCATCCACATTTTTTCGAACCAGTCTGCTTCAATTTCTTTCCAATGGTCCCATCTTTTGTTATCCCTGTGTCTCTATAAGACCCACTCCTCTCACACTCAAGGGTCAGCCTTGGTTTTTTATTTCTCCTGTTGGGCGCTGCTGATGTCTTAATCACAACAATGAAACCATTTCTCCTCCCAACCTCACGAGCCCAATTAATTAGTGCTTCTCGGCTTGTGAATATCTACACATAACCAAAGAAAATATTATTAAACCAAATGACTTCATCAATTTAAATATCGAATGATTCATCTAGATTAATTGCCTTGAGTGATAAACTCATTACTATAGTCGACCACACATTCCGAGCCAACCTTGCTGCATTCAGTAGGCTTATGAAACTGTTATGGAACCAATTTTGGTTAGAGTATGTAAATGACACAACTGCACGACTCTGAATATCCGGACAGAATTAAATTGTTCAGACCTAAATCACCGCATATTGTCCTTATTTTCGGTCCTGAATATCCGCACATTTTCCTAATTTTCGGTCAAGAATTTTCACATAGTTTTGTTCTTCTCGGCACTATAGTGCCGTTCAATTGTGAAATTCTCGTCACTATAGTGCCGCGCAAAGGACATTTGGTCGGACATGCAGGGCCGAGTAGTTCGTCTCTAGTCATACACAAAGCGCGATGAATATGCTTACCTCGACACTGCTAGAATGATCGGGAGCCAACATCTGCTTGTCCTTTCGCTTGTCCATTGCTTAAGAATGCTAGCAAAGCAGGTATCAACTTTGAATGAAATCAATATTAAGATCGTTGCAATCAAATAGAAGAAAATGAGGTGAGGCTGGGAGAGAAGAAGGTGACAGAGGGTGTAAGTAGAGAGGAGTCAATGCAGAAAGTAGAAACCTTGTCTTCCTGATGCAATCTTATGTTCATTTAAACTGAAAATGAGGGAAGCAAGTAGAGAGGAGTGATGAATGCACGAAAGATTGTAAATTGAGGAACCCTCTCATATTTTCATTTGGAGGGGAAACGCAGTGTGTAGATAGCAGTAAACCCGTTCTCATATCATTTCAAGTAGACTCTGGGAGGGGTGAAGTTCAGCCATTTTGGTAAATTTACAAGTGGGCATTTTAGTCTCAATTTATTGCAGTGTGTGGAGAGCAAATCCTAGTGTGCAGGTAGCAGCACTCTTAAAACTATTTAGCGTTTTAGAAATATACTCCGCAAACTTTCAATTTTCCATGACATGAAAAATTCCTCTATCCCCACAATCAGAAATGTTTTTCTGTTGAGTTGCAAAAAATGGAGATCATTTTTGTGCTCCATCACGAAAAAAAAAAAAAAAAAAAAAAACTAGCTGCACTAAAAGAAAATCTTAATCATGAAATGCGAAAGCATGTCTGTGCAAAAGTATCCTAAGTAGGGCGAAAATAGGTGAAGGCTAAGGAGGGCATAGCGCCTTAGAATTTTGAAATGCCCTAGGAAATCTTAGTTTCTACTCCTATCCTCATAGAAAGGATTTTCATCTCTCAGAGGAATGTTAGATTGTATGTCCTCAATCTAGTGGATGATATAATTAAATTGATTTATTCCTTAATTGATTTATAAATTCATGCTTTATTCATGTGATGGATGGTACTTTATTCATGTGGTGAAGGGTGTTTTATTTTATTGATTACACATAACCAATATAGAATGACATAATAGCTCATGGAGCCCACAAATATATTAGATGTGACCCATGTATGCGGATGAGATCCACATACAGGAGTCATAGGTCACAAATCTTATACTTGAATTGATGCAATGAGATCGTGCATCTCATCTGACAAGGTTGCAACACTGTGATCATTATGAGATAGTGTGGATGTCCATCATTAGAGTGTAAGACTCTGGATCATTGTGCTGGTACATTGGATGTACTGAATGACAATGAGTTGCACCTAATGCAAATTTGTCTTTGATTAAGGAATACTATCATAATTCTCAAGCAATAGGCTCTTAATCCTAAGAGATTAATGGACTCAACTCTGTACTAAACATTTACTTTGAGTCACCAATGAGTGAGGCCAATTATAGGTCAACACCTCGGTATCTTAAGTACGTGCCAGTAGGAATATGGGAACATATAATTCTCAAAATGGAATCTATCTTCTAAGAAAAATATCCCCATGTGCCAATTAATGGACTAATCATTGGTAAGTGTACACCCATCTTAATTAAGAGTTTTATGAATGGTACTGATGATCACTGTGATTAATTGGATCACAATGATAATAAGATATGGATCCAATTTGGTTAGACAGATTTAATCCAATAGATCCATGAATATAATTGATGGAGGGGCCTACTTGTAGTAATTGAAAAGTTTAGGGTCTTCTTGTAAATATTTCTAAGACTGGAGTACAATTGCATTTATGTAGTGGAGTTATTTGTAATTAATTGTGGGTCCAGAGTTCACATGAGATGTAGGGTTCAGATATCTCAGTTGGAGTCAGTTTCTACGGAATCCCTAGTGGTCCCCACGTCAGCCCAAGAAGAGATGGTTACTAATCCAATTGAAACTAAAGAAATGAGGAGTAAGACACATTCTTATAATAGAAGTGAGACTTCTAATTATGGATGAAGAGGAGGTTACCCAAACTTATAAATAAGAGGGAGAGGGGACGTCCAAGATCATCCCACGCCCAAGGTTGGACGCCCATCTCATCTCTCCCTCTTTTCCTCCAAGTAGTGAAAGCTCACACCAATATAATGTACTAATGAGAAAATGCAAGCTCCTTAAATCAATACATCCATGAGAATGAAGAAGAGATCAAGAAACCCCCTAAAAAGAATCACACATCCAAGAATCTCAAATGTAACCAGCCAACGACCAAGCTATTATGACAACATTCAAGGTAAGTGACGAGATTTGGAGGAGGTTTTATCTTCCTTTGAGCATCAAAGGTCGTCACCCGGAGGTAGAAGACGATGGAGGAGGCAACTGCTGGGGTTTAGGGAGAAAATAATGGAGATGTATATCTCCGTCTTGCGCTCAAGAACGACTTCACAGAAGCTCGAGCGAGTGAGGTTCTATTGTAAAGAAAGAGCAGGTGCATGCAGATTTTGAACAGGCTGCATTATGGGCTTGAAACATGGGTCTTTTTAGGGGAATAACAAATGAAGAATTTTAACCTCAAAACGTGAATAAAAAAAATAAAAAAACAAATGCAAAAACTTAATCAAGCCAAAATTATAAAGATCATCGATGATCAAACACGATAATTTGCAAAATAGAGCATCCAAAATAGGGCCTGTTAAGAGACCAATAAATGAGGCAAGACAATTTTCAGGAATTTGACATTGTGTAATTTGTGTGTGAGGGATAATCCCAAATGGAAAAACACAAAGCCAATGAACGAACATAAATCAACATTCATCGGGTACAAAGCGACATTCACATCTCTCATAAACAAACGACCCGATCAATTATGATGTAGAAACTCCCCCTTAATGTCATATTTTTTTATTTTAATAAAACCATCATTGACCCAATACAAAATCTTCTCTCTTACTTTTCAAGTGTAAGAGTTTTCATGTTAAAATGATATAAGAAAAGTTAAGATCGAGGGGGCATACCCAGTGATTAGTTTTTTCAGTTGCCCACTTTGTCCGACACAGAAATTCCTGAGTTCATACAAATATAAGCAAAGTTAAGACCTAGGGAGCAGACCTAGTCATTATATATTTCCGCACATACTCCCTCTAGAAATCTCTACGGACAGTTTGATTTGTGTCAAATAAAAAAATATATATTTTAAAATAAATATCAATAAGAGAGGGAATGGGGAAAATCAAGATTGATGCTTCGAATGAGTGTAAACCCATTAAGACCGAGTATCATTCCTAGTGTCACATTAACCCTAACTGAGTGTCCAAATGAGTCATCTATACTTGAAGACATGTTCAAAAACCTTAAATTGTGTATTAAGAAATTTAGTTTAAAAAATAAGCAAATCAAAGTGTATCACATGCCATGAAATCATAAAATCAGCCTGAAAAGGCATGCTTGTGTAAATCAAGAAACGAATTGAGGGAAAGATTTAGGGGGCCAATGTCTAGGGATTTTCGAAGGGAATTAAACCTAATGGGATCAAGTGGCTGGGTAAAAATGTCTGCGAGTTGATGTTTGGTGGCAATATGCTACAAGGACTTTCTCTTGAACCAAATCACGGATAAAAAGGTGTCTGATGCCAACATGCTTAGTCCTTGAGTGATGTACGGGGTTCGTGGATATGTTAATTGCACTTTTATTGTCACAGTAAACTGTCATAGTCAATGAATAACCAAGGAATATTCCTTCATCACTTATGGAGTCACATTTTCCTAAGTATTCACGATCCCTTAGGATGTAATACTAGTTCTGAATGTTCGAAAATATTTAATCATGGGTTTTATTCCATTGTATATTTCATATGGAGTGGTTTTGGTTCCAGGCCTGAGGTACACACGATTAATAACATGCATTACTATATTTACTGCCTTGGCCCAAAACCGTTGAGGGATGTTCTTACTATGAAGCATGACATGTGCCATCTCCTAGATAACACGATTCTTCCTCTTAACTACCCCATGGTTTTTTTTTGGTGTAGAAAACTTATGTTTTATTCCATGTTTAGTGCCACAGGAGTTGAATTCATAATTTTCAAACTTGGTGTCGTGATCTAAACGGATTCGAGAGACACCACCAAATTCTTGACCTTTCTTTGCAACAAGTAGAGACCACAAGTCAATACCTTAAATGTTTCTGATTTTTCCATCAAAAATCCCACCCACGTAAGCCGTGAAAAGTCATCAACAGTGTGGAAAATTCATTTCTTGCCACCAATTATTTTCACTTTTGTAGGATCCATAAGATCCATATGAAGTAATTGCAACGGCCTTTTGTAGTGAGCGAATCAACCTTCTTGTGTGACACTCTGATCTGTTTACCGATCTGACAAGGGCCATAAACACTGTTTAGGGCTTTCTGAAGTTTGGGTAGACCACAAACTAACTCATGTTTAACTGGATTTTCTAAATCCTTATGATTCACATGTCCCAAAAGTTGATGCCATAAGTCAATGTCACTTATTCGGGTAGAGTGACATGTCAGGTCATCGTCAATTGCTACAATGTAACAGTTATCAAAATTTCTTTTTTCATGAAGTACGGTTTTACCTTTCTTGTCAACTATGATGCATACAGTAGAGGAAAGATCTACTTCATGTTATGAGTCACACAATTGGCTAGTGCTTTTAGTTTTAAGTCCTTCTACTAGGTAAATATTTGACAATTTTGACATGCCTGAAATTGCAACAGATCCCTTAACAACAACCTTAGCCTTATTGTCATCCCCAAAACGTACGCTACCACCAATGTAGCTCTCAAGGGTGGTGAAAAAATGACTTGTTACCTGTCATGTGTGTTAAGTCCTTATATTTGTATCCTTAAAGCATCATTTTAGGAATAATTATGGATTAAGTTAAATTAAATGCATTAATTTTCACATAATTTGACCATTTTATGCATTCGCATTCTGAACATGAGAATTCAAGCATTTCATGCACATTTTCTGCAATATTTTAATATTTTTTTACAATATTCCATTTTTTCGAAAAATACTAGTTGGATCAGGACTTTTTCCGGAAGGGTCACACTTCAATTAAGGATCTTCGGTATTTCACAGGTTGAGTTAGATTTTACAAAAAATAAAATTTGTAGGACCCACTGAACCTTAGGGAGAATTTTTGTGAAGAGTCCTAGTTGCATCAGGACTCTTAACATGGGAGCCGCGTTGCTAAATTGAAGAATTCACTAAGAGGGCCCGACATACACGCATGTGAAGATCGATGTGGGGGGTGCTTTTCCACTCATCATGTCAGTTGAAGAGTCATAACTATAGTAAAAGATTTCTCATAGGGCCCACTATTCAAGCAGAGGAGCTGTCCCACCAAGTAGGATCCACAATAGTTGCAGATTTGAAATAACTCAAGGAAATTCAAATAGATAATTCTGATGGGAGATACAAGCTAATGAGCTTGAATCAACCACCATTGCAAATTAAAATTCAAAAGTCAAATCATATTTTTCTCACTACAGTCTATCATAAAATGATCATAACTTTCAATCCGACCATCAGATCGATGAAATTTACCTACCGTTGGAAAGCTTATTAAAAAAAGATATTTGTGGGGCCCAAGATCACACAAATCAGTGCTGAATAGACTAAGTTAAGGGTCCAAAAAGCTTCATGTATATTTTTATGCGGGATTGCAAATAAACCCACACCGTTAATAATATATTGCTGCACATCCTGTGTGGGACCCCATTTGAAGATTGGATGAGCCATCTAGAGGTTTCCAAAAGCTTCTAACTCATTCAAATTCAAAAAAGGATTGAGATCTGCCTCATTAAAGAAGATAAATCAAATCTGGAGAGAAGATGTCCAAATTCAATGAATCTGTTAAATAACTGGAGTACTAAAAGGAACCCATGAAGTGTACGTGAGGCACTTTTTTCCTCTCCCTAGGACGAGCAAGCCTCCCCTCTCTCTTCTCTTCTCCACCTCTATTCCCTCCATTATTTTATGATTTTATCTTTTTCAAATGTAGTCTGGAGCCTGGTTCCAAAAACTAAGATTTTTTTGAAGAGAGATTTTTGAGAGACCATTGTAAAAGGAGATGCTATTAATGAAATTATTTCTAAAGTCTTTTTCAATGGGTGGCTAGATTTTTGGACTGGAGCACACAAATAAAGCTAACTAGATCTTTGATTTAATCTATGTGATTTTTCTATTTCTTTCTTATCTCTTTTAAATGAATGCTCTATTATAATAATAGATCTGTCTTCATGCCTTACATGGCCTCTATCTTGATTTCTAACGAAAATAGTTTAATGGTTTATACTTATTTTAATAGATTATGTTTAAGGCTGAGATCCTTTGATAGTTTATACTTAATTTGATAAGTCATAGTTATGTTTTTCATTCTTTTATGAGGTGAAGGATGTCTTGGGTGATGATCTTATTCTTTTTATTATTATTATTATTTTTTTGTGAAAGACAAATCCTTTGGATAAAAAACATTAATTTGTTTATGATCTGAGTTATTTTGAAACAAAGAGTAGAATAATTGCATGGATGGATTAATTATCATGCTTAGTGGATTTTGGATGCCCTGGTCGATCTATTTTATATATTTAATTTTCTGTAGTTTGATTAGTTTGTGTTTTTGACTTTTTCTAGTTTTTCAATTATTTTTTTATTAATCTTTGATTTAAAAAAGGTTCAGATTTTTATTTTAACTTAGTGGTGCTCGCCAGTGGGATCTACCCGTATTTGCCATTGTCTTATGTAGACAACTGTGCACTTTATGTTATTTTATTGGGTTGATTTAATTCACATCAATGTGCCTCGAGCATCCGCTATCCAAGTACCTCACATACTCTTGTGCACTGAGTGCCTGTGTAGATCACATTATAACGAAGGTCAAACTTATGAACCCAGACAAACTCTCTCTTGAACTATTGAGGAGAATGATGCTTCTTCCTCAGCTGATTTCTCAAATGATTCCTCAGTCTATTACAATGTGGTCAGATGTGCCCTTTAGTACCACAAAAGTGACTTTGGCACATTCATTTTCTTAACAATGTTCAAAGGTTTAGTATTTGGATAAGTGGGAGTCATCGAGTATATAGTGGGTCCTTGAATAAATTTTTTTTTTATCTTTGTCCTTATATGTTGAAGTTATGTTTACGTAACCAATGATAGTTCTTGAAGAGTCATTCTTTTGGCTTTCAAGAATTTCATGAAGCTTCTTGGACCCTATATTCATTCGCTTTATTGTAGCTTTGGCAGATTCTAACTCAGTGTGGACCATCTTTAGAATGCCCATAAGATCATCTTTTTCAGGTTTGCAGGTGCTCAATTCCTCTTTCAATACATCCAAATCCTTTGTAACTTTCTCAACTTGATCTGACGGCAGTGCATTCTCCTTCCCTGCATCAATTAAATTTTCAGACATAGTTGAACGGTGAGCTTCCAATTGACTTACCTTAGCTTGTGAATCTTCCAGTTGTGCTATCAGAGAAGAATTCTTAGATTCCATTGCTTTCAACTTCAGTGCTCTTTTTTCATTGATTTTTGACATGCGTATGAAATCTTGCAAATCCTGTATTTTGCTTCCAAATCCTGTTCATTATCAGAAAAATCATGTAGATCTAAATCTTCATCTGACTTGGAGTCCTTGTTAGATGAACCTTGAATAGAAGAGATGTCAGTCCTAGCCATGAAAGCAACAAAATTTTCAAACTCAGGTTCACTACATTCTTCCTCATTATCGTCTTCCCAAGAGCCGTTCAAAGCCTTGCCTTTTCTTTTCTCTTTCCGATTGGCACACTTAGCAACAACGTGACCATATCCTTGACATTCAAAGCATTGGATAGGGATCGATGATCCTTTCATCGGATCTTTATCAGACTTAGGCACAAATTTAGATTTGTTGGGTGCCTTGTTGTTCTAAAAGTCCCTTTTCAAAGTGTTTTTCTTGTTTTTCCACAACTTTATTAACTTTTTAACAAAAAAGGCTTCAAACTCGGCATCATCCGATTTACAATCCGATAAAACATCAGAATCATCCTCCACAGACTTGGAGGACATGAGAGCAATGTCCTTAGCCTCTTTGGTTTAATCATTGGCATCAAATGTTTGCAAGTTCCCAACTAATTTTTCAACCTTGAGGGTGTTCAGATTTTGACACTCTTCAATTACCACTCCTTTTGGACGAAACCTTTCAGCTAGAGACCGTAGTATCTTCTTGATAATTCTAACCTCAGAAATCGGTTCTCCCAAATTAAAACTAGAGTTGACAATGTCACTTAGTTTTGCATAGAGCTCATCAAAAGTCTCAGTATCTTTCACTCTCAAGGTTTCAAATGCAGTAATCAAATTTTGGAGCTTTGCTTGCTTTACAGTATCTGTGCCATCATGAATGGTCTGTAGTGTGTCCCATGCAACCTTAGCTGAAGTGCATGTAAAAATCCTGTGAAATTCCGAGGCAGAAACACCATTGAATATGTCATTAATTGCCTTGTTGTTGCAATTAGAGGGTTGTTTTTCCTTGAGTCCACTGGGCTTTTGGTTTAAGGATTGCTTTCCCATCTATAACAACTGTGGTTTTGACATAACCTTCTTCAACAACATCCCAGACCTTATCATCTATGACCCTAGGGAAGCAAATCATCCTTACTTTCTAGTAAACATAATTGGTTCTATCAATCAATGTGGGCTTATTAGTTGATGTGCCTTCTCTATTGAATTCCATGAGTGAAATTTGATGAATCGAATCACACAACAAATTAGTGCAACCTGCTCTACTACCACCATGAAAGATGTGCGTTTAAACCCTAATAGGGGTTAAGGTCCTAAATTAGTTTCTCCTTTAAATTTCAAGTAAGCCAAATTAATAACCTATACTTGAATCATGCAATCACACAGAAGAGGAGGCACACGATTTTTTACTTGGAAAACCCTACTCGGGAAAAACCACGGGTCTTACCGTCTAGACCACAGACAACCAAGCACTATATGGCACAAAAGTTATAAGTACTCACAGAACCTTCCCCAGTTGCAACTCAACCTAAGGACTGGGATGATCTTGCTGACGCCTCGCCGCATACCTTGAACTTGCTTGAACCACCCACCTTGAACGCATCTTCAAGGTGAATATACTTCAAGATAATAAATTGAGAAGTCTTTAAGGCTTTAAGCTTCAGCTCTGCAACAATGCTGCTCTGGAGAAGACACGGGTATCAAGGGTAACAATAGATTAAGTGTTTTGGGAGGATTGGATGACAATTAGAAAGTGCTTCCAAATAAAATTTTGAAAACCCGCGTCATGTGCTCGAGCGCGAGTCCATGGCTGCTCGAGCGTGTTAAATAAACATCAAGTTATTTTTCACTTCTGCGCATCCTGTGTGTTAGGCACGAGCGCGAAAGAAAAAGGCTCGAGCGCATGAGCTTTTGCCAAGGACGGGTTCGAGCTTGTATGGTCAGGCGCTCGAGCACAATGTAAAATTTTGCCACCTGGCAGCCCATCTATAAAATACAAGAATAAATCATGAATCCCTGTTTTTTCATATCCCATTGAGTTTGCTAATACTCAATTTCCTTACACTAGGGAGAAGGACTTTGACATTGTGAGGAAGATAGTAAGGAATAGATTATCTGCTGCCATCCAGAATGGCTGAAACCGATTCCTCCAACTTAAAAAGGCCCTCTATGGCATGATTCAGCTCCTTTAGATGAGTCTTGTATATGAAAAGGATCTTACCCCGCTCCATTTCTTCAGCAATGCAGTAGATGAATTCTATGTGACTGCAGTAGTGATGATCTCTGGTTCAACAAATGGTTAGCTTATGGTCAAATAGCACCTTTGTTTCCTCACTACTCCATCCCAGTTGAAGTCCCAGTTGCAGCCTCGATCAATTGTAATTCCTTGTTCATCCCCGAGCTCCTTCCTGCTGATGCGAAATCCTTCCTTCCGCAGCCAACAAGCACCCAACAGCCTAATTGCTCCCAACCCAGACCTTATTCACTAGGTCTTCCTATGAGGTTTAGCTTCCTCCTAATCTGCTTCCTGTAATCTCCTGCTGGTCCACGCTAGTGTGGGGTCCCAGATGTTCTACTTTCGCTTGGAGATAGATCCACAGGAAAAAAACCCAACTTCTATATGGGCTCAATCCCTAGGAGTTTTTTACCTTCTTGCATGCAATTTGTCTGCAAGCCTGTGAATTTGATTTCCATATTTAATTATAATGCAGATTAGCTACATAAATTTGGGTTTGGATGTTTTGAAGCCGCAAAATGGCCGGTCCTTAGTGTCCCATCTTCAATGGAGTTATGTTCTTTTGCAAGCTACAGTGATAATTATGCAAAAACTGGTATATGGGCTGGTTTTGGAAGGCCAGGAACAAATGTGGTTTTAAATTTCTCCTCAGCCAAGATCACTCACAACATCATTGAAGATTTGAAGCATTCTAATTTAAAAGGAACTCCAGAGGGCAGCACCTTCACTTGCTTTTTTCAGCCTCGGGGCTCTAATTCTGGTTTTTGGGCTCATGGGTCTCCCGCCCAGCTGTAGATTTCTTATTTATCCTTCTCAGGCCCATTGGTGGTGGTTATGGTTTTTGGAAATCTAACTCAGATTTTTGGTTTCCTTGGCTTACCCTCTTTATTTTTTTTTACCCCAGCCAAATGGATTGGAACCCAAGAAAGAGCCTGCATACACACAGAAAGGTAACCCATTTAAGTGAAAAGGAGGCCCGCACAACCAGGTAGAAAGCCTACACTAGGGGTTCGAACCCCGCGCATTCATATAAGAAAGGATGCTCCTTACCACTCTGGTAAGGAGCCGTTCTTCTGGGCTTACCCTTGTTGTAATTCTTTTGGAGGTTCTTGAGCCTACTGTTTGTATTCACTAGCATTTAAGAAAATAAATTGGTACATTTGTGACCAGATGTATCAAAATCGCAATTTGATTAAAAAAAAAAAACTTTGGTACATTCTAATTTGTATTCAGGATTTTATAGACATTGAAAATCACATTTATTGGGGCATGGATTATTGCTATTATCATCTTCTTCATCATCATCATTTAGCAGCTGTTGCCAATAAGTGAAAATAAAGAACCAATATAAAGAGAGGTAAAAACCAAGGGCAAAAAGAAAAAATCCTTACTGTAGATTCTAATTTTCACACCAATTAGAAAGTAAGGTAGATTCTTCTATTGACAGTATTGTAGAAATATTTAAATGATTTGAAGTTTGAACCATGAGTCACATTGGCTTGAAACCACGAGGCACAACTTTAAGATTGAAATATAAAGGTTTATTTCTTGAATATCTCAGCGTAGGAGGATGATTTTCAGAACTTAATGCTGTACTGGTAATAGTAATAATAGTATGTATGGACCCAAACAGAAACCACCAACCCATTTATTCATCTGGTTGAAATGTAAGCCTAAACTCAGAATTACCTGGGTGGATTAGCGGGTCAGATCAAAATTGCTGCCCCTATGGTCAATACGCTGAAAAAGAATTATCCTTTAAATCAAAATGCAATCAATTGATTAAATTGAATGGAAGAAGACAGTGATGCACCTAGAGAATATAGAAAACATGTATGGTAACTCGGCATTTTTTTTGGTGTGTGGGTGTGGTGGGGGGGGGGGGGGGTGGGTGGCGCTGTGTGCAAGCAGTAATAATAACACATAATGCTGCAAAAAGTCTTAGATACAGTTACATGTAGAGAATAATAAAGACGCAGTTCTTAATCTATTGTTTTCGGGAAAATACAAGCAATTCTAGTAATACATATGCTGCTGTAAACTGTCTTAACATTGGTAACACGTGGATAAGTTTCTCTGGGATTCAAACTGCCCATATTGAAACTTGTTAGCTTCTTATTGTTTCAACACAATAAGAGGCATCTTGAGAAGACGATAATAATGCCATGATTTGGCACCTTTGATCAACACCACATGAGTTCAAGTAGATGACTGTCTTTTCAGCGTAGGTGGGGGCTTCAAAAGGGCCAGAATCAATGTAGATGATCCAAATTAATCAAGATTACCCTTGCTCTTGTTTCAACCTGATAATTATCAGCACCTGTGATCAATACAAACAGAAGGTATGAGTTATGTCCAGAGAGAGCGGCGAGTCACTTTTAGGATGTCTGGCATTACAGCAACATCGCTCAAATGCAAGCTTTGGTTGGTGCATGGAAGTATGTTAGAACCATTGCTCAAATTCCAAAAACACTTGGCTCAAATTTAAAATGTTGTACAAATGAGTCCACTTGGAGATAAAGCCAAGACTCGGTCGGGCAAATATATTTGAATAAATACATATGTAGTTATGAAATGGAAAACCGCAAATTTTGATAGAATCATACAAATTTTGAGACGTGAAAGAAATCGTTTTTTCTATTATGGTGATGAACATTTGGATGAAAAAAGAAAAAAGGAGAAAAACTATATGTGTTGTGCTGGTAATGTGCTAAAGTTGTTGAATATATATAGAGTTCAGATGATAGAATTTTCAGTTACCAGGAGTTTCTAAACTATGAAAACCAAGATATTCCTGAGAAGGCAACAGTGCAGCTGGAGAGGTAACCAAAACTTCTCGGACATCTTGGGTCTTTACAGAGCCTTCTAATATCAAACCAATGACACCTTGGTGTATTACTATAATATCTCCCTTGGTGTATGTCTTCATTAGTGATCTTTCAGCCATTAGAACTCTTATTTCTTGCAATGCCATTTTCTCAAATGTTTGAGGGAGTACAAGTTTAGCTATGATTGTAGCACTCTCCTGTACACAAAAAGAGAGGGTTAGGAGGCCAAAAAAAAAAAAAAAACCCTCCCCCCTCTGAAAAGGGGTTGTATTATGTGGGGTCTACAATGATGACATAAGTTGGTGCCAATTGGAGAAGTTGGACAAAAAGAAGTCCCAATGTGAGAGAACTGTGTACATATGTACTTTATCAGCAGTCCTCTAGGATGTAGCTACTTTAAAAGTAACAGAGGATTTATGTTTACATGAACAAGTGCCACAACATTGTACAAAACATCTCAAAAAAATGAAAGCTTGATTTCCCACTCAAAGAGTCAGCCCCTTTCTCTTCGAAGTTGATCATAACTACTCCTCTCCATCACATTAGTTTCAATATAGGTTTTTTCAGGTGCAAAAGAGGCCATTTAAGAAATTTGTGGTTGGGCATGTATTCTGTAAGGTGCACATCAATTGGGTTCTGGAGATTCTGAGAGACGGAGATATTCAGGAGCTCCTCTATTAAATTCCTATAATATCCTTTTTTTCTTCACTTTCCCTATTACCTTTCTTTTACAGAACATGGTGGGAGAAAAAGGGAAAGTTGTACTAGAGGAGATATTCAGGAGCTCCTCTATTAAATTCCTATAATATCCTTTTTTTCTTCACTTTCCCTATTACCTTTCTTTTACAGAACATGGTGGGAGAAAAAGGGAAAGTTGTACTAGAGGAGGTGTTGGTGCTTGTGTTTAGTTGTGGTTGTGAGCTCTGTAAAGAGAAGACAAAAGAAAGATGCTATAGCTCTTAAAAAGAATTTCTATCTATTGAAGTTTTTTATGATTTGTTTTTACAATTTTCGAGCTGTGATCATATTAATGTTATGCAGATTCTTATACTTCGAATTCAAAGTCCAGATGCAAAGCTCTGTAGCTGCACATGTTTGCTGCCAGGTTTGGCTGTATGGGTACCTGCTGTGATGGATTCACTCACAGGAGATCATTCGATTAGACTATTTGTACTAAAGAACGGTTTGGTTGGGCATCATCAAGTCGGATACCCATTCGATTTAACCCTTAAAGTCAAAGCATCCACATTCACAGTGAGGCCCATTAGATCAATGGTGTTGATTCTGTACTATGAGCCCATATCTAATTTACTCATTTGCCTAGTTACATGGCCCAATAATCCCTACCAGGAAAAACATGGCCATAATAAACCACCTATAAAACAAAGAAAAATTGAAATCTAATATCTCAAAAAGGATGCATATAAAAAATAATAAAAAAAAAAAAAAAATCAAAAGGAGAAACAACAGCACACGGAAAAAAGAGAAGGGCAAACAAAACTAGTACATGAAATCAACCAAATGATGGACATTGAAGAGCCCCTTCCTTTCAAGCGTAGAAAGCCTAAGAACCCAAATGTTTTACCAACTGAATGATCTAATCAAATACTACAATGGATAAAACTCAAATCTACTAAATCCACATCGCCATCTGTGCTTATAGCTGAGAAAGAAAGAAAGAGAGATGGAGAGAAAGGATTTAAATCCACATAGTATGTGAGGATGAAAGATATAAATTGATCATATGGTGGACTGAGTGGGACCCACAATGATCTTAGTAGAATTTATTATGCTATCTGGATTCACTGTATCTGCTACCCTCTTTCCCCAAAGGTAAAGCAAATGATAACTTGGTTTTAGGTTTCAAACTATTTCTGTTCAATGCAGAAATGAAAATAGAATTCATTCATTTATCTTCCATGAAATTAAATGAACTAGACTTAAATGACAGCTGTCTCCCTCTTTTCCTTCATCTACCTCAGAAAACAGCCAAAAACCCCTCAATCTGTTCTCCAATCCACCGCTTCTCTCAACATTTGATTCCATATGCAGAAATAAGTACAAGACTTTCTTCTAGACAAGATGTAATTGCAATCCCTTGTCTCCATTTCAACAACCAACAGCTGAGAATTCCTCTTGCACACGCACACTGCCTGCAACCTCCTTGTGAGGCCCCACCCCTTGTGGACCCTCACTTATATTCGAATTGCTCTCATTAGACTATATGCTATCTACTTATACTAATTAATAGGGGTTAGTAGGGTAGTTTAGTATTTTCCTAGGATTTTAGCCTATTTTCTAGGAATTAGTCCCTTTTTGTGATTTATAGAACCTATAGGGTGTTAGATGGACTTTAATAGATTTGTTAGTTAGTTAGAGGCCCTTGCTAGTAATTAGATCTAATAGGAGGGGTTTCCATTTGAGAATTTGCAAACTACACCTAAAATACCCAAATAGCCCATGTACTTACCTTAAACTTAAATAAAACCAAAAGGGCAACTTGGACCTTTCCTTTTCAGTACAAATCTATATAAGAGAGAGACCTCTCCCATACCAAACGATCTCTACCTATCTTTCTCTCTTCTCTCTCTCATTTCCCTCCAATTCCCTCTCTAGAATCTAGGGTTTCTAACTACAAGGAAGGAGGAATTCTCATTAGCTACTGTTATAATCTCTCTAGAAGACCTCTCTCATCTCCTAGATCTCTTCTCTCTCTAGAAGACAAGGTAATTTCCTTCTCATAGCTCAATTTCCATGGAACTTCCTTTCTCTCTCTAGAATTCCCTTTCCCTTATGCAATTCTCTTGTGCTTTTGGGTTTAAGAGCTAGAGATCTTAGATCTGAGCTTTTGGTATTATTTGAGAGATTGGAAGCCATTAGAGCTTATATCTTGTATTTGGAGCTTGGATTTCTATTTTCTAGCCAAGTGACCTTGCAATTGGAATTGGAGTAAGTACAATATACCTATTTAGCATAGAATGCATGTTTTCCTTGTTTGATTATGCAATTTCAATTCATATGGGATGGCTGATTGTTAGATCTATCTTTTAAGTCTTGTCTTCATGGATTTTGGCCATTGGTGGTTGAGTTTTCCCATTTGGAAGATCAATGGCCCAATTGGTGATGGATTTGTGATGGTTGGAGTGGTTTTGATGTTTATATATGGTTTTATGATGATTGGCGATGATTGGTTTTGTTGGAGATTGAAGTGAATTGGAGAAATCACAGAAATCTGGAAAAGTGAATTTTGTGTGTACCCGGTCGACCACCCCTGGAGGATGTCGATCGGATACACAGAAAATCCCAGGCATTTGAGAGCTAGCTCGTCCTTCTGTTTTTAGAAATTTCAGTGTATCTGGTCGACAGCCCTGGCCAGGATGTCAACGGGGGACGCTGTCTAGGTTCAAGAGAAGCCAGGTCCCAGTTTCCTGTGTAGCCGGTCGACCATCCTTGGATGATGTTGAATGCTTTTTAGCCTTCATTTTGGAGGATAAACCGAAGCTAAATATAGAAGATATTCCCGTTGTTAGGGAATTCCTTGACGTATTTCTGGATGACTTGCGTGGATTACCCCCAATTCGGGAGGTCGATTTTACTATTGAAATAATGCCGGGTACAACCCCAATTTCTAAGGCATCCTATCGAATGGCTCATGCGGAATTGAAGGAACTCAAAGATCAATTGGAGGAACTATTGGACAAAGGATTCATCAGGCCCAGTGTGTCCCCATGGGGAGTACCGGTGTTGTTTGTGAAGAAGGATGAAACCCTGAGAATGTGCAATGATAATAGACAGTTAAACTAGGTGACTATTAAGAACAAGTACCCTCTGCCCCGCATTGATGAGTTATTTGATCAATTGCAAGGAGCAAAATACTTTTCCAAGATTGATCTAAGGTCCGGCTAGCATCAGCTGAGAATGAGGAAGACATTCCCAAGACGGCGTTTCGGACGCGGTATGGTCATTACAAGTTTCTAGTCATGCATTTCGGATTGACCAATGCGCCAACCACCTTCATGGCATTGATGAACCCAGTTTTTCAACTCTATCTGGATAAATTTGTGGTGGTATTTATTGATGATATCCTCATCTACTCTAAGGAAAGGCAAGAACCTGGCGAGCATCTGCGTACCTCCTTGCAGCTGTTGAGGGATAACCAGCTCTATGCCAAGTTTAGCAAGTGTGATTTCTGGTTAGAGCAAGTAACCTTTTTGGGGCACATTATTTTAGGAGACGGATTATCTGTCGACCCTACCAAAATAGAAGCGGTTATAAATTGGAAGCGACCTACAAATGTTTCAGAAGTTCGAAGCTTCTTAGGCCTGGCGGGTTATTATCGAAGGTTCGTACAAGGATTTTCTATTATTGTTGGACCATTAACCAGACTCACAAGGAAGGAAGTTCCGTTCACTTGGGATGAGAAATGTGAAGATAGCTTCAGAACAATGAAAGGTAAACTGAAATCGGCACCAATATTCGCCCTTCTTGCTCGGAGTGGAATGTTATCTACTGTGACGCATAGTTACAAGGGCTAGGGTGTGTTCTCATGCAACATGGAAAGGTGATTGTGTATGCTTCCAGACAACTAAAGGTTCATGAACAAAATTAAGCTACGCACGACCTTGAGTTGGCAGCTGTAGTTTTTGCATTGAAAATTTGGAGACAGTACCTTTACGGTGAAGAATTTGAAGTATATATAGATCACAAGAGACTCAAATATGTATTTTCTCAAAAAGAGCTGAACTTGCACAAACGAAGATGGACGGAATTCTTGAAAGATTATAATTTATCTATATTTTATCATCCAGGAAAGGTGAATGTTGTAGCCGATGCCTAAAATAGGAAATCAGCATAGATGGCTTGTCTTACCGCTGAGTGGAGACTACTTGAAGAGATCAAGGACTTGGATGCAAATTTATGGCCTATTGGTGAAAAAGTACTATTGGAAAGTTTCAAGGTTCAACCCCAATTAATCCAGAAAATAAAAGACCATCAACGAGATGAAAAGGCATTGGTGGAAATCTTCGACAAATTGGACAATAAACCAGACTTTTCAATTGTTAATGGCGTGTTATGCTTTCGAAGCAAACTTTGTGTCCCCAAAATTAGGGAAATCAAAGATGAAATTTTGAAGGAAGCACATCACACAAGATATACTATCCATCCAGGGAGCACCAAGATGTATTAGAACTTAAAAATCAATTTTTGGTGGATCGGCATGAAAAACGATGTTACAGAGTTTGTCAGACGTGGCTTCACTTGTCAACAAGTGAAGGCTGACCATAGAAAGCCGGGGGGATTGCTGATCCGAGAATGGAAATGGGAACATATCATTATGGATTTCATTTCAGGATTTCCCAGAACCTTAAGACAAAATGAAATAATTTGGGTAATTGTGGATCGATTGACCAAATCAGCGCACTTCATATCGTTGAAAGGAAGAATTACAATGGAACACTTGGCCAAAACATATTTTTGGGAGATTGTGAGGTTGCATGGCGTTCCAGCATCCATCGTATCAGACAGAAATACCAGATTTATTTCACAATTTTGGAAGAGCTTACAGAAGGCTATGGGTACAAAACTGAATTTTAGCACGGCATATCACCCCCAGACGGACAGGCAGACGGAGAGAACCAATCAAACACTGGAAGACATGCTTAGAGCTTGTGCTATAGATTTCAGAGACAGTTGGGATGAGCAGTTACCATTGGCAAAGTTTGCTTATAACAATAGCTATCATTCGAGTATTTAAATGGCTCCTTTCAAGGCCCTGTACGGCAGGAGCTGCCGTTCTCCGATTTGTTGGGAGGAAGTGGGCGATGGCGGATTTTAGGCCCTGAATGGGTACAAACTTCTACAGAGAATATTAAGAAAATCCGGGATAGATTATGGATTGCACAGAGTCGCTAGAAGAGTTATGCCGACAAATGCCGGAGAGAATTAGAATTTGCGGTTGGTGACTCGGTATTCCTAAAAGTTTCTCCGACGAATGGAGTCATGCGATTCGGCAAAAAGGGAAAGCTAAGCCCGAGATATATTGGACCCTTCAAAATTATAGGGCGCGTGAGCGATAGGAATGCTTACGAGTTGGAACTACCACCTCAGCTAGCTGGAATCCATAAGGTGTTTCATGTATCCATGTTAAAGAAATACGAGCCAGACCCTTCTCATGTGCTAGAGTTTGAGCCGATGGACTTACAACCCGATTTATCCTATGAGGAAAGGGTGTTGCGGAGACGAACAGTCCGACTAGTCAAGGTGCTCTGGACACATCACAATCCAAATGAAGCTACATGGGAGATCGAGGACGAAGTCCGAAAGAAGTATCCGCATCTTTTCACCACAAGTATGTTTTAAATTTGGAGGACCAAATTTCCCAAGGAGGGGAGTATTTAATATCCTGAGTTACTGGGCCAGGATTAGTTTGGCCTAGGTATGACTTTAGTTGATAAATTAGGATGAAATTAGAAGATAACTCACGTATAAAGTTTTAGTAAGGGAGGGAGTTGTATACTTCCTCTAATTAGGAAGTAGAATAGAACTTGGACTCTATCTTTCCATTATATATAGATAACCAACGACCTATAGACAACATTCTATTCTATAGTTCTTCCTTTGGAGAAAATTGTGAGAGAGTTTTTGGGGCTGCAATTTAGGAGAATGAGAAGAAGGTTGTTGATGTCTTATTCGCGTCCACATTTGTTTACCAAAGGTGAGTGAATATTCTTGATTACTAGATTTGATGATTTAATCCGATGAATGATAATAGAGCAAGAGTTAGTACTCTTATAATATTGTGTAGAAAACATGTCTGTGATCATGAATTGATTGCAATTACTATCTTCAGATCATGAAAATTTTGATAGATTGTTTGGACAAAAGTGTATAAACTTCATGGAAAGGTCTCAAGATCATCGTGTGCTGAGATCATCTTGATAATGCAGTTTTCAGACACTGGATATCAACTGAGGGGGGTTACGTTTGGCGGTAGTGGGACCAGCTGGCCCACTTGATCAAGGATCTAGTTCATGGATCCTGAAAGGGACCCATGGGCGACCAGTGTGGTAATGGTCTCATAAGGGTTGGGCTCTGTTGTAACCACCATCCATGTAAATTATAACTCAGAAGCATGAATGGGGAAGAATGATCAAGTCTGGTCGAAAGAGGTTATGGGACCACTGGGACCATCTGATCTGAGATCAGGACCCCACATCCTGTAGGGGACCATTGGTTGACCTTAGGGGACTTGGACCCATGAGGAGTGGGCCCCATCTGGGCCCTCATCCAGTTGGTATGTTGAAACAGGGGCGATTGTTTCAGAATTTTATGATTCTTGTCGTCAGACCTTTAGGGACCCCCTGGACACTCGATTGAAAATCAACTCCGGCCATCAAGTGTGGGACCCTTGGGCAACCTTAGTGTAGTGCGACATCTTGGGTTTGGATCAGTGGGTCCCATTATCCAACAGACTCAAAGAGTTCTAGGGGAGAAACTGACGGAAACAGACTCAAAGGTCGATAACTGTTGTGGGACCCACTACTTAACTTAACCATAGATTAAGACCCAACGTCTTAAAGTAGGCCCAGGGACGATCTGAATGGTGGTGGTCCCATGTGGCCTGGTCTCCATCTGCCCAGTTATCCAGGAACTTCAATTTTATTAACAGTAAGGCTTATTTATGAATTCTAATTGTATTTGTTAAGCCTCTGGGGCCCGATAAAGATATTTGATGGTGAATCCAATCCATTAAGAGTAAAGCCTATCCTTGGGTGACCTTGGACATTAGGTCTGATCTTGGTTTGGACCAGTGGGACCCACTAGATTCTATAATTGGAGTGTTGCAGGCATGAAACACGTTCTAGTGATGGGTTATGTGAGGACAGATGTGCTGAATAATTAATGAATAGCACTAGATTTGTTATGTAATTACCTTATGATCATTCCATCTAAATTAATTGAAGTTTTATGTGATTTATAATAGTCGGTATGGACTAATTGGGAAAGTTAGTATGATTATGTTATCTTATATATTATGCTATGAAGGTGGAACATTTCCATATGATTCCTTAAACTGCGATGATCAGAAGTGGGACACTAATCTGATCAGGACTTGAATGAGACTGGTTCCACACTACAGATGTTGTGCCAATTATTAATAATGAAATCTGGTTGCTATGAGATTATGAAATTATGCACTTGGTCCCAGACGTGGGATGTTGGACATAGTGTCCGGGCCATTATAGCGGCTAGTCCTTAGTGGACGTAGATGGCCATTGAGTTGGCTGGTCCTTAGTGGACGTGTCTGATGAGACAGGGTCATGGTGACCGGTATACATCTATACGATGGGCCTTTGAGGCGTGGTAATGTGCATGACCACGGATATGTATATGGATGTACTTTTGATGGTATTTAATATATTAATTCAAATATGTTGATCATGTGATATTATGTTTTATGCTGCTTGTGTAATTAGGAAAATTCATTCACCAGTAATACTGATGTTGTGTTGCCCCCTTTAGGTAATCTTATAGCGGGTGGGCTAGATCAGGACGGCGTTCAGTACGTAGATTTTCGCATGCATGGCTGAAGGGAGAGAACGAGAAACATTTAAATAATTGATAGAAGGATTAGCTTTTGTTTAGTAATTTATATAATGTTTTAGTACATTATTGATTTGAATCAGAACATAGGAATTTGGATCATTTAGAGATTATTGATATTGTTTGACTTTTATAAATTAATTGGAATTATAGTTTGATTTAAACGTCAAATCTCTTATGTGAACTATTTGATAAATGTATGGTAAACATTGCCAAGTTATCACGATCCGGATATCCGACAAGGCCCCGGAATTTGGATCGTGACATGTGTTGGAAGGAAATCTTGCATTATTCGATTGAAACTTCCTTCCTTGAATCGATGATACAGTGGCTGGCGGCATTACCAAGGATGTATTTGGGCAAGAATCCTCTCTATGGTGGATGGATTGATGACAAACCCTGCATGATCAAATGTTGGATAGTGAAGAAAGTCCCCAAACCAGAATCATCGTTGGAGATGTGGAAACAGGCTGCAATTCAAATTTTCCCATATTGCAGGCCGTCTGGGAACCTCGTTTGTCGTGGAGGCTGTGGGACCCACATGGGCCACTCAATGATAGATCACCAGGGATCTGGAAGGGGAAGGGGACCCGCAGGTGACCTTGATAGGCAGGACCCATGAGGAGTGGGGCCCGCCTGGGCCACCATCCAATAACCTCAAAATCCAAGAGGCGAGAATGGTATTGGACAGAGTTGGGTTCTGTTGAGACTTTGGAAATTCTGGGAATTGAGCAAAAGCCCAGACTTCTTATAAAAAGTACAAAAGAGCCCCGTTGCATTAATAAATAGAGATTTCCCTAGAAAACATGGAACATGGGTGTTGCGAATAGTTTATTTGAAACTGATTTCTTTGAGATTCTGCCTGATGTGAAATTCTGAAACTTTATGGAATATGTTAATGATAAAAGGGTGGTTGATGAGTCCTTAAAACTGCACTTTCATGAGGTTAATTTTGATCACTTCAAGGACTTCATGCATTTGTGAGATTAGGGGTAAAACTGTCTTTTCACTTAAAATGACACATTTTTCTGCATGAAAACACCAAAGTTGTCATCCATTACATTACAGGGTCATTATTATTCATTTCTGAAAATTTCAAGGAATCCTAGTTGGATGAGGACTCTTCATGAAATCCCATTTACACTAAAACTCTGCTTTCACTCTAGATCTGTTCATTCCTGCATGAAATGTGAAACTGGGACCCATAGAATTCAACTAGAAAAAGAAGTCTTAACTGGATCAGGAATCCTACTGGCATCAGAAGTCTTACCAGGGACCCACTTATAAGCACAGAAGATCAAAGCGTGGACCCCATAATCAGGAAAGAAGCTGAAAATGAAAAGAAATGAAGACTGGACCCCATACACATACCATGTGGGAGCTCACACATGTACACGCCCAAGAAAGGGGGGTCCACATTTCATTTGCTACATTCAAAGTTATCCTACAGATACTGCCAGGAAATTTCCAAGAAATTGCCAAAGACAGTTGAACTGCAAGATTACTTATCCTCGAAATCTGAAATGCAAGAGGGACCCACACATCCTTGGGCGTCCCACACACTCTTAGAAGCATTCTAGAAGCTTCCAGAAGAATCAAGATCTCTCCAATCTCTCAGAGTCTACATACAGCAGAGGTCTATCCAAAAGCAGAGAAAGAAAGATAAAATTGTAGAAGAGCTAAAGAAAAGGGCCCCACATACCCTTCGATGTCCCCTAAGGGCCCGTTTGATAATTTTACCGCAAAATAAAGATAAAGTAAAGAATCAAATCAATAGAGAATAAAATATAAGTGGGTTATGATGGCATTTTGTTTTTAGTTGTTTGGTATGGAATCTTTTTGACTTTTTGTATAGAAAAGTGGAGTTTTTTTGTCATTTAGTGGAGAAAGGAGGTTGCTTTTTCAAGTTTTTTTCTTAAAAGGAGGGAGTTTTGAAAAAGGGTACTTTTGATGTAACCTCTTGTCTGGAAAATGGAGGCCTTACTTGACTTTAACTAAACTAGTAAAGTGCCAAACGGGGCCTAAGGGAATATTCTCCTCATGGATGCCCAAGGTGGTCCCACACTATCTTCTTGGTTGCTTGAATTCAAAGGAATTATATCTCTTAGGTGTTGTGAAGATATGGTAGACCTCAAGTTCAAATTTGAAGAGATAAAGAAGTCTTTACATAAGAAGGAAAGAAGTCCAAGACTCCATCCAAAAGACCCCTTGGACATCCACACTCTCTTTAGTCAAAGTAATTCACGCCCATGGTGGGCCCAATTCACTTTAAAGTTCACCAATTAAAATCTTTTAATGCACACATGTGGGCCTAACTTTGGAGAATTTTTAAATTAAAGGTGAGTGTATTGAGAAATTCTACAATGCTAGAAGACTCCAAAGTTTTCTCAAATTATCCTAATTGTATTCAAGGGGGAGCAACTCTAGCAAATGCAATCAAAGAAAGAGTTTGAGATAGAGAAGAACTCTGCTTGAAAAGGCTATAAAAGAAAATAATCCCTCGCTGTAGTTTCTCTCTTTAATTATTCTTTGTGACATTCAATGCTAGTAAAATCTATATCTTTTCGACAATCTTGCTCTTTTAATTTGTGTGTTATTTGGTTGTTAGTTTATTTATCTTTTCAAAAGGTCCAATTGGATAGTGGTTAGGGTAAGGTTAGTAGAAGGTGCCATTAGTACAAATGGCTTGGCTTACTATCCCCCAACATGTGGTCTAGGGCATGCACTCTTGATCATGGATGGGAGGCAATGCAAGTTGAGAAGCCAAAGCAAATATTTATGTGCCCAATAAAGAATAAAGAATATGAGGTGTATCTTGAAAACCCGGGCAATTTGGACACCAATTTATAGTTCACAATTGGATTGACGATTGACGATCCAAGGTGTAGAACTAGTCCAAGATGGTAATCTTAGCAATTTTTAGCCCTAGTTGGAGAGAAGTAGAAAGCATATATGATTCACCACATTTACTTTTCTTGTATGCTTGACCACATTTAATTTATTGCAAACTTGACACTAATATTAGGACTTTATTTTCTACATGTTTGATGCATCCTAGTTTTAGGACTTAATGCATGATTTTATGGTTGGAATATGAACATGGCATGCATTGGTATTAGGTTTATTTAATTATGTTTGTTGCTAGAATATGATGATTTCTCGACTGATTAAGAGAAAGAAATTCGGATGATTTTATGGTTGGAATATGAACATGGCATGCATTGGTATTAGATTTATTTAATTATGTTTGTTGCTAGAATATGATGATTTCTCGACTGATTAAGAGAAAGAAATTCGGATTGGTTACAAGTAGTGAAATTTTAATGTCAAAAGACTGCACTGTTTTTTTTTACAGTTTCAGTCTGTTTTTCTTCCAAAAGTTCGTGATTTAAAAACCATTCTAGAGTAGGTATTTTTAATTGAAAATTTGCAGAAATTAAGTATGATATATGGACTTTAAAACCCAAGAATTTCAAAGTACAATAATCTCAGGAAGTCAGAGAACTAAGTGCTTAGATATGGGTACTCAGCAAGTTGCATCAGAATTCTGCAGCGCAGCATGTTCATGTAGGCATCTTAAAGCATGCATATCTCATTCGTTTGAGATCCTTTTCATCGTTCTTTTTTTTCTTAGATTCATGCATCATCAGAGTATAAAACCCAGCCATAAAATTTAGGTTTAGATCATCCTAGGTAATTCAATCAGGTCTGCAAAGTTCGGCTTAGAATAAGGTATTTTCAGACTTAAAAAATTTCTGCATTCATCTTAGAGTTAGATTTTTTCTAGGATTGCCTTAGTTTCATATAGGATTACATAAATTAGTTCATTATTGCATAAAAATAGGTTTTAGGACTAAATTAGAAATTTAGGATAATTAATAAATAATTAAGTAAAATTAATTAGAATTTAGGTTAGATTAGAATACTAATATTCTGAGTATTAGGAAACTACTATTTAGGAGTTCTAATTTTTATTCTTACTAACTTTTAGGAGATTTCCAGAGTTTGAAATAATTATAATTATGCTAAAAGAAGAATTCTAATTGGATTGAAAGTCTTAAAAAATTGGAAATCCAAGGTTAGACGCAGTTAAGATAGGTTAGAAGTCTAAGTAATTGAGAGTTTTCTCGATTTGAATTACTTTGAAATATCTTGAACAATCGAGAAAGTTCTAGAATTAGTCCTAGTTTTATTTGATTAACCTTCGTATTTTATTATTACATTTTTTTAGGTACAATTTCAAGTTGAAAAGGATTGGAACTTCAAGCCGCTCTCTGAGGATCGACCCCGTACTCACCGGCTTACTAAACTACAATCGAAGCTCTGCACTTGGAGTTTGAACACCATCAGTGGACCACTCCTACACAAATAATTACCAGTTTTGTCTAGAAGTGGGGCAATAATCAAACAGGGTCTTGTGAATGGGGCTGGTTGCACAAGAATGAATGTGGTGTAAGCTAACATATATTATGCTATTGCTGGTTGATTATATATTATGACTGTGATGGTTAAGGAAGGTGGATGCGATAAAGAAAATATAGTGCATTCTGAACTACAGCATGAGGCAGCAAGCTCGTACTTAGGGGTCGTTTGTTTCTTGTGAAAGTGATTCACATGTGTAAATGACCCACATATGAGTCATTTGCATATGTAAATGACTCACATGTGGATCAAATTCCACCGGTTGTTACTAACATAACATTTCACATGTGAATCTATGAATAAGTTGTAGATTGTTTGATGATATCTCAACATCCAAGCATCATCAATGGTTGAAAATTGGACACATGACCGTGTTTGAGCTTCTGAAGAATATGAACGGTCCTGATTTTACAGGTGGGGCCCAGAACATTAAAAAAATTATAAAAGGCGGACTGGGTATGTGAGTAACAATAGGTTGTATATTGTTTGATGATATCTCAACCTCCATACATCATCAACGGTTGAAAATTAGACACATGGCCGTGGTTGAGCTTCTGAAGAATATGAACGGTCCTGATTTTACAGGTGGGTCCCAGAAAAATAAAAAAATCATAAAAGGCGGACTGCTATATGTTAGTAACAGTAGATTAATCGAACGACTGTGATTATGTTGATCATATCTCAACCTCCATGCATCATCAACGGTTGAAAATTGGACACGTGGCCGTGTTTGAGCTTCTTAAGAGAATGAACGGTTCGGATTTTGCAAGTGGGGCCCAAAAAAATTAAAAAAAAAAAAAAGGCGGACTGCTCAGTGAGGCACTGTAGCAGTCCGCCTAGTAACAGTAACGTGTGTAAGTTTTTCACACCTCTTGAGGTGTGAAAATGCAATGCATAAAAAAGGTCATCTTTCACACCATTTACACAACTATTTTACACATGTGAATCAAAATCACACCAAACAAACATGATTTTTGTGTATCCATTACCCATGTGATTCAATTACATATGTAAATGGAAAAAACAAACGTCACCTTAGGGTCTTATGTGGTTGTAAATATTCTGGACCTTGGGGTTCAGGCTGTGGTATGTGCATGATACGGGTAAATTGTGGATGGGGGCAGTGGAGGGCGTTGTTTTGGCTGGTCCTTGGTGGTCATTGACACAGAGATGATGTGTGAGCGGCATCTTGATATATGTGTACAGCCTTGGTGGCAGGATATTGTGGACCGGGTGCGAGGATGTAGTTCAGAGCTGCGCTATGGGATGGAAACTGGCTTAATTTTAATTTATCGGAATTACATATCGTATGTTTATTTTGAGTACCTTGTGCATTTTTATTTGTTTGTTATGTTTTGTAGTATGTTGATAGGATAGGAAATTCATTCACCAGTTATACTGATGTTGGATTGCCCCCTTCAGGTAACATGAATGTAGGAGGGTAAGAGTACAACGATGAACGATATACAGCCCGTAGAGTTCCGCATGCGAGGCTGAAAGGAGAGCGGGATTTCAGAACCAGTATTTAGAGGGGCTAGCCCTTTAGTTGGAGATCTATAGATTCAATTAAATATTGCTTTTATTACTTAAAGTTTAGAATATGGAAACTCTTATGTTGCGGAGACAATTAGATCTTATTAGTGGCTTTCATGATTTTAATTGGAACATTGAATTGAGTAGATGCCTATTGCCATAATGCATTTATTTAATTTAAGTATGGTCAGTGTTGCCAATGAGTTGCGACCTGGAATCCGACAGGGCCCTAGAATCTGGGTCGTGACAAAGACAAGATGGGATCTCATAGCCAAGATTGACGATGGTATTAGTTGGTGAATGTTCAATAGGGTCCACCTGGGAACAAGGTTGGAGGATGAAAAGGACTAGATTTGGATAAGAAGGCCACCTAAAGGAGATGATCGAATATGGCTCAGAAAATCGCATGCAAAAAATTACTCAAATTCATAAGTTTAAATTTGGGCTGTTAAGGGATGATGGGACCACGCGTGGGCCCCATTGGCCTCTCCTCAATTTCAATCTGCAAACACTATAGCCACCAGAGAGGGGAAAAAAGGCAACAAGGAGACAGAAAAGCTGCAGAGAAAGTACCGAGCATTTTAGAGGGTCAGAAAAAATTACACCAAATATCACTTTCTTAACATATTCAAACTGAAAAAACAGAAAACAGAGAAAAGTAACTAGGTGGACTGATTAAATATCTGAGCATAATAATCATGTAATACCAAATACCTTCCAAAAAAATTCTTCAACAGCAGAGTATGACCTGAGAACTGAAAGTATCTTTCCAGAATCAATGAAGAAACAGTGAACGACAGAGTCAGTGATTATATCACAAACGTAAGGCTTTCCAATTAGCACTTCATAGAGGCCTAGAGTACTTCCATGCAAAAATGTTGGTGGTAATGAATGCCTGTGCCTCAGACTCTTGCTTGAAAACTGCATAAATCAGCACAATTGTGCATCATGACATTTCTCCAATGCACTTCATGTAGAGAATAAAATCTTTAATTGCATTTTGAATTAATGCTTACCTTTACTATTCCGCTTGAAATAAGCCATATGCCATTGGTCTTTGCGCCCTCTCTATACAAAGTGACCTTACTCATTTTCATTATTTTTTCTGTAAAACTTTCAATTGACTCGCGAATGACAGAAGGAAGTGAGGCCAGTAAAGGATGAACGCTCCGCATCTCACTTAGTTTTGGCATTTTCACTAAAGGTGGTTTTTTAAGAAGTTTTTTCAGGTCATCCTGCCATTATGAAGCATTAGAAGAATACTGAACATCACGCAAAACTATTTTAGCATTATAAAAGACTTTGATGTAGAATGTGTGTATCTTCGCATGTTGACATCTAAAGTTGCATGCAAGGATGAAAATATCGGTAGCGGCGGGCGTAGCGGCCCGCCGCCAAACCGATACGAAGCGGGCGATACGTAGCGTATCGGAGATACGTATCGGCGTAGCGGTGCGATTTTAAAACATCGCCAAAAAAATCTGAAAAAATTCCAGAAAATCCAGAAAATTGTAAAATGAAAGAAAATGTGGTTCTTTTGCAAAAGTAAGTAAGAAAAGGGGGCGTATCGGTGCCCTCAATATATGATGTCCTGTATCGCTGTATAAATAGAAAATAATAGTAATGATTAGTTTTTTCACATGTATTCATGTTTCTTAGTCATGTTAACTTAAAAAAGTAATGAAAAGCTCATTAAAAAAAAATTAGAACATGAAATAAAGGCATAAGAATTAAGAAGACTTAAGAGTTAGGTCATTAGTGAACATTGAACAATCAAATATCAATACTTCAGCATTCAAGGTTCAAATTCAATCAAGTGAATGAACTATGAAGTGATCAACATTCAGCACCAATTTAGAAATGACAAAGGGAGTAGAGAGTTAGTGAAAGAAATAGGAAATTAGGAATACCTTGATCACCACCAAAAGGGATTTGGGAGACACTTATATTCATACATTTGAACAATATGTAATGTAAACATCATGATGGTACTATTAGAGCCAAATATCAGTGTTTAATTGTTAGGGTCACTGTGGTGAGACCTAACCCTAAGCATAAAACTTTGGTGATCAAAAATAGCTTAATATGAACATAAACATTATATGTTGCATGCATTCATGATAGATCATTCAATATATGAAAAGTACTGATAAAGAGGTTGAGCCTCGGAGGGCTGTCCGACCATAAAGGCGGGGTTCGGGGCGGCAGCCCCGAATCGATTTTTTTTTTTTTTTTTTTTGAACTTACGAAAGATGGACCACAAAGAGGTGAAAACAGCAACCATAGAGGGGAAGAGATGAAAGAAAAGGGTAAAAAACCCTAAAAAGTCCAAAAGGGGGGGTTATAACGTTGTAGCCGATACGCCCGATATATCGGCCGATACGAAGCATATTTACATCCTTGGTTGCATGAGTAAGGATCAGAATACAATACAAGTATGAGATGTCCAACCATGTTCTTCAAATTTCGTTCGGCACCAGGTCACTCATTTGACTTAGTGCAGCTGTAATATCCTGTAGTATATGGGCCCAGGATCAGTCTGGCCCAGATAGTACTTTGGGTTGTTTCCTTATTATGGAATTAGTAGTAATACTTATTAAGGAATTAGAAATTTGGAAAGTGTCCCACGTTTTGGGAATAGAGTTGTATAACAACTCTAATAGAGGAAATAAGGGAAAGATTGGAATTAGGAAGTTTTGCAACTCTCCTAGTAGGACCCCCTGTTATTTACTTATTGTATTGATGCCTCACGTTTATGGTAACTGGAAAAGGGAAAGAGTTGTGAAACAACTCTAAGTGAAACTAGGAGAAGAGGACTAGGACTCTAATTCCTTTTAGTCTACATATACAACCATCGGCCAATAGAATGTTATTCAATTTTTTCCTTGTTGTTTGGAGAGAAATTCTGAGAGAGAGAACTTGATCTCTGGGATCCAGGGGAAGAAGAAGGAGAGGAAGGTCACTGACGGATGTCCTATTCGCGCCCTCACATTGCAAAAGCAACGATCGCATATCAAAGGTGAGCGAATCTTCCTAATTGATTGGGTGATTAATCAAAATGATTGATAATGGAATGTGATTCAAATATTCTGTATTGTTAGGTATGTAATGATTTTTAAAACCATCACATAAGCATAAAAGATATGTTTTGAGGCAAGGAATCATGTTTGAATGGTGATTTGAATGTTACAGTTTGATAGGGAGTGTAAATCATTGAATATATGTCAAACAGGCACAAATCTGTAAAAATAGAGAGCTGTCGTCAATGGTAGAATTTGAATGTTGTGAGTTGTGGGACCCCATGGCCCACTAGATGGAGAATCAGGACCATAGATCCACAAGGGGACCCATGGTCGACCCATGAGGACCTGGACCCATGTGGAGTGGATTCCGTTTGGACTGTCATTCACTGGATTTACATATTACAGACGTGAATTGGAGGCAAACAGAATTTGAATGTCGTCAAGGGCAGTGGGCCCCATCAGTGGGTCTGATTGGAAATCAGAACCCCACATCTTGAAGTGGACCCCTGGGTGACCATAGCGTAGTGGGGCATCTGGGGTTGTGATCAGTGGGACCCACTGAGCAATAGATTCAATACAGTCAGGCGTGGCTGTGTATAGAAAAACAGTGAATCACGTTTTGGACTAGTGGACCACAGGACGTGATCTGATGATGGATCAGATCCAATGGGTTGATAGCTGAGCAGTGGTCGACCATCACCTAGATGGGTGATCATAGATTATGTGAGTGGGACCCACTGGATGCTATATGGGTGTGCTTCAGGCGTTGACAACTAAATACTGGACTCTGTTCATGGATCTGTGACAATTTTAATTGGGTTTGGCCCAGGATTGGTAGGTGATGACCATATAAGTTTATATACAGATAACTTAAATATAGATGATTAATTTAATGGTGATTAAAGTAACTGTGATCAATTTAGTTATAGTTAATTATATGCATTATGAGTATTTACTGTATATTGTATTTTGTTCTATGGTGTGGACCAACCATACTCCAATTATGAATTGGAGTGGGGCAAATAAACACTGAACTTAGTAAGGGTTGGGCCCACACTATTGATATGTACATGAGGAAAGTTGTTAATAATATTGAGGTGTGGTTGTTATGAGATGGTGAGGTCCTAGACGTGGGATGCTGGACTTAGTGTCCGAGCCGTTATAGCGGCTGGTCCATAGGGGACGTGTCCGATGAGACAGGGTCATAGTGACCGGTATACATGTATACAATGGGCCTTTGAGGCGTGGTAAGGTGCATGGGCACGGATATATATATGGAGGTATTTTTATGGCATTTAATATATTGATTCAATTATGTTAATCATGTGATATTATGTTTTATGTTGTCTATGTAATTAAGAACATTCATTCACCAATAATACTAATGTTGTGTTGCCCCCTTCAGGTAATCTTACTGCGGGTGGGATAAATCAGGATGACACTCGGCATGTAGATTTTAGCATGCGTGGCTGAAGAGAGAGAACGAGAAATATTTATAGGAGTGACAGAAGGATTAGCTTTTGTTTAGCAATGGATTTAATGCTTAGTACATTATTAATTTTAGTCAGAATATAGGGATTTGGATTATTCAGAGATTTTTGATATTGTTTGACTTTATTTAAATTAATTGGAATTATAGTTGATTTATATGCCAAATCTCTTATGCGAATAATTTGATAAATGAATGGTAAACATTGCCAAGCTATCACGATCCGAATATCCGACAGGGCCCCGGAATTTGGGTCGTGACAGCAGCTATGTTCCAGAGTAATCAGCACTGAAATTTAAAACTGTGTCCAGTTCAAAAAATCCCAAAACTAGGATTTGTGTATTCAGCATAATCTCCAAATAAATGTAGGAAAATAGGAAAACCAATGATAATAATATACAAGTCTGACTCTAAAGTAAAAGGTAACAAAATCTCATCATTTCAGTTAGATTTTATAAGAAAATATGTAACAAAATTTATCAACTAAAAGAAGAATCTTTGAAGAATTTAATGTGGTGGTCTGTCTGGTACGTGCCAGACAAGGGTACACTGCTCATTTCGAAGAACCTCTTTGAAAAAACCAATATTCCATACCTGCACGTCATCATCAATTTGAAGCATTTCCTTCTTCTCCAACAATCCAGATTTCTCAAGATTTTGCAAATATTTCCTCAGGGAGCTCAGTACTGAATATGTTGCTTGTCTTGTTTTCACAACATCGAGAACCTGAAGAAGTTCCACATATTTTTAACAATTCATTAATAATAGATTTCTTTAATATGAATCACATGTCAGAGAACATATCATGTAAAGCAATCACTTAACACACACTTATTTGTCCATAAATCCAACATACATATTCTTTGTGCACAGGTAAATCAACGAAAACTAAAATTTGACAGTGAAAGTAGAACTTCAAAGACATGCTGCTTCTTGAGCTCTGTCAATGACTCTTCCTTCTTTAACCCTCCTTCTAGGAAGGACTCAAGCTCACACACTCTCTTCCCCTAAGGGAGGCATTTGGGTCCGCAACCAGCTGAGTTACAGGCCAGGACCAATGAATTTTCATTTAGTGTGTGCACTTTCGTGGTATCTGTCTAATTTCTGTAAGGGAATTCCAAGCATGCATAATGGAATTTGAATAGACACTTTCTGAGGGTGTTAGATGAATTCCAAGCATAAAAAATAAAAAATTAGAGTGAGTTAATTCCTTTGGGGTGTTGCATCTTACAAACCTCAGGAAATGTAAGATGAATATCTTCCAGAATTTTTTTTGCTTCCTCTCCTTCCACGTCGCTTTCAGCAATGACAAGTGATGCAATTTCACTCTCCCCTGCAGAGGAAAGGATGACAATGTATACAAAAAAACTAAACATGGAACTTCATAACTGATGAAGTCAACAAGAATAACCATAAGTATAACATTCATAAGAGAATACATGGAAATCATAGTTTGCAGCAGACAAGAGACAAGGCCAAGTAGACATGACAGGCAATCTCAGTATTGGCATAAAAACTGTTTTCCATCTTTGAGGGAGTGCCTTGTTTATAAGTTAATGTCCTCAAAATACAATTACATGACTATCCCTGGGAGGCTTAACGAGAAGCAGAGATATGGCAGAAATATTACAAGAAGGGTTCTGGGGCATACTTGTAGCAGCTTCTGGGGAAAAGCGATGAGGCATTGGTTGATCATCTTGCATTTTCCTTGATAAACCATACCTTTAAAATGGCCAGGTAGGACTGACCAGGAATTGAATCATTAGAAGAGAAGAATAGGTAGACAAGTGAGAGACGATAGGCATAAAGGATTGTCACAAGACAGGCTTGGATGAGGTAAGAGCCGGAAAAGAAAGAAGTATTATCTAAAATGGTAACACTTTTCGACATTAACCAATTTGTATAACGATCATAAATAATAAAAAAATTGTCCATCCCCATATCCAAGAAAAGCACACCGAATGGGTTGGGCTGTTGATTTAGTTCGCTTGTTTGGAGGTAGCAAGACAAAACACAACTAAAAGAATGGAGAAAGTTATAATTTCAATGATGGTGAAGGCAACTAGACTGGTAGGCAAAATTTGATACAATTGATGATTTTGACATAAATGGAAGTGCTAACTACTTACACCCAAAAAGATGCACAGATAGTTGAATAAATTAATAGAGTACAAATAGTTTGATGGATGTGCTAATGTTTACGCTCAAATACCTCATTTTGTTGAGGAGAAAGTGGACATAAGCATTCTGAAGTAATTTCTTTGCTTTACAAATATGAATGAAAATCCCAAGACATGTATTCCCCCCAAGAGCCTGAGTGTAATATTTTATGATACATGTAAAATCGATTTTCAATCATAATGAGAAATCGTTGAAACATAGAATATACATCAAAGTAAACCCATATATAATGGTTATAATCATCGACAAATATTAAAAAACTTCAAGAAGAAAAATAATCACAACAAGGAACCGAAAGGATCCTGCTCTGATACCAAGTTAAAATTTTAGGGCTACATCTTGACAACTTTTTGATCTATGTTATTGAAAATAGCCGCTGACTATTTATAAAGTACAACCCACGATGTCAGCACAACCTATCCTAATCCCATCACAACTATAGCTAGAAAAAAATCAAATTTAAACTCATCTTAACTTAGGAAACTTACTCTCAAAATTATAAATAAACACAAGGACCCAATGCAAAAAAACCAAACTGTTTCTCAACAGAAACAATTTTTGTCTCAAGAATTTGGAGAGTGGGGACAGGAATCTAAGAAACATTGGGTCAAGAAAAGGACCCTACAAGATCGCTAAAGAGGGATCTGTTAAAAATAGTTAAAACATCAACCTACAAAAGAGCTCACTGTAGAAGACCTGGCAAATAAAAATTCAATGGAAGAAGATCTAGCAATGGATGATCTAATGAGATAATGTTCAAGCCAGTCCGCAGCACTGATCTGTCAAGATGGACTCCCCATGGTTTATTTTGTCATTCTAGGCCAAAGACAAGTGTAAACTTTTCTTAGAACTAACTTGAAACTATGACCTTCTCGTGGTACCGGTCAGCAACTTCCAACTGTAAGCCTGAGGCAGTAAAGACCTGGCAAACATCTAGTAACTAATTTATAGCTCTGAACTGTGCGATAAATCCAGCGGTTTGAAGAGCATAAGACCACTTAAAAAACTTACTGATAGACAAGGTATAAAAGGCTCCTGAAGAAAGTACACCTTTGTCTTACATTAAAAGACTGACACTGGGGACTAAATTAATTAAGACTACTTCAACCAGAAAACAATTTGAAAAACAGGAGTTGGGGGTATCAATTATACCCACTGTGTATCAACATCTAGATAATAAATTCATTTATATAAAAATTACTACACCGAGTAAGTCCAATATGTTGCAGTAATTAGTCAATACATTCACGCCCCAAGAACACCCTACAAGGAAGCTGCCTTCAATTCCCTTGACATCACAAACTTGCCTTTGGAAGGGGCAGCCTTTAAAACGCATATGGTAATCTATTTCTCCTTGGCAATCATTTAGACAAAGCTTTTTTCATGTGCCAACTCAACTGGCTCACCAAATGATCATCAATTGGCCTGATGACAAAGCACTTTGATGGAGGTAACCTTGTGATTTGGTAAAGCAAGAAGCAACCAGGAGGAACTTTTTAAAGAACGAAGTAGAATACCAAGTATGCTCCTTTGCTCTTTTATCACAGAACTCAGAATTCCTACATTTTCTAATATCAAGCTGCAATACATGTTACAGCCAATCCTGTCTCTCTTCAGCAGCAAAGAATAAACAGGGGGATAGTGATTCCATTAGAGACTCAGTTGAATAAATACCTACAACACATTTCAACTATTATCAGGTTGCTGAAATTTTTGCATAAATCACTAGGATAGTCTCATCCACAAGTCATTATCATAAAGCTAGATATGAATGACATCTATTTGGCACCTTGACGGGTAGTGTGGAGACACACATGTAAGCATTCACATCACCAGTGGGGAAGAAGAAAAGTAGATATTGTAAGCACCGGAAAGAAGATAATAAGAATCTTACTAATATTGATTATCCTTTTTTATGTTGATAAGTTTATATATTAGTCGCAGATTAGTAATTTTAGGATGGAGATTAGCTATAAATAAAGGATGTGGCTACAATGGTGTATTCCAAGTTCCATTGCTCTCATACGTATTGCTCCTCTAAATTATATCTACTCTCTTTCTTATTTCTCAGACCTAAAGTTGTGCATGCCCCAGAGCTAGGGTATCTAAAACTTACATATTGAAAGATATAACAGATAGGAAAATGGAAGCTAGGATATTCAAAATAGTAAAAGTTATATACAATAAATTGACCCAATTCTTACTACAAGAACTGCTTATAAGGTTGTGAATTTTCTTTCTTCATGGAAAAAAAGCATTAAAGAAGATAAGCACACCCAATCTCCTAAATTGTTAAAAGCAGAGTAGTGTTTCCTTTATAGGTATGAAGTACAAAATATAACAAGGATAATCTAAGGTATTAAGGAAGATGCATACCAAAAAACTCATGCAGTTGTGTCCTTGCAATTCGGTGTGCACGTAGAAATGCAGTACAAATATAACATGCTGACACCAACCTTTCGACGATAAAATGTGTCACCAGCTTCGGTGGGAAAAAGGTCATCTGGAGAAATCTATAATATCTAGGGAAATGGACATGGGCTTTTAAAATGTTCCAATCACACAAAGGTTTATCAATTATCAAATCAACTGCCTCATCAATTGATCGTATCAAAAGAGTTGATGTAGCTTGAGTAATCCTTCCGTTGTCAATCATTCCCCAATAAGCAGCTCGAACACCTAAAAATAGTGGCAACAAGTAAGTTTCAAACTCCTCAAGTGGATGTGAATATAGCAATATTACAAAGTAGAGCCTCTTTTTTCACAAATACATACATATGGGGCCAGCTAGAAAACGCCCAGGTGGGGCCCACCTGGATGCATGAAAATCCAATGACCATTCTAGCTGAGTAGGCCCAATCTTTATAGTTGGTACCATTGAAGAGGTCTGGTGTTTAACATTCAGATTGGCAAGATTAGAAAATTGTTGACTCTGAGTGGATGTACTAGAATTATCACCCTTAGACTCCATTAGAAATTTAACAACTCAATCAGATATCCACCTATCAACTTAAGTTTTTGGGTTGGTACATGGTATCTTACAGTAGGCTCTGATACCAAATCAAATTTGTATATTGGAAGGTATTTAGGGTTTTCTGATATAAGCAGGGCAAAACCTAAGAAAAAAATGCAAGAAAAGAAGGGAAAATGGGTAGAAGGAGAAGAGAATTGAGGAAAAGAGTGGTATGGTTGTCCGGGTGAGGGTTGGATGACTATTGATATGTATTTATAATATTCCATAATTTCTAAAATTGCGAAAAAAAACTCCCTATTCTTAATTGTATTTACATTTGAAGTCCATACTTTTACTCGGTCATTTTCCCAAACTTATAACACTATTCTGAAATTATATCCTAGAACACATGTTCAAGTAGTGCCTACAGTTCGCTGATAACATTTATTGGATGGACCCATGTAAGGACCAACAGCCTGCAAAAGTCATTTATCCACGGGTTAAGTTTGTTCTACTAGAGTGTGTTTTCGTACTACGGTGGTGTCTACCATTAATCATGAAAAGAAAAACATAAAAAAAATCTGAAACACCCAACTGAGGCTCAAATACAGTGATTATACAAGTTCTTGTTAGTACCATATTTATCTCATAAATATCACAGGAAGAATTAAGTCTTAAATCATATAATCACCCATTAGAGTAACCTAAACAGATGACGGAATTACCATTTAAAAGACGCACTCGCATATCACTTAAGGTCATTTTTGTCTGATAGTTTGAAGTTTCCAGCTCATTATGAGGACGCAGCTTCCTGCCTTCTAGACTACTTAAGCAAGTGATATATTTCTTCATGGTAGACCAGTCTGGAGTTCCTAGTTCATCATCTCCAAAATCACCAAGATCCTCCATTGCCTTATCCAACATTTCATACCTTGTATACTCCAATATACACATCTATAATCACATGCAGAAAAATACAACATGAAACAATGTGAGGACAAAAATATTACATACAATATGAAAAGGAAAATAAAATAGTGAGAAATAAACATGAATACATATACGAATTGATGAAAACTGTGAGGCTTAAATCAATCTAATCAATCAAATGGGCTCTCAATCTGCCTAACCAAGGGCCCAATCAAGGGGAAAGGGCTAAATCTGAAAATGGACAGTCGAAATGGGACCACTATAAATCCCAAAATTAAGTATAGAAGTATTGAAATTAGTGTCATTCAAGTCAGATTCTTAATGGCCCATTTGGAATAGGCTATGAAGCCAATTCCTTCACTAAAAGGCCCCGCAGTCCAAAGAACATAGACAGCAAGGAGTTGGGGTTCGAGCTGCTTGACCTGAACTCTACCTGGGCCAACCCAATCAGCGACCCAGCTGGCATGGCCACTTGGTCCACCACACCTGCCACAGGTGGACCCATTAACCCCTGTTTAAGGTTTCCACTATAAGTACCCACTTGAGTAGTTATTTCTTAGCAGAGTTAGTGGAGTTGATAGAAGAAGGAACTAAGAAGTAGTTAGGCAGTTAAAATGTTCTTATTAACTAAGGAGTACCTATTAGGGTTCTTGCTTTGGTGCAATGGTAAAATTCTCGGGTGCCATGCATGATAAGATAGGTTCAAGACCTGCAAGCAGTGCAAAATTGCCCAAGCTTAGGTCTGTCTCAAGTCTGCTTCCTCCCAGGACCCTGCTTCGGCAGGACCCGCACTGGCTAATGACTTTTTATAGGCAGTTATAATCGGTTACAAATAGATGGTTGTCATTATGTTAGGCAGGAAGTGGCCTTCATTTTCAGCACTATCAAAGGTTGTAAAGGACAGCAGTCAGTAGTTATGTTTATGCGACATTTTTCAAATTCCAAAAGATCACTTCACGTTTTTCTTAGTCTTCTCCATTGCATTAAGCTCTCTCTTCGGATTGGAGCTTACCACAACAGTTTTCTAGCTTATTTAGTTAGTACTTTGTTGTTATTCTTTCTTTTAAAAAAAATCAAATAGTAACTAATAATTTTAGTAAAGAAGAAAAATGGGATACAAGAACAGCAAAGCAGCCAAGAACAAGATGGCTCTAATGGTATAACAACATTATACCAAACAGGAAAAAGCCAAACTAGAGGGGAAAAAAAACCTGGCAAGAAATCAACTAGAACAATCCATCCCTAACATAGCCAATGACTCGGCCATGTGATTCGCCAAATGAAGCTCATACTTAAACTCCACAAGAAACTTCCAGAGGCCCACACCACAAGACGAGAACCCAAGATATGCATTAAAGGAATCACTCTCTACAATCACTTTATAAAAAGAGAATCCTTAACCAACCGCAGCACCTCTTGAATAGCCAATAATTCCACTTTGTTAAGAGTCTATCCCAATGCTCTTAAAAAAAAAAATCAACGAGGCTCGCGCGTACACACAAAGGAGCCCAACATACCAGCTTCCTCACTTTCGAAGGTCCCCACAACCAATGGATCACTTCCCATTACTCAAAACGTCATCTATGATTAAGTTCATACATTCTTTCCTTAAAGAAGCCCAGTTAGCTACCCATAATAAAACACTTCAAAACAAGTCATCAATATCAATGGACTCCCCCATAAAAATATCATCAATTCAGTCTTAACATATCAACCACAAGATAGCAAATGGAATGTAATATCCTGAGTTACTGAGCCAGGATTAGTTTGGCCCAGGTATGACTTTAGTTGATAAATTAGGATGAAATTAGAAGATAACTCACGTGTAGAGTTTTAGAAAGGGAGGGAGTTGTATACTTCCTCTAATTAGGAAGTATAAGAGAACTTGGACTCCATCTCCCCTTGTATATATATATATAGACAACCAACGAGACCTTCCTTGTAGTGTATACTTCTTCTTTGTTTTGAGAAATCTGAGAGATAAAGAGTTGGTGATTGGAAATCTAGGGGAAGAAGAGGGAGAAGCCAATCGGTCGGAAGATAATCGTCGGATGTCCTTCTCGCGTCCGCACATCGCAAAAGCAATGATCGTTTATCAAAGGTGAGTGGATCTTCCTAAACATCTAGATGCTTTAATCAGAATACTGATGATAGTGTATGTTACTATTGAATTGTGAATACTGTATATACAGTGATTGTTTGTTACCCATGGATTACATAGAAACTCTTTTGTCAGTCTTATAAATCTCAACTGTGAAGTATATAACTTCCCTGGAGTTGTTAACTCATGTTTCTTCTTGAGATGTTGTGAAATTGTATAAGAAATATAATCCAGAAGCCTATCGTCAATGACAAGTATTAATTATAGGAGGTTGTGGGACCCACACGTGGATCTGATCTGAAATCTGGACCCCACATCTTGCAGTGGACCCAGGGACGACTTGTTTGGTAATGGTCTCATGTAGAGTGGATCCCATCTGAGCCCTCATCCTATGAGCATGTTGTAAAGCAGGCGACTGTTATAAGGAATGGCAATTTCCTGTCGTCAGGCCTTTTGGGACCCATCGACAGCCTGATTAAAAATCAGATCTGATCATCTGATGTAGGAACCCTGGGCGACCCTAGGGATGATGGCATCTGAGATTTGGACCAGTGGGACCCATTATTAAGTAGACTCAAAGAGTCCTAGGCGTGTGTAAGATGGAAAAAGGGCAGACTGTCGACAATCCTTGTGGGACCCGCTACCTAAGTTAATCATAGATTAGACCCCCCACATCTTGAAAAGGGCCCAGAGACGATCTGAATGGTGGTGGTCCCATGTGGCCTGGTCTCCATCTGACCAATTATCCAGAAACTTCAATTTTGTTAACCGTGAGGTTATTCATGAATCTTGCTTGTGTTTGTTGAGACTGTGGGGCCCAGTAAAGATATGTGATGGTGAATCCAATCCATTAAGAGTAAAACATATACTTGGGTGACCTTATACATTAGGTCTGATCTTGGTCAGATTTCACTTTGGAAGGTTTCAGGTGTGAATTCATTGCTGTAACAGTCTCTATGTGTAAGGGTGTATTGGATGGAATTTATGAATGGGGAATTAGTCCTAGACTTGGTATATAATTACTAAATAACCAAATTAATTAAGATTTTCATATAGTTATAATAAACTGTATGGGCTATCTTGGAATATTTAGTATGATTCTATCACCTTGATTGATATTCTATGAAGGTGGGCCTCTCCTACATCATCCCTTACCTATTATGATCAGAAGTGGGGCACTAATCTAATGGGGATTCGTATGGGATTAGCTCCACAATACTGTTGTATAAAAAATTAATAGTGATGAATTCTGGTTGTTATGTGATGGTGAGGTCCCAAACGTGGGATGTTGGATTTAGTGTCCGGGTCGTTATAGTGGTTGGTCCTTAGTGGACGTGAGTGGCCATTATGATGGCTGGTCCTTAGCGGACATATCTAATGAGACAGGGTCATGGTGACCAGTATACATGTATACGATGGGCCTTTGACGCGTGGTAACGTACATGGGCACGGATATGTATATGGATGTACTTTTGATGATAGTTAATATATTGATTCAAATATGTTGATCATGTGATATTATGTTTTATGATGCTTGTGTAATTAGGAAAATTTATTCATTAGTAATACTGATGTTGTGTTGCCCCCTTCAGGTAACTTTGTTGCAGGTGGGGCAGAACAGGACGACGTTCAGCATATAGATTTTGGCATGCGTGGCTGAAGAAAGAGAACGAGAAACATTCAAATAATTGATAAAAGGATTAGCTTTTGTTTAGTAATTTATGTAATGTTTTAATACATTATTGATTTGAGTCAGGACATAGGAAATTGGATCATTCAGAGATTATTGATATTGTTTGACTTTTATAATTTAATTGGAATTATAGTTTGATTTAAATGTCAAATCTCTTATGTGAACTATTTGATAAATGTATGGTAAATGTTGCCAAGATATCACGATCTGGATATCCGATAGGGCTCCGGAATTTGGGTCGTGACATGGAACCCCGCCAAAGAATTGTGCCGCAACCAAAGAAAGGAACCAAACCCGACACTTCAATTAAACAGATTAAACACCCAAGAAAGGTCAACAAAATATTGCACCCAGAGAGGAAGCGGCACAAAAGAAGGTAGGAGACCTCATAATGCAAAACACAAATGATCAACGACTACCTCTCATTGGCGCACAAGAAGCAAATATTCAAGATGACCTCAAAACAAATACTTCTACCTCTCAGGTTATCAGCCGTGCACACCTTGCCCGATACTACAAGCCAACAAAAAGCCTCTACCATGGGAGCCAAACACCACAAACGAAGAGAACACAAAAACTTGACCCCTAATTTCTGTAAATGCGAGTATCTGTGACGAGGACATCCTTACAGATAAAGACATTAGAAAGATGACTCCACAACGACTGAAACATGGACTCCTTAAGACTGATGAAGGGCTCTCCCAAAGGAAACATTCCATGAAATAAAACCCCCTCCACCCACATAACAATCTGTTACAATGGATAATTTGTTAGATGCTAAACGTAACAACCCAGTCATGAAATTGGAGAAAAACTCTATTACCCTCCCCAAAATGAAAACCCACTACTTTTTTTAAAGATTGCCCACAAACATGAGACTCATCCACGACCCTTAACACGTATTCCCACAAAACCAAGATCGTGTACCTAGGGACTCTATTAGAACACGAACGTTGTAATACCCCAAGACCCTGGTATAGGGGCCAAAATTCTTTTATTTATATATAGAATGTTTTTTTGAATGGATTTTTTTTATATCTAGAATATTTCCCTTGATTTTTTGGATTTATGAGTATCTTGAATAATTTTATATTTTATTGATGGTGGTGATTGTAGAGACATAAACAGGTCAACTGACCCAACCTGAAAAGCCCATAACCATAAGCCCATATCCAAACATCTCACGTGTTGAATCTTAGTGGGATTTTGTAGATTGGTCAAATATCCCTTTCTTGGAAGGTTGTGTAGACATTTCTATATATGCTTGTAGTCATAGCCTAATCATAGGATGTAAAGATATCATCATCATTGTAAATTGATACCAGTGAAGTGTATATAAACACAAGTCGATTCCCATCTTTGGGGACGACAGACATTCACAAAATCACCTCTTCTTCTTCTTCTTTTTCTTCTTCTCTTTTCTTATTATCAATATATGGATCTATAGATCTTAAGATGGTATTAGAGCCAAATTCTGAATATCACTGAACTCTAATCTATCGCTGCCGTGCTACAGCAGAGACCACAATCTCTTTTTCTTTCCCTCCATTGGATCAAGGCGTCAGATCTCATCTCAACATCAGATTGGACTTCATCTCAGGCATTAGATTCTAGGATCTGAACAAAGAGAACATTTCTGGTCTCTCTCCATGCACCTATCTATTGATCTGACCGTCTGATCAAGAACTAGGGTCCACCTCGGATTGTGCAACTATCACAAATTCTGCACCAAGCTGGTCGCCTATTTACTCTGGGATTTCTTCATATTTCTCTCGAATTTTATCATCTCAAAAGGTCAGTGTTTTACCTACTTTTTGGGTTCGACAGTTTTCACAGAAAGTTTTAAAGTTGTTACATCATATTCACATCCAACCGTCGAAACCGAGAAATTCCTTCTCCAGAAGCTGCGAAAATAGGTTATTAATCTAACCTAGAAGGCTGATTGAAACAAAAATCAACACACAGCAAGAAATCCCCATTCTTGCTCCAATTTTTTGTTGGACGCCCAGCAGCCTATTTTTCTACATTTTCTAGTTTCTGTGAAAAATCTGATTTTTTTTTCTCTGTTTAGGCATCAATCACTCTCTAGGCAATTCATCTATCTGTTTCAAATGGACAAGATTGACATCATTCCAGTGAAATTTAATGGAACTAACTACCTATCCTGGTCCTTCCATCTCAAAAATTTTGTTAAAGGACAAGGTATGTTAGGATATCTGGATGGGACAACTCCTAAACCCGCTGCAGGCACCACTGCCACATCTACCATACCTGTTGTAGATGACAAAACCATTGCTACTTGGAACCAACGCAATGCCAAAGTGATAACATGGATCCTCAACTCAGTAGATCCCTCCTTTTCAATGGCACTTCAAGCCTTTACCACGGCTTCTGACATGTGGAACCACATGAAGAAAATTTATCATCAGCAAAACAAGGCCCGAAGATTTCACCTTGATACAGAGTTAGCAAGATATTGCCAGATTGATAAATCTATCCAGGAATACTACAATGGCTTCCTAGCTCTATGAACCGAGAGGGATCAAATGATCCTTCAATCTGTTTCGGCAGCTTTTCTTCCTCAAGCCCTCAAATTACAGGAAGAACATGTTAGTCAATTCCTTATGAACCTTCGATCGGAATTTGAACCTGTGTGAACTGCTCTACTGAATAGAGAGATCTCTCCTGATCTAGATACGTGCATCCAAGAGGTTCTCCGGGAAGAAACTCGCATGTTATCTACTCATTCCCTTACTGCAGAACCAACGACACTTCTGACACAACCGGCTCCATCATCAGCCGATGAGACAACCATGTTAACTACTCGTGGACAAAAACCACAGTGTTATGAGTGTAAGAAGTATGGTCATGTGGCTCGAGACTACTGGAGAAAATTATTTTGTAACTATTGCAAGCGAAATCGTCACGTTATTCCTAATTGTACACGAAGGCCTAATAAGAAACCAAATCAATCTACAAAGCGTGGCCCAACTGCTCTTCAGGATCAACAAAGCACCCTGCTTGACTTGCCATCCTCAAATACAGGGTCAGTCACTCTAACCACTGCTCAGATCCGTGAGATGATAAATTCTTCTGTGGCCTCTGCATTTACCTCCATGGGTATTAGTGGTCTGTCTTCCTCTATGGCTCTTCCTGCATTTCACTTATTTACTTCCCTCTCATCACTTGTCACACACTCAACATGGTTTCTAGACTCTGGTGCATCCAACCATATGACCTCTGTAGCACAAAATTAGCACAACACAAAAACATACGTGGGCCATGATTCAATCACCACAGCCAATGGTCAACGATTGGCAATTTCTAGTCTGGGATCCATATCCATGGGGACCCTTACATTATCTGATGTTTATTTTGTTCCCAATTTGGCAGCTAATTGAATTTCCATCGGTCAACTTGTTGATTGTGGATACCTTGTTCATTTTTCTCCCTCTGGTTGTGTCATACAGGAACGGTAAACTGGGAGGGTGATCGGGAAGGGGAGTAAGCATGGCAAGCTCTTTCTCTTGGACATGGGACAACCTTCATTGTTTGCTTCTTTTGTGGGAGTTCAAAATAAATTATGGACCATTTGGCATAAACGCCCTGGTCATTTGAATAATGCAAATTTGCTTTCCCTGTTTAAACTTGGTAGTTTGGAAAAATCTGTTACTAGTACTATGTTTTCTTCTTTTGCAAAATCAAAATGTGAGACTTGTTGCTTGATTAAAAGTCATGTGTTGCCTTTTTCTACTCATCACTCACGTGCCACCAAGGATAAAAAAAGTGGCCGATACTTAGCGTACCGGCCGATAAATCAGCCGTAGCGGCCATGGCCGCTACACTAAATACAAAAAAGTGCTGATCACAACTGTATCGGTGCGTAGCGGCCGCTATTTACCCGTAGCGGCCGATACGCACCGATACGTTACGTATCGGCCGCTGCAGCCTATGAAACATGGAAAAAAAAACCACCTAGCTTCCCCTCTCATCAGGTTGACAGGAGGAAGAAGAAAAAAAAAGATAGAAGGAGTTTGACTGAAGAAAGAAGAAAAAAAAAAGACAGGAGTTTTACTAAAGGAAGAAGAAAACATACCTATTGAAGCAGAAACAGCAGCAGCAGCACTTGCAGAGGCGGCGGCAGCAGCACCTGCAGAGGCGGCGGCAGCACGCGGCGGCAGTGGCTTCTCCTTTCTTCTTCTTCTTCTTTCTTCTTCTTCTTCTTCTTCTTTTCCTTTTCCTTCTTTTCCTCCGCCCTCTCCCGCTCCTCAATTTCTGTTGACTTCATTTTGGGGAAAAGAAATAGGGCACGATGCCTGCCCTTAATTTATTTCATTTAGTGGGGTACTTAATGGCCCTTTGTGAAAGTTATAAATATAATTTAAATGTACCCCCTCTTTTAGAGGGAACTCATGGTACCAAAACCAATTTCATTTTAGCCCTTTATTATTTCATTAGGGTGCACTTATGGGCCTATGAAAGTTGTAAATAAAAATTAAATGTGCCCCATCTTTTAAGAGAAAACTTATGGGCCCAATGAAAGTTATAAATAAAAATTAAATGTACCCCTCTTTTAGAAGGCACTTATGGGCCCTTTGAAGGTTATGAATAAAAATTGCATGGACCCACTTTTATTTCATTAGAGGGCACTTATGGGTCCTTTAAAGCATAAATAAAAATTAAATGGACCCATCTTTTATTTCATTAGGGCACTTACGGACCCTTTCAAAGGTATCAATAAAAATTAAATGACCCTCTAAGAAAAAATAAAAGTTGAAGCACTTGATTCCTTTAATCATTGGTGGGCTCCACAATGAGACTAAATATAAAAATAAAAAAGTCATGTCATAGCCAAATATTACTTGCCTAAGCCAAATTTCATTCTACTTGAAAATAGAGCTCAATCAAATATCACTCTAACTAGAAATAAGTTAGCATGACTGAGAAACATGAACACATGTGAAAAAAAATTAATAATTACTATTATTTTCTATTTATACAGTGATACAGGACCTCATTGAGGGCACCGCAACACCCCCTTTTCTTACTTACTTTTGCAACAGAATTACATTTTCTTTCATTTTACAATTTTCTGGATTTTCTGAAAAAATTTCATATTTTTTCGGCGATTTTTTCAAATCGCACCGCTACGTAGCGCCCGCTTTGTAGTGGTTTGGTGGCAGGCCGCTACACCCGCCGCCACCGCTATTTTCATCCTTGCGTGCCACTGCTCCATTTGATATTATTCATACATATGTTTGGGGCATTGCTCCTCAATTTAGTAGACTGGGATAAAAGTATTATGTTACATTCATAGATGATCATTGTAGGTACACATGGATATACCTTTTAAAATCTAAATCTGAAGTTTTTTCCATGTTCTGCAAATTCTACAATATGATAAGCACTCAATTTCAAAAGACCATTAAGATCCTACGCTCAGATTCAGGGGGAGAATACACATCCAAAGAATTCACCTCTTTTTTATCTGATAAAGGGATCCTCCACCAAAAATCTTGCCCTCACACACCACAACAGAATGGGATAGCGGAACGAAAGAATCGACACCTTCTAGAAATTGTCGAGACCCTTCTTGTTGAATCCCTAGTTCCACCTAAATTTTGGTGTGAAGCATCACATACAGCTATCCATATCATAAACAGACTTCCTAGCTCTGTCCTTGGGAAGGTCTCTCCATTTGAGTGCTTATTTGGTTCCCCACCCTCTTACTCACATTTGAGGGCATTTAGTTGTCTATGCTTTTTTCATCTCCCTTTCCTTGAGCGAAACAAGTTGTCCCCACAGGCAGCTCGCTGCATGTTTCTTGGATACAGTGAAGACCATAAAGGCTTCCTCAGGAACGCCGGTTACGTATCTCAGGAAATGTTGTTTTCTTAGAACATGTTCCGTTCTATTCCTCCTCTCCTCCTCCTAATATCCAAGTTTCTTACATTCCTCACTTTCCAGCATTTGACTCTTCTCCAGAAATTACTCAAGTTTATAAGCGGCGTAACAAACAACTGCCTCCAGCTACTCTCACTACCGATCAACCAACCATGCCGACTCCTCAAGGACATGACACTCCTAGTGAAGGTAATCCTATTTTGCGACGCTCTAGTCGTATTTCAATTCCCCCAGATCGGTATGGTTTTTCCGCGTTATGTACTTCTTCAGATCCCATTCCTATTCAACTTCTTATTCTCAGGCTGCCAATATCCCATGTTGGCAAGATGCTATGACAGATGAATTGTTAGCTCTCGAGATGAACAACACTTGGGACGTTGTGCCTCTTCCGTCGAATACATTTATCATTGGAAGCAAGTGGGTCTATTCATTAAAAGTCAGATCCGATGGCAGTATTGATCGCTATAAAGCACGATTGGTAGCCCAAGGTTATAAACAGGAATATGGCATTGACTATGATGAAACATTTGCCCCTGTCGCTAAAATGACTACAATGTGATGTCTACTAGGCGTTGCGGCAGCTCGTAACTGGCCTTTGTGGCAAATGGATGCCAAGAATGCCTTTTTTACATGGCGATCTCAAGGAAATCGTGTATATGCCTCCTCCGTCGGGAAATACATGTCAGCCACGACGTGTTAGCAAACTAAAAAAGTCTTTATATGGGCTCAAACAGACTCCACGGGCATGGTTTGATAAGTTCCGCTTTGCTATCATTACAGCCAACTTTCATCAAAGCCCAAATGATAATTCTCTATTCATTCGAAGAACTTCACGTGGTTGTACTATTCTCTTAATCAATGTTGATGATGTGATAATCAGTGGCAATGATGCAACAGGTATTTCCAACTTGAAAAGTCATCTCATGAAATCCTTCAAGATGAAAGATCTAGGTCCCCTCACATTTTAGGACTCGAAGTCTCAAGGAAAAAGGATGGTATTCGAGTAGTACAAACCAAATATGCTGATGACATGGTCATATCGGCAAGACTTGGTGATGCCAAACCCTTTGCCACACCCATTGAACTCAATGTTAAATTTAGCAAAGATGGTGGGCCAGCTCTTCAAGACCTAACGTTGTTTCGACGGTTGGTTGGTAGCCTACTATATCTAACTATGACAAGGCCAGATATCTCTCATGCCAATCAGACTGTCAGTCAGTTCCTTAGCGATCCTCGTAAATTGCATCTCCATGCTGTTTTCTGGATTCTTCGGTACGTCAAGGCACCTGTGATCGCGGACTGTTTTATCCGACCACTTCTTCACTACAACTCCAAGCTTATGCCGATGCAGACTGGGCAGAGTGCCCTGACACTCGTAGATCCACAACCGGTTGGTGCATGTTCTTGGGAACGTCGCTCATCTCATGGAAGAGTAAGAAACAAAACACTCTTTCCAAATCAACTTTTGAAGCTGAATATCGGTCTATGTCCTCTACTAGTAGTGAGATTGTTTGGCTTCATCGTCTCCTTCATGAGTTTGGTGTTTTTCTCAAAGGCCCTACTCCACTTTATGCAGATAACACAAGTGTCATTCGCATTGCCAAGAATGCCGTCTTCCATGAGCACTAAGCACATAGAAATTGATTGTCGCTTCATTCGTCAGCATTATGTCTCTGACAAACTTTGTCTGCCCTATGTTCCTTCACATGATCAACTGGCCGATGTGTTTACAAAAGGGTTGCCCCGGGATCGACATGAATATATTATTTCCAAACTGATGCTTTGTTCCACCTCGCATCAATTTGAGAGGGGACTGTAGAGACATAAACAGGTCAACTGACCCAACCTGAAAAGGCCATAACCATAAGCCCATATCCAAACATATCTCACGTGTTGAATCTTAGTGGGATTTTGTAGATTGGTCAAATATCCCTTTCTTGGAAGGTTGTGTAGACATTTCTATATTTGCTTGTAATCATAGCCTAATCATAGGATGTAAAGATATCATCATCATTGTAAATTGATACCAGTGAAGTGTATATAAACACAAGTCGATTCCCATCTTTGGGGACGACAGACATTCACAAAATCACCTCTTCTTCTACTTCTCTCTTTTCTTCTCTCTTTTCTTATTAAGAGTGATTTCCTATATCGATGTACATATATAAATATAGTAGGACCCAACTTCCAATTCAAGGGAGAAGTCGGCACTTATCTGGTTGGAGAGTTATATTAGGACTAGAACTCCAAATTCGGGAGAATCCTTGCATGGCTGAGTTCTTAGGAACCTAAGGTTAGACAACTATTTATAACCCATTCCCTCTCTTTCTTTACTTACACCAATCGTTAGCTAGCCTTCATTAAGAATACAAATCATAGGAATAGAGACAAGGAGAGTTAGAGAATTGGGAGAAGGGAAAACCAGTAGCAGTGCCCAATGCCCATAACGAGTAGAATTCTGATATGCTTGTGTGTGGTTCCTAATCTCTTATTTTCTGCCTTTGGATTCATCGTTATTCAGTTTTATGGATCTAGATGATGATGTTGATTGATTTCCAAGTAGTTGAATAACTGCTACAGTGTTCCTATGTTACTGTCGACCTGTGTATATCACATATGAGGCTCGAAATCTTCACCCACACCTTCGAATCCTTGCAAATCTATGCAGTAATGTAGATATGAGCTTTAGGCACCATTCCCATCATGATTTATACAAAAATCAGCAAGAAATCTGAATCAGAATTGGATTTTTCCAATTCCAGATTGTCAAAGTGTAGTTTGGTCGATATTGGTTGTGGGAACCACATGGCCCACTTGATGGGAAATCGGATCTAGCCATCTGATAGGGCACCCCTAGACAACCCTAGGAGTCTAGGACCCATGCAGATTGAGCCCCATTAGGCCCAGTATCCAACTGACCTAAAAACCCTGAACGTGACTACCAATACGCCAACTAAACACTTCCTGTTGAGTTTCAGAAGTTTGGCAACTTACATTATGGCCCCTGTTATTGTTCCTTATTATAACTTGAAAATGTTTTGAGATGTCTCTAATGATGGACTTCTGAAATTACAATTAAGCGCCTGGTAGTAATTTTTTTTCATAGCTGGGCCTGTTTTGACTAATACGAGACCATTCCTTGGATTTCATACTTTCTGAAATTACAAATAGGGTTGCTCAATCGCTGTTGCTATATTTGTTGTTGGAGTTGTTTTCTTTATTTCATAACTTGAGTAATTATGTACATGTTATGTACCATTGTTATTTGGGGATTTGACACATGTATGGACATGATAGTTTTATAAGTCTCAATGCGGAATTCGAAGGGCCCCGAGTTTTGGATCGTTACAAACCCCGCTATCCTAACCATATTTAGAAACAACCTTCTTCGACGCAAAGCCTCCCTCTCCTCTCATAATCTCCACCTCCATTTGGCAAGAAATGTCCAATTTTTAGCATCCAGACTCCCTAAACCCAGACACTCATAATTTTTCGGCTTCAATACATCGGACCACTTCACCAAATGCAACTTCTTTTTGTCACAAAACTCCTCCCACAGAAAATTCTTTCTGATACGATATAATCCTTTCGCAACTTCCACTGGCATCTTGAAAAGAGAAATGGTAAACTGGTAAATTGGAAAGTGTCAACTTGATTTGAGTAATATTTCCACCAAAGGATAAGTAGTTCATTTTCCAACCTCTTCTCGGGCCATCCTAAGCTCCCACATATTCCAGCTAACAATAAAATAAAATAAAAACGATAGCTAGAGATACCAACTTCTGACCAGCTCCTAGGCACCAATCAGCTTGCCTGCAATAGTGCTTTCACACAACTTCTTGCTGTCCCCATCCCTGACCTCTAACCAATAGATGCACTCCTACAAATCCTTTTCATGGTGCCTAAAGAATGCACCCAACTGCTTACCAACACAAATAACCTTCCTAGCCACCAAAGCAAATGGATTGAGCTCCTCTGGTCTTGCCTCACCAGAATCCTTACACTATGCCTCCTGAATAGCCAATACAGTAAATTCAGACCTATGACACTTTGAGTTTCCCACCACCACAAGGCCAGAAGCAATTGCCCCTTTGCCAAGGCCCAAACCGCCATTTCAAACTCCTATTGGTTTTAGACTTCGGACACCAGAAACCCTAGCCACTGTAGCAATTAACTCCCTTCTAAACTTTTCATTTTTCAAAAACTTACTAGACCTGCTCCATGCCTTCGTCTTCCTAGCCTTTGACAACGGGAAGCAAGAAGCTCTCTTTTGGGAAACCTCTTGCATGATAGCATTCAAAGCAGAGAACCAATGGATCCACCAACATCTTCCGACTGAAAAAACGAAACCGAAGAATAATTAAAATCCCTCAATTCACCCTCAAATGAGTCACTATTCGAGGAATCGAGCTTAGCTGAAGACCCACATAACTCCGGAGGAGGAACTAATTTCTCCTCCATCACTGGAAAATAAGAGAACTAGTTGCTCGCCTGCCTTCCTCTAAGCTTGCAATCGTTCAGCTTCGATAAAGGCATGCCTGGACATTAAGCAAGTGATAGAGAAGGGTTTTCATTGGGAAAAAACATCTCTAGAAGCCCTCCTGAAATGAACAAATCAAACAGTTTTGGGCAATACTCCAATTCACTACTGGCTAGCCCAAACCTTGACTGACCTATAGCCGATAGAGCCCATGAAGTAAACCTTCTTAGATCCCATACAGCTGCCCCCCTTGGAAGATACAAAACACCACACTGATCATCGCCCTGCCCCTTCCTCTATAACAAGAGACAAAATTGAAAAGTCATCCTACTCTCAGCAGGAAAACCCCTTCTACTTCTATAGCATTTCCAAGAGACCAAAGCAAACTGAGCTTTTGTTCTTACAAGAAATGGTAAGATATTTGAGTTTTCGGCACACATCTGCCCTAAGTCATACAATAGAAACCTTAGACCTCAAGGACTCCATAGAACCATATCTAGCATCTTTCCAAGAACACACAACACACGCGGCCCCCCCCCCCCCCCCCCCCCGGGGCATCACAACTGCTATTTTTTTACAACGCCCCTTCACAAAATAGCCACCATGCCTACGACTCTTCCAAGTAGAATACGAAAGTTCAGGTGAGTTAATCCCTAACATCCACTTTGTAGAATTCTCAAAAGATTTCAACACTCATCTCTAGATGGATAAACATGTGAACATTGATAAATCTGTGACTATCCAAAACCATGGATCAAAATATCATCCGCGATGCTATATCGGTTGCAGCAGTGGTGGGCACTAAGCTAAAAGCAAAACAGCGCTGCTCAAAACCGTATTAGGGTGTATCGGCTGCTACATACCCATTGCGGCCCATACGCACTGATAAGTAAAAAAAAAAACCTGCTACCCCCGTTCAGGAAGTAGAAAAAGAAGAAGAAGAAGACGAAGAAAGGGGGAGAAAAAGAAAGCAACTGTAGGGAAGAAGACATACCTGCGGCAGAAGGCAGTGCGCATCAAACCAGCAACAAGCAGCGAGAGTTGATGCAACAGCAACCAGCAGGCATCGAACATCAAATCGAACCAGTAACAGGAAGCAAGCGTCGAAGCAACAGCAACCGGCAGGGGTCTAGGCAGCAAGCATAGAACTGAAGCAGTATCTTCCCTTTCTTCTCATCGTCTTCCTCCTCCTGTGTCTCTGTCAATTTTCTTCTTCTTCTCTTCTTCCCTCCCTCTTTTCCTCCTTTTCCTTTCCCTCCTTTTCTTTCTCAATCCTTCCATTTTGTTCATATGACGAAAAGGGTCAGCAAATGCCATTTTCGGTTCTGCTCTGTTCGTATGATGAGAAGGGCCAACAAATGTCCATTTCGAAAAGGCCCCCTGCCCTTTATTACTGAGGACTTAACGTGAGATTCGAGGCCCCCACAATGGGGCCCATCGAAATTACAAAAAGGGACCATCAATCAAATGTCCCAAGGACCCTTTTAATCTTTAAGGGCTAAAATGAGATTCATTGCCCACCTAAATTAAGTCGGCCAAAATTCACTCTAATAGATATTTGACCTATCCAAACTTTGCTCTAATAGAAATGAATCCATAGCCAAATTTCACTTTAAAAAACAGATATGGGCCTATCCAAATTTCACTCTAACAATAACAGGGCTCTAGCCAAATTACACTCTAAGCTGAAAGAAGACCTTAGCTAAATTTCTTTCTAATAGGAAATAGGATCCTAGTCAAATTTCAATCAAATAGGAAATAGGACCGTAGCCAAATTAATTTCTTTGTATAGCTAACAAACATGAAGTCACGTGGACAGATACATCAATACTATTATTTCATAGTCATTCAGCGATATAGGACCTCAATACAATGAGGGGGCAGCTACGCTTCCTTATATTAGTTACAGTAGAAAACAAACATTAAATACTAACATTTTCCAATATTCTGGATTTTTGGGATATTTTTACAAAATATTTTGACCATTTTTTGAATCACACCGCTACGTATCGCCTACTATGTAGCGTTTTGGCCACCGACCACGGATGAAAATAGGGCCGCTACGCTACAGCGGGCGTAGCGGTGAAGAATGCATTTGGTGGCATTCACATCCGTAGCGGCCGCTATGGTTCGCTACGAGGCCGCTACAGGCCACTACATCCGCTACGGAGTGAGACAGATTTGTATTTTCCAAAAAAAAAAAAATGCATAATAAGACTTATTTCTTTTGTTGTTCTCTTCAGATAACATTTCTACTCAACTCTTCTACCCTTTTAGGTTTAAAAGAAAACCAAAAATCACATGATCTCACCAAATTACAGTCAATACAGAGAGTTCTTTTCTAGGTATATCGTATTAGACACCCCCTTTGGTAGAGGTATTATTCTCTTTAGGTACTCATAAGTCTTGACTTCATGACAGTTTTTTTTATGAGCCTTTCATTAGTTTAGAAGTTAGCATCATGGTTCAAAATAGCGGCCACTACGCATTATCGGCCGTAGCGGTTGAGGCCGCTACGCTATTTTGAAAATAGCAGCACTACAGTCTAAAACCTAGTATTGCCAAGTAATTTTAGTTTTAAATACTATTTTTGCTATTTCTTCTCCTCAATAGCCTTTCTTAAAGTTGTCTTTGCCCTTATATGGTTTCAAATCACTAAAACTACACAATCTTGGTTACTATACAAGATTCAAAAAACTTAGGCCATTTAAGAAATTCACTCCGCTACACCGCTACGTATCGCCCGCTACGTAGCGTTTTGGCCACTGACCGCTAGGCCTGCCACAACCGCTATTTTGATCCTTGGTTAGCATAACTAAGCAACATAAATACATGTGAAAAAAAAAATGATCATTACTATTATTTCTATTTATACCGCGATATAAGATCTCATACAATGAGGGGACCGCTACGCCCCCTTATCTTAGTTACTATGGAAAAAAAATATACATTTTCTCTCATTTTCCAATATTCTAGATTTTCTACAAAATTTTCAAATTTTTTTGACGATTTTTTCAAATCGCACCACTACGCCGCTACGTAGCGTTTTGGCGGCGGGCCGATACCGCTATTTTCATCCATGATCCAAACTCACGCAAACTCTACCAAATTCAAGATAACTTTTCTTAGAGGTTTCCTTGGCTGCCCATAGAACTTCCCTCAGCCTCTCCCCTATTTCAATGAAGGTTCTATCTGCCTAACCGTGAAAGGGAATCCCATATAACCTCAAAAACACTGTTTTGCCCACCTTAAACACACCAACCATCCACCAGAATAGGAACCGAATCCAAATAATTGAATGACTGTTAACTAACCAGTTTTTGTTGCCTTTAACAGTACCTCTAGACACTCAGACAGCCTCCAAATTCTTCTTGCAACCTATCACCAAAGCATCATGACACAGTCCCGGATGGTCTAGGGCCCAGATAACCAAAACCAGAAATATTCCAACTACTACACCAATATGCAGTAGAGAAAACAGAAATCAAGAAACTTAATGGTGAAGGAACAATGCTGAAAAAACCACCAAACTCACTTTAAGCCTTCCCCATCTTCTAGCATCCACACGACACGAGAAAGAGGAAGAAAACCAAAAGCAACTACTGCTTTCTGAAAATTACTGCTCACAGTATTGTAGCATCTCGCGGACTGTCTGCCATATCCTCGCATATATAATGCATTAACTGTCATGAAAACCTAGAAAACTTGCTAAAATTGAATCCTAACACAATTAAAAGTCATAGTAGAGTTTCTTAAATCAAAACAAACAAAAATAGCAAAGAAAATAAAGAAATATGAGAAAAACCCAGAACTGTAGTCGTCACTGCACACTTGTAGTAATTTGGTTGTGGGGCCCACATGGCCCACCCTTTGACGAAAGCACTTGTACGATCTGAAGGCCCTCTAATGGGCGACCCCGCTGGTACCTTCCTTTCTCAGGTTGGGCCTGATTTGACCTTCCAAACTTGAGTACAAAAACCTGCTGCCCGTGAGGCCCTTCTTAATTCTGAATTTTCCGCAGATTTGCAAGCAAGCCCCTGTTTTTCATACTTCAGCATAATTCCTAGATGTTTGGGTCCAAGTTTTCAATCAAAACTTGTCAGGACCTTGTGGGCTCCAATTGCTTCGAATAGGCTTCGACTAGCACAAATTCAAACTCTAAAACCAACTCTGCATCACATCATCATAAGACATTCTTCCTTCCTTGTAATATCCTGTATTATGGGCCAGGATTAGTCTGGCCCAGGTAGTACTTTAGTGGTTCTATTGTTATGAAATTAGTAATACTACTTATTAGGGAATTAGAAATTGGAAAGTGTCCCACGTTTTGTTTTGGGACTGGAGTTGTATAACAACTATAGTAGAGGAAATAGGAGATATATTAGGATTAGGACTTGTCTTCTCCTTATATATTGATGTTTAAGCAAACCAACGACCCTATTATAGTGATTTAAGTTGGAAAAATTCTGAGAAAGACTGTGGGCTGCAATCTAGGAGAAGGAGAGGAAGATTGATGTCCTATTCGCATCCGCACATCGCAAAAGCTACAATCACGTATCAAAGGTGAGTGAATCTTCCTAGTTATCTCTGATCAATACAGTAGATGATTGTTAAAGCTTGGTTCATGATGGTTCTGGAATGTTGTTGTGCATAGAGATAGTAATGGAAAAATATAAAATTTGCAGTAAATCATAACTGGAAGCTAGAAACCCATGAAATCACTTTGGATGGATTCATTCCAATAATATAGTGATTGTCAATCTGTTCGTGTCTTCTGATTGTTGAATTACTGGAGGTATTATAAGATTCTGAACTTTGAGATGAAGAGAAGAAGTTTTGGAATTTTTGGATGATCTGGTTGATCAGTCCTCTCTTTACTTATAATGATTTCTAGCCTTAATCAAGGCAATTGCAATCTATGTATGAGGAAAGAATATAAAGAATATAAATTACAATCTTCTATACATGAGGTAGGAGCAATTCCCAAAACATCAGTGTGAATGATATCAAATGATTCTAATGAACGAGAGTTATGAACAGAAAATGGCAAAATATGACTCTTACTTAAACAACAAGTTTCACATTTTGATTGAGATAAAGAAGACATCATTTTATTATCAATTGAAGAGTCCAAACAACCAAGTTTAAACAAAGAAATTAAATTGGCATTGTTCACATGGCCAAGACGTTTATGCCAAACCGTCCATAAGGTTTTAAAATTATTAGAAGAAGAAGCAAAGAAGGAATGATGTCCAATGTCCAGCAAAACCAGGCGCCCATGTTTACTCCCCGTCGCGATCACCTTTCCAGTTTGTCGCCCCTGTATGACACAACCAGAAGAAGAAAAGTGAACAAGATAGCCCTCATCAATAAGTTGTCCTACAGAAAGTAGATTGGCCAATAATTTTGGAACAAAGTAGACATTGGAAAGGGTGATGGACTGGCCAGTGACACTAGATAAAGTAATGGCACCAACTCCAGAAATGAGTAGTTGATCACCATTAGCAGTGGTAATTTTTTCTTTTCCAAGGTAAGGGTGGGAATCTGTAAAGCTATGTTCTACAGATGTCATGATTTGAGGCTCCTGAATCTAAAAACCAGGTGGAAGAGGTGATAGAAGAAGAAAGAGATGCAGAAGAATGAAAGGCAGGAGATGCTATATGAGAATGAGATTGATACCGACCACCAGAGAAGCCCATAGACGCATATGCAGAAGTGACTGTGCTCTAGATCAGCTCTTGAATCTGAGCAGGAGTCATGGATATAGCTCCCGAGGAAGTGCTGCCTGTATCTGATAAGGGCGTTTGAGCCTGAAAAGCGGATGGAACATTCTGTCTTGGCATATGGGAGGGCGGCTTCTTAGGCTGTGTCTCATTCCGTCGCTGCAGGCTTCGACAGTCATCAATCACATGACCGGTCCGTTTGCAATATCTGCAAACCAATTTCTTACGACAATTTTTGGCAATATGTCTGAATCCTTTGCATTCATAACATTGAGTCTGCTTTGGAGTTGCCAGGAGAGCCGAGTCAGCAGGAAGAGGCGCAAGGAAGGCTTTGGGTGCTTCAGGTGCTTCCAGAATAGTGCGCTGTGAGGTGAGACAAAGTTCTTCGCGAAGGACTTCTTGGAGGCAAGTATCAAGATTAACAGTATTCTCCCTATTCATAAGTGCAGACCGAACAGATTCAAAATCAGGTCGGAGATTCATAAGAAACTGGCTTATATGAGTTTCTTCTTGTAACTGGAGAGCCTCAAATAGAAATCCAGAAGAGACCGTTTGGATTAGCATGGAATCCCTTTCAGTCGACAAGGTGAGGAAACCATTAAAGTATGAGTAATGCTACTTGGACAAACTTTTTGGCCAGAATTTTGGCCAACCCATATGGTTTCCATTGAATATCATAGTGATATTCAATGGAAACCATATGGGTTGGCCAAAATTCTGGCCAAAAAGTTTGTCCAAGTAGACTTTTTGTTAAAGTATTCCTGCACAGTTTTATCCCCTTGACTGTATCTGGCAATTTCACTATCCAGATGAAATTTCCGGGCTTTATTTGTTTGATGGTAAACTTTCTTCAGATGAGCCCACATATCAGCTGTTGTGGTGTAGGCTTGAAGGGCCACGGCAAGAGAGGGAACAATAGAGTTAAGGATCCAAGTGATGACTTTCGCATTTTCTTTGGACCAGGTGGCTAGGCCTTTTGAGTCAGAAGTACTTGTGATCTGAGGTTTGGTTATCGATCCATCAAGATAACCAAAAAGGCCTTGTCCTTCAACAAAGTTCCTCAAGTGGAAGGACCAGGACATATAATTCTGCCCGTTGAACTTAATTGGGATGACGTCGTACTTGTCCATTTGCAAGAATGTAGTAGATAAGAGACAACAAAGCAAAACAGCAGAAAGAGGAAGAGAGCACCACCCAAACCAACCAAAAAGGTGTTCTGATTTGCTATAAAAAGGCTAATATAGCAGAATTTATGATGCCAGAGCAGTAAACAACACTGAATCAGTATTTTTTTTTTTTTTCAGTCATAAGCAGCATCAACAGCAATAGTAGAAGAGATCAGGGAAGTAGCAGAGGCTTCCAAGCAGAAACAAACCACACACAGTGCAAAAATTGCACTAAAACAGCCCAGACGAACTGGAAAAATGAGGTGGGATCCTTGCGTGGGGCTCACAAAGGGATCTGATTGGTGATCAGATCAATAGCTAGAGACCATTATCTAATTTCCTTTCCAGCAGTTCAAGTTTCATCCAGATCCGATCAGAATTAAGAATGTTGTGCGGTTGTGATGAAAACTATTTAAGGAAAGTGAATAATTACAAGATGGATCAAATCTCCTACCTCTGATCTCTGAAAAATGCTGAGAAAATCTCCAAAATACCCAGGAGAGATGGACGACCAATGCTGGAAGGAAACCTTGTGGATTTTGAGACGATCATAGGTGGGCCACAATGACCGCAGTGAGGAAACAGTAGGTTATCACCTACGTTTTTCCTTCCAGAGAACACAGATCCTTGATTTGAGTTGCTCTGACGATGTAGATGAGATCTCCAAAGTATTATGGCTCTGATACCATGTAAGATTCTGAACTTTGAGATGAAGAGAAGAAGTTTTGGAATTTTTGGATGATCTGATTGATCAGTCCTCTCTTTACTTATAATGATTTCTAGCCTTAATCAAGGCAATTACAATCTATGTATGAGGAAAGAATATAAAGAATATAAATTACAATCTTCTATACATGGAATGAGAATATAAACAGATTAGTGATGAGTCAACTAATCCCACGTGATATATGCGTATGGGCCTTGGGTCAGATGGTGCTAACAGTTTTACAGGGCCCATTATCTTCTACAGGTATATGCAAAAATCCTGAAACAGAGCATGGATGAAGATTTACGTTTGGGAATAGTGGGACCACCTAGCCCACTTGATCAAGGATCTAGTCCATGGATCCTGAAGGGGACCCATGGGCGACCCTAGCAGTGGTGGACCTATGATAGATGTGCCTCCTGTGGGCCACCATCCACAGGAATATAGCAGCAGAGGCGTGATTCTGCTTGAAACAGGGCAAGGGGTCGTCACCTGTTGTGGGACCCGTCTGGCCATTGGACAGGAGATCAGACCCAGACATCTGTTGTGGGACCCATGGGCGACCAAGGTGTAGTGGGACATCTGGGGTTTTGATCAGTGGGACCTACAGATCAATGGATCCAAACACACTCAGGCGTGACTGTGTACAGAACAGCAGCAATTTCCGTTTGTGATTTGTGGACCCCAGGACATGATCTGATGGGGGATCAGATCCATTAGGGGTGATAGTCTAGTAGTGGTCGACCATCACCTAGTTGGCTGATCATGGATTTTGTAAGTGGGACCCACTGGATGTTACATGGGTGAGCTTTCAGGCGTGGACAACCCAATACTAGGCTCTGTTCATGGGTCTGAGATGGATATAGTTGGGTTTGGCCCAGGATTGGTGAGTGATGATCACATAAAGTTTATATATAGATAATTTAAATATTAGATGATTAATTTAATGGTGATTATAGTAACTCTGATTAATTTAGTTATGAATAATTATATGCATTATGTTACTTACTGCATATTGTGTTTTGTTTATGGTGTGGACCAACCATGGTTTAAAATCTCGGTCTCGGTCGCGGTATCGGCCGGGCCGAAAAACCGATATGATATCGGTATCGGTCGCGGATATCGGTCCGTCGCGGTCATCGTGGTGTGAATTTTTTTTTTAATCCAAAAAAAATCGCAAAAATATCCAAAAAAATCCAGAATATTAGAAAATGCTGGAAAACTATATTTGTTTCCATTAGTAACAACAATAAATCAAAATCTCGGTCACCTTAAGTTATGAGTCCTGTCTGTGTTACAGACTCGCAGTTCACTGTCTTTTTTCCAGTATTTCATATAATGCAAACATTATTTATGACTATGAGTAGATGTAGATATATCATCTACATACTATTAATAAGCCTTTGGTATTACAAATATCCTAACAAGTAACAACAATTATTTTTTGCAAAACAAAAATTAATAATATCATTTTCAAAATCCTAAATATATAGATCTAACATAAAAGTATGTAGATCTATCATTTACACACCATACAATGATCATGAATCATTAAAACAACATATTTATGATGAAATCCCCAAAAAATGATATATTATAATTCAAATATTAAAAAATCCGAAAATAAAAAAATTTGAAAAAAATTTTGAAAATCATGTGTATGATACTATGAGTAGATCTAGCATGAAAGTATATAGATCTAACCTATAAATGAAGAAAACAATACAATTACACAAGTGAGTAAATGACAAACCTCTATGCTTCATCTATAAAAAAATAAAAATAAAAAAACCGAGATAATGGTCATCTCGGCCGAGATATTAAAAAAACCGAGATAATGGTCATCTCGGCCGAGATGGGCCGAGATAATGGTCATCTCGGCCGAGATGGACCGAGATGATTGTGAAACTGGGCCGAGACCGATATCTCAGTGAGATATCGGCCCGGTCTCGGCCGATTTTTTAAACCATGGGACCAACCCTATTCTGATAATACCAATTATGAATTTGAGTGGAGCAATAAACAATGAACTTAGTAAGGGTGGGGCCCACACTATTGATGTGTACATGAGAAAAATTGATAATAATATTGAGTTATGGTTGTTATGAGATGGTGAGGTCCCAGACGTGGGATGTTGGACTTAGTGTCCGAGCCGTATAGCGGCTGGTCCATAGGGGACGTGTCCGATGAGACAGGGTCATAGTGACCGGTATACATGTATACAATGGGCCTTTGAGGCGTGGTAAGGTGCATGGGCACGGATATATATATATATGGATGTATTTTTATGGCATTCAATATATTGATTCAAATATGTTAAATCATGTAATATTATGTTTATGTTGCTTATGTAATTAGGAATATTCATTCATCAGTAATACTGATGTTGTGTTGCCCCCTTCAGGTAATCTTACTGCGGGTGGGATAAATCAGGATGGCGCTCAGCACGTAGATTTTGGCATGCGTGGCTGAAGAGAGAGAACGAGAAATATTCATATGAATGACAGAAGAATTAGCTTTTGTTTAGCAATTGATTTAATGTTTAGCACATTATTAATTTGAGTTGGAACATAGAGATTTGGATTATTTAGAGGTTTTTGATATTGTTTGACTTTATTTAAATTAATTGGAATTATAGTTGATTTATATGCCAAATCTCTTATGCGAATAATTTGATAAATGAAGGGTAAACATTGCCAAGTTATCACGATCCGAATATCCGACAGGGCCCCGGAATTTGGGTCGTGACATTCCTCCCATACCGTTGGAGTCTCCTAAGCACTACTAACATTCTCCTCCACCCAAGGCGCAGGAAAAGGAACTTCTCTAATGGTATATGGAGAAAATGAAATAATCCGACCCGAACTTCCCTTTGAAGAGGGTCTCCTTTGCAACCAGGTAAAGGAAGTAAACTTGCAAGAAGTTTTATGCCATGAAGATAGTCCCATTCATGGAAGCAATAGCTTTCTGTGCTGCAAATGGCCCCTAAATCTCATAAAACCAAAGCATTTCCCTTCCCTCTTGTACTCGACAATGGGATGTAAGCATCAACAGCTTTCCCAAAACAAGAAAACACAAATCTCAAACACACAACTGGAGTGCTTTCCAGCATATTGTCCACAAAAAGAGTGAACAGGTCCTCCCATTTCACTGCCTTCCTGATTGATGTCTACTTCTTGACCCAAATCGACTGTGTCCCTCTCGCCCACTTTCTCCATTCTCCCTACATGTATGTATGTGTTATGAACAAGTTAGTTAGAGTAGGTTAGGCAAGGCTATTCTTGTAATTTCTAATTGCTGAGTCGGCAAGCTGAGTCTGTAAGGGCAGTTATAAATATAGGAGGGAATATACTACCCATTTCATGGTAATTGTTTTGAATCAGTTTGTTTGGGTTGGAATAAGAGCGCCAATAAATTATTTTCCGTCTGCATTTCTTCTTCTTCCATTTCTAGTCATTACATTGGTATCAGAGCAGACCTTTCTCGGCCTGTGAAGCGATCAATTAGCAATGGCGGATGGGACTAGGAGTCAAGATCTCAAGAAACTCGAAGAATCCTTTCGAATTTTGAAAGAACAACAAGCCACTTCAGCAAAAGAAACGGCGGAAATCAAGAACACTCTGGTAGAAATCAAGGAATTCATGGCAGCAGGGACTTTCAAGTATGATCAAGTGGCGGCTCATGTGTATGGAAAGCAACACAAATCTGTATCTGGGGGTTCCGAAAATCAAGGGGGGGTTCCCAAACAATTCAGAGCAGAGTCTTCCCAATCTCAACCTTTCCCTAGGTTTGGAACTAGGTATGCCAAGATTGACTTCCCTAAATTTTTTGGTGACAATCCATCGGGTTGGGTTTACAAATGCGAAAGATTTTTTGAGTATAACTGTGTTGAAGATAATAATAAGGTGAAATTGGCAATCTTACATTTTGAAGATAGGGCTTTGCAATGGTATCAGTGGTTTGAGAAAACACATGCTTTGGTTAATTGGGATCTGTTTAAAAATGGGTTGATTTCTCGTTTTGGTTCTGATGCATATGAGGATGCTGTGGGTGAATTGACCAAATTGAAACAAACAACAACTGTCAGGGATTATCAAGAACAATTCGAGATTCTTGCTAACAAAACCCAAGGCCTACCTTAACATTTTTTCACTAGTTGTTTCATTAGTGGGTTAAAGAAGGAGATACGAGCCAATGTATTGATGTTTAAACCTACAACTACCATGCAGGCCATTGGTTTGGCCAAATTACAGGAGCTTAGTATCGAGGCAATTGCCCAAAAGACTACGCCGCCACCAAGAAATGGAGAAAATTTTTCGTATGGGCAGTCCAGACTTGATTCTTTTCCTGCCATTCGAAGAGAGTTACCAAAAGAGTTGGAGGAAAAGAAGGCAAAAGGTTTGTGTTTCAAGTGCAACGAGAAATTCACAAAGGGAAACCAATGTAAGAAAAAAACAGTTGTACGTTTTGGATGGGGACCAAGAGGACCCAGATTAAGAACCTATACAGGAGGAGGAAAGTGAGGAAGTCCTGGAACAAGGTGTTTTCCAGATTTCTATTAACGCAATAACTGGTTCAGTCTCTTACAGAACCATGAGGGTACATGGATTGGTCAAGAAACAAAAAGTGGTAATCTTGATTGATACTAGTAGTACCCATAATTTCTTGAACCAAGAAGTGGTTAAGAGAGCAGGTGTGGAGACTGTTGACACTAATCCTTTGACAGTGTTTGTTGCTGATGGAACAAAGATGACCAGCAGTGCAGCTTGTAAAGGTTTCAAATGGGAGATGCAAGGGGTGGTCTACCAAACAGACATGAGGGTTCTGGAACTCAAAGGGTGTGACATGGTGCTTGGGATTCAATGGTTGGCTACACTGGGTCCTATGAAATGGGATTTCAAAAATCTTAGTGTGGATTTCACCCTAAACAATAAGAGGCATGTTCTAAGGGGTGGGAAGCAAGGGGAATCCAAGTTGGAGGATGCTGAACACATGAAGAAATTACTACAGAAAAAACCTCAAGGGTTTGTGGCTCACATTTATGTTATACAAGAGGCCTCTCCAGCAGTGTCTACTATACCTGAAGTGGAGCAGTTGCTGTCCCAATTTGCAGCAGTATTCCAAGAACCCAAAAGCTTGCCTCCAACAAGAAGCCAAGACCATCACATTCCCCTGAAACCAAGTGCAGAACCTCCAAACATACGACCTTACAGGTATCCTTACTTCCAAAAAACTGAGATAGAAAAACAGGATAAGGAGATGCTTCATTCAGGGGTCATTCAACCAAGTGTCAGTCCTTACTCAGCACCCGTTTTGTTAGTTAAAAAGAACGAAGGAACTTGGCGTATGTGTGTTGATTACAGGGCTTTAAACAACATTACTATAAAGGATAAATTCCTAATACCAGCAATTGATGAGTTACTAGATGAGCTCTGTGGTGCTTCTTTCTTTTCTAAGCCTGATTTGAGGGCTGGATATCACCAAGTTAGAATACATGCCTCTGATGTACCAAAAACAGCTTTTAGGACTCATGAAAGACACTATGAGTTCCTAGTCATGCCCTTTGGGCTGACAAATGCACCCTCAACTTTTCAAAGTCTCATGAATGAGGTCTTTAAGGAACATTTGAGGAAGTTTATCTCAGTTTCCTTTGATGATATATTGATTTTTAGCAAAACCTTGAATGAGCACTTGCACCATTTGGAGTTGACCTTGCAACTTTTACAAAAGCACAGCCTATTTGCTAAAAGGTCTAAGTGTGTCTTTGCCAAACAAGAGGTTGAGTACCTTGGCCTTTTGGTCTCAAACAAGGGTATATCTGCAGATGCTAGCAAACTTGAGGCCATGGCTAACTAACTGGCCAATCCCTAAAACTCTCAAACAGTTAAGAGGATTCCTTGGTTTAACTGGATATTACAGAAGATTTGTGAGGAATTATGGGCAGATCTCAGCTCCATTAAACCATTTGTTGAAGGAATCTTTTAATTGGACTGATGAATCAACAACAGCTTTCCATGCCCTCAAGAAGGCTATGATGACCTTACCAGTCCTGGCTCTTCCTAATTACACCAAAGTATTCATTGTTGAAACAGATGCTTCAGATAAAGGGGTCTGAGCAGTGCTAATGCAAGAAGGGCATCCAATTGCATTTTAAAGTAAAGGGTTATCAGGGAATTATTTGAGTTTATCCACCTATGAAAAGGAGCTAATGGTTGTGGTATTAGCAGTCTTAAAATGGAGGCATTACTTGCTTGGGAGGCAATTCATTATCAAGACTGACCACCAAAGTTTGAAATACCTGCTAGAGCAAAGAGTTGCAACCAGAGGCGGATGGGGTATAGAACCACTGGGGGCCTGGGCCCCCAGTGGATTTCTAAGTTTCAATTCAAATTTTGGTGGGGCCCATTAATTTTTTCCATAAGGCCCCCAGTGAATTTTGGGAAAAAAAAATTATGTATACTAAGTTAGGCCCAAATTAATTAGGCCCCCCGTGACATTGAACCAGGCCCCCAGTGACATTGAACTAGGCCCCCCAATGAAAACTCGTAGAGAACAATTGTGATAAATAAATATGTCTTGTTTTATTGCTTGAAATTATTATATTATGTGTTCCATATAAAAGGTTTGGGGTAAATCTGCACACTATTTGTCTTTGCTGGGCATGATTTGCGATGCAGTGGAAATCTACAAACTATCTGTCTTTGAATGCACCTTTCTATGTATTAGTTACTGATAGTGTATGTAAAAGGTCCACTATTTTTTTTGTGTATTGTTTTTACTCAAGTATGAAGAAAAAAAGAAGAAAAAATCATTTGCAATCATATAAATAACCCAAAAAAAAAATTCCGGGGCCGTTGCCCCCGGACCCCCTACTACTTAATTGTGCCCCCAGTGATTTTGAATCCTAGATCCGCCACTGGTTGCAACCCCCTTCCAGTAGAAATGGATTGCCAAATTGCTTGGCTATGATTATGAAATCACCTACAAGCATGGAACAGAAAATAAAGCAGCTGATGCATTATCAAGGAGGGAAGATTTGTTTTTGGAGCATGCCACTGTAAATGCCTTGCTTGTAGTAGATTCTACTTGGTTTCCCACAATAAAACTCAGTTGGCAAACTGACTTGGCATTACAACAGCTTATAACAGAGTTAGAGCAGGACCCTAACTCTCATCATGGTTTTTCTTGGGAAAATGGTACACTAACTTACAAAGGAAGTCTAGTGGTGGGGAACTCATCTAATCTCAGGAAGCAAATCATGGCAGCTTATCACAGCTCATCTATGGGAGGACACTCAGGTGTAGACAAAATCACACGAAGGATCAAAAGGACCTTTTACTGGAAGGGATTGAAGAAGGATGTTCAGCTTTCATCTCAGAATGCTAAGTTTGTCAGAGGTTCAAAGGGGAAAATGTTCACCCACCTGGGTTACTCCAACCCTTGCCAATTCCTGAGAAGGTATGGAGTGATATCTCTATGGATTTCATTGAAGGTCTTCCCAAATCACATGGAAAGACCACTATCTTTGTGGTGGTGGATAGGTTAACCAAATATGCCCATTTTATGTCACTATCTCGCCCTTATACTGCTAAGGATGTGGCACAATTATTCCTAGACAATGTTTACAAACTTCATGGGCTTCCAAGCACCATAGTTTCAGATAGAGATGTTGTTTTTACAAGTTTGTTTTGGCAAGAACTGCTCCAAGTTTTGGGGATTGAGCAATGCCTTAGCATAGCATACCACCCACAATCAGATGGGCAGACTAAAATAGTGAATAAGTGTTAGGAGAATTACTTAAGGTGCATGTGTGGTGATTGCCCTAGACAGTGGTCAACTTGGCTATCCTTGGCTGAGTGGTGGTATAACTCTTCTTATCACTCCTCAATCAAAACAACTCCCTTTTATGCAATCTATGGACAGCCACCACCAGATCACAACTGCATGAACATTGGAGGGTCACAAGTAGCAGCAGTGGAAAATTGGGCAAAGGAAAGAACTTCCATTCTGAAAATGCTCAAGGAAAATTTGCAACAAGCACAAAACAGGATGAAACATTATGCAGACAAACTAAGGAGTGAAAGAGAATTTGCAGTTGGTAACTGGGTGTATTTGAGATTGCAGCCCTACAAACAATCTTCCTTGGCTTTGCAGAGAAATATGAAGCTATCTCCACGTTTCTATGGACCTTTTCAAGTCATTGAAAGGGTGGGCAAGGTAGCCTACAAGCTGGATTTACCTAGCTCAGTCAAATTACATCCTGTTTTTCATGTTTCATTGTTGAAGAAAAAGTTGGGACAGCAAGTCACTCCTATTCCAACTCTACCTCCAGTCAGTGATGAAGGAATACTGCAAATGAAGCCTGTGGCTGTATTATAAAGGAGGATGGTCAAACAAAACAACAAGGCAGTAGTGCAATGGTTGGTTCAATGGTCAAGAACATTTCCTGAAGATGCTACAGGGATGGACTATGAAGAATTCCACTCCAAATTTCCAGATTTCCAGCCTTGAGACAAGGCTTTTTTGAAGGAGGGAATGTTATGAACAAGTTAGTTAGAGTAGGTTAGGCAAGGCTATTCTTGTAATTTCTAATTGCTGAGTCGGTAAGCTGAGTCTGTAAGGGCAGTTACAAATATAGGAGGGAATACACTACCCATTTCATGGTAATTGTTTTGAATCAGTTCGTTTGGGTTGGAATAAGAACGCCGATAAACTCTTTTCCTTCTGCATTTCTTTTTCTCCCATTTCTAGTCATTACAGTATGTGTGTAGAAATTATACTTTTACACAGCTTCTGCTTTTGGTGATCAATAAATATTAGTTAGAAAGGATACTCCGCATATTGTTTTGCTTTTAAGACGATGTGTCGTAGAATATTAGAAATTTATTTCTGGAGTGGCGTCAGTTTATCTTTTTCTTGCACTTCTTTGATCATCGTCACCACTCACCAATAAGTCTTATGTGTCCAAGTCACACAAATGCACACACACAGAGGTAGGGAGGTTGGGGTGGCGGGGGCAGCCGGTGGGGGAAGGGATATCAAGAGATCTTTCACGTTCCATACATAGGAATCTTAAATAGCTCATTTAAGAGCTTGATAATAGAACTCTTAAATCCCAACCTCAACTGATTCGATAAGGCTCAGATGATGATATATGTTCTATTTCATTAACTGCTATACCAAGTTTCATTTGCATGGATCAACCAAGATCCCATCTAGTCTTCAACTTGACTCAACTCAGCGACCATAGGAGTCAGGCTCAATCAAGCTTTTAGAAACTTCTATTCACTGTGGGATTTACCATGAGCCTACTCGCTCAGGGACCAACATTATACAAATCTAGGATAAAAATCATAGGCTACTAATACTAATCTCCAGACTCAATCAATCCATGCATAAAAAAAGGCCAAGAATCACCTATTCAAAAGAAAAGGCATAAGATCACCCGAAAATAGAGCACAACAAAATGCCACTAAGAGATAATAGTCTAGAATGCATAACCAACTTCCTAAACAAGTCATCAATAGTCTCCTAATCCAGCCTATTACAAAGCTTGTCTGCCTAGTATCAAAAATCAACCCTAAATCACATCCTAACCATCTACCTACTAATCTGGCAAATAATGTTCTGAATTTAACCCTGTAAATATAAACTAGCAGAATAACCCGTGCTAAGCGCGGGCATCTTCTCCAACAACTGAAAAATATATTCTATAATCCATTAAAGAAATTTAGATCACGTAAAATCATTTTCAAACACTTACTGACATCAATTTGGTTAAATTTTAAAAAGAGAAAAAAAGATTATGAGAGTACCTATTTTCTCAATCCAAGAGTCCATAGAGTCGAAATGGGCCAAGAGAAGTAGAGTAGAAAGAAAAGAGGAAAATAAGATTTGGAATAGAAATGAGTTACTACAAAGAAGGAAAAGTAGGAAGAAGATTTAAGTGGTTACACTAACATGTTGGAAGTGTGAGGAAAAAGTGAGCGAGTTGTAGAACATGGGTAAAACTTTCAGTCAAAATCAGAAGTTACGGTCAAAATTGACTTCAAAACCCTCGACTTTAATATAGTATAATAAAACTTTTATCCACGTGAAAGAAAGAAATAAATGTAATCTAGAAGAGCAGAACCAGAAAGATGCAATGCCCATGATGGGACATCAATAGGGCCCAGAGGAAAGCATTTTATGCCACAAAAATCCATATAAGTTTTGCTAGGTTGTTCATTCATAACCAGAAAGACAAGAAATTTTGCCCAAACATAACTTGCAAACAAACAATAGAAATTTCGATGAACACAATTTATCGATATATATAATATAAAAAATATCATACCTTTGTAGCAGATAGCTTATCCATACTCAAGGAATGGAGGATAAACTGTGCAGTCGATCCATTCACAACAATTGTCAAAAATACAATCCCACTAGTGAAGAAAACAAACTGTAGAAGGAAAATTTTCCAATCAGTTTGTCGAAACATATATTTACTTAAATGTTCATATTCATTTATTAGATACAACATTTTTTTTTTGGCTTAGAGATACCACATATTTTTATAAATTTTATATCGAAAGAAAAGGTTATGCAATTCTATGATCACTAGGAACAAACCAGAGCACCCATTTCTTGATTGAGAAGAAACGAATACGACTTGTCACTGGCATGCTGCAAAGAGTCAATAAACACAAATAAGTAATATACAAATCACAATGACAGGCCAATATAAATGCATTAAGGTTATATAACAACAGAGAATAGTTTTATTTCACTTGCAATAAATGTGAAGATACCTGTTTTTTATATTCTGGTAGAGCACCATACTAAGTAGTACAATGAGTTGTATGGTCCTGCAGACCACCATATCATTCATTTGTCTTATTTAATTGGTCAAAGCCCATAACCCATTAAGATAAGGGCTTCGCTAATCTCAAGCAATCAGTGTTCTACAAATTCAGTCGTTGAGAGCCATTAAGACCCACAAACATCTCCAATAACCTTCTCTCTTTAATTTTTTTGGTTTGTTGCATTGTATCAAAGCAACTTGGGAGAACACTCAAACCAATGGAGAAGAAGAGAAAATGCACAAATTGCAACTTTTATAAATAAAGATATAAAAGAACATTTAAAACTCAGGCTGCCGAACCTTCTACATGCAAATATATATTGTTTTAGAACCATGAAACCCAAATAATTTTAGCTTAGGTCTTCACCATTCATCAAGAGATCAAAGTAATGTAAAATCCTAATAATAGGGGTTCTATTACAAGTATAAGAAAGAGAGAATCCACAAAAGAATTCAGAACTCCAATTGCTTGTGTGCAAGCTCATCCAGAAGCTTCCTGGCATGAAATCTTTGTGGGTCCCATATGTTGTGAATACTAATTCAAATCCTAGCAACCTCTTTCTAAAAGAATCTCTTTACAATTCAAAAGAGCCAAAATATAGAAAGAGCTAAAAGAGCACATCCAATTAGGGATGGCAATGGGCTGGGTAGGGTTCCGGTTTAAGCTGGCCCGAATGGAATGGGGCAGGTTTATGGTTTGTGATGCCGACCGGCCCACCCCGTGACTGGTACAAGAGGATCTGAACTCCGAGGTAATAGAACATGTGGTAGAGGTGATGTGACCCATTCGTCCCACCCACCAAATAAAAGAGTAGTTTGGACTCTGCCCATATGCAAATGATAGGTTAATTGGATCCTAAGAGGCAAGAGCTATCCATTTCATCATCATTATCAAAGCCTTGTCCTAACTCTACTGGGGTCGCCCACACGAATTCTATTTCTCCATTCCAATCTATGCTCGGCCAAATCCTCAGATTTGATGCACTTCTTCAAATCTCACCTGACTACTCCCACCCGCATCCTCTTCGGCCTACCCTTTTCCTTGGTGTACCATCAACTTCCATAAAAAGACTTTTCTCTGACTGGAGTTGTTGCTGGCCTGCATTGGATATGGCCAAACCATATCAAGAGAGTCTCTATTAATGTATCACCTTTTAATGATGCTGCTCCCTAATGCACTCATTTCTAATTCTATCATTTTTAGTCTTACCACACAACGATCACAACATTCTCGACTCTGTTACACTCATTTTTTGGATGTGTTGCTTCTTGATTGGCCAACATTCTGCTCCATAAGTCATAGTTGGTTAATGGTTGTCTTGTAAAAATTTTCCTTCAATCATGTTGGTATATGCCTATCACAAAGCACTCCAGAAGCAACTCTCCACTTCGACCATTCTACTCTTATCCTATGTCTCACAACTTCTTCAATCTCTCCACCCTTACTAATTATCAAGAGAAGGTATCAAGAATCTATTTATTGTATCTCTTGAGCTTCAATTCTCAAAGTAGTTTTAGCTATTTGTACATCCCCAATGAAGTTGCATTACATATATTCCATCTTTCTATGATTTGTTTTAAAGCCATGGATTATAAAGCCACCCATCATCTCTTAAGTTTCGCATTCACACCATTTCTCGATTCATCCATCAATATTATATCATTTGCACCCATCCACTAATACTATATCATCTGCACGGCATACACCAAGGTACCTCCTTGAATATAAGCAGTTAACTTGTCTATAATGAGTGTAAAAAAAGGGCATAAAGCTGGACGCTGATGCAAACCTATGGTCACAAGAAACTCATCCATCTCTCAACAGGTAGTTCTCACACTCATCACTGCTCCCTCAAACATGTTTTTAATAATTTTCAATGTAACCTCTTGGTACGCCTTTTATCTAAAACCCACAAAAATTAAAACTCTAGGTACCCTGTCATAGGCATTTTCTAGATCAACGAAACTACATGAAGATTTTTTTTCTATTCTTTGTATTTGTTCCTGAATTGCCTAAGTGAGATGATAGCTTCCATAGTTAACCTCCTTGGCATGAAACCAAATTGATTTTCAGATAGCATGTCCTTTTCTCTAAGTATTTGCTCCATTACTCTCTCCCACAGTTACATATTGTAACTCATGAGCATGGTTCAAAATAGCGGGCGCTACGCTATCAACCGTAGCGGTCGAGGCCGCTACGCTATTTTGAAAATAGCGGCGCTACGGTCTAAAACCTAATGGAGCCAAGTAATTTTAATTTTAAATACCGTTTTTCCTATTTCTTCTCCTCATTAGTCTTTCCTAAAGTTATCTCTACCTTTATATGGTTTCAAATCACTAAAGAAATACAATATTGTTTGCTATACAAGATTTAAAAAATTTTGATCATTTAAAAAATTCACACCGCTACACCGTTATGTATCACCGCAACCGCTACGTATCGCCCGCTACGTAGCGTTTTGGCCACTGACCGCTACGCTTGCCGCAACCGCTATTTTTATCCTTGCTCATGAGTATAATTCCACGTTAATTAGTTCGACTTTGTATATCTCCTTATGGAAAAGCCTAATTAGCAATACCGATCCAATTTCTCTTAAGCATTTCAAAGCCTCTATGGGAATGCCATCTGGCCCATTGCTTTTCCAATCTTCATTCTGGTAAATGCATTCTTCACTTTTGCTACCCGAATTCTACGATAAAAGGTCTACCCTACTAACGAAGCATCATCTCTCGTTCCTAGAGTCATATAGAATCTTCATTGAAATTTTAGTTAAAATATTCTCTCCAGTTTTTTTATAATATCATTGTCCTTCACTAAAAAAATTTGGTTGTCGTTCTTTATACATCTAACATGATTTAAGTTCCCTACTTTTTCTTTCCCTCATTTTGCAAGCTTGAAAAATCCCACCTTCTCTTGTTCCCAACCTGTGATATAGGTTATTATATATGCTTTGGACTTTGCATCCCTTACTACTTTCTTAACCTCTACCTTTACTCTCCTGTAAATTTCATAATTTTTTGTATTCCTAATCTCCTAGAAAGCTTTGTAGCAACATCTTTTCTCTTGCACGGCTTCTTGAACCTCTACAATCCACCACCACGTGTCTTTTTCAGATAGTCTTTTCCCTTTTTAACTATCCAAGCACCTTCTTTGAAAGCCTTCTTATACAATCAGCCATTTACTTCCACATCACTGTAGTTTTTGCCTCCAAATTCCATTCTTCCTCAATGACTTTATGCTTAAATATTGTTGCCCTCTACCATTTCAAATCCTCACACCTTGTTTTAGGGAACCTTTTATTTACTATCCCTCTCTTTCCACTACTAATGGAAACATCTAAAACTACTATCATTTGTCGTGTCGTCAAACTCTCTCCAAGAATAACCTTACAGTCTTTACAAGAAAGTCAGACCTCTTTTCTTAGTAGGAAAAAGTCTATATGGCTCCCTATTAGTTCCAATCTTATAGGTAATCAAATGCTCCTTTCTCTTTTTAAAGTAGGTGTTTTTTACTATTAGGTTACATGCCACTGCAAATTCCAAGATAGTGTCTCCTAACTCATTCCTTTCACTAAATCCGTGTCCTCCATGCATTCGCTCTTACCCTCTACTATCCTTAAAAGAAAATTTTCTATTTTTTGACTGACCATTTAATGATCTTTAATCAAATAAGCTCTATTTTTTGACTGACCATTTAATGATCTTTGATCAAATAGCAAGCAACACTAATGGACTTGATTTTTTTGCAAATGGCTACGCCCGAAAGTCTGGTATCTAGTAAGCCAATGACTAATAATTTTGTTTATCGGTAACATTAACATTTTATTAAAAAAGAGAAAAGTTCAACACAGATAAGGCTAAATTGAACAAGCATAGCTCATTGGTGAACCTGTATAAGAGATACATGCTAGACACCAACCACCACTACACTACACAGGCACTTCGATTACAAGAACGATGTACCCCTTGCTTGGCTAAACAATCCGTCATTCCATTTGCAGATCTACACACATGCTGAAATAATACTTGCATCTCAAATACTAGACAACTAATCTCATTTAATAAAAATAGCATTTTCCATGGACCTCTAAAACATTCCATCCAAGCTATGGCATTAGTTGAGTCACTTTCCACAATAAGTGATTGGTGATAAGAGGAATGATAAATGCGAAGAGCCTCCAATATAGCCAAAACGTCTACTTCATTAGAATCTTTGATCCCAACATGTTTAGAAAACATATACAAAACTTCCCCTTTATGATTTCTTAGAACACCTCCGATGCTAGCCAAGCCCGGTTTTCCTTTTGCAGCTCCATCCACACTGAACTTTAGTGTTCCTGCCGGTGGAAAGCGCCAAGAGACTTTCCTTTTCTTCTTACAGACCTCCATCTTCAAGCAAGCTTCCCAACTTTGCACGATGCTATCAATCTTAAAGTCTAAGAATTCCTTTCTAACACATGCCTATTTGGCAATCCTCGAAATCGCAAATGACAATAGAACCTCCCTCGACGATCCTTTTCTATTAAAAATTCTATCATTTCTCTCCTTCCAAGTTGACCAAAGAAAGGAGAAAGAAATGATCCTCCATAAAAGCCTACCATTCCAAGCCAATGGAGACCCCTTCTAAGATTCAAACAATGTGGCTAGTAAGCCTGGAAAACACCAATCCACACCGCATTCTTTGAGAAAGTACATTCAAATAGATGGAGATATATTTGTTAACGCAAGCCCCTTATATTATAATATAAGTTTGGCCCATCCATGACCCATCTGCAAAGCCCATTATGTTATAAACTTGTACAGCAATACATACTAAAATAGGAGATTTGATTGATTGATACTAGTCAGACTTGTACAGCAATACATACTAAAATAGGAGATTTGATTTATTGTAATTGTAGCCCAAATTGCGCATCTCTGATCTATAAATTACAATGGTGAATCCTCAAGGAGATGATCGAATACAATTCTATTCAGTCTTGTTTTATGAGTGATATTTCTTCTGGCTTATTCGTTACATGGTATCAGAGCGGGTTTCGATCCCGGTGTTCTTGTGTAGCCCACGTGACAGGCCCGTCCATATCTGTTGGGCCTGCACGTGAGGGGGAGTGTTGGGAAGTCCCACATCCCACATCGCCTAAGTAATAGGCTTGACATATCTTAATATACCTGTATGGGCCTTCCACCTGTTAGCTTAAGCTTTTGGGTTGGTATATGGTTTCTTATAATATCGCGCCATGTCTGCTGCCTGTGCTGAAATACTTTGGCTTCGTGGGCTACTCTCAGATCTCGGTTTTCCACAAAGCTCACCTACGCCTCTACATGCTGACAACACTAGTGCTATTCATATTACAGAAAATCCAGTTTTTCATGAACGGACCAAGCACATCGAAGTTGATTGTCATTTCATTCGTGATGAATATCTACGGGATGTCATTTCACTACCATTCATTTCCTCTGGCTTCCAGATTGCGGACATCTTCACGAAGGGTCTTCCTCGCCCACGTCATCAATTCTTGTCCGGCAAATTGATGGTTACTGATTCTCCCGCACCAATTTGAGGGGGGGTGTTAACGCAAGCCCATTATAATATAAGTTTGGCCCATCCATGACCCATCTGCAAAGCCCATTATGTTATAAACTTGTACAGCAATACATACTAAAATAGGAGATTTGATTGATTGATACTAGTCAGACTTGTACAGCAATACATACTAAAATAGGAGATTTGATTTATTGTAATTGTAGCCCAAATTGGGCATCTCTGATCTATAAATTACAATGGTGAATCCTCAAGGAGATGATCGAATACAATTCTATTCAGTCTTGTTTTATGAGTGATATTTCTTCTGGCTTATTCGTTACAATATCACAATGAATGAACAAGCGATCTATTGACTCCATCTTGCTCCCACAAACGCAGCACACGTCTAAAATGGAATCCGACACCCCCCATCCCTCCCTTTTCTTAACATATCAGCTGTCGAGATCTTCCCCGCTACTGCCAACCAACAAAAAGCCTCCACTCTAGGATGAGCTAAACCCTTCCAAACTTATGCACAAGGAGGCCGAACCCCAAAAAAAAGTCTTAACTCCCTGTAAAAGGATATTCGGGAGAACAAACCCAACAAATCAGGCTTCCAGATACATTGGCCAACTTCATCCAATGCATCAAAAAAAAATAGCAAGAAGACTCAACAAAGAATCAAACTGAACCAACTCCGACTGACGCAAAGCCCTCCTAACGCTAACACCCAAGACAGTTAGCGTCCCCATCCCAAAAATAACACTCTTTGACTGAAGACTCTTTGTTAGACACAACTCTAAATACTCCAGGAAACAAAATGTGTAAAGAGCCCACACCCACCCAATCATCAAACCAAAAAAAAATACTTGCCCCATCCCCCACAATAAAACCCAACCCCTTATCAAATATTGCCCCCTAATATTTTAAACATCCCCAAAACTAGAGATGACAGCCAAAAGAACTGACAACCTATATCTAGGGACTTTTTGGGGAACCCATACCATGCATCCTCCCCATACTTAAACACAATAACCCTTCTCCACAAAGTCTCTTTCTTATTCCCATATCTCCACCACCATTTAGCTAATAAAGACCAATTTTTCAACTCCAAGTTCCCCAACCCTAATCCTCCTGCCATGTTGTGCTTGATCACCTCCACCCCACTTCATCAAGTGCATCTTCCCATTCTCACTATTCCCAACCCTGTGTTTCTTGAGTTCTACTTCGACTTCTAGTTCTAGTTGTAGTCCTCGAGAGATACTCTCTTCTGCCTCCTGGATTGGAGTTTGGTGTGAGGCCAATTTCAGGTAATTCTGCTTATCTTCTTCTATTTTCTTTCCTGCTATTTTTTTACTTTCAAAACCCTAAATCTAGTCCATCTCCTCCATCCTTCAGCCACCAAATCCCTACATCCCAGCCATCCATAACAGCCACCAGACATTAGATCCCATCAATCATCATCAAAACCCAATTCCCCTACAGCTGAACCCATTTAACCTATCTACACCCTGGCCGAAACAAGTCCTAGCCCTATTACTATTAGCCCTAGCCAAACCACCTACTAGCCCTAAATCCTCTTCTCCTTCATCTTTCCACATCACCACCCCTATATAATCATAGAAGCTCACATCTGAATTTGGTTTTTGAGCCATATATTGGTGTGGTAGTTAATTTCAGATCTAATTACTGCTTTAAACTTCCAAATTACAAGGATACCTAAAAAAAAACTCCCAAATAACAAAAACACTTGTTTCCCAAGTTAAACCAAACCTTTTGTTTCAAATCCTCACAAAGGGAACAATTAATCTAAGTGAATTGGGCTATCCCTAAGCAAGTGGAAGTTCTATCTTCCATTAAGATCTCTCCCTCGTTTTACTAGAGGGACCATTACTGCAGGATTATAACAATGCCTTGGACCCACCACATAATTCCCTTTTATTTTTCATATAAGAATTGTGTGATTGGTGTGATTTATACTTAAGTTGGATTATTAATTCTTAGATTGATCTCACTTTCCATATTGGATTAGATTTCATAATTGTCATGCATCAATGAGAGAATGTAAAGAGTATTCTGAAATTTCAAGACAATCTATAATGTCCGCATAATAAGAGATGAAAAAGAACAAAAACAAAGAAAAAAAATTGACTTGCCTTAACAGACAGTGATAGTGATAGTGCCACAGCTCCTCGAAGACCTGACCATATGACAATAAGTGCTTCTTTCCAATCCAAACCATAGCCAAAATATTTTAGAAAGGGATACAATATTCCAACAACTATCATTCGAGCTACTTGCACTAAAAAATAGAGGAGAAGGACATAACCCCATGGAGTTCCTGAAAAAAAAAAAAAAAAAGAAATGTATCAGAAACCCAAACAATTACCATCTCCAAAAAAATGACATTTATTTTTCAAACTGACAATCTTAGTACCACATGTTTTTATTGATGAAAAATAACAAGCACTTTGTGAAAGAAAAGAAGAAACATGAAGAGAGAAGAGTAAGAAAGTCAAAAGGGAGGGAATAGTGTCATCCAACACCTATCTTAGGTTGAACGATCACATGCTCTTATTAAATTAAACTCTTTGATATTACAAAGACGTCCCTGCAATTTTATGTAATTACACAAAACCATTAAAACAGAATAATGATATCTTACTACACTCCCCCTCAAGCTGGAAAGTAGATATCTACAATCCCAAGCTTGGAAAAAAACACTAGTCAGCTGGTTCCTTAATGATTTTGCTAGGAAGTTGGCTAGTTTATCAGCAATGTGGGAAGGCAACAAGCCAATCCTAGGGTTTGGGAATGCTCATTGGCTTCACCGTCCAACTCTGTGTAGTCCTAAGGTCTCTGGTGCCTTCGGGTTACATTAACCGTGGCGTTACAACAATTTATGGACATCAAATTGCCTTAGGGAAACACCTTCGGCTTAGTGTACGCGAATACCAAGCTACGGGCTTCCTTGTATGTGTATGTCAACACAGACATCACCTACATAGGTCTAGGGGTCCATTGGGCCTTTATTAGGATCCAAGGGTTCCATTGGTAAAGCCCTTAGATTCTGCCCAATCTACATCAGTGAAGATCTCAATAGATAAATTTCCATGCTATGGGTACATTATGCCTTTGCCAGGGACCTTTTAAGGTACCTCAATATTCAATAAAATGCTCTAAGATGCTTTATGTGAGGTGCATGGATGAATTGGCTCATGAAACTGACAGCAAATCCGATATCAGGTTGTGTAATGGTCAAAAATATTAGCCTCCCAAACAGTCTCTGATACATTCCCGAATCATCCAGGAGCTCTCCACCATTAAAACATAGCCATTGATTTTGCTCAATAGGTGTCTCAACGCTCAACTGGGTTAGCATCCATCATCCCAGTTTCATCTAGCAAATCCAGAGTATATTGTGTTTGACATAACAATACCATTCTTAGATCTTGCTACTTCTATGCCAATAAGATATTTTAGTTCCCCAAGGTCCTCACTTCCAAACTTTTTGATCAAATACGGCTTGAGTCCTCATATTCCTTATCACTGTTACATATCAATACAATATCAACATAGAAAATAAGGATACAAACAGTCTCACCTCTCCATGTGACAAACACGAATGATCCGACTGGCATCTCTAGTAGCCAACGCTCACCATAGCTTGGTTAAAACTATCAAATCAAGCTCGTGGAGACTATTTTAGTCCATAGAGTGCCTTTTTCAAACAACATACTTTAACAAAACCAAGACGTTACATCATATAGGTTTTTTATTATACACCATCATGTAAGAAAGCATTCTTAATATCTAGTTGAAATAAGGGCCATTGAGAGTTTGCTGCAATAGACAAGACAACCCTCGCAAAATTCAACTTAGCAACAAGAGAAAAGTCACAAAGTAGTCCACTCCATAAGACTACGCAAAACCCTTAGCTACTAGTCGTGTCTTATACCTTTGGATGATGCCATCCAGACCAACCCACTGTTTGCCTAGCATCTAAAAGATCTACCATTTCCCATGTGCTATTTTTATCCAAATATTCATTTCTTCTAGCATAGTTGCCTTCGGCTTTGGGTCGCTAAACACATCACTAACAGTTATTGGTATATATATGCTAAGGACAATCGTAAGTTGTGACACAAAGGCTTTGTATGCATGAGAAAGAGAATGATAGGACACAAAAAAATTGTAACGAGTACATTTACCCTTTTTAAATGCAATAGGAATGTTTAAATCCAAGGGATCATCAGATTTAAATAGTCGATACTGTCTCCGTATAGGGGATGTCAGATGATGATGTACCAGGAGTACGTAGTAGTGTAGTACCTCAGACCTGGTTTTTCTCGAGTAAACTTTCACGGCCTTTGCCGGTACTTCTTCAATTGTATGTTTGCTCTCACTAGAAACTGGTTGTTGACAAGGAGTTGGACAAGAAGGAGGTGAAATATCTTGAACAAGTGTGGGTGGCTCGACCTGTTTATTAGGCTCCAATATTTCATTTCCCTTCAATGAACAGAAAGGTATATCCTCAAAGAATGTGACATCCATGGTAACAATGTATTTTCCACCTTTTTATGGAACTTAACGCTTGCAACCCATTTGAGTACTAGAATAACTCACAAAGATACCCTTGACTGCTCTTGGATCCAACTTGTCCTATTGGTGCTTTGGAATATGAATGAGGCAAACACATCCAAGAACCTTTGGAAGAAAAGGAAACAATAGACCATAAGGATAAGTACTTGCAAGTTGCAATGGACACTTTCCCCGTAACAAACGTTAAGGCAACAATTTATAAGGAAACATGCAGTAATAACCCCCTCAGACCAATACACGTTTTTTATACATACATTTCCAAGGGTACGGCCTAGGTTACTTCTAAACGGTGTCTATTTTTGGGTTCAGCTACCCCATTTTGTTGGTGATGAAGTTGTCTTTGATGACGAAGATTCTGATGATGGGAAAATTGGCGATTAAGCAAAAACCTTGATGGTCCGCAAGAGTTTGTTGGCAGCAAGGGAAGTAGAAGGTCCTGAAATTGAGGGGATCAACAGTGGTGGGGATCGGCCTTTAATGATCCACCACAATCCATTGGTTCCGGTGAACATTGGCGGAAGAGATAGGACAGATCAGCAGACAGAACTCTTCTATGCTAACTGTTTGATTTGTGGGAGACGGGTCACATTTGTCATTGACAATGGAAGTAACACGAATTTGATTGCTCAACGCCTAATTCGGGATCTCCAACACCACCGAACCAATGTGCGACCATACCAACTGTCATGGATAATCGATGGCCTAAAGGTAGTTGTCCGTGAACAATGTTTAATTTGACTTATTTCTGGTGGTCATTACCAAGATTATGTGTGTAGTGTGAAGCCCGATATGAATCTCCTGTTGAGAAGACCGTGGCAGTTTGATCGAGGAGTGATTTACAATGGACAAGAGAACTCTTACACCCTCAAATTGAGCAATATGACAGTGGCCCTCTTTTCCAATTTAAGGAACCGTAATCAAGGGATAGATAAACGGATGCTTGGCAATCCAAAAGAGTTAGAAGTAGCACTTTTGCAAATCTCTAGCGCATCAAAATCGGAATACATTGATCCTTGAGGGGATCCAACGGCAAGATTAGCTGCAAATCCAGATGCAAATGCAAACTTCAGATGATAATAGCAACACATCTCGCAAATAAAATTCAAGTTGTAGTGGCCCATGATCAAGATCCAAAAGTACAAGAAGATTTAACCACGAAAGTAAAGCCCGAGTGAAAGAGGAGAAAGCGACGCGAGAAACAACGCCGAGATGCAAGCAAGCAAGTCGAGGACAAGTTCCTCTCAAGCGGGGGAGGATGATGCCGATGGCCAAGATAGAAGTGAAGATCAAGTGGCTAATCAGGCAATGAAAGTTCATGGAGGCATATGATCGAGTACATGGTGTCCAAACCTATGTGTGAAGGTCCCATTCGAGTTCGAAAGCCCAAAACACCCCACTTTCATTGAGTTTGTGCTTGCTGCTTTATTAATTCCATACACCACAGGATGTATTTTGCAAAAAAACTGCTGAATTCAATTCCAAGGAATAAACAGAAACCAGGGATCTTCGTTGACCGTTTTGGGCTGGACCTTCTGAGCCCATTTTGGACCCAACCCACTTGGGTCTTTGACCTCCTTGGTCACCCAATAGTGTAGTTGATGATGGCATGGTCCACCATCAGGATCCGTGGTCCATGCGGGCCGTGGGGCCCTTAATAAACTTCATGAAATTGGTCTAGCATGACCCAGTTTTGGGGAATCTTCATCAATTCTTGATTTTCTTTGCAATTTAATTATAAATTCAGTCCACTATGATCTACCAAGTTAGTAAGCAGTGATTAGAGTCAGGGAATGTAGATTTCGATTGGTAAAATTAAGATTTTTCGGGTTTTCATTTATGTAAGGGTTGAGTCGACAGCAAGCACTTTCAGTTCTTTCCCTTTTTCTCTTTGTTTAATTTAGCAAACTTAGGATATTATTAGTAAAAATCATCACCAGTGACAAGAGGGATTGGATTCCATGGATTTTAGCTCTTTATATCCAATGTATCAGTCAGCTGGGCTCTGATTGGTCAGTTGGCACTAATCAAGTTGAATCACAGTAAAGGATCATTCCTTTACAACTCTCTTGTTGTTCTCTTTTACATCTGCTCTCTTGTTTGTTGGTGTGTTTGTATTGGTGATTTGGTCATTCAAAGGGAATCAACCACTATTATGCATTGCCATGTCCAAAAGTAGTTTGGCAATCACTACATACCTCTGTAACAGCAGTATTGGACATCCTAAATGCCGTCGTAGGGTTCCATGTGAATCCTGTTATTTTGAGAAGATAGAACACAGAACACGGGCGCGCACGCACACAGATGCTGAAATCGTGGGTCCCCTTTAGGGTCCATCTCTTCTCATTATATAAGGGTTTAATACCCTATTAACGGAATCCTAATACAAATACAAATCCTAAATTATAGCTATCTAATATAGAAAGTGTACTTAAGTTATGACTAGACTAATTGTAATTTAACTAAAACACAAGATCTAACTATAATACAATTATTGGGCCCAATTGGGCCCGCACAGGATGGGCTTGATTGACACCACCCCCTCAAATTGATGCGGGGGAGTCATAGCAGCAATTTGGTAACCAGAAACTGATGTCGAGGCCCACGATGTGTAATTTTTCCCATCAAAACGAACTAGGGCAATTTCAGATTTCTCCTTTAATAGCAGACTAGTGAGAATTCCAAACAAGAGACGTGAGAACCAACAAAAGGTTCAGATCAGTGATAAATTGGGGATGCAGTACGTGGGCCCCGCCAAGTGATAGCAAGGAAGGAAGAGCAGCAGTAGCAGGAAGATGACTGGGGCAACAGTAAAAGCTAAGTAGCAGCAGTAGCAGCAATACAAGGAGCAGAACCCAGAATCTAAATATCACAGCAGCAGTGCAATAGGAACAAGATATCACAGCAGCAGAAATAGTAACCCTTAGTAGCAGTGCAACAGCAGCAAGAAGATATCACAGCAGCAGCAGAAAACAACAGCAACCAGCAGAAGAAAAAAAAAGTAACCAGCAAAAACGACCTTGACGTCAGAGTGAAGAACAGCACGTAGGCACCAGAGATCCAGTAGAGCACTGCTAGTCGACCATGGAGGTGTTGGTCTTACAAAGATTGGATCTCTATTGGGCCACCATCCAGTTGAGTTTCAAGGTTCTGACGTGAAATTGAAGGAAACAGGGTTGTACGTCGTCAAGGGCAGTGGGACCCATCAGTGGGTCTGATTGGAAATCAGAACCCCACATCTTGAAGTGGACCACTCGGCGACCTTCGGGTAGTGGGGCATCTGGGGTTGTGATCAGTGGGACCCACTGAGCAACAGATTCAATACAGTCAGGCGTGACTGTCTACAGAAAAACAGTGAATCACGTTTTGGACTTGTGGACCCCAGGACATGATCTGATGATGGATCAGAACCAATGGGTTGATAGCTGAGCAGTGGTGGACCATCACCTAGATGGCTGATCATGGATTTTGTGAGTGGGACCCACTGGATGCTATATGGGTGTGACTTCAGGCGTGGACAACCCAATACTGAGCTCTGTTCATGGGTCTGTGACTGATATAGTTGGGTTTGGCCCAGGATTGGAAAGTGATAATCATATAAAGTTTATTATACAGATAACTTAAAGGTTAGATGATTAATTAATGGTGAGTAAATGGCTGATTAATTTAGTTATGAATAATTATATGCATTATGTTACTTAGTGCATATTGTGTTTTGTTTTATGGTGTGGACCAACCCTATTCTGATAATACCAATTTTGAAATTGAGTGGGGCAATAAACAATGAACTTAGTAAGGGTGGGGCCCACACTATTGATGTGTACATGAGGAAAATTGATAATAATATTGAGTTATGGTTGTTATGAGATGGTGAGGTCCCAGACGTGGATGTTGGACTTAATGTCCGAGCCGTGTAGCGGCTGGTCCATAGGGGACGTGTCCGATGAGACAGGGTCATAGTGACCGGTATACATGTATACAATGGGCCATTGAGGCGTGGTAAGGTGCATGGGCACGGATATATATATATATGGATGTATTTTTATGGCATTCAATATATTGATTCAAATATGTTAAATCTTGTAATAATATGTTTATGCTGCTTATGTAATTAGGAATATTCATTCACCAGTAATACTGATATTGTGTTTCCCCCTTCAGGTAATCTTACTACGGGTGAGATAAATCAGGATGGCGCTCAGCACGTAGATTTTGGCATGCGTGGCTCAGTACGTGCCAAAATTTCGCGTTCTTTCTCTTCAGCCACGCATGCCAAAATCTACATGCTGAGCGTCATCCTGATTTATTCCACCCGTAGTAAGATTACCTGAAGGGGGCAACACAACATCAGTATTACTGGTGAATGAATATTCCTAATTACATAAGCAGCATAAACATAATATTACAAGATTTAACATATTTGAATCAATATATTGAATGCCATAAAAATACATCCATATATATATATATATATATATATATATATCCGTGCCCATGCACCTTACCACACCTCAAAGGCCCATTGTATACATGTATACCGGTCACTATGACCCTGTCTCATCGGACACGTCCCCTATGGACCAGCCGCTACACGGCTCGGACATTAAGTCCAACATCCACGTCTGGGACCTCACCATCTCATAACAACCATAACTCAATATTATTATCAATTTTCCTCATGTACACATCAATAGTGTGGGCCCCACCCTTACTAAGTTCATTGTTTATTGCCCCACTCAATTTCAAAATTGGTATTATCAGAATAGGGTTGGTCCACACCATAAAACAAAACACAATATGCACTAAGTAACATAATGCATATAATTATTCATAACTAAATTAATCAGCCATTTACTCACCATTAATTAATCATCTAACCTTTAAGTTATCTGTATAATAAACTTTATATGATTATCACTTTCCAATCCTGGGCCAAACCTGTGAGAACCCGACCCCTAATCTCTTGGATTAGTGTTATTTTATTTGTGGATTAGTTCTTTTAGTGGGATTAGTAGTTGTTGGGTTGAGTTTGTGAGCTAGAATGGTTTTCTTCTAGTTTTGGGCTTTTGAGTGCTTTGGTAGCTTGTGGGGCCCTTTGGGGGTTCCCTTTTCGGCTTTGCTTTTACTTGTGAGATTTTCCCGATTTGCTTCGTTTTGTGTTTTTGGCCCATTGCATTCATCTTGAGGAATCCTACAACTTTCATGTTGATCCCATATCCATTTGAGAACCCGAAAACCGATTTCTTGGCCTTGAGGGCAAAACAGTCTTTTCACACCAAATCTGTACCCAAAACTCGATATTCTCGAAATCCGTGAAACATACACTTTTTGGAAACTAGATATTTCGACGATCATTTCTTCCTTCTTCGTCGAATCCATCCGAGGTCCCGAATTAGATGATTTCAGCCACCCAAGTTCTTTAAGTTGTGGGACCCATTCTCACTTGCTTATAAAAGGAGACCCTTCTCCTTCATTCACTCAATTCACCATTGTCCCAGCTGAGCCTAGGGTTTCCCATTGTGCAACTTCTTCTTCTTCTTGCTTCTTCATCTCCAAGCCACACAAATCTTGCACCAAACTAGAAATGGAGATCACCATTCTCTTCTCCACCTTGCAAGCTTTTCATGGATGCCATTAGAAGAGAAATCCACCAACATTGAGACCTTCCTTGAGCTTGTTCTTCTCATTTGAAAGTCATCCAAGTAAGTTCCCTCCTCAAATCTTCTAGATATGTGTTCTTCTTGCCCTTGAGAAGCTCCATTTTCATTATTGGGAGTTCTTTCTTCTTCTTCATTGTTTAACCCATTTTTGGGTTGTTTTGGGGGTTTTTGTAGAGATTGTGGATCTTGAGCTTGAGAGGTGATTAGGAGCTTGATTTGCTTGATTAGAGTCAAAGGCAAGTGGTTGAATGGATTGTTTTGCTTATTAACATGTTTTGTGATAAAAATCTTGATTTCATTGATGGTTTTGGTAATTTTAATAGTTGTTTTTGATATGATAAATATTGATTATGAGATGTGCCTATTGATGAGTTATTCTTTCTTGTTAAGCTCTTGAAAGTGCATGCATCCTATTGTCAAGAATTTCAAATGGTTTCACATGAATGAGTTTTCTCCACCTTGAGTTTTATTGTGGATGGAATAGATGGAAAGGATGGAAATGGAGGAACTTGAAATGAGGAGCTCTTTAGCTCATTTTAATGTCTTGGAAACATGTGATTAAGCCCCCTTGTTTATAGTTTTATGTGATTGATTATATGTTGGAAGGAAAGGAAAGAAAAAGAGAAAAATCAGAGTTCCCGAACCTGCACTGCGCCCAGGTCCGATCGATCGGACGTTCAGGTCGATCGATCGGACTGACTTTTAACAGTAAGCATTTTTCAGCCGATCGATCGACCGATCGATCGGACCCTGTGCAGAAATTGGTGAATTTTGAGATTTTTAATTTTCCTTAGTTTTAGGTGGGACCCTTACCCTTTTTGGACTGTTTGGCCTATGAGTGAGGATGTCTTGAGCCGACACTCCTCACGGTGGGTTCGGTGACATCGAGGTTAATCCATTTCAATCTTGAACGGGATGGAACGACGCGATATCTTCTTTATATCTAAACACAAGTCTATTTCCTTGGTTATCGCTAATTCTATTCCTTTCGAGGACTGAGTAGGTTGCTCGATGTTTCCGGATTAATGTCATGCCTAGGATGGACCGTTTATAATCTTGATTCTTGCTATTGTAACATCTAGTACTACCCATAAGCTCATGTTAAGATTTTAAAATAGTAAAAGTGCATAAGGAGCCCGGAATGTCTTCTAACTCAAGGAGTACCAAGTAATTGTCATAATCGACATACGGGACCCCTATTCACTTAAATAGATCTTGAAACCGATATGTTTACCCAAAATTGTTATAGTTCATTGTTTCACCTCTTTTCCCGAGACTTGCATTACATGACTTGTTTTCCCGAAAGCATTGAAGTTACTCTAGTAACAGTTACTTGTCCCGAAGTGCATTGCACCACATGATATATTAGTGTGCCCTTGAGCACCCCCGTCTTGCCCGACTGATTATATATTTATACTTGATTTACTTGCTTTGTCTCGATTGTATTTGACCTATGAGTCGGCACCACTAAGCTTGGATAACCCTGTTGGTCTGATCAACCGACTTGGAGATCCCCCCTCTTGTCCCGCCAGCTGCAGCTTGGATCCCGCTACCCGGTTATTACCGTGGTCTTGTCCCGATACCGCAGATTGCTACTGTGGTCCCCGATGCCCGGCTCGCTACCGTGGTCATGTATAGTATATGTATATGCATTCATGAGATCCCCTGTTTCTCCTCACCTCGAGTGACTGAGATCAGGGCCTAGTATATTTATATGTATTGATATGAGATCCCCTGTTTCTCCTCACCTCGAGCGACTGAGATCAGGGCCTAGTTCTTGCTCTATCGCTTTAGTGATAGAGGACTTAGCTTCTTGTGGTTGCCATCTTGCCAGTTTCCGATTCCTTGGATACCCGACATGTTTTATATTGCTTTTATGCTTTCTGATAAATATTTCGTTTCCTTTATGAAAGTTGTTATTTAAACAAGTGTTAATATTCTCCAATGTAAATTCAGTTATTATTATATTGCCTTCTGTTCTTTGTACCCGCACGTGTTTTAAATAAACGCCGGTTGGGCGAATAACCATGCTCTTACCTATGTTTCACACGATCAATGATTTTACTTGATTTGTACGATTGCCCATGTTTTAAAGGAATACCCGAATTGTTAAATATCCGTGCTTTGTTTTAACGACATTTGGTTCGTCAGATCCCTAGGTTTAACTGTATTTTAAATGAATACCCGAATTGTTAAGTATCCGTGCTTTGTTTTAAATGACACTTGTTTTGCTAGATTCCTATGGTTATACCTGTTTCAAATGATTACCCGAGTTATTTAATATCCATGCTTAGAAACATGTTTTAAATGACACGTGTTTTACCAGATTCCTATGTCTACACCTGTTTTAAATGAATATCCGATTTGTTAAATACCCATGCTTTGAAATGTGTTTCAAATGACACTTGTTTTGCCCGATCACTATGTTTATACCGGTTTCACATGAATACCCGATTTGTTAAATATCCCTGCTTTGAATTATGTTTTAAATGAACCTTAGCTTCGCCAGATTTCTTGGTTACACATTGTTTTAAATGAACGTTTGTTTGTCAAACTTCTATATTTACACATGTTTTAGACGAAAACCCGATTGTCAAATATCTATGCCTTTACAGATTATGTAAATGAACATATGCTTTATTAGATCTTCAGGCTTTTACTCATGCTTGAAAAGAATACATGTTTTGTCCGAGATTCCCGACTTTGCACCCGTTTAATTATATGCAGCACTTGATCGATTAGCATGATTTATTATATGTTTTATTCTTTACTATATTTGTGATCTTTTCATCCACCTGCCAGACCGTCGTGTCTGACCCACTACTTCTGGTACTCAGGTTCAGATTTCTTCGCCCCGAGTTGAGTGTTTTGTTGGCTTTGGAGCCATGCCTTGCAGGTTGTTTTGTCGGCTATGTCATGTAGACATTGAGTCTGACATCGGAGCTACGTCACATTTGGGTAGTAGTTTATAGCTTATTGTTGTATGGCTTTTATTAGCCTTTTTCTTGGGATTCTTAATTAATGTACATTGATAATTGTAACTTGAACATATTCGGGAATGTAATATCCTGTTACTGTCAGCTCTGTAATTTATTGTGATGTTTACTCCAGTCTGGTATGATTCTTGATATAATAGCTATGGGCTAAAGGTTGAGTGCGACGCGGAATCCGATGGCCACGGACTTCGGGTCGCAACGCCACAAATGCTTCCGCAAAATATTCAGAATGTGTTGTCTTCACACACGCGGATCTTGGGAGAAGTAAAAATACATTTATGCTTAATCCCATCTCCCGCCCCCGAGGTTTCGGTTCGGGGGCGTGACAAAACCCAACTATATCAGTCACAGACCCATGAACAGAGCTCAGTATTGGGTTGTCCACGCCTGAAGTCACACCCATATAGCATCCAGTGGGTCCCACTCACAAAATCCATGGTCAGCCATCTAGGTGATGGTCGACCACTGCTCAGCTATCAACCCATTGGTTCTGATCCATCATCAGATCATGTCCTGGGGTCCACAAGTCCAAAACGTGATTCACTGTTTTTCTGTACACAGTCACGCCTGACTGTATTGAATCTGTTGCTCAGTGGGTCCCACTAATCACAACCCCAGATGCCCCACTACCCTATGGTCGCCCAGGGGTCCACTTCAAGATGTGGGGTTCTGATTTCCAATCAGACCCACTGATGGGTCCCACTACCCTTGACGACATACAACCCTGTTTCCTTAAAGTCAGAACCTTGAAACTCAACTGGATGGTGGCCCAACAGAGATCCAATCTTTGTAAGACCAACACCTCCATGGTCGACTAGCAGTGCTCTACTGGATCTCTGGTCCTGATCTGTGATCAGGTGGGCCATGGGGTCCCACAACCCTTGAATATAAATTACAGCACTGCCGTCCAGTCTTTGTTTTCAACAGAATTTGAATCTATTCCATGAATCTTTATCCCCTTTCCACATGCATGAATTCCATCTCCATTAACATGTAATCCCATAACCAAAACAGATATTATTAGTACAGAATTTACATAACATAGGATTTCCTCAATCAAATCTTCTTAACAGAGAATCTAAATCACATCACATTATCAACCATCAAACTTAATCAACTCATTAATTAGGAAGATCCACTCACCTTTGATATGCTATCATTGCTTTTGCAATGTGTGGACGTGAATAGGACATCAATCAACCTTCTTCTCCTTCTCCTAGATTGCAACCACACGACTCTCTCTCTCAGAATCTTCTCCAAAGGAATAGAATACAACAACTGTTGTTGGTTTACTTGTATATATAAAGAGAAGGCAAGTCCTAATCCTAATATGTCTCTTATTTCCTCTGCTATACTTGTTATACAACTCCAATCCCAAAACAACACGTGGGACACTTTCCAATTCCTAATTCCCTTAGTAAGTAGTATTACTAATTTCATAATAAGAGAACCACTAAAGTACTACCTGGGCCAGACTAATCCTGGCCCATTATACAAGATATTACAAATGGTAAACATTGCCAAGTTATCACGATCCGAATATCCGATAGGGCCCCGGACTTTGGGTCTTGACAAAGTGGTATCAGAGCATAAGGTTTTGGGAAATTAAAAGAATTAGCAACCCATAGGTCACGTGGTGAGGACGTTGGGGTTGTCAATGGTAGAGATTAAGTAAAGTACATTGTTAATGATCTTTTAGCTCACAAGTCTTTAATCTGCAGAAGGAATAAGACGATGGACAATGTTACTGGGAATGAGAATGCGAACAACAATGTTCGACCAAACAGTGGAACTATGGAAATGCCGGAGTACGCTCGGCAAATGTTTGAAAGCTTTATGAAGGCCTATGCTCAGGTTCAAGAGCAGATCTCCGCTATTCATCACCATCAAAGTGAGAATGGCGAGGGACAAAGTAACAACAGAGATGGTTCGGGTGAAGGTCGCATTAATGGGAGCAGGAATCGGGAAAGGGATACCTTACATAAAAGATTCAATGAATTTCGCCCCAAGAGCTTTGAAGAAACAACTAATCCTTGGGATGTAAATAAATGGGCTGAACACACGGAAGGCATCTTTGAAGTTATGGGATGTACAGAGCATCAAAAGGCCTTGCTCGCAGCATTTAAATTAGAAGGTGATACGAAGGAATGGTGGAAGGCAGCCAAGAGGTCATTCAATGGACAAGAAATAGAGATTACTTGGGCCTTCTTCAAACGGGAGTTTATCAGGAAGTTTATACCAGATCATATTAGGGCTCAGAAGAAGAGAGAGTTCGAAACTTTGGTGCAGGGAAATTTGACGGGAGCCAAGTACGCTCTTAAGTTTATAGAGCTGTCACATTTTGCTGAAACACTAGTGGTTACAGAAGGAGAAAGGATGGAACGATTCGTGAACGGTCTCAGACCAGACATCAAAAAGGACGTGAAGCTGCATGAACCAAAGACTTATGCTGAGGCTTTAAGAAAAGCTTTCGTCTCAGAAGAAGCCATCAAAGAGATAAAGAGACAGACTCAGATGACGTCCACTGAAGGGAAAGCAGATAACCCCAACCACTAGTTCCCCAATAAGAAACAGAAAACTGGAGCCAAGACGGTCTGCAATTATTGCGGGGGATCGCACGAAACAAATCAATGTCGGAAAAGACCTGGGGTGTGCTTTGGGTGTGGAAAAGGAGGCCATAAGGTAAAAGATTGTCTAGACATCAAGGAGAGAAATCAGGCCAAACGGAAAGGGGGATGCTACGGTTGCAGTCAGGAAGGGCACCAAGTCAAGGACTGCCCCAGTAAGCAGGGAAGGAATCAAATTCAAACACAAGGACAAGCACCTCCGCAAAATCAGCAGGGTCGAGAGCGTCCACAAAACCAGCGTTATTATCAGAATCAGACACATCAGCCCCGTGGAAATCAGTAGAACCCACCCCAAGGACAGCATTACAACCTTGGCAGGAATAACCAGGGAGGGAATCAGACGGAACAGCAGCAGAATGGAAGGCTCTTTGCCATGACGCACCATGATGCGGAAGCGGCCAACCACGTAGTCGAAGGTATGGTCTTAATTTCCAATTTTGAAGCTAGTACTTTATTTGATTCTGGTTCAACTCATTCTTTCATCTCGCATACTTTTGCTGCCAAGATAGAAAAATTCCCCCTCAATTTTGACTAATGCATAAGTGGTGTCTACACCCACGGGTGATCAAATATGCACTAGAACCATATTTTATGATTGCATGATAGCGATTGGGCAAGCCCTGATGCCGGCTGATCTGGTATTGTTACGTATGAACGACTTTGATGTTATACTGGGCATGGACTGGCTTACTAGGTATCGGGCTATTTTAGACTACTTTAACAAAGTAGTTCGGTTTAATCTTGAGGGACTTACTCGTGTTAGTTTGGTGGGAAAAAGGAGACCTGTTCGGTCAATGGTTATCTCAGCCATCAAAGCTGGTGAGTTACTAAGGAATGGGTGCAAAGGCTTTTTAGCCTTCATTTCGGAGGATAAGCCAAAACTAAGTATAGAAGATATTCCCGTTGTTAGGGAATTCCCTGACGTATTTCTGGATGACTTGCCTGGATTGCCCCCACTTCGGGAGGTCGATTTTACCATTGAAATAATGCCGGGTACGGCCTCGATTTCCAAGGCACCCTATCGAATGGCTCCAGCAGAATTGAAGGAACTCAAGGATCAATTGGAGGAACTATTGGACAAAGGACTCATCAGGCCTAGTGTGTCCCCATGGGGAGCACCAGTGCTATTTGCAAAGAAGAAGGATGGAACCTTGAGAATGTGCATTGATTATAGGCAGTTAAATCAGGTGACCATTAAGAACAAATACCCTCTACCCCGCATTGATGAACTGTTTGATCAATTGCAAGGAGCGAAATACTTTTCCAAGATAGATCTAAGGTCCGGCTACCATCAGCTAAGAGTAAGGGAGGAAGACATTCCCAAGATGGCGTTTCGGACGCGGTATGGTCATTACGAGTTTCTAGTCATGCCTTTCGGATTGACCAATGCGCCAGCCGCCTTTATGGCATTGATCAACCAAGTTTTTCAACCCTATTTGGATAAATTTGTGGTGGTATTTATTGATGATATCCTCATCTACTCTAAAGAAAGGCAAGACCATGGCGAGCATTTGCGTACCTCCTTGCAGCTCTTGAAGGACAACCAGCTTTATGCCAACTTGAGTAAGTGTGATTTCTGGTTAGAGCAAGTCGCCTTTTTGGGGCACATTATTTCCGGAGATGGATTGTCGGTAGACCCTACAAAAATAGAAGCGGTTATGAATTGGAAGCGACCTTCAAATGTTTCAGAAGTTCGGAGCTTCTTAGGCCTGGCGGGTTATTATCGAAGGTTCGTACAAGGATTTTCTACGATTGCTGGACCTTTGACCAGACTCAGAAGGAAGGATGTTCCGTTCACTTGGGATGAGAAATGTGAGGGTAGCTTCAGAACATTGAAAGGTAAACTGACATCGGCACCAATACTCACCCTTCCGACTGGGAGTGGAGGATTTGTTATCTACTGTGATGCGTCGTTGCAAGGGTTAGGGTGTGTTCTCATGCAGCGTGGAAAGGTGATTGCGTATGCTTCCAGACAACTAAAGGTTCATGAACAAAATTATGCTACGCACGACCTTGAGTTGGCAGCTGTAGTTTTTGCATTGAAAATCTGGAGACACTACTACCTTTACGGTGAAGAATTTGAAGTTTATACAGATCACAAGAGCCTCAAATATGTATTTTCTCAAAAAGAATTGAACTTGCGCCAACGAAGATGGATGGAATTCTTGAAGGATTATAATTTCTCCATATTTTATCATCCAGGAAAGGCGAATGTTGTAGCCAACGCCTTAAGTAGGAAATCAGCACAGATGGCTTATCTTACCGCAGAGTGGCGACTACTTGAAGAGATCAAGGACTTGGATGCAAATTTATGGCCTATTGGTGAAAAAGCACTATTGGGAAGTTTTAAGGTTCAACCCGAATTAATTCAGAAAATAAAAGATCATTAACGAGATGACAAGGCACTGGTGGAAATCTTCGACAAACTGGATAATAAACCGGACTTCTCCGTTGTTAATGGCGTGTTATACTTTCGAGGCAGACTTTGTGTCCCAAATATTCGGGAAATCAAAGATGAAATTTTGAAGGAAGCACATCACACAAGATATACCATCCATCCGGGGAGCATCAAGATGTATCAGAACTTAAAAATCATATTTTGGTGGATCGGTATCAAAAATAATGTTACAGAGTTTGTTGGACAGTGTTTTACTTGTCAACAAGTGAAGGCTGATCATAAGAAGCTGGGGGGATTGCTACAGCCATTACCTATCCCAGAATGGAAATGGGAACATATCACTATGGATTTCATTTCAGGATTTCCCAGGACCTCAAGGCAAAATGAAATAATTTGGGTAATTGTGGTTCGATTGACCAAGTCAGCGCACTTCATACCCTTGAAAGGAAGAACTACCATAGAGCACCTGGCTAAAACATATGTTTGGGAGGTTGTGAGGTTGCATGGCGTTCCTGCATCAATTGTATCAGACAGGGATACCAGATTTGTTTCACAGTTTTAGAAGAGCTTACAGAAGGCTATGGGTACGAAACTGAATTTTAGCACGGCATATCACCCTCAGACTGATGGACAGACAGAGAGGACCAATCAAATACTGGAAGACATGCTTAGAGCTTGTGCTATAGATTTCAGAGACAACTGGGATGAGCAGTTACCGCTGGCAGAGTTCGCTTATAACAATAGCTATCATTCAAGTATCCAGATGGCTACTTTCGAGGCACGGTATGGCAGAAGTTGCCGCTCTCCATTTTGTTGGGAAGAGGTGGGCGATAGGCGGATTTTAGGCCCTGAATAGGTGCAAACCTCTACTGAGAATATTAAGAAAATCCGGGACAGATTGAAGACTGCACAGAGTCGCCAAAAGAGTTATGCGGATAAACGCCGACGAGAATTAGAATTTTTGGTAGGTGACTCGGTATTCCTCAAAGTTTCTCCGACGAAAGGAGTGATGCGATTCGGCAAGAAAGGAAAGCGAAGCCCGAGATACATTGGACCATTCAAAATTACAGGGCGGGAGAGCGATGGGAACACTTACAAATTAGAACTACCACCGCAGTTAGCTGGAGTTCATAAGGTGTTTCATGTATCCATGTCAAAAAAGTATGAACCAGACCCGTCTCATGTGTTAGATTTCGAACCAATGAACTTACAGCCAGATTTATCCTATGAGGAGAGCCCTGTTGCAATCGTAGACATCAAGGAAAGGGTGTTGCGGAGACGAACAGTCCGACTAGTCAAGGTGCTCTGGACACATCAGGATTCAAATGAAGCTACATGGGAGATAGAGGACGAGGTCCGAAAGAAGTATCCCCATCTTTTCACCACAAGTACGTCTTAAATTTGGAGGACCAAATTTCCGAAGGAGGGGAGTCTGTAATATCCTGTATTATCGGCCAGGATTAGTCTGGCCCAGGTAGTACTTTAGTGGTTCTCTTATTATGAAATTAGTAATACTACTTACTAAGGGAATTAGGAATTGGAAAGTGTCCCACGTGTTGTTTTGGGACTGGAGTTGTATAACAAGTATAGCAGAGGAAATAAGAGACATATTAGGATTAGGACTTGCCTTCTCTTTATATATACAAGTAAACCAACAACAGTTGTTGTATTCTATTCCTTTGGAGAAGATTCTGAGAGAGAGAGTCGTGTAGTTGCAATCTAGGAGAAGGAGAGGAAGGTTGATTGATGTCCTATTCACGTCCACACATTGCAAAAGCAACGATAGCATATCAAAGGTGAGTGGATCTTCCTAATTAATGAGTTGATTAAGTTTGATGGTTGATAATGTGATGTGATTTAGATTCTCTGTTAAGAAGATTTGATTGAGGAAATCCTATGTTATGCAAATTCTGTACTAATAATAGCCGTTTTGGATATGGGATTACATGTTAATGGAGATGGAATTCATATATGTGGAAAGGGGATAAAGATTCATGGAATAGATTCAAATTCTGTTGAAAACAGAGACTGGACGGCAGTGCTGTAATTTATATTCAAGGGTTGTGGGACCCCATGGCCCACCTGATCACAGATCAGGACCAGAGATCCAGTAGAGCACTGCTAGTCAACCATGGAGGTGTTGGTCTTACAAAGATTGGATCTCTATTGGGCCACCATCCAGTTGAGTTTCAAGGTTCTGACGTGAAATTGAAGGAAACAGGGTTGTATGTTGTCAAGGGCAGTGGGACCCATCAGGGGGTCTGATTGGAAATCAGAACCCCACATCTTGAAGTGGACCACTCGGCGACCTTCGGGTAGTGGGGCATCTGGGGTTGTGATCAGTGAGACCCACTGAGCAACAGATTCAATACAGTCAGGCGTGACTGTCTACAGAAAAACAGTGAATCACGTTTTGGACTTGTGGACCCCAGGACATGATCTGATGATGGATCAGAACCAATGGGTTGATAGCTGAGCAGTGGTGGACCATCACCTAGATGGCTGATCATGGATTTTGTGAGTGGGACCCACTGGATGCTATATGGGTGTGACTTCAGGCGTGGACAACCCAATACTGAGCTTTGTTCATGGGTCTGTGACTGATATAGTTGGGTTTGGCCCAGGATTGGAAAGTGATAATCATATAAAGTTTATTATACAGATAACTTAAAGGTTAGATGATTAATTAATGGTGAGTAAATGGCTGATTAATTTAGTTATGAATAATTATATGCATTATGTTACTTAGTGCATATTGTGTTTTGTTTTATGGTGTGGACCAACCCTATTCTGATAATACCAATTTTGAAATTGAGTGGGGCAATAAACAATGAACTTAGTAAGGGTGGGGCCCACACTATTGATGTGTACATGAGGAAAATTGATAATAATATTGAGTTATGGTTGTTATGAGATGGTGAGGTCCCAGACGTGGATGTTGGACTTAATGTCCGAGCCGTGTAGCGGCTGGTCCATAAGGGACGTGTCCGATGAGACAGGGTCATAGTGACCGGTATACATGTATACAATGGGCCTTTGAGGCGTGGTAAGGTGCATGGGCACGGATATATATATATATGGATGTATTTTTAGGGCATTCAATATATTGATTCAAATATGTTAAATCTTGTAATATTATGTTTATGCTGCTTATGTAATTAGGAATATTCATTCACCAGTAATACTGATGTTGTGTTGCCCCCTTCAGGTAATCTTACTACGAGTGGGATAAATCAGGATGGCGCTCAGTACGTAGATTTTGGCATGCGTGGCTGAAGAGAGAGAACGCGAAATATTCATATGAGTGACAGAAGAATTAGCTTTTGTTTAGCAATTGATTTAATGTTTAGTACATTATTAATTTGAGTTAGAACATAGGGATTTGGATTATTCAGAGATTTATATATTGTTTGACTTTATTTAAATTAATTGGAATGATAGTTGATTTATATGCCAAATCTCTTATGTGAATTATTTGATAAATGAATGGTAAACATTGCCAAGTTATCACGATCCGAATATCCGACAAGGCCCCGGAATTTGGGTCTTGACAAAAAATATCTCTAGGGCCTTACCTCAACATGCCAACCACACATACCATCAATTGACTGCATACCCGGCCCTTACATGGGTTGTCAATCACATAGGGCGTTAGGAGTCCTTGAAACTGCAAAACAGGTTCTTTCATGGGCTGTTGAATACAATACAGGCTGCTTGACTTCACTACCAGACTTAGTCAAGCAATATGACGTTGGGAAGTCCCACATCGCCTAAGTCCTAAGTTGGACCTGGCTTAATAAACTTGTATGGGCCTTCCACCTATCAGCTTAAGCTTTTGGGTTGGTATATGGTTTCTTACATGGTATCAGAGAAGGTTTCGATCCCGTCGTTCTTGTGTAGCCCACGTGGCAGGCCCGTCCATGAAATTTATTGGGCCTGCACGTGAGGGAGAGTGTTGGGAAGTCCCACATTGCCTATCCTAAGTTGGACATGGCTTAATAAACCTATATGGGTCTTCCACCGATCAGCTTAAGCTTTTGGGTTGGTATATGGTTTTTTACATATGAAGCCTAGTCGGACTTATGCACAACTTCGGCTACGGTTGAAAGACCTCAGATCTCGACCTCCCTTCGAAGACCTTCAAGTGAAAAGGGATAGCTCCGATACCAAGTTGTTTTTCCAAATGAATAATGAAAAATAACCGAGTCCATAAGAAGGAGGAGAAGAAAGATTTAGAGAGAAGGGCAAGAAAGTCGAACGAGAGGGAAGAGTTCCATCCAAAACCTATCTTAAGTTGGACAACCATCATCATCAAAGCCTTGTCCCAAACATGTTGAGGTCAGCTACACGAATTCTGTTTTTCCATTCTGGTCTATCTTAAGCCAAATCCTCAGTTAAATTACACTTCTTCATATCTATTTTTACTACAGTCATCCACGTCCTCTTTGGCCTACCCCTTCCCCTTGGTGGGCCATCAACCTTCATAGCCAAACTTTTCCTTACCAGTGCCGTTGCCGGCCTATGTTGGACATGCCCAAACCATCTCAAACGGGTTTTTCTAATTTTATCCCCTATTGTTGCTACCCCTAAATGCTCTCGAAAGCGCTCAATTTTAACTTTATCCTTCCTACCTAAGTTGGATAACCACATCCTTTTATTTAATTGAACCATTTGATATTACAAAGTGGTCCCAGCAGTTTTATGCAATTACACAGATACCATTAAAAAAAATTGATATTTTACTGCACCAAGTTATCAAATAAGCCAAGTACACAACGCATGCCAAACTCTATCAAATTCAAAAAAAAAAAGCAGATAATATCCTTTTCGCATGTAAAAGATTCTTCTAACTCGTTCATGACATTATGAAGCTGTGATCGATTCAATGAACATATTAAATGTTCCCACACCAAAGATAAAATGTGTCAAATAATTAAACATAGTTAAAGGTGGTATTTAAGGTTACTGAAAAATACCACTATTTTCAAAATGGACGCCGCTGTGAAAAGCACCTTTAGCAACAATGACTCCACTGCGAAAGAATAAGAGCAAAGGTAATCAGTAAAACAATGGTTCTTGATAATATAAGACAGCAAATAAAACATTAACTTATATTATTCAGTTCGGTAACAAGAAATACTAGTACAGACAGAATCGCGTACTAGAGGAATGGACTGATTTAATTCTACTTGGTAAACAAAAAGAATTGAAATATAAAAAGAAAATTTTACTGTATTTCTAAATATTATTAAAGCCATTTTGGTTGTAACTTAAGGACAATTTTACATTTTCTTTATCTTAACTGCTATTTTCTCACAAATGCCATAAAAAAAGTCATTCACATCAAGATCAAAGGTTTCATGAAAAATGCTCCCCCATCCATTATCAACACATGACACTATTTGCAGTAATGCCTACTTCAAGCTTCTTATTCTTTTAGAAACCGTCTAACAAGTCTACTTATAGGGTCCGTTTGACTTGAATTGATTCAAATAGATGTTTGAGTGCTTTAGACTGTTTGAGAAAGTTTATGTGAATCTGTTATTGAATCGGCTTTAAGACCTTTTGTCTTTTTTTCAAAATGTAATAAAAAGATAACTTTTTCAAGCATACATCAATGTCTAAACCAATCAAACAACTTTCTTTTTACAAGTTTGCCCACATAACTTGTAGCAATATGACAAAGATTGATGTAGTACTTTTACTATATGGCAAGTGTGACAATATAACTTTTCTAAATGACAAATTCTTCTCTTTTTACTTGAATCAGATAGAACAAACGATCTATTTACAAAAGGGTGCCACCAAAACAGCTTTATTTCAACTTCAATTCAAATAGAACTATACAAAAGAGTTTCCAAAATGCCCTTATTTTACCTAAAAAGATATGGGTTCCCTAGTATTTGATAACATCAAACGTAGCAAGCAACATAGCTTGTTGGGCCAGACAAATAAACCAACTTGGGCCCATGGGCCAGGATAATGAGCATATTGGCCAACTGGCCCATGACTCCACTATAATATCTAGAAAAGGGATGTATGAGTTGTTCTAACTGTAGTTATCATCTTGTAATAATCTCTTAAGATAGGTTAATCTCGTAAAAGAGGGTAATCTTTTAAGATAAATGTATCACAGAGGGTTTAGGGTTTAGGGCATGGGGCCCACATGATCCCGCCTTTGAAGGTGCATCTCTTTTCACACTCTTATCCCCTCATGATCTATCACGATGCCCTGCTTTATGTTCATCTTGTAGAAGCACAAACAAAGCAGCAGGCCCTGCAGAAGGCCCATCTCATAAGGCCCATGACCAAGAGGGTTGGGAAATTTACTTTAGACGGTTCGGATTCCAATAATTGAGCCCCAAAGTAGCATTGTTTTCCTTAAACTCATAATTTGTCTAAGTCAAAGCCTTAGAGGGTTGGGACTCAAACGAAGGAGAGGACAAGGTCCTTTTTGTTGTTGTTATTGCAGACTACAACGGTTAGCACAAAGCCTTTCTACCAATAATAATAATAACAATAATAATAATAATAATAGTTAAAAATTGTCACGACCCAAATTCCAGGGCCCTGTCAAATATTTGAATCGTGATAACTTGGCAATGTTTACCATACATTTATCAAATAGTTCACATAAGAGATTTGGCATTTAAATCAAGCTATAATTCCAATTAATTTATAAAAGTCACACAATATCAATAATCTCTGAATGATCCAAATTCCTATGTTCTGATTCAAATCAATAATGTACTAAAACATTATATAAATTACTAAACAAAAGTTAATCCTTCTATCAATTATTTAAATGTTTCTCGTGCTCTCCCTTCAGCCACGCATGCCAAAATCTACGTGCTGAACGCCGTCCTATTCTGCCCCACCCGCAACAAAATTACCTGAAGGGGGCAGCACAACATCAGTATTACTGATAGATGAATTTTCCTAATTACATACGAAGCATAAAATATAATATCGCATGATCAACATATTAAATACCATCAAAAGTACATCCATATACATATCCGTGCCCATGCATATTACCACGCCCCAAAAGCCCATCGTATACATGTATACCGGTCACCATGACCCCGTCTCATCAGACACGTCCACTAAGGACCAGCCATCATAATGGCCACTCTCGTCCACTAAGGACCAGCCGCTATAACGGCCCGGACACTAAGTCCAACATCCCACGTCTGGACCAAGTGCATAATTTCATAATCTCATAGCAACCAGATTTCATTATTAATAATTGGCACAACATCCGTAGTGTGGAACCAGTCCCATTCAAGTCCTGATCAGATTAGTGCCCCACTTCTGGTCATCACAATTTAAGGAATCATATGGAAATGGCCCACCTTCATAGCATAATATACAAGATAACAAAATCATACTAACATTCCCAATTAGTCCATACCAACTATTATAAATCACATAAAACTTCAATTAATTCAGATGGAATGATCATATGATAATTACATAACAAATCTAGTGTTATTCATTAACTATTCAGCACATCTGTCCTCACATAACATGTTTCACGCCTACAACACTCCAATGATATACAATCTAGTGGGTCCCACTAGACCAAACCAAGATCAAACCTAATGTCCAAGGTCGCCCAAGGATAGGCTTTACTCTTAATGGATTGGATTCACCATCAGATATCTTTACTGGGCCCCACAGGCTTAACAAATACAAATAGAATTCATAAATAAGCCTTATTGTTAATAAAATTGAAGTTTCTGGATAACTGGGCAGATGAAGACCAGGCCACATGGGACCACCACCATTCAGATCGTCCATGAGCCTACTTCAAGACGTGGGGTCCTAATCTATGGTTAACTTAGGTAGTGGGTCCCACAACAGTTATCGACCTTTCAGTTTGTTTCCGTCAGTTTCACCCCTGAGACTCTTTGAGTCTGTTGGATAGTGGGACCCACTTGTCCAAACCCAAGATGTCCCACTATACTAAGGTCGCCCAAGGATCCCACACTTGATGGCCGGAGTTGATTTTCAATCGAGTGTCCAAGTGGGTCCCAGAACGTCTGACGACAAGAATCATAAAATTCTAAAACAGTCGCCCCTGTTTCAACATATCAACTGGATGAGGGCCCAGATGAGGACCACTCCTCATGGGTCCAAGTCCCCTAAGGTCGACTAAGGGTCCCTTATAGGATGTGGGGTCCTGATTTCAGATCAGGTCAAACAGTGGACCCCACAATCATTGTCGACCTTCACCCTGTTTCCATCCAATTCACGTCAGTGCAGTAAAATCAATTGGATGATGACCCAAACAGAATTCAATCCTTATGAGACCAACACCTCCAGGGTCGACCAGTAGTGCCCTACCAGATCTCTGGACCTGATCTGTGCTCAGGTGGGCCATGGGGTCCCACAATCCACCAATTCCCATACACAACCTGTCGACAGTCTCTGTTTTCAACAAAAATTCATGCCTATTCAATGTATTCAATAAAAAAAACACTCCATCCTATTCGTATTCTTCCATCAACCATGTACATATGATTTCTTAACTCAAAACAGATTTCTATAACCATTCCATGTTACAGAAAATATCTCTATACACTGAACAATAAAAAAAGAATTGGATCACCTGCCATTATCAAACATCTTGATTAATTAACTGATTAACTAGGAAGATCCACTCACCTTTGGTAAACAAACGTCGCCTTTGCAATATGTGAACGCGAATAAGACATCAACCTTCTTCTCCTCCTCCTAAATTGCAGCCCAAAAACTCTCTCACAATTTTCTCCTAAGGAAGAAGAATAGAATAGAATGCTATCTATGCGTCGTTGGTTATCTATATATAATGGGGAGATAGAGTCTAAATTCCCTTATACTTCCTAATTAGAGGAAGTATACAACTCCCTCCCTTTCTAAAACTCCACACGTGAGTTATCTTCTAATTTCATCCTAATTTATCAACTAAAGTCATACCTGGGCCAAACTAATCTTGGCCCAGTAACTCAGGATATTACAAAAACGTTAGCTTACAAGGCCCAAACGTCTTAACCGGTCTCTTATTGTGTCCAAGAATGAGAACTCCATTTTTCTTCTTCATCCCAGAATTTTGCAGAAATCTGTGCGAACGGAGCGGAAAAAGGGAAATTCAGACTTAATCCAACTTATCTCACTATCCAGTATACAAACCTTGAAATCACACTAGAAACTTGAAAATTTCCTATAATATATATATATATATTGACAATATAGATAAAGATAAAGGGAGTGTATGTAGATCATGCGGTTTGGGCCTAACCCGACCAATTTTTATGCGGGTTATAAAACCTTGACCCGTAACCAACCCATATTTTGTGTGGGTCGGGTTTGGAGGGTTAAATGCAAATTGGACAAGGTTTTGTCACCCGTAACTATATACCCATGTATATCTTGTATAATCATCAATAAACAAATCATAATAAACATGCCCTCCTTTGGTGGGTTGGGAGGCAAGTTCCCAACTATCAGAGTGCAGCATATCAAAAGCATGGGTAGTGAGTAGCGCTTGGATGAAAGGGTAAACCAATAAATTTGGAAACACAAGTTAAACAATCAGATAAATCATCAAAAATCATATTTCTCAAAATACAAGAAATCAATTGTTTTGAGCAAGTAGCAGACAGTTGGCCTAATGACTAGATCGGCGAAATTGTTCTGTTTGGAACCAAACCGAAACAAACTTGACAAGCATGCTTCATGAACTCTCTCATACCCTCTAATATCCTTTCATACATGTCCATTTAAGTTCTCTCGTAGGAAAAACTTTTCACCAGTAGGAATTTCTTACATTAAACCATCCCCTCCCGAAGTTGTCCCTTAACACTTTCATCTAATCCCACATGAGGTGCATAGGCACTAATAATAGGTATTACATTCTTCCTCTAACACTAGTCAACCCCCACAATGTTTTGTTTCGAGTGATTATCTACTACTATACATACTCTATTCATGGCATTGTTCTATACTGTAATATCTTGAGTTACCTGGGCCCAGGATTAGTTTGGCCCAGGTAGGACTTTAGTTGGTTAATTTGTTTTTGAATTGGAAGTGTCATGTGAAAGATTTGGAAAGGGGAGGAATTGCTAATTAGGAAGTAGGGGTGGACTAGGACTCTATCTCCCTTGTATATATTTAAGTAAACAACGACCTCTTTTTGCAGTATGAAATTCAATTTTTCCTTTTGAGAGAAATCCGAGAGAGAGAGCTTGATCGTTGGAATCCAAGGGAAGAAGAGGAAGAAGTCAAACATAGGAAGATGATCATCGGATGTCCTATTCGCGCCCGGACATCGTAAGATTAACGATCACGTATCAGAGGTGAGTGGATCTTCCTAATTGTTTCCAATCAATGCATGAGATGAATGATAGGTCTAGATTTATATTGCATTGCTGTTGTGCTGACAACCTGAACCATTGATCAGATGCAAGTTTTATGTTTGAGTCAAGGGAATCATGTTAGTCTTGACTGTTAGATTTATACAAATAATAAGAAGTTTGTTCATTAGTAATTCCTCAAGGTTAGGCTGATGTACAGAGAGATCATGACATGCCAGAACCTGGGGGTGAATGTGCAGAATTGTCGATTGGGGATTATGGGAATCCATGGCCCACTGGATGATGATCTGGTCCACAAATCCTGTAATGGACCCTTGGTCGACCCTAGAAGACCTGGACCCATGTGAAGTGGGCCCTATTTAAGCCCCCATCTATTTGATTGTTTGCAACAGAGACGTTACATTGGGAAAACAGGGTGGTTGGGTCGACATCCACACTGGGACCCACTATCTGATTTAATCATAGATTAGGACCCCACATATTGAAGGGGGCCCAGGGACGATCTGAATGATGGTGGTCCCATGTGGCATGGGCTCCATCTGCCCAGTTCTCCAGAAACTTCAATTAACCGTGAGACCTATTCATGAATTCTAATTGTGTTTGTTGAGACTGTGGGGCCCAGTAAAGATGAATCCAATCCATTAAGAGTAAAGCCTATCCTTGGGCAACCTTGAACTAGAAGTCTGATCTTGGATTGATCCAATTGGACCCACTGGATTCTATAGTGAGAGTGTGCAGGCGTGAACTATGTTATGTAACGCTTCTTGTGTGGACAAATGTGCTGGATAATTAAAGAATAACCCTAGGATGAGTACATAATTACCATATGACCCTTCTATCAGTAATAATTGAAAGTTTTGTGTACTTTATGATGTATTGTAAGGACTGTTTGGGCATGTTGGCATGTTTCGGTTGTTTGTATATTATGCTATGAAGGTGGGTCATTCCCATATGATTCCTTAAACTGTAATGATCAGAAGTGGGGCACTAATCTGATCAGGACTTGAATGGGGCTGGTTCCACACTACTGTTGTGTCAATTATTAATAATGAAATCCAGTTGATATGAGATTATGAAATATTGTACATTGCGTCCCAAACGTGGGATGTTGGACTCAGTGTCTGGGCCGTTATAGTTGCTGGTCCTTAGTGGACGTATGTGGCCATTATGATGGCTGGTCCTTAGTGGACGTGTCTGATGAGATAGGGTCATGGTGACCAATATACATGTATATGATGGGCCTTTGAAGTGTGGTAATGTGCATGGGCACGGATTTGTATGTGAATGTACTTTTAATGATATTTGATTATTAATTCAGATTTGTTGATTATGTGATGTTATGTTATATATGACTTGTGTAATTAGGAATATTCATTCATCAGTAGTACTGATGTTGTATTGCCCCCTTCAGGTAATCATATTACGGGTGGGCCAGAGCAGAATGACGATCAGCACGTAAATTTCGGCATGCGTGGCTTAAGGGAGAGAACGAGAAAAGCTTAATAGTTGATAGAATTATTAGTTCTGGTTTAGGAAAAGTCATTTAATGTTTAAAGCACATTATTTATCTAAGTCAAAATATAATAAGTTTGATTATTCAGAGATTATTGATATATATAATTGAAATTATAATTTGAATTAAATGCCTGATTCCTAGTGGATATTATTTGATGTGTGTGTGATAAAATATTGCTATATGATCACAATCCGGATATCCGACAGGGCCCCAAAATTTGGGTCGTGACATATTCCATGTAGTAGAGTTTGTAACCATCAATGAGCTCCTTCATGGTATCCCCTTTTCACCTTGCTTCCTTCAAATGGGCTACATTTGCTCTTCTTTTCATTGCATCGACCAATTCCACTATTCTTGTTTGTCAAAGTTTCTATATTCCAAGTAGCAAGTTGAATCATCTTCTTCTTTAGGAATGACTACTTTTCCTGCACTCATCTACATTGGTGCAGGAACCTTTGCCTACTTTCCACTACAACCAGGCGTCATTGTAATGTACCGCTTATAGCGAGGAATGACCAAACATGATCACAAAACTCTTACCTTTTTTTTTATATAATCGGGGGTTGCTACAACTCACCACTTTTAGCGAGGAATGCCCCAGCATGATCACAAAAAATTCCATTGCATGTGCAAGTCAACATTATCATTCTAAGAAACTTCATGTAGTCTGTAGCAAATTATATGGTAGCAGGGAAGGAGCTCATTAATAAGATAATTATCATTTTTATGGTAAAAATTTAGCAATAAGGACAGTAATTTAGCAAGATTCTCTTCACACACTTGTGTACACACACAAAACAAAGAAAGAAAAGAAATGCCAAAAGAGGAGTGCTATAGCATGTTATGTTCCTTACAAAAATAAGTAGAGAAAAAAAAAATAGCCATAAAAAGGTGGAACACATCAAACATACCATAAGACGAAAATCAAAGTATTTGCAATGTAGGATACAGTTTCCCTGAAAAAGGAGAGATCGATCAGGTCTTCAAACAAAGAGTTTCTTAAAAAAAAAGTCATATTCTCAATATACTATAAACAGCCATTACATGAAACCTCCTTTAAAATACAAGCCATCGGACCCCTAGTCCTTATGAAAGTTATAATCCACAAGGAAATAAACCTTATGGCATCCAAAACAAACAATTCAATAATATCAATTTGTTGCACTTGGGTACTATTCATGTTCAAAATCATTGTTGCAGTCACCAACACGGTTGACCTAAAAAAACCAATATGTTGTGGTTCATGGACATTGTGGCATCAAGTTTTTGCGACCTTAAAAAAAATATGAAAATTTATCCCAAAACAACAAGAGATTGGAAAATGCTATAGTGTACATCGCACACTAATAATAAAAATCACACCCTGTAAGTTATTAACATCTAGTATCATTGCTTAATCTTTAACTATTAAACTTGATCAGTTCTAGTGTTTAATCTCTGGGCCAATCCTTCTAACTTATAAATCAATCAATGTAGCCTTTATCTAAAATCCAAATCACTCAGAATAACTATCACCCCCTGTATAGGCTTCATGAAAATTCACTCTGCTCAAAGACGAGCACACAATCAAATTGACCATGCCATATGATTAGAATCATTGGCTTTCAAGATACAGCACTTCAGGATCTATCCAACTACAAGAAATCATGCCCTCAAATGTGATGCAGGATGGACTTGCAACCCCACCACACATGGGCCAAGATAGTTTAGGACTTATTTTATTTCCTGAATTATTTATCATTATTTTTCAATTTTATTTAATGATTTGTCATTATGAAAGTTTTATATTTTATTTGCTTTCCTAGTTTGTTTAGGATTTGTAGAGTGATTAAGTTCCTTTTCTTAATTAAATGAATAACGTAGAGATTCAATCTTAAAGTTGATTAATAGAATTTGAGTGAATTTTTATCCTTTTTCGAGATGCATACTCGTGTCAATGTCTGCGGACACCTCTATAGTAGTTCAGCACTTTTCTGCGCAAGCCCTAGGGCCTCTATCAATTGGTATCAAAGCGGGTTCACATTTCCACACACGGATCCAAACTCGTGTTGCTGATCAGAGGAGTATCGTTTTGGTTCATCACGTGTTCGTTGTTGTCAGAGAAGGGCTAGATCTATAGTTCAAGCAAAGGAGAAAGTAAGTGGCTTAACCTTTCTCGACCTACAGCAAGAGAGAAGAGAGGATTGCCGAGATATTGATCAAATCTCACAGCGGGCCACTAATCATCACTGCAGAGGAGTCGAGACTTGGAGGCCAAGATGCAGTTTCGACTTTTAAGAGAAGCTTTTTGGTTCCATTGTTGTGTCTTAGGAAGCAACAGAGAAAGGAGCTGGGGTCATTTGGTTAAAAAACAATTAATAAAAAAGGGGGAAGCAACATTTTTGGCAGTTGCAGAACCCAAAGCACAACAGAGTGACCTTAACATTCTTGATTTCCTCCTCATCAGCATCATAGAAGAGAAGCGTGTCATCAGCAAACTACAAATGGTTGATTGTTGGACCGTTACTGCTAGACCTAGACCTTCTAATCAGGTTCCCATTGGCTTCCATTTCAATCATATGACTCAACGCCTCGCCCACCATAACAAACAAGAAAGGTGAAAGTGGGTCCCCTTGGCGCAGACCTCTGGTAGCTGGAAAGAAGCCTTTTGGAGAGCCATTTACCAAAATGGAGTAATGAGCCGATTGAAGACATTCCACAATCCAAGTCCTCCATCTCTGCCCAATACCCATCCGACACATGAGATATTGAAAGAAATCTCAATCTACGATATCCTATGCCTTTTCAAGATCCAACTTGCAAATAAGGCCTGGTTTTTTCTCAAGGTTTCTAGAGTGAATACGCTCGTTAGCAATGAGGACCCCATCCAAAATCTGTCTCCCATTAACGAAGGCTCCTTGATTTATGGAGATCAAATTGGGCAGCACCTTCTGAAGATGAGTAGCCAAAACGTTTGCAATGATCTTATAAATAGACCCAATCAAACTAATGGGGTGGAAGTCCTTGATACAAACAGCTGCAGACGTCTTAGCAATAAGTGTAATGAAGGTGGCTCCTAAGTTCCTAGAGAGTTTACCTCTAGCATGGAATTCTCTCATAAAATCTAAATAATCTTCTTTGATAACTTCCCAAAACCTTTGGAAGAAAGCCAATGGAAAACCATCTGGACTAGGGGCCCTTTCATCCCCCAATTCAAAAACCGCAGCTTTTATCTCTTCTTCTAGGAACTCTTTTCCAGCGGAGAAGCTAGATCGTAACCAAGCACATTGAAAGGAAGATTAACCAAAGTGGGCCGAGTCCAATAATCTTTAGAGTGTAGAGCCTTGAAGAATTGAATAATGTGGTCGGATATGCTGTTTTTGTCTTTGATGCATCTGTTCCCATCCCTCAATATGACAATCTTGTTGGTCCTTTTCCTGAAAGAGGCAAAACTATGGAAAAATGTGGTCGGATATGCTATTTTTGTCTTTGATGCATCGGTCCCCATCCCTCAATATGACAATCTTGTTGGTCCTTTTCCTGAAAGAGGCAAAACTATGGAAAAAATTGGAATTTCTGTCCCCATTCATGATCCATTTGACTCTTTATCTTTGTCTCCATTTAATCTCCTCCCCTACTACTTTTTCTGATAAGATTTTTTACAGCTGAAGCCTCTTAAGAAATTCCACAGAGGAGAGATTACCCATTTCCTCTTTTTTATCAATCTCCTGAATTTCTTGCAAAAGGCAGGCCATAGAGTGATTCATGCTTCGAAACTGGTTAGCAGCCCAATCCTTGATAAAAAGCTTAAGATTCTTAAGTTTTGTCACAATTCTGTATCTTGCCCAACCGGTCAAAGTTTCCTTCCACCAATCTCAAATTAGAAGAAGAAAAGAACTATCCTCAGGCCACATTAGTTCAAATCTGAAAGGTGGCTGTCCCCACCAATCTTTCCTAGAATCCAATAGAATTGGGCAATGATCAGATGTTGGTTTAGGAAGAGCTTTCTGCATCGTGTCTGGGTACATGTGTCAATCATGCCCATCATGCGCAAGCCCAACTGGACCCAATACTTGTATTGTAGTTATATCTTGTATTCTAGTTAAGCTACAATTAGTCAAGTACTCTTTCTATATTAGGGTAGCTATAATTTAGGGATTTAAGTTGTATTAGGAGACTGTTAATAGGGTATTAAACCCTTATATAATACGAATGAGAGAACCCTAAAGAGGGCACACGAATTCAGCGCCCCCCCCCCCTCTCTCTCTCTCTCTCTCTCTCTCTCTCTCTTCTATATTCTCAACTTCACATGGTATCAGAGCATGGTCAATCATTTGTGATCATCTTCTAGTCAGCTTCCAAGTTCTGGAAGCCATTCAGCCTGATCCTTCAGCCTTCTCCTTTTTTATCATCCCTGATCATCCTAGATCAGGCGTCACCCACCTGTGATCATCATCACCATATCAGCGGCCCCTGCCCCTCTTGGTCGCCTGGCTATCCCATTGTTTATGAAGATTTTTTCCATATTTATTGATCATCAGAGGTAGGTCTTCTACCAATTTTTGTGGAAATTCATTTTTTTCCACTTGTTTTCATCTCAGCCATCGAAAATCCTGGATCTGGATTTGTTCTGACTGGGACCACTTCCAGTAGTTGCATAAAACTACTCCTCATTCATCCCCCAATCTCTGATCCGTCTAGAGATCACTTGGTGGGGCCCACGTGCTGTTCTTCACTCTGATGTCAAGGACGTTTTGCTGCTGTTTGCTGCTGTAGCTGTTGCTGGTTGCCTTGCTGTGGTATCTTCTTCGCTCTATTGCACTAACTACTTTAGGGTTCTCTCGGTCGCATTATATAAGGGTTTAATACCCTATTAACAGTCTCCTAATACAACTTAAATCCCTAAATTATAGCTACCCTGATATAGAAAGAGTACTTAACTAATTGTAGCTTAACTAGAATACAAGTACTCACTTGGATTGTCCTCATCCATCTTCACCTGCTCTCATACCGGGTTTTTCAGATCAAACAACTCTTTATAGGTTTCATCCTGACTTTGTTTATCATCGTCGGGAAAAACCTACCACTACAGATGCTCGTCCTCCTGATCATCCGCCTGCAACTGGTTCCACAACTCGTCATATCCTGCGTCGCTCCTCAAAAACTTCTAGACCACCTGAGCGGTATGGATTCACCCACACTTCCTTGATGACAACCCTTTCTTCTGTATCTAACCCAAGTTCTTATTTGCAGGCAGTACAACATGATAGTTGGAACCAAGCTATGAAGGCAGAATTGGATGCATTGGATCAAAGTCACACATGGGACATTGTGGATTGTCCTTCAGCAATTAAACCCATCGATTGCAAATGGATCTACTCAATTAAACGTAAATCTGATGGCTCGTTGGATAGACACAAAGCTAGACTCGTGGCACTTGGCAACAGGCAAGAATATGGGATTGACTACGAGGAGATGTTTGCCCTTGTGGCAAAAATGACTACAGATCAGTTACTTCTCGCCATTGCTGCCTCTAAATCTTCGCCATTATACCAAATGGATGTAAAAAATGCCTTTTTCCATGGGCATCTGAAAGAAGAGGTCTATATGCGGATACCACAGCCACAGGGAGTCACCTCTCCATCTAAGAAATCAATTTGTCGCCTACGGAAGTCTCTTTATGGTCTAAAGCAAGCTCCTCAGGCCTGGTTCAAAACTTTTAGGGGTCGCCTATGCACAAGTGGCTTTACTCAAAGCCCTTACGATCCGTCTCTTTTTCTGCAAACATCTACCGATGTTATTGTTCTCCTTGTGTACGTTGACGACATTATTATCACTGGCACTGCTGATGGTATGATCAGGTCTATCCAAAAGTCTCTAAGGGATCCTTTCCATATGAAGGATCTAGGCCCCTTGCATTATTTTTTGGGGTTGGAAGTGCTTCAATCTCCCAAAGGCCTATTTCTTAATCAACACAAATACACATCTAATCTTATTGAGCTTGTTGATCTCCATGACTTTTCGCCTGTTGATTCACCAGTATAGGTCAATCTAAAATTGAGTAAAGATGATGCTGACCTTCTTCCTAATCAACATACCTACAGGCGCTTGGTAGATAGTCTTGTCCATCTCACCATCACTCGACCGGATATCTCCTATGCTATCAATCTTGTGCGCCAATTCCGAGACACCATCATCTGACTGCTGTCAAGCACATTATCCGGTATTTGTAAGGCACTGTCACTCGTGGTTTATATTATCCCAAGGATAATGCTCTTTAGTTGACCGCTTATGCAGATGCTGACTGGGCGGTCTGTCAGGATACTCATCGGTCTACTACTGGCTGGTGCATGTATCTCAGAAATGCTCTCATTTCTTGGAAATGCAAGAAACAAGAGCATGTTTCTCGATCTTCCACAAGGGCTGAATATAGGGCAATGTCTTCTGCCTGTTTTCAAATCTTATGGCTGCGAGACTTCTCTCGGATCTCGGCTTTGCTCAATCCTCTCTTACTTCCTTGCATGCAGATAATATTGAGGCTATCAGGATCACTGAAAATCATGTCTTCCATGAACGCGCCAAACATATTGAAGTAGACTGTCACTTTATTCGGGATGAGTTTAAGCGTGATGTCATTTCTTTACCTCAAGTCCCTAGCTTCAGTTTGCTGATATCTTCACCAAAGGACTTCATCGGCTTCGACATCAGTTTCTGGTTACCAAATTGCTGCTATATGACTTCCCAGCATCAATTTGAGCGGGGGTGTCAATCATGCCCATCATGTGCAAGCCCAACTAGGCCCAATACTTGTATTGTAGTTAGATCTTGTATTCTAGTTAGGTTACAATTAGTCAAGTACTCTTTCTATATTAGGGTAGCTATAATTTAGGGATTTAAGTTGTATTAGGAGACAGTTAATAGGGTATTAAACCCTTATATAATACGAATGCGAGAACCCTAAAGAGGGCACACGAATTCAGCATCAATCTCTCTCTCTCTCTTTCTCTGCGTGTTGTGTGTTCTATATTCTCAAATTGACAATATGTCCAACCAGTCTCCCGATAGGAGAAATCTGTCTAATCTAGACAAAATTGGAACTTGCTGGTCCTGCAATTCCTGCAATTCGTTCGAATTAATCCAATCAGAAAACTTCTTCATTTCTACCGTTACACGACAGCCTGCTATTCTTTCCTCAAGGTTCCTTATTACATTGAAATCTCCACCCAAGCACCACGGACCACACCACTTGTTACGAATGGAATCCAATTCCCTCCAAAAGCTATCTCTACTTCCACTATCGGATGGCCCGTAAATGGAAGAAATTATCCACTCCTTATTTAGCTCCACGTCCCTCACAACAGCTGAAACAGAAAAATGCCCGGTCCAATGATCTAACATTGCCCATTTTTCTAGAATCCCACAATAGCAGAATCCCCGTTGAAGATCCCACAGCATTTAAGCCCACCCACTTGAAGAATCTAGACCCAACAGTTTGCCTTACCAAATCATCATTCAAAGAGCAAATTTTTGTTTCCTGAATTAGGATCATAGATGCCCTACACTGCTTAATTACCTTCTTGACAACAGCCCGCCGATTGGAGCTACCTAGACCATCACGTTCCAGGACAAAATCATTTGTAGACTTTGCTGGCCACCTGAGAGCCCTGAGCGATGTTAGCCTTGCTACCTGCCCCAATCTACTTAGTTCCGCCTTTCTCATAGTTGACGCTCAGAAGACCTCGCTGCTCTCTAGACCCTTTCCTCTAGGATTTATCTTGCTAGGAAGTTTCTTCTTTTTGTCTCTGACAAGCCTCACCAAACTGAATGAGATTCTCCCAGCCTCTTTCACATTTACTGATAGCAAGCCCCACTACCTCTCCACAAATTTTCAATTCCTCTGGAAGCCATTTAGAGGAGGAAGAGTCTGAGCAGTTTGTGCAGTGATCTAAATTAACCTTGGAAGAGACTACTTCATTGTTCTCTTGAGCTTCCATGCATCCGTCAATGCTTGGAGTAGATAGGGACACTCTGTCTATACTAATAGGGGGGGGGGGGTGTGGTCTTCTTGCAACCCGACTTAGAAGGGGAGACAAATTCCCCTCATTCCTCATTGACAGAAACCCAACCTCCATCTGCTGCTCTATCTGAGGACTGTTAGGAGTCCGCATCCTTTGGCTTAGGAAGTGAGGACTCTGGGGTACATAGAAGTCGCAGAGGTGGAGCCAAAGGGTCGAAGACTAAGTACCTGGCATCAATCGCTGGAGAAGCAACCCATTTGGCCTTCACTGCAGTATTATCGGCTTGATCCATCGTCAACATAGGGTAGGGATTTAGATCTAACTCTCTAGAAGGCTTTGACTACGAGAGGGGCCACGATCTTCAACGCGCGAGAGGAGCCTTCCGCCACTCTCTTGTCTCCGTTGTAGATAGCAGTAGGAGACCAGGAAAACCTAGAGGTTTTCTTCACAGAGTCTCTGAAAGTTGTCGACTTAAAGTCGATATTATAATGGGCCCCTTTAAATGGGCCATATTCTTTTCTTATTTCTAGGGCCTCCACTGGCTTCTGCTCACCATATTGAGGGCCTTTAAAGTAGATTTGGACCCGGCCCATACCATCCAAGTCATGGGCGGCACAATCAGATTTGAATTTCAAATTTTGGTCTCTAACGTCATCGTCTTCAAGCTCCGTCTCTGAGCTAGACACTAAAGTATTGCTAGAACCCTCTTCTAAAGTATCATCCGCATCTTGATTTCCATCATCAGAATCCTGGATCGGATGGTTAAGGCCTCCATTCATAATGTCCGACCAATTTTGACAGTACCCTTTTCGCTAAGGCTCCAGTTGTTCTCCCTCCGCCTTGACCGGCACCTGAATACCATCCAGCCAGAGAGATATCTCCTTAGGAAGATCTCTCGTCCCGTCCAGAAGCACCTTCACTCTGCCATAGAAGAGGCTGGATTGTTCTGTGATCGACCTCCAGTGTCTGACCCACACAGTCCCCTAGAAGTTAGAAGACACCTTCCCTCCACACATATAAGGGGACTCCTTTGAAACTCAGCCAAACCTCTCCAGGGGGCCTCCCTAGGACCTCCATCCATCGCTCCACAACCCTGAAAGGGGTGTCGACTTCATTTTTTATGGATAGTAAAAATTCTTCTGCTTCCAACTCGGATGTAAACCGCATCCAAACCAACATTTGGTCCAAAAATCTAATATTTTCAGGTTGCTTCCATCGTTGAGATTTTAGCCATTTCTAGATCCCGGACAGCCCATACTCTAGTTGTTTCAGGAATCCAACCAGACTGTTAATGAGGGAGTTCTTTCCTTCTTTAATGACCCATGGAGAGACTCTCACCATGGGGACTTCTCCTCTCTGCAAGATCCAACCTTCCTACGACGAGCTCCCAGAGAATAGAGACATTTGTCTTGTAGGATTGAACCGAGGGTTATCCATCAAGGAGACAGATTTCTCAGGATCCAATCCATCAAGGAGACAGATTTCTCAGGATTTCCCAGGGTGTGCTCTGATTGGTGCCGGTCAGCCAACAGCGGAGACTCTGCCTTATTTCCTTGGTTTGAGAGCTGCACATTAATCCTCCTCCCTCCCCACGATCTACCGCTGGCCAGCTCAATGGCTAGTTCAGCCTCTCTCATCAATCCAAATCTAATGAAGGCGAAGCCCCTGCCTTTTCCATTAACTCTATCTTTTGGAATGAAAGAGTCCAAAATTCTGCCAGCTCTACAAAACATTGCTTCCAGCTCAGGAGATGAGATGGACACAGGCACATTGGACACGAACAAGGAGATTGTGTTCTCTCTCAGCGCCAAGATTTTTCTTGGAAGTGGTTTGAGATCCCCAGACCTTCCCATCTCTCTTCCAGACCTTCTCCCAATTCCACATCTGTAGTATACATTGTACTATAAACATGACTGGTTCTGATTTATTGTAACTAGTGATTCTCCCAATTCCACATCTGTAGTATACATTGTACTATAAATATGACTGGTTCTTATTTATTGTAACTAGTGATTTCGGTCCTTCGGATATCATCAGAGATGTAACGAAGGGATGCAATATAGATATTGTGAAAGGGGGAAAAGTCCTCAATAGACAGGATACCTTTTGTAATTTGAAATTGATTCTGATTAGAATCTTACTTATTGTATTTATTAGAGGAAACTATGACTTTATAAAAGAGATAGATGCATTTCACATTAGATAACACTGGAAAAACTCATTCTACATATCCCACATCTCCTCTCTAGCTCTCTTCATCTCTCTCTATCACGAACAAAACACAGTTACAGCAATAAAATCAGAATTCAACCAAACAGGCACTGGCCTCTGCTGAACTGAGCTCGAACACCAGAAGCCTTAACATTAAAGAAAAAGATAGGAAAGGAAAACGAAGAAGAAAGAAAAGTTCTCATTAGCAGGGCCGCTATGTATGATGCTTTGGTACCCCATGTTATGATTTACACACAAGACCTAATAATGGATAACCTGGTCTACAATTTATGAGACAAGGGGGTTTTATTAACGCCTTAATTATGATTATTTACTAGAAACACCTGTATTAAACAAATAAGTAGAAAAGAAAACAAAAGGTGTAACAATAATAATGTCATCAAAAATCATTCTAAACTTAATATCCATCAAACACCCGTCAATTCTCCTCACATTTTCATCCCCAGGCAAAGTAGTCCACAAGTCAGGTACACTGACACAGTGTTTCTTAGATACGAAGTTAACATGAATTTACCCATATTAATATGGAATAAACCCAAACAAGAATAGAACAAACATACCAAAACTGAAGCAAGCTTTGGTCGTTGTCACCCTTGAAAGCTGTTCTAGCCACTGCTGTATAAAACCTGACAATAAAATGTAATACAGTGATGTTTGGTGGAAATTGAATAACTATCGAAAGCTCTAGAAAAATCATTTTCTCTAGATAGATAAACAAAAAGCCATTCTAAAAGACCACTTCCACTTACATTGCTACTGTCATTACTGTCAAGATACCCGAAACACCAGCCGCATCTTGTGCCTGCAAAGAAAAGGTCTTTAAAAGGCAGCAGTATGGATTATAAGTATTGTTGCTTCTCAAAAGCGAATAACCCAAAAGAAGTACTAGTTTTGAAGAAAGTTGTTCGTACACTGTGGTTCCCATTCCACTAAGATCTTATTTAGCTTTGAAATATGTAAAGATAAGAAATGCATTCCTAAGCATGGATCAAAATAACAGCCGCAACGCTATATCAGGCGTAGCGGTCTAAATGGCATTTAGCGCCATTTATATCTGTTGCGGCCGCTACAAGGCGGCCGCTACGCTTGCTACGGGGCCCGCTACGGAGTGTGAAAACTTCCTACTTTTCAAAACATATAATAATGCTTATTTCTTTTCTCTCTCCAAAAAAAAAAATTACGCAACTCTTCTACCCTTTTATGTTTAAAAGAAAACCGAAAAGCACATGATCTCGTCGAATTACAGTGGATATGGAGAGTTCTTCTCAAGATTTCTTCTCTAGGTACATCCTATTAGACACCCCCTTTGGTAGAGGTATTATTTTCTATAGTTACTCTTAAGTCTCAAGTCTTGACTTCATGACAGCTTTTTTTTTTTTTTTTTTAATAAGCCTTTCAGTAGTTTCTAAGTTAGCATAACTAAGCAACATGAATATATGAATAAATGTGAAAAAAAAATTATCATTACTATTATTTTCTATTTATACAGCGATACAGGACATGAGGGGACCGCTACGCTAACTTACCTTAGTTACTTTTGCAAAAAAAAAAAAGAGCACATTTTCTCTCATTTTCCAATATTCTAAATTTTCTACAATTTTTTTCAGATATTTTTGACGATTTTTTCAAATCGCACCGCTAATTAGCCCCGTTACGTAGCGTTTTGGCGGAGGGCAGCTACGCCCGCCGCTGCCGCTATTTTCATCCTTGTTCCTAAGTCCTAACTCCTAATAACAACATGACAACGTGATGTTTAACTACTCCAAACTCCAAAAAGAGCACACTGCAAACATCTAAAGGTTTCAAATCTAGATCTGGCCCGAATTCACTTGTCTCCAACCTTTTGGAGGAAAACTCTAACTACTTAGTGACGGCCTTCCTTCCCAGGATGGTTGGCAAACTCTTGGCCAGTGAGCAGGCAAAACAATCAGCAAATATATTATACAAGGGCTGCCCTGGATCAAGTTTTCAAGACATTTATCAATATTTGGCACCGAAGCTGGACGGGTTCACAGCTCTGGTCACCATAAAAAATCTCTCACGCATATACAAGAAGTATTCATGCCAGTAACAGTATCAAAACCTGCGCACAGAACTAAGCTACACATGCATAAGAATGCAGATAGACTAGACAACATAGCAGTATATTTTTTTTAACGGTAAATTACATTAAGAAAAAGCAGACAGTACAAGTATACTGAAAGACTACAAACAACACCCAAAAAGGAAAACAACCAAACAGGACGAACAGATCGGAAGAGGAGCTAATAAGACATGGCAATTTCCTTCCAATTCAGCAACAATTGGTCCAGCAAAATCCCTTGAGAATTTGGGTTAATAGACACCTATAAAGCTACAGAAAGCTTTATCTTATTGGTAATTGAATTCACACATGAAGTAATCCCTTTGAAACACCTTGCGTTTCTCTCCTTCCAGATAATCCATATAACAGCCAAAAATGAGAACATAGCAGTATGTTAGACACAATAATAAGCAACATCAGAAGCATGTACTGTAAAATTCTAAACAGAAAGATTACAACTGATGGAGATTCTTACAGTGAAGTAAGCACAGTAGCTCACAGCAAGAGTCAATGCAATCCCTATCATTTTGTCATTGAAAATAAACCTCAACCACAAAAGAGATGCTACTCCAAAAGCGAGGCCAACAGCTACACTGATTATAGGAAAGAGTCTTATAAGCATCTTAATACTCATGACGTTCTAACTTTAAATGATTCATGCCAAGTAACTGTTACATACGCTCCAAGGGAATTTTGTATTAGAAATTTAATTAAATTGCCAATGCTAAAGCTCCGACCGAGTACCATCTGATAGAATAGCTGATATACCACAATTGATATCCTGAAAAGGAAGGAGAGATTCTGAGAAAATTCTGAAGAATGACATGAAAATGGAAGGCTATATCATCCAAGAAACCATAATATTCTACCCAATCACACTGTTTGGCATCATTTCTTAAGAACATTCTGGCATTTCTTGGAAAGAAAATGAACAAATTCCCAGTTCGAAAAGAACCTAACATTAAGAAATAATCCTTTGATAGAAAATGATACTTTTTTTAATGTAACTATTTTATTAAAAAGGAGGCTAATCAGAGTGTACCCATCATTCATCATGGATTCTCCTTCAATTAGTGTACTCAATTTTTTGCTTGCACCAAGCTCTTTCAATAAAGCCACTACAGCTACAGGATCTGTTGCACTAAGAAGGCCTCCAAGCAACAATGACGTCTTCCAGTCCCAGTTATATGGAAAAGTAAACTGCAGTACATTTCTTAAGTTTTTGTTATTAAAAGCATGGTAACTTCTCTTAAAGCAATAGGCTGAATGCATACCTTTACAGCAGTCCCAATGCAAAATGTTGATATTAGAACACCTGGACCTGCAAGTAACAACATCTGTACCATGCACCTCTGGATAAGGAGGAAAAAAAATTCAGCATTTAGATTTTTTTTATTTTTTGGCAAATCAGCCTTTAGAATATCAATGCAATTAACAACCAAGAAGCATATAATTTCTTTTGCCCCATTTAAAAGTTCATTAATGAGTCCCAATGCAAAAGGTTGATATTAGAACACCAGGACCTGCAAGTAACAACATCTATACCATGCACCTCTGGATGGGGAGGAAAACAAATTCAGCCTTTAGATTTATTTATTTATTTTTTATTTTTGTTTTTGGGTAAAACAGCCTTTAGAATATGAATGCAATTAACAAGCAAGAAGCATATAATTTCTTTTACCCCATTTAAAAGTTCATTAAGGAGCCAAAAGGCAGTAATAAAAAGAAAGGTCCCTCAAACAAGGTCTTAGCCTGGAGGAAGAAACTTGCCGAATCAGCATATCATTCCATTAAAACTCAGCATTGCTAAGAAAATGCAAACTTGTACAAGGCTTAGCAACTCAATTGTTCTATGACCTTCAAAAAGTACTTGATAGCTCCATGTCATTGTAAAACGTTAATATTCAGTGGTAAGAGAAATAAAGTATAACAGTCCCAATCACCAGACATGAGTACACAAGTTTGGGACAAAAAATTAGTAGTAACATCCTGGGAAATAGTATCTTGATTGGCTGAATTCCTCTTGCAAGTAAATCAGAAGTTGTTTGGTCTGGAATTGAATGGGTAAACTATGCTTACGATACTAGATTCGCTTCATTCTGCTTCTGATTTCATTGTGATTTGCAGTTGAGGTCTTTTCCACACATCAAATTCTTGCTTATCTATGAATAACAACAGGAAAGTCATTGACAAGAAAGAAAAAAGAAAAGTTGTTCTTTAGCATATTTTTGTCATATTGGATGAATTTCGTAAAAGCACATGAAGCCATAGAAAGATTTATTTTTTTATCATGTAAGGACATTCCTGGTCACAATTCCATATACACCTCTTCATGTAGATCTCCATGTAGAAATGCAATTTTTACATCTCTCTGATATAGAGGCCAAACCAGATTTGCAGCAAGACAGTGAATAAATCTTACTAAATTCAATTTTGCTACGGGAGAAAATGGATCAAAATAATACATACCATATTTTCACCGCCAACCTAGCTTAGTAGCATTGGATAGTACCAAATGGGTTGTATTTTAAGGTATACACCCACTTACATATCCCTGCATGCTTCGTGAAGATCAACAATTTCCCAAGTCTTGTTCTTTCCAAGAGCTTCTCCAACATGTGAAGGTATGTGTTCAGCAAAAAATCTTAATAGAAACGCACAGTATTTAGGTGATAGATGATGGTATGAAATGAAGTTCTAAATTGGGTGGTACCATGGTAGGTAACACAAGATCGCTTCCCCTTATGCGGAGCAATAGGTAGATCAAGATCAGCCTTATCTTTATTACCAGCATATGATGAGGAATCGAACTCCTGAGCATTTGTTTGTGCTTGATCTGGAAAAAGTAAAAAAACTTCTTCTTCTCTGGTCTTCGAAAATACACTTTGATTGGCTTTTCTGAAACCTTTTCTGGAGCTTTTTCACTTGATTATCAACTGTCTGTTCAAGATGCTTCTGTTTCTGGCTTGGAGTTACCTATACGCAATTATCAACTTTTCCAGATTCTTCTGGATTGGTCGGTGGTGATACATACTTCAAAAAAGGAGATACATCCTCCTCAAGTGATGTCTCCCCCTGTCTACTTGGCTCTATTATTTATCTCTTTGCTTCCAGGAGAATAAAAAGAAATATCCGCAAAAAAAATCAAGTCCATCCTAAAAATTAGTTCCCATTATTTACTGGTAAATAGAACTTATAACCCTTTTGTGCACTTGGATAACCAACTGACGCATTCACAGGTATCAACCAAACCCGTACATATTAAATCAGTCAGTTACTGCCACAACAACCAGTTTACAATGACTGCTCGTCAAGGGGCTCAAAGATGCACACTGAGAACACGGGCTGATGCAATAAATCACTCGCTTTCGCCATAAAATCAGCATAGAACTTCAGCAATAATGGTAGGCAACTCACACAAAGATCCAAGGAGACAGTCTCAGTTTTATTCAATGCATAAACACCCAGTCGAATATAACTATCTGACTGTCGACTATTGCTAATCATATATAGCACTAAAACCATAGGAAAAAAATAGCAATTTTGCTATAAGAAGCACGGACACCTCTCCGGGGCCATCTGTGTCCATGTCCAACACGCTCCGGACACGCCAAAAAGAGTATCCTATTTATTTATTTTTATATTTTATATTCTGGACACGATTGGACACATTAGGGACATGCTGAGGGACACGCTGGCCTCTTTTAATTGGAAAAAATATTAAAATTAGAGTAAAAAAAAGAAAAGAAAAGGGGGCTGTTCGTAAAAAGTTACAGATTAAGAGGAAAAGGGGGCTCTTTTAATTCGTCCATCCAATTCCAACCCTAAACAAAAGAGAGAAAAAAACTCATTCGTCCGTCCAGCCCTAACGAAAGAAAAAGAAGAAGAAGAAAGAAGAAGGAAGAAGGAAAGAAAAGAAGAAGAAGATCTGCTGTGGTACTGCTTCTGCTTAATTTTTTCGCTCGTGGTACTACTTCTGCATATCAAGTTCGCTGTTTTTTTTTTTTTTTTTTTGCTCTTTTTTTCTTACTCTGCTGCTGCTTCTTTTTTCTTTTCAAGTTTTTGCCAAGAAAAACAATTTGCTGTTTTTTTTTTGGCCCATCAAATCTATTTTTACTGTTTGTTGTTTTTGTGCTATTTTTTTTGTAATATGCTATATTGGGTATTTTTTTACTCATCAAATATGTTTGTTGTTTCTGTACAATTTTTTTTGTAATCTGCTGCTGTTTCTGTGATCATTAGTTCTGTTTTTGCTGTTTTCTTCTTTGTTGTGTTGTTGTTGCAAACCTCCTTGATGCTGTTTTTTTTTTTTTTTTTCACTGCGAATATGCAAATCTGCAAATGTCCTTGCTGCTGATGTTCTTTATTTTTTGCTGCTGTTGTTTATATCAAATAATTCTTTTTTTATTTATCAGCTGCTTCTTCACCTCTGGAATTTAGGAATATGAGTTCCATTCCTGGCTCTAGCTCACACCCCTCCGATGAAGAAGATATAAATAAGCCTATGTGGAAATATGTAACCAAGTTTGAGCAACTTAATGAAGAAGTGGGAAATATTACAATGGTACACTGGTAATTCGACTTTTATTTATTTGATTTCTAAATTGATTACAAAGTTAAAATGATATTATCTTTTAGTATATGATTAGATTCATTATTATTATTATTATTATTATTAAATATTAACATGTCCCCGACGTGTCCGTGTTCTACTTTTTTTAGAAATGCCGTGTCGGTGTGTCCGCGTCGTGTCGTGTCTGTATCCATGTCTGTGCTTCTTAGATTGAAATCCTAACACAATTAGATATCTTAGTCGTCGTTTCCAGACAAAAGGAATAAAAAATTACTAATAAATCAAACATATCTAGGAATTTCCTAAAATCAGGATGTTACCATCGACTTGCACAAGATTCCCTGCGGGCCCCACATGACCCATCTTATGATGAAAAGGCTTCAACGATCTTAAAGTAGATTCATTGGCAACACTTGTAGATCTTTAATGGGTTTGGGCCCAGGTAAGCACACAGAATCCAACCCAGAATGACTGCACAACGGGCCCATTTTTCCTTTATTTGTTGTTGAATTGAAATTAAAAATCTACAAGAACCCCAATATAATGCATGTTTATATTAAAACAGCCCCTGCAGGTTTAAATTTCAACAATTCTCGGACTAGTTGGCATTCTTATACTCATATAACGCCATCACACATGGGTCCTAACCCCATGTGTGCGATCATAAGCCTCCAAATTTGTACAAACACTAGATCTTCACCGTGCTCCGCATCACCCACAAATACACACTTAACTGCTTTTGAATCCAACTTATCCTGCTGATGTTTCGGAATATGAATAAAACATACACAGCCAAATATATTTGATGGAACTGGAAATACTGCCGCAGGTTGTAGTACCTGTAATGGAGGTTTTCCTTTTATCACTTGCGATGGCATCTGATTTATAAGAAATGTCGCAGTAAGAACAGCATCTGGCAAAAACATAGTAGGAACAACCAACTGTAACAAAAGTCCCCTTGCAACTTCCAGCAAATGTCTGTTTTTACGCTCTGCAACCCCATTTTACTCAAGCATATAAGCACCTGAAGTTCAAGACTCTATTCCATTCATTGCTAAATATGAGTGAAACTCGAGTATACTCTCACCATTATCTGAATGTAATACTTGAATTTTTGAATCAAATTTCAAGCCAACCTTTTGATGAAAGTTTTCAAATGTTGAAGGCAGCTCGTCACGAAACTTCATTAAATACACCTAGGTATGCCTTGTTGCATCATCAAATATCAATGGCCAGTAATTGAGATTAAGGAAGCATACCAAACATCAGTGTGTATCAAAGAAAAAGGAGCCTCACTTTTTTCACTAACACTTACTGGATAAGGGCTCCTACACTTTTTAGACAGTTGACAAACCTAACTATCAATTACCTTTATGTGACTTCTGATATTATGAACCAGATAGAGGCTCTTCATGCTTTGAATTGCTACGGGCCCCAGACGCCAAGGCCATTATATGATATCTTGTGTATTAAGGCCTAAGGGCATATTTCTTTAGCAGAATTTCTAACTGGGATTTGTGATGTTAGGAATTCGAAGACAGTGACGTGATGGCTGTCCCCTAAAATTTCTGGATGTTGTGTTCTTATGTTGAAATTATGAATTCCAACCGCCTGAAAAGTCAAAAGTAACCTCTAGAATTCCGGGACCTCCAACCTCCTTGTCATTTATGGATGCTCAAGTGGAGAGGAGGATTCAGGAATTCCTTTCAGGGGACAGCTTTTGGAGAATTTATAAATTCTCCACACAGGAATTCTTGGAATTTTGCTAAAGAAATGGGCCGTAACTGATGATTTGAAGGCCAACTTAAATTGAAACTCTGAATCATCATAATAGAGACCATTATATTCACGACCATCTCCAATTTCCTGCCGTCATCAAGTCTTGAAAAACACAATATGACAGATAGGACGTAATGTTGTAATTATGAGATCTAATTAATGCACTCAGTGAAACCAGATTATGTGTAGACTGTGGTACATGTAAGACAGAAGACAATGAAAAAATTTGATCAAACATTAGTTGATCCATCAACCTTGACCTGAATATAATTCCCATCTACAATACGAATATTCCCCGTGAACAGAACATCCGTATGACATAAAATCTGACCTCATACTTGTCATGTGATTTGCGGTGCATGAATCAAATACCCAACTAGAATTATGGGAGACCATAGACACCATGTCTGTGTCATGTCTACTGTTGAAGTTACTCGATGTAGTGATTGATAGAACACTATCCTCATTCAGCCTATGAGGCTATGACGAAGCACTGAAATTGCATTAATTATTGAGTTTTCTCAGTTTTCTCTTGGATTCCATAAGAAACCTTAGAATGGGCCCAATACTAGACCAACCCAGCTTGAGGGTGACCACTGGTAGGTAATGGCCCTTGGCAGTCCACTAATGGTAGTGCTTCAGTGCCAAAGTCCAGATAAGACTGAAGAAACCGAAAAAAACAGGGGGGGCGGGGTGGTTCTACCAAGAGAAAAAGATGCCCAATACAACATAAGCAGTAGATAAAACAGTCATGACTGCCATCCCAAGTTTCTGAATTCCATCCCCGACCAATACATAAATAGCTTAGAATTTGCTTGCAGGAGTGAACACATCACCGACCACAAGCTTCCAACCTGATCACTCCTCATTCATCTGTGCACATGCCTCCTTGTCAAGTTGTTCATATTTGGTCAGATCTTGACGAACTGTGAGAAACAAAATCACATAAACAGACGCGAAAAGTGCTCCGAGCTTCAGAGGTTCGTTGCAGCAGGGATGGCTCGCTGCAGGTTCTTCGAAAAGCTACTGGCTGCTGTTGACTGTCAAGTTCACTGTGCATAGCCGAACTAAACACTTCGTGTTAAGCAGTTTGAAAAAAGTTCAGATCTTTGCTGTTTCTTTAATCCAAGCCCTTAGAAGTTGGAATCCTTTGTACAGTTATCTCCTACTACCTTGTATGCTCTAGTACCAAGTTAAAAATGCTGATTTAACCCAATCTAGGGATTTCTCATTGAGGATCAAGAAATCATAAATTAAAGAAAAAAAAAAAGAAAAAAAGAAAAGAAAGAAGAGGATTTGAATTGAATGAAATTCGTTAGGAGATCCACCAAGGCTGGGCGACACCTCGTGTGTGTGTATTATATTTTCAGCATTAAAAAAATAAAAAAATAAAAAAACCTCGTCAATCTTAGTATGTACAAAATAGTCCCATAATTTCCAAATTACAAATAAATCCATACTGACTCTTGACAGCGATAATGTTTCCTAATTAAACATAAATGCCTTGGTTGTAACTCGATAAATAGCATTGGATCTTCTGAGTGAGAAATAACATAGACAACTTTTCAAGATGTAGTCCCTAAACTCTTTAACTAAAACAACACCCTTACATGATGAAACCATTAAAGAATGACAACTTCAACTTATTGCCTATGCGTTGGCATCAGCACCAAGGGGTGACATCAGACCTATAATAGATTTAAACTCACAAACTTGATGAAAAACTTCATGTTTTCTGCTCCTTGACAAGTCGTCTGCCTCTTGGATGGCTCTAATATCATGTTAGGTTTTTAGGGTTTGATTTATTTCATTTTGAATAAAGAAAAGTCTATAAAATTGGGGAGAAAATAAGAAAGAGAAGAAAGAGATTCAAGAGGTATAAGAGAAGAACTAGAAAGAAAAAAAAGGTGATGGGCGTCCATTCGAGGACTGGACAACCCTCACTGGATACTTCTATTGTTTCTCTTTCAAAATTACAAAAAAAAAAAAGAAGATAAAAGAAAAGAAAATCATTAAGTTTATCATATTTACATAAACATTTCAGAAGTAAGCGTAATGAATATTTCTATAATCCATGGATAGACTGAAGTACTAATGGAACATTTCATTTTTTCTTTTTCTCAATCACTCATATTACATGTATTTTATTAATTAGACAATCATGGCCAAATCGAGTTCAATTTTCACATGTACTTAATCATGATAAGCTCCTCGTATGCATGCTCAACGTAGCATCTAGCTTCCTAGGCCCTATGCTGAAATATGTGAAGAATTGACAAGAATAGGCGTCTGCTCCAAGAAATTAGCAACGATTCAACCATCTCAAGGTTTACTAAATATAATTCTGTTGGGTTTAAACCACATATCTGATATTTTTGTCTTCTTCAATCATCCAACTTGTGTGAAAACCAGAGGCGGATACAGATTTTGGATTAAGTATAGAAGTTCCCCTTAAAATCATATAGGAAGTTTCATAGGCACCCAAACAACAACAGCAAAAACAACCAAGTCCCCTTCAACCATATCTAGGGAAATTTAAATAAAGAAAAGTCATACAGACACCACCATCACTGCAACAACAACATATTAAGGTAGAAACTCATGTGCACAAGGTTAATTTTAGTAGCCAAAGCCTCGTCACTAAGATGCTCAATTTTATCAAGTTGTCTGAGAGAAAATGAACCTTTATTTGGTGATAGTCCATGGCAAACGAGCCCTCAAAAATCAGAGCAGGAAGAAAAACATACAATAGAAGGTCAGGATTGATATTTGCCCCTGCAATGTTTACAGCATCAATTATTATGAAAAGTACAATCAAGTCCTCAAGAATATCGAACCTACAGCATACGCACCCTAAGTGCTGTATTCAATGAATTTGAACTTACATAGACGGACGCCAACCCCAACTTTTCCCAATCCAATCTTTGTGTTGTATTCTGTGAATAAAAATATCAATAATCAAATATGAGTGAGATTTTCAAACATTAATGCTAGTAAGCATTCAGTTTAATCGGTAATGACATACAACCATGGTTTGAAAACTCAGCCCAATCCAAGTTGTATCACCCAATACATAAAGGTTCAGCAGCGATTGACACCAATTTTCTATGTATGTATTCTGGAACTTAAAATGCATTAAACCACCACTGTCACTGCCTTTATATTCTATTTTCCCGGTTTTTTTATTATTATTATTTTGCTATGATATTTGCAGCTAAAACAACCTAAAAGGAAATATAATGGAAGATTTGCATTTGTTATTACTATTTTTTAGAATTTTTTTGTTTGTACAAAAGGCCTGAAAGAAACAGATATGTAACAGATGTATCGATATATCGGCTTATACATAAATGTTTTGGCCTTGAAAGACAAAAATGTTGAAAACAGTATTATAAAACAATGCATACCACAGACAAAACATCAGGTATGCTAAGGAATTGATAGAAGTAACTTGCAGAAACATAAGAAGATGGACAAACAAAGCAACAAAGAAACATGAAAATCTTAATGAAGCTTGTGCAGCCCTTATAATGTTAAATCTAGAGAAACAATTATAAAATTTAAAGTATAAGGGAAATAAAATCTGCCTAATTCTAAGGAAAAATGTTAAAAAGGAGAACAATAGAATTTCAATTTTACATTTTCTTCTGTGAAACCTAAATAACAATAGCAATAAACTCTGGCTTTGGATAAAGATAATTACATTTGCTTCCTGTGAGAGATGCAACAAACAAAATTAAAACTGTTACTTCATTTTTATAGTAAGATCATTTTTCTCAACAAAAAGAAACTGGGATATATATATATAGGAGATGCTCCTATGAGAGCATCTCTCACCTTACTATGAGAGATAAGGTGGGGGCCCTCACATCCATATCCAGTGCCAACAACTTAAATATGAGGGCCCCCACCTTATCTCGCATAGTAAGGTGAGAGATGCTCTCATAGGAGCATTTCCATATATATATATATATATATATGATCATCCATCAAAGAGATATTATATGCGTGGGTCAGGAAACTCTGTAACATTTGGAAACCAGATCAATGAGATATGACTGATTTTCCGGAAGAGGTTAAAACTGTCCTTATACAGAAAAATCTAAATTTTTACCTAGCATGGTTAACCGGTAGAACTTGTTTCTAGTTGCAATCAGTTGCAGTGATTTCCTTAAATGATTGCCTACATTCCCAGTAATTCTAGCCTAATTGTTGGAACCATTCGGAGTCATCCTTAATTTTAGAAAAATAAGAAAGCAAGTATGTTTTGTTTTTATTAGTCTGTATCCCTTGGTGTTTTGTTTTTCTTAGTCTGTATCCCTTGGTGTCTTAACCCTTCTGTTGGAAAATTGTAGACTCCATAACTCGATCATCTTATGTTGGATTTTGTTTGATATTCTAATGGTTCGCTCTTTGTGGTGAATCGATTTCATGTTTGTGTGTGACATAGGTCTATAAAATAAGAGTACTCCCTTATGTGCAAGTAACCGCTTGATGAGGCAATTGTGACCAAGAGTCGTGATCTATTCCGATATTCATGTTGCTTATGCTTCAACCTTGACTCATGTTTTGAGGCACTCTCAAATGGAATTGGGTTTCAAATAGTTTGCTTGATAAACGGGCTTTGCTTGGTCACTTGACCCCGATAGGTTTGTGATCTATACATGGCTGGGTTTACAGGTGGCCCCCAGTGAGTACCAGTGTATAGATGTTTACCCATTGTACAGGGGGTGTAAATTCTATACTTAAGGAGATGTTTATCCATCATACAAGAGGCATAAATTTTGTATCTATGTGTAACTATGAGATGTGCCTGATTCTAGGTTGCTTGATTTGTGAGTCTCGATTGCTCGATTTGTAATCCTAGATTGCTTGTTGGTAATTCCTGAATTCTCGTTTGTGATTCCTATTTACTTATTAGAATCTGTTGCGCCTGTTGAGTATTGAACATGACCCATGAGTCCAATCTGTGTAACCTGATTTATATACTTATGATCTCTTGTCCTGTTTACTTGCATATCAGTTATTTGTTACTCTGATATGCTGTAGTTGTGTAGATTGGTTACTTGTTGAGCATTAACTCACTAGCATATATATATATATATATATATGTTTTTCTCGAATACTGAGGCGGATGGTGTTGCCAAATAATGCTTAGCTTGGATGTGAGGCTGGTGTTGAGGAAGCGGGGTCAATTAGAGATCGCATAGACAATAGTTTGATTTAATTTGGTGGGTTTTATATAAAAGGAGTGTCCCAAGAGGTATCCTGAAATCATTAAAAGACATGTATAAGGAGTGGTAATGAGTGTGAGAACTACCTGTGGAGAGACACGTTAATTTCCTATGACCATAGGTTTGCATCGAGGATCCACTTTAAGCCCTTAGCTTTTGACATTGATCATGGACGAGTTAACTACTCAAATTCAAGAGGAGGTGCCCTGGTGTATTTGGTTTGCAAATGATATAGTGTTGGTGGATGAATCGAGAGATAGCGTGATGCGGAACTTGAGAGACGACAGGAGGCTTTAAAATAAGACGTGCAAAGACAAAATATATGGATTGCAACTTCATGGGGAATGTTCAAAGAGCTGAAACTACTACGAGAATTGAAGCTCGAGAGATAGCACAAAGAGATTCATTCCAATACATTGGCTCAATAATTAGTGAGGATAGAGAGATTGAGGAAGTTATCAAATGTAGGATAAGAGCAGAATGCTTGAAGTGGACTTTCTTCTAAAGTGATTTGCGATTAACATCTATGAGCAACATTGAAGGAAAAATTTTACAGGACAACGATTAAACCGACTATGACATATGGAGCAAAATCTTGGTCGATCAAGAAGTAACATATGCGCAAAATGAGTGTAGCAGAGATGAAAATGTTAAGATGGATATGTGGTAAAACTAGGGAATATAAAATTAAAAAAATAACTCTTTCAGGTGCATTCGGGGTAGCATCAATAGGTTATAAGTAAGAGAGACTCATTGGAGGTGGTTTAGACATGTCCAACGCAGGCCAACAACGGTGTTGTTAAAGACAAGAATTTTTATGCAAGTTGATGGGCCATCAAGGAGAAAGGGTAGGCCGAAAAGGAAATGCATGGAAGTAGTGCATATTAATCGGAAGAATTACAATCTATCTGAGGCTTTGATGATGATGATGATGATGATGATCTAGTTTGATGAACTGCCTAATTGGTGACAGAATACCCTAGATGTGCTCCTTCCCCCATAATTTGACAGGACCAACCAGGAGATGAACCAAGTTTGGGGTGGTGGAAACATATCCTTGGGATGGGTTAATGTTATGGACCTAACTGGTGATTGATTGCTAGTTTCAAACCTGCCACGCTCCAAGGGGAGACAACCCAAGTTTGCATGACGTCAAAATCTGTGGTAAAGATGAACTAGTAAAAGAAGTTTAGTAATGCTAGAATTTCATACTATCTTGGACACGATAGACCCGATAGTCACTAGCATCTTTACTGATAGCAAGGGGCTTATAAGTTTCCCAATGAGAGACATACTGCAAGACTACCAACTTTGAGCCAACAGTTCTTGATCAAATGGGATCAAAGGGACATCAGTTATAGGTGGCTCCAAGGACAATTAATATCAAATACCAAACCACAATATAGCAGTGTGTGCACTACTATCGACAGAGGATATCTCTGAACGTCTTCCTACTAGTTGGTGTTAAAATATAGATATCCATTAGTGAGATCAGAGTTTTTGTTATTTCAGTAGTTTCCTCCTAGTGCCCTTCTGACAACTGGCAATGGAGTTGATATGATGTCTGTAGAACTAGGTTCAGAGGAACTAGGTTGAAAGCGGTTAGTTATAGAGATGAGTGCTGCTGGTGATATGCGGAGTATGGATGTGGTGGGGTTAGGGGAGGCAACAATGTGAAAGGCCAAAATTGAAGTGGAAGTTGAATTCAAGAGGGAACTCAAAGTAGACAATAGTCTCTTGTTTTGTATGATTTTAATATAGCCTTCAACTGTAGGGATGTTAAAGGACCTACGATTACTCGGTTACCCAAAGGAACCGACCCAAAAAAATCTAGGTATGGTATGGACCCTCATTTTGGACACTGAATAATAACAAAGTCAGATATGGTCCAATCTGCTCCATAACCGAAAAATCCATGTACACAAGTGATATTTATAAAGAAAAAAATCTATATTATATAAAATATATATTTATATACCACAAATACACTCAAAAGTATTTCTTTCTTACAAACATTAGATCACAATTTTGATTCATGTACCATGTGATATATATTTGGTACAAGTATCTGGAAGTGATTCCCTAGAGTAAGGTCCAGGCGAAGTATTTTAAATAAATCAGGTTAGGTAGGGGACCTAAGTATTTAAGTTAAACAGGGTTCGGTCCATGGACCTAATTTGACCTAATTTAAAATAAAATGGCATTTGTTTTCTAAAAGCAAATAAGCAATTTTTTTCTTTCTTTTAAAAAACTGCCTTCACTTCGCCTTACCTTTTTTGCAAAAGGCCAGGTTAGAAACATAGAAGCATTTTCTTTAATTCCACCCCTAACCATCACCAACATTGATTTTGAAGGGAAATATCCACATGAAATAGTGCTCAAAAAAGACATGAATTTATCGTGGTAAATAAAATAGAACACAATACTCAATACAGACATGAACTATCATGGTTTTCAATCCCTTACACAAACAGCAAAGAGGCTGGTATTTATGTGTGTAATCCACTTTTCCAATGACCCTTCTGAAGTATTCATACTGTAGGGGGTTAGGGCCACCTTTAATCGATCCATTGCCACACACCAACCCACTTTAAATTGGCATTATCCTAATTTCACACTGCTCCAGACTTTGTTTGCCGTTGGATTTTGTCACAACAAATTTGCAGGTGTATAGACAATTAAACTTTGAGGACTTGATACTAAGGGCTAGGATCATTCAATCTGCCTAATATCTCATAATTCCCTCCTATGGCCATTCAATCAGCCTAATATCTCATAGTCCCCCTTAAATATCATCAGGGTCAGTCTCAAATGCAAATAAATGCTAACATGCTCGTGAGAGATTTGATCAATCACATTATCACCTGGGTGAGGGAAGGCGGATATATCAAGTAAAAGGTGGGTCCCACAACAGTAAGAGAAAGAAGCAGCATAGAATCTCTTTAGAGAGATGCTACTGACCGAGGCATCCGAGGGCGACACCGAGCAAGAGCAGGACGATGGTGTGAGGAACACGTGTGCCGCAGAGATGCTTCGAGGCAGCCCCAAGCGTCAGAGATACACCCACGAATATCACTGCGTCTACAGGATCCGCAGAAGAAGAAGATGAAGAAGAAAGACTACTGCTTTCCAGTAGAGCTCGAGAGCAGCTACACTCTTCTGTGTTCATCAGGATCCTGAAATCAAAACCCTAAATTCAAAGAAGAAGAGAAGAAGGATGATAAAAAAGAGGCTTGCTTGCTTTCCTTCCTTCCTTCCTTCCTTATTTGCGAGGAACATAAGAGCATGCATTTGATTTGTAGACGTCCATGTCTCGCTTTCACATCCCTTTTTGTGAACAGGAAGCAGTTAGCGTGTAAAGAAAGGGTTGCAGAGGCGGTCACCATCGTGGGGCCCGTTTATTAGTGGAGGAAACTCTAGTCGTTTAACCGTATGGTCGTTTTTTTTTTTTTTTTTATTGTTCTCTTATCTTTGTAAGGGCATTTTTTTCGTGACACTTTTTCATGGAAAAGTGAACGATTTTTTTATGAAAATTTTATTTTTTCAATATTTGGTGCGGAATAATTTTATAAAAATATTTTTTTATCTTATTAGCATTTTCCTTCATAATTGTGGAAATGAGTTTCTCATGGGGGTATGGAAAATGGATTTTCTTGAAAAACTTCTCCCTTTTTTCCTCACTCTTGTCCATTTCAACCTAAAAATCGTATAACTCTTTCATTTTTTATTTTTTATATAAATTATTATTTAATGTTAAATAAATAATATATATGTCATATTATTTTTCTTCAAAAAATTATATCACCAAATAAGAAATTTTGATTTTCTATAAGGAATCCACAGCTGCACCAAACAACATCTGCACCAATTCAATGAGGAAACTCTTTTTACACTGAACATAAATTTCTAAATTCTACAAAAATCATTTTTCGAGGTTTTTATTTTTATGGAATTTGCTGACGTGGCAATTTCCTCTTTCTGCGGAAAGGGTGTGTACACAAACATGCCCTAATAGTGGTTCCAATCCTTTGGACTTTGAACTGGACTAATCCATCCAATGACCTAAGTGGTAGCACAAGTAGACTCCGAAATAGAGGAATGGGGTCAATACCAAGACCTCTAATTTTGAAAGAGGGAGGAACCACGGTCCTGACCACTCGGCCAACTCCTTGAAATTTTTTCATATGACAGGTAAATGGTGCAACTTGGGATGGGCTGAGCCTAACCCGAGGACAGAAACTTTTCAAAAGCATCAAGTCCAAAATGAACTAGTCGATATAGGCAAAGACCTTTTATTTACTTGGACATGGGAACAGGAGAATCGAAATTTCTCTCCAAACACTGCTCGTGTACTGTGACAGAGGCACCAATCATCACTGGCCACACTTGATACACGGCAAAGAAGTTTCCACGGCTCAAAATGAGTGCACGCTTGTCCCAATAGTCCAATTCAATCAAATTGGTGCCAAACCTTAAGACCCACGACAATCCAAGGGGGGTCGGTCCTATTTTATGCTCCACTCGAAAGGATCAGAACATGGGCCCCACCATGTGTTCCAAAGCATCGGTGCACCCATTTTCAACATCATACTGAGCCAGTTAAAACAACCTAGCAAAATAAGTAGGCACTTTATTACGAAAATAGAAATAGTAATATTTATTGTTCTGTCATGCATTTTGTTAATAGAATAACAGTTCAAGTGATAGGTTAGCATTACATAATCAACTTGATCAGTGACTTTTATTTGGAAGTTCTTATGATATGTTAATGCATTTTGATAAACTACAAAACTATCATGGTCTTCACTTTTGTGTGCCTTGATGATTATCCCTATAGAATAACAGATAACAGTAAGCAATACATTAATGTCTTGTCTACTATAACATCTATTTTCCAATATAAGTAGTATATATTCATTAGATTTTCATGAATACACTAATTAGAGATTTTATCTGTAGGTATTTCTACAAATCCCTACAATGTTCATAATTGAGGTCAGAGATCCCATACTTAGATTGGTTAATGTTGCGACCAAATAGTGCCAAACCATGAGATAAGGATATCGTATGGCTTTTAGGCTTCTTTGAAGAGCTAATTTTGAATTACTTTAAGTTCCAATCGAAAAAACTAATTAATGTATGATCTAGTCGAGTAAGATTTAAAATATAAGCATAAAATTATAAAGGATTTTGTTCTAGAAAGAACTGTTATCACGAAGTCAACCTGGAAATTTTGGGCCCCAACAGGGGATGGTAGTGGATTCGAGGGGAGGGAAAGATCTATGTGTGACCACATCAAGTATCAAATTTGACCCAAATCTCATACCCCTAAATCCTTCATCTGCGGCTCACGAGTTTAATAACTTCATATTAAAAAAAAATTAACCCTTCATCCAACGGTCCAGTCCATTTGGATGGGTGTCAAACCTTGAGATTAGTGTCTATTAAGGGGGGTGCATGTTTGTGCATGGTTTGGATTGATAGGTGGGGTCCACTAATAGTTCTTACGGAAGCATGGTGAGAACTAATACTCACTTTAATATTTCCCAAGAAAACATATTCATATCATGATTTTGACCTACCTTTTTCAATCGTAATGATAAATTGCAATGTAGCCTAGCAATTTTGCAAGGTTGATGCCTTGCAATGTACCATAATCCTCATTTGAAGGTAATAATGAGAAAAAGGATGTTTCTTTTTCAATTAGATTAAATGATAGAAAGTTGAGACAAACCCTCTCCAGAAATACAAAGAGAGAAAACCCTAATAAATATTAACATATCGATATATAATAAAATAAGTTGCAAGCATGATGATTAAGTTGAGATTTGGATGTCCCATTTGAAACTAAAATATAAATAACGGACACCACCAACAACAAATATAAAACTGAAGTTATGAAATTCATTAAACAGCTATATATCGAAAAATGCTTCTTTTTTTTTTTTTGCTATCGGAGGGTTCCCAACCCTTTGGGTTGGACTAATCCCTCCAGACCCAGAGGGAAGCCGGGTAAACTCCCTTGTAGCCCCAGTGTGGTAGTGCAGTTTCGAACCTACAACCTCCGGGTGCAAACCATAGTCCTAGGCCAACTGAACTACCCCTTGGGGTTGATATATCGAAAAATGCTTATTAAACTGCTAGTCCTTGATGAGGTTGATATCAGCTCTAGTTTGAGTATATTTGTGCATTTCTATAGTTGCAGTCATTACAAATTTATTGCTTTAAAAGGGCATTATTTTGACAATGCTCACGGATGATGCTTATTGGACGATTTATATGGCTTGACCCCGTCAAAGCTGACCCGACCCGGCCCATTGTCTAGTAATATATATAAAAATTATACATGGGCAATGTTCCTGTTCATAACCTCTCGAGGTAGCTTGAGCCTTGATGGGGCTCATTTGGGATTGCACTGATCATAGGACCAAGGGGAATGGAAAGAGCTATCTTGAATGGGCTTTGATATTAAGTTCGGAGTCAATATCATACCTCTAACCCTTTCATCTGTGGCCCACAAGTTTAACAACTTTATATTAAAAAAAAAAGACCGATCAAACATCCTAATTTATTTGGATTGGTGAAAACTCAACTGGTCCAGTGTAATTCAAGGGCTTGTGTGTACGATTTGAATTGGTGATGGGTGTGCCCCAACATACTACGAGATGTATATATATATATTAGCCATGTCTACTTATCAAGTTGTGACTTATAGTGCTTAACATTTTAGGTTAGTTTTAAAAGGCAGAGTGGCCAAAAAAAAAAAAAAAAAGTTGTAGCCACCTAACATGCGCACCCCAATCATTTTGGGCCAGTTTGGTAAATTTACTTTTAACATGAAGTGAGGTGAAATCTCAAATTAAAAGATAAAAAAAGAGGAGGGGTCAAATCACAAAGTGATTTTTTTTTGTCATTTTAGTGAAATGAAAATATAACTTTTTGACTTTTTATTTTAAGATAAGATGGTTTTTTTTGTCATTTAATGACATGTAAAAGTAACATTTTGAGTTTTTTTGGTAAAATGTAGAGGTATTTTTTGAAAGATTGTTGCTAATGCCATGTTTTTTGAAAGATGATTTCTAATGCCACACCGCAAACTTCTCTGAGCACACCCCTTAAGTTTAAGACCAATATGGATATCACTCATATTTTCGTACTCCACCCAATTTCTCTCTACACTCACCCACCCTAGCCCAACCACCACCGCCCCCTCCTGCAGCACCGCCAAAGGGGGATAGCGACATGGGAGAGAGGAAGTGGGAGGTGGAGGTGGCGGCGGCGGCGGCGGGCGAAAGAGAGAGGGAGAGGGAGAGGGAGAGAGGGCGAGCAGGGAGAGGGAGAGAGGGGGAGGAGGCGAGCAAGGGAGAGGGAGAGTTGGTGGCGAGCTGGGAGAGAGTGAGAAGGGAGGAGGGAGAGGGAGTGAGACAGGGAGAAAGAGAAAGAGAGGGAGGGGGCGGCAGTGGAGGCGGGCAAGGAGAGGGAGAGAGGGTGGCGGGCAGGGGGGACAGGGATAGGGAGAGGAGGGAAAAGGGGGAGTGAACCAATAAGTGGAGTTTAGAGCAGTTTTGGTATTTTGGGAAGAATGAGGTGTGTAGGGAAAGATTTTGGGAATCTTTTGACTTATTTGAGGTGTGTAGAGGGAATGGGTGTGCTCTGAGAAATCTTGGGTGTGGCATTAGCAACTATCTCTTTGAAATATGATACTTTCGGATTTGACCCATTTTATTTTACTATCTTTTGAAATAATCATTCACCCTACTTCACTAGTGAAGTGAGTTAACAAACCCACGAATTAAGAGCTCATTTGAGTCACACCAAAAACAATATAAGTAGACAAATATCTTGACTTTACTACTTATGTATCCTAAATGCAAACACTCCTTTTAAGTTGGCATACAAAATATAGGGCATAAATCAGCAAATAGACCACATGGCAACAATGTTCATGTCTTCTTAAAAATATTAGCCATGATGGCCCCTGCTTATCCCTAAGCCTTCCTCCCTATTGGGCACTCCTAAGTTGCAGCTTATATTATCGTAAGCTAAAATCGTCGGTAAAATCATCTCAATCATAAACTGCCTCAAATCATCGCCTCTAGAATCAGAATAAATCCATTCAGAACTGGATTCTCCAGTTCCATCATGCCAAAAATAGAGATAGTTAACTTTGATTTGTGAGACAGCTTTTGATAATATAAGCTATAGCTTAGGAGAGCCTTGCTCATATATATAAATATATATATATACACATATTTTACTAAAATCCTACTCTTGGTCATTTTCTGCATTTGGCAAGTCTTACTTGAGGCCATTCTCTCTGCACTCTAATTCAGTCTATGGACAGTGAGTCTCCTCTTGTTGCCTACGCTTGAAGAGCCGATCTTTCTCAGTATGTAGTTGTTCTCTTTTTCTCTTTTTTTTTTTTTTTTTCCCTTATCGAGCATTCCAACGGTGTCTTTTTGTCTAAAGATTAGTTGGACGTTGCTTCAAAGCCTGATTCTTTACCTCAATTTATCTTTGCGCTGGACGAAAAAAAATTAAAAATTAAATCCTACTCTTGTTGGTTTCTAAATGAGCATCTGACCAAAACAGGTGTAGCCATCCATTCCAGCGACAACTCCAAAGTACACACAATGATTCATGCCTACAGCTCGTAAGGACACCCACTAACTCAAGAAAGTAAATGACATGTCATGGCTATTGTTAGCATATGCACTTGAAATCTCAAAAAATTAATATTAGAGAAGCATGCCAAAACCAAACATTCTTGGAGATTTCAAATCTCATGCTTAGAGAAAACCTTCATGGTAAATTAATAAGTTACTATGCGTTAGAGATTAAATTGAACACTCATGTGATCTTATTTTCCATTGTATTATCTTTGATTAGGCAAGGAAGCACAGACTTTTATTAGTGGGGACGTGAAATATGACGTGGTTCTTGGCACAGCTGAGGGGAAGAAAGGATGAATAAAGGGAAGGAGAGAGCTATTGTAGCTGCTTAAAATAATAAAAATAGGGGCTATGCATTAACCTTTGAGAAACAGAGGAAATGGAGGGGATAGAAGAGAGAAACGAGCAGAGAGTGATGAAAATTTTCTGGATACCCTCCTTGTGAGGTGCTATCCACTTTTATAATTACTATATGTTGTAATCAGGGATTTTACATACTACTAGCGTACAATAACCACTGATATTTTGCTAACAGGAAATCATCCTACTCATCATCTAGTCACCAAAGATTATAGTAATATTACAACATTTGTATGTTAGGGATGTAAACGGGTCAGTTCCGGTTCCGGGTCCACCGTTTGTGGAACTGGATCTTGATCCGGAACCATTTTGGAACCGGTGTCATGACTCCGGAACCGGAACCGGAACCATATATGAGACGGGTCCGGATCCGAGTCTAGGTAGATAATGATATTAAAAAATATGATTTTTAAAAGAAATTTTTAAAAATTGAGGTATAATATGTCGGATCTTAGGTCAACGGGTCTGAACCAAAGTTGAACCGGACCCGGACCTAGACTCATTTACTTATTATTGGGGCCTAAATAAGACCCAGATCCGATTTTTATGGGTCGGAACCTCCGAGTAACTGGAGAATCAGAGACCCATTTACATCCCTATTGTATGTACATATGTGATAGTCGACTTCTACATATTTTGTCCTTTCATGAAACACTGAATTAGTAGCAATCTGTATTGCACTATTATTGTTAGCATGTAATGGAGAAGGTGCGTGAAGGAAAACACCAAAATCAGTCAATAATCTCAGAAGCCATAAAATCTCACTGGTGGCAGAAGACATTGTAGGATACTCCGCTTCACATTAGAAACTGTCTTTTGTTTTTTTACTCTACTACAAAATGAGAGACAATCGAAGGAACATACAACACCCTATAGTGGATCGCCTAGTGTCTGGACCGCCTGTCCAGTCTGCATCAACATAAGCATTAAGACGAAGGGGAGAATGGGAATAGTAAAAAAGACCTTTGTAGATTATTCCTCGAAGATATCGAATGATACGATGTATAGCATTAAGATGAGGACAGCCAGTGGCGGACCCATATATACTCATATGGGTGCAGGTGCACCCGGTGAATTTTGAATTTCCTGTTAAATGGATATGGGTCAGACAGCCATGCCCCACTTAAAAATATATCTTGCACCCCATTTAAATCCAGCCCATAGATAAAATGCACCCATGACCTGATGAGTGATGACCCACCCTTATCAAATGTAAAAACCCTCATTTGAGTCATTTCCCCCAAAACCCATCGATCTCAAACCCTTTCCCCTCTCAAACCCTTCTTCCTCTCCACACTACATCGCACCCCAAAGGCAAAACCCATCTATTGAAAACCCTTGTATCTCTGATCTCTCCAACCGTTCTCCCACTCCACATCGCACCCAGCTCCAGGTCCATCCAGCAGGCAGCAATGGCGACGATGACGACCGGGGTCGTGCAGAAATTCGAAGACATCCAAGAAGAGGTATCCTTGATTCCTTTCCTTTCCACTTCTCCTCTTTCTATTATTCCTCTATTCAGATGATGTTCTTCTTCTTTGCAACCTATTACAAAAGAAAGCCTATCTGTTGTTTGTTCCTCTGTTTTTCCCCTTATTGGTTTTTTCTCCAAATCTAACAATGAAATCTCTGAAGAGAGTGCGGATCCTTGTTTTTGGGACCACTTGGGGCCTTCACCCATACATTTACTTGATCTATATGAGTTTCTCCTACAAATGGATTAACTGTTTGAATGTTTGGTGAAAAACATGATAATCAATTTACATAAGACTCTGTTAATAATATTTTTCTTATGAAACGGACCATCCAACGGTGGAAAAGCCTCCGATTGACCTAAATTTTGAGGATACCAGATATATTTAGAGGGTGTTATTTTGAAATGTTCGAAGTTCAGTGGTTGGGTGCCACTGTGGTTCACCCCTTTTAACTCTGGCTTTCTTGAGGTTAAAGAATTTTGAGCATACCTATACTTATTATTATTATTTTTCTTCTGTCTTCACATGAAGTTGCATCTCTTGGCTCTTGCTAGGTAACATTGCCAGTGGCAAAGAGATGAATTTGGAAACTAGTTGCAGTTTTTAGGCTATTAGATGTATATAATGGATGCTTGACATAGCTCTGTATTCAATTATGGATTAAGCATACTGATGTGGCTATGCTTGAACAATTGTTAGTAGTCATAGGGAGTGTTTTAAATCCATGACTTCTAGCCATGCAGAAATTGAATCAAAACTCAAAAGCCTCGGGACTTGGGGTTAAAATGATTTTGGGCTGTGTTTCTGTGCAGTGTGGTGAAAAGAATAATATGAGATTACTTTTGCAGGGAGAGGTGCAATTCTCTTAATCCAATCAAACAATTTAGTACTTTGCATTCTTGTAAAACACTTTATAATAAAAAGACCAAAACATATTTAAGAGTGGTTGATCTTGATCAATTTAGATAGATATCAATGTGAGTTTTGTTTGAAGAAAAAAAAATCCAGAAAATGGTCAGAAACTCTAGTAAAAGAAAATGTTAGCTGTGATGATTTTTTTCATTAGCAATTAAAATAAATATATGATTGGACCTTTACTGCTTGATTTTAGATAAACAATACTAGTATGCTTGTTCACTTACAATCATATTACTTGTCTTTGAAGTTAGACCTGTAAATGTTATTTGGAAATAGTTAGAACAACATTCCACAAGTCGACTAGTTATTACTTATGACTTGGTAATATGTATAATATGCAGTTTGTTCATCTTTTGTACATTGGGGATACGCTCTCTAAGCCTATCTATCCTTCCATTCTTATTTCTTAATATATACTTTCACCTTCCAACAGGAGGAAAAAAAAAAAAAAACAGAGCAAAACTTGCAGCCAATGGACAATCCCCGGTCCAACAAATTAACCTGTTAGCATGGAAGTGAATTTATGTCCATAGCATGGAAGTGAATTTCAAATTTTGTTTTGTTTGACAGCCACTTCATAATATGGTGCTTATAACATGATAACCATGTTAGAGAATAAATGTTCTCTTTCATTTGTTGGTATAAGAAATATGTTGTTTTACTAGGGACTTGCAATTTGAGAGGCATATCTGGATGGTTAAATGAAATTACATTATGTACCCATTTGATTGGCCATGTTGTTGTTAGTCATTACTCAAATCAAGCCAACATCTTTTTTTTTTTGTTCTTATCAAGAATCTCTCTCTCTCTCTCTCTCTCTCTCTCAAATCAAAATTGGTTTTCTCTCAAGTCATTCATTATCATAATATTAACTGTACTTGTGTGAAGCTCTTACCAAGGATAGATCTATCTCTTAACATATCTCCGTATTTCATTGTTCTCTTCATGATATCTGACCCATCCCCACTTAATCATCTAACTCCATATCTAATTTTATTGCAATAGACTCTAATAAAAAATGTGATTAGAAATAAAAAAGCTTTTTATTTACATGGATTTATTTTTTCATTATACACAGGAGAGCTATCTAGCTATTGATTGGAGGTGCATCATCTAATAGTTCTGCAACTTTGGTGGGCCCTCTCTCTGGCAGCGTAGTGCAGGTATTCCCCCTCTCTCTTGATTTTTTTTTTTAATTTGTATATCATAGTCAAATTAAATAAATTGTTGATTTGATTTAGAGCTTTATGCTTTTAACTATATACTGGCAATTTGATGTACAAATGTTCATATTTCTATGATACTTTTTAATTTGATGGATGTGGTTTACATATGTGTAGTCATGATTGATTTGTGTCTTAAGTATTTTCATATACCCATGTGTTTGTGTCCCAACCTTTCCAATAATCAATTAAGTTAATGTGCTCGAACTAAGTTCTGATCCAATCAAGTTATGCGTTTCTACTAAGTTATGTGTTTTTAGGCAGGCGTTGATTTTGATGAAATTTTCTATATCTTTGACTTTGAATCAGCTATGGAAAATTATTTCAAAAGAAAATCAACTCCTAGTCTACCATGTCCGAATTTAGAGAATGATAACAATGATCAAATGCCATCAGCTTCGAAGAAAAGTCGTGTAGAAGTTAACTTGGCAGATCTTCCTGCAGATCCTGGGTTACGAAATCCAATCTTGAGTTTTCATCCTATGGATCGAGATCAAATCCGAAGAGCGTATCTACAAAAGGGTCCTTGTCAGCCTCGTGATCATAAATTTCCTTTTACGGAGTCTGCACAAGATAAGAGGCGATTTAATCCGGCTTGGTTTAAGGATTATGGTAGTTGGTTGGAATACAGCATAAAAAAAGATGCTGCATTTTGCTTATGTTGTTATCTTTTTGGAGAGCATGCACGTCATGATGCCTTTATAGCTCAAGGATTCAAAAATTGGAGGAAAAAAGAAAGAATTAGAGATCATGTGGGAGGCCCGAAGAGTGCTCACAATCAAGCATATGAGAAGTGCCAAAATTTATTAAATCAAAAGCAACACATTGAGACAATTGTTGTCAAGCAATCGGATCAAGCTCGGATTGAGTATCGAATCCGCTTAAAGGCAACGCTTGATGCCATTCGCTTTCTTCTACGCCAAGGGTTGCCTTTTCGTGGTCATGATGAATCTGAGCATTCAAATAACATGGGTAACTTCCTTGAGCTTTTGTAAGTAATTGGCAATCAAAATGAAGCTACTAAGAGAGTCATTTTGGAAAATGCTCCTGAAAATTTAAAGCTTACCTCGCCTAAGATTCAGAAAGATATTGTAAATGCGGCTTCTATGGAGACCACTCAGGCTATCATTTCTGAACTTGGAGATGCACCATTTGCTCTTTTGGTGGATGAATCTCGTGACATCTCTATGAAAGAGCAAATGGCCGTTGTTTTACGCTATGTGGATGAGCGGGGTTGTGTGATTGAACGCTTTTTGCTAGTAGAACATGTCACAAACACTACTGCTCAATCGCTTAAAGCGGCAATCGATGCGATATTTTCCAGGCATGGATTGAGCATAACAAGTTTGCGCGGGCAAGGTTATGATGGAGCTAGTAATATGCGGGGTCATCTTAATGGTCTCAAAACACTCATTCAAAATGAGAATCCTACTGCATTTTACGTTCATTGTTTTGCACATCAGCTTCAATTGGCACTCATTGCTGTTGCAAAAAAACATGTACCAATTGCCATGTTCTTCGAATCGGTTTGCTATACGTTGAATGTCGTTGGAGGCTCTTGCAAACGCCATGACATGCTCCAAAATATACAAGCTGCTAAAGTTGTTGATGCGCTCAATACTGGTGAACTTGAAAGTGGACAAGGTTTGAATCAAAAGACTAGTCTCAAACGGCCGGGAGAGACACGATGGGGCTCGCATTAGGTACATTGATTAACTTGATCCACATGTTCTCCTCTGTGATTGATGTGCTTGAGATTATTGTAAAAGATGATACAAATGAAAATGTGGGTAGTGCGGCTCACTCATTGCTTCAATTGGAATATTTTTATTTCGCATTTAAAATGCATTTAATGACAAATATTTTGGGGATCACGAATGTCTTATCAAAGGCATTGCAGCGAAAAGATCAAGATATTGTCAATGCCATGAAAATGGTAAGAATATCAAAACAAAAATTGCAAATGATGAGAGACGATGGGTGGGATTCTCTCCTCTCTGAAGTTCATTTATTTTGTGATAAATATGAAATCCCCATTCCGAATATGGATGATTTGTTTGTTGATCGAAAGCGATCACGACGCAAAGCTGAAGTGACAAATCTACATTTTTACCGTGTTGAAATATTTTATACTACCATTGACATGCAACTTAAAGAGCTCAACGATCGCTTCAATGAGGCGACCACCGAGTTGCTTCTTTGTGTGGCATGCTTCAATCCAAGTGATTCATTCTCTGCCTTCAACAAGGAAAAACTTATCCGCCTTTCTCAATTCTATCCAGATGATTTTTCAGACTCAAAACGATTGATACTTGATAATGAACTGGAGATTTACATTATCGACATGCGAACCAATAGCAAGTTCTTAGAAGTGAAAGGAATTAGTGGCCTTGCTCAGAAGATGGTTGAAACAAAAAAGAACATCCTATATCCTTCGGTTTTCTTCCTTTTGAGATTGGCGCTAACTCTACCAATTGCTACTGCTACTGTTGAGAGAGTGTTTTCTGCTATGAAAATTGTGAAGAGTCGACTACGCAATCGAATGGAAGATGAGTGGATGAATGATTATTTACTTTTATATATTGAAAGAGACATTTTTAATAGCATCGATGATGAGACAATCATGCAACGCTTTCAAAACATGAAGAACCGTCGAGGGCAATTGTAAAAGCTTTATTGTATAGTTGATATATGACTTTTGATGAGAAAATGTAGTTGATACACTTGAATATTTTGTAATCATTTAAATGTAATACATTTTCTCTTTTGTCATTATTAATGTGAAGAAAGTATCACAAAATAATATTTTTGGACTTTTTCAATTGCCATTGTTTTGCACCCCTCAAACGAAAATCCTGGGTCCGCCACTGAGGACAGCTACGACCAGATACAAATTTACTGACTATTTGTACAACATGAGCAATGTTTGGTCTGGTCATAATAAGATAATAATAAGATGGATAAGATTCCCATCCAAATGGCAATACATAGTGGCATTACGAAGTGGAGACCCTTCAGAGCGACTATATTTACCATTCAATTCCAACGGAGTTTCAGCAGTCCGTTTATCAGTCAAATGGGCCATGGTGATTATGTCCTCAGTATATTTCTTTTGATGAAGAAATATGCCTACTGAGGCTCTAGAAAATTGAAGCCCAAGAAAGTACGATAGAGGGCCCAAGTCTTTCATATGAAACATCTTCATTAGATAGTTGTTTAGAGCATTCATCTCTTTTTCATTATTCCCTATGATGATGATATCATCAACATACAGTAGCCAGGGCGGAACCAGAAATTTTGAAATTGGGGGGAATAAAATTAAAGATTTTAAAAATAAAATGCACAAGAAAAAGGAAATATTTAAGTTGTGCTCAATGTTCTTTCAATGAGAAGGTAGCTATTTGGTACTGAGATAACTATGATTGAAATAGAATTTTCTTTAATCATAGATGATTTGTGACAATGTTTTGAAGTAATCTAAACTTAAAACCTTGGGTACGCATAGGGGATTTATATAATGGACAATAAAGATTTCATATCATTTAATTCAAATATAGCATAGAATCTCTTTAGAGAGATGCAACTGACCGAGGCATCCGAGGGCGACACCGAGCAGGAGCAGGACAATGGTGTGAGGAACACGTGTGCCGCAGAGATGCTTCGAGGCAGCCCCAAGCGTCAGAGATACACCCACGAATATCACTGCGTCTACAGGATCCGCAGAAGAAGAAGAAAGACTGCTGCTTTCCATTAGAGCATGAGAGCATCTACACTCCTCTGTGTTCATCAAGATCCTGAAATCAAAACCCTAAATTCAAAGAAGAAGAGAAGAAGGATAATAAAAGAGAGGCTTTATTTCCTTCCATCCTTCCTTCGTTATTTGCGAGGAACATAAGAGCATGCATTTGATCTGTAGACGTCCATGTCTCGCTTTCACATCCTTTTTTGTGAACAGGAAGCAGTTAGCGTGTAAAGAAAGGTTTGTAGAGATGGGCCCCATCGTTTATAAGTGGGCGCAACCCTTTGTCTTATTTCGTATGCTTGGCAAATGTTGCAACTTGGGATGGGTCAAGCCTAACCCCAGGACAAAAACTTCTCAAGTCCAAAATGAACTAGGCAGTATCGGCATAGACCTTCTGATGACTACTTAGACACACCATTAATTTCTTTTTAATGATGATTAACTATTCAAATGGATCAAAACGCGGGCCCCACCTTGTGTTCCAAAAGCACCTTGTGAGCCAGTTAAAACTACCTAGCAAAATATGTAGGCGTTTTATTACGAAAATAGAAATAGTAATATTTAGTGCTTTATTATGAAAATAGAAATAGTAATATTTATTGTTTTGTCATGCATTTTGTTAATAGAAAAACAGTTCAAGTGATAGGTTAGCATTACATAATCAACTTGATCAGTGACTTTTGCATATTTGGAAGTTCTTATGATATGTCAATTCATTTTGATAAACTACAAAACTATTCTGGTCTTCACTTTCGTGTGCCTATACTTGATGATTATCCTGGGCCCGTTTGATAATTTTACTAATATAGTCAAGTCAAGTTAAGTCAAGTTAAACATCCTATCAAAAGCACTTTTTACCAAAATTCCCTCCATCTTTTTCAAAAAAAGTCAAAAAGCAACTACATTTACTCACTAAAAGACAAAAAAAACTTCATTTCCCCATACAAAAAGTCAAAAATTTTCCATCCCAAACAACTAAAAACAAAATATCATCATAACTCACTTATATTTTATTCATTCTTTTCATTTCACTTTACTCCACTTTATTTTAATAGTAAATTACCAAACGGGCCCTAATGGAATGACAGATAACAGTAAGCAATACATTAATATGTGTTTTCTAATAAAACATCTATTTTCCAATATAAGTAGTATATATTGATTAGATTGTCATGAATACACTAATTAGAGATTTTATATGTAGGTATTTATACAAATCCCTACAATGTTCATAATTGAGGTCAGAGATCCCATACTTGGATTAATTAATGTTGCAACCAAATAGTGCCAAAATGAGATAACGATGTCATACGGCTTTTAGGCTTCTTTGATGAGCTAATTCTGAATTACTTTAAGTGCCAATAGAAAAACTAATTAATATATGATTTAGTTGAGTAAGATTTAAAATATAATCATAAAATTATAAAGGACTTTGTTCTGGTAAGAATTGTTCTCATGGGGTCACTGTGAAAACTTTCTATGGGGTTCATCCCCAACAAGAGATGGGACTTGATGGGAGGGAAAGATGTATGTGCGACCATCTCAAGTAGCTAAATTTAACCCCAATCCCATACCCCTAAATCCTTCATCCATGGCTCATGAGTTTAATAACTTCATATTAAAAAAAAGTAATCCTCCATCCAACGGTCTAGTCCATTGGGATGGGTGTCAAACCTCGAGATTAGTGCCTATCAAGGGAGGTCCATGTTTGTGCGCAGTTTGGATTGGTTGGTAGGTGGACCCACCAATAGTTTTCATGGAAGCATGGTGAGAACTAGTTCTCACTTGAATATTTCTCAATTAGAAATACTAAAAACATATTCATATCATGATTTTGACCTACTTTTTTCAATCGTAATGATGAAGCGCAATGTAGCTTTGTTAATGCCTTGCAATGTACCATAATCCTCACTTGAAGGTAATAATGAGATAAAGGATGTTTCTTTCTCAATTAAATGATAGAATGTGGAGACAAACCCTCTCCAGAAATATAAAGAGAGAAAACCCTAATAAATATTAACATATGGATATATAATAAAATAAGTTGCAAGCATGATGATTGAGTTGAGATTTGGATCTCCCATTTGAAACTAAAATATAAATAATGTACACCACCAACAACAAATATAAAGCTAGTGTCATGAAATCCATTCAACAGCTAGATAACGAAGAAACTAAACTGCTAGTCCTTGATGAGGTTGATATCAGCTCTATTTTGAGTATATTTGTGCATTTCTATTGTCGTAGTCATTACAAATTTATTGCTTTAAAAGGGCATTATTTCAATAATGCTCACGGACAATAGCAGACCCAGGATTTTTATTTGGGTGGTGCTAAACCGTTGCTTGACTTTACTAACTTTTTTCATATGAATAATACCAAAAGAGAAAATTTATTACAATTAAATTGACACAGCCCAAATCTTTTGCCCAATTGACCGGTATTCCCACTACCTCTACCAAATTTAAGTGGTCATCAATTTATAATCATCAAAGCAACCTAAAATAATATTTCCTTTAAATAAATTCAGAGCTTCCCCAGCCCGGCCCGTTGTCTAGTAATATATGTATATATATGTATATTATACATGGGCAATGATCCTGAGCTTAATGGGGCTCATTTGGGATTCCACTGTTCATGGGACCAAGGGGAATGGAAAGAGCTATCTTGAATGGGCCCAAATATCAACTTTGGAGTCAATATCATATCTCTAATTCAATCATTTGTGGCCCACAAGTTTAACAACTTTATATTAAAAAAATTAAGACTGATCCAACAACTCAATTTATTTGGATTGGTGAAAACTCAACCGGTCCAGTGTAATTCAAGGGCCTGTGTGCACGGTTTGAATTGGTGATAGGTGTGCCCCAATATACTACCTGAGAGATGAATATATTAGCCATGTCTACTTATCAAGTTGTAACTTATAGTGCTTTAACATTTTAAGTTACGTTTAAAAAGGCAGAGTGGCCAAAAAAAGAAAAAAGTTGTAGCCACCTAACAAGCACACACCAATCATTTTGGGCGAGTTTGGTAAATTTACTATTAACATGAAGTGAGGTGAAATCTCAAATTAAAAGATAAAAAAAAAAGGGGTCAAATCACAGAAGTTTTTTTTTTTTTTTTGTCATTTAGTTCACATTTGGCAACCAAATGTGAGCGGAAATGATTTTCAGTTTTCTTAAAGTTGTGGTAAAGCTATGTTTGACAATTATAAATTTCTGAGGATTTGGACAAATAAAAATCTTCATTTATTAAGATTTTTATATCCAACCACCTCCCATAAGATTTGAAAATCTTCACTTAAGTGGATGTGCACACCGAACCCTTCTTTTTTTAACTTTATGCATCGACACACAACAATATCAATGTGAAATCCTCAAATATACAAATCCCCAGCGATGAATCCTTGTTCCAGTGATAATGAAAAATCATCAGATCTATGGATTCCTCGCCTGTTACCAAACATGCTAGTGAAATGAGAATGTAACTTTTTGACTTTTTAGATAAGATGATTTTTTGTCATTTAATGACATGTAAAAGTAACGTTTTGACTTTTGAAAGTAACTTTTTGAGGTTTTTTGGTAAAATGTAGAGGTATTTTTTGAAAGATAGAAACTAATGCCATATTTTTTGAAAGATAGTTGCTAATGCCACACCCCAATCTTCTCTGAGCACACCCCTTAAGTTTAAGACCAATATACCTTGGGTTGTAAATTGGTCGGTTCCGGTTCGGGTCCTTGGTAGACCCGGAGCCGGAAAGGAGAAGGTGGAACTGGATCCGGATACGGAACCGTTTCGGAACCGATTTCTTGGCTTTGGAATCAGAACCATATAAAGGTCTGGATCCGGGTCCGAGTCTAGGTAGAAAATGATATTAAAAAAAAAAAAAAAACATAGTTTTTAGTAGAGATTTTCGAAAATTTAGGTAATATGTCGGGTCTCGGGTCCACGGGTCTGAACCAAGGTGGAACCAGACCCGGACCCATTTACTTATCAGGGCCTAAATAAGGACCCAGACCCGGTTTTTAACAGGTCGAAACTTCCGAATAATCGAAAAATCGGTGACCCATTTAAATCCCTAAATATATCCATGTTGGAAATTACCAAAATGGGCATCACTCATATTTTTGTACCTCGCCCAATTTCTCTCTATAGTCATCCACCCTTACCCTCACTCCCACCCCAACCCAACCCCACCAGAGGGGGACAGGGATTGGGGAGAGAGGGATGGGAGGGGGCCGGCGGGGGCGATGAAGGAGAGGGTGTAGGCGAGCAAAGGAGAGGGACAGTGGGCGGCGGGCTGGGAGAGAGAGAGCCAGAGGGAGAGGGTGAGAGACCGGGATAAGGAGAGGAATGGGGAGGGGAACGGGGCGGGCAAGGAGAGGGAGAAAGGGTGGTGGGCGGAGACGGCAGGGATAGGGAGAGGAGGGAAAAAGGGGAGTGAGCCGGTAAGTGGAGTTTAGAGCATTTTTGGTATTTTGGGTAGAATGAGGTGTGTAGGGAGAGATTTTGGGAATCTTTTGACTTATTTGAGGTGTGTAGAGGGAAGGGGTGTGCTCAGAAAAGTCTGAGGTGTGGCATTAGCAGCTCTCTTTTTTATATATGGTACTTTTTGATTTGACCCATTTTATTTTACTATCTCTTGAAATAACCATTCACTCTACTTCACTAGTGAAGTGAGTTAACAAACCAGTGAATTAAGAGCTCATTTGAGTCACACCAAAACAATATAAGTAGACAAATGTTTTGACTTTACTACTTATGTATCCTAAATGCAAGCACTCATTTCAAGTTGGCATAAAAAATCCAAGGCAGAAATCAACAAATAGGCCACATGGCATCAATGTTCATGGCTTACTAAAAATACTAGCTACGATGGGCCCTGCTTAGCCCTAAACCTTCCTCCTTATTGGGGCTTTCCTAAGCTGAAGCTTATGTTATTCTAAGATGAAATCGTTTGCAATATCATCTCCATCGTAAACTCCCTCAAATCATCGTCTCCAGAATCAAGATAAATCCAATCATAACTGGATTTTCCAGTTCCATCATGCCAAAAAACAGAGATAGTCGACTTTGATTTGGGAGACAGCTTAGAAGAGCCCAATAAATTCGGATCTAATCAAAAGTTATTGGACATATGCAATTCAGGGGGGCCCACCATTGGGATGGACCAAGAGTGGGGCCCACAAGCATAAGCTTGCAGAATTTTATCCCAAGCTTCATCTTAGGAGGCTCTCCAATTTTATCCAAACACATGACCCCCCTAAATTACACATGTCCACCAACTTTCGGTCATATTTGAATTTACTGGACCTTTGGATCGACTATGTATCGATACGAATGGACTGTTGACTATTAAACTTTTGAGCTCATATGGAGATGATAGAAATCACGATTGGAGCTGATTTTTTGCAGAGAGGAGGATCCCAGGAAGTCCTTAAAATCCCCTCATCCCCATCCCAATGTGGGTCATCAAGTGGGCCCCACCACACACTTAAACTTACCTTATCCTAAGCTTGAGATTAGGAGAGCCTTGCTCATATATATATATATATATATATATATATATATATATGAAGATGCTCCTATGAGAGATAAGGTGGGGGCCCTCACATCTAATCTCAAAATATAAATTCTTATTATCACATAATTAACTAAAAAGAACATGATAAAATATGGATTATTCAGATTTTCACTAAAATTGGTGTTAGTGTGACCACTGAATTACTCAATGTGAAAGTTTGATCTAGACAACAATATTTCTAGCACGTCACTCTCAGTTTTGAGATATGAATGCTAATAGACTTAATGCATCCTCAATTCATAACATGATCGTCTAAGCATGAAACATGAGTACCCAAGTGTGTGGACTAATTTTGGTTGCGTTTTTTAAATATGTGCAATGTGCCAACCTATGATAAATTAACCTGCTTATAGCACGTGCCTCTCCATGAACTCGGTCCAATAAGAGGGTAAACCAACATTGAAAGGTCACACTTGAAAATGTGATTTACTATATTGAAGCTAATCAAGGAATTTAATTATGATAAACCCAGTGGACTGAAGTGTACTTATTATGGTCCATATAATATATTGAGAAATTCCATTTGGCCCGACTGGGGAGACCAACCCATGGCCCGGTCCCCTAGGAGGGCTGGGATCCAACGGCCCTCCTGGGGGACCGGGCCATGAGTCGGTCCCCCAGTTGGGCCGACTAGCAGCGCTCTAATATATTTCATGGTTTCTAACCATTTGTACAACTAATATAGGCCAGTCACCGACTAGCAGCGCTCTAATATATTTCATGGTTTCTAACCATTTGTACAACTAATATAGGCCAGTCTCATTGGTTCCGAAGAATTAGTATCACAAACTTATAGACTTAATACATCCTTAATGTCTTATAATAAGATCGTATACACATGAAATATAAGTATAAAGGTGTGGGAACCAATTTTGGCTTAATTTTTAAAATTTATGCAATGAGCCAGCCCATGATGACCTCCTTATAACAGATGCCTCTCCATGAACTCATTCCAATCAAAGAGTAACAAATCCTTTTTTAATAACACAAATTGGACACATAATTATGAAAAAGTTGTTTGAGTTTTCGCTTTGCATTCCCATCTTCAGTTTGATTACTTGAAATGGATAGATGATTTCTTGTGAAAAAACATTAAGTATAAAGGCTATCAAATAATCTGATGGAAATTATTTTTTCCATGAATAGGTCCCCACATTTCAAATATTTGAAGATTGATACAAGCGAGAGCAATGTAGAAGAAGAGGTACGCTCACAAAACCTCAGATGAATTCTAATCCCTTCGTTAGATTTAAAAAAAGAAGAAGATATCAATAATGAAAATACTTCCATATTTAGTAGAGATGGCAATTGGCAAATGGATGGATGTGTAGAGTTTAGATGTCCACGATGGCCCGAATTTGTGCAAATTGGAAACCTAACCACCTGTAAATTCTTTTAACGTCTGAGCCTATCAATTAAAGATACTAATAAATTAGCCCCACCATTTGAGAAATTAGAAAAAGGAAAAAAACACAAATTCCAAATAAAATCAAAGCAAAAAGGATTTCTTCCAACTTCCTCTTAAAATCAGAAATGCCCCACAGCATGAAGCCCTTCAACTCTTATAAAAAAATAAAAAAAATAGACAGATATCAATAAAGAAAATACTTCCATATTCAGTCGAGATAGCAATTGGAAAATGGATGGATATGTAGAGTTTAGATGTTCGCGATGGCCCGAATTTGTGCAAATTAGAAACCTAACCAACTGTAAATTCCTTTACAAAAAAGAAAACCAATTGTAAATTCTTTTAAGGCCTAAGCATATCAATTAAAAATACTAGTAAATTAGCCCCACCATTTGAGAAATTAGAAAAAGGAAAAAACCACAAATTCCAAATTAAATCAAAGCAAAAGGACTTCTTCCAACTTCCTCTTAAAATCAGAAATGCCCCGCAGCATGTAGGCCTTCCACTCTTATCATCTTTCTTCTCTCGTCCTGTCACGACCCGGTCCCGAGATTTGACTAATTCGGACGAACTTCAAGTCGTGCTATCCATACTTACTCCCGTAAACTCCGAATTAACCGAAGTTAAAACAAAATCCACAAGGGATAACAATCATTAATACCTGTCAAATGTACAAATTTTGCGGAAATATATATACATTGACGAAACTAATTACACAAATCCTTTACATAATAGTAAAGTCCATTTTATACATAACGTTCCGTTTCATCTCTCTATTTGGTCACACTTTGCATATTCAAAATACGATGCAAAAGGACATTAGTTACACTTCAAAATGGATACATAAAAGCTCTCTCAAAACATCTTTCCAAAATGTTCCAACTCAATTCACACCGATCAGACTCACGTCTTTTCAATCAACACTCCTGAAGTAATATGATTGGCCTCCTCTATAGGCTATATAATCTCTGCATGATCGGCACGAGTAACTGAGCCTGTAATGTCATCAATAACATTGTGAACACGACGGTTCAACAATGTATACACAGATCTATGATAGTACATGCTTATAAATATACAAAATCTAACAATTAATAGTTCTATAGTCAATACTCAATTCTAACAATTCTACTCAATTTGTACAATAACATTGTAAGAGTATTCAAGTAATGAACAATTTCTAGCTTGAAAAAGGAAAGAATCATTCAAACAAAAGGAAAGAATCATTCAATATCATTATCCTCTTTGGCACAGGGCGAAAGGGCGCACCATTCATGACCCAAGCCTCAGAAGGGAATTATTCAGTTACTTATTCATTCAATCGTTATCCTTTGGCATAGGGCGGAAGGGCGTACCATTCATAACCTAGGCTTCATAAAGGAATTATTCAATACTGTGGGATCTACCAGTGTCCAGGCCAGGGACATCTGGCAAGTGCCACGGAGCTCCGGAACACTCCAATCCATCTGTTGCAGCAGGATTATTCATTAATCATTATTACCTTTAGTAACTGTTCATTGTTCATTTATTAATTCAGTGTGCATTCATTCATTATCACATTATTCGATTCAACTCAATAATGAGCTTGAGAAACCACTATGTAGTGCTAGACTCATAACCCCATTCAATCAGCCATTCTATCCAATTCTATTTCAATCCTAAACCAATTATCTAAACCGAACAAATGGGTGAAGCACTCGTTATCTAATGTACGTGTTATTATCGATGAACATCACTTTATTTAGCAATTTTTACGTTAAAATAACCTTAGCTAACACCTATGTAGGCTTAGATATCACTAATATCAGTCCATGTGCATTAGGCCTTTACCCAGGAAAATCAGACTTCAAATCTGAAATTTCCTCCAAGTTCGGTAGTCTTGTCTGTTAGCCGGCGGTTGACCGACATTCACACTCGGTTAACTCTCGGTCGGCCATTCAGTCGACCGAACTCTGCCAGTTAGCCTCTCGGTCGACCCCAGTTTGCAACTCAGAAATTTAGAATTTCTGACACTTCAAAGATCACTCGGTCGACCTGTCGGTCGGCCCTCGGCAGACCGAAGTCACAATGTCGGTTAGCCGAACTCACTCGGTCAGCTTTCCAGAAGCTAATTCTTTTGTGCATTTCAATCAAGTGGGTTCAGTTAGGTGTCGGTCAAGTGTCGGTCAGCTTTCCAGAAGCTGAACCACACTGGAAAACAAACCCAAATAGGTTCGGTCAGCAGTCGGTCGACCGAACTGCTCCTAGAACTCCATTACAGAGCTTCAGAATTTCTAAAGAAAAATCTTGGAATTTGAACTCTTGAGTTCCTACAAGCCCTATAACATCATAAATCAATAAAAAAAAGTATATACTTGCCTCTATTTGGAGATTAATCCACAAAAACCCTTTGTCTAGCTTGGATTTGAGGTGTTTCTCAATTTGAATCCCTCTTTTCAATCCTATTTCCATGAAAATATTCAAGATACAACTACTATGAGTTATATGAATTAGAAACCATTCCTAAGCACTCAATGGAACTTGAAAACTCTACTAAGAGTTCAAGAACACTTACTTGTAGTTGTAAAGAGAAGTTTGAGATCTTCTTTTAGCTTTAATTCCAAGGAAATGGAGTACAACTTGATGAAGAAGATGAATTGGAACTTCTAAGACCACACTCAAATCCTCAATCTTGATGCTTGATGGAGAGAAAATGGAAGAAAGAAGAAGAAAATGAAAAGAGAAAGGAGGCTAGGGTTTGAGATGAATGAACTCATTGAGTTCAAGTTAGCTTAAATAAGCCCTCAAATTGCGATTAAGTCCACCATTTCCTCTAATTTACGATTCAAGTCTAATGAAAGGTCATTTGATCTGATACTCGTCGAATGACCTCGAGTCTTTTATGAAAGTTAACGTACTCGTCGAGATACACGCGTTGGTATCAAGAATTTCCGTATTTGACAAAATACGTGGAAATTCGTATTTACGAAAAAGTCCTATTTCTATTAGCTTAAGTCTAAAAACTCATTCAATCCCTTGATTACCATTTCATTAAGCCTAATACATTCAATTTAGGCTAATTCAATTCCATTGGCTATAAATCATCATTAGATTAATTAAGTACAGTTAATTAACCTTAATTTCCGATCAATTAGAGTTAATCTTGATTAACTTGGGATGGGCCTAACACGTCCTTTCTCCTATCTCTTCCCATTATTGTTTCTTCTATCTTCTTCCAATCCAATCCTCCCATCCCACTGTTGTTTGTTACAAATAGTATGGCTTTACCACCAGTGCAGATTGATCAATTGATGATCTGATCTGGTCTACGGCCACGCCAAACCCTATTGTTGGCTCACATCTATTACACCTTCGCACCAACAATGAAGAAACAAATTCTTGATTTTTTCCTTGTGCCATTAGGCCTCTATGTAATGGTAGTGTCTCTTCTATAGCATCATGAAGCACCCCATTAAGACAGTCGTCGGGAACAATATAGCAACCCGTAAGATTTGGGTCCGAAGTCTGAACTACGATGCAGGTAATTATATGCATTCTCTCTTTCTCCTTCAACTGTGTCATTCTTATTCTACTATACAATGACCACAATATCTATTGTTCTCCTTAGAAGGGGCATTTCCCTTAGAAGGGACGTTTCATATAAGAGGAAAATTGTTTGACTTTGCCTGTTTGGCATTTTACTTACAAAATAAAGTGGAGTGAAGTGAAATAAAAAGAGGGAATAAAATATAAGTGAGTTATGATGGTATTTTATTTTTAATTATTTGGGATGGAATATTTTTGACTTTTTGTATGGGGAAGTGGAGTTTTTTTGTTTTTTAGTAAATAAAGGTAGTTGATTTTTTACTTTTATTGAAAAAGTTGAAGGGAGTTTTGAATTAAAGTGCTTTTTATTTGATGCTTAATTTTTCTTGACTTGACTTTACTTGACAAGTAAAATTATCAAACATGAAGGATAGAGGAGGCTGACGTGGCCTACCGAGGATAGAGAATGAGGCTTTTTTGCTCCAACCATTTTTCAACTTTAAGGAATAAGAATAATATAAAATTTGAAACCAAGTATACTCAATACCGGTGCGTATCCCCAAATATCAAAGTGAATTAAATCAAATGGAGTTGTTGTACGTGATGTGCTTTAAGAAAAGGAACGAGCAGAGAGTGATGAGAATTTTTTGTTTACCCTCCTTGTGAGGTGCTATCCTCTTTTATGATTGCTATACGTAGAAATCAAAGATTTTACATACTATTAGTGTACAAAAACTGCTGATATTTTGCTAACAAAAAAATCATCCTACTCATCATCTAGTCACCAAAGAATATAGTAATATTATAATGTTTGTATATACACATGAGAAGGGGGTCCACTAATGGATATGGTGATCCACAAGAGCACAAGTGTAGTGTCTCTAATCTTCATTATGGTTTCTCAAGGCAAAAGGAAAAAGGAGTGTCCGAACAAAGGTAGAAGTCAAACATAGGATGCGATATCGTGACCTATGTGCACATTGTTAGAAAAAATATCTGAGCTTTTGTTATCTCTATTTGGAAAAAAATAAATCTTTATGATTAATTGATAATTAGAAGGGTTCTTAATAATTTTTCAATAAATATCCCAATAGATTCTATTTAAATCCAAGAATTACCAGCTGGTGATCGACTTGTAAGATATTACCAAACAATACTACTTCCTACAGCCAAGGGGGACCAAAATGCTCATGGGTCACTATATCACTACCTATGTAAACTTTTTTAATTTAATGATACTATACACTCCCTCTTTATTCAACTTTTACCTAGAAAATCGAACTTAACCATTTTAGAACCACTGTAACTCCTCTTCCCCTTCTTTTTACCAAATTTTCCTCATGTTTTTCTTGATCTTCCCTGTTTTATGTGCCTCTTTATTGGATATCTGTTTTGACATATTACATTCCAATAGGATTTACATCAAGCTGTCGAAAAGCTTAACCTAAGAAAACTGCCTCTAATATGCTACAAAACTATTTACATCAAAACTGAAACTGTCCCCTAGATTCAACAAAATACTTTCCTCTGGAGCTTCATCTCTACTAGCCCCTGGAGACCTTCTCAAAACCATTGCATCTTGGTGCTCAGATCAGACTTCCTGTTCATATATCTGCTTGATGTGCAAAGATAGTTAATCAATGAATATCATTCGAAATGGTGGTTAATTTTGGCAAGGTAGTTGTCACGCCCCCATTCCGGAAAATGGGAATTATGCATGAGTTTATGGGCCAATTATATTTTTTCGTATAAAAAAGTACACGTGACCCTCAATTATTGTCTCATAAGACTCGGAGTACGCGGTGAGGTATAGATATTTCCTCAGTTCACCCATAATATAGTGGAAGCTTCATAATTTAACAAATGACATCAATAGTAAACAATTAAGAGCAAGCATAGCTAAGATTCACTAAAGTTAAAGTTTAATAGTTATATAAAAGTGTTTAGAAATAAATGTCCATTACAAAAACCTGAGCCAACAAAATAAATAAAAAAGGAGAACTGTTCAGATAGGCATGAAGGCTCTCGGGTGCGGGGTGAACGATTGCACTATGTCATCCACACACCACTCATGGAAATCATCAGGCAGATCTGTCTGAACTTCCTCCGTCTCCTCCTCGGGCTCATTGGGCTCGGTAGCTATGTACTAAGAGTAGCATCATCAGACAACAAGATTTGACATATAGACACACACACAATATATATAGGGGGTATTCAAGTGAGGGATTCCCTCACCATGTGTGGTGAGGGACTCCCTTTTTGGGGAGGTTTCAAGTATAAAAGAGTGTACACCATTTAAGAACAAATGCCCTTTTGTACTTGAAACCTCCCCAAAAAGGGAAGTCCTTCACCACACATAGTGAGGGAATCCCTCACTTGAATATTTCCCACATATATATATATATACATATATGGGAGATGCTCTTATGAGAGCATCTCTCACCTTATTATGAAAGATAAAGTAGGGGCCCTCATATTTAAGTTGTAGGCATTAGATATGGATGTGAGAGTCCCTAACTTATCGCTCATAGTAAGGTAAGAGATGCTCTCATAAGAACATCTCCATATATATGAGCAAGGAGAAAATTTCATAAGCTCATGCTTGTGGGGCCCACCTTTGGTCCATCCAAATAAACCAAACACATGACCCTCCTAAATTGCACATGTCCACCAGCTTTCGGTCAAATCCAAATTTACTGGACCGTTGGATCGACTATGTATCGATCCGAATGGGCTATTGACCATTAAACTTTTGGACTCATATGGAGATGATAAAAATCACGGTTGGGGCTGATTTTTTGTAGAGAGGAAGATCCCAAGGAGTCCTTGAAATTCCCTCGATCTCCATCCCCAAGTGGATCCCACCACACACTTGAGCTTACTTTATCATAAACTTGAGCTTAGGAGAGCTAACCCCTATATATAAATATATATATATATATATAACATCATTAGATATGCAGTAGTAATCAGAGTTACTAATAGTACGATCATATGAGTTTTGGTGCATAAAGAATCATAAGGAAAGACCTAAACAAAACATCCTAACAAATAGGTGGTCCATATAAGCTAATCACAACGGGATAGTATTGTTGCCCTCTCCACTCGTATCAAGTTATAGTAAAGGGAAATGCATGGGAGAATAGCCTAGCCAGAAAGTGATACATAGGATAACAAACATTAAAACCTTACATTATTGGTATCCAATAGGGTACAACTATCCAAAATTATTGATCTGCACCGGCGCAGTAAAAAGTCATATCTTAGTGGTGCCCCAGCAATGTGAAACGTTACACCTAAGTGATGCCTGACGCAAAGAATCTTATACATACATTAGTGATGGGCGAGGCTTATCTAGGGTGAACAAGATTTCATCAAAACGAATGAGGAACTACTCTTCATCGATCAATTGTTCAAGCTCCATCGAATACCCCTAGACAGACAAATTCATCAAACTAACATAAGTAGTCATGTTGAAAGCCTTTGCAAAACTTCAGTCAAATCCCAACAAAGATAAGGACTACAAAGAGAATCTCAAGTCCAATCCATCTAAGTTATTCATGTGATCCCATAACACAATTACAATGGTAAAGAACATGTTCGCGACGTGCAAACAGTGGTGGAGCTAGGTATTTCTCTCAGTGGGGCCAAATAGGAATTATTATAGTTCACTACACGAAAAAAAAAAAAATATATATATATATACACACACACACATTCGTATAGACATAAGCAGGTGTACATCAATTTTTTTTAATACCATTAAATGAAAAAGGCGTTTATTTACAATTGTCCTCAACGGGTTTGCAATTGTCCTCTTTCTCTCTACAACCCTCTTTCTCTCTACTTAAAGAGGGTGTGCAAAGAGAAATTGGGGGTGCATGTAGAAGCTCAAGCTCCTGAAGTAACCTAAACATAATTTAATGGGTTGAGGCTTAATTGTGATTTAGATTAATCTCACATAACTTAATAGGTTGTGAAACTCCATAAAGTTATTGAGAAACCTTTGCAATAATTGTCTACTAGCATAATAACCAGTCTTAGCACAAGTATGGCCAACATTGCAACATAAATATTCATGCATGAAAAAAATATTCATAAATTTTAGAAAGAAAGCAAAAGAAAAAAAAAGATTATGATAGTACATTTATGTAATCTATGAGCTAATCACATAGAAAGAAAAGAGGAGAATTGGAGTAGAAAGGAAATGATAGAGTTTGATAGAAAGGAAGTTGCAAAAATGGAAAAGTGAAAGTAAAGTGAAAGTTTCAGAAGTGGGTAGTAGAGGTGGTTTTTGGTAAAGAGTTATAGTTAGTTTGAATGAGATAAGTGGGGAGAAAACTCAAAAGATTTGGGGAAAAAAAATTCAAAATCATAACCGAAAGTCAAAATTAAAGCAAAACAACCATTGGCTTTAATATATTATAATGGACCTAAAACTAAGCTTGAATTTAATCATGTATAAAAGAGGCAAAGAAGCAATATGACATGTATTTGTTTTGCAAAATAAAGATTGAATCAATTAAAGGACCTTAGCTCTAAAAGATTTGAGGATATTCCTCCAATAGTAGAAATGAGATAGATATTATTCAAGTTAACTAAAATTCCATATCCATATCTATGTGAAATAACTAAAGCATCATCTTCTACCTCAAAGAATTCGAGATTAATGGTTGTGATCATCAATCAGTGAGGCCCAGTTTTTAGGAAACATCATAAATCAAATATAAAATACTTTTTTTTGTAAAATGCAAAATAAAGAAGAAATACTTGATCTAAACGGGTTATAGAGTTCTTCCTTGTTGGCAAATAGGCTAATGGCAATTGCATTAGGGATTCTTTTTGGTAAAAAAGCCTTTAAGATGGGAATAGGCAAAAAGGTACAAGGTTAGTTGCGTGTAAAAAGGGACTATGAGTTGTCCACTTTGGATTGCTTCTTTTTCTAGGAGAGGGAAAGACATCACTATCCCTACGTTTTTTGCTTATTCTATTCTTTTTTAGTCTTAAAAGTTAAGAAATGGCAAAAGGTGAATAAAAATAACAAATGCCCATAGAAAACTGAAAATACCCACCATATCGCTCAAATTTTCAAAAAGTTGAGTTGGGGTAATTGACCCACTCACCCTCCTCCCCCTCTACCCTGCATGTAGACATGAATACCAAAATGTACAATTCAAAGTCACAGAGGAGTTACGATCCAAACCTAGGGACATGGTCGCCCTCGATGTACAATACATTGTTATTTGGTCTTTGGAGGAGGTGAGGTCCTCAATACCTTGATCATCCATCATGGTTCGTAATCCGATGATGGGTATCACATTACCCCACCCACCTTGTCCTTTCCAAAGCAGATTGCACCTCGCACGTAATCGAAGTAATATGTGAAGGAATGTTGGCTCAAAACATCCCTCACTTAAAGTCCCTCAATTAGTCCTCAAATGGTGATGCCAAGAAAAAGGCCTTTCCACGAAGGAACCCCAGTTTCCATGGTTGATAGTGGGACATCCACGATCAATCGTGGGATCCTTCATGGTTGACGCACGGTCAACCGTGAGGTCCAAGGGTAGAGCATTTAAGTTCCAATGTGTCAGTGAGGTTCCGAGACAGAACCTAACTCCAATTTTTCATGAGTCCCACAGTTAGCCATGAGCTCACCATGGAGAAAAAGTAGAAAGTGAAAAAAATCGAAGGGCTCAGTCATCCCAGGCTTCACAGAACCTATAATTGGGGGTTCCACGATCAACCGTGAGGCCTCAGAAACGGCCTCCAAAAACCATTTCAGTTCAGAAATAGGGGGAATTTTCCCTACGTCCTAATCACTCGATAAACACATAAACATAGGGCTTAACCCTCTCTAATTGAACATTAAACATACTCCAATCCTACAATTCCAATTCATTCAAATTAAAACCTAACCTAGTTTGTGAATTTCCAATTTAACACTAGATGAGCTCAAAGGTGTCGAAAATTGAGAACAATGCTAGAATCATAAGAAGGAACAACATATCATTTTACATGTATACATATCCACTTGCCTTTCATGGAATGCACTCAATGTTGGAAAAATGGCTAAGAGCTACACTAGGTTTTGTCAACTTTGAGCCAAAAACTAAGCGGGACCCACTTATCCTTTTGGGTGGGAATACATGGGAATGTAATCTACTCCATGAGTAGATTATGGACATATATTGAGTTGCTCTAATCCATTTAGGAGTGAATGAGAAATTGCCTCCTAAACACTACTACTTGAACATGTTAAACATGGAAACAAAAGGAAGTGGTGAACTTGTTTCCCACATTGCTTGGGAGCAAAACATTCCTTGGGTATAAATATACTTACCTTGGTAGTATAAGATGAGCCCCAAGGGGCACCCCACTTTTGTGGGAGAGGGAGGACCTAGATCAAGGTAGGATCACCACCACGCACGCACGCGCCGCCCCGCCCCGCACCGAACCGTCCCGAGCCTGGGCCTGGGTTTCACGCGCGCGTTGGGCCGAGCTAAATTTTCTTTTTACAAATGGGATGTGTCTTTAGTGGTGTGTCCTTTTGCATCTAAAAGGGTGTGTCTCCAACCTCAAGAGGTGTGTCCTAAGTAGCATCTGTTCACTGAACAGTCACTGTTCTAAATGATGCAACCCCATGAAAGAGCATATGCAACCCCATGGAAGAGACCTGTTACAAGCTATTTATATGCATCTTGTTCATGACTTTTGATCATCCAATTCGCTGTTGTTGCATACCATTTCGAGTCATCTTCATTGTCAAAGAGAGAGTCATGCTGCTACGCCTTTGGTTCGCCTGTCACACAGCTTGTAGTGCTGAAACTGTTGTGAGGCAATCGCTGTTGAAGCTCGTAAGCACCATTGCGGGGGCGAATTTGTCTTACGGACATAGTGTTAAAACACTAGCCTTGATCAATCATCTTCTGCGAATTCTGTGATTAATTACTTCAACAACAGAGTATTGTTTTTTGCCAGCAACAGTAAGTAAAATTTCCATTACATGTTTTGAGTTACGGTTGATCTGTTTCACTGCTGTGAGGACTGTATCCTATATATATACCGAACTATTACTGTATGTACTCTCACTAACAATCTTAAGACAAATTATGAGTATACTCTGTTATTAGTTTTACTTCGGTACTTTTGGTTTCAGTCTTTCTCAGTTTTGCTACTAGTTTCTTTCTTTGTTGTTTCTAAAGCAAGTAGCAGAACTTCATTCTGTTCTGTATATCTCTTTTTATTTGCCTCAGTATACAGTAACCAGTTACTGGTTACCATATATACTGAGTTACTGTTTACAGTACTGTTATTTTAATTCTGCAGTATATACTCTATGTTTTATTAAGTCATTTCTGGTTTGTTAAAACAGACATGGGTATTGAAAAGAATACTCCAGTCACTACCCCTACCCTTGTTATGGTGAACCATGGGGAGAAACCTGAAAAGTTCAATGGCATTGAGTTCAAGAAACGGTAGCAGAAAATGTTGTTTTATCTCACTACCCTGAACTTGGCTAGGTTCCTCCATGAAGAGTCTACTGCTCTAATAGATGGCGAGATAGACAAGCAAGTAGTTGCTGCTATAGAAGCTTGGAAGCATATTGACTTCCTCTGTCAAAATTACATTCTCAATGGACTAGACAACACATTATATAATGTGTACTGTTCATTGAAGACTGCTAAGGAATTATGGGATTCACTTGATAAAAAGTACAAGACTGAAGATGCCGGAATGAAGAAATTCGTTGTTGGCAGATTTCTTGACTACAAGATGATCGATTCCAAAGCAGTTATCAGTCAAGTTCAGGAACTTCAAGTAATTCTCCATGAAATTCATGCAGAAGGAAAATCTCTTAGTGAGTCTTTCCAAGTGGCAACAATCATTGAAAAATTGTCACCACTTTGGAAGGATTTTAAGAACTACCTCGAGCATAAACGAAAGGAAATGAAACTTGAAGGCCTGATAGTAAGATTGAGGATAGAGGAAGACAATGTGCTTCTGAAAAGAAAGCAGAAAAAACCTTCACAAATGTGGTGGAACATGGGCAGAATCCCAAGAAGATGAAGAACAATCTCAATGGTCCAAAACAAGGTCCCAATGACAACAAGAAGTTCCAAGGGAAATGCTATGTGTGCGACAAACCAGGCCACCGTGCTAAGGATTGTCGTAAGTGCAAGGACCAAGGCAATACAAGTAAGAAACCCGCGCAGGCCACCATGACAGAATTTGATACTCTCTCCACTGATGTTTCAGACATCAATCTTTCTGTGTGGTCTCATAAGTTAATCTGGTTGGTAACACCAGAGAATGGTGGGTGGACACAGGGCCCACTCGACATGTTTGCTCTATTAAAGAGATGTTCTCCACTTATCAAGCATCAACCGGAGAACAACTCTTCATGGGCAACTCTGCCACCTCTAAGGTTGAATGCCAAGGACAAGTGGTATTGAAGATGACTTATGGAAAAGAACTCACCCTCAACAATGTGTTTACCTGATATTCGTAAGAATTTGGTATCAAGCTCACTACTGAGTAAAAAGGGTTTCAAACTTGTATTTGAGTCGGATAAGTTTGTACTCACTAAATCTGGGATGTACGTGGGAAAAGGGTATATGAGCGATGGGCTCTTTAAGATGAATGTCATGACTATTGTTCATAGTAAGAATAAGTCTTCTGCTTATATGCTTGAGTCTTCTAATGTGTGGCATGGTAGATTAGGCCATATTAATTATGATGCACTGCGTATATTAGTAAACATTGAATGTTTGCCTAAATGTAGTTTTGACTCAAATATCAAATGTGAAACATGTGTAGAAGCTAAACTCACCAGAACTTCCTTTCAATCTATTGAAAGAACTTCTAAACCTCTTCAATTAATCCATTCTGATATTTGTGACTTAAAGTTTGTTCAAACTAAAGGTGGTAAGAAATATTTTCTTACATTCATTGATGACTACACAAGATACTATTATGTTTACTTACTGAAAAGTAAAGATGAGGCCTTGGAAATGTTCCAACATTACAAGAATGAGGTTGAGAATTAACTTGATAAGAAAATTAAGGTGATAAGAAGCGATAGAGGGGGTGAATATGAATCACCTTTTGGTGAATTCTGTTCACAGCATGGTATTATACACCAAACTACTGCCCTTTATTCACCTTAACAAAATGGTGTTGCTGAAAGGAAAAACAGAACTTTAAAAGAAATGATGAATGCTATGTTAATAAGTTCTGGATTTCCTCAAAATTTGTGCGGGGATGCTATCCTCTCTGCAAATTATATTCTCAACCGAATATCTCAAAAGAAAACCAATAAGTCCCCCTATGAATTGTGGAAAGGCAGAATGCCTACTTACAAATACTTGAAAGTGTGAGGGTGTTTGGTTAAAGTGGCGGTTCCTACACCTAAAAAGGTTAAAATATGACCAAAAACAGTTGATTGTGTATTCATTGGGTATGCTCATAATAGCAGTGCATATCGGTTTCTAATTCAGAAGTCCGAGATTTCCGATATGCATCCTAATACTATTATTGAGTCAAGGAATGCATCGTTCTTTGAACATGTATTTCCTTATAAACCATCGCATGAAACGAGTTCTCTTAAAAGAACTCATGATACTGGTGATATCAGTAATCAAAACCAACAAGAGATTGATGAATCTAGACGGAGTAAGCGGGCTAGAATATCAAAAACGTTTGGTTCAGATTTTCTAACATTTCTGTTAGAAGATGAGCCTCAAAGCTTTAAAGAAGCGGTGTCCAGTCCAGAGGCACCATATTGGAAAGAGGCAATAAATAGTGAAATTGAATCTATTTTTCAAAACCATACATGGAAACTTGTAGATCTCCCTCAAGGTTGCAAAACTCTTGGATGCAAGTGGATATTCAAGAGAAAGATGAAAGTAGATGGTTCAATCGATAAGTACAAGGTCAGGCTTGTTGTTAAAGGGTATAGACAAAAAGAAGGCTTGGACTATTTCGATACTTATTCACCAGTGACGAGAATAACATCCATTCGAATGTTAATAGCAATTGCTGCTATATACAATCTCGAGATACATCAAATGGATGTAAATACAGCTTTTCTCAATGGTGAATTAGACGAGGAGATATATATGGAACAACCAAAAGGGTTTAATGTTCCAGGTCAAACTAAGAAAGTTTGTCGGCTTGTCAAATCTCTATATAGATTAAAACAAGCACCAAAGCAGTGGCATGAGAAATTTGACAGCTTGATGATGTCAAATGGGTTTAAGATCAATGAATGTGACAAATGTGTATATGTCAAGAACACTAACAATGGTTGTGTCATTATTTGTGTATATGTTGATGATTTGCTCATTATAGGTAGTAATGCTGATATCATTCAATCTACTAAGAGAATGTTAAACAATAAGTTTGACATGAAAGATTTAGGTTTTGCAGATGTCATACTCGGGATTAAAATCTCTAAAACATCAGATGGATTGATATTATCTCAATCACACTATATTGAGAAAATACTCAAAAAATATAATCAAAATAATAGCAATCCAGCAAGAACACCTATAGATATTAGTATTCATTTATCCAAGAATAATGGAAAAGGCATATCACAACGAGAATATGCACAAATAATTGGCAACCTAATGTATGTGATGAATTACACTCGTCCTGATATTACATATGCTGTTAGTAAATTGAGTAGATACACAAGTAACCCTGGATCAGACCACTGGAAGGCCTTAGTTCGGGTTATAAGATATTTGAAATACACCCAAAACTATGGTTTGCATTACTCTAAATATCCAGTTGTACTTGAGGGCTATTGTGATGCCAACTAGATATCAAATATTAAAGATTCAAAGTCCACAAGTGGATATCTATTTACACTTGGTGGTGTAGCGGTATCATGGAAATCTTCTAAACAAACATGCATTGCTAGATCCACTATGAAATCTAAGTTTATTACATTGGATAAAGATGGCGAAAAAGCCGAGTGGCTTCGTCAATTCCTCGAAGATATTCCAATGTGGTCAAAACCTATGCCTCTTATCTGCATTCATTGCGATAGTCAATCAGCAATTGGAAGGGCACAGAGTACAATATATAACGGTAAGTCTCGACATATTTGTCGAAGGCATAATTCCGTGAGACAACTGCTCTCTAATGGCATTATAACAATTGAGTACATAAAGTCCATAGATAACATTGCAGATCCTTTAACCAAAGGATTAGCAAGAGAGCAAGTAAATCGTTCATCGAGAGGAATGGGCTTAAAGCCTATAAATGAAAAGCTGCCATAATGGAAACCCTACATAGTTGACTAGAGATCCCAAGATCTAGGTTCAAAGGGACAACCAAATTGTGTATGACTTAACGAAATCACTATGGAGATAAAATCTCCTGCTCATTCCTATGATATTAACAGTGATACCTGCAGCGGAAATTAGGATAAGCAATGTTTTTAATGATTCTTGTATCTTGACTAATCAGATGGGGTATAGCAGGATATTCTTAATAAGAATCACCTATTTGAGTGTGAACTGGAGCCGATTCTATGAGAATAATATGGCTAAATTCTCTAAATCACTCATGAAACCAGGTATTGTTCAGGGTCAAAATGAACACAATCATGAGAACCAACTGTGTCCGGAAAGATTCTGTGTGAACTCTATTGTTCCGGTTTACGCAAAAGGCTAAACAGTTCAAGACATCATGTTCACTGTTCAACCAGTAAATCCGATAGTACTTCACAAGGGAAGGTTCAAGGCCACAAGCTACCTCTCTCTATACAGAAAATTTCAAATTGTACTCTCTCTCTGTGTCTGCATATCATTTCATTGCTTTCGGTCAATTTCATTCATGTGGGGGATTGTTGGAAAAATGGCTAAGAGCTACACTAGTTTTTGTCAACTTTGAGCCAAAAACTAAGTGGGACCCACTTATCCTTTTGGGTGGGAATACATGGGAATGTAATCTATACTATGAGTAGATTATGGACATGTATAGAGTTGCTCTAATCCATTTAGGATTGAATGAGAAATTGTCTCCGAAACACTACTACTTGAACATGTTAAACATGGAAACAAAAGGAAGTGGTGAACTTGCTTCCCACATTGCTTGGGAGCAAAACATTCCTTGGGTATAAATATACTTACCTTGGTAGTATAAGATGAGCCCCAAGGGGCACCCCACTTTTGTGGGGGAGGGAGGACCTAGATCAAGGTAGGGTCACCACCACACCCGCGCACGCGCCGCCCCACCCCGCACCGAACTGACCCGGGCCGGGGCTTCATGCGCGCGTTGGGCCTAGCTCGGCCCACTACCCATTTAGTATTTTTTTGGAGAAATTTTATTTAATAAAATTTTCTTTTTTACAAATGGGATGTGTCTTTAGTGGTATGTCATTTTGCATCTGAAAGGGTGTGTCTCCAACCTTAAGAGGTGTGTCCTAAGTAGCATCTGTTCACTGAACAGTCACTGTTCTGAACAGATGCAACCCCATGAAAGAGCAGATGCAACCCTATGGAAGAGACCCGTTACAAGCTATTTATATGCATATTGTTCATGACTTTTGATCATCCAATTCGCTGCTGTTGCATACCATTTCGAGTCATCTTCATTGTCAAAGAGAGAGTCCTGCTGCTACGCCTTTGGTTCGCCTGTCACACAGCTTGTAGTGCTGCAACTGTTGTGAGACCAATTATTGTATCTTACGAGGCAATCGCTATTGAAGCTCGTAAGCACCATTGCGGGGGTGAATTTGTCTTAAGGACATAGTGTTAAAACACTAGCCTTGATCAATCATCTTCTGCGAATTCTGTGATTAATTACTTCAACAACAGAGTACTGTTTTCTGCCAGCAACAGTAAGTAAAATTTCCATTACATGTTTTGAGTTACGGTTGTTCTGTTTCACTGCTGTGAGGACTGTATCCTATATATATAAATATATATATATACACCGAACTATTACTGTATGTACTCTCACTAACACTCAAAACAGTGAAACCTAGCTTGGAACGCCCAATCGGAGCTCGAATCCGAGAAAACAACTCAGCACTCTGCTCAACCTAAACAAATGCATGAGAAAGGGTTAGTGAGCTACCCTAAACCATTTCTAAGCAAAGAAGGTGGAAACCCTAATGTCTACAAGGGAAGGAGCATAACTAGAGAAGAACACTTGAAGGATGGCTTGGGAAAAGGATGCTTGAGGTCAGGAGGTCTTAGGGAAGACAATGGAGGTGGTCTCGTGGCTTGGAAGAGCTTTAGAACTTCAATGGTACCAAGGGGGAAGTGAGGGGAGAAGAGAGAGAGAGAGTAGAATGAAATGAGGGTCGATGGTTTTATTTGGAGATGGGTTTTCAAAAATTACAATTTAGTCCTTGGTCTTCTATGGCTCAAGATTTTGGGGTCTTCAATGCGTCAGATCCGAATGGGGTAAAGGAAAAAGTTTTGGAAATTATGCTACCTACCCTATGCACCCAAAATCGTAAAAAATCGTAAAAGTATGAATTTACAAAAATACAACCCTCAAAATTTTTCGAAAATTGCCTACTTCCCTACTGGACCCAAATAAACTCAAAACCACGCGAAATTTGGTACCCACGACTCTAACGGTAAATTGGACCCACTTAGATTCAAATCCCACTTAATTACCTAAAATACAATTAATTAGCAATAAGCACAGTATTAAAGGTCGAGACCTTACATTAGTGATACACTTGATTACATTCTCGTCTACAAGAGAATGCTACATCAAGCTGTCAAAAGGCTTTCACCTAAGATAACTACCCCTGATATGTTACAAAACTATTTACATCAAAACTGAAACTGTCCCCTGGATTCAACAAAACACTTTCCTCTTGAGCTTCATATCTACTAGCCACTGGAGACCTGCTCAAAACTGCTGTAGGTGGGGTCAGATCGGACTTTCTATTCATATATCTGCTGGGTGTGAAAAGAAAATGAATCAATGAATATCATCCAAAATGGTGATTGATTTTGGCAAGGTAGTGAGCCACTTTATTACATTCTCGTCTACAAGAAGAGACTTTCCATATATCAGCTGTTGAATGTGAAAAGGTAACGAATCAATGAATATCATTCGACATGGTGGTTTGATTTTGGCAAAGTAGTGAGCCACCTGATTACATTCTCATGTACAAAAAGAGACTTTCCAAATTCCAAGAATGCATGGAGACTATTAAGGAGCCTTTTGATATATTTCCAGAGCTTCATTAGTTTCCATGCATGACATAGAAAGTTCTTGTTCCGGCGTACTCATTAGTCACCTTCTATTAGTACATTTTGAAAGCCTTGATAGGCTGCAGATGGAAATACCTTTAACAACAGCTTCAAGCTCTGCTTGTAGCGGAGTGGAAGCCTGAATCTACTTGGAATGGGCCTGAACTATGAATCCAACAGAATTTCAAAGTATCCCTCCTACCCCTGATGGAAGATCCCTTTGGAGGAAAGACCCATCATATGCTGAGTTTAATAAATAGTGGTGGGAGTACTGAACAGAGGTGGGGGATATTGTTTTGCTTGTGTGATACGTTTTAAGAATATTGGCCAGTAATGGATGAAGTTCAACAATCTAATCACAATACCCTGCGGGTGTGGAGAAAGCTTGTTCAATATATAATCATTTCTAGGCTTCCAAATATAACAGGCCACTACCTTCCCGAATGCACAATCAGGTCTATGAAACCCAGAACCATATATGGGCTAAATGTTTCAAACGAAGCGGGTCGCTTTTCAATGACTGAAGAGACTCTGATGTTAATAACATCAGCCTAGTGAATTGGCAAGATATCAACAAGTGATGATTGGTTTCAGCAAAATTGTACCTGAAACAAGGTAAGACTTTTTAAAACCCCCTTGCAAATTATAAAAATTTGTGTTTTTTTTTTTAACATTTGCCCTTCCCCCAATATTTCTTTTGCATAGAGCCCCTCGAGTTGAGTTTCCTTAGTCTGCCCTTGCGGATTATCATATCATGTAAAATATGGGTATGTCGTTGGGCAATGGCCCACAGAATGTGAACATTATGTGTTAATTAATCATCTTAAAAGATGAGACTTATTCCATTACCCATCTAAAACTTTGAAATTGATAGTCAAAACAAAAATTAGTGAAACAATAACAAACAGATGGTCAAATTTTAAAACATTAAATTCTGTACATTCCGAAACACTAGTGTTTTTGTTTGTTGATGGATACCTTCGTACATTAATAAATACTTGGTATGTCATCCCACCGCGAGTCTCAGACAAACCTGTAGAATTTCATTAAAGGGGTATTGTCAGAGAATTTATAGAGAAAGGGCGTTAATCGATGTACAATTAATCAAGGTTAGAGTTGGTCATAGTGATATGGTTGTCCATTTAAGGAGTAATCCTTATTCCTTGATACGTAGTCTGGTGGATTGATTGCCATGTAAGTGTCATGATGTTAAAACAATTTCCAATGGCCCACATTTGTTATCAAAAAATGATGCCCGCCTGTCAGTCCCCATTTTAATAGAGTACGGCCCCCCAACAGGGACCAGGTAGCATGCATGTGTTGTTCTTGACCCCACCAAGTAGGTGAATAGTTTGTAGAGATGAAGGGCCAAACATCAGCCCTGCTTGTAATTTCTAACCATTCAATGTAAGGCAATGACATAGCCAAAATGATTTTGCGTTAAATCACATAGAAATAAATAATTGAATAGATATACAGCCACAAACCGCCCTACCTAGTGCGGCTAATTAACTCCATCTATATTCCACATGGCCCCTTTCTGATTGACCGTTAATTCTTCTCTATCTTTGGGCAAAGGATCTCACCACAAATCACCCTTGCATTTCTTAAATGGATGGTAACAATGTCGTCCAATTTTCTCATAAAATAGCAAAAAAAGCACAAACAGAACATTCACCTGTTGCACACAACAGACTGCAATTAATATTCATCTCGTTCTTTTCCTTTTCAAAGAAGCACCAGTTCTTGCCACTGTGTCTTGAACTTCCGCCGCCTTCATGATCCTTAACAAATTGCAATCATTTAAAATCGTAGAAGCCTCGGGCATACTTGAAAAGGCCGAAGAATTCTTGACACGTTCTCTAATGTATTCCAGTAAAATAACTCCTGAAAAAAAAAAAAAAAAAAAAAAAAAAAAAAAAAAGATAAACATCAATTATTTTTAGTACATCTAATAAAATGCATATTTGTTTCTATTACATCAGCTGAAGCGTAGCAGAAACAGAAACCTTTTACATGTTTCAGAAGCAAGTATGTTTAGGCTCTTCATTTCAGCCTTGATGTATAAGGTAATTCTGGATGAGGTTTAGAACTGTTTTGATCAATTGGCACCGTAGCTGTCAATTTCATTCCTGGCGCTATTTCAGTTCGACTCCAATTTTAAACATTTTGGTTGATTTGGCATTTTAGGGTACTATTTCAAAAGAAATATTAACAATTTTAAAAATATATTACTTGAAAAAAGGTAGAAAATTAGACAAACTATATATTTAAGGGAAAATGCAGGTATTACCTTAGTAAAATAAATCCTAATGATATAAATATGTAAATCTTGGGTTTCAAGGGGTGCTAAAATCCCTTCTCCATTCACAAGAGACTAGAAATGACCTTGATGTTTTGCCCCCAATGGAGGGCATTTTGTAAATAAAATTGGAATTGAACAAAAAATGCAAGGGATTTGGCTGAAATTAGGAATTTTGGCCTGTTTTGGATCAATGAATTCGAAACTGAAACATACATTTTGACAGAACTATGCATAGATTTCGGACAATGATTTTGTGGGGGTGGTTCAATTCGGTAAACTAACTAAACCAAATAGTTTCAGCCAATTTAGCTTAACAGTTGCCCTCAATGAATTTCATCGTCATCCAAAAAAAAAAAAAACAGTTGCCCTCAAGGAAAAATCACCCAAGGTTGACGACTTGTGCTAACATCTGTAGATTCCAGCAAAAAGGCATTTCACACAAAACCAAGGCTCCAAACATTTTGTCACAGTTCCCTACAGAGTTTCTGGGGTGCATCCAACATAAAGCTGCTTATTTTAATTTTTCTGAGTCCAGTCCAAATAACACACTTCGAAGGCAGTTTTTTCCCCTAATTTAGTGCAATGATTAGCAAACAACAGCTGTTGCAACTACAGAAGAAAATCTCATATAATTTTAAAAGTTTTTTTTCCTTAATTTTTTTTTTTCTGGCAAACTAACTCCCATTCCTTGCCTTCCACAAGAAAGATCATTTTCTTATTACCTTATGCATAGGTCACTAGGGCCTTCTTGATCTAAATGCCAAGTTATATGGAAAAGATGTTAATAAACACGTGACCCGAAAATTGCATGCATGTACTAACAGTAAACAGGTTTTATCCAAAGTCAGCCCAGCACTTCTAAACCAGCACTTTTAACGGGACAATGGGAAACAGCCATCAGTTAAGTTTTAGAATTGGATATAGGAGACCCAGAGTCTACACCAGCCATAAATGAACCTCTATCAGGATTCAGGAAGCACTTGTACCAAATGGAGAAAATAGACAACATCGGTTGATAATCAAGAAATTGGCACAAGTCATTATAGTCATCAGCATGGTACCCAGATATAGCAAGGATAGAGTGCAGGATAGTATAGACACATTACCCACTATGTAATCATATCTATTCACGTTAGCCAATGAAGCTTTTTTTAAAATACTATTTTAATGGTAACATGAGCACCTTCCGAGTGTGATATGGGCTCAAGAGCCAATGAACAACCCTATCCAAAAATCTTTCACCTAGTTTAAAATGCCAATATTCTATTTTAGTGAAAAGGGGGAAAAGCTAACAAAGAAATCCTAAATAGTCCTTGTAGATAAAATCTGATTCAGCATGATCCTCACATAAGCTTTTCCTGGATCTCACTCTATTTTTCCTACAATCTACACCCCAAAGGAGCTTATCTCCTAGTTGAGCCCATGCCTCCATGCTGGAACATGTCATCTAAACAAAGAACATTGGAGATCATTGATCTCCTAAAAGGAAGCTGCCTACAGCCTGTGAATAAATTATCCCTAAATTCTGCCACTTGATTATGTGGTGAGATTATAGGAAGATACAATGCCTCTATAGAAACAGAACCTGGAAAAGAAAACCCACTATACAAGGGGCTATTTTTCATTCTACAAACAACACCTACAAGAAGATCGCAATTTGCATTTTCATATGGGCAGCCCCCTCTCTGAAGTCCTAGAGTCAATGATGAAGGACTAGTCCACTTGCAAGATGAAACCAAACAAAAATCTGTCAAGTTTTATTGTTTAATTTATCATAAAGGTATCTCCATGAAAACTTTAAGTAAAAGGACATCTCAAAATGTCACCACTTTCCATGTAATACAATACTCCGAAGAGATACCATTTGACCCAAAATTCATCACAAAAATGCGAAGAGAGGAAGAATGATCTTTAACAGATGGAAACATCATGAAAAATATAGTTGTTAGGTTGATGGTTCTAAGCTTCAAATGAATGTCTAAAGGAAACTTTTCATTTTCAGTCAGATTTTTTTTTCTTTTGTCAGTATAGTCAGATTCCCATTATTATCCCAATCAAAAAGAAGAAAAAAGTGGCAAGAGTTGGAACCCTAGATTGGTTCAGATCTAGGGTCTTGGTTGTAAAAAAAAAAAAAAAAAAAAACGTAGAGGGAGAAAGATATTTAAAGCATACCCTAGAGTGAGGCGACCATCTCTAAGCCTTGTCCCAACTATGTTGGATTCGGCTACATGAATTATGTTTCTCCATTCCAATCTATCATGAGTCAAATCCTAAGATAAGTTGCACTTCTTCAGATCTAATTTTACTACCTCCATCCACATCCTCTTCGGCCTACCCCTTCCCCTAGGTGTTCCATCAACCTGCATAGCCAAAAATTTTCATACAAGAGCCATTGCCAGTCGGCACTAGATATGCCCAAACCATCTCAAACAGCTTTCTCTAATTAACTCTTTATTGGTGCTACCTCTAAATACTCTCAGAAGCGCTCATTTCTAATTTTATCCTTCTTACTTTTAACCGTCGGTCCCAATCCCAGGTAAAGGAGGGCTGCAATCGGTAGGTTGACAGTCAGGGTAAAATTTTGCCACAACCCAAACATGAATTCTCAGGATAACAAACATGGGGTGACCATCTCTATTTTATTAAAAAAATATTAATTACAAAAAAACCCTGTAATTTCTATTAATTACACAAGAGCCCCTGAAACTATTGGAATTGCAATTAAGTCCTAATCTAACATATAACACTCCCTTTCAAGTTGGTGCATATATATTTACTATGCCCAGCTTGGACAGCATCATTTAACTATCTCTTGATGACTGCTTTTGTAACAAAATCTGCATCTTGTTCTTCGATACTTGTATATATGAGAACCAAATCCCTTTTTTCGACCCTCTCTAATGAAGTGGCAATCAACTTCTACATGCTTTGTTTTTTCATAATATATTGGATTCTTGGATAATTTCATTGCTTAAGTACTGTTAGAATACAAAACCTGGGCCCACCTTACTTCAACCCTATTTCCTCTAACAATATTCTCAGCCACATCAATTCACAGCATCCATGGGCCAAAACCCGATATTCAGCTTCAACACTTGATTTTGCCGTAATTGCTTGTTTTTTAATATTAAAAGAATCAATATTTTCCCCAACCATCATATAGTCTCCTATAGTAGATTTTCTGTCTGTCTTGGACCTAGCCCAAATCGGCATCAGTATGGGCATATGTTCTTACATGCCCCTGTGATTTATATAAGATTCCCTGACCTGATGATGCTTTTAAGAGCTTAATAATTCTTTGAATGGCAGCCAAATGATCTATTCTAAAGCATGCAAGAACTGGCTAACCAAACTGATAGCATAGTAGATATATGCCTAGTGATAGCTGGGCATAAGTTGCCTCAATGGAGTCCCAAAGTTCCTTACCAATGTCAGAATATTCAAAACTTCCCGCAAAACTCTCTTCGGTTGAATTCAGGATGTAGTTCATCACTAGTATATTTTTAGAAACCCAATCTGAATATTTTGGATCCTTCTTTTCCGGTTACTGAATACTTCCATCAATGTAACCAAGTCTATTTTATCCTACAATGGCCATTCAGGCTAAATGGGCCCAATCTTTATAGTCATTACCATTAAAAAGACTTGGAGTAATCCTTGTATTTGGGTTAACAACAATAGGAAGTAGTTGATTAGAAGGTAGAGCACTTTCACTCTATTGCTTAGACTCCATTCCAGAGCAAAAACTTAATTACTCCCTTTTGGAAGAAGAACAATCCTCTACCACAAATCACTCCTTAATTAATGCTTATACAATCTGATTTGCCTGATCATGCTTTGGCAAATCAGATAAGACAAAGTTGGATGCAAACACAAGCACCCAAATATGAAAGAGGTTCCCTTAAAAAATTTGGTACCACTGACTTCAATTTTATGTAAACTTGATTTTAATCATAGACTAGGAACAGGAGAAACAACATTTTCACATGTTAGAGAACTGCCCAACCTTTTGAATAGTCACCACTACCTGTCAAACTGAAGAGAGGGCTGCTATAGAATAAGCCGAAGGCTTCTGCTTTAAATAAACCTTCAAATACTCCAAGAAGGCTAGTGGACTACCAATCACAAATACTCCAAGAATAGGGTTGTCAAACACACTGAACTTGTCAGCCAGTCTCCTACTCTTCAAAAAAACTGTTGGAACTACTTTTGACGTGTACAAGAGGATGCAACCACAAACAAACAGAACTTCCAAACACAGTAGCGTGTCGATTTGGGAATGTCGAACACAAATAACCAATTAACTCCTTACACACAAGTCAGCTAGAAATAAATTACATATAAAAAACTGGTAGATTTTCTAATTCCACTACATTAGATCTCTTCTTATGGCAGTCTTCTATCGAATTGTATGCTCTAAAACCAAGTTGGAACCCTAGATGGTTGAAAATGACAGAAAACCTCTATAGAAAAAGAAGAGAGAAAAAGGAAGAAAGAGAGAGAATGGGAGAAATAGATTTGTCGCAAACCCTTAAGTGGGGCGAGCATCTCCATTTATTAAAAAATCAATTTTTGACTCATTACAAAAGGCCAAAGCCCCTGAAACTAATGCAATTACAAATAAGTCTTAATTTGACTCATAACAGCAAGTATGCGAAACTTTTAGGTAATGCTTGTTTTTCATGTGGGAAAGTAAGATGTGCAGTAAAGATGAATAGGAAAGGAAAGTTTCCACCCCCCAAGAATTTCACCATTACTTTACCAACCACCAAAAAACATTACCTTGTAAAAGATAGGCAAAGTGCTTACTTTATCAGACCATAGCCCATTACTTTACCACACAAAAACAAACATCATACTTCACTGGAAAAGTTCACTTGACCATCACTTTACGATTACCTTTTTCCAGTGATTTGACGCTTTACAAGTAAATAAAACAAACATGTCCTTAAGTAAAACATACCAAGAGCACGGAGCATCTTTACATCAAATTTATCAGCAAGATTCTCATAATCAGTAACTTTTGCGCGCTGTATGACCAACTTCTTCAAGCTAATCAGCATGTCCTAAGAAAAGTGAGTAATAAGATATAAGCCATCCAAGAAATATAAAAATGTCAAGCGAATAAAAACATCGCCTAACAAATTCAATCCACCAATGAAAATTCACACACACGTACACGAGCCTGGTGGGGATAGGAAGGGGCTATGTTTAGAAAGGGGCCCACCAAATCTCAGATCCAAAATCTCAGTTGGGTGGAAATTCAGAGGTAATGAGAGCAAGGAGGGAGAGAAGGGGGGGAAGGTACATGGTTGATCAGCCAAAAATGGGCTCTCACCTGTGATATTACTCAGGTGACCAGAATTAGTTGTATGTGTCTATTGAAATGATAATGAAGTTCATCAAAAATCTAGCAGAACTGTCTAAAGCAAATAACAGAAGGGGAACTTCAAACATAAACAGCAATAGTGCATCAGTTGATTTCCATGTTTCGCTAACTGATCAGCCCTACCATTTGCCACCCAAGTTCTTTTTCCTTTTGGATGCGAAACTTGACTTGAATCTATTACCTAGCTGTGACAGTCAGCACCTTCCAATTGTGCTACAGGGTCTTATTAGTTATCACCTTCCAAGGAATCTACTATATACCAAATGGGAAAGTTTTCCCGGTAAAATATGTGCTCATAGGGACAAACAGTTAATTCTATTCTATGAAATTCCTTATGTTTTCTACTTTCATTTCCTACATTTCCTCACTAATAAATATCCCTAAAAATTAAGAAAAAGCAATGTGTAATATCTCCTAATAATTCTTGTGTTCCTTTCTAAGATCGGTATGCTTCATCTTGCTATCTTAAAGGGATCTTCTTTTCTTTTCAGAAACCACCAACTCAAGTCTATATGGATTATGAATGCGCAACCATTAGTATCATAGTCCTGTTAATAATAATAATTATTACTAATTAGAAGGGAAGTAATCTCTATCTTACTAACAAATTGGTAACCATTACCACAATCCCATTTAGCAAAACCATAGGTTACAGGCTATGTCTGCTCTTAGCTCTTTAAGTGCACATTATGTAGCCCTAGAGCTTAATATGTAGACGAGGAAGTAAAGAAGCAAAGAGAAAAGTATTGAGGGAGCCAGGTGATATAAGGAGGAGAACAGTGAATGTGTACAATGGAGTTCGATGAGTTTCATTGTGCCTTGAAAGATATCCACTCCACTTTAGCAATTGAGCCCACAGGCAGAAGTATAAGGAGCCGAAGGTGTTGTATTAGTCTACTCAGGGTGGAGTGTCAGATAAATCCAACCTGCTTCAGCATTCCCGATGAAGCTGCTCTTCCAAATTTCATAAAGCCTTACTCTGTCCTTTGTACTCTTCTCAGCCTGGAGTGTGGGCCTTTCTTTTCTTTCTTGTGTCTTTGCCTTGTTGCTTTGCTTCCCTTTCCCCTCCCCTTGTGCTGCAGGTATCTAGAACAGCTAAGCTAGCCACCTTAGTAGCAAGTGCTTGTTGGGTTCTGTAGCAATTTCTTTTCTTTTCCAATTTTATCTTATACAAGTTTTGTATCTTTTACCATGGAGCCTTTGGCCAACCAGCCTTTTAGGATTTTTAATTTTTACCCAGAGTTCAAGCACACAAATCTCCAGCTGTACTACACTATTAGCCTTACAAAGTGCATATGTTGAGGACTTTCAAAACTTCTCCTTTAAATATAGATTACCACAATGATATGGTTTTAGTCATGGCAATCTCTATGACAATATTGTTAGGATTTTGATCTTACCTAAATCCCTCACCACAAATATGTTAAAACATAAGTGCCATTTTAATAATCAATATAAATGTCTCCCTGATTAGATCACCTTAAGTGTGAAAGTTCCACCCACATCTTCTCAGTTTGCTGAATGTCCAGGTATCATAGACAAATGTCTCTCTCACTAAGACCATTCATTCTAGATTTCCATGTTCACAATGCCTTTTTATGTCCCCTTCTAATGGCAAGGCTTTCTTTTTGGCAGTATCTCAAGTATCGTACCCGAACTACTTCAACAAGTTTGCTTCTCCTGGGCAATTGAAAAGAAAGCATCAAGGTGCTGTAAATATTCACCATAGGCCCTGCTTGCGAAATTGCTCTGTTACTCAAGGCATCTGGAAGTGAAGGAACAGGGGTCCTTCGAGAATACAATGAATCGGAGGAGAAGATTAGAGGCACAATCAATAAGAATTTATTCACTGGGCTCTTGTGAAAGAAATAATTCATAAGACTAAAAGAAGTGAGGTTGATCTCTTTGGGGGTTGGAAAGAGAACGTAGAGCAGCATGTGGATTTTAACATGATGATCAAACGAGGGCCCAGACATCATTTGTTGTATAAATCATCTACAAAAGTTTACAGTCATCAATCTACCCTGCTACCTTCCACAAAAATGCACAGTTTATACATATGCATGTTGGACGGTACAAAAGAGTATCCCTCAACACTGGCATTCCTATGAGCCCAGCTAAAAAAATTTCTACCAAAATCAAGCAAAAGCATATACATGATCCTTGTTATATTTCTATAATATGGTGCCAAAACCATGCAAAAGAACTCATTACTCTATGTTATGAAAAGATTATATTACTCTTCCTGTACCCATCTTCTAAGTTTCTGCAAAAGATACTACAGCAAAAGGATGCCAAAATGCCCGGGGTAAAATAATAATCATTGTTATCGTTATCACCTTACCCTTATTTAATCAGTCTAGGGTCAGTGTATTCAATGATGATCAATCATAACCATCATCAAAGCCTTGTCCCAACTAGGTCGGGATTAGGTACATGAATTCTATTTTGCCATTCTGGTGCATCCCATGCCAAATCCTCGGATAGGTTTCACTTCTCCACATCTATCCTTACTACCTCAATCCATGTTTCTTTGGCCTACTCCTTTTCCTTGAGGGGCCATCAACATGCAGTGAATAACCATCCATGCTACCTAAAGTGAAAAGCAGAATTGATACCGTCCATTGTGAAACTGTTCAAACAAACTTAGGTTCGACATACATGCAAATGCAATGTAAAACAAACTCCACTATTTCTTAGTGGATACTGTGATTATTGCGTTATGCATTTTTTTTAAGTCTAAAATATGTAGTAAGTCATGTCAAACAATTGAATTAAGAGTCTCCAATGTGCAAAAGGGTTCTTCGTACTCAAACCACCAAGGTCTACGCTTCCTGCCCACATGCTTATTAGACAAATTGTTGGTGGTTCTTTCAAAGCTCACCAAACTCTCTACATTTGATATGCAAACCACAATAGATATTAATATGTGTGCCTACTTTTACGTTCACCGTGTGAGATTGTAGAAAAGTTACAACACGTATAAATTGTTATGATATTTATGGGCTCGTTTGGATGGCATCCATATAAAAAGCGGATCCGATATACTCTTATTTTTTATTTATAGAATTAGTACTGCGTGCGAGAAGCATGGTACAAATCAAGAAATCAAAGATAAAAACATCAAAGAAATTGATTAAAAGGGGGAAAAACAAATAGATAGAAAAATGTGATTGGAGTTTTAGAATTCTTACAAGCTCTGTATCAGAGAGGGATGAGAGCCATGCAACATCTTCGGGTCGAGCATTTCCTAGTTCTGCTTCATTCAACCTAGACATCGTTGCCAATTGAAACCAAAGACGTCTTTGTACCTTGTAAGTTTATTGAGGCCCAAGAGAGGTATGTCTTCCAACACAAGGCAAGTTCCTGTGATGGAAAGAAAAATAAGTTCACAAATCTTCCTCAAATGTCAAGAACTTCAAATTTTCTTGTTTAATCATGATATTAGAGGTCATAAAATAAAAAATTATAAAAAAGTATGTAAATGGTAGATCAATTGAAAAGTTGAGAAAAAGTTTTATGAAAAAGACAGATAGATTCAAATCAAACGTATTTATCACAAACCAAAGTTCACAATTCACAGTTCATAATAATGTTTTGGTTTTTATCAGTATATCATAAGGCAGACACTGAAGAAGAAAAGAATACAAAAGATAACAACTTCAAAGTTTTCAGATTTTCTACGATATTTTGGGACATGAAATTTTCGGGTTTTTCAGTATATCATATAGCAGAGCATAAAAAAATAAGAACCTGAGATCTAAGAAATATATGAATGGTCAATCATATCTTTCGAAAAAGAAAAGATCAATCCTATAAAAATTGAGAAAATTATCACAAAAAACAAAGGCAGATTCAATTTAAATATATTTATCTCAAACCACAATTGACAAAGGAAATTTGAAGTGAGTTTTAACGGTATATTCTAAGGCACTTACTAAAGATGAAAAAATACAAGAAAATAAAAAACTAAATAGAAATGCTCAATGATTTAAAGTTAAGAAAAAAATTATTAAAGAAATAAAAATGTGATTAAAATCAAATGTATATTGTCACAACTCGCAATTTACAACTTCATGAATTTAAATCATTAAAATCCCTATTTTAATAAACATGCTATAAAAGATCATAATAATAAGTACATTTAAAATATCCATGATATGTAACAGGTATCAGCCCAAGCTACGGAACCCAACTGTATTGCTATTTTCAAAGAAACTTTCCATCCGATACTACCAATATTTTCTGCAATGGTGGAACATAGAGAGAGAGGAGAGAGGGGAGGGGAGGAGTACCTGCAGCAGGGTGCAAGCTGTTGTTGCTGCTGCTTTTTTCCTCTTCTCTTATTTTTCCTCCCTCTCTTTTTCTTTGCAATTCTACGCAGCAAGCGCTAATGGGCATTCTTAAACATTTTAAAGTGCATAATCTAAGGCTTGGATCCTTTATCGCAAAAACAAAAAAACAAAAAAACAAAAAAAGGCATGGATTACCCATCACTCGATGACACATGGGCCACCGGTTTAAAATCTACGCTGCTCAAAATAAATGCCCCTTCTTATATGGCATCTAACCAAATTTTACTAAAATTTGTAATTGCCAACAGTAAGATTGATCATGTATATAAGACATATGAATAAGAATTGTGCCCATGCTAATTGTCGCGGATCGCATTTGCAACGATTATGGATGCCCAATGCCCACCTTTCCAGAACTGGCCGCCATGAATTTGCTCCCCTTCACTCACCCACCATTTATAGAATCTATTACGAAGAGAGGACTTGATATTTTGTGACAAAGGCGTTCTCAGTTGGGTGGTTTTTTTTTTTTTTTTCTTATAATTATTGTAATTATTTTGAAATTTGTTTTGATCCGCTCAACACCGGTTTCAGGCATGTGAGCGGCCATCCATTGTCAGTTCACAGTAAGATTGGATGATTAAGGTTTATTCATTTCATCTATAGAATGAGTGGAGCCTGCCTTTTTCTTTTATTTTCTCTTTGCTTTTCTTTACAGGGGATTCAAACTCACACACCCACGCATGCTTCACATGTCCCTAACCAGCTGACCTATCACCCGAACAGGCCTACCATTTTCGAGACTTGAAACAAGAACACGGTTTTATCCATCAAATGGACAGTGCAGTTTACCTTTTCGTTGATCCATTAGAGTAAAATTTGGCCAAAGCTCATATAAGAAATATACAAAATATGGTCTAGAACCGAATTCTAGTTAGTGACAGAGAAGATCTAGACAGGCAAAGGCATAAAAAAAAAGTACTGATCACTACAAAGTAACAAAAGAATGCAGTGAGAGAGAGAGATGAAGACTTCGCGTGCATTCTTGAAAAAACTATGTGGGAGGGTCACGTATGTCACTATCAGGTTTTGAAAGAGAAAATAAATTTTTGAAAGGAGATCATTTGTCATAGAAACATTGTTAACTAATGAAAAAACTCTCCCGATTTCTTCTAATCCCCTTGTACTTTTACAAAAGAAAAGCTCTCTATCAAGAGGCAGGGCCCACATGGATGCTTGACAACTAAGACGATAAAAGGGATGATTGGACTTGGATCTGGATAAGAGGTGAGCCCACTCTCTCCCACTTTACTTCACCATATACTTTATATCACCTTTACCGTGATCTGGCATTTACCTTTACTTTAATTTAGCATACATGTAAACAAAAACGCCATGATAGAATTGGTGAAGTAAAGTCATTACTTTACACTTACCACTTTGTAAACCTCATTTTGAAAGATTTTTATATTATAGAAAGTTTTCTTAAGGGGGGGAGCCATAGGAAAAAAATATTGAGTTTTTTGAAAGAAAATGATTTTTTCTTCATATTTTTGTTGGGTTACAAAACGTACAATATTTTCTTCTTGAGAAAATAAAAGATTATATTCTATAAAATATTACTTTCTTGTGTTTTCTTGTGCATCCAAACATGCCCTTAACAATCCATGTTCCATAGAGAATGTTTAAACATTAGGAAAAAAAAATAGAGATATCATGCATCAGAAAAAAGAGAAGAAACAGGTTGACTTTCATTAATATCATATATGTTTATATTATTTTTTTCTAGATAAAGTAACCATCCATAAGCATATCAAAGAAATACATCGATCACTTACAAGCCTATCAAACAGCAAAAGCAGCAAAAGTATCGAAGACCAGTGGCAGACCCTGGATTTTCGTTTGAGTGGGGCGGACAAAAGTTCTCGACAAATTTTTTTTTATATATCATGGCAAGGAATCCTAAAAGTGTTTAAAACAAGCAAGAATCCTAAAAGTAACTAAAACAAGCAGTTCATGTTTTCACAAGTGGGCATTGCAAAACAGTGCTATGTTTCCAGTGATCCAAAGATTGGTATCTCAGATGGGATCTACCATGCACAACATATAAATACATATATTGGAGAGTAATAACCTGAGGTTAACTTTGTCTCTAGAATATAAGGGCTAAAGAGATCAAGTTTTCGATGAACAAGCATAAGATGCATGAAGGAGGGACAAAAAGAGGGAAAAAGATAGAAAGATTGGGAAGGGGGGAAATCTAAGTCATGGCAAGATATGATTACTAATCTACAAGTTTTGAGTTTCAAATAGTTACATGCAGGAGATTCGATTTTTGTAATTAGCTGACTGTCACATGGTTGTGTATGCTTGAATATTTAAATAAGTATTGTAGAAGCTACAAATTTTAAATTATATAAATTATTGTGTCTTGGATCAGTGAGGTTATATGCTTATTGGGATTCTACAGCTTGTGCACTTTTTTGGGATCCTAAAGTTTATGAACATTTTGCCAAAAGCTTCTTAAAATTGGCACACCCACCACATTATCACATTTAGTTTTTCTACTTTAGTTTAAAATGGATTGTTTATAGTGAGAGATTCCAATCTCAACATGAATACATAGAAAAATGAAAAATCACTGAGTTCAACTGCTCAACTGAATACATTAAGAACAAGAACAAAATTACAAGTTCTCTTTATTTCCATAATGATTCTTCAATAAGAAAGAAAGGGAGAGAGAGAAAATGCCTTCCAAATCCCTTAACACCATAGCAAATTTTAGAGAAGAGATTATAGAGAAAAAAATCACATCAGATTTGCAACTGATATAGCACGATCGAATGATACGAAAACCCTCAAACATTAGAAACACCAAAGGAAGAATGAAAAACAAAGACATGTCCAGGTGTTGGAGGCCCACAAGTCTATTGGGATTTGGAAGAATCGAAAGGTAAAGCGAAGCAGCTAAGGAGATCAAAACCTAGGAGAATCCAAAATGCATTAGACAAGGACCAAGAAGGAATCGGATAGAAATCTATATAGACGGAGATTGAAGTGGTTCTATCACGAATGGAGATTGAAGAGAGAATGGAGATTGAAGAGAGAAATAGAGAGAGAGAGAGAGAGAGAGAGAGAGAGAGAGAGAGAGAGAGAGAGAGAGAGAGAGAGAGAGAGAGAGAGAGAGGTACCTGATGGTGCCTCTGCCGTCGTGCCGCCTTCCGCTATTGCTTCTTCGTCTCCGTCCTTGTCCTCCTCCTTGTATCCTACTCTCCTTCTGCCGTCGTGCCGCCTTCCGCTATTGCTTCTTCGTCTCCGTCCTTGTCCTCCTCCTTGTATCCTACTCTCCTTACCTTGCAAAGATGTCTTCTATTTTTATTTATTTATTTATTTTTATTTTTTTTAAATATGTCCTTTTTTTTTGGGGATGAATAAAACGATGTCTTCTACTTATTGGTTATCTGCACAAGTGGCATAGATAACTAGATATTTTGAAAATGAAACATCAAATTAAATTACGAGAAAAAGGAAATAAAAAAATATAAATGAGTTTCTATTTTTTAGGGATTTTTAACAAAATTTTTAATGATTTATGCTTTTTGTCAAATAGTAATAAAGATTCAAATTTTTGCCAAAGAATGATAACCTAGAATTAAAGGTTTTTTTTTTTTACAAAAATGCCCATGATTCTCGATATTGCACGTGGCTCCTCATCTACAAGCAACTTAAAAATCTCGAGAATGGTTCTTTTTTGTAAAAGGTGAGAATGGTTCTTTTTTGTTAAAGGGCGCCACACATTACCTTATTACACCGTTGATACTTTGGGGCTGTTTCTTTACTAGAATTCTTGGAATTCATGTCTAGATGCTGTCTGGGAATCCCAAATACTAGAATTCTGAAATGCTACTGAATTCTGTCATTTTAAAATTCTCCGTTTTGTTCTTATATGAATTCTTGCCCCGGAATTTTTAATTTTCTTAATTCCATAAACTCCATGTTTCATCGCTACATAAATTATTGACTGGAAGTACACATTTTATGCATTGTAGCACATGGGACCCACCTTTTTGTTGTGAATTTGGAACCAAATGGTAAGGATTACAATGTCGACCCACCTTAAGTATATGATGCATGGGCCCATATTTTGGAAACTAAATCATGGAATCCAAGTTTCAAAATCTGCATGTGTGCCCAACTTGACAGGACTTGCATGGGCCCAATTCTTCCAATTTTAAATATAGGCCCACTTTTTGGTACGTAAGATCAGCGTCCTCTGTTAGGTGCCGGAATTCCAACCAATTAAACTTCTCAGAGTTCCACTCCCTCTTCCGGAGCGAAAGGTCTTGGTATCGACCCTCAGTTTCCCCTTATTCAGGAATCAAAGGTCGAGTCCACTAGTGCTACCACCTTGGGGCTATAGGAGTATTTACCCGGCTTTCCTCTGGGCCCGGAGAGATTAGTTCAGCCCAAAAGGTTGGGAACCTTCGATAGCAAAAAAAAAAAAAAGTTCCAGAATTCTAAAATTCTCTTGGAGGGGCTAGCATTTTGGAATTCCACCTTTTTGGCATTTAAAAATTCTGACTGCCTTGAATACCGGGAATTCCACCAAAAGAACATTAAAGTTTTTATAGGAATTCTTGAATCCGCAGACAGCCTAAATTCCTATCCGAAATGCTTATAAAGAAACAACATTTGAAAATTGTCTTCATTCTTGTGTTTTTTGGATTTCAAAAGAGGTACAATCATTATTTTTAATTGTTGAAATGCATATTTTAAAGCCTATTTCATTTTTTTCTTGCATGGTAACTAACACAACTCATGTATTTCAAAAACTAGGGTCTTCTTTGAAAAATTATAGCATTGTCAAATGTATGTTTAAATTATTATGCTACTCGATCTAAATAAATATATTGCATTCTAATGGTATTTACATGCAACTAATGAGCCTTACTACAATTGCTTTGATATTTTAAAGTCATGTGAAAGTTGTGTGTCGATATGTAGATGGGACCTTATATACTTTTGTTGGTATGAGCAAGATGTTGAATAATGAGGTTTGTCTAGTTCTCCACTTTGGGGGGGAATTAATCTTAGAACAAGGAAATCCAATATACAATGGTGGTGATTGCAAGATGATATTTTTTGCTTATAACCTACTATATAGTTCTCTTATTGAGAAAATACTGCAAGTCAAGAATTGGCAATTGCATGATGGGCGTCCACTAGTGCAATATCTATATTATACGGGTCAATTGGTCAATTTTCCACTTTGGTCGGCATAAAAAGTGATGATGACCTCAAGACAATGTTTAACGCACATAAAAGTGGAATGGATTACATACTCATGTATGTCTGTATGTATGTAGAAGCTCCCATTTCGCAGCAAAGAGTCGTAACAGTAGAATGATCTTTACTACAAATGTCCATCCACCTAACTTATCGTGGTAATTGCAGCTCCCAATTTCTAATCCAAAGTTTATTTATAATTTCATACCATATCTAGTTTATGTTCTAAACCAAAATCACTGAAAATTGATCTTTTCTTCCTTTGTAGTTGTCCACGTGGGAGAAGATCGACCACTCATACATTAGTCTCAAATGGGCCGATGGTTGTCAGAGATGATATGGTACATCTAGAAGAGAAGGTGGACATAGGTATGCTCATGTTCACAAGTAACAGAATGATGAACTCGATTTAATTTATTAATCATATGCATCTTGGATTTACAGGCTCAATGAGACTTTAATGTCACCTACGGAACTTGGCCCAAATGGTCCAACATCTTCTTATGTCCCTAAATTGTATCCAACCAATGCAAATGCTTATCTTCTGTCAATCTAAGAGATGATGTAGATTTTCATTTCTCTTATCCAACTTTTGATGCGGCTGTGGAATTGGACATTACGGCTAACGACAACAATGATGTGGGGGCATGGGAGAAGGCGGTGGCAACCGGTTAATCGAGAATGCACCACCAATCTCAGTAGACCATTAAGAACAACTATTTGTGCGTCAAGCGGACTACATTGAAGATACCTTCTTGCCCGATCAAGATCAAACTAGTGATGATCATTCTGAAAGTCCCCACGTGAAATGTGTGAGGCCCTACCCTTGGTGGGCCCTCATTTTTAATTTGAATATTATTAATTATGATAATAGTAACATAATTATACTAATTAATAGGGATTAGTAAGGGTAGATAGATATTTTCCTAATTTTTGGCATATGTCCTAGGAGTTAGGCCTATTGTGTATTTTATAAAATCTTTAGGGTGTCTTTTATAATTTTATAGGGTTTTAGGTGTTTGAGGCCCTTACTAGTAAATAGGATTTTACAGGAGGGGTTTTTCATACTTGAGAACATTCTAGATACTCCACCAAAAGACCCTTTTTGCCCATGTCCTTATCCACATCCCTATACAAACTAAAAGGCCCTTTTAGTAATCATCCCAACCCTAGCCTATATAAGCTAAACTATTACATTGGGAATAGAACCATAAATCCACTCTCATTTCACAAAACCCTAACTCTAGAAACCCTAGTTAAAAACCAAATTCCAAAACCCTAGCTACAAGGAGTCCACCCCCAATTTCAGCTACTACAATCTCTAAAGGGCTCTCTCTTATCAGTCTCTACTCCTTCTACTAATCAAGGTAAACTCCTCTATCTCTTTCCCTAGTTCAATTTCCACTCAATTCCCTCTCTCTATAGGATTTCTTTTCTTTTTAGATTTCCTTTCTAAGCCTTGGTTCTCTTGTGGATTGGGTATTAGGAGCTGTAGATTGGATTGGTTTGGGTGTGAGAAGGCCATTAGAGGTTTGGATAGTTTGGATTGCTTCTTCTTGCCATTTACCTTTGCAAATTCGGATTCAAGGCAAGTGCAATATACTCACTAAGCATATAATGGATGTTTACTGTTTTTTATTCTGAAATTTCAATTATATGATGTTAGGATGCTTAGATTTACCTATGAGCTTGTTTCTATGGGTTTTGGCCATTGATGGATGGGTTTCTTGCTCATTTGAAAAATCAATGGCCTAATGGTGATTGGATGGATGGTGATAGAAGTGTTTCTAGTATTTTGGATGTTTATGTGATGAATGGGGAGCATGAAGGCTCATTTTTGCAGGTTTAGCCATGGAATGGCTTTGCGAAGAAGTTGTAGAAAACCCAAATTTTAGGGTGACAGTCCACTGTCCGATCGATCGGGCACTCAGGTCCGATCGATCGGATAGAGAACATGTCTCAGTTAACTGCAATCGGACGCAGTCCGATCGATTGGACAGGGTCATTAACTAGATGGTGTTCAAGTCCGATCGATCGGATACACTGGGGAGCTCGAGGTTTGGAAACTGGCCTGCATTCTGCCTGATGAAGGGAACTGTGTACCGGGTTGACCGGTTGGCCACCCGATCGTCCGGGTACACTGGAAATTCCAAAGTCCAAATCAAATTTCAGCCCCCGACCTGCCACACTGCAGATACCACGATCTAGGTCCACACTCTAATCTGTGTTGTGATCTATTGTGGGGGCCCATTGACTATCCAGATAGACTTCCATTGATGTGTCAAGCATGAGTCAATGGTATGGTTCAGCCTTGACTCATGGGGCCCACTAAGTAGGGTCTAGGGTTTGGATTTGACGTCGATTCGATCCTTAAACGTCGTAGAAGATGCCTGTAACTTCTGGAGCACCAAATGTAGTATCCTTGGCATCTGAAACTTCATTTAGGGATCCAATTAGCTGAAATGGACTTGGACCTGAATGTGGACCATTACTTAGGATTGGACTTTGCTATTTCATCCGTTGATTATCTGATTTAGAGGTTTATTACACTGTTGTCACTCTTATGTCCTTGTCATTGCTTTATACTTGTTAATTAAATGGAAAATGAAGGACCTGGACCTAGGATTACTTAGATGTGACCTGGTGATGTGATTGGGTAAACTTTGACCCGTGTTTGTGTCTAGGTGGGTCCTTTTATAGCCTAAGTTTGGACGTGTGGAACCCTAGGATGGAGAGGCGGTTATGACTAGACTTGTAATCATTTTGGATGAGAATAGACTAATTGATATAGGATTGAGACCGGTGATCTCTCATCGACTGTTTAGACCAAGGCCATGGCTTGATTGGCCTTAGTATGGATCCAATGATTGGACTTGGACTTGGATTGCATTCCATGATATTGAAATTGGTACTTGGACTTCTTAGGAACTTGTTAAGACCTTGTTCACACAAGGTAAAACCTAGACAGACACAGACCTGTATTTGTATTCCTTTGAGTCGGCAAGAGCATTCACTCAGTTGTTCTAAGCTCAGCATGTTGACTGATCATCGCTGGTATGAGCTATTTATGAGTGTTGAGTGGGCTATCATGATGAGCTATGTTTTAAACGGACGGTGTGATACCGGGTCCGGTTTCTTGAGTGTTGAGTGTTGAGTGTTTGAGATTAATGAGTGATTTGCGGGTTAGTCATCCCCAGCACTGGTGAGATATCCCACCGCGACTGTGTTCAGTATGGGAAGGTCGCAGCATAATATCCCGCGGTATATAGCTTGCGTGAGTGTGCCATGTTGTGTTGATAGATTAGCTTATCTTATTTTCCCAATTCTAAATGTATATCTTGCTCAACTGCCTAGCATATGTACCTTGGATATTCTTATTGATCATATTACTGTCTCTCTATTCTTTTGATGCACACATTATATGTTATTTGTATACTGTAACTTGCCAAATCTTTAGACCTGACCCATTATTGGTGTTTACGATTCGACCCCGACTATGAGGACAGTGCGCTTGCTCTTGTCGAGGCACCCGTAACTGGTGACTGCGGATGGGGACCAGCCGACTAGGAGGTCGAGCTGGAGTATGGGGAGCCAACACCAAGGGCTTGAGTGTTTATCTTTCTTTTGGGTTTGAGTGTCTTTATGTTGTGAGTAGGGAGATAGTCTGTTATGTTTAAAATATGTTCTTAATCATACTTTGAAGTTTAGGCTGGGCTCCAGCCCTACTACATTTGATACATCTTTTTAATACCAAATGCTTCCGTTTTACTCTCTATGCTTCCGCAATTTCAACCATTGATTATATGTTGGTAAAAATGTTTTAAATTGTACCTCACTGTAGAGCAATTGTAAGACCCTGAGCCTAGTGAACCCGATTAGTGTTAATTAAGTCGTGTGTTAGTCTTAAGCGTGATTAGTAGTCTTTGACTAAGTTGGATTTGGAATAGCTTTTGATATAGCTTTGGGGAATTTTGATTGCCTTGTGATTAGTGGGGCCATTTGGGGTTCCTTTTTATGACCTTGCATGTGCTTGGAGATTTATTAGAGATTCTTGCATTCATTGTTTTAATCCCGTTTTATTTGTATTGTTAATCCCTATAACTTTTATGTTGATCCCGTGCCCGTTCGAAATCCCGAAACCCGACTTTCCTAACATTGAGGGCAAAACAGTCATTGTGCACTAAATCTGTACCCAAAATTTGATATCCCCAAAACCCACGAAACATATACTTTTTGGAAACTAGATATTTCGACGATCACTTTTCTCTTCTTCGTCGAATTCATTAAAAGCCCCGAAATCCATGATTTCAGCCCAATTAGATTATTAGTAATGGAGTCCACTCCCCACTTATTTATAAGAAAACCCTTCTCCCTCATTTCCCTTTTCCAGCACAAGCTTTAGCTAGGGTTTCCTTTTTCCTTTCTTCTTCTTCTTCTTCTTGCTCTCTTCATCTCAATCTCCTACCAAACTTGCACCAACATCAAAATGGACTTCACCATTCTCTTCCTCATCTTGAAGGCTACCCATTGATGTCATTTTGAGAGAAAACCTCTCATTCCAAGATCTTCATAGAGCTTACTCTTGCCATTAGAGGACCTTACAAGTAAGTGATCATCTCCATCTTTTAGATTCGTATTCTTCTAGTCCTAGAGAAGCTCCATCTCCTTTATTGAGAGTTCTCTCTTTCTATTTCTTGTATTGACCCTTTTAGGGTTTTTTTTTTTTTTTTTTTTTTTTTGGAGATTTTGTTCATAGCTTGGATCTTTGGCTTGGAGAAGCATAAGAGTTTGATTTGCTTGATTAGCTTGGACCCAAGGCAAGTGGATTGTTTGATTTTTATGAATTTTCAATGGTTTTGGTATTTCCACTCATGCCTATTTATTGCATTGATTGAAATAAATGTTCATGATAGAGCATTGATAGTGCATTTATGTCGTAGAAATATATTGGTGCATGGCATTTAATTTCCTCTTGTTTTATCTCAAATGTACTCTTATGTGTAATGGTTTTCTTCTTTCTTTCTTTGTATTAGACGTGATGTTGATAAGGAGAAATGAATGGATATTGTAAGAGATTTGATGTTGTTTGAATGAAGTTTTGGACTCCTCATTGGATGTATAAAAGAGGCTAGAAAGAGGTTGTAAAAGGAAGAGATAGAGAGGAGCTGAACTGTCCCGGAATCAATTTTTGGACAGTTCGCTCGAGCGAAGTGTCCAGAAAAGGGTTTGGAGTATTCCAGTAGGCAGTTCGCTCGAGCGGACCCCTTTGTCGCTCGAGTGAACATCTCAGAACTCATTCCAGAGAGTGGTTAGTTCGAGCAAACCAATACTTCGCTCGAGCGAACTCATCCAGTAGGTGGTTGGCTTAAGCGACCTCATTGTAGAGAGTGGTTAGTTCGAGCGAACGAATACTTCGCTCAAGCCAACCACCTACTAGATGAGTTCGCTCGAGCGAACCCACCCAGACAATCATTCCAGAGAGCTAACCACTCGAGTGAACCTCCAAACCGCTCGAGCGATGGGTACTGTTCACCTGGGACTGTTTTTGGAGCATAAATAAAATGTTTATATATTTGAGAGAGGTTTGTTGGGAACTCCATTATATTGAGAAGAACCGTTCATATGATTTGACATCCGTTTGAGAAAGAAACCACGTAACGAAGATGTCATTTGAAGTCGTAAAAATCCTAATGTGTATAAGGAGCTCGGAATGTCCCCAAACTCAAATAGTACCAAGTGGTCATTAAATCGACATACGGGACCCCTATTCACCTTAAACGAATCTTGAACCCCGGTACTTGTCTTGAGATTTTGAAAGTTCATTTGTATTTTACTATTTCCCGAACTTCTTATGTATTCTCGAAAATGCTGAAATTGCAATTGTAGCATCTTGCTAGCCCGATAAGCATGCCTGAATTGATATGACAGTTGTGCCTTTGAGCACCCCGTCCCATTTATTTATGTACTTGCACTTGATGTATTTCATACATGTTTTAATCTTGTCATTTGACCTATGAGTCGGCACCACTAAACTTGGATAACTCTGTTGATCTAATCCACCGACTTGGAGATCCCCCTCTTGTCCCGTCAGCTGCAGTTTGGATCCCGCTACCCAGTCATTACCGTGGTCTTGTCCCAATGCCGCAGATTGCTATTGTGGTTCCCGATGCCCGGCTCGCTACCGTAGTCATGTGTAGTATATGTGTATGTATTTATAAGATCCATTGTTTCTCCTCACCTCGAGTGACTGAGATCAGTGCCTAGTTATTGCTCTGTCACTTTAGTGATAGAGGACTTAGCTTCGTGTGGTCGCCATCTTACTTGTTTCCCCGTTTCCTTGGTTACCTTTACAAGTTTTACAATGCATACATGTATTTGAATAAATGTTTTATCTTGTTTATAGAAAATTTTATTTTAAACAGGTTTAAATGCTTTTGAAGGTAAATTCATTTATTATTATTTGGTCATTGTATTTTACCCATTTGCCAAACTGTCGTGTTTGACCCACTCTTTGGTACTCAGGTCCCGATATTGCCTACCCCGAGGTGGAGCTTGAGGATGTGGTCGGTGAACCGCAACGCCTAGTTGAGTGGCATGCTGATGATGTCGTATAGACATCGACTGCTCTAAGAGACGTACATTTTGGAAAACTGTTTAATCATTCTTTTGGGTTATTGTTTTGTTTATATTGGCCTTTGTTGGCCTCTATTTTTGGGAATGTGATTAAATGATCTTTTGTATAAACTTTAACTTACTTTTGGGAAACATGCTAAAGATCATTGCTCATTCTGATACAGTATTATACTTGTGTTATTGTCTTTATGACTAGAGATGGTTTGAATGTTTGCTTTGCCGCACGCTTCCGCACTTAAAAGAAATGTTCATATATGGTTGTGATATCCTCACTGCGGACACCTGTGGGAAATTAAATTAAATTAAACTAAATAAATGTGCATCACTAATCTCACGAATTAGGTCCCGATCCCAGATTAGTTCGATAGGGCCCGGTCCAGGGTCGCGACAGCAACGATCTTGGAAGTTCTCCGATCTTTCGGGAAGTAGTGCGCCAATTATGAGTACCTTGACAGTTTTCTAGGTATTTGAAATTGGGACGCCACAAAATGTGGAAGGGAATACGCTTTTGTAATCGAGAATCCTTCATAAAAACATTTAAAACATTTGGATTGTATAATAATTTCTCTCTTAAACATTTGAAGAGTTCTAGAACAGAGGTTAGTGCAAGCTGCGACGATCAAGATTGGCCATGGTGCTCCAATGCCTCTATGGTGGAAGGAGGTCCACAATTTTAAATGGAAAAAAAATATAATGGTATCTTCGGAATTCTGAATTACTTATAGATGAGGAGCCACTTGCGATATTGCGACTCATGGGCATTTTTGTAAAAATAAATCTTTAATTCTAGGTTACCAATTTTTGGCAGAAATTTGAATCCTTATTAGTATTTGGCAAAAAGCATAAATCTCTATAATTCTTTTGGTGATAATCCTTTTTTTTATTTAGGGCTTGCTTGTGTGACGGATTCGAAGAGAAAACGTAGGCTCCTATTCCGTAGAAGCGCACATGGGAAAGATTGGACTCATGTCTCTTATCTCGTGCAAAAAAGGATTCTATAAAAATTGAGAGATTTCTCATGAGGTCTATTTACACCCAAAAAAAAAAAAAACTTGAAAGGAACTCATGGAATAGAGACAGGCTCTACTTTCCATTTCTGTAAAAACAACCCTACACAAATGTGCCCATTAATTCATATTTTTGTTTTAATCATTTAAATTGGAATTTATTTTTATGATATTTTTATAATAACATCACGAGAAGACATTTAAATTTAAGAATATCCCCATATTCTATTGAGACGATAACTTGGGAGAATGTGACCACTCTTGCATAGAACAAAGCTTTTTAATTTGGGCTTTTTTCATTTTTTGATGACAAGGTTATCGATGTGTTCTTTGACCCGATAGGACTAATCCCCTCAAGTTATGTTTGCTAAACCACACAAACGCAAATTAGGCAAATCTAGGACAGTTTCAGACATAAGACATGGGGAATTGATTACGCTTTGTTGAGTCAGCACATGTTTTTTTTTTTTTGTAATGATTGGGTCCAATGTAAACCAGTATCCAATAGACTATATAAGCCAAAATCATGCATATATGAAAGTGCTTATCTAGAATGGATGCTAGTCCAATAATCAAGCAGCGGAATCAAAACAATGCAAAGTAGCAAATAGATTTACCAATCACACACCACAAAAGGACAGGCACAATATTTTACGTGAAAACCCTATCAGGCAGAAAAATCACGATCTAAAATCAAACACTATTGAGAGATTACAAGATATACTCACAACGCCCTTTCTCAATCATTCTGTTGACCTAAGGGCTATAGTTGTTCTTGCATAACTTCTCCTATTTCCATGACTTCACTGCCGCGCACTGCTCCCTTTACTTGACTCAACAACACCTTAAGAATCAAGATGATCAAATCTTCTATCAGAAGGTATAAGCATCAAACCTTCTAGAGTAACTCTTCGCCACGAACTCTCAATAATGGCTCCAGAGAACAAGAAATCTCTCTTACGATTTTCTCACCTCAGAACAAAGAAAGAGTTACTTCTTATCTTCTTAATCTTCACTTAGGGTTTAGAGAAACACCCTTTAAATAGCCCAAGATTCGTGCCTTAGTATTAGAACACAAATAGGACTAAAAGTGGAAACACCAGTTGGAAAAGGAAACAAAATCCGCGTAGCCATCCTGGAATTTTTCCGACATCCGATTGATCGGGTATGCACCGTCTCTCGATAAATTTCAGTTCAGCCTGTTAACTGAGAGCACTACCCCATCTGATTGATCCAATCTTTATCCAATCAATAGGGTCTTTGTCTATCTTCTAGATTTCTTTTGTTTTCTTCTATTTCTTCACTTCAGATCTTCCGGCGACACAACCACAGTCCATTCTAAAATAAATAGAAAAATACAATTTAATTGACCTAGAGTTTTGGCCAACCCATTAATTAGCCAACACATTAAAAATCCTAACAATATCTCTCGATAGGGGCCACTTCAAGATTTAAACAAATTATCTTAGGTCTAGATGTTGTGTGATTTGTGCCAATCCAAATCGGATTCCATCTCAAGCTAGGAATACTTAGCAAGAGCAGACCACATGTATGGGCTCGTTTGGGCCCACCTTCGATTAGCTTATCCTAATCACACTTGTTATACTCGGTGTGAGTTGGCATTATAACTAACTCCAATCTAACTCACATTTCCTATTAAATTGAGTTTCAAAGAGCGATTTATATTAAATTCGTTAAAAATTTAAATTGTTAATAAGGGATACAAATATAATTAGAGTTGATTTTTTCCAGCATTATTCTAATGCTTTCTCAACCTCTTCCTAGCTCTAATGCATGCTTTTAAATAAGCAAGGTGAAGTTGATAAGCAAATCACATAATAGAAGAAAATCAATTTTCATAGTTGTACCTTCAAATTAATCATATATAAGAATAGAGATGTCAAATGTGCCGGCACGGCACGGCCCAGCACGGGAGTCAACGGCCCATGGCCTGGCCCAGCCCAGCCCAGCACGGTCAATGGCACGGCCTGTGCCATGGGCCATGCTGGGCCGAGGTGCTTGGCATGTGTAGCCTGGTTGGGCATGGCCAGTGTCTGCCGTGCTTTACGGGCCAGTACGACACGTCCCATCAGGCCCTCCCAACGATAAAAAAACTGGCTAATTTTTTTTTAAATACCAACTAACACCCCCCCCCCCCTCCCAACAACCATAAAATGGACATATAAGGGTATCTTGTGTCTTTTTTAATTTTACAAAATCTATAAATAGTCTCACCCTCCCATTCTCATTTCTCACCAAAATTATACAACTCTCTAACTTTATCTCAAAACATTCAATTCTCTCACTCTCTCTAAGAAGTTTTTGGAGGGCCAAAGCCCAAGTCATCAAGAGAAAATATTAAAGGGCCCTTAAAAAATTTGGAGGTATTTATATCATTTAAATTTGATATTCCATATTTATAAGTCTACCAATTGGAAGAGGAAGAAGTAAGTGAAGTCCCAGTACAACCCACTAGTTCCCGTAGAACATCTAAGAGAGCTAGAACTTCTGTTGTTCAACAAGCTTATGAACTTATTACTGTTTTTTAAGATGAAAAGAAGATCCCTTAGGCTAAATGTAAATATTGTGGTAAGATCTATGTTGCCGAATCAGCTGGGGTACTGGCCATTTGATAAGGTATAAAAAAAATATAAACCCAAACATATTGCTGGGACTCAAGGGGAAGGGGGTCCGGGATACAAACCCACATTTCTACTACTAATGGTAGTAGTTTGGGCCTTTTTCTTTTAATGTTGTTACTGCTAAACCATCACTTGTTAAAATGATTGTCTTAGCTGAATTACCATTTGTTTTTGCTGGAAATGATTTTTTTTGAAGAATATGTCCAAAATAATCTTGAACCCCAATTTAGAAGATTTCTAGCAATACTGTTAGAAATGATGTTATTCGTCTTTGGCAAAGTAAGAAAGAAAATATTTAAAATTACTTTGCAAACATTCCTGCTGGAATAGTTATAACTACAGATATGTGGTCATCTAAAGGAGATGATAGTTATTTTTGTATTACTGCCCATAACATAGATATACAATAGGTTATTAATAAACGAATAATTAGTTTTGCCAAACTTGAATGGCTACACAGTGGCAATAAAATAAGTTCCCTTATTTTGGAAAAACTATATGAATATAATATTAAGGATAAAGTTAAAGCTATAACTTTAGATAATGCAACAAAAAAACATAGTGGCTATTGAACTAATGAAATTAAATATGCCACTTGTATCTCTGATAGAGGGTTCTATCTTCCAAAACAGATGTATATGTCACATCTTAAAATCTCATTACAGGAGTTGGTTTAAAGCATACATTCAAAAAAATAGAAAAAACTAGAAAAAACCGCTAAATATATTTTTTGCTTTGTATAAAGAAGACAGTTATATTCCGGAATATGTGCGAGGCATAATGTATCACCACTTTTTTCTACCATAAACTTTATCACAAGTCACTTTTTCTTTACCATATAAACCATTGTAAAGTGTGATAAAGTAAAGTCATAAAAAAAACTATTTTACTACTCTGTCCTACTTTACTTCACCATATACCATATACTTTATCTCACCTTAATTGTGGTGTGACATTTGCCTTTGCTTTACTTTACCATACATGTAAACAAGTACAACATGAGATTTAGTGAAGTTCTTTACTTTACTACTTTGTAAACCTCATTTTGAAAGATTTTTATATTGTAAAAAGTTTTCTACATGGGAGAGCTGTATAAAAAAATATTGAGCTTTTTGAAAGAAAATAATATTTTCTTCATATTTTTCCTGGATTACCAAACGTAGAAGATTTTTGTTCTTTAGAAAATAAAAAATTATATTCTAAAAAATATTATTTTCTTGCAATTTCTAGTGCATCCAAACAAGCCCAAGTATTATCCACCACCATCATCCTCATTTTCTCGTTGAGAGCTACTAATGCCACAACCCAAGCTTCTCTTTTTACATCCCTTTTTTACGACCAATATATCCCCAGTGTAAAATTACCTAAAAAGACATCTATCAAAAGTCTCTCCCTCCCCAACTTCTTTTTACCCTCACCCACCCCTACTCCCCAGCCTAGCCATCACTGTCCCCTCCAATAGCACCACCGAAGGGGGAGAGGGACAAGGAGAGGGAGAGAGGGCAGTGGGTAGGGAGAGGGAGAGGGCGGAGGCAGGGAGAGGGAGAGGGAGGGCGAGAGAGGGAGGGAAAAAGAGAAGGAGGGAAAGGAAGAGTTATGGGGAGAAAGAAATGGAGAGATAGGGAGGGGGAGAGAGGACGGCGGGCAGGGCAGCCGACGGAAGGCAGCGACAGGGAAAGGGAGAGAGAAAGAGAGGGAGGGAGGGAGAGATAGAGAAGGAAAGAGACAGGGAGAAAGAGAGGGAAAGGGAGAGATAGGGAGATGGAGAGAGGGTAGCGACAGGGAGAGGGAGAAAGAGGGGGAGAGAGGGCGACGGGCAAGGCAGATGGCTGCAGGAGGGAGAGAGGGGGAAAGAAGGGGAGTGAACTAAAAAAATGAGGGTGTAGAGGGGGTTTAGATATTTTGGAAAAAAAATGGGTTGTATAAAGACAAATTTTGAAAATTCTTTAACTTAAGTGGGGTGTGCAGAGAGAAGGGATGTAGAAAGAGAAGCTTGGGTTGTGGCATTCCTAGCTCTCTTTCTCATTCCTTTCAATTTGTTTAAGGGACGTTCTATTGGCACACTAAAAAATTCTCTTCCCACAGCACGAGTTTTTTAATAAAAAAATGCCTAAACTACCCTCCTCTCTTCCCTCCCCCCTCTTAGTCGCCGGCTGGGAGACACACCAGCTGGTAGCCCCGGCTATCAGGCCCCGGCGGCAACCGCTCTCTCTTCCTCCCTCCCCCTTTATTTTCTCTCCCTCTCTCTCTCCTTTCCTCCTTTTCTCTCCCTCCCACCGGTTCCTTCTCCCCCTGCCCAATCACCCCACCCCCTCCCCGTACCCAGCCCACTTCCCCACCTTCCTTTTCTTCTTCTTCTTATCTTGTGCAGGAGTATCTTCTTCTTTTCTTTTAAGAATTCTCGCAAGTAATTCACTATTATTGGACTTCCCTTTTTTAGCAATCCTCGCGGTTTCCTGATCTCCACACACCGCAAAATTTCCAAAATAGAAAAAAATCTTGTTAGTAATTCCTAAAATATAGTACTACCCTAATCTAAAACAAAGAAATAAAATATGAACACTCTAATTTAAAAACAAAATCTTAAAGATTGCAAAGTTATTTAAACTAATCAAATTAAAATTCAACTAAAGCTAATCTAATCAAACCAAGAAAAACACAAACTAATCTATTCAAATGTAAAAATTAGTTTTTTTCATCAATTAATTTGCTGTATTCGAAAAAAAAAATCCTAAAAAGAACTTTTTTTATAATTCCAAAAATACTAGAAAAATAGGAAAATTTGATTTAAAAAAAATAAACTACAATTAATTGCAAACAAAGCTATGAAATCGAACTAAATGATTAAACACTTAACGATGCAACCTAATGACGAATACAAATGCGCCTAAAAAAAATTAGATTCAATAAAAAAGATTCAGATTTGGCTCCCTGGCAACGGCGCCAAAAACTTGATATGAAATTAAATTTAATCTTTTAATACTGCAAGTGCACAACTGTCTTGTCGAGACATTGGCAAGTACAGGTCGAACCCACAAGGAGCACTATTGAAATTTCTTTTTTATTATTTTAGAATCTGATTTTTTTGTCATTAATGATAATGACAAGAGAGAGAAAAAAAACAAACAATAATAATACTGGAAAAACTGTAGAAATAAAATATGAAAAAATACAGATCAGAATATCATAAATCCATTAAGTAGTCCCACCATCATTCTATGCAATCGATAAAATAAATTTGTCCAAAAAACCCTTCAAATCAGAAACAAATCAATATTTCTGATTCGGATAATTTGTCTATCAAAGAACACAATTTTTCACAATTTATTTAAGGCAAAAATCTCCTTCACCTAATGAAATTATAAACTTAACTAAATATCACATATTAATCAAAGATAGATTATCGAAGAATTTCAATCTAAGAATAATCTATTAAGAAAACATATATGATTAAAACATTGTTCAAATAAAAAAAATTGAATAACATAGGTTGTCAATGATAGAGGGCAAATTTATTATTATAATCAATACGCAAGAGACAAAAATATCACATAAATTAACGATGAGAAACACTTAACTTCATATGACATTCTGATCCAAGGATCTACTCCTCAATTGCAAAAGATGTGATTTTTATTGATAACTTCATGGCAATTACAATTTTCTCTCACACTCTTCTAACCTAATTCTAGAACAGGGCTCCAAAAACCCGCTTATTTTTATTTTTTTTCTTTTTAGAGAGAGAAGATAGAGAGGAGAGAGAAATTTCTTAATGAAAGAGGGATCATGCATTGGACGTCCAAGGTCTTGTTAAAATAGGGTATGGGCTCCCTATTCTTTCTCTTATCCTCTTTTTTAGCATTTAAGAATCTCCCTTCTTTAGTAAGTCTTCTCCTTACTTTCGAAGCTTGCAAGATTTGGCAAATAATGGTAGAAATTTTTGGAGAGAATATTCCAAAGCTATTTTTGTAAACTCTTTGCTTGTTCACACCTTCTAAATTTTACTTTAAGCAAATCTTCATGAAATTGACCTACTAAAAATAAAAAGTTTGTGCACATTCATGGATCTTCAAAATTGGAAATATGGGACCCACTCAAATGATCATGGCCGAGAGCTATATAGTAAATAGAAAGAGTTGTGGAATGGATTTGGAGCTCGGATGGATTTTGCTTTGCTATGAAACACTGATTTGATAACCTTCCCACTTAAGATATCCTTGGCCATCACATGCCATATTCTGATTTTTAATGCCCATTGGATGAAGCTTCCTTATCATAAAAGTGTGGCAGTGGGGACACAAATACATCATGGCCGTGACACGTCTCCTGTTGGGCTAAAACACTTCACACCCATCCTGGAAATAATTGCTTTCTTATCTTGAAGTGGAAATGTGATGTCTTTCAAAATCTTATAGAAATAATGTGAGCATGGGACCCTTCTGGACATCCTTGTGGTTTTGGGGGTCCTATCATTTCCTGCACATACTAATTAAACTCATTAAACTTAAAGCGGGCTCCATCCGGACAAAGTTTCACTCCAACTGGACTCTTAAAATAAAATACCAAAAAATGCAGAAAATGTGTAAAAATGCGAAAAATCGAAATTCTTGGTAAAAAATGCACAAATGGTGAAAATGAATGAAAATAGGTGTAGTTTACCTAATTAAAATTCCTAAAAATATGCAAATTCATGGATTCAACAGCAGGGCAAGAGGGAACCGGTGGGAGGGTGGGAGGGAGAGAAATAAAGAAAGGGAGAGACGGGGAGAAAGAGAGAAAATAGAGGGGGAGGGAGGAAGGGAGAGGGGGCTGCCCCCCTCCCCGGCTAGCAATTGGAAGTAGAGAGAGGGCGAGGAGAGTGAAAGGGGGAAGGGGGAAGGGAGGAGGTTAGTTTAGGCATTTTCAAAAGAAAAAAAAGAGAGTTGCTATCGGCACAGTGAATTTAGCTCTCCAGACACTGCATCTCTTTACACAGTGATCTTTAGTAAAAATAATCCATCTTTTTCTCTCTACACACTGCATTTTCCCTAAAATGCCCATTTACTGAATTGATTAATTTTCTCCCTACACTCTGCATTTCAACGTCTTCTTCCCTCTCATTTCAGTCATTGACATTTCGGATATACTCCACGATTTCGATCTCGACGAGCTCCACCACCGGACGTTTCCGATGCACCTCCTCTTATTCACCCATCTATCTGTGCTCTCCGTCCCTTCTTCTCCAAAGTGCATTACTGTGAATCAATCGTTACCTTTTCAATATCGGTGAGTGATCTCAATACCTTTTGCTTGCTTAGAAATTCAAAATGTGTTCTTTTAAGATCAAGTATTTGGTTTATTCAGAGTTTTTTTTCTTTCTCCCTCATGCACCTCCCTCTCCCCCATTTCCAACCATTGTCATCGTTTTCATTTGAGTTTCACACCACTATTCGGCATTGTGTGTCCGAAAAAGAATAATATTTTGGCCTCGATGTACCGTAAAGGTTTAATACTTTCGACACTGTGGCTCCGAGTAAGAAGATTATTTACGGCATCATAAGTTCGAGAATTTAATTTTTTGACGACACTATATGACTGAAAGAGTCACATTTCCACGGTGAGGTAGTGCCGATACCATATTCTCCACACGGATAGTCAGGGCCGAACAATGTTTTAGGGTTGTGACTCAGTGCTGAACAGTGAAACTGTCTAATTTCCTGTACTGATTTAGGACTGGTTTTCTTTTGTTTTATTCATATATGGATGTGCCCAGCACCTCTAGGATTCGACCCACAGTGTCAAACAGGAGACTCCATTGGAGGTTTATTGCTGATATGGCCGAGGATGACGAAGAAGTAGTTGAAGAACAACCCGAAGCCCAAGAGCAAACCGAAGTCCACGAACAGGCGGAAGTACATCAACGAACTTTAACTGATGCTCATGATAGGACTGGAGAAATTCCCGGGGAGCCTACAAGTTTGAGCCTGCTACGCAGTTTTCCGGATGCATATTGCTGTAAGTATTTGGCAGCAGCAAGTTTGTGATTAATCTTTGTAAATGTGTTTTAAATATTTATTACCTTCACTAATTTTGCTTTTTATTCCATTTTGCAGGAGAGACCGCCACTTAAATGCCTAAGTCATGCCTAAAAAATCAGTGAATGGGCATAGAATTCAAAAGGAAGGTTGAATACTGTTTTTAGTGGACTCATTGGCCGTTCATGGTTGGCTCCACTGGTGGCAATAACATTAGGAAGAACACCATCGCCAATAACTTTGCGCAAAATACCCAATGCCCATGAGTAGCAGTCTTCACATTCATTCTGAAGATATACAATGCAGACCGAAAAAGTCTTCTCTGTAGATGTAATCCCAACAATCTCCAATAAGGGCATTCGATATCGATTGGTCTTGTAGGTGCAGTCCATTATCAACACATGAGGAAATTGCACGCAATAGGTCTAGGCTGGTAGGGTGTGTGAAAAACAAGTCAATGAAAGTATCTGTTTCAGGACAATTCCTATGCCACTCAATGTACTTATGTTCCGCCAATAATTTCAACAGTTGCTGCATCTGACTCCGTCCAGCCCTTTCCGCAACTTTATGCCTAGGACGTGCATTGTAAATGGTTTTCAATGTGCTTACATTTAACTCATTTTTATGTTTCAGTGTCACCAAGATATCCTTTGGCCGAACCATATTCTTGGACATGTCTACCAGCAATGAAGTTTCCTCCTCTGTTAATCTCCTTGCAAATGAGTGCCCTTCTAGAAAGTCTGCAAGTGGATGATTATGCACACCACACACTATATGCAACATCCATTCTTCATTTGAGCCCACCACTTTACCTTGTACCGTGAGCGGGCATCCACATTTTTTCGAACCAGTTAGCTTCAATTTCTTTTCCAACGGTCTCATCTTTAGTTATCATCGTGTCTTTATAATACCCACTCCTCTCACTCCCAAGGGTCAGCCTTGGATTTTATTTCTCCTGTTGGGTGTTGCTGATGTCTTAATCACAACAATGAAACCATTTCTCCTCCCAATGTCACAAGTCCAATTGATTAGGGCTTCTCAACTTGTGAATATCTGCACATAACCAAACAAAATTATATTGAGCCAAATGACTACATCAATTTAAATATCGAATGATTCATCTACATTTATTACCTCTTGGGTGATAAACTCATTACTATAGTCGACCACACAGTCCGAGCCAACCTTGTTGCACTTAGCAAGCGCATGAAATTGCTATGGAACCAAATTTGTTAGAGTATGCAAATGACACAACTGCACGGCTCTGAATATCCGGATAGAATTCAAGTTTTTGGACCAAAACCATCGCACAATTTGCTTTTGTTCGGTCAAGTATGTCCGCAACTAATTGTTCTGTACGATGTTGTGGAGCCGTTCAATTGTGAATTGATGGTACTAAACTGCCACTCAAAAGACATCTGATCGGAAATGCAGGGCCGAATGGTTCGTATCAGAATACAAAACAATTCGTGATGAATATGCTTACCTCGACACTACTAGAATGATCGGGATCAATCATCTGCTTGTCATTTCACTCGTCCATTGCTTAAGAATGCTTGTTAAGTGGGTATCAACTTTGAATGAAATCAAGATTAAAATCGTTGCAGTCAAATAGAGAATGAGGTGAAGCTTTAAACCGGGAGAGAAGATGAAAGAGAGAGGATATCAATGGGAGTGAGACCAAGAGTGAAATGTATCATCAGAAGCACTGATAATACGTCTGAGGGAGAGGAGTAAATGTAGCAAGTAGAGATGAGTGAATGGAGGAAGTAGAAACCCTTCTCATATTTTCGTTTGGGAGAGAAAACGTAGCGCGCAGAAAGATTTTGAAAGGGGTGAAGTGCAGTCATTTTGGTAAATTTATAAGTGGACATTTTAGTCTCAATTTCTTGCAATGTGTGGTGGGCGATATTCAGTGTGCAGATAGCAGCAGTCGAAAAAAAATTGCGTACGGGTGGAGACAATTGTTTTGTGTGCCAATAGAACGTCCTTTGTTTAAAAACTGGATGACCTACGATGCAAAGAAATTTAAACCGAACAATCCAACCGCAAAAATTGTGTGACCCACCTGTCGTACATCCTAAACCCAATCACCTACTAATGATTGCCCTTTTCCGAATGAGGTGAAGCTTTAAACCGGGAGAGAAGATGAAACAGAGAGGATAGCAATCGGAGTGAGACCAAGAGTGAAATGTATAATCAGAAGAACTGATAATACGTCTGAAGGAGAGGAGTAAATGTAGCAAGTAGAGATGAGTGAATGGAGGAAGCAGAAACCCTTCTCATACTTTCGTTTGGGAGAGAAAACATAGTGCGCAGAAAGATTTTGAAAGGGGCGAAGTGCAGTCATTTTGGTAAATTTACAAGTGGACATTTTCGTCTCAATTTCTTGCAGTAAGTGGAGGGCGATATTCAGTGTGCAGATAGCAGCAATCGAAAAAAATTGCGTATGGGTGGATACAATTGTTTTGTGTGCCAATAGAACGTCCTTCGTTTAAAAACTGGATGACCTACGATGCAAAGAAATTTAAACCGAACAATACAACCACCAAAATTGTGTGACCCACCTGTCGTACATCCTGAACCCAATCACCTACTAATGATTGCCCTTTTCCGAATGAGGTGAAGCTTTAAACCGGGAGAGAAGATGAAAGAGAGAGGATAGCAATGGGAGTGAGACCAAGAGTGAAATGTATAATCAAAAGCACTGATAATACGTCTGAAGGAGCGGAGTAAACGTAGCAAGTAGAGATGAGTGAATGGAGAAAGCAGAAACCCTTCTCATATTTTCGTTTGGGAGAGAAAACGTAATGTGCAGAAAGATTTTGAAAGGGGCGAAGTGCAATCATTTTGGTAAATTTACAAGTGGACATTTTAGTCTCAATTTCTTGCAGTGTGTGGAGGGCGATATTCAGTGTGCAGATAGCAGCAGTCGAAAAAAATTGCGTACGGGTCGATACGATTGTTTTGTGTGCCAATAGAACGTCCTTCGTTTAAAAACTGGATGACCTACGATGCAAAGAAATTTAAACCGAACAATCCAACCGCCAAAATTGTGTGACTCACCTGTCGTACATCCTGAACCCAATCACCTACTAATGATTGCCCTTTTCCGAATGAGGTGAAGCTTTAAACCGGGAGAGAAGATGAAAGAGAGAGGATAGCAATGGGAGTGAGACCAAGAGTGAAATGTATAATCAGAAGCACTGATACTACGTCTGAAGGAGAGGAGTAAATGTAGCAAGTAGAGATGAGTGAATGGAGGAAGCAGAAACCCTTCTCATATTTTCGTTTGGGAGAGAAAACGTAGTGCACAGAAAGATTTTGAAAGGGGCGAAGTGCAGTCATTTTGGTAAATTTACAAGTGAACATTTTAGTCTCAATTTCTTGCAGTGTGTGGAGGGCGATATTCAGTGTGCAGATCGCAGCAGTCGAAAAAAATGACGTACGGGTGGATACAATTGTTTTGTGTGCCAATAGAACGTCCTTCGTTTAAAAACTGGATGACCTACGATGCAAAGAAATTTAAACCGAACAATCCAACCGCAAAAATTGTGTGACCCACCTGTCGTACATCCTGAACCCAATCACCTACTAATGATTGCCCTTTTCCGAATGAGGTGAAGCTTTAAACCGGGAGAGAAGATGAAAGAGAGAGGATAGCAATGGGAGTGAGACCAAGAGTGAAATGTATAATCAGAAGCACTGATAATACGTCTGAAAGAGAGGAGTAAATGTAGCAAGTAGAGATGAGTGAATGGAGGAAGCAGAAACCCTTCTCATATTTTCGTTTGGGAGAGAAAAAGTAATGTGCAGAAAGATTTTGAAAGGGGCGAAGTGCAGTCATTTTGGTAAATTTACAAGTGGACATTTTAATCTCAATTTCTTGCACTGAGTGGAGGGCGATATTCAGTGTGCAGATAGCAGCAGTCGAAAAAAATTACGTATGGGTGGATACAATTGTTTTGTGTGCCAATAGAACGTTCTTCGTTTAAAAACTGGATGACCTACGATGCAAAGAAATTTAAACCGAACAATCCAATCGCCAAAATTGTGTGCCCCACCTGTCGTACATCCTGAACCCAATCACCTACTAATGATTGCCCTTTTCCGAATGAAGTGAAGCTTTAAACCGGGAGAGAAGATGAAAGAGAGAAGATAGCAATGGGAGTGAGACCAAGAGTGAAATGTATAATCAGAAGCACTGATAATACGTCTGAAGGAGCGGAGTAAACGTAGCAAGTAGAGATGAGTGAATGGAGAAAGCAGAAACCCTTCTCATATTTTCGTTTGGGAGAGAAAACGTAATGTGCAGAAAGATTTTGAAAGGGGCGAAGTGCAATCATTTTGGTAAATTTACAAGTGGACATTTTAGTCTCAATTTCTTGCAGTGTGTGGAGGGCGATATTCAGTGTGCAGATAGCAGCAGTCGAAAAAAATTGCGTACGGGTCGATACAATTGTTTTGTGTGCCAATAGAACGTCCTTCGTTTAAAAACTGGATGACCTACGATGCAAAGAAATTTAAACCGAACAATCCAACCGCCAAAATTGTGTGACGCACCTGTCGTACATCCTGAACCCAATCACCTACTAATGATTGCCCTTTTCCGAATGAGGTGAAGCTTTAAACCGGGAGAGAAGATGAAAGAGAGAGGATAGCAATGGGAGTGAGACCAAGAGTGAAATGTATAATCAGAAGCACTGATACTACGTCTGAAGGAGAGGAGTAAATGTAGCAAGTAGAGATGAGTGAATGGAGGAAGCAGAAACCCTTCTCATATTTTCGTTTGGGAGAGAAAACGAAGTGCACAGAACGATTTGAAAGGGGCGAAGTGCAGTCATTTTGGTAAATTTACAAGTGAACATTTTTGTCTCAATTTCTTGCAGTGTGTTGAGGGCGATATTCAGTGTGCAGATCGCAGCAGTCGAAAAAAATTACGTACGGGTGGATACAATTGTTTTGTGTGCCAATAGAACGTCCTTCGTTTAAAAACTGGATGACCTACGATGCAAAGAAATTTAAACCGAACAATCCAATCGCCAAAATTGTGTGACTCACCTGTCGTACATCCTGAACCCAATCACCTACTTATGATTGCCCTTTTCCGAATGAGGTGAAGCTTTAAACCGGGAGAGAAGATGAAAGAGAGAGGATAGCAATGGGAGTGAGACCAAGAGTGAAATGTATAGTCAGAAGCACTGATACTACGTCTGAAGGAGAGGAGTAAATGTAGCAAGTAGAAATGAGTGAATGGAGGAAGCAGAAACCCTTCTCATATTTTCGTTTGGGAGAGAAAACGTAATGTGCAGAAAGATTTTGAAAGGGGCGAAGTGCAGTCATTTTGGTAAATTTACAAGTGGACATTTTAATCTCAATTTCATGCAGTGTGTGGAGGGCGATATTCAGTGTGAAGATAGCAGCAGTCGAAAAAAATTGCGTACGGGTGGATACAATTGTTTTGTGTGCCAATAGAACGTCCTTCGTTTAAAAACTGGATGACCTACGATGCAAAGAAATTTAAACCGAACAATCCAACCGCCAAAATTGTGTGACCCACCTGTCGTACATCCTGAACCCAATCACCTACTAATGATTGCCCTTTTCCGAATGAAGTGAAGCTTTAACCCGGGAGAGAAAATGAAAGTGAGAGGATAGCAATGGGAGTGAGACCAAGAGTGAAATGTATAATCAGAAGCACTGATACTACGTCTGAAGGAGAGGAGTAAATGTAGCAAGTAGAGATGAGTGAATGGAGGAAGCAGAAACCCTTCTCATATTTTCGTTTGGGAGAGAAAACGTAGTGCACAGAAAGATTTTGAAAGGAGCGAAGTGCAGTCATTTTGGTAAATTTACAAGTGAACATTTTAGTCTCAATTTCTTGCAGTGTGTGGAGGGCGATATTCAGTGTGCAGATAGCAGCAGTCGAAAAAAATTACGTACGGGTGGATACAATTGTTTTGTGTGCCAATAGAACGTCCTTCGTTTAAAAACTGGATGACCTACGATGCAAAGAAATTTAAACCGAACAATCCAACCGCCAAAATTGTGTGACCCACCTGTCGTACATCCTGAACCCAATCACCTACTAATGATTGCCCTTTTCCGAATGAGGTGAAGCTTTAAACCGGGAGAGAAGATGAAAGAGAGAGGATAGCAATGGGAGTGAGACCAAGAGTGAAATGTATAATCATAAGCACTGATGATACGTCTGAACGAGAGGAGTAAATGTAGCAAGTAGAGATGAGTGAATGGAGGAAGCAGAAACCCTTCTCATATTTTCGTTTGGGAGAGAAAACGTAATGTGCAGAAAGATTTTGAAAGGGGCGAAGTGCAGTCATTTTGGTAAATTTACAAGTGGACATTTTAGTCTCAATTTCTTGCAGTGTGTGGAGGGCGATATTCAGTGTGCAGATAGCAGCAGTCGAAAAAAAATTGCGTACGGGTGGATACAATTGTTTTGTGTGCCAATAGAACGTCCTTCGTTTTAAAACTGGATGACCTACGATGCAAAGAAATTTAAACCGAACAATCCAACCGCCAAAATTGTGTGACTCACCTGTCGTACATCCTGAACCCAATCACCTACCAATGATTGCCGTTTTCCGAATGAGGTGAAGCTTTAAACCGGGAGAGAAGATGAAAGAGAGAGGATAGCAATGGGAGTGAGACCAAGATTGAAATGTATAATCAGAAGCATTGATACTACGTCTGAAGGAGAGGAGTAAATGTAGCAAGTAGAGATGAGTGAATGTAGGAAGCAGAAACCCTTCTCATATTTTCGTTTGTGATAGAAAACGTAGTGCACAGAAAGATTTTGAAAGGGGCGAGGTGCAGTCATTTTGGTAAATTTACAAGTGAACATTTTAGTCTCAATTTATTCAGTGTGTGGAGGGCGATATTCAGTGTGCAGATCGCAGCAGTCGAAAAAAATTACGTACGGGTGGATACAATTGTTTTGTGTGCCAATAGAACGTCCTTCGTTTAAAAACTGGATGACCTACGATGCAAAGAAATTTAAACCGAACAATCCAACCGCCAAAATTGTGTGACCCACCTGTCGTACATCCTGAACCCAATCACCTGCTAATGATTGCCCTTTTCCGAATGAGGTAAAGCTTTAAACCGGGAGAGAAGATGAAAGAGAGAGGATAGCAATGAGAGTGAGACCAAGAGTGAAATGTATAATCAGAAGCACTGATACTACGTCTGAATGAGAGGAGTTAATGTAGCAAGTAGAGATGAGTGAATGGAGGAAGCAAAAACCCTTCTCGTATTTTCGTTTGGGAGAGAAAACGCAGTCGCAGAAAGATTTTAAAGTGGGGTGAAGTACAGTTATTTTGGTAAATTTATAAGTGGACATTTTAGTCTCAATTCCTTACGGTGTGGAGAGGGCGATATTCAGTGTGCAGATAGCAGCAGTCGAAAAAAATTACGTACAGGTGGAGACAATTGTTTTGTGTGCCAATGGAACGTTCTTCGTTTGAAAACTGTATGACCTACAATGCAAAGAAATTTAAACCGAGCAATCCAACCGCCAAAGTTGTGTGACCCACCTGTGGTACATCCTCATCCCAATCACCTACTAATGATTGCCCTTTTCCGACTAAATTGCAATTTTCCCTCGTTATATATATAGATGTTTATAGATATGAAAAGAAGAAAAGGACACTACGTCTTCCCCAAATTTCCTTTTAGATTAGGGTTTCTCTTTAACTCTCTCAGACCTCCAAAATCCCTCTTCCATGGCAGACTCTGCAAGTCTCCACTAAACCCTTTTCCACAGAGACGATAATCATTTCTCTTCCCCCCTCTCTCTCCAAACCCTAGACGAAAATCCCTTCAATCTGCTCCATGGAAGATGGCGACGGGGCTTTCACGGACGCTGGAGATCGACCCGATCACTTCCAACGCAACGAGGCGATCTCAGCCGTTGCAGACGACAACTTCCTCGGCGAAGAAGACGAAGACGACTACGAAGATCTCTACAATGACGTCAATGTTGGCGAGGGCTTCCACCAATCTCTCCGTGGGAACGAAGAGGTAGGGCTTCAGAACGATCCGCCGGAGAATGAGAAGAAGATCCAGCCGGAGGTTTCGATCCCCCGCGACGACGGCGTCGGGAGCAATGGCAATGGCAATGTTGTAAAAGATGAGACCTCCGAGGCTGTTTTGAAAAGGGTTCAGGAGCCAGAGCGCAGGGAGAATGAAGTGGGGACGAAGGTTGCGGCTTCAGGTGGTGGAATTACAGTGAAATTAGGTCAGTCTTCGAGTAGAACCCCTGAAACTCAGGGGCGGATTGGGAATTCTCCAGCCGCGCAGGGGGTGGTGGAGTTGGGGCAGAATTTGGGTAAATTGGGTGATGTTCAAGGGCAGTTTGGTAGCAATAATTTGCAGGGTTTTGGAAGGCAAGGAGGGTTTGGGGGGGTTAATGGTGGCGGGGCCGTAGGAGTTGGTGGGGCTGGCGGCGCTGGTGCGGGGACGGTTCTGTTTGTTGGGGAGCTGCATTGGTGGACGACGGACGCACAGCTTGAGAGCGAGCTCGCGAAGTATGGTGCCGTGAAGGAGGTGAAGTTCTTTGACGAGAAGGCGAGCGGGAAGTCGAAGGGGTACTGCCAAGTTGAGTTCCATGACCCCGCTGTGGCAACTGCGTGCAAGGAAGGGATGAATGGGCGTGTCTTCAATGGCCGACCTTGTGTGGTGGCTTTCGCCTCGCCCCACACTGTCCGCAGGATGGGTGAGGCGCAATTGAACAAGAACCAGGCCGTTGGTGCTCAGACAAACCCACCACAGATGCGGAGAGGACCGGGCGGTGGGGGCGATGTGGGCGGTGGCCGGGGGAACAGCATTTCAACTGGGGGAAATTATCAGAATTTTGGGAGGGGAGGTGGTGGTGGGGGCGGGGGCTGGGGGAGGGGAATGGGGGGCAGAGGGCCAATGGGGCAGATAAGGAATCGGGTTGGGATGGGCGGAAGGGGCTTAATTGGAAATGGGGGGTTTGTACAAGGGAATGTGGGCTTTGGACAAGGGCTGGGGCCGGCGGGGGCTGCCCCTCCGTTGCTGCCTCCTCAGGCAATGATGGGTCAGGGGTTCGACCCGACGGGTTATGGTGCAATGGGGAGGATGGGTGGCTATGGTGGTTTCCCTGCTGGGCCTGTTCCGCCCTTCCCTGCAGGGGTCTTGCCATCCTTTCCGGGCATTGGGGGTGTCGGTTTGCCTGGTGTAGCGCCTCATGTGAATCCGGCCTTCTTTGGGAGAGGGATGCCACCAAATGGAATGGGAATGATGCCAGGGCCTGGAGCTGAGGGACAAGGCATTGGGATGTGGCCGGACCCAAGTATGGGCGGATGGGCTGGTGAGGAGCAAGCTGGGAGAACAGGAGATTCAAGTTATGGTGAGGATGCAGCATCCGACCATCAGTATGGAGAAGAGGGTTATGAAAGAGGGGGCTGGTCAAATTCTACCAAGGAGAAGGAAAGGGCTCCAGAGAGGGATATGTCTGGAGCGTCTGAGAGACGGTATGGAGATGATCGGGATCATGGGTGGGATAGGGATGCACCAAGGGAGAAAGATTCAGGTCCTGATCATGATTGGCCTGAGAGGAGGCATCGTGATGACCGAGAGACTGGTTGGGATCGAGAGCGGGATCGTGATCGTGACCGTGACAGGTATAGAGAGGACAGGGAGAGGCACTCAGATCACCATAGGTACAGGGACCGAGAGATGGAGCATGATGATGAGTGGGACAGGGGGCGATCATCTAGGACCCATAGCAAGTCAAGGATGTCACAGGAAGAGGAGCAGCGCCGGAGATCAAGGGATATCGAGCATGGGAAGAGGCGGCGCTTACCGTCTGAGTGACTAATCTTAGGATCGTTGCTTGTCAGCATCAGAAATGGGAAGTTAATCAGCTATGGAGCATAACAATTGTTCTCACTCTGCACTATCAGTCAAGACTTTGTTGCCTTGCAATCTGTGTGGGGGCTGCTTGCAGAATTGTGATCTCGTTCTCCGGACAGTGATGTAAGTTCTCTGAATTTCTTCAGTGTTGCAGTTGCTTTGTATTATAATATTTGTTGTAACTTGATTACTTAGTAATTAACAGTGCCCTTTCCGGTTGGGATATATGCTTCGTGGTTTACATTTTTCTTTTCATAATTTGAGTTTCTCAAGTGTTTACTTCATGATGTAAATGCCATCTATCAATTTACGGTGAGGCCCTTTATCTTGAAATGTTATTGTGCTTCTTTTGTTCTGTATAATTTACCAACTTGTTGACCATGTTACTCTGCTGTTTGTTCTCATAATTCACAAATTGGTGTAGATTGTCATATTGAAAGATGGGTATGCAATAACAGTTTATCCTGAAAAGAACACTATTGGCATAGTATAGAAATGGATATGCAGTTGATGAAAATTGAAATGTCTATAATGCTAGGAGCAGATCGAGATCTACTAACTGAGGTAACAGTATTACAATAAATGAAGAGATGACCCCATATCCATATCCTTTTGCTACTTCTTTTACAAAGGTCTGGTTCGCCTTATTTTAAGCCAGGCTTTATTTTCTCGACTATTGTAGTTGTGGTGAAACTCTCTCTCTCTCTCTCTCTCTCTCTCGGGTTGAAAAGCAAACGCCTTGTTTCAGTGATCACATTGGATCTTTGATATGTCCGTGCTAAGGATCAAGTCAAAATTGAAGGGATGTGGATTAGCCTTATTTCATTTCAACATTTAGGCAGAAGCATTTGGATTGTCAGAAAATGCTAGTCGTCAACCTACCTAACACGACCCTCCTTTTTTTATCCGGGCTTTGGACCAGCTTAATTTTTTATTTTAATGATAACTTTCATTAAAGCCTAGACATACTTATCATTAAAGGTAGAGGGAATATTTCAACGTACTTTTAAATGAAAATTCCATTGGGTCTAAATCGTGGTCAGCCAACCTATTAACCCAACTATGCCTACTTTCTTAGTATGTTAGTTTCCGATAAAGTTGCCTAGATCTAGATAGGCTATTAAGTTCAGTAAGATGATTTTATTTTATTATTTCTATTTGTAACATGACTTGAACACACAACCTTGAAGTTGTAGTAGAGAGCAGCTTCCATTGTGCCATGGGCTCTTTAGCAAGATAATTGATTGGCGTATAATCAATTAAAGATAATTGTTTGATCTGTAATCAATGAAAGAGAGAATAATAATCCTATCAAGTAAAAAGATTGGCATATAACTAATTCAGGAATGGAATGAAAATACTATCTAAATTACTAGTAGGCAGGGTTTTCATCCCGTACATAAAAACCATGTATTCTCTCATCTGTAAATGATGAAAGTTCTCCCATGTGCAAAGACTCCTTGGGTTGCCAATGGTGACGACTCCAAAGGCCGTGCATCCAAGGTGAATGTGTGAAGACTATATCAATCTTTAAGCTGTTTGGGTTTTGGTTGGTGCTTGATATGAACTCTATTTGATTTTGTGGCTGCTTGGACAAGTGTTATTGGTTATCATGATGGGGCAGAATTTGGAATGTTTTTGTTTTTTTGCCACTCCGTGGTCACGATAAGATGGTTAGAAGGAAATAGAAGAACATATGAGAACAAGGGAAAAACTCTTTGTGAGATCCTGCAGAGGATCAAAAGGAAACAAGGATTAAGGAAGGCCATATCATGTGCCTCGAATGATTTTGTGAGGTTTCATGTGAAGGAGTTGGATAATGGATGGCTTGACATTTTGTTTCAAATTTCAATGGAGTTGAGTGTAGACTAGTAGTGGCCTTTTCTACCCTCCACTTGGCGACTTTAAAGTAAATTTCAACTGGAGCTGAATGGGCATTCTGATTCTGGCTGGGTTTGGAGGCATTGTCAGAGATGAAAACACGGGTATATTCTCTACTTGGCTGGGTCTAGTGGGGATGTGACATGGGTTAGGCTGACATGTAAGCCTCGTTGGTGGGGTTGTAATATTTGTGCTGCTTTGATATGCCTTGATTAGTTGTATGGGGATTAGTTATATGAGGATCAAAAGTCTTTTCTCTCAAGGAATGCACAGCCAACTTCCAAGCCTCCTGGCGAGCAAAGAGAGATTGAGGCAATGCACAGCTGAAATCAAACCAGTCAATGATTGAGCTCCAAATGGATTGGGCTGTTTTTGCAGTTGATGAGATTGTTAGTCGTTTCTTTCTCTGCCAAGCACATGGGGGCGAACATTAACCGCAATCATTTTCCTCCGACGCAGATTATCCATCGTCAGGATGCTCACTCGCAATGCCAGCCAGATGAAGGAAACTACCCCAGGAGTGACCTTGGATTTCTAGACGCTGAAAATGGGATTGGTCGCAATGGAGCCTACTGACAAGGTTCAGAAAGAGGCTATAGAGAAGGGACTATATCCGCGATATGATTCCTAAATCCTGCTGTCTTGAGCACCCTTTGGAATATAGAGGTTGGTAAGAATAGTCAAAAGCAAGAAAAAATTTCTTCTGAAAGATGGGACTGGTGGCAATGGAGCCTACTGACGTGGTTGAGAAAGAGGCTATAGAGAAGGAACTATCTGCGAAATGACACCTAAATCCTGTTTTCTTGAGCACCCTCCAGAAAATAGATGTTGCTAAGAATTGTCAAAAGCAAGAATAACTCTTCTGAATCTTAAAGGTGTCTCCTAAAAATAGGACCTCAATGAATTTCTTGGCTGTTTCTATTTTCTAACCATGTAGCTAATAACCTTTGGCTCACAATCCCTGGCATAGGAGAAAAGGTTTGGGAATTGAATCGTGAGCTGTCTATTATCTACCCTAGTATCCTATCAGAAGATAATCCTCTCCCAAGAACTAACTCTGTAGGTAATGTGATCAAGAAAGGCTTCTTTGATTGAAACAAAGCCCTCAAAATGCTCGATTGGGTGGTAAGTGGATCCCTAAATCTCCTAGCCATTCCTCAATACTCTGTATTATTCGAGATGACTTGAGACCATAAACTTTCTTGTTTGTTCTTCTCCCATTCTCCACAACCACTTGCCCATGAGGACCTTGTTCATCTGATTCAAAGGCGTAAACTTGAGTCCTCATTTCATAGGTTTTCAAACTGGTTCACAGTGAACCAAGTGGAACTTCTTGTCTTCTTTCGTTTGCCATAGAAATTCGCGCTGAAGCTTCTTGATATGGTTCACCACCGAAGCATGGCATTTGTACAGCGACATGCGGATTAAAAGATTGGATAGAGCTGACTTGATGAGAGTGATTCTCTCCCTTAGGGATAAACAATTAGCTTTCCAAGTCTTAAACTTCTTTTCTATTCTTTCCAACATTGGATTCCAAATGAACTTAGGGGCATTACCAAGACATAAGGGTAGGTAGGAAGAGCACCAACTTTGCAATCCATGATGTCAGCTAAAAGGAGGCAATGATGATCTTATATTTCAATACCAATCACCTCGCTCTTATAAAAACCCAACTTTTAGATTTGAAACTTCTTTGAAGCACATGAAGATAGCCTTCACATTCCCAATGCGGTCGTCCTTTGCATCATAGAAAATGATAGTGTCATGTGCAAACTGTAAATGACCAATCACCAAAGTGCACTAAGCTGGAAGGAATCATTGAATCAAGCCAGATTCTCCACATCCTACTGAGGGCCTCACCATCAACGACAAATTGAAACTGAGAAAAGGGGTCTCCTTGGCGAAGACCCCTTCTGGCAGGATAGAAACCTTTTAGTGACTGATAAAAATTGAGAATCTAGCTGAGGACACTCCCTTGAATCCAACCTCTACATCTCACTGAAGCCAATTTAGTGAAGCATGCAAGAGTGGAACCCCGATCCACTCTGTCATATGCCTTTTCAAAGTGTAGCTTGCAAAGAAGACACAGAACTCTCTCTTTATATGGAATGAATGCATTTGTCTGTCTAGGATCTGTCTGCTGTGCACAAAAGCCCCTTGAGCTTGAGAGATCATAGAAGGGAAAGCCTTTTGAATTCTGCTGTCCAGGACCTTAGCCAAGCTTTTGTAGATGCTCCTGATGAGTCTTATGGGCCTCAATTCTTTGATTGACTCTGCACCCGGCTTCTTAGGAATGAGGTTGGTAAAGGAAGCTCTGAAATTCTGAGAAAGCTTGCCTCTTGGGTGCAATTTTCAGCAGAAAACCCATAGTGTCCTCCTTACAGCTCTGTCCAAAATTGTTGGAAGAAGGCTATAGGAAGCCCATCTGGATCAGAAGCTTTTATCTTCAACTAAAAAAACTGCCCTTCACCTCTTCTTCAAAACCCCTCTTCAACCACAAGGCTCTTTCTTTCTCAGTGCTTGAAAAGGTGAGATTGTCTAGGGAAGGTCTAACCCAATCATTGTTAGCGTAAATATTAGCAATCCTTGATATGGTGGTGATTTCTTCCCAATCCTCCAATCTGATCACGCCATCCAACAAGTGATTATTAACCCTTTGGCTAGCTGACACTATACCATGAAAGAAACCGGTATTTCTGTCTCCCTCTAGGCATTTTCACCAAGATCTTTGTTTCCACTTGATTTCCTCCTCTCTTAACTTTTATGGAAGCCTCTTTCAAGCTCAATTTCTAGAGAGGTCATCCTCAGATGGTTGTGCTGGTTCTTCTTTCTATCCAAGAATTGAATTTCTTCCAAGAGATTAGCTTTCGCCATCGCAACATCAGCAAAATGATTTCTAATCCAATCCTTAATTTTGCCTTTCAAAAACTCTTCTTTTAGCAAACTTGAAACCTGCCCAACCTTTCTACCCTTGCTTCTTTCCACTAATCCCAGTCCCCTTGAAAACTGAGACTCCTCTAGCCGCATCATCTCGAAGCAGAATGGACGTCCCCATCTCTCACAACACGAATTGAGGAGGATAGGACTGTGATGAGAAGCAGGCTTAGGCAAAGCAATCTGGAACACCTCCGGGTGAAGATTGAACCAATCGTTAAGAGACTAGGTATCTATCTAATCTAGACATCGAAGGGGGAATTATGATGTTTACACTAGGTCAACTGACGTCCACTGAGCTGAAGTACAAGGAAATGGGAGTCTAGCCGATCAGAAAAAGCCCTCATGTCTGCTATAAACTGGCCTCCTCCTGACCTCTCAGCCAGGAATCTGAGCACGTTCTAGTCACCTCCAACACACAGCAGCCCTTTCCACTTGAGCCAGAGAGTCGTCAATTTCCCTGAACAGGTCACCCCTCATCTCATAGTTGAATGGTAGACGGTTGTAGCTAACCATTGACGATTATTATCGTTATCCACCACCCCTGCTGACACTGAAGAATCTCCACACCCGCTGTCGGTTACAGAGACACGCTGGTCATCCTGAAGCAACAATATACACCACCTGCTGATCCCACCGCATCCACACACTGCCAATCAGAAGCAAAAATAAAAAATAAAAAAAATTCCAGTGATCCATTTAGTGGGCGCTTGTTCGAACAATTGAAGTCATCTGATTAAGATGATTGGTAACAGACCTGATGCTTTCCATGGTGGGCCCCTTTCTAACCCTCTGGCCTTGTCCACCAAATGCAGAGTCCGATTTTAAACTATTCACTAAATTGTACAACAACATTTTATTATGAAGACTTTTTATTGTATTATTATTATATTGATAAAAGGGCAGGTTCTGTCTGCCAATGTGCCACATATTTTTTTTTTTAATCTTTTTATTTGTTAAAGAATTAGAATCGTCATAGTTACGTAGGTTCTATGAATGCTTTTCTTATTTGTTTGGTCTTTAATTGGAATGTATGGCTCTGATATTATGCTGCAATTCTCACTTTACAGTCATTTAATCTCTCTCTCTCTCTCTATATATATATATATTGATTCCGTGTGTGCACTGATCTCATAAAGATAAAATAAATAAAAAAATCTTGCTTATGTTATTAGAGAATAAGAAGATCCCTACATGTTTTCTGTTGTGATTGGATTTTCGTTTTTGTTTGGAGCTTCTGTTGTTGCTGACTTCTCCCTCTTTTTTCTGTTTTGTTTTTTGTTTTTGTTTTGGGAACAGTTCAAGGGCAATTGGAGTCTGAACTGCAATGGTGTCACCACCTTACTGAAAAAGCTGATGCTGATCTCTTTGAAAGACATGGATTTTGAACCATTGATGTAGAAACTTCTTTTTACTTTTAAACCTTGTGTTAACTTTCCAACTAGTAAAATCCCAAAACCTGATTGAACTATTTGTGGGTTGTTTACCGCTCTGCCTGCTCCTGATTGAATTTATATGGCTAGTTAACCTTGGTCAGCTCCAAGAAGTATCACAGAAAGTTGCAGGGGAAAAAATGAGGTTTGCTTGAATGAATTGTAAAGGTGCAGGATATGGCAAAGGCCTTTTAGTTCTATCTTTTTGTAACTTAGTGTATCACTAGCCATGCATATGTTCTGAGGATGTGCTCAGGTCCTAGCTCTTGATGTAATTTCAGAATTGTAGGTTTTTCTATTGTATTCTTTCTAAGAGTAGAAACAGGGAATTGATTTAGTACAAAGCTTCCCCATAATGTGGTAAGGTGATATAAATACCCTTTGTCCTTTTGACTTTTTGCACATGGTGGGGTGGTATGAATACTGTCGTCCCATCTTGTGGTTTGTACATTACCAACCATAACTCGAATGATTGTTTCCATCATTTTGCTATGCATTACTATTTTAGCTAGGCCTTTTTAGTGCTTTCATGTTGCAAGTTAGTGTATTAATATTTTTGCTATGCAAATGCTCTGAGGATGTGCTGAGGTCCTAATTCTCTTGATATAACTTCAGAGTTGTAGGTTTTTCTTTTGTGTTCTTTATAAGAGTAGAAACAGGAGACTGATTATGTACAGAGGAGCTTCCCCGTAAAGTGGTAGGGTGACATGAATACCCTGTCACTGACTCTTTGTTCACGGTGGAGGTGGTATGAATGCTTTCTCTTCCCATCTCAACCTACGGCTCGGACATTACCAACCACAAATCATATGATTGTTTCCTTCATGTTGCATGTCTACATTGGAGCTTCAACCATTTGGTATTGAACTTTTAGCTGGATGCCCAGGATCATTCCATTGTTGTGTATTGTCAGTTGAACTACATGGCCCGCATGATTTTGAACTGGGGTGATGGTTTCTATCCAATCCAGATCCTACATTTTGCACTTTCTATTCCCATTTCATGGACCATTTTTTTTCTTACCTTTTCCTCTCTTGGGCCTATCTTAATCATTGAGAAAAGGAATGGAACTCAATTGCAGGCACTGTCATTTGCGGATGTGATCCCCCTCAAGTCCCTGCAATTTGGATGGAACTCCTTGTAAATTCAAAGGCTTGGTATTTTAATATCACCCTCGGACGCTCTTGGCTTCATGGTCTTGCATGTTAGGCTAATTATTTGTACTTATGGCTTTAAAATGACGGCTGTTACTTAATGGTTTTGACCACTGCATACTGGTTTTGGAGCCACCATTTCAGTTATTTGGTTATGGCTGTTTCTGTTGAACCTATTCAGATTCTATTTTCTCAGTGTTACTTGGTCACTGAGCTTTTATTTATTGTTTAAAACACTAAAAGTAATCAATATGGCTGGTTCAGATAAAAAATGGGGCTGTTCCACTGTCTTCAGTCTTCTTTTGATGGCTAAAGAAAAAGGGCAATATCTGTGAGCGTAATAAGTTCATGTAATGCGTTTTGTCAGCTTTGTTTAGCAGCGTCTTGTTTGGCTTGTTATTAGGGAAGGGCTAAATGTAGTTGTTCTTTGCTTTGGAAGAACATAACGTGCTAAATGCAGATTTAGATGAGAGTAACCCGGTGCAAGTGACTCGAGTTAATGCATATGGGTAAGCCCATAGTCGTTGCATTTGGAAAATTCTGAGGTTACACAAAATTTAGAACTCAAATTTCTTTGCAACAACAGACTATAGGGATAAGCAAGTTGACCCTAACTCGACCAATTTAAATGCCGGTAAGTTTTTCTGACCATGACCGACCTGTGTGTACAAACCCAAACCTGCATCGATTGGTATTTGCACTGCCCATATCCACCTTGACTTACGGCGGGTTTTATGGTTGTCATACAAAACCTGCCTCATGACAGTTACAGGTCAAGTTGGGTTTATTAGTGGTTTATTAATATTGTTTAAAAATATAAAAAGATTAATGTATTAGGGGAAATTTGAACCCGTGACATCTAGATGAAATTTCATATACAAAGCCTTACTTAGTAATATGTATACATAAAGTGAAGATATACTAGGTGAGGCAGGCTAGATACACCCAAAACCCAAACCCGCCCTGAACCGGGTTTAGTGTATGGAAAGCTATACCCAACCAAATCTACCCTAACAGGAGAAGGTCGGGGTGGGTCCCCGTAAAAGCCGACCCATAAATTTCTAGGTCAAGTCAAATTTTTCATCCCCTATCAGCAAAATCTCGTTATGCAAATTATTCAAAATCCCCATTAGCCTACAGATCTTGGAATATTTATGAGAATGCTAATTTAAGGAGTCGCTCTAACACCTGCTACAAAAGGAGTGTATCCTTCCGGATGGTTTATTTCCAAGTCTTTCTCTCAATCCAAATACCAAACAACTCCTTTTCTTTTACCAATTTTCGGTAACATGGCTCTAAACTGCAAGTTGAATGCCCTCCACATTAAAACAAAAAAAATGCCACAAATACGTCAATCGATCTCTTCTTTCAAGAACATTGTAAGCACACTACGTCAAAATTGTGACTCCATTCATGATGTGTTTGGAACACAAGACATCCCAACGTTCCAATTTGTTGATATCTTACTCAACGCAATCAAACATTGATTATCTATTTCTTGACTTTAAATTTGATAATTAACAAAGAACATTATATGTTCATGACTAATCAGGGGTCGTCTCCTTGCAACTATTTACATATGTAAATGGTTGACGTATGTAATAGTTAAGTTTGTTCGGGTTGATTTATGCATGAGATATGTAAAATAGATTGTGGTAATAGGCTGATTTTGAGATGGTAAAAGGAATCATAGGTTACTGTTACCAGTCCCGAGCCATGGTGCCTTTAGCATGACTCCAGCCCCATTTTTTATATAAATTTTAGACTTTTGTGGGCCTTACTTAAAATGAACCATCCATCCTCTTCAAAAGGTCAATTCTGGCAATTAAACCAATTTTCAGCTATTGATTCACAGTAAATGCTGAGATGATTACAAAAGAGTATATTTTCATAATTAGAAGGCCAATTACAGGTATGGGTCAAATTTTACATTTTAACTCACTATGGATTTTTAGAAATGTCTGAAAAATATACAACCGTTGGATTAAACACTACTCCATTACATGCTCAGAACGTGACTTGGAAGCAATTTTTTTTTTTTGGAAGTTTGAAGCTTCTATGGTCCTCAAAATTCCAATTTGAACCCTTCAGCATCTGCACAAGAATCTATGGATTCGCATTAGATTTTGAGATATTTACAAAAAAATCTAGATGTGAACACTGACCATTCAGAGAATCTATGAGCTTTCATTTTCATGATCCAAACCGTTCGAACAAATACAACTATATGGTCAAGTCTCACATTTTAAGCCATCAAGGATTTTGAGATATATTTAGAGAAAACACAACCATTGGATTAAACACAACTTCCATCACATGCTCAAAACGTGACTTGGGAGCAATCCCTTTTTCTAATTTTAAAGCTTTTGTGAGCCCCAAAATTCCAATCTGAACCATCCATCTTCTGCAAAAGATTAAAAATCATTATGGGACAAATTATCAGCCGTTGATTCATCATAGATTTTGAGATGTTTAAACAAAAAAAAAGCCCACGCATAAAAACTTGCCATTTTGGGAATTCTATAGGCCCAATTTTTATAATCCAAACCGTTCAAACTATTTAAAATGCCAAAAATGGTCATTGAGTCAAATTTCAACTCCCTAAAGCATCATAGATTTTAAAGAAATTTGTGAAAAACATTATACCACCAGATTGATCGATCATAGATTCACATGTGCAGTGGTGTGTATAGTACAAATGGTGGAATCCCATGTTCGTGTCATATGCACACGTAAATGATTCACATGTGGGTTATTTACACACGTGAATCATTTTAAATGCAAAAAAATGAACCCTGAAGTCCTACTGAATCTAGAGCATATGAGCCCCATAAACCTGTTGCTTGTTCTACTTCTTTTTCTATTTTTTATTTTGCGCTCCTCTTTTCTTTCCCTTCTTTTTTATAAAGAGTGAGAAAGTTGCAGATTATAGAGAATCCAATTACTTTCGACCCTTCGCTCTGTCTCTCCACATTTACATGGGTTGGTCCAAGTCAAATGTTTGGGTCCGTGGTTTTCCAATACATCATCAATGTCAACTTAGCCTTGCCCCATCAATTTGGGCCTGACATAAGTACTACTCATTAAACAGATTTAGGTCAGAAGCCTGGATCTGCACTAACTACAATGGACCCGGAGGCCACACCGGGCCCATTTCAAGTTCTTTTTTCTGCTAAGTTAGACTAATGGTCTAAGAGCAATACTTTAAACTTGAACGATTCCTGGGCATGTGTGTGAAAATAAGGCGCCAACACCACTCAACCATGAGTGTGTTGGCGACCCATTTCAAGTTCTAAACATATGTAAACCTAATATATTTTGCTGTGTGGAAAAGTCGTCTGTACTTGGACTTTCAGGTTCAGGAGCAAAATATCAACCATCTTGACTAGAGGTATTATCTCAACCATCTTGGCCAGAGGTATTATCTATAATTATCCTGCATGAAATAATACTAATAATACAAGCACATGTGGACACGCCACAAGCACGCACGCACATGCATGTATGCAAAAAAAAAAAAAAAAAAAAGATTGATAATATACATAAATACACACGCACAAGCAAAAAAGATGAGATGATATACACATCTAGAATATACACATCTAGAATGAGGTTCCTGTGAGAGTAGTTCTCAAAGGAAGATTTGTCTGTGTCAGAGACAAAAACTTGGACACACGGGCAGCAGCTATGACCCCTGCTGGACCCAGACTTGATTGTCAATCAGGTGCAAAGGAGAGTCCAAACTGGAATTTCCAGGTTGGAACGTTTGATTAGCGGGGTCATCGGAAGTCCATTGACATCCCTAGCAATGACTCCAGTGGTATGGGCATGGGACATGGGTCCAATGATTGGAATCTAGCTTGGACCTGGAGCCAGTTACATTAGTCTTTAGGGTCTGGGATTCTGCATTTTACCCTGATCCATCCCTACTTGTTTGTCTCCAGTTCATTTTCTTATCGATGGTCACATGCACATCCACTAATCAGAACTCACAGCAAAATGAATGAGCTTGGTCCCACTCCAGAAAGGGACTCCTAGATTATTAAATGAAATGAGCATATCTTAACTGCCAACGAACGGCACTCCAGACCGGAAAACTCTAATATAGATTTGACCCAGAAGGCCCAGACCAAGTCCTTCAAATCCCAAGTTACCCATCATTCCCACGCCCCCTCTTAAGTGGGGATGGGAATGCTACAGGATCTGTTCATTGTTCTTCTTCATAAACAATTGACTCGCTCTGAATAATTATTTCGCAGGCCTGAATAAGCCCGTCTTGACATCACTATCAACTACTGAAGACAAGGATAGCATGATAACTTGCAAGTTGGATGCATGCTATAGTAAATCAGTAGTTACCTCGTTAATCCATCTATATACAATGATTTGTACAGAAACATGCTGCTTGCGCCATGAAACTGTCGCTTGGTCCTCCTGTTGGTTTCATCTGATCAAATTGAGAAAATAACGTATTAGATTGTATTTCTGGTTGATAAAAGACCCAATCTTCCAAACACGGCAAAATTTCCACAAAATATGATGAATATTTCCACCAGAACGCGAAATTCAGCTCTGGCCAAGAGAAAAGAGTAATCAGGTCCCGGTAAACAAATAGGGTAACTGCTTCACACTGTGTGCCGTGTCGCAAGCTTAAGGCCTCACCTTAAATTGAAATATTTAGCTAGACGCAAAAGACCCTAAAAGAGTAATTTTTGTTCTATTAAGTGTATGGTTCAATTGGACTGTGATTACAATCTCAGGGCTGCCTTAAGTAAAATGTTGGATGGGGTACAGGGCACTTAAGACAGCGTCCCTCTGCAGAATTAAGCAAAAGTCACCCAATTTAGATTACAATGCATTCACTGGCTACACTTCCTTCAGGATTTTGGAAATAAAAGAACGGCTGCAATCTGTTTTTTATTTTAATCAAGGCTCTGGCTGATTATGCAGGATTCTTTCTGAATTCCTGTTTGCACGGTATTGAATTCCTAGAAACTCTACGCCAGCCAGCCTAACAATGGGGAAAAAAATTGACGACAGTGAATATCCACAAATGGCCATAAAATAGATACCTCCTGGAATCCATTTTACATCTAACCATGGTTCTTGCTGATTATTACAATTTCTTCAGGATTCTCAGAGCTTGTTTGTTTGCTCCATGGTTCAAAATAGTGGCCGCTACATAGCATAGCGCCCACATTATCGGCCGTAGCGGTCGAGGCTGCTACGCTATTTTGAAAAAAGCGGCGCTACGGTCTAAAACCTAATAGAGCCAAGTAATTTTAGTTTTAAACACTGTTTTTCCTGATTCTTCTCCTCAATAGTCTTTCCTAAAGTTATCTCTACCCTTACATGGTTTCAAATCACTAAAGAAATACAATATTATTTGCTATACAAGATTCAAAAAAATTTGATCATTTAAAAAATTCATACCTCTACACCGCTACGTATCACCGCAACCGCTACGTATTGCCCGCCACGTAGCGTTTTGGCCACTGACCGCTACGCCTGCCGCAGCCACTATTTTGATCCTTGGTTTGCTCCATATTGAATTCCTATGCCTTCCTATTGAAGCAGCTGAAATTGGAAGTAATGGTGATTTTATCCCTGGCCAGTGTTCTGAGTGAATTTATTCAGGATTCTTTCTGAATCGTACCGAGGGCTAGTTTTTTTTGCTCAGTGTTGCATTTCTCAGAGTTCAAAGCAATGCTTTCCCATCATTGGGGCTAAAGTTGAAGTAAAAGGTGAAGATCCAGAAATGGCCATCACAGGTCTCCCCTTTTGGTGGGAAATGATTACTCAGCCATCATCTCGGCAAAACAAATCTTAGGACAGTGAGAGCCCCATGTTCATTTCCATTTTAATCAATTCCCTCCTCAACCGCCTTAACATTCTTTTTGTGAAAACTCATTTTACTCAAAATACCTAGAAACTCAATACCAACAATCCAAACATTCCCTTATGATTGTATCCAACATTTTAACTGATTTTTCTTGAGGACAGAAGCATCTTTTGTCCAATCAAGAACTTAATAGGGAAAAGAACATGTTCTTAAGGTCCTGGGCTCAGTCTGGGCTCTTAAAGAGTCACAGTGATTATCAATTGTTGCAAACACCTGGCCATTTGATTTCTGATTGTCGCAACCATTCTCAGAATCGTATTTAAGCATATCAAGTCACCATTGATATATCTTCTCCTTCTACTGTTTAAGCTCGAACTTGGTCATTGCAACCTACAAACACTACTATTGCACTATGTGCTACTGTTAGTCTTGAAGCCTTACAATAGATTGTGTAGGCTCTATCCACCATGGGATTCTTTGGTAATGTCTCTTCTTGCACCACATGGTATTGCAATTTTGGCGCATCAATCACAACTATGATGCACCAACGTTTGTCCAACCTCCTTAAGCCAAATACCGCACCAACTCGTGTCCATACTGCCAATGGTGATAAAAAGAATATTTCCGGTATTGTGGATGTCATTTTTCTTCACTCCCTTACATCTTCTCTCTGTCCTTCCTTAATTCATAATCTTCTATCTGTTGGGCAGCTTATTGAGAACAACTATCTGTCAATCCTGGGCCTCCAGGCCCAATATAGCAGGCCCATTTATATACTAGTTAGTTGTTAGCTATTAGTATGGATCTAAATCCAGGTGTAACTAATGGATAAGCACTGTTAGAATGTAATCAGGGATTAAACCCTTTTAAATATAGATCTCAGTCGACGATGGAAGGAGAACATTCATCTCCACTTTATCTCTCTCTCTCATGTCTGTATCACTTCTGTTTGCAATAACATGGTATCAGAGCTTGGTCAAATCATCTGTGATCTTCTCCTAAGTCATCTTCCAAGCATAGGAAGCCAGTCTGTGATCATCTGTGATCATTCTCTTCAGCCGGATCATCTCTGATCATCTCAGATCAGGCGTGGCCCACCTATGATCATCACCATCACATCAGCGGACTACTCCCATCTTGGTCGACTGGAGTTTCCTGGATTTCTAAAGAATTTTTCCTGATTTATTGATCATCAGAGGTAGGTTTTCTACCAATCTTTTGTGAAAATTCATTTTTTTCACTAGTTTTCATCTCTGCCGTCCAAAATCCTGGATATAGATTTGATCTGCATGCGACCACTTCCAGTAGTTGCATAAATCTACTCTCTTTTCATCCCCACACTCTGATCTGTGTCAAGATCATCACGTGGGGCCCACGAGTGGAATTACCTGCTGTCGACAGGGACGTTTGGGACTATTTTGTTGCTGTGCACTGTTTACACTACTGTTTGCTGTTTGCTGTTCTCTACTACTTCCTCTCTGCTGCTGGTTGCTATTTCTTGCTGCTGTTTATTACTGCTGTCCTTTTCCTCTCTACTGCTGCTTGCTGGATTTGTTCCGTTTGCTGTTTACTGCTGCTATCACTGATTGCTGTTCTCCACTGCCTTCTGTTCTGCTATCATGGATAAACCTGAAAAATCAGAACTCTCTATTGTTCGATTTAATGGCAAAAACTATGTGTCTTGGGCATTTCAATTCCAGTTATACCTTGAGGGAAAGGAACTGTGGGCCCATATTGACGGATCTGAACCAATCCCTACTGATGATGCCAAGAAAATTCTTTCTTGGAAAACTAAAGATGCAAAGATAAAATCTTGGATTCTTTCTTCTGTAGAACCAAATTTTATTTTATATCTACGACCATGCAAAACCTCAAAGGAAATGTGGGAATATCTGAAAAAGGTCTATTATCAAAATCATGCTGCTCGTCAATTCAACTGGAATTAGAAATTGCAAATTACTCCCACGGCAAGCTTTCCATCCAGGATTATTACTCCGGATTTCTAATCCTCTGGTCAGAATATGATGAAATCAAGTTTGCTACTGTCTCTGAAGCGCTGCTCCCTGAGTTACTTTCTTTACAACAAAACAGTCATCGGGACCAATTGCTCATGAAACTGCGCCCTGAATATGAGACAGTGAGATCCAACTTGATGAGCCGCGCTTCTCTTCCCAACGTAGATGACTGTCTTCAAGAACTTCTACGAGAAGAACTACGCCTTGTTACCAAAATTGCCATTGAACAACAGAGCAACACTGTCCCTCCGCTTGCCTATGCTGCTAAAACCAGGCCACCTCCTCGGGACATCAGTAAAGTACAGTGTTACAACTGTAAAAAATATGGCCATTATGCAAATCAATGCAAGCTGAAAATCTGCAAATATTGTAAGGCCGTTGGTCATGGTATTGAAGAGTGTCGGAAGAAGGCTCGCAATTCTGCGTCTCGTCCCTATGTGCAGTCAGCTCCAAGTGCTTACTCGGCTACCCCCCCACAATATGCATCTTCTGAATTCAGTGGTTCACTGCCGTTTGATTCCACATCACAGCCTGGTTCCTCATCACAAACACAGTCACCAGCTCCAATTACTCCGGCTATGGTAAATCAGATGATTATCAATGCCCTGTCCTCTATGAACATTTCAGGTACTGGTTCGTCCATTTCTAATACATGGTATTTAGATTCTGGAGCTAGTAATCACATGACCTCCTCACCCACCAAACTCCATCATGTTACTCCCTACACTGGCACTCTATCTGTTCAAGCTGCCAATGGAGACCACCTTCCCATCATCTCTGTGGGTGATGCCCCTGGCCCTTTTCCATTAAAAAATGTTTTTGTGTCCCCTCATCTTACTACCAATTTGATTTCTGTTGGTCAATTAGTTGAGAATAATTGCAATGTCTCCTTTTCTTCTTCTGGTTGTGTTGTGCAGGACCAGGAGTCGGGGGCAGTGATCGCGAGGGGGCCTAAACGTGGCAGACTTTTTACTTTACCAGTATCTCCATTTATTCAAAATAAACCTTGGCATCAGTTGTTTTGTTTTTTACTTCCTAATAATTCTCGGTTATGGCATAATAGACTTGGTCATCCGAATGCTGCTACGTTGTCCACTTTGTTTCAAACTGGATTATTAAATAAACCTCTTGATTCTGTTTCATTTGAGTGTGATGCTTGTAAATTAGGTAAAAGTAAAACTTTACCTTTTTCTAACTCTACAACTCGAAGCCATGCATGTTTTGACTTAATCCACAGTGATGTTTGGGGCATTGCTCCTACCATTTCTCATGGTCATTTCAAATACTTTGTTACATTTATTGATGATTACAGCAGGTTTACTTGGGTTTATTTGTTACATTCTAAATCTGAAGTTCTTAATGCATTTAAAATTTTTCTTAGCTATGTTGATACCCAATTTTCCAAATGCATTAAAACTTTGCGCTCAGATTCAGGGGGGGAGTATGTCTCTACTGATTTCCAGTCTTTCCTCAAAAGTCGAGGAATTATATCTCAACGTACTTGTCCTTATACTCCTCAACAAAATGGAGTCGCAGAACGGAAAAACAGGCATCTTCTTGATGTCACGAGAACGCTTCTCATTGAATCATCTGTTCCTCTTCGTTTTTGGACTGAAGCTCTTATCACTGCAGTACATCTCATCAACCGTCTTCCATCACCTACCATTGGCAAATTAACACCACATTTTAAACTTTTTGGTCACCATCCTACGTTTAATCATCTACATACCTTTGGGTGTGTTTGCTTCGTTCATTTGCCTCCCACAGAGCGCACAAAATTAACGGCCCAATCTAGCAGGTGTGTTTTTTTAGGATATGCCACTAACCAAAAGGGTTTTGTTTGCTATGATCCAATGGCTCGTCGCACCAGGATCTCTCGTAATGTCATTTTCTTTGAAAATCAATATTTTTTCCAAACAAACTTGGATTGTCCTCCTCCATTTTCCACAACTTTGTTACCTGAGTTTTCTGAAGAAACAACTGTTACACGGTTTAATCCTAATTTTGTGTATCGTCGAAGGGAAAAACCTACCACTGCAGATGCCCACCCTCCTGATCCTCCTGATCCTCCGGCAAATGGTCCCACATCTACTGGTCTCTTGCGTCGCTCCTCCAGAATTTCTCGCCCTCCTGAGCGGTATGGATTTACCCATGCTTCCTTGATGACTACACTATCCTCTGTTTCCATCCCAAGTTCTTATTTGCAGGCTGTGCAACATGATTGTTGGAACCAGGCCATGAAAGCAGAATTAGATGCTTTGACTCTGAATCACACCTGGGATATTGTGGACTGCCCTTCTTCCGTTAAACCCATCGGTTGCAAATGGATCTACTCGATCAAACTAAAATCCGATGGCTCCTTGGATAGACACAAAGCTCGACTTGTGGCTCTTGGCAACCGACAGGAGTATGGCATTGACTATGAAGAGACATTTGCGCCAGTTGCCAAAATGACAACTGTTCGGCTCCTTCTCACCATTGCTGCTTCTCAATCTTGGCCATTATACCAAATGGATGTCAAGAATGCTTTTCTACATGGGGACTTGAAAGAAGAGGTCTATATGAGGATACCACCAGGAGTCACCTCTCCATCTAAGAAGTCTGTATGTCACTTACGCAGATCTCTTTACGGTCTCAAGCAAGCTCCCCGAGCGTGGTTTGAAACATTCAAAGACCGGTTAGGCACGATTGGCTTTACTCAAAGTCAATATGATCCATCTCTTTTTCTGAGCCATGCATCTACTGGCTTTACTGTTCTCCTCGTATATGTTGATGATATCATTATCACCGGCACTGATGATGCTATGATAAAATCCCTCCAAGCCTCTCTTCGAGATTCATTCCATATGAAGGATCTGGGTCCTCTCCATTATTTTTTGGGCTTAGAGATACATCAGTCTCCAAAAGGCCTGTTTATCAATCAACACAAATATGCGACAGATCTTATTGAGCTTGCTGATCTGGATGAATCTTCCTCAGTTGATACGCCGCTTGAGGTCAATCTTAAGTCGAGTAAAGATGATGGCGATCTTCTTCCTGATCCACATACATACCGGAGACTTGTTGGCAGTCTTGTCTATCTCACCATCACCAGGCCTGACATATCTTATGCTGTCAATCTTGTCAGCCAATTCATGACGTCTCCGCGCCACCTTCATCTGACAGCAGTAAAGCGAATTATCCGGTATTTATTGGGTACTAGAGCTCGTGGTTTATATTATCCAAAGGATAATCGTCTACTTCTGACTGCTTATGCAGACGCTGACTGGGCAGGATGTCCGGATACCAGACGGTCCACCACTGGTTGGTGTATGTACCTCGGTCAATCTCTCATCTCTTGGAAATGCAAGAAACAAGAACGGGTCTCCAAATCTTCCACAGAGGCTGAATATCGGGCTATGTCCTCTGCTTGTTCTGAAATCCTATGGCTTCGGGGTCTTCTTTCAGAACTTGGCTTTGCACAGGCCTCTCCCACTTCCTTGAATGCAGATAATACTGGGGCAATCAGAATCACTGCAAATCCTGTTCTTCATGAACGCACAAAACATATAGAAGTTGATTGCCACTTTATTCGAGACGAATACAAGCGTGATGTTATCAGTCTACCTCATGTCCCTACAGAGTTTCAGTTTGCAGATATCTTCACTAAGGGACTTGCTCGGCCTCGACATCAATTTCTTGTTTCCAAATTGCTGCTTTATGACACTCCCGCATCAATTTGAGGGGGGGTGTCAATCCTGGGCCTCCAGGCCCAATATAGCAGGCCCATTTATATACTAGTTAGTTGTTAGCTATTAGTATGGATCTAAATCCAGGTGTAACTAATGGATAAGCACTGTTAGAATGTAATCAGGGATTAAACCCTTTTAAATATAGATCTCAGTCGACGATGGAAGGAGAACATTCATCTCCACTTTATCTCTCTCTCTCATGTCTGTATCACTTCTGTTTGCAATAACACTATCCAGTGTTATTTTTCCATGATAGGTGTCTAATACATGACCAGGCAACTGGGAAGCTGATTGGGAATGGGCATAGGAGTGGAAGATTATTTGTCTTGACCTGGTTCCACATCATACATCATTCCCTTCTTCCTTTGCCTTCTCATTTCTGTCTTCATTTGAATCTTCAGAAAATAATGATTCATCTTTTTGGCATAGGAGATTAAGACATCTAAACATTAATAAATTCGTATGCATGTTGAATTCAGGCTTGTTTAGAAATAAAAGATTTATTGCTACCCATTTCTCCTGCACTAGCTGTCACATGGGGAAAGGGAAATTACTTCCTTTTTTCTATTACCACGCATAATGCTTCTGCATGTTCTGATTAACTGCACATTGATGTTTGAATGTCTCCTAACTTATCTAGGGCAGGAAACAAATATTTTGTTATATTTGTTGATGAGTACATTCATTTTACATGGTTGTTTTTTTACGTTCCAAATCTGATGTATATACTATAGTACTTCAATACTTTGTCATATAATATTCCCTTCTTTTGTGCCCCTTTATCCTCATCCACATTTGTCATGACTCAATCCATATTGCCTGTCTTCTTTAGTCTGTCTACCAATTTTCGTTTTCCTCCATTGATTCAATTCCTGGTTCACCTTCACCTGAATGATTTAAAGAAGTGGTTCATCAAAGGACAAGGAAAGCTAACTGATTGCCACCTCCTAATTCTTCCTCAGAAGCTTCTACAGGTACACCTCAGAAAACTCCTAATGGATGCTCTGACTCTTTGTTGTCCATCTTGGACCATAAAACCTCCTACCGCAATGAATTTCTTTCTGCATCCCTCCTTGCTTTTTTAAATTTGGTTTCTATCCCTCTTATAAGAAGGCAATGCATCATAAGCAATGATGCAAAGATACTTCAAAATGGTTGACGCATCATATTCGATACTTCACTTTTTACGTGGGATACTTGGAGCTCATCCAAATGAACATGGAGCTTCAACCTTACTTGTGCCAACTTTGTGGCAAACCTGGCCTGCTGGTCGATGTTCTATGCGCTACAATCTAGCCTTCATGAACTTCTACGGACAGCCTTCAACATTGGTTGGAGCCATGAGCATAGATTCTCCCTCTGACAGTACCTGTATGATACGGGGCCAGCAACCATATGACAGGTAGCCCCGATGATTTCACCGACTCTGCTCCATATCAAGGTAATCTAGAAGTCTTCACAGGGGAGAATACCGCTCTTACCATTCATCGTATTGGTACTGTAGCTCTTAAGCCATAAGACTTTTCTCATAATGTGATGTATTGTATGTACCTTGGGTGGAAAAAAATCTGATATATGTAGCTCAACTTGCTGGAGGTAAGCTCTGGGCATTCGAGTTTCATCCTGTGGGCTGTATTGTGAAGGATTTTAAGACAGGGAAGGAGATCAGGAGAGGAAAGAATTGCGGGCGTCTCTACAGCCTTGCAATGAGCACTCCCAATTCCAGGTTCATCTCAAGACTCAATTCTGCACCCTTTAAGCTCTTGCACAAGCGTTTAGGTCATATCCATTATGCTCGTTTAAATAATTTTCATAAACTTGGTCTTTTTTTTTTACAAATAAATGCTCTTATGCTCTATGTAAAAGTAGCCAAGAGGGACCAGTGGATAGTGTCACACTATCTAGGGTAGGAAGCTTTGTTAGCTTCCGCACACCATGAGCGTCTCTCTTTCAATCAATATCCTACGACGGGAGTTCGTTTTTGGTTGTCCAGAAGAATGTGTTGGGACTGGCAGCGATGTATAGTGCTAATAACGTTTGGTTTCTGCTTATTGGATCATAAGGTCCAATCAGTGTGAAATACCGAGGATCGTCAGTACTGTTTCCCGGAATAAGGCGAGGTGAGCTCTCACTGTTCCTTTCAAACATGTTATACTGTCTCCCTCTCGTCCTCACAACTTTAGGCAGAACATTGTCTATTAGACCTAAAAAAATTTAGTACGGCTATGGAAAATGGTATAACAAGATGATGACATCGACTATGGAAAATGGCATAACATGATGAAGACATTCTTATTTAATATTATGGAAAGGTTCAGTGTGCGCTCATGGCGGAGTGATTTGGAAATCACTCGATGCATATTGGACTTTTAAATAAAGTCCAATTATGCATCTTTAGACGTCTTTCAAAGGAGCACTGTATAGCCCTATACCTATTTAGTAGGTGGTTTCTTGCTAGACGCAAGAAATGTGGTTGGCTGTCTCTTGCTTTGTATTTGAAAGCTTCAGCAGTGTGCCTGAAAAGGTACTACGCTGATTCTTTTGACAAACATGAGGAGCTCCCATTTCCTGTTAGCCTAACAAGAACTGGTTTACCTCGCTGCATACCATCCTTTCGGAATAAAATATATCTTGTAGCACTTCTGAATTATAGCTTGTTTAATTATATCAAATAAGGGACGAGAATTCCTTATTACTAGGGAACTGTGTCCCTGCAATTGTCCATGGCATTTCGTTGTCATATCCATGACATATCTGGGCATCATAGACCATAAGTTTTGGTAGATTGCTATGAATGAGGGGATATAAGGCCTCTACACAATAAGGGGATCGCTACAACCCCTTATCTTAGATATTAATAAAAAAAATAACATTAAATTCTAGCATTTTTCAATATTCAATATTTTTTGGATATTTTAGCACATTTTTTTTTAACTATCATTCAGCCAGGAATCAGACTTCATGGATTTTTTTTTTTTTCTGATTTTTATCCACACTACGACGCCGCTACGTACTGCCACTACCACTGCGTATTGTTAACTTTACAAGATTGATTCGCTCTAGATAACTACTTTTAGTTCTTCCTAATCTACCCTCGTACATTTCCTCTTTTTAAACCCTTTCTGAGGGGTATTTATATAAATGTACATAGTAAATTTTAATATAAATACTGGGGCACTCCCTCAAAGCAGTCAGGGCAGTTTTTATGCCAATCTAAGATTGTCAAGTTGTCACAATAGAAAAGGCATTAAGCAGATTCCTTCCTCCCTACTGTCTAGCAGAATTGCAAACCTAAAATTCAAGAAACTTCCAGAACATACGCATGAAATGATATGGTAAGCCATAGACCATAACAAGCACCATCAGTGGTAGTAAAGGGTGGAAATGCCACAGATATGGCAAGGGCCACTGTATAGAAAGAAAGGCGGAAGCTTATGACCATATCATTTACCTTGTCAAAGACTATATCACAGAAGAAAAACAATTCAATATATATATATATATATATTTCCCTATATATATGTATGTAAATGTTACAGAAGAAAACCAAGAAAAGAGAATTAACATGCCTGCTAAATTACATATACAAGGCTATGGCCTCCAGGAAATTTTGCAGTCAGCGCCAGTATTGAGCCCATCGATGAATGGTTTCAACCATTTGAGGAAACAATGCGCTAACGCTGTCATTAATGAGATCTTGGAAAAAATGTACAGAGTCCTCATCATCCAAATCCAGTCGAAATTTCTCTTGAAGCTGAATCATAAACAAGGATCATTAAGGGTTGTGATCTTCTTCATTTGATAACATGATAACTCATACATTAAAAAAAAAAAAAGGAACAATAGAGGAGAGAAATTGAAGGGCCAAACAGTGCTCTCTCCCCTTTGGAAGCTCTTCAAGTTTCAATAAGGAAAAAAAAGAAGAAAGAAAACCCTCCCAGTAGTCCAAAGATAAAAGGAAAAAAGAGGAAGTTAAAAAAAAAAAAAAATGAAGAGAAGACAAGGAAGAAAAGATGTCTATGTCGCATTCAGTAAGGCTCTCCCTCCATGCTCCATTTTATAATTTCGTTTTTTTTTTTTTTTTTTCTTCTTGTGAGTTGGTTTTGCACCCATCCAAATAGACTGTACTATTGGATCAAGTGTCAATTTTTTTTCTTTTGATATTAAGTGATTAAAATCTCGGATCATGGATGAAGGGGTTAGGGGTATCTTTTTGAGCTGAAATTTGATATCTGGGCTTGAACACATGGATCTTTCCATCCCCCTTTGTCCCATGATCTGTGGGGCCAAGGAGGTGTGAAGGTAGACCTGTGAGCACCGTACAGGAAAATATCCTACAGTACATACCAGCTGTGGGGGCCCACTTGGGACCCCACATATCATGGGATGGAGGATCGAAAGATCCAAGTGAGGCCTCCCTAGATATCAAATTTGAAGTCAATCTATTGCCTCTAACTCCTTCATCCGTTGCCCACAAGTTTAACAGATTTGTATAAAAAGATAAAAGCAGATACTAGATCAAATGGTCCAGTCCATTCTGATTCGTGCAAATTCATGGGATTGGTGATTATTGGGAAAGGAGGAGTGTGCGGTCTATTCGGATGAGTCATAAGGTGGGCTCCGCTACTTGGAATGTACCATTTTCATCTCTAGTACTCCAAATCCATCTTAGCATGTGCATTTCGGTATTATGTACTAGAGCCTGCAGATAGTTGCTTAAGCTTACAACGAACTAAAGTCTCATTTTCATCTTATAGAAATGCCCTTCAATCAGAATGGCACTCGACAATGGCATAAAACTTGACAGTGTCTCCAATTTTCCCACTATGCTCTCATCTTGTTTGTTGCATAATATAGCCTCCTCCTATTTGCTATGTAACAGTATTACTGGTACAGTGATACTGCATAACTATTATCAGCAAGTCCCTTATATCTAAGATACTAAATATCAAAACTTACTGATATTAGCTTATATATTATAATTAAGACACAAGCTGAAATTACTTTTATACAATATTATACCCATTAAATAGACCATTCTTTACATGGTTTACAATGTAAACGTTGTCGTTAATTATTTACCCATTTGTTCACTTCATCGTTTTCTTTTCTTATTTTCAAAAAAATAAAATAAAATACAATAGGTAAGAATGAAGTTAGACTTCCTTAGTTAACGTTCTGCACTTGAGTCCATCACCACAAGGCAAAGGCTTAACTCCATCTCTAAATTTTTTTACTCAAATTCATCTCTAATTTTTTAAGCAATCTTTTATTTTTCTATAAGTTATTTTCACTGTTTGTAAATGTGTTTTTGTTTTGAATGCAATAAACTAAACTGAAAAACTATAGTATATATTGCTGCTAAATTAACAATTTAACTAATAATTTTTGAAGATTTAATTAATAAGTTTATTAGAAATTTATTATTTGAATTTAAAAAATTGATGAATTACAAACAAAAATAACGTTGCATTTATGTGAAAGCTAAAACAAAGAGGGAAGGTGGCCGTGAAAGAATTAGAGAAATAAAAAGATTGTTAGCTGTGGAAAGTCAAAGGAGTACATTTTCCAGAAATTCATCATAGTTTTTTATTAAGAGAAACTTCTCAATTTATACAAGAGGAACGAATAATCTAGAAGAGAAATAACTCAAAATACAAACTAATCCTGATATCTCTAACGGTCTTGGCCAGACTGTAATACCCACAAGCTTGATCCAACAAACTTATTCCTAATATCTCTAACATCACCTAGTAGATGATAATATCTTAAATATTATTAACAAAAGAGATTGGGTGATAGAACTATAGCAATTAAACTAGTGTAAGAGGAAGACATAATTCATATCATTAGTGCATATGCTCCCCAAGCAGGATTAGATTTCAAGAGCCAATTTTGGGAGGAGATTGATGGTTTACTACGAGAAATTCCAACTAGTGAAAATATTTTCCTAGGAGGGGACTTAAATGGGCATGTAGGAAGGGATAATAGAAGTTATGAGATAGTGCATGGAGGACAAGCATTTGGAGAAAAGAATGAGTTAGGAGACACTATCTTGGACTTTGCATTTGCATTTGACCTTGTAATAGCAAACACTTGCTTTAAAAAGAGAGAGGAGCATTTAATTACTTATAAAAATGGAACTAGTAGGAGCAAGATAGACTTTTTCTAGTTAGACAACATGACCTATTGGATTGTAAAGATTGTAAGGTTATTCGAGGAGAGAGTTTGACCATGCAACATAGGATAGTAGTTTTAGATATTTGCATTAGAAGTAGAAAGAAATGGGTAGTAACCAAAACATGCCTGATGACAAGGTGGAGGGATTTGAAAGGAGAAAGAGCGACATTATTTAAGGACAAAGTGATAGACAGGGGAGAAAGGAATTTTAAAGGAGAAACTATAGCGACGTTGAATAAAATTGCTAATTGTATTAGGAAGGTTGCTAAAGAGGTCCTTGGAGAGTCAAAAGGGAAGAGACACAATAATAAAGAAACCCGGTGGCAAAGTGTAGAGGGTCAGGAGAAAAGACATTGTTACAAAGTTTGGCAGGGTACTAGAAATATGGAAACTATGAGATGTACAATGAGGAAAATAAAGAGGCTTAGAAAGTAGTAAGTGATGCAAAGTGCAAGGCATATGATGACCTATATAATAGGTTGGGAACAAGAGAAGGAGAAGGATATTTTTAAGCTTACAAAAATTAGAGAAGGAAAAAGTAGGGACTTAGATCAAGTCGAATGTATTAAGAGCAATGACCAAAAGGTTCTCGTGAAGGACAACAATATCAAAGAAAGGTGGAAGGAATATTTAGCATATTTTTAAATGAAGACTATATAGGAGACATACGAACAAAAGTTGATACTTTAGTAGAAAAGCATACTTTTTTTCATAGAATTAGGGCGGTGAAAGTGAGGAAAGCATTAAAACAAATGAAGACAAGAAAGGCTACGGGTCCATATGACATATTGATTGAGGCTTGGAAATGCTTAGGAGAAGTTGGGGAGATTTGGCTAACTAGACTTTTCAATAAGATATTAATGACAAAGAAAATGCCGGATGAAGGGAGAAGAAGTGTTGTAGTACTTATATATAAGAACAAGAGAGATATATAAAACCGTAGCAACTATCGTGGTATTAAACTTATGAGTCATACTATGAAGCTATGAGAGAGAGTAATGGAGTAAAGACTAAGACAAAAGACCAAGATATCTAAAAATCAATTTTGGTTTTATGCCATAGAGGTCAACGATGGAAGCTATCTTCTCACTTAGACAATTAATGAAAAAATATCGAGCAAAGAAGAAAAATTTGCATATGGTCTTCATCGATCTAGAAAAAACCTACGACAGGGTACCTAAAGATTAAATTTGGTGAGTTTTAAATAAAAGCAATGTTCCAAGATGTTATATTGAAATTATTAAAGACATGTATGAAGAAGCAATAACGAGTGTGAGAACTACTTATGGAGAGACAGGAGAATTCTCAATGACCATAGGTTTACATCATAGGTCAACCCTAAGCCCTGATCTCTTTGCACTGATTACGGATGAGTTAACTGCTCATATTCAAGAAAAGGTACCTTGGTGCATGTTATTTATAGATGATAGTGCTAGTAGATGAGTCAAGAGATTGTGCGAAAGCAAAACTCGGGCGATGGCAGGTGGCTTTAGAATCCAAATGCTTTAAAATAAGCTGTACAAAGACGGCGTATATGGATTGTAACTTTAGTGGGTATACAGAAAGAATTGAAACTACTGTGAGAATTGAAGACCATGAGATACCACAAAGTGATTATTTGCACTATCTTGGCTCTATAATTTGTAAGGATGGGGAGATTGATGAAGATGTCGAACATAGGATAAAAGCAGGATGACTGAAGTGGAGACTTGCCTCTTGAGTGCTTTGTGACCGATGAATGCCAACAAGATTGAAGGAAAGATTTTACACGACAACGATTAGACCAAGTATGACCTATGGAGCAGAATGTTAGCCAATCAAGAAGCAGCATATGCACAAAATGGATGTAGCAGGGATGGGAATGCTAATGTGGATGTGGTAAAACTAGTAAGGATAAAATTAGAAATGAGAGCTTTAGAGAGCATTTATGGTAGCAACAATAGGGGATAAAATTAGATAAATCCGTTTGAGCTGCTTTGAGCATGTCCAACGTAGGCCGGTAATGGTGCCGGTAGGGAAAAGTTTGCCCATGAAAGTTGATGGCCCGCCTAGGGAAAGGGGCAGGCCAAAGAGGACGTGGATGGAGGCGGAAAAATGAATGTGAAGAAGTGTAACTTATCTGAGAATTTGGCTCAAGATAAATTGGAATGGAGAAACAAAATTTGTGTAGCCGACCCCAACATAGTTTGGATAAGGCTTGATGATGATGATTATTATTAACTAAAGTAAATAAAAAACACAAACATAGGCGATATAAAAAATTACAAAAGGGTAAGAAAATATTTAAAGCAAACAGATTTTCTCCTCTTTCTTTAATTATAAGGTTATTTTTTTCTTTCAAAATTGGAAAAAATTGGTGATAATGTGTACATATGATGACAGTTAGACATTAATGGCCTTTTCTTATATGGACTAAGATAATCATTTCCAAGAACCATGCCCGTCTAACAGAGTCTGGACTATGAGCTACTTTTGTCAAAGTATGCTCAAAATTTGGTTGGACAACTATTGTTATTTTTTCATACTGAACTCCAGTCAAATGCAACCCTCCTCTCTGCATGCTTGGGACCTGCACATGCGGAGGCATGACACTTGGAAGAGGAAAAACCGAAGTGACTATTAAGGCCAGAAATAATCATGATAAAAAACAAAACCTTTCCATTTTTACTGAAGACACAAGCCCTTTATTGTGATGACTAGAAAATAGATAGTAGAGAAAACAATAGGTCGATATTCAACAGGAAAGCAAAAAATATAAAATATAAAGACTAAAATAAAATAAAAAAGAAACACTCAGTAATGTGGATTATTTTTTGTCATTTACTAAAGTATCCATTGCACCGATCAAATGAATTGTCATGATTCCCATTCTATGGGACCAAATGCAAAACTATAGTTGAAGATGATGCATGTCCTCTGATTGAGTGTACCGAATATCTGAATATCTAAAACCCCCTCCATACAAGGACTATGTAGCAACAACTCATCACACCAATACAGTTATGGAGAGAGAGAGAGAGAGAGAGAGAGAGAGAGAGAGCACCTTAAGAATGCCTTTTTCAGGGTCAGAAGCTATGTCAGGAATATTCGAACCCGCCATCAAATGGAACAAATTCAAAATAAGGTTGCTAGATTTTCGGAGAATGTTGTATGCTTCACAACAGTAAGATTTGAACCTTGTATAATATTGGCTGCAGAAAAAAATCAAATTATATCAATACATGAAACATTGATATTTCAAAATTCAAAATTTCACAGCATGTCCTATCAAGACATCAAACATTAAAATGTTTCAAAACTCAAAGCTTCGCGGCATGTAGAAGTCATATGCAAAAATTATGACATTAATTAATTGATTAAGCAAGATTATCAAGGCTATTCACAAGTGAACCATGAATCAACATACACACAACGTGTGTACTTATGCATGTATGCATTGATGCAGCCCAAGGCCTTAGGTTCTACACAAGACAGCCTGAGGGGGTCCTTCATCACTCATTATGAGATTGAGACTTATATGATTGATGAACAGTACAACTGGACTGTCCCTAACCTACAGGCTACCAAATACTAGTGCCTTGGTTGAAGTGTGATTTCATATTTCAGTTTGTCATAGTAGGAGTACAATTAATGAGTTTTAGTTTGATGCAGGCCCTAGGGTTAGGGCTTGCGTCAAGTGCCGAAACACGTGTGCATAGACACTTCAAACTTCTCCGCAGATACTTCAACATGAGGATGCACCTCCGAGTGATAGAAAACCCATGATAATTCTATTCGACAATCAAGCCTGAGAAAAAGAGTTCAACAATGCAATATAAATAGGAAAAGCATACTTGGGGCCTAAGAAAACCTAAACCAATTATAAGAAACTATCTTAATTACAATTAGAAACTTGCTAACTAATAGTTAGGGAAAAAAAAAGGAAATGAAATATATCCCTAAACTATCTTGGGTGGGACCACTTGTGGGCCCGCTCCGCATCATAGTTTGATTGTGGTTCCCAAAAGTTGGAGGCAACTCCTAAAAGAGAAAGTGATTGAAAACGTCATGTGCGAGGATTGGGAATTTATTTAAGGGTATGCCAAAGAAATTTGTACTTTGGGAGGATAGTCGATCTTCCATATACAATGACAAGGCCATGTAGGTCCATCTGAAAGGGAATAAGATGGAAAGGTGCAGATTCTACAGTACATCGTCCAAAGGAGATGAGACCAGACCATAGTTGTTAAATTTAGTTTGGTTCAGCAGTGGCCCGAGCCACTGCTGAACCACCCCTTGGAAACACTTTGGAAAGGAATTTCACACCATTGGCAACCAGATTATGTCAGGAGGAGATTGGAGGCAAGGGATTGGTCGTCAGAGCTGATTGACGAAGAAAGTCTATAGAGAGAATGAGGATAGGAAGGAACGAAGAAAACCCTAAGAGGGATCAGGGAAATGAGAGGATTTAAAAGAAAGAGATGAGAGGGACGGAGGGAAGAGGGGAGGGGAGGGGGCAGTGGGGGGAAAGGAGGGTGAGGTACCTGGGTAAAAGAGCTACTGTGGTCTTCCCCCTCCCTTTTCTTCCTATTCCCATTTCCCACTCATCTCATTTTCGCTCTTAGGTTTCTTTCCCCTCCTCCCTATTTTTGTCAAAAGGGCCTAATGCCCTTTCAAGTTTTTCTTTCTTTTTTATTTTTTTACATACATATGGGTGAAATTTGGGCTTATGTGAGATTGGCAGCCCACCTATTAGAAATCTAAATGATTAAATGTAAACGCCCTCACAGGTAAGGGCCTTGGCCAATTTTTACCCAATGAGTGAAATATAGCCAAGGCCCATGCATGAGGGGGACATTTATTTGAGCAGTTTAGATTTTTAATAGGCGGGCCTCACTATGGGGCTACAAAGTTCTTACAAGTCCAAGCCTTCAAGTATTCAGAAGAATCCAGACTTTTTTCTTTACCAGTACCCTCTAGTACTAGGCCCATTTAGAAAAAGAATAAACCACTAAAATTATTCATTTGGAAATTGGCATGTCAAAATAACATATTGTATTATCAAAACAGTAAAATAAGCTAAATACATCATTTATATGTTATTTTAAATTTTAACAATTTTTATGTTTTCTACATATATATATATATAGGGGGGTATTCAAGTGAGGAATTCCCTCACAATGTGTGGTGAGGGACTCCCTTTTTGGGGAGGTTTCAAGTACAAAAGGGTGTACTCCCTTCAAGTATAAAAGCCCTTTTGTACTTGAAACCTCCCAAAAAAGGGGAGTCCCTCACCACACATGGTGAGGGAATCCCTTACTTGAATATTGCCCATATATATATATATATATATATATCTGAATGTTCACAAAAATTCCCAATTGGCCGAATCATTTTATTTTGGAGTCAAACTGAAATGGGGTTTGAAATGAAATTGACAACAATGGACCAAACCCTTTCATGATTTCCACCGATCAGCATTTTAATGATGATCACGGATGTCAGGACTCAAATAAATATGGGGTTTTGATTTTATTTTTCTCTTTTAACGAAGCTCACAATTTGTTTTCCAAAACATGTCACATGCCTGGAAGTCATACATCAAAGATACCATGAAAAGTTCATTGTCATCATCACTAACACCACCATCAAAGCCTTATTCCATCTACCTGGGACCAGCCTTTTGAGTTCTACTTTTCCACTCACCCATTCACCAAAAGCAGTAGTTGTTGATGCTGTTATTATTCTCGTTCTTCTTCTTATTTGTTAGAACATTAAGAGAAAGAATGTGATAAGAGGTGATGATCCAATACAAGTTAACATGCTAAATGGTGATGAACCAATACTAGTTAATATGCTAAATGGATCCAAAATTGAAAAGGCCAACATATGATATCAGCACTATTGATTCATTATTGAAGTCTTATCTCATCCGTCTAGGTCTGCTTTGTTAGTTTATGTATCCACTCATCAAAAGAACAAATCTAACCACAAAATTGGAGGGGGGGAAAGATGATGACTAACCTTTCTGCTCCACCCATGGCTTCAACCATTTCTTTGCAGAGTTTCATAGGGGGAGGAAACGGCTTGGGATCTCTTCCCAGTATAAAACCAAAATCAACATGGAAAAGGCGCCCATCATCCCTAAGAAGAAGGTTATCAAGATGCCTGCAAAAATAGATTTTAATCCGTTCAATACATCACTGCAAGAAAGTTACATATACAGCACTGCTTTGTGAGTGAAAATGTCATAGAAACAAGGGTCGAAACTGGGAAGATCAGATGAGGCCAAGGGCTGTCCAGACTCCTAAGGCCATGGAATGGGACTGGAGTCCAGTCCCATTCCATGGCCTCAGGACTTGGGCCCAGGACTGGCTTGCATATCAGAGTCGTAAACTCAGGCCTATCCAGCCATCTGATCCATAGACAAAAAATAAGTACAGATCAAAGCAAGATGACCCTGGCCCAGTTGCAACTTGCAACCCTATTTGAAAGAGGGTCGAGCAGACAGCCATCAGCGATGTCCTCGACACATAAAGGCTCAGATGGATTCTTATGTTTATTAGATTGTTCTCCCAGGTGTGTGTATGTGCGCAGAATCAACTGATGCACAAACAATCTCCTTCATTAATTTCCTTATGTGATTATCTTTAAGTGACACTGATCTACATGTATCAGGTAGTTCCCAAAATGTTGATAAGAGAAGGATAAAACGTCACATGTATGTTGTTGGGATGAGAAAAGGAAGATATTATAATCTCATGTAACCTATTCCAGAATATTTTACATGAGTGGAAATATCATTTTGCTATAATTCCATGTCATTTTATATTTTGGATTAGTATATGTAAATGAACTACAGAAGAGAACTCAAATAGATAGATCATTAATGGTTTAAGTGCCTTTGTCACCAGATTACAAGCAACAAATGCATCAGAGATGTAAACTAAACTGAGAACCAGGAGGAAGAAAAACTGTTCTCCCTTACAAAATTTGGTTGCATTACCTGTCACCTATCCCCAAGATGTATGTAATAACAGAATAGCCAGCGCAGCTTTTGATAAATGTTTCAAGGCATGTGGCAGTTATCCCAAATGGCCCATCTTCGTCGGGGTGAAATTTCTGGAGATAGTTCACAATACTGCGATGCTCTGATAGAATCTGTTGAGGAAAGGAACAATTCATCAAGTTTTTGTAACAAGATAGGCAATGTCACAGTAGAGGAAAATTACAATGCCTAGCCCCAGAGGATCTTCAGTTTGGTAGAGATCATCTTGTAGTGACCAGATTAAACAGTTGGTGGGACAGCATATGGGAAACACATCAAATAGCTCCAACACTAGACAACTGTGGACATCTGGTAATTTGCTTGCAAGATGGTAAAAATAAATTGAATTTCAAGAGCCCATAATTGAATGTACAAAGCCCAACAGTTAGGTTCTTGTAATTTTTCAACAAAGAGAGCCTTATTCTACACACACTTGAAGGCCTTTGCCTATCCAAGGGGAACCCCTCTGGAATGGCAACTGTAGATTATCATGTCCTGGCCATTCTTTAATAATACCTTGGAGAACAAGTAATATAGCTACAATATCAATGAAGTAAAAGACTCATAATCCAAGAAAGTAAATGCGCAGTTCTTGGCTTTTGAGAAGCCATGGAACCAAATTTCCCTTCTTAGGAGCAAAAAAAAAAAAAGAAAAAAAAGAAGGTAATAAGACCCATAATTTGTTGTCTGATACGATAACAGGCGCAAGTTCTTTGATTGAAAATTAAACAAAAGATAAGTGCCCTCAATATAGAAACCTAATGTGATGGTCTTAGAAAAAACAGGAATTGGGCTTTTGTTTAATATCAAGTTATCAAATAATGTGGTAAACAAGTTGAGCAGTATAAACATGACTAGCAACACAGGACAGATAACACAGAGCTTTCTATTGCCTGTGTTTCAGTTAGATCTAATGGAATCATTTACCTGTGCTAAAGAACTTGATGGTATGAATTCCAGTAGTCCTTCATCTTGTCCAGTTGCTAGCACTCTGTACGGAGTCAAATGCAAGTCAAGATTCTCCAGTTTAAGCAAACGGTCCATGAGAGAAACCATTTGAACAACCTGGATGTAACCACCAAAAAGCAATGATTTTAAAATTCATATATCCCAGGACCACTTCAGGATTTGTGCACTAGGAGGAGCTTATGTTGCATGGTGAATTCCTAGGGCAAATAGAATCAAAAACTTGCAAAAACATTACTTTCAGTAAAATAAGAAATGAATTACATAACTCTATTCTTGATTTGGACATTCAATAGCTTATAGATGATTAGAGAGCATAGGAAGCTTTTACAAAAGTATTTAAGTTTGAGAAAGACTACCATACTACTACAAGAAAATGTTTTGGCATACTCGTGCATACTGTTGTCTGTATTATTGTGTAGTACACACCACTAAAAGAAAAGGAGATTGTATGATACATTGCACTAGCATACCAAAACATGCTTTTCTAGTAATATCGTATGACAGTCAGCACTCTGTAGGACTGCTCCTTTTGCATTTAGTACTTTACCGAATACCTTTGCTAAAGTCAACTAGGAGGTTCAAAAAACAACATGAAAGATATATAATAAAAAGCAGGAAAGAAAACCAGCAACTACAAAAAAACAGAACTAAACAAGGAGAAAACTATAACAAGATAGAAATATCCTTGTGAGCAATGAGCAAACTGGGAAAACAACAATGTCAAAATAATATATAGAAAGGAAATTAACGTAAAAGGGGGAAAAAGTCAACCATCAGCAGAAACTGGTATGACTGCTGATTCCTTTAGTTCTGACCAAGCAGATTGTTTGGTCTAAAGACCAGATGCGGTCACAGGCACCAGTCCTAGCCTGACCTATACTAGCTTGATGAAGATTCAGACATTGATCACATAAATTTGATTGCCGAAGAATTCATGGAACAACTTGAGAGCCTACAAGGACTGGCCAAGGTGTTGAATGTGTCAGATCAAAGAATGGACCCCAAGGCCCAAACAGTACCAATTGACGGTAAAATCTTATTGCCATGGTCTTATTTGATAGACAGGAGGATGCAGGGGGTTTTCTGCAAGTACGGAACATTCCTGCAGAAATTCCAGCAACCAGACTATTATCTGGACATCATTCAGATGGGCTTGAATAGAACCGAAGTCTCCCGACCACATACAGAACTTACAGAAAATTCTGATTGGCTCAATAATTAAGGATGGAAAGACTGAGGAAGTTGAACATAGGATAACAACGGGATGGTTTAAGTGGAGACTTGCTTCTAGAGTGCTTCATGATCGGCACCTTAGATGCACGGATACTTCAAAATGGGCAATGTATCATGTCCGATACTTGTACTACACTTTTTATGTGTACCCGCCGTGTCTATGGCATGTCCTTGCCGTGTCCATCTATATCTGGGTATCATACATCGGCACATACCAACAAGATTGAAGGGAAGATTTTACAAGATACAATTAGACTTGCAATGACCTATAGAGCAAAATGTTGGTCAATCAACAAGCAACACATGTACAAACTGAGTGTAGCAAAAATGAGTATGTTGAGATGGATGTGTGGTAAAACTAGGAAAGATGGAATCAGAAAAGAGGAAAGATGGAATCAGAAAAGAGCACTTTCGGATGCATTTAGGGGTAGCATCAATAGGTGATAAATTTAAGAGAGACTCGTTTGAGATGGTCTGGACATTTCCAATGCAGGCCAACAAACACCATCGAAGAAATGTTTTTCTATGTAGGAAAAAGGTCCACCAAGGAAGAGAGGTACGCCAAAGAGGACATGGATGGAAGCAGCAAGAGGATTTGGCTAAGGATGAGGATTTGGCTAAGGATAGATAGGAATCGAGAGACAGAACTCATGTAGCCAACCCCAACATAGTTGGGACATGGCCTTAATGATGATGTTGCACCTGCGCCTGGTCAACCATAAATGAAGTCTTTACTGATGGGGCCCACTAGTCTAGATGGTGGCCCCTATAGGATCCACAATTAAAGACGACCAAAAGAGGTCAAAACTGAATTCCAGACATCTTTAAGTTTTTGTTTCTTTTACTTGGTTAAGCAGGACCCACACAGTTAGAAAGATTTTAATTAAATTGATAATGGTTGGATAGATGAGATTGTTCTTCGGCTTTATTACAGTTTAAATCTTCTTTAAAAACATATGTTTTGGATTGCAGTTCTGCAGTTTGAACAAAAGCCTATTTTATGGAATATTTTGCACTCTTCTGCATTGGATTGTACCCCTTGGGACTGAAGCCTTCAGTGGATTATCCAGAGATTTGAGTGAGTACTCTTTGTTTAATCCAGAGATTTGAGTTAATCACCTTATTTTCCTGCATTGAATTCTGTCGACTGGGTTTGAATAGAAATTTTGATTTTCCAAGTAATTGGCTTCCACTTTGGCTGCATCACATCACAACCAGACAGTGTGGTCCAGTTTTTAAGACATTAATTTCTTTTATATCGGTAACAAAACTTATATTAAGAAACATAGGAGGGATATTCTGGACCCCCACACCCCGCAAAAAAAAAAAAAAAAGAGGGAAGGTACAAAAGCGTTATACCAAAGACCCTCTCAATACAAGGTAAAACCAAACAACCAACCTCGCATCACATACCAATGAAAGGAACATTGATATTATAGTTGTCAATTGAGTTTCAGACCTGTTTTGGTCTGGCCCCAAAACTGAAATGTTTTGGCCGATTTGGAATTTCAAAAAATGTCTCGGATATATGTTTCAAAAAAAATCTAATATAAAACAAATATTAAAGTCTAAAATGACAGAGATTGATAGGGCCCTATTTTTATTTAGGGTTAAATTTGAGTAGAGCAACCTGTTAGAGACATAGTCAGCAAGGGTTATATTTATTATTACACTGAAATTTGACTAGACCCATGTATTAGTGGGGCATTTAATTTTAAATATTCTGATTTTTAACAGGTGAGCTCCATTGTAGAGCCCACGAAATTGAAAATGTTACAAAACGAAAAACGGTGGAGCCCATCTACTAAAAAGTCAAAACCCCTGTAAAGGCCAAGGTCGAGCCATTGTAAGGCTGCGATGGCTATGACGGCAGCGATTGCGTCGGCAATGGTTGCAAGCAACTGAGACAGTGGTGATTGGACAATGATTGCAATGAAGGTGCATCCCCCTCTTCCTCTTTCTTTCTTCTTTTTTTACCTTTCCTGCAACGAGCCCCTTTCTCTTTTTTATGTTTTTTTAATTTCCGAAAGCCTAGATTTTAGGAATTCCGCCCTAATAGAAAATTTCTGACGGAAATTTTTATTTCAGCCAAAATGCTCTGAAATCTAAAACAAAAACTTTTAGGGGGTATTTCATTTCAGACTCTTGTTCGAAATGAAAGTTTTCGTCCCTTTCATACAAAACAAAACAAGATTGACAATTATGGTCCGTATCCACTTCTTGCTTAGCTAACGAAACTCTAAGAGGGGGAGGGGGGGGGTTGTGAAATTGAATCAACTTTGCTGATGCCATTCTCAATCAGTGTTTGGTGTTTCTTTTCAAATTTAAAATGGATTTTATAAAACCAGAATAATCAGGTACCAAAGTGCTCTAATAAAAGTTCAATCTAGGTAAGACAGTTGACTCTTGAAAACATGACGTTTCCCTTCTTTTCCCCCTTCTTAATACTAAAAAAAAAAAAATTTAAAAATGGACTTTGAATTGTGTGTGTAGGTGGCTGGGTTCCAATCCCTCTCAAGTAGAGTACACTTGGTCAAGCTGCATGGGAATCGGCTGAGTCACACCTTAGAGCCTAAGATAATTGAACAAATATTAAATTATATGGAAAAAATCTAAAAAATAAGGCCCTAAAAGTATAAAATCCAAGACTTTTCATAATTTAGTTAGTATGAACGAATTCAAGTATAGACAGGTATTGTCATTTACTTTTCACCCAATTGAATGAAAGATCAGTATCAAATATCCCTGCAAGCATTCCAATTCCCAAAACTTCTTGCGACACCATGCATAATAGAGGCTGACAATGTCGAGCTGAGGGTGTTTGAAAGAATTTGTGGAACATTGTAAGCAACCATGAATTTATTTCTTCCAAGAAGATTGTAAGCAACATGCATTTCTTTCTTCCAAGAGAACATTGACAAAGAAACCATGTAATTAATGGACAAAGAAGCCACTGAATTAAGGATTTAAGCCACTTATTAAAGGAAAATATGAGAGGAGAAGTGGCAACTACATTCACTTCAAATGACCAAAAATAACAGCCACAAGTTCAGACTGAGATTCTTGCAAAAAGGGCTTGCTACACAAGCCACTCATACTACCACATTTCCATGTGGCCAGCCAGACGTGGATGTGGGTGCCAGTTGCAACATCCAAACCGTACAGCAGGTGCATCAGGATGTAGATCACCAAGCCAAAAAATCAGGACAATGGGCCAACATGTTTAGGAAAATGTGAGGTCTATGTGCCTTGGCTGTGGACAAATATCCCACATATCCATGGGGCTGTGGAGATCGGCACGGCAATATAGGCATAAAATATTAGAAAACCTCAATGAAAAATGAAAAATTTATAGATACCAGTTGATCCTGCCGAATGTCATCCCCCTTCTTAAATATAACTTTGCAACTTCCACCGCTTGATGTTCGAAAAGTCAGACGCAAAGGATGCAGGGCACTTTTAAAAATTGATGATTCTGACGGCACGATCCCAGTGATTAGCACATCAGGTGCCAAAGGTGATCTTATTGGCTGTAAGCAAGGGAAGCACAAAGTTTTGAACATGAAAGCAGGATTGAAAGTTTTAATGCAATGCAGCACCTGATGGTCAACATGTAGTGAAAGATCAACAAATAAGAAACATGAAACAAAAAGAATACCTCTTCAAAATAAGTAAGTTCACTAAGAAGACCAGAAAGCAGTTGCCTTAGCTTCTCAATTTTCTTCTGGGTTCCGCCGCGTACATTTCTTACATCTCTCATTATAGAACATAGTTGTGCAGTCAATTCAGTCTGACGCACCAAACTTTGCCACAACTTAAACCCATCTTCTTCTCCATTGACACCAGCTGCCAACTGTTTGAAATGAGATTCTAATAATTTCAGTAAGGTAACCAAAAGAATTTTATTTTTATCAGGGTAACCAAAAGCTTAAGAAGAAATTTACTTGCACATTTTCAGTTTATGTGAATTCAAGGGTCTAAATTATTATTTATCAACTTCAACTCTGGTGCAATTGGTTATTACTGAAAATATAAATCGCAGGGTTTTCATGCATCGGCATGCTTATAGTTTGTAGATAAGCATGAGAATATACAGTGTACAATTAAGTGAATGTTCTGACAAGTGCGGGTAGTACATATTAGGTACATACAGCAAACGTAGTTTGTAGTACAGTGCAGTACTGTACTATAGTTAGTAAATGTCATCTCAATAGATGATGGATCTGATATAGCCCAGTTGCCTGACCTACCCGGGACCACAACAGAAGAAGAGAAAGGAATTTAAAATTCCCCAAGCTCACTTCCAGAAATCTCAGAGTAAAAGAAAGAAAATGGATCACAAATCCAAAAATAACAATGCAAAATACTCTTGGGGCTTGTTTGAATAAAGCTGCAGCATAGGAAAGCAGGAGCAGAAATGGAAATCCAAAAGACCTTTTTTTTTCTTTTGGAGAGGGAGGACTCCTAAATTTGAGGAAGCGCAGATTTGATTGCTAGTTATTCGTGATTCATCATGGCAACTTATGTTGTACCAAACAAAGCTATTCAGAAAAGTAAGGTCTGTTTCCGTGGAATTCACGGTGCACACAAACGTGCCCTGAAGAAGTGAAGCTTTCAGCCGTGCACGTTGGGGTCTTTATGCGGCACATTGGAGGCTTGGAAAAATTCTCCTTTTTATGAACTAGGGTGTATTAATCTTGCGGATCATACCTTTTACTCATATTTGGTTAGTATGGTAGGAAAGGAATGATAGGTTCTTCCACAAAACATCTAGATCTCAAGAAGGCATCTTATCTTCAGTTGTGAGGAGGATAGCAAATTGGGATCTGGTTAGGAAAGAGGTAAGGATTTGTGAAATTTAACGTTGATGGCACAGCTAGGGACAATCCAGATCCTGAGGGCATTGGAGATTGAAACAACACAAGGAAAAGTTTTGTTCATGTTTGTGAAACATGTGGGCATTATAGACTCTAATGAGGCAGAGGTTCTAGCTATTTTAGAGGCTCCTATAATCTTCTCATCATTTTTCCATGGACACTTAATTTTGTAAAGCAATTCCTGCAATGCCATTTGATGCGTTTTTTTCACCAGAGAAACATCCATGGAGATTCCATTTTTATTACAGTGAGATCAAGTTTTGGGCATTTCCGTTTCAATTCGTTTCCATCATGTTGGCCGGCCAGCTAACAATTTGGTAGATGCTCTTGCCAAACAAGGAGTTGATAAGAGTTATTCTTTTGTTTGCACGTACCTTATACTTGTTTTCTGATGGGTCAGGTATATTGCTCCTATACCTAGGCTCTTTGTTGGCTTTTCTCAACTGTTCTAATATATACCACCTTCCTTAATCCAATATATTTACGGTTGCAGATTAAAAATAAATCTTTAAGAGTTGTTATAGAATGTGCAACCTTGCACTAAAAACTTGAAACTAGCTCCACGAAGACCAGACTTCAAGCATTCACTTCTGCAGAATCAGAAAATAAGGAAATAAACACAACCAGAATCTGCTCTTTCTTTCATTTCATTGAGCTTGCATCAACTAATACATCCAAGACTAGTTACTGACAAACTAGTGGGAACTTATACCCATGATATGAACTAATTCTTTTAAACTATTTGACCAATTACATGCAAACATCAACAACTAACACATTCTTCTAAAACAGTAATTATACTTCAGGCTCTCATAAGACTTTTGACCATTACCTGCTTTTATTCACTAAAACTAGAAGCTAAACAATGAGTGCATGAAAATACTAAACCACCACCACTATTGTGCGCACGCAGACACATCCAATGATGAGTTGAATATCTATCCTAGGATGATTTGGATGGGGCCCACAATAAATGTGATGAAATTCTTGATAACAGAGCTCATACAATTATATGTTTGACATGAATTTATGATGGAAGGTGTAACCTCTTGAACTACATCAGGATCAGCCTCTTCTTTTTTTTTAAAAATTATAAAGGTAACATGAGTCAAATGCAACCACATGATTGTGATAATGAGCACCTTCCCATTGTGCTATGGGTACTTGTCTAGACAATAGATCAGCCACCTCGGTTTGCATCTCTACATTCTTCCTCTTTCTTCCCTTCTCTCTTTCAATCTTGCTTCTTTGACCTAGATCTGAAACTTAGTGTGGTATATTGGCATCGTATCGTATCAGGGTCTCCTCTCAAGGAACACAACAAAGCATCAATCTCTTGTTGTACTAAAGACCATAAAAAAACTCAAGGCTGTCCGTGCAACATGGCTGACAAGCAGACAAAGCATCTTCAATCAACACAATACGAGAGGATCATATATTGTAACATCTGCATCATTCAAGAACTAGAGGATACAAAATGACTGGTACTAATTGATGTCAATCGGCTCGAAAGGCCCTACTTATACGAAAGCACTAAGCAGGGGCAAATCATGGACAACCATATACATGGTTCCAAGGATGCCCAAAAAAACATGATTCCAAACAAATAACCTCAGCAATTGGATTAAAATAAACATTAAACACTCTAATGAGGAAGTGGGGAATCCACATTGGAAAGCTTAATTTCTTTGAAGTGATAAAAATATTAAGAACTCAAAGATTAATGGATAAATAGGATAGATATTGGTGCGATCTAGGGTAGGGAAGCAGAGATTAATTGATCAATATGAGAAATCTCAGTGTATTCTAATTTAGGAAACCAGAGTCCAAGACAAAACTGCAGGATTCAACTCAAATCTGAATTTTAAAATCGATTTCAATATCCTGGATAGGTGCAGAACTTGTATTAGCTGGACTTTTAGCAAACCTCAAAATTCAAGATTTTTGTCTATGGTTCAAACAGACTCAACCTGCAGAAAATTTGATGCTGACAGAAAATTTAGACTGGAGATCAATTCGAAGGATTAAAAACTTAACCCAAAACCCTAGAGCAACCTGTTTATATGGTTCCTAGGAGAGTCTCAAAGTACTGGCTAAATCACGCTGCAAAAAATAGGCCGGAAACAGGTTAAGGGACTAAAGCAGAAATCCGGTTAATACAGTTTCTGCAATAAGATCGGCAGGAATTCCATAATGCAATTAAACCAATAGCACATGTCATTCAATAACAATCATGGACCAAATATCGGCCGACATGTACTGCATCAGCCAACGAATTGGACGAGTCACTTCTGCACTGCTCTTTGCAAATCACCGGCATTCACATGTGTATTAGAGCACAATGACTGATAGATAGGGTGGATCGGCCCGATATGCATCGTAATAGAATGGCTGATACTAATGCGCATCGTAATAGACCCGATATGACTGGTGGCTCTTCCAATCCACAAAACCAACGAAAAACACTTCAGTTCGAAGAACTAAAGTCAATACGCAAGCTGTATTGCTTGAGCGTTTTCCTTTAAGCTTTAAAAAATCCTGAATTTGAGCTAACTTTTTACGTTTTTTTTTTTTTTTTTCTGTTTGATAGGGACGATCACAAAATTATTCATAATGCATGTTTGAATGAGACTAGTAAATGCATTATTTGGGCCATTTTTAGGTCATTTTGGGTTTTTTCTCATAAATATTTGAGAATTTGTGGGGATTTTTTAAAAGAATAATTTTTTAATATTTTTATATTAGAAAAATTTATGTGTTCGATAGATCAATCCCTTAGACCTAAGTGTAGCTATTAATTGTAAGTATCAAGTACTGAGTAGTAACTATTAAAAAAGTAAATGCTATGTAGTACATGATTGATTCTGTGATGAACTGATGATACCACATACTATATCGGTTACTAAATACTAAATAGTTAAATTTTCTTGATAAAACTGTTTGACCATTAATATTTTATTAGGCCTCAATATAATTAAGTAACATGAATATAGGTTAATAAATACATCAGTACTATTCTTTTAAAGTTATAGAGTAATACAGGACATTCACAATAAAGATCGGTCCAAGAAATACATTTAATTTAGTTGCTAATAAAAAATAAAAGACAAGTCCTTACAATTTATAATCTTCTGAATTTTTCTAGACTTTCTTTTCAAAAAATTTTTACCTCAAATTAAATTCATGCCAGTAACCTTATGTGTATGTTTTGGGGGGCAGCTGATACGCCCTCGTAACTGGTTTTTTGAATAGGTAAATTTGAAATTAGACTGGCTTAATCCTCATCAAAGCAAGCATTCTTTCTTGAATTTCAAGCTTCCACATGAACAATAGCATCTAATGATCAAAAACCAATAGAAGACCAAATAATCCCAGAGAAAACCTAGGTTCAGTCAAAAACCTAGTTTATTCAACCAAAGAGTACATAGTATAACTCTTTGAATTGAAACTTTGAAGATAACAGTGTCTACACAAATTATACTAGAAAATGCAACTTAAACCTAAGCTAATCTTAGTCATCTATCGTCAACATTAAGCTATCAACCATCATAAAGAATGCTACTGATCTTTCTTTAAAGGATTAAAAAGTATTAAATAAACCAAAGAATAGCTGGTGGCCAACCCTAATTGGATGAGCAATTGGGCCTAATTTGGGCTCTGTACAGCTGGGACTACAGTTAAGGTCTGGTCCCTTTTGAAAACCTCTGGGTACCAGTTTACACATCAGCATTCAGGGTTCAATAGATTCATCCTACAGAACTAGCATAGAAAGCCTGTGCAATTCATGGGTCACTGTCAAGTGACATACGAACTGAATAATAAAGTTAAGAAAACAAAATTAAAATAGAAATTGATCCTTGATGATGATTGCACAATATAAAAGAGACTTAGTATCATCATATTCAGGTTGGGTTGCGGAGTTAAACGGTTTAAGACTCGTATTCTATTTTCTCCATTCATTGTTTCTCTTTGGTTTCATCTGTTTACTTTTCTCTATTTTTATTACAAACCATATTCAGGAGGGTTGAGAGATCAGGATGAAGTAAAATGTTCAGGGTTTAAACAGTTATAAGTGTCTTATAAACCCATTAAACCCTGCGGCCCTTAGACAGGTGATTGCAACTATTAGATCATGCACATCCCCCTTCCCCAGTGATTGCTATACATCTAGGTAGACTCCACATCCAAGGTGCAGAGTCATTTGTGGTCAGTTATGTCACTCTTCTATACTCCTTCATTTGACGCATGTAAGTATCACTATTATTTGATCCAAGTCCAATTGAATGACACTTTGCTTGGATCTTCAAATGAATGGGTCATTACTTTCTCCTACTGTAAAGGAAAAAATATGCATAAAGACCTATGGGATAAAAGAATCATTGCCATCTCCAAGAAAAAAAAACAGAGAGAAAAGTAAAGAACCATCACCACTGAAGCCAAAACATAACATATCACACCCTCCTAAGAGGCGGCAAAGTAAAATAAAAAAAATTAAAATTAAATAAAATAATATATGAGAGAATTAATATTCAGACTAATGAGAGGACAATGAGCCATGTGAAGGGGAAATATTAAGGCAGCATTATTTGAAAGGAGAATAGGGAATTCTTGAGGAAGTGTGGTGATTGATTTGTCAAGTTATAAAAAACGGAGATAAAAACATGTATTTGAGACATAACTAGAATATGAAATATGAATGAATTTCGAGACCCACGTATGATGGGAAACATATAGACGTAGAGATGAGATGATGGAGAGTAAGAAGAGCAAGACAATATAGGAGAGATAATAAGGGGGCCCCTCTCTTATGCACCAGTCCTTGTGGGGCCCACTTGGGGATAGGAACGCAGGGGGCATTGGATCATCATCCTAACCACTTAATCAACAGCCCACAAGTTTTAACAACCAAACGAGTGCACAGTCAATCAACTGGCCCTGTCCATTTGGATGGGCGCCAAACTTGGGATCGGTGACTATCAAGGGGGGTCCTTGTTTCATAGTCCACTCAGACGGATCATAAGGTGGGCCCACTAGGTGCGGTCTGCTCAGCGGAGGTTTTCTTTAATAAGAAAAGGCAAAAATATGTGAAAAAAATTAATAAGAAGGAAAAGGTGGTAAAAACATGAGTGGTCAAAAAACAAAAGGAAAAAAAGTGCGTTTATATATTTAAGGTGTGAATCAATTGATTCAATTAAGTGCCCTTTCTGGAGAAGAATAACAAGAGATGCCTCGTCTTATAACCTACAAGTCAATATTCTTACCAATAAAAACATGGTTGCCAACGTGGCACTCTAAATAAATAGGGAAAAATGAGAGAAAATATGAGGTATTTCTTTAAAGAAGAGTATAGATTTTGTTTGCATGATGGGATCCTAAAGACAACTCAAGCAAAGAGCTAAAGAGACCAGAATGCCATACTTTCATCATATTGTCCTCCAGAATTTCATAGGTACAGTAAAAACGTTTTGCATAGGCAGGATCATGAAGCTCCACAGTCACGTACCAGCGAAGAAAGCTAGCCAGCTCAATATTGCTTAGCGCTGTCCAAAAAAATAAAAATAAAAAATAATTTCAAATGCCACAAGATGATGAACTACAAGAAGGATTAATCACAGTCTGTATGTGCAAGATGTGTAGACTAATTAAATTTAAGAATGAGTAAGAGTACCGACTTTGTTTTTCCCTAGTACTTTCACCCACACTTAATTTTATATGATATTAGAGGTAGTAAAGACGATAATCTGAAAGCCTACTAATCCATTTGATAAAGTTGGCGTTCAAAGAAATAATATAAACAGCAAGATTGGTGCCAGCTTGGAAATTGGTTGTGCTAATATTGATATATAATGGAAATGCGTCACTACAGTTTGCACATAAAGCATATTTCATACGAAACTCTAAGAGAGGAGTGGTAAACATACAACGCTGCACAAGGAAATGTGATAGACGAGACTTATCCGACCGCTCAAACCGAAGAGCTTGAACCAATTGGAGTAGGTAGCATTGCAGCTCTTCATCATCCGCTCGTTCAAGAACACTAACAGCATATGCACGAACCTGCTCAGACAATATTGAAGTTAACACATAAATGATGTAAAAAAATTAATTACAAAACAAACTCCATGAGTACTAACTTTTGATGCAATGAAAACCACTACAACAGTAACTATGAGGGGCAATGAAAAGCAGTGAAATAGATTCCATGTACACCAAACAACTGTTTTCAAGAACATTTGGGTGTTATCCCTCGAGGTTCACCTCAGGGCATGGCATTGCAAAGATGTCCCCGCCTGAAGGTTGGCTTGCATTTGAGGCTTATGCCTCACTGTACAAGGCATATTCACAAGGCATATTCAGAGAGTCAGCCAAGTCTGCGCTTCAATGACGCTTCATGAGGAGGGCTTATGCTCCATTAAAACATCATATTTTTATGAAAAAGAGGAACAACCTGTAATTCTAAAATATTGTTTTCTTTTAAAATTTAAGATTATTGTAAGTAGTGTTAACTTAAGTCAACCCTATTTAACACATAAAAAGGCTTAAAACACCCAAACTTCGATTATTTCCTATTTATATCAATTTATTCGATATTTATTTATTTATGTATTCATTAAAAAGAGTGTGCACGTGAGGATTTACAGCCCATGTTTTGTGAAACTGAAATGACTCACTTCACAAACATTGCAGCAAGTTTAAAATTTTGAAATGTAAAGAAAATGTCCATCCAAATAGATTTCCTTTAGCAAGCAGAACCCCTACTTTCAGTTCATTTGTTGGAAGAAATCTGAACAATTGTATGTGCCCTTTCCTTAAATAATAAAGAGAAAATATGCATACAATTGAGTGTTTTAAACACACTATGAATCATTGGCAAGTATTACAAGCATGGTTCAAAATCATGATTGAGGTGGGTGTCACAGTCAACCTTGAAAACCGATATAACGATGCAGTACATCCTGTTGGCGGCTGTTACGAGCCCATCATGGAGTGAGTTTTTGTGCCCTCAAAAGTCTTAAAAAATATCCAAAAAATCCAAAATATTGGAATATAATTTTCCCCATTAGTGCACATTATAAAAAAAATACCAATTCCACAAAAGATGGCTTAAAGTCTATCGAGATCTCTGTTGACATGATATGGCCGCAGTTGGACCTTCCCAACAAGTTGCATGATCTGTTTGAGGCTGACAGCATTGCAGTGGGTTCCTCTATGGGGCAGAGTTATGTGGCTTTTTTTTTTTTCTGGCCATTTGTGTCCTATAGAAGGAGCGGACCCTAATGTACTTCCTCAGTGGCATCTTTGCTAGAGAATGTGAGCTCTCTTGTTTTCTCATGGGCCTCTACTCTTCCGTGACACTCCTATAGTTACCACTCATAGATGCTCGCATGAGGTGACATTCTCATCAGCGCCCATCTCCCGTAGCCTCCTGAGATGGTGCCCTCCACCATCGAGCTTCTATAAGCATAATTTTGATGAGAACACAATTAGTACTCCGAGCTTTGCAGGTATAGATATTCTCTCCTTCTCCAGCCCAGCTGGCTTCTGCTCTATCAACAAGGTGGAAATAGAAGCTATGTAGCTTTTTAGTATATTGCTCTTGTGCTGTTTAGCTCTTCTCAAAAAAAATTTCCTAACATACTGGATCCAATCAGATATATCAAATCTATGTCATTTTGGTATTTAATATATCTATTTGTCTGCTTTTAGCTAGCTATCATCTTATCTCTTACTTCAAATGCCAGGGATACTGGTAACCATAATATGTTGGCCACTACATAGATATTTAACTTCGATTAGTAGAAATTTTAGACCATAAATTGAATGCTATAATTGAACCTCAACAAATTCAATAGTTTAGCTCCTAGACATTCATATTGCAATCCTGGACGTACAAGATATTCAATACATACCTATATATTACTTTTTTTATAGAATATACGGATATATTAGTTGAGAAAGCAAATCAATATCGTAATCTAATATTATCTATATTGTAGATTGTTTTTCATTTTTTGTCGTACAAAAATTCTCCTCAGTAACTGATTCGTATCATTCCCTGGATAAGCTATACTACACTTTTGATCCTGATATTTTGAATGGTGTTTTAACATCAATTTGCTCAGTACAAAATTTTGACTAGATTGAGATGGCTTTAATGAACAAGCTAAACTGACATGACGATGAAACTAGAGGAAGACTGATTGTACTAGAAAAAAATACTATCAAGTTATGTGACAATCAACCTCAATACAAAATTTTGACTAGATTGAGATGGTTCTAACATTCATTTGATGTTGGATAATACTTATATAATTAGCAAACTGGTTAGAGCAGCAAATTACGTATTTTATAGGTAGATACTTGCCTCTTCACTCTCAAAAACAGGAGACAGAAGCTCTAATGCATCTGTAACGTCAATGGTTTCCCATCTCCCCATCAAATCTAATGCTTGTTTTGCTTCCTGTAACAAATTAGTAAATGAATCTTCCTGGATTAAGAATTGAAATTCTATATCCACATAATGGGAGAAACAATCAACACAATGACCTGAACATCGCTCCATTCAACACATCGAAGAAACTTGGTGAGTGCCCTCTTCTCTGACATCAATGAAAAACGGAATTTCCATAATAATTGCCTCTCATCACCACTGAGTGTTCGTGTTGGGGGATACTTAAGTATTCTTTGTATCGACCTTAAAACACAAATGAGCATAGTTAATTAGCTTTTCATCCATAGCAACCATGCAAAAAGCACAGTGCATTAGCATTAACATAGAAAATGAAAATCGCAAGCACAAATATAGTTCATAGTTAGAAATTCAAAATCTAAAGTGGTATATAAAAGCAAACAAATAGGCGTCCCCAGATTCATGGGTTAAGAATGAGGTAACGATAACGATAAAACAATTAAAATTACTCCACTCCAGTATTTGTAATTATTTGCTAAAAGGATTATTATATAACTGCCATTAAACTACAGATGTAAGCTCCTCATGTGTCTATAAACTATTACTTTTTATTTATATAAATATATATTCTGTAATATCTAAAGTCTAAACAATAATACCACATTTGAAAAACAAAATATTTTATATCCATCCATTTTTTTCATAAATACCAATATAGGATTATTTTCTACTAAAAGAGGTACCACTCACAGCCTGCATGAGAGAAAAAAATCTAAGCCCCTTGTAGAACCCACTTGGATGCATGCCAATAATGGGAGGATAGTGTGATGGAAAGGTCTCATCATGGATATGATTTTGGGAAAAAATCATCTCAATTAGATCATCACAACCAGTGATTTAGGGGCCTTAAATCATTTCTTAAGTTACATTTTTTTTTATGAAATCCGATCCAATGGTAAGTATAATGTAGACTAGTGTCACATTAAGATAAGTGTCAATTCAAGGGGGTTTAGTGAGGGGGTTGAAATGTAGGGCAAACCCATAGTCCCCATGGGTCAACCAACTCAACCAGTCTCTAGGCCCAATTCAATCCCCAATCATTATATATGGTTTCATTTATTTTATTAATTGAGTTGTTAGTAGGGCCTACAAGTCTTTATTTTATTAATTGAATAATGCAAGCAGGGTCTAAACTCCAAAGTTTTTATTTATGTGTTTTATCCTGGCCATCAATATGCTTAGATAGTCTAGGTTAGTTTTAGGGTTCCTTTTTTCCTATATAAGTAAAGCTGCTTGGCTTAGACAATTGTTAATGATTAATGGAAAAAAAAAAAATGAGTGCTTTTGGGATCTTTCCCAAGTTCCCTTCGAGTTCTCTCCAAATTCTCTTTGCCTCCTGGATTGGAGTTTGGCGCAAGGCCAATGTTCAAGTAATCCCTAATTACCCTTTTCCTTCCATCATCTTCTATCCTGCCTGATGCAGCCAGGAAAGAGGACCAAATCCACAGCAGGGATTTGGTGGAATCCAAGATGGATTCAACAGCCAAACTCACGCACAGAATTAATCACACAAATAATAATGGAACTCAATTCAATTTGAATAATCAGAAGGTACTGATCCCTAAAGGGGATTCATATATTTATAAGAATAACTCTTTCCTACTATAATTCTCTTTCTAAAGACTCCTAATCAAATAAGGAAACTAATCAAATTATCTAGCATGAATAAGAAATAACAATCTTAAGGATAGCAACTTCCCACGACCAGAATATTGTTCAATCTTCCCGTTAAGATTTGTGGGCCATTGGTCTTTGGTAGTTTGGGCCTGATCTGAGCCCCAACCTGGATCCGGCCCATTAGCAGCAAGGAGAAAAAAAAGAGAGAGAGAGAGAGAGTGCAGGCCTAAGTCAGGTGGGCCCAATTCCAATCTGACCCATTCAGAGTGCCATTTGCCAACGTCGCTCAGTTTCAGCAATTGATCTTCAAAGAGCGATATCTTGATCATTTGTAATCTGATTAATGATCCGTCTTCACCTGCAAGTTCCGATCAGTGGGATCTACACATCTGGTTAGTCAAATTTTAATTTGGAAGAGCATTAAAATTTTATGTTCATTTTGCATCCAAAATCAAGATGAGAAACATTGGACCTTCAGATGAAATTCAAAGTTATTTATATCAATACACATATGGAAATTGGTATTTTCAGAACAAGTTTTACTTTCATGAATTCCTCAATTTGAAGCAAAAGGAGTTGTCAGTTGATGAATATACTCGCCGATTTCGAAAACTGCAACATCTATGTGCGTTGAATGAAAGTGCGTTGCATGATGTCACCCGTTTTATGAGAGGGTTAAACTCTGATATAGAGGAGAAAATGAAGTTTTGTCAAACTGTTCAAGAAGCATATAAAGAAGCTATCCGTGTTGAGCACATGCTTCAACACTCTCACATGCAACAATATAAATCTCAAGAAAGAAGGTCCTTGGAAAGAAGAAGAGCTCATGTTGTTGAAACACATTTTTCAGGAGAAGATAATCCTAAGCTTGTCATACATCGACTTCTCACCACAAATAAAATGGAAGAAGAAGAATGGAAACAACATACAAAATTCCAAACGCGTGTAAGGTGTGAAGGAAAGCTAGCTAATCTGGTTATTGATCGCAGCAGTGCGATAAACTTCGTTGCACAAGAAGTGATTGACAAGCTTCATTGGCCAACCGAGAAGCTCCTAAAGCCATATAGAGTTACATGGGCCAATGATGTAATCATTCCAGTAACTCATCGATGTTTGGTATCTTTCAAGATTGGCAATTATGCAGATAATATTTGGTGTGATGTTATCAATATGAATATTACTCATATTCTTCTTGGAAGACCATGGCTTTTGGATATGAATGTACATACCGACGAAGAGAATAATATACATTCTTTTCTTTGGAAAGGACAACAGATCGAGCTCATTCCATTGCCATCACAAACACCTTCTCCATCTACATCTTCACCTCCAATTAAAGTATCGAAGAGTGAGCAAAAGGAAGAAACAAATGCCGTGCTTGTGCCACAAGAGCTACAAACCATAATCAAAGACATCAAGGATGACATTGAACAACAAGATCAAGAAATTGATGATGTCACGACACTGTCAGATGAAATCGCATCGAACACTTTTGTTATAGAGCATATTTCAGAAGAGCCAGAAAACATAGGGACTACAATCATTGCTATGGATAGTGCTGATCAAAAGAGGCAAGAGGCAAATGAAAAAGGTAAAGCGCATGTTGAAGACATAGATCTAATGAGCAACAAGCCTAATCATTCAGTGGATCTACTAGCTATTCAGGAGACATCAATAGCACCACAAATTGTTGATATCCCACACATTGACTTCATCTTCGAGAATCAACAACGGATAATCAAAGATCAAGATCTGTTGGTACACATGCAACAATTGAAACATCTAATGGTTCGATCACAGATTCAAGAAAAATGCAAACATCAAAAGAAGCAATACCTCCAATCTGCTTCTAATTGGAGGAAGAAATCATGTCGAATTCCCAAGCTTTTTGACACATATAAAGATCAAGAGCTTCGAAAGTTTGTACGCTTGATTTTTGACCCAGGTGGACATTTACAGAACTCGAGGTCGAGTTCTCTCAAAAGCGAGGGGAAACTGATGCAGGCCAGACCCATGGTCTGCCAACTATTTGGGCCCAGTCCACAAGCCCAATAGATCATTCATTTAGTTAGAGTTTTAATTAGTTAGGAGTCTTATTTAGAGAGTTGTGATTTATTTAGAAGTCATTAAAATTAGGAGTTTTATTTATTTGGATTATGACCAAGTTTAGTTTCCTTTATTGTTTAGGAAAGCAAAGTCTTATTAGGAAAGGGGATGTCCAACCCTTCTTATAAATATGTAATCCCTCCATAAGGAGAGTAGTTTTATCATTATTCAATAATAAAGATTGGTTGGTTTGTTTGGTTTTCTCTTATCTTCCATGGAAGAATGCCATTGAGTTCCGAGAGGAATTCGGCTAATTCCCTTCTGCGGAATTGGTCAACACTGGAATCCATCCAGGATTCGGCAAACTCTCTCGTAGGGCTTGTCTGCACCCATTTTATCACTATTTGCGGATCCAGGCTGCTTCACTGCCCGCCCCACATCTCCCCTCCGTTCTGCATTAGGTTGGATTGATCATGGGAGTTCCCACGTGGTGGTAAGAAAGTTCCCTCTAACATAAGCTGTAAGAGGTACCTCTCAGCGTAAAGAAACGCTAACAACACATTGCTGGATTAATGTGATAGTGAGTTTTGGATCTCCCAAGTTTTTATAATGGCTGATACCTTTGCCAATGTCCAACAGGTGGCAAATGTTCATAGTTCAAGTAATATAAAATGAGGCATTCATAATCCAGTTTTAAATGAAGAACATTTGATTGGAGCCTACTTCCTCTCATTGACGCTTGGTTTCAGGTCCCTATCAATGATGCCACGAGTCAAACTCCTTGCAAGCTTGAGTTGCTTATGCTCAGAAGGATTTATTCTTCCCACCTCTGGATCCCATACAATGACAAGCTCATTTGTCGAAGTGACTGGAGAAGGTGAAAAGAAGTTAGCACCTGACTCCTGCACAGTGGGTCATAGAAGTTATAATCGTAATCGCAAAATATACCAGCAAATTACTACAAAATATCATCACATATATGATAAAGATACTTAAGATGGACCTTTCATACATTGATCTTAACAAATAATAGGAAAATGTATAGAAAACAAAAATATTTATGCATTTATCCTCAACTGACTGACTTGGAGTAAGGATTGAAAACTTCATCTGTCATTAAAATTATCATCATCCTAACAATAAAAAAAAAGGGCAGAAACCACAAACTTAGCAGTTGCAGAACCTTTTTTATTTTATTTTTCTTCATACGGTAAATATAAAATAAAAGGAAAAACACAACATACAAAGGAAGAAAAGAGAAGAATTAAAAGAGTCAAGGGTAGAAGAGCATTACACCCAACACCTGAAACTATAAAGAACAAATGAAACAAACAGAAGACAGAGCTCTACACTGCGGGAACACTAATGAAACCATGAGAAACTGCTCCTTCGTTAGCTAACAAATAAGCCAATTTGTTTGCCAATCTAAAAACATGTCGAAAAACCACTCTTCTGGATAAGACAACAGCATGATCTCATTAAGATAGAACTAGAACTTCACCTGTTCTCTTTTCTAGCCAGTAACCCACAAAATAGTATTAGATGAGTTGCTCTCAACTATTAAGAAATCATGAGGGCGAACATATCCTCAAATCTTCTAAAGTAGCCAACAACTCTGCTTCATTGGAGTCCTTTGCTCCAACAAACTAAGGAAAAAAAAATACCTGGCCATTAAATTTATAATTGCAAAGAAGACCTCCAATTCCAGTTGGATTTGGCTTTCCTCTAGTTGCCCATCCACATTTAAAACTGCCTTCTGGAGGAGGAACCCACAAAACTATCTTCCTTAGGAGGACAAACCAAACAAGCCTCCCAATTGTGCATAACAGATCCAATTTAAGGCTCACAAATTCTTTTCTTAGCTATTCTCACATTCACCCTATTGGTAATCTCCTCTGTCAATGCTACTTATGGTTTACAGATCCTATTATTTCTTTCTTTCCATATTGTCCATAAAATAGCAGAAGTATTAAGCTACCAAAGCACCCACCCACATCCATAAAAGGACCCGCTCACCAAGCTTCAACTAAATAATTAACGAGCCAGGATGCACGACTCACATCTTTTGAAGATAGCTCCAAATATCAAAGGATGCCTAACATTGAAGAAAGAGACGATTGATCCACTCTCTCTCATTTCCACACATACAACAGGTATTTGTAATATCAGATGAAAAAATGCACCTTCTTTATATTATAAGGAAGGACAAAAAAATTGGGAAATCTGTGGTCATTTGTGTACCAAGTTATCTGTATTTAAAAGAAAAGGATTAGAGTATAATTAGGGTAGGTAACCACACTAGCCTAATCACAAAAGATTACAACCACCTTAATGATACTACATTTACAAAAGCCTTACCTGAATATAAAACAGTTTTATAGGTTGCTTGACCCACTGGTCCACAGGCCCGTGATACAGTTCCACAAGGCCCATTGGACCCGTGGTCCATTTGGCTGCCTGGTTCACTTGCATTAACTATCAGCAGTCGTCGTATGCATATATATATATATAGAGAGAGAGAGAGAGAGTCCTCAATGTAGTTGCAGAACTATTACAATAATTACCTCTCTATTAAGTACCTTTTCCTAAATGCTTTAGCTAGCAAGCTGCATTGAGGAAATGTGCAACTCCTTTTTGCTTAGGAAATGCAATGTTGGACAAAAATCTCCTCAGCCAAACAATCTAAAAATATTTGAAGTCTGAAATTGGCCAATAAATGGTCCCAAATATTGGCCAAGTGCCAACACACACACCACCCCCACCCCACCCCCACCTCCCACACAAGAGACCTATTTGGCCGAGTCTTGTGATTTTTGGGCCCTAAGGCTTTAACTTTCCAAAAAAAAATTTCTCCAGGAAAAAAGTCGTGAGACTATTATGGATATTTTTCACTGATTCTAGAACATCAAAACCACTTCTTTTTACTATTGTAATCTTGATATACATTGTTACAATGTTCTCTATCAGGTTAAGCTTTTAGAGTAAGTGGTTGTCAACATGGTATCAGAGCGGGAGTTCGAGTGTTAGAATCCTGTCACGACCCAAATTCCGGGGCCCTGTCGGATATCCGGATCGTGATTAAATGTCTGTGATCAATTAATGGTGATTAATTTCTTAAATTGCGATTAATTAATGTTATGTTTGTAATATTGTGTGGGCCACGCTTATACCACTCAATACCAGTGATAATGAAGAGTGGGGCAGCAATTAGCGAAGTGCACATAGGTTGGGTCCACACTACTATTGTATAAATTAATAGTAATAAATTCTGGTTGCTATGTGATCGTGAAATTGTGCACTTGGTTCCAGAAGTGGGATGTTGGACTTAGTGTCCGAGCCGTTGTAGTGGCTGGTCCTTAGTGGACGTGTCTAATGAGACAGGGTCATGGTGACCGGTATACATGTATACGATGGGCCTTTAAGGCGTGATAATGTGCATGGGCACGGATATGTATATGGATGTGGTAATGTGCATGGGCACGGATATGTATATGGATGTACTTTTGATGGCATTTAATATATTGATTCAAATATGTTGATCATGTGATATTAAGTTTTATGTTGTTTATGTAATTAGGAAAATTCATTCACCAGTAATACTGATGTTGTGTTGCCCCCTTCAAGTAATCTTACTGCGGGTGGGACAAGTCAAGATTGCGTTCAGCACATAGATTTTGGCATGCGTGGCTGAAGGGAGAGAACGAGAAATATTTAAATAATTGATAGAAGGATTAGCTTTTGTTTAGAAATTTATTTAATATTTAGAACATTATTAATTTGTGTCGGAACATAGGGATTTGGATTATTCAGATATGATTGATATTGTTTGACTTTTATAAATTAATTGGAATTATAGTTTGATTTAAATGTCAAATCTCTTATGTGAATTATTTGATGAATGAATGGTAAACATTGTCAAGTTATCACGATCCGGATATCCGACAGGACCCCGGAATTTGGGTCGTGACAAAGTGGTATCAGAGCATAAGGTTTTAGGCAATTAAAAGAATTAGCAACCCATAGGTCACGTGGTGAGGACGTTGGGGTTGTCAGTTGTAGAGATTAAGTAAAGTATACTGTTAATGATCTTTTAGCTCACAAATTCTTCCTTCCGCAGAAGGAATAAGACGATGGACAATGTTACTGGGAATGAGAATGCGAACAACAATGTTCGACCAAACAGTGGAACTATGGAGATGCCGGAGTACGCTCGGCAAATGTTTGAAAGCTTTATGAAGGTGTATGCATAGGTTCAAGAGCAGATCTCCGCTATTTATCACTATCAAAGTGAGAATGGTGAGGGACAGAGTAATAACAGAGATGGTTCGGGTGAAGGTAACTTCAATGGGGGCAAGAATCGTGAAAGAGATACTTTATATAAAAGATTCAATGAATTTCGCCCCAAAAGCTTTGAAGTAACAACTAATCCCTGGGATGCAAATAAATGGGCAGAACACATGGAGGGAATCTTTGAAGTTATGGGATGTACAGAACATCAAAAAGCCTTACTTGCAGCATTTAAATTAGAAGGTGATGCGAAGGAATGGTGGAAGGCAGCCAAGAGGTCATTCAATGGGCAAGAAACAGAGATCACTTGGGCCTTCTTCAAATGGGAATTTATCAAGAAGTTTATACCAGATCATATTAGGGCGCAAGAGAAAAGAGACTGTGAAACTTTGGTGCGAGGAAATTTGACGGTAGCCAAGTACGCTCTTAAGTTTACAAAACTGTCACATTTTGCTGAAACATTAGTGGCTACAGAAGAAGAAAAGATGGAACGATTTGTGAACAGTCTTAGACCAGACATTAAAAAGGACGTGAAGTTGCATGAACCAAAGACTTATGCTGAAGCTTTAAGAAAAGCTTTCGTCTCAGAAGAGGCCATTGATGATATAAAGAGGCAAACTCAAATGACATCCAGTGAAGGAAAAACAGATAACTCCAAGCACCAGTTCCCCAATAAGAAACAGAAAACTGGAACCAAGACGGTCTGCAATCATTGCGGGCGATCACATGAAACAAATCAATGCCGGAAAAGATCTGGAGTGTGCTTTGGGTGTGGAAAAGGAGGTCATAAGGTAAAAGATTGTCCACAGGACAGGGAGAGAAATCAGACCAAACGGAAAGGTGGATGTTACAGTTGTGGTCAGGAAGGGCACCAAGTTAAAGACTGCCCCAGTAAGCAAGGAAGGAATCAAATCCAGACACGAGGACAAGCACCTCCGCAAAATCAACAGGGTCGAGAGTGTCCACAAAACCAGCGTTCTTATCAGAACCAGACACATCAGCCCCGTGGAAATCAGCAAAACCCACCCCAAGGACAGCATTACAACCTTGGCAGGAATAACCAAGGAGGGAATCAGACGGGACAGCAGCAGAACGGAAGACTCTTTGCCATGACTCACCATGATGCGGAAACAGCCAACCATGTAGTCGAGGGTATGGTTTTAATTTCCAATTATGAAGCTAGTACTTTATTTGATTCTGGTTCAACTCATTCTTTCATCTCGCATGCTTTTGCTGCCAAGATATAAAATTCCCCCTCAATTTTTACTAATGCATTAGTGGTGTCTACACCCACGGGTGAGCAAATATGTACTAGGACCATATTTTATGATTGCATGATAGCGATTGGGCAAGCCCTGATGCGGGCTGACCTGCTATTGTTACGTATGAACGACTTTGATGTTATTCTGGGAATGGACTGGCTTACTAGGTATCGGGCTATTTTAGACTGCTTTAACAAAGTAGTTCGGTTTAATCTAGAGAGATTTACTCATGTTAGTTTGGTGGGAAAAAGGAGTGGTGGGAAAAATGAGACCTGTTCGGTCAATGGTTATTTCAGCCATCAAAGCTGGTGAGTTACTGAGGAATGGGTGCAAAGGCATTTTAGCCTTCATTTCGGAGGATAAACCAAAACTAAGTATAGAAGATATTCCCGTTGTTAAGGAATTCCCTCACGTATTTCTGGATGACTTGCCTGGATTGCCCCCACTTCGGGAGGTCGATTTTACTATTGAAATAATGCCGGGTACGGGCCCAATTTCTAAGGCACCCTATTGAATGGCTCCTGCGGAATTGAAGGAACTCAAGGATCAATTGGAGGAACTATTGGACAAAGGATTCATCAGGCCTAGTGTGTCCCCATGGGGAGCACCGGTGTTGTTCGTAAAGACGAAGGATGGAATCTTGAGAATGTGTATTGATTATAGACAGTTAAATCAAGTGACTATTAAGAACAAGTACCCTCTACCCCGCATTGATGAATTGTTTAATCAATTGCAAGGAGCGAAATACTTTTTCAAGATTGATCTAAGGTCCAGCTACCGTCAGCTACGAGTAAGGGAGGAAGACATTCCCAAGACGGCGTTTCAGACGCGGTATGGTCATTACGAGTTTCTAGTCATGCCTTTCGGATTGACCAATGCGCCAGCCACCTTCTTGGCATTGATGAACCAAGTTTTTCAACCGCATCTGGATAAATTTGTTGTGGTATTTATTGATGATATCCTCATCTACTCTAAGGAAAGGCAAGAACATGGCGAACATTTGCGTACCTCCTTGCAGCTGTTGAAGGACAACCAGCTTTATGCCAAGTTGAGCAAGTGTGATTTCTGGTCAGAACAAGTAACCTTTTTGGGGCACATTATTTCCGGAGACGGATTATCTGTAGACTCTACCAAAATAGAAGCGGTTATGAATTGGAAGCGACCTGCAAATGTTTCAGAAGTTCGAAGTTTCTTAGGCCTGGCGGGTTATTATCAAAGGTTCGTACAAGGATTTTCTACGATTGCTGGACCATTAACCAGACTCACAAGGATGTTCCATTCACTTGGGACGAGAAATGTGAGGATAGCTTCAGAACATTGAAAGGTAAACTGACATCGGCACCAATACTCGCCCTTCCTGCTGGGAGTGGAGGATTTATTATCTATTGTAATGCGTCGTTGCAAGGGCTAGGGTGTGTTCTCATGCAGCATGGAAAGGTGATTGCATATGCTTCCAAACAGCTAAAGGTTCACGAACAAAATTATGCTACACACGACCATGAGTTAGCAGCTGTAGTTTTTGCATTAAAAATTTGGAGACACTACCTTTATGGTGAAGAATTTGAAGTATATACAAATCACAAGAGCCTCAAATATGTATTTTCTCAAAAAGAACCGAACTTGTGCCAACGAAGATGGATGGAATTCTTGAAAAATTATAATCTCTCTATATTTCATCATCCAGGAAAGGCGAATGTTGTAGCCGACCCCTTAAGTAGGAAATCAGCACAGATGGCTTGTCTTACTGCTGAGTGGCGACTACTTGAGGAGATCAAGGACTTGGATGCAAATTTATGGCCTATTGGTGAAAAAGTACTATTCGGAAGTTTCAAGTTTCAACTGAATTAATTTATAAAATAAAAGATCATCAACGAGATGACAAGGCATTGGTGGAAATCTTCGACAAACTGGATAATAAACCGGACTTCTCCGTTGTTAGTGGCGTGTTATACTTTCGGGGCAGACTTTGTGTCCCAAATATTCGGGAAATCAAAGATGAAATTTTGAAGGAAGCACATCACACAAGATACACTATCCATCCGGGGAACACCAAGATGTATCAGAACTTAAAAATCAGATTTTGGTAGATCGGCATGAAAAATGATGTTACTGAGTTTGTTGGATGGTGTTTTACTTGTCAACAAGTGAAGGCTGATCATAGGAAGCCGGGGGGATTACTACAGCCGCTACCTATCCCAGAATGGAAATGGGAACATATTACTATGGATTTCATTTCAGGATTTCCCAGGTGAAATAATTTGGGTAATTGTGGATCGATTGACCAAATCAGCGCACTTCATACCGTTGAAAAGAAGAACTACAATGGAACACTTGGCCAAAACATATGTTCGGGAGATTGTAAGGTTGCATGGCATCCCGGCATCGATTGTATCAGACAGGGATACCAAATTTGTTTCACAGTTTTGGAAGAGCTTACAGAAGGCTATGGGTACGAAACTGAATTTTAGCACAGCATAACACCCTCAGACTGATGGACAGACGGAGAGGACCAATCAAACTCTAGAAGACATGCTTCGCGCTTGTGCTATAGACTTCAATGACAGTTGGGGTGAGCAGTTACCGCTGGTAGAGTTTGCTTATAACAATAGCTATCATTCGAGTATTCAGATGGCTCCTTTCGAGGCCCTCTACGGCAGGAGCTGCCGCTCTCCAATTTGTTGGGAGGAAGTGGGCGATCGGCGAATTTTAGGCCCTGAATGGGTGCAAACCTCTACGGAGAATATTAAGAAAATCCGGGACAGATTGAAGACTGCTCAGAGTCGCCAAAAGAGTTATGCAGATAGACACCGACGAGAAATAGAATTTATGGTAGGTGACTCGGTATTCCTAAAAGTTTTTCTGACGAAGGGAGTGATGCGATTCGGCAAAAAGGGAAAGCTTAGCCCGCGATACATTGGACCATTCAAAATTACAGGGCGCGTGAGCGATGGGAACGCTTACGAATTGGAACTACCACCGCAGTTAGCTGGAGTTCATAAGGTGTTTCATGTATCCATGTTAAAAAAGTATGAACCAGACCCGTCTCATGTATTAGATTTCGAACCAATGAACTTCCAGCTAGATTTATCCTATGAAGAGAGCCCTGTTGCAATTGTAGACACCAATGAGAGGGTGTTGCGGAGACGAACAGTCCAACTAGTCAAGGTGCTCTGGACACATCATGATCCAAATGAAGCTACATGGGAGATCGAGGACGAGGTCCGAAAGAAGTACCCCCATCTTTTCGACACAGGTATGTTTTAAATTTGGAGGACCAAATTTCCCAAGGAGGGGAGTATGTAATATCCTGAATTTCCTGGGCCCAAGATCAGTCTGGCCCAGGTGGTACCTTAGTTGTTTCCTTATTATGGAATTAGTAGTAGTACTTATTAAGGAATTGGAAATTGGAAAGCGTCTCACATTTTGGGACTGGAGTTGTATAACAACTCTTATAGAGGAAATAAGAGAGAGAATAGAATTAGGAAGTTATTACAACACATCCTTATATATATACATAAGCAAACCAACGACCCCTATTATGGTATTCTATTTCCACTGGAGACAATTCTGAGAGAGAGTCTTGTGGCTGTCAATCAGGAGAAGGAAGGGAAGGCTATTAATGTCCTATTCGCGTCCACAGATTGCAAAAGAGACGATTGTTTATCTAAGGTGAGTGGATCTTCTTAGATAATCAGTTAAATAATCAAGATGTTTGATAATGGCAGGTGATCCAATTCTTTTTTGAATTGATCAGTGTGTAGAGATGTTTTCTGTAACAAGGAATGGTTATAGAAATCTGTTTTTGAGTTAAGAAATCATATGTTCATGGTTGATGGAAGAATACAAATAGGATGGAGTGCTACTTTTATTGAATATATTGAATAGGCATGAATTTAGTTGAAAACAAAGACTGTCGACAGGTTGTGTATGGAAATTGGTGGATTGTGGGACCCCATGGCCCACCTGATCACAAATCAGGTCCAGAGATCTGGTAGGGCACTGTTGGTTGACCCTAGGAGACCTGGACCCATGAGAAGTGGGCCCCATCTGGGCCCTCATCCAATGGGTGTGATGAAACAAGGCGACTGTTGCAAGATTCTTATAGTTCCCTGTCGTCAGGCTTACTGGGACCCACCTGAACACTTGATTGGAAATCAACTCCAACAATCAAGCATGGGACCCTTAGGTGACCTTGGTGTAGTGGGACACCATGGGTTTGGACCAGTGGGTCCCACTATCCAACAGATTCAAAAAGAACCAGGCGTGAAATAGACTCAAAGTTCGACATCTATGGTGGGACCCACTAACTAAGCCAATCATAGATTAGGACCCCACGTCTTGAAGTAGGCTCAGGGACGATCCCAATGGTGGTGGTCCCATGTGGCCTGGCCTCCATCTCACCAGTTATCCATGAACTTCAATTTTGTTAACCATAAGGCTTATTTATGAATTTGTTGAGACTACGGAGCTAAGGATGCCTGATGATTAATCAGAACCATAGGACTTAATGTAGGGCACTGGGTGACCATATAAATCAGATTTGATCATGTATCATGCAAGTGGGGCCCACTATTCCTTACAGCCAGAGGGTTTGGACCTATTATCTGTGAGTCTGGGAAGAGATTTGAGAATTGAATAAGACCCTGGACTTTATGGGAAATTACATAATAACCATAAGACTTCACAGAACCTAGAATATGTGTATTAAGAGCATTTATACGGATTAATTAGGCCATGATTAATTATATGGATCGTGATTAAGTGTACGTGATCAATTAATGGTGATTAATTTCTTAAATTGCGATTAATTAATGTTATGTTTATAATATTGTGTGGGCCACGCTTAAACCACTCAATACCAGTGATGATGAAGAGTGGGGCAGCAGTTAGCAAAGTACGCATAGGTTGGGTCCACACTATTTTTGTATAAATTAATAATAATAAATTCTGGTTGCTATGTGATCGTGAAATTGTGCACTTGGTTCCAGAAGTGGGATGTTGGACTTGGTGTCCGAGCCGTTGTAGTGGCTGGTCCTCAGTGGACGTGTCTAATAAGACAGGGTCATGGTGACCAGTATACATGTATACGATGGGCCTTTGAAGCGTGGTAATGTACATGGGCACGGATATGTATATGGATGTGGTAATGTGCATGGGCACGGATATATATGGATGTGGTAATGTGCATAGGCACAGATATGTATATGGATGTACTTTTGATGGCATTTAATATATTGATTCAAATATGTTGATCATGTGATATTAAGTTTTATGCTGTTTATGTAATTAGGAAAATTCATTCACCAGTAATACTGATGTTGTGTTGTCCCCTTCAGGTAATCTTACTGCGGGTGGGACAAGTCAAGATGGCGTTCAGCACATAGATTTTGGCATGCGTGGCTGAAGGGAGAGAACGAGAAATATTTAAATAATTGATAGAATGATTAGCTTTTGTTTAGCAATTTATTTAATATTTAGAACATTATTAATTTGAGTCGGAACATAGGGATTTGGATTATTCAGAGATGATTGATATTGTTTGACTTTTATAAATTAATTGGAATTATAGTTTGATTTAAATGTCAAATCTCTTATGTGAATTATTTGATGAATGAATGGTAAACATTGCCAAGTTATCACGATCCGGATATCCGACAGGGCCTCGAAATTTGGGTCGTGACAAATCCCTGAGCCGTTGTGCTTTGTATTCTCCCACGGAGGGTGTGATTCCCGTGCAGAGCCCCTGCATTCTCCTATGGAGGGTGTAATTCCCATGAAGGAGCCCGCACGGGGGGGGGGGGTGGTTTGTAATCTTGATATACATTGTTACACCATTCTATCAGCTTAAGCTTTTAGAGCAAGTGGCTGTCAACATTTACAAGATCCAATCATTTGAAGATTAATGGTGTTGTTCATCCAACTGAATGAAAAATAAATGTGGATACTTATAACAGCTTAAGTTCATTATGAATAAATGAAACACAAAAAGAAAATCTCAAATTTCTAGATTTATAGAACTATAGGTTTCATTTTTTACTATTTCTTCATATTTTCTCAGTAAAGGCTTAGGTGTGACTCAATTTGACTCAGCCAAGTTGTCACTCTTCAAGGGTGTCCAAGTTGCCCCTTGAGTATGTTTTTAAACCTTGGCTGAAACTAAGACATCTTTTGATAAGTTTCAGGGCCAATGAGCCAATGATCCAATATGTCAGTGCGTAAAGGCTACCCAAGAACACGGGCACAGTTAGCATATACCGTAAGGTTTTATGATGTTTATGTTTATGAAATTGTAGGTTTCCCATCAGATGATTATGAACCATTCTGCATTTACACAAGCTTTTGAGAAATTCATGTAGGGCCCACTTTAAGGTAGACCATTGCATCAAAACCTCTCCTGTGATTTGGCATGTGCCTGAAGCTATGATACATTGATACCTGTACAAGGCCAACATATCCATATGATGCGGAGCATGCATCACCATATCAAACTGATATGACACTTGTATTGGCACCCGATACTGCACCAATACTTCTAGGCTACAAGTTCGCATATCCTACTTACCGGCATCCACTATTTCAAATATTTCTTTTAATTTTCTCACTTCTCAACATAAAAAAAATGTAAGAAAGGAATGTAAACAATATAATTTCCTTAATTCAAAAGTGACCTAAAGAAGAAAATTAGGACACCCATGTCCTAGAGTTTTATAGAGTGTGGAGTCGTATCCCCAATCCCCGTATCTGTGTTTGTACCTATATCCGTTTATGGGCATCATAGGCCCAAAAATAACTCTAAGCTGAAAATATCTTATCTTCTGACACTTAGGTTGGAGTGAATCATGTTTTCGGACACTCTGAAAAGAGTGAATCACCCTAAGTTGTTAAATCTTTCAGGGTCCTAGTTGATAGCTACATTAACCAACAAGGGTGATTTTCGGCAATCTCCAGCTCATGATAAGAAGTTTACATGAACTTACATAAGAAAGGCTCAAATGATTAAACCCCCAACCCCATTTCCCTCTTTCTCTCCTTTGTCTCCTGGTTTCCCTCAATTTACGAACTTCAGGAGGGCCTCACTTTCGCTCATGCCAATTCACACAGGAATCTTTTCATCAAGCGACCTACGATAAAGAGAAGTTCTTACACATGAGGTTCACAACTTCTCATGCAATCTTATGGGCAAACAGTTCATAGGTGAACACTTCCTTATAATATATATTTTCAAAAGGTGATAATTTGCATTAAAAGCTGAAAAAAAAACGGAAACAAAATCAAGGGGATGGATATTCACCTCACACAAACAAACGGAAACAAAAGGCAACAGATACCAGCAATAAAAACAAAAAAGAAAAACAACCTAAAACCACCAGCGAACAGCCAAAGGCAAGATTGGCATACAAACCATAAAACAATAAAAAAGACTAAAGCCAGATAAAAGGACTCTTCCCTTGTAAACGTCCAATAAAGAAGCATTTCCTTTCAATCAACCTCCTAGAAAGCAATTTTTTAAATAAGTTTCCTATATGTACGTATAAATGTCTAGACATGAAAACTGGAAAAAGGTAGAGAAACATACAAAAATACATACACACATTGTTGCGATAAAAATTATAAAAAAAGTTAAATAAATAAATGCTACACGCTGTTTGGGCCTTGTGTGGGTGGGGAGGTGGGGGTGAATAAAGAGAATTGAAATACCAGAATCTACGTCAGTAGTTAAAACCAAGTGTAAATGCTAACCTGAAAGACGACTCTATGTTCGAAACTGCAGAAGTCAACAATAAGACTTAAGTGAGAATTCCCACTTCTAGCACTTTCTCTCTCTTTGATCTTCTCCATAGATTTAAATGTGAGATGGTCCAGCAAATCAATGTGTTGAATCTGTCCTCTTTCATACTTATTCATAAGCTTTTCCAAGCGCTCCATCTCCCCACGCTCGTGCCTAGGGACCTATCAAAATGCGTAACCACCAAAGAAATCTTAAAATGAGACTAAGATAATCAAATTTAGAACTACATCTTACAATATACAAAATGTTAAATGAAACGTCCATAAACATATATGACAATGAAACAAAAACCTTTCCAGGAGTTGTCGTGGGAAATGATCCATCTGCCTTCTTTCTTGGCCAGAGCCTAAGCTTTTGCTTCCCAGTTTTGAGTTGTTTTTTGCTATTAAAGAGAAGAATGGTAGCTCCCCCAATTAATCCATCATCCGTCCCACATGATACATCTCTCACCTAAATTTCCAGCAAGGGCACCTTTAAATGTAAATGGATAAGAAAAGGGGGAAAGTACTCGTAAAAATGTTATCTTTTATAAAAACCGGATTACCAGCTTTTTGCCAAAATGTAACCAAAATACCAGAAGCAATATCTATGGCAGGCCAATCTTAGGAGAAAATAAAATATAAGGAAGAAATCAGAATTAATTTTCACCATGTGTTGGCAATCAGTGGCATAATGTTTTTCAACATACAAAATGGAAGAGCTTTCTGCTTTACTCATTTGATATGATGATAATCCAATCACAGATACACAGCTTGACATGTGAAGCTTATTTACAAACAAGTTATACTAGTTTAAATTAAAAGCACATACTTGATGGGCTTGCTAATTATTGGCTAGAGGCAAAAATATCTTGAATACCATGAATCATACTAATTAGATTATAACATGTACACCATGGTTTGCAAAAGCAGGCACTGGAATCAGTTCAGATGAATGCAAAAACGTAAATCAATGAATTCCCTTCTGGGATTAGACGATAGCAGTGCTCAAAACGATCTGGAGTACTGCAGTCAGTCTAACACATGATGCGTATAAGAGGTCATCTACAACATGCTATGCACATCTGCCTCTGTTTTTTTATAATTTATGCAGCATCTAATTATGGTATGCTTTTTGAGAGGTTCACATATATCATTTCCTATGAAATGCTGTCATGGGAAGGTTTTGTATAACTGGTAATAAGACACACAAAGACATATACAGCAAGAACAAGTGCCCACTTTATCGCCAAGAACCAAAATAGAAAGTGTATGGAAGCAGCAAACATTTCTACAAGTACTTTAATCCCAAAACGATGATCAAAAGTGGAAATATATGCTGAGCACAATTCTGTCAAACAATCAGAGACCTATTTCAGGATTGCCCCTATGTAACTTACAGTTAGTGCAAGTTGTGAGTGTGCAGTTAAATCCCGATATTTTGTACTCAGTGTGATTATCTCGTTCCAGCAATATGGTTGTCCTATGGATTCCAACCTGGAATTATGCGAAAGTTCAAGAGATCTTAGATAACAATAAGCTAAAGGAACCCACAAAGATAAAACTAAAAACCAAACCACACAATACATATTTCTAATCACAAAAACCTTGTTCTTGTCGGCAGTCCAAAAGGAGCCCCATCAATGTACAATGCACACTCAACATATAGCTCTGCGGTTCTTTTCGCAGTTGAAAAATCAACATCTGCAGAATGATTATAGAAGTGGCTGTCAATAACGTGATGCAATTACAGCAAATATTTTCTTTTTAGTCATAGTTCCTTTTCAAAAAAATATAAAAAAAACATAGCAATTTGAGGGAGCAATAGCATGATCTTCCGTACATCTCATATACTCATTTGATCCAGCTTTCTAATAGTTATTTATTACATGATCCACAGGTCAAATTTTGGAATGAAAGAAGTCCTAGTTGTGTGACCACCAGCTACAAATGGGTATCAAGAATGGGAAGTAGAGGAAGTGAGCAAACTTTCCCATCTCGAGCTTATCTTGGACACTGATCAAGCCAAGCCAGAAGACAGACGAAATAGAAATTGAGCTTGATTAGAAATAGAGTGAAGCAAACCAAAGCTTAAGTTTGGCTTGACAATCATAACAGGCTTAAGCTCAACTCAAGTTCAAATATTTTAAAGCCTATACATGTATGTATCTATATGTATGTTGTAAGTACATACATACATGCATTTTCAGCAACATTCACCATTATAGCACTACTCTGTATGGACCACTAGGGACCTGGGGCCATCATCAGTAAAGGGAAAGACCCAAATTGAAAGGACCATGCAATGAACAAGGGATGCCCAAATGAGGACAACTGGACAAGTTTGTGGCAACATTTATATTTCAGAAGGGCGGACCACATATGTCAAATGAGGTGGTTAGCAATGTAAGTACGGTTTAACTCTAAAAACATGTTCGTTTCTCATGTTAATGTGCCACATTGAGTGTTTCATGTATAATGTTATAGTAACTTGTTACATAAAACATCACTATTTCTTAAAAATACAGATATAGTTCAATCTTTTTTTTTTTTGAACGATGACTTGCATTAATAAGAACACTTAAATGTACAAGAGAGATGAACTGAAAAAAGTATAAAGGATATGTGATATGTAATGCTAAACAGAGCCAAGCATAAGCTTGAGTGAAGCCCATAACATCAAACTCAGTGACGCAATTGAACCAGGGCCTTGCTTGAGCTTGGCTCATGAAACTATTGAGTCGAGCTCTCAAAGTTTAAGCAATTAAGCCAAGCTCCTGTAGCTTCTGAGCCTGGCATGTTGCATCCTTAGAAGATAAAAGAAGCAGAATTATAATATTCAATCTACATTTTCAAAAAAAAAAAAAAAAAAAGTCAGTTGACAGATAAATGGAATCATCCAAATAATAAATCTTCATGCTATGGCTACAATTTTGTGGGGTCCGTGTCTTAGAGCTACTAATCAGCTATGATGCCAGGAGATGACATGGATACAACAAAGACATGCAGTGGATATGGAAAGACTTGGATGAGAGTTAAGACATGAATTGCACGAAAGAATTGCCCTCCACAATTGTGGAAATTGGTCTTGTCTCAGAAGAATAGCCCTCATATGGTGCTATTTTCTTCGGCTAGATAAAAGTTTACCTTTTAACTTATAAAAAATTGTGGAAATTGGGATTTAATTTGACAAGAGCCTTTATCACTGTTGGAAGGTGCTCATTGTTGCAATTAGGCATGTTTGTCTCATGTTACCAATTCCAAAAAGATGAAAAAGAAAACAAAAAAAAGAAACAAAAAAAGGGAGGAAAGGTCTTACTTGAAATCATATCAAAATATGCAAGAATTAAAGTTCCAAAAAAATTAATGCTATCGAGAAGCCATTTTCCTATGGAAATAACTTAGAAAATGGTAGAGATATGTATCAAGAATAAATATAAAATACATATGAAGATAACTTAACGGCAAATATATAAGAATTACTACAGGTTCCTCTTTCATTGAAATTCCTTGCAGAAAAAGAAAAAGAAAAAAAGAAAATGGCCAGAATGAATTCATATTCTCAGCAAGAAGCACTAGCAGCTTCCTCTTACTACCAATTCCCTGCAGTCAATTGACTAAATTACCATCAAATCAAAATTGCAGTTTATGATCAAAACCAGACTAACATTCCATCTTCCTATCAATTTCTTCATGATCAATCATCTACCACAGAATCAAGATTGCATTCTAATGTAAATATCAAAAGAACCAGAGTCCTCTCATCAAATTCTCCAAAACCCATCAACCCATTTCGAAATTTCAAATCTTAGCGCAGTCCATGCTTCCTACTTCACTTCTTTTTTCTATCTTTTGTCACAAAATATTTCAAAACCTCTTGAGCACTTCACTTTAACCCATAAAGCAAATTCCGACAACTCAAAAAATTAAGAAAAAGAAGGCACAGTTTGAAACAAAAATGCAGCCTTTGATCAAAACCAAACTCCCACTGCCTCTTCCATCAATAACTTGATGATCAATCATCTCAATCAAAATCACAACTTTTAAACAAAAACCCAACCGAACCAGCATCCTGTGATCGAATTCTTCAAAACCCATCAACCGTTTTCCAAAATTCACATCTAATCGCAGTCCAAACTTCCTATTTACTTCTCTTTCCGTCCTTTCCGCGATGGGCACTTCACTTTCAACAAAATCTCATAAACCCAAATTCCGAAAACTCCAAAAAGAATAGAAAGGAAACGTATTAAGTCCGGAAAAGGCCTAGTTTGAGTGCTCCAATTCGAAGAAGAAAGAGGGAAAAAGATGTATGTTTACCCGAATCAGATTTGGCTGGCGGAGGCAGATTTCCTTCCAATCGATCGACGCAGAAGGTCACGGGAAGATTGATGTCGCAAGAGAAGAAGAACCGGAACTCGTTGCCGCTCATCTCAGCTTCTGGTGTTCTTTCACAGACCGAAGGTTTTCATTGAAGAAAGAGAGAGACGGAGCGGAACAAAAGCGAAGAGGAAACAGGGACTCTTTCGTACGGAGAGGGCGGACACCGAGCCTATATGTACCCCACGCTACCGCCAACGAGGATTTTAGAAGGGAAGTGGATCCCCTGTTTGGACCAATGAAGGGGATCCACATCCCGAAGGAAATTTTTTTTTTTTAAGTCAGAGGAGAGGGAGGTGGGGGAGATGTCACATATGTGGCACCCCTTGTGTGGTCCAAACAGATCCCTGTTTGGACCACACAGGTGATCTGCTTCTTTTTAGAAGGCTATTCAATGGGCCCATTTGGAAGATCAGAGACATTGACGACAAATGGGTCCCACTTGTATAGTCCCTCATATTGATCACTTTTAAAACACAGGACTAAAAATACTGTCAATTATTTAAGTGTATTTTATAATAATAAAAAAACAATCTGCCATTGGGCCTATGTATTAAAAATGGAGTTTCTATAAAAATGCATAAAAAAGGAAATTTTTAATTAAGTGATTTTTTTATTAAATGGGTCCCACCGAAAGCATAACGTGATTTTCACGAGTGAGTCCTTCAGAGGTTTTGGACTCGTGACAAGATAAAGATCACGTTTGGAAATCAATTTTTTAGGGAAAATATTTTCGTTTCCTGAAATTGTGGTAAATCCTTATTTGGCAATTATAAATGTATGAGGATTTAGACGAATGAAAATCTTCATTTGTTATGATTTTCAAATCCGACGATCCCACATAAGATGTGACAATCCTCACTTAAGTGAATTTGTACACTGAACTTTATTTTTTTCAGTTATATGCTTCGATACATACCAATATTAACATGAAATCATCGACTACACAAATCTCCAGTGAGGAATTCTTGTTCTACTGGTAGTGGAGAATCATCAGATCTATGGATTCTTCACCTGTTACCAAACATGCTCAAATGATATATTTATGCGATGAGAGGATAGTTATTTTGATGATTGCATGCACCTCCTTTTCGATTGTTTGATATAATGCATTTTCCTTTGAAAAAAAATAAAACTAATTGATGTTCCTCAATATAGGAGATTTTGATTTTCTATGTGAGGGGTAGTAATATAGGATTCCTTTAATTTCTATCACACAAATAAAAATTCAAAGAACACGAAATCCTCTTGTTTTACAAACACACCCAAATTGGTGGCCCCATAAGATCAAACAAATGATAGGTCACATAGGCTGTTGGTTTGGCTTATTACTAATTGGGTAATATAAGCAATGAGAATAGTCATGACAATAGGATCAAGTGCGCTTAACCAGATCTATATATTCAAGTGTCCTCTTCCAAAGAAAAAAAGAATACTCACTGCAAGATTTTAGATAACCCATTTATACTATGAACTCAAAAATATTTTATTGGAGCGACATTCACCATATGAGAGAGCAAGGTATAATTTAATTGAAAATAAAAAAATCACTAGCAACAAAGGCCCGGGCTTAGAGAAATTAAAATATAATCAAGTTTAGTAGTTTTTTCAAAATATTATTGATAAAAAGATAAATTAAAAATAAATAAACATATTATTTAGCAAAAAAGGTCTGCGATAATTTTTTTTATCAAAGGTAGATTGAAACACTAATGGCATCTAGGTTTGAAATTGATATAGAAGGATTATAGAAAGAGAGAATGATGATGATGATGATTGGTGAAAATCTTATTTAAATAAATTAGAAAAATAATACCTCTAGAATTTTCTACATTTGCATAGATGTGTGAGTTCAAATGTAATATAAAGCCCAAAAAAAAAAAAAAAAAACACCCCAATGCCTATTTAGGAAAAAAAAAAAAAAGCAAGCTGATTTATAAGAAATGTCATTGCTAGTCCAGCATTGATTCTAAATTATTATAACTTTGAATAAATTAGAAAAAAAAACTATCCACCCTAAATGAGAATAAAAAGTACCATTTACTACCATAATTTGGGGCTCCAAATCGCATCCTTATAACTAGGGCTGCACATGGGCGGTTCGGATCAGTTTAACACTAAAACTAACAACCAAACCGAACCTGTCGGTTTTTTAATTAACCGATCTGATCCGACCGATGGAGAGGGCTTAAACCAAACCGAACCGAACCGAACGGTTCGGTTCGGTTCGGTCGGTTTAACCGTTGTTTTTCATTTTAATTTTTTGAAAATCTGACATTGAAAATTTCAAAACGTAATACCTCGTCCTTTGCATTTATTCTAATGTTTAGTGCAAACATAAAAATCCAAGATTCCAGACTAGACTAAACGCATATAAAAAATAATTTTACTCCAAAAAGAGAATTTGGACTAAACACAAGCGCACAAAAAAAAAAAAAAAAAAAAAAAAACACTTTGCAATGAAACATTCATTCCACATGATACCATTTGGAATTACAATAGAATAATAGTTCATGTAAAAAAAAGTCACACACAAACAAAATCTATATCAAAACCCATTGTATTTTTCATAAATGAAGGTTTCTTAACATATTGGTTAGGTGAGATCAAAATCAGCCGTCAAAAGGCTAGGCTCTACTGGCTTTTCTAACATTCTCAAGAGTGCAGCCTTCTGATAAAAAATTCATTGAAACGAGGTAGGAATTATGATGGAAGGAAAACATAATGTATAGTAACCCTTCCATCTGCAATGAAGTATCAAAAAGTTTTTTTGAGAAATTAAAATAGATGCACTGAGGCAGTGTTGACGGTTGAGTTCATGTGAGAATGGAGTTGTCGAATGTAACGTTGAAAGTAGTAAAAAAAGAAACCCTAAGACTAAATTAGTAAAAAAACAATACTTAAGTTACTACATACGGTCGGTTCGGTTTAAGCGGTTAACCGTAGGCTCAAACCAATAACCGACCGATGTAAGCGGTTTTTATAATTTTCAAACCGTTAACCAACCCGGTCTACTAAAAACCAATCCGAACCGTCCGGTTCGGTCAGTTCGGTTCGGTTTTGCGGTGATACCGGGCTTTTTGTGCAGCCCTACTTATAACACTCAAATATCCAAATAGTAGTAGCAGTAGTAGAACACACCAACAACAACCAACACCGTTAAAAAACATAGTTAAAAAACTATTATTGTAGAGATGGGTAGAATTCTCAAATCGAATAATTTTCTAGGGTATGATGGACAAAACCAACATGATGCACAGTTCAAATAAAGTTCATGACAAAATTACCAAAATGCTATAACACTTATCTTACCTCAATCGCAAGTGAATTTCTATATAAAAAAAAAAGATGGTAATATGGTGATGATAGTGAACATGGTCCAATTCATTAGTCTCGGTGTCTTCCACAAAAGACTTGAATTTACGGTTTGGGAGTTGAGGTTTCAATAGAGGCTTTTGTGCATTTGGAAAAAAGAAAAATAAGAAGGCATTCCACTCGTCGAGAGATTTCCATATATTTGGATATGCAGAAATGGATAGTTGTTTAGTTAAGGATGAAAAGAGATTAATTTAAATGAGAGATTAAGAAGAGGAGACTTAAAAGATATTTAATAGTGTCATTTACCATTCATAATGGATGGGGAGAGAGTAGCCACACTTAAAAATAAAAGAAATAAAATCGAAAGGAGACTAAGAGACAAACATTAGTATTAAGTTTTGAAGAAGTGACATTAGTATGCAATATTAATACTAGGTCAAAATTCATGGATGGTCAAAATCAAATCGGAAATCAACCTCAAAATTGATTATAGAAACAGTTCACTTCATATATTAATATAATTGATTGTAGTTTTAAAGACCGATCAAATTAGGAATTATTCTATCTCATCAAATTAAATGAAGGAGTACTTCAAAATCAATCTTAATCTTAATCTCCATATCCTAATTTCCAATGGAGACCGGATGGTGAAAGACTCCTAAAATTTTCACCTCGATCTCATGTTTCTATATCAATTGTAGATTCTAACATCTTTTTATTTATTATTTATTTTTTATTGTTTGGAGATAGGGATTCAAATATCTCTCAATAATCACCAATAAAACAAGTCAAAATCTGGAGCCCTCTTAATGGGGCCCATTTTTCCTCAATCCAACCTGTTAGTAGAGGTTTCTCAATATGGGAATATCTATCTAATCCCTACACAATATTCCTAAAATCTATCTATGAGATAAAATAGGAAAATCTATGAGATTTGGAGATTATTATTTTGTAAAACCATAATCTCATGCGTGTAATCAGTCCTTCCATGGGATGGGAGCATACTTTGATTGGAGTGAAATGCTTATTTTCAGAGGTTCATTATATACACTTATATGTTGATCTGGTTTTATTCACACATCTCTTTTCTGCATCTGAAACTATAAATTTCTTTCGTTTCTCTTTTTGCTATAAATTTATTATTATTTAGAGTATGACAGTAAGGCGAAGGGATTCTGCTCTACAATATTCTAGATTTATCTCATCACATGACATTTAAATTCAAACAGCTTTTCCATGCTTATCCTTTTTTAAACCTCACTCCATATATAGTTTTCTAACTTTCATCTTTATCTAATCTGTTGATCATCTTTATCCTTAAAATGTCTATTTTCTCTTTATTTGATTTCTCTAAACAAGATGAGAGAGGACACTCTTTCAACATCTCTAGCCGTAATAAATTACTAATCTCATATCCATTTATCATTTTTTCTTTCTAATCCCTTATCATGGGCCCTCAATATCAAATTGCTTTTTATATAGTTCTTTAAAATAAATAATTTAGGTTCCTTTGCCAGTGGGTCCCATGACCAACGTATTTTTACATGTTAAGTTTAGTGGGTCACATTCAGTTTGGACCGAGGACGATTTTGGCTAGTAGAGTCACATTTTTCCATCTCTAGATAGGACTTTGAGCCTTTTTATAATAGACCGATGGTTTTTATTTATTTATTTATTTGTTGAAATACAAGTTTGTACCGAAGAAAGAGAAAAGGCATGAGCAGAATTAGCCTCCAAAGGAATAATTCTGGAAGCAACTATACAAGTTTCACAAGAGAAAGATCTTTTTATTTGAATAAGATATTCAATTATCATGATCATTACTTTCTTTTTTTATATATAATTCTTTTATACTAATTCAAAAGCTAGATAGCATTAGAGTTACAATATAACTTTTATAAATAAATTAATTTAGTTGAGAAACTGAGCTTGTGGTTTTCTTTTTTATAATAAATATTTATTTATTCTCAATTATTTTTTTAATAACATTATAAGAAATATTAATATTAAATATATTTTGTGGCTATTTTATGAGATATTAATTAATATGAAAATAAATATAAAACAAACAAATATACCATTTATTATGGTTCAAAGCATGGGCCAGTCCGACATTTATACAAAGTAAATATTATTATTTTTTATATAAATGAGTATGAAACTTCAAGTCTTATGTAAATTAACATCAATGTTTATGTATTTATTTTAGTAATTTCAACCTTATTTCAAGTTGAAATCCCTAAAAGCCCATAAAGTCTCTTTTTATTTATATAAGAAAATTTAAAAATATAAGATTAGGATGGGCATGTGGGATAGCTCGTGGGTGGCACTGTCTGGCCTAATCGGGGTATGGCACACGGCAAGGCACGGTTGGGCTGATATGAAAGTGGGCCATGCTTTTTTGACAAAAGTTGAAATCTTATTATCTTTATTTGATAATTACTGAGGTCTTTATATATTCTTGTAAGAATCCCTTTTGTTTTTATATTTTCTTAAAAATAACTTTGAAACATTTCACTTTCCTCAGAATGCGCCAAAATCTCATTTGAACGTCATGCACCAATACATACGATAATTTTGGACTTGAATAGTTTGAATTTCACATGTACACATAAGGGATGAATAAAAAAAGGTAGAAAGAAAAGGTCATCGATAAAGATTTGACATTTCTTGCTTTCCTAACTGGGAACTTGGGTGCCTTGCAAAGTTGGAATATAACTTGCTGTAAAATTGTATGTATATTACATATCACCTGATACAAAATCTTTTAGTTACTATATGCAAGTTTATTAATCAATTGCAAGGCAATCCAAAAGATAAGATATATATTATGAATTCTAGTTAAATGAATATCTTTATAAGAAAAATTCTAACAGCTAAGATATATCTCTATTTTTTAGAAAGAAGATAAAATAAAGTCAATATTAAAATCAATCAATTGCAAAATTGCATATGGCCCCATCTTTATGAATTAGACTATGAGGCCCACTTTAAAAAAGTTTATTGTATGTGGAACTCATATGTATAAATCACTATAAATGATCCACTTTTAAAAATCACAAACATTAAGGATTTTCTAACCGTAACAGATATATTAAAATTGTAAATCCATCTAAAGAAGGCTCATTTTAACTTGGTTGGATAAAGTTATGGAGCAAGGTGGGTTTTTTCATCTAGACTCTTTAATTACCTATCCCCAATAGATATATAGTAAAATTTGAATTCACATAAAGAAGCTTAACAAAAGTGGACTCTGAATTGATTGATAGAGTTTATCTCTTGAAATTAATTTGAGATCCAATTTCTCAAATTGATTTGAGATTAGGATCCAATTTTACAATCGATTAGCAAATCGGACTCCAATTTCAAAATCAATGACTACGTCTATAATATATATTAATTGTCAATGAATCTTGATTTTATACGATATAGACTACTTTCTAGAGATACAAACCTTCCATGATGCACAATCAATTCATCTTTGATAAATGTAATATTCATAGTTGGATTGTAAATTTAAATACAATATTTGTATATAAATTCCCTTGACATTTAATTTTTTTTTATAAGGTGTCGTTTGTTTGCAATCATTTACATGAGTAAATGATTCTCATTCATAATAGTAATATATCATTGTGTTTGTTTGCGCTCATTGTGTGAAAATGGTGTATACATGATATGTACATAAGGCTATCTACACATGAAATTTTTGACACCTTTGCTGTAAAAGGCACCAATTCACTTCTTAGATGACGAATGCATTCCCATGGGGCACATAATTAACTACCTTTTTTTCATTCTTGTGGGCCCCATATTTGTTATCCAAACCTTTCCAATTGTTTATTGTACCAATAAACCCTAAATTCTCAAACCTAATTATCTTAACCCTTCATAGATTTTGAATGGTATTTGAAAATGTCTCAACCCATCAATCTAATTTTCTGCACTTCTGTGGGCCCTAATTCACAATTCGAATGCATTCAATACTCTTTTAGTTATGGTAAATATCGAAACATTCAGTTTCATATCTTTAACTCCCCATGGTTTTGAGAATTCACTAAAAGTTATCCAAAAAACCAAATACATCTAAAATGGTTGGGACCCATTGGCGGCCTTAGAGATTTGGTGCTTATTTTTAAAGTTGTTGACCGCCTCTTTTGATGTAGTGTTCATTAATTTCCGTACCGGAGTTATCGGTAATACGAAAGTGAGGCTAAATGCTTTTAGGGCTTTTTATCAACCTCCAGACAGGGACGACTGTCTTGTAGTTGATGTTGTTGATAAGCTCGAAGAAAAAGCTCTTCAACCTGAGGATATCTTGCTTGTTATCATTGCTCCTGATCTGTGTGACAATCAAGAAGGTCAAATCTTTGATGTGTTGAAAAAGCACAAGAGTGCAAACGGCTGGTTAGTTGTCGATTTGAAAGCAATTGATCCCTCCATCCGCATACACCGCAGATTTGGAGAGTGTTTTTTTTACAGTGAAGGAAGTGCTGAGTCATGTCTTTTTACAAGTTTGGAGAGTGTTTCATAGGATTTCTTTATTTTTACTTTTCTTACTTGCCGCTAACATTTCGCAGTGATGTGATCTTTATCAATCATAACATACCGCAAGTGCACGGGTGTTTAGATGAGACAGTGGCAAGAACGGATCGAACCCAAAGGGAGCTAATTAAAGAAACTTTTAAATTAAGAAAACTAATTAACTAACAATTAAGAAAAGTTTTGAGTTTTTAGATATAAAAATAAACAACTAATTTAGAAATTCGAAATCTACCAATTAATAAAGGTGATTAGAGCATAGGAATCCAATAAGCATCCACCAATTATTTATCAAGTAACCCTAACTTGTTCCAATTTTTACTTCAAATCAAAGACAAATCAATGTTTTTAATTTGGAAGATTTAACTTTTAAAATCCCTTTTTAATCATAAAAATTCAAAACTCCAGACTTCCTTCATCTCATAAAAGAATAAAAATAATTTAAGCATCACCCATCAAAGTAAGCATAAACCATCAAAAGATGTAAATCCTAAGCATGGCCTACCAAACCTAAGCATGAGTAGTCCAAAACTAATTTTTATTTTTAGAAATAAAAGTAGAGATTTGCCTATGGCACAAAGACAAGCATATTAATCATTAAGCACATAATCATGGAACACAAATTAGAATTACTAAACAAATAAAAAGACAATTACTTACCTTCATCCATAACTCTAATAAAAAAAATTAGCCCGCCATTGCAAAGAATGCTTCTTGATTTATTATTAAAAATTGCATCTTTATAACTTCTCATTCACAAATTTTCTCCTTCAAAATAAATTCTTGGACATGGCCCAAGGCTACCAAAAATAAAAATAAACTAATGGAAAAGAAGAAGGAATAGAAGAGAGGGCTGTATTGAGATGCTTCGTGGAGAATGACTTTATAGATGTTAGATGCCTCATTTTTAGCAAATAATCTCCTCTCTTTTAGGACTTGTTTCCTTATTGGTAGGGATTTCTTTCTTATGACTCAAGCTAGGCTCCGCACTTGAAAAGAATTTGAATTGAAGAGGATTTGTTACTAAGTGTGGTCTCTTGGGCTCCAAGTCTTGCCAAATTGAACTCCTCAAACATCTCTCAAGTTGCCAATTTTAAAAATCTTTTGTAATTCCCACATAGAATTATAACAGCCAACTTTCGGATGTCATATCTCCCTCGATATATCTCCGATTTATGAAATCTTAGGCTCCACGGATATCTATTCGAAAAGAGCTTTCCAAAGGTATATAGATTGCACTAATCCGATACTCAAGTTAAAAGTTATGACCATTTCAATTTGCTGCCCCTGAAAAATCCGAGAATAATTGTGCAATTAAGGGAACTTCTATGTTTGGCATGCAATGGGGTGTGTGGGACCCATGTTGGATGTTCAAGATATGTTTCGACTCTTTATTTGCTTTCTTATTTGATTATCTTCCCATATTTGGCATGCTTCATCACTTGCAACTTTGACTAGTTAACTTTCCTTGCAAAGTTTCCAATTTTCTCTTTCTTTCATGCAGGGTGTCTCACCTTAGATCTCTATTCAAGTTTCACCAGTGCAGGTCTCACTCTTGATTTCTCCTACATAAATAAAATTAAATAATGTCAATAATAATCAGGTATGAAGAATCTAGATTGACTATGCATGAGACCCTACATGCCTACTTAATACACAAAAAATATCTAACTTTCCAAAAATAACACATAGTGTCAAAATTAGCAGGTATGCATTAGTAAAGCTAAAAATAACTAATTTTTTGGGTGATGAATGAGATGAAAATCCCTAATTTCACAAAAGTCATGCAATGTAATGAATTTTGACAAAATTTGACTAAGATTCCAACTTTGATGCTCAAATGAATGAAATCATGAAATTAAGTGTAATTCTATGCAATTAACCTAATTAATCCCACAAATGCATATAAAATGATGAATGAAAGCTACAATTTTGTGGACTTATCAGGCAGGTACTTTGGTCCGAGTTGGGGGTGCCATCCCCGTTTTCCGCCATTGCACCTTATGTTAAGCGGTACCCAGGTGATATCCCTCATTTTCCTTTACTTTCTTTGTCCTTTATATCTCATTTTTTGTGATTCACATTGTGGACGATGTTAGGTTAAGTCAGGGGGTGGGGTATTAACCTTTGGGTTAGCCGTAGTAGTTTTAGTTCTTTTTAGTTTTAATGATTTTCCTTTATTTTTTTAGTTTTTAAAAAAATTGCTATTTTTGTTAGTTTTTCGGGGGATTTCTAACAGGGTTTTTATGAAACGAAGATACCTTGATTTTTGGAACTTTTATTTTGTAAGGAAAAAGAGAAAAATGGTTCACTATCTTGTTTTAGGAAAGAGTTTTTGAGAAATTGTTGAATAATTGATCCATCACTTAACACGTATTTTGTAGAAATTTTGAAATGTGAAGCTATGATTTTCATACTTATGATAACATTTCAGAAGAAATACGATGGAAAACCGACCCTCAGTCATACTATGTTAGGTTCAATTGAGTGGATTTATCCACAAATAGGTGAATTAATTTGGGCATATGGAAATGACTGCCTATTGTTGGAGACCATATTTAAAAAAAGGGAGAAAAAAAGAAGAAGAAAAAACCCACTGAAATAGTGTTATCACGGCATTTGAAAAAACAATAGTGTGAAAGTCACCATAAATGCCTTGAGTGGAAACTGTTCATCCTTACTGGCTATGGAAAAGGCTGCCTATTATTGGGGATCGTATTAAAAGAAAAAAGAAAAAAAAATATCACTAAATTAGTGTTGTTACGACCTTTGAAAAAACAATAGTGTGAAGGCCATCGTAGTTGCCTTGAGCGGAAGTATATTATCTTTTACTGAGGTTAGGTTGCCCAGAATCTTGAAAGAAGAAGAAGAAGATATGTTTTCACGAAAAGTTTTAGTGGATTTTTTTATGCTCTTCTGCTTCTATATATACACAATTTTCATAGTGCACGATAAATTTTTCAGCAAGATTTCGAGGATTTCTGACCAACAAATAGGATTTGTGAACCAAATTTGATATGTGTTTTGAAAACTCCATAATCAAGAATATTTGGTGTTCATAGATATTATTTTGTATAAGACTCCTCGACTTTTGTGTTTTAGGAATTTTATGGGTAAATTCACTGCAAGCCCTCACGAGACTATAAGTTGTCCTCTAGGGGGAACTTAGGGGCCTCTAGGGGGAACTTAGGGGTTTAAAGGCTCACTACGCATGCTAAGTGCAGCTGTGCTCCCTACAAAAGTGGCCTTAGTTAGTATTTCATTTTGTTTTAGCTTTGCTCGAGGCCTTGCAAAGTGTAAGTTGGGGGGTGTAATGAAAACCTAAATGCATCATTTAAGCCCCTCAATGAGAACTTTGTTATCCCGTCTGATGATCTTAATTGTGATAATTTTGTGTTTACAGGTGCTTTAGGTGGAAAGAGTGAAATCTGGAATTAATGAGAAGAAATGGGCACAAAACACAAAGAATCGGAGATAATGTCTCCTGCCGGACGCCAAAACCATCCAAGCACACCGAGGCTACTGCCTCCTGGCGTGGACGCCCGACCTGGGTGAAGTCCATTTCTCTCCGCGTTTTTGAAGAAAATTTGGTAGAAAAGCTATAAAAGGAACCCAGAACTCGTGTTTTATTGATTCACATCTTGAGAGAAAAACAATAGGCTGATTTTGGAGGCTTGAGAAGAGTGCCAATGGAGATTTTGTCACAGATTTCCGTCCGTCTCTCTATGAGTAACTAACTCTCCACCTTAGGGTTGTGATGAAGCCCTAATCTTGTATTTTGGTGATATATAGGTTTTAGGGTTTTACTTTGAATGCTTTTGGTTATATGACATGAATGTTATCCATTGATTGAATTCTATTTATTAATGCAATATCTCTTTTTGGTATTTTATTTTTGTATAATTAAATATCAGTCATATAATGATACTTGAATGAATGTGTTGTTAGATTTAGGATAATATATGCCTTAGATATAGGTTATGCACCATAACTGAACCCATATATCTTATTTGTTGACTCTGTGAAGGTCTATAACTAGAACGAGACTTTAAAGCGTTGATACTGAAACCCACCCTAGATCTATACTCGCCATTCTGCGATGTTAGAGTGGATTCGTACCCTAAGATCTTTTCTTTGACAGAATCAAACATTGTCTTCACTTTGCTAATTTAGGAATCAAAGCCATCAAATTAAAACTTCATTTTCTATTATGATTAGTTTAGGAATTTAGAAACCAACACTACTTAGCCTTTTTGTCCCAGTGGATACAACATTCGGTTAACATCTTTATTTTCACGAGTAGAGATATAGCTAGGTATAAATTATATTTGCAAACCTTGTTTTTGGACGATCTTGATGTGTGCGAGCAATTAATTGCCCTGCCCCTCCCGAGTTACCTGAGTCACCATACTCCTTTTCTTACCCATTTTGGGCCCCCATTTTCGGTCAAAATGCTACCCGATTTTTATTAGAAAATTATGTCACTTGACATTTGTTTACAACACGCATAAAACTACTAGTTTGATCGTTTTACACACTCGGAGCAGCCCGATTTTTCTTCGAAACTAGTGTTTTTCATTACCTTTGACTAGTATGAACATGCTTAACTCAAATCATTATTTTTGTTTGTTTTCCTCGATTCTTGGAGCTTTAATCATTTTTTAGATATTTATTGGTTTAAAAACCTAAACAGGCTAACTATGTATATGTATATGGATTCGGCAACACCCAGCTTGATCTTACCCGGTTATTGTGCTGTTATCCTTGAAAAGGGGTATGCCCATATTATTGCATTCACTGCTGCCCACAGTTTAGGTAAGTATGCTCTCGTCATGCTGCATTCGCTGCTGCTCTAAGAAAAGTAAGTATACCCTCAACACGCGTTGCTTTTCATCTCACTCGCACGAACAATATGCCCCATAATATTGCGTTGCGTTATCCGATTGTGAGTCGTATGCTCATGACCGATGACCAAGTGGATTAAGCCGTGTGGATGCCATTAAATCATGTTTATTATTATGAACAATTGGATATCATGTTGTTTTACTTGATTTTCAAGAACATACTTAATTTTATGTTTTACTTGTCAAATTATGATTTAAAATGCTTTTACTTGTCTCGTATAAACATGATATGCTCTTATCATGGAATCTTGTCAGGCATTCCTGTCTGGCCCTACACTTGGTGCTGTAGGTATCGAACTCCTTGCCGATGAACTGATCTTTGAGGTGGTCCAATAAGATCCACCATTTGTACAGGATTATACGGTTGATGATATAGAGCATAGCATCTGATGCCGCGGAGTTCACGATAACATTCTGGGGTTTTGTTTGGGAGTTTATACTTCTTTTTCATTATTGTTGTCTTTAGGATGTTTGATTGACCAATGTTTATGCCTTTTTATTTGGGATTATAATTAAGACTTATTTCTCCTTGTATTTCTACTTAAACTTGAATATTAAACTATGTAAATGAGTTTCATTCTGATATCAGTCTATTTGATGACATGTGAGTGTTCTATCATGCTTCTTTTACGAAATGACTCACACAAGGTTTTGCCATGATATCCCTTGTGGATCTGAGGGCCCGGTAATCCTCACATAGTGAAATCCTATGAAATCCTATGAAAAAATGTGCGTGAAAAATTATAAATAATTTTTCTATTCTCCATCCCGTAATTTAAATTTGGGGTCGTGACATTGTCCAAAACAAGGTTGTAAAACTTGTGACTTGGACTTGACTCATCCCATTAAAACAAATTGACTCGGATAAAGTCCGCACGGAGACTCTAAAGAGTCATGTTTTTGAAAGGTAATTTAAAAAGTATTTAAAAATAAATCCATTACTCATCAAATATAGAATTATATTCATTTACATGCATTCAGAATAATCAATTCAATTTAATAAATTTATAAATGCAAGAAAAGTAATACAATAAGGAAAATAAAAGAAAGAGTATTGCATATTACATAATTTGTTCGTCCAAATATTGAATATAAAATATCAATTATAAGTTTCAAATTACATTTCAGTCTCCATTTTTAAATTATTGACTCCAAACCTTATGCATAATTACATATAAATAAATATTAATTATTTAAAATTAAATCCATCTATTAAATGATTCGAGATGCAAATACCTGATTAAAATAAGATGACTCGGCCAAGTCTTCCCTATTTTTAATTCAGTCATTTGTTAAAATGAGATAACTTGAAAGATTTAAAAATCGATTAAAAGAGTTATCCAACCATGATCGACCTCAAATTTAAAGGCCTGCAGGAACATTGTCCATAGTATCTCTAGACATAGACCTATACCAAATACACATCTAGGGCACGTGACATGTAACCGTTTCAATATAAAATTTAAAAAAGTACGCCTGGATTAGATCCAAATTAAAAAATGCTCCTAATTTCGGGCTTGTACCTAATTTATTTTCTCATCAACTCCATCAGTTATTAAAATACCTAGTTTTTATCTCTACACAGCGATGGTAAGTACCAAACTTGTCAGCCAAGTCAGTAGAATCTTGCTAAATGACCATTTTGCCTAACTCCATTTAAGTCCGGATCCCCAGAGTTTGCATTTACACACTTCACATGAGTGGAACTCAGTTGGCCTAGGACTACGGTTTGTACCCGGAGGTTGTGGGTTCGAAACTGCTCTACCACACTGGGGCCACAGGGGAATTTTACCCGGCTTTCTCTCCTGGGCCCGTAGGGATTATTCTGGCCCAAAGGGCTAGGAACCCTACGTTATCAAAAAAAAAAAAAAAAGGAATGCTTGAAACATACCGTGGGTACACCTGCTATAATCCAAAGTGGTAAAATTGAATGCTTTCCCCACCTATAGAATATCATCAAATTTTACTTGGATAAGATTTGATCCCTCCATTAGATTAAACATGTGATTTATAATATAATTAACACAATTTTATGCATATTAATCCTATATATTAATTACATTATCAACTTTGGATATGTCATTTGAGGATTAATCCTATGCATTAATCACAAAATCCTATGGAAGAAAAATTTAAGGATATGCCATTTGAGGGAATGACTTCCAATTTTAGCTATTTGAATAATTCGTAGGTGGGCCCCACAGTAAGTTCCAGGCATCCCACTCACATGCAGAGACTCATTACAGTGAACTGGTTTCTCCACATACATGATCATATCTCCATATGTGGGCCTTCAACCAAATGATAAAATCATGTGAGCTCCATCCACCACTAGTGAAATCGCACCTCTTAAAAGTATTAGATGCCATCGTTCAACAAAAAAACCAAAAAGTATTAGATGCCATGTGGCCCACATCACGATATGTCCACAAAATGGGCCCCACATTGAACGACCAGGCAATGAGCCACAATTTAATTTATTGTGTCAGATCAAATCTGTTTTGTGTGGGGGCTAAACCCTAGAAGGCGGAAGGACAGGAGCCCTAAAAAGGGGCGAAAGGAGCAAGGAAAGATAAGAGAAAATAAGACTCACAGAGAGGGGGCAAATGATTCGAAAAACGAAGATCTCCGGATTCGTTAAATTCTGGTCTCGACAATGTATCTTCTCCGGCAGAGTTTCGTTCCAAGCAGGAGCAAAAGTAAGAAAAGGAAGAGGGGGCACCCCTATTTTTAGAAGCGAGAAGCGCCTCTTAAAAGCACACATGCAAAATGTCGCTTCGAACCTTCCACGCGTCGCTTTGATATAAGCAGCAACCAAGCGGAAGAAGACACGTGGCACTGCCAGTTCATCCCCCGCAATAACTATGGGGCATCATTAATCCCCTCGGGCATATGAAGCGACATACACATATCTAGCCAGACGAAATAATAAAGGCACGCCATTTATTGCCTCGGGCAGACGAAGCGGTATCATGATAAGGATAGGACGCCAGCAGATGTCAGCAATTAGCACCGAGATGGAGTCTGGGCGCAAAAATGTTCTTAGCTCCCAACCTCAAAGAATATGAAAATTCCAGAAGGTTAGGAGCTAGGGGTAATTGTGTGGGAGCATTTTCGCAATACCAAAGATAAGTCCGATTTCGGTAAAAATACCAATTGGGTTCGTCCTGATCTCAGTCTCATAAGCGCTTCCATAAATGAAGCAGTGGGTGGGGATGGTGGTGTCACTTCTCCTGAAATAATTTCTGTGACAGGTATCATTTCAAGATACTTTTTTGAATTTGATGAGGTTACTAGCCAAACTAAAAGCCTAGGAACACCACAGATTGTTCAAATAAAACTACTGACTCAGGCATGCCAAAACGAGAAGATACATGCCAGCCCTTCATTGCTTCAAATGTAGAGGAATCCAAATCTAAGACCACCACTTGTAAAAAGTTCAGGAAACATAAAGTTCTTCCTTCTGCTGGGATGGAAGAGAAGGGGAGAAACTCCATGAGCCATGACACTACAGATGAGCATGGGGTTAATCAAGGTCATCGAGATGTATCTATTAAAGCTGATGCCCTACTCAAGCTGCAGTGAAATCTCCCCCCATACAGTTCTCAGTCCGATGGTCTGCTTCACCAATTACTGAGACTCCAAGGAGCAAGCCTGAAATAAGTAAGGTTGGAAAACGTTTCCTCCTTGCAGCAAATGGGCTTGGGATTTCGACCAGCAAGCAAAACCAAAAGACCAAATGTTGTTCTAGAGTAACAAAGTCATCCTTACACAACTCATTTTCACTTGGTAAAAACTTGTTTGATATTAGCAATTTTGATGATTAAGAATGGAAAAGAGACGCTGATATTGTTGATGGCAATTTTCTCATCTGAGACCAGTCACTGATGACAGGTACAGTTTGTTTCAGTGCTGAAGACCTGCATATTTCTTTTCAACACACTGTGATTTAAGAGAAGGCCCAGGGAAAATGTGGGAAATGTGACTTCAATGACAGTGATGATACAGGGAAATAATAGGGAGTTGTCATAGCCATCAAATATATACAAAAATCCTTCCACTGTCATACCAAAATTATACCTACATCCAATGATAACCTGGTATTCACATATGGTAGTGACAGTGTAGCTCCTGGATTTGGTTAAGCTTGGTGGCTTTCGGTATGTATCTGCTTGTGGTTCTTACTCTTCCAGTGGTGATTCCAGGTCTTGACTGACACTAAGTTTCACAAAGTGTTCAATGCTTCAAATACTCTTGAATATAATATAGAGTATCAACAAGTGATTTCAAGAGGAAGATGTAAATGTGCAGGAACAAAAACAATTTTGCATCTGTTATGAAAAACAGTTCGTATTTTCAATTTTCAGTAATTGATATCTATGAACAAATTTTTTGACATGTTTCACTCACCAAGAGCAGGAAAGAATTTTTCAAGCATATAATTTATCATCTATGAAAGACTTGTCATGTTGATTTCTGAATTGATGGTAGTTATCACAGTTCACAGTACAGATATGATATGGACGCCTACCTCTGGTTTCTGCATATTGTTTAGTGATATATTCTTTTATTGCAGCAGTTGTACCTCCAATGCCGCAGAAGCAAACTACGGCTATATCTATATGTACATCTCAAAGGATGATTTTAGTACTACTGCTACTAACGACTTGTAGTTAGTGCCTTTTCTCTTGTAACTACTGCTGCTACTACTGGTAGTTATCGCCTTTTCTCTTGTAATTGAGGGTAGTTTGGAAATCGAAGCGGATCCCATGAATGGGACCTGCAATTTTTGTTTGGTGTGCTGTTGGAGAGAGGAAGAGTGCACAATTTCACAGAAAAACTACAAGGTTGACCCCTCATGGGACTTTAAAATCCTAGAAAGCATAGATTTTGACATGCAAACTTTGCAGCAACTTTTACACAAAAAAAAAAAATTAATAAAAAAATCTGAATGTATATTTTACAGAGATGTAGTTGTTACACTATCGTGCCCCTGTAATTGTTCATCATCAAAACCCTGGTTGAAGGTGCAAGCATACTAATTTACCTTTAAAAAAAAAACCATGGCTCTATGTTTATATCTTTAGAACACTTTGATCAGAGGCACAATTTTGGTGTTGTTAACTGATATTTAAAACTGTAGTTATAACCTTTTTCAAATTAAAAAAAAAAATTGTTTTGTAAGTTTGTGCCCCACTAGATATGGTGTCTAGGTTTGATGTGTCTCAAATACAAGACATGGCACGACCAATCGGGTTAAAATCGGATCTAGATTTATCATTTTGTGGATCTGGTCCCCTCCATTATTGTGTGCTACCTGATCAATTTACAACCATGTTGTTTGAAAAATTGCAGGTCCCTTTGCAATATGCTCTCTCTCTCTCTCTCTCTCTCTCTCTCTCTCTCTCTCCCCGTCAAATGGTTTTTAGATTTCTTGATCATTCTGGATCTTAAAGTAAATGATACATTGAAAAAAAAAAAAAAAAACGAAATGGAAGGAAGGTTTAGGCATAATTGTATGCATGCTTGAACTTGTGTGGGTATAGTGGCTTCTTATTTGCTAAGTTGAGAATGCTAGAAGGGTCAAGGAGTCTTATCTTTTAGAAACAGATGGCTGGCAGCCTATTTATCATTCTGCCTGCTCTTCTTGGATAGAGCTATCACTAACATTTTTTTTTTTTTTTTGACATCATAGTTTTGGGGTTTCATGGAAGATGGTGAAAACACCTTTCTTAAATATTTTTGTGTGTTTGAATGATTACTTCTTTAGTATTAATTGTAAACTATTATTAAATATTGTTATTGCATCATAAATCTCTACACATGCTCCATTACTAGATTGTTTCTATATTTAGAATGTTTGAATTCGATGGTGTAGATTAAATTTCTATATCTTGATTGCTATATGTACTTAGTTATTCTGGATATAAGATGAGAATAATTATTTCAATTAAATACCCAATCAATGTGTTTTTATTTAAAATTTGATGTTATACTTGCATGTGGTTCATTGATATGTATCTAAGCCATTAATCTCATGAGTTGCTCACTCTCTTCATGTTTGCTCTACCACTCAAGGGTATGCACTTATTTTTCCAAGCTCTTTTTTTTATTTATGACAGAGCACCATAAATGAGGCCACTGTTTTTTTCTGGATGGAGTGAAAGGTGGGACACATCTATATCACATTAACTGTTTTTTTTTTTCTCTTTAGATTGGTTTGGTTCGTCTTTACCCGCTTTCTAATAGTTTTTTTGTCAATTAGTGACATACTAAACTGAAAGTGTACAACAAGAAAAAAAAAAAAAAAATCAATCTGAAGAATTGGAGTACACAGGTATAGGAGTATCAGAGCGCTTGTAGAACGAAAGAAAAATCACAAAGTGGGAGGGAGCAGTTAAACTTCACTGTCACCTTTATCCAATTAAAGAATCAGCAATTCTATCAACCGACTGCGTACTTGAGCACTGCTTTAACTCGAGAAAGAAAGTGACTTGGTTTCTTTCATATAGAAATGGAACTTCCATTGGACACACACCTACATTATACATGTCAGCAACAAAATTTAAATGGACCTTCTTCGCTCCAAAAAGTTGAATGTGCAGTGTTCGATAAAAGGTCTAATAGAAAATTGAAACTTAAGGATTTGATGGGATAAGGCCAAAATGATGATGATGATGATGAGATGACAATCAAATGGGACATTCCAATTTCATATCTCTGAAGTTACAGGATATTCGAATTTCATATACTAAAGATTTTTTAAATTGTCAAGCTTCATTTGTGTAACCCATGTCCTGATAACCCCACACCTAGCAAAGTAGATGTAATATGGCCACACTCATGTTTTGATAGCTTCTTTGCTCCGGCATGAGTGCGACATCCATCCTTATACTACATAAGGCTTATAAAGTGTCAAGAGTAAAAAGTTATACACACACCCATGTTACATTAAATCCCATCTTAGAAATAGTTGTTAAATGGATGTTTTTTACTCCAAAAAGATTATACTATATACTACAAATTTTATCCAGCCTCTCTTAAATAGATATCAATTTGTTATGTATCACCATTTATAAACATTTGCAAGAGGTACACACACGCACGTTGCATAAAATCCCATTTTAGAAACAGTTGTTAAATGGACCTTCTTTGCTCCAAAAAGACTGCAGTCTGCACTATCTAACACAGCTTTTTTCCAACCTCTGTTAAATAGATTATTCATTTTGTTGTGTTTTACCATCTAGGAATGGTTGCAAGAGTATCTTGCTCTATATCATGCTTGGATATTAAGACCAACTTATACCCAACATTTTCATCTTATAAACACTTGTAGGGTTAATCGATAGCATTGATTTTATGAACCATCATATCAAGGTACCAAGAATTAGGAACAATGTTCCACATTTAAGATTCATTTGGAATTTGAAAGGTGAGTTTCTTATTAGTAAGAGGTAAAAAGAACTCATAAGACAATCTCTATTTGAAAATTTGAATTAAAAAAAGAAAAAAAAAAAAAAAAGAGACAGTCTCTATGAGCCTCTAGGTTACTCCTACAGTTCTTTTCACATATAAGCAATGTAGAAAGTGTATGCGTATGCGTGTCTTTTATATATATATATATATATATATATATATATAGAAATATAGAAAGTATTATTTCCTTTAGAGATCTTTTCACTCCATCATCATGGCTGCTCAACTGCTGCTTTGATCTAACGAAGTGATGGTAGCCTCTAGACAACTTCAGACTTCTTGCATTTTCCATTCTTGAGTTATTAGGAGAAAGGCACTTCTACTATGGTTAGCATTTTGTAAACATTTTTTTTTTATCCAAATCTGGATTTTGGGAACACTCCATGGAACAAACCAACAATCCAATGTGGTAGGCATCTCAAGTCTCTGCTACAATATTAGATTAATTGCTGATTTTTTTACTCGAAAAGAAAAACTACTGATCTCCAGGCCATCAATCAGATGCCAACATTAGTGTAATGTGGGACTTTACCAATACTCATGCTTTAGTAAGTTCCCATGTTAACGTGGGACTTTACCAATAGTCACGGTTTAGTAAGAGTTTCCTTGTCAAATGCACTAATTCTTGAGTGGAAAAGTTAAGGTGTCTTGCTGATATGGAGTTTGTGAGAACAGGTTTGATGACATGGAGTTTCAGGAAAGTGGTATTGACTGCAATCATTTGATTGCTACAACAGTTTCTTATTTAAGAACTTCTTTGTTGTTGGAATTCAATTTATTAAATTTGTGGTTTGGTGTTCATGGGTATCATGAAAAACTGGATACAAACTTAGAAGTCGTGGCAAAAGTTTGTTTTTGACTTGGTTGTCGCATTTGGTATTTGATGAAAGTGAAGCATTGAATTTGGTGGTCGTTGTTACGGTGGGTGTTGAATGTCTTTCAAAACGTTGACTGAAAGCTTCTTTTACATTTGGGTATTCTTTATGGGATTGTGTTATGCAATTTAGCCATGTACTGATAAGAAGAGGTCATGTAGATTTTAGCCATTGAGAAATAAATCTTCATTGAGTACTAGTGAAAATGATAATGAATTATTTCTTATCCTTTTCCCTTTTATTTCTACAATAAAACCATTGGTTTTGGTGGTTCAGATTATTTTTTTTACTAAAGGTAGAATCACATCGTCATTAAGAAGTTATGGAGAAATCTTGTTGGTTTAGGATATAAATCCATGGATTTTGATTATTTTAGTATCTGGTTGATGATTTTGTTTATTGTATATCACTATAATGTAAATTCTCTTTTTATTTTTATTTTTTAATTTTCCGATTATTGTGCACTGATCTTAATTTTACTTCCAACCTCACATCAATGCATTAATTTAGATATGGGTATTTATCCTGCTAGAAACTATTTCAAAAACTCTTTAGTTGTTTAACATTTTAGAAGAATGTTTTCCTTTCCTTCTTTGCTTTATAGTGTGTTGTGTTCTTACTCAACTTCTCTGTGTATTAGTTTTCTTTTGCATAGGTCTTGTAATTTATTTTTAGTGGCTAGGATTAGGAGATTATAGCACATCAATACTACAAAGAAAAGCACTTAGGTCTGTCAAACTACTGATAGCTCAGCGACTATGCACCTCAGTCTCACCAGTATTGACTAGGGACCAATCCCTGATCCTCATCTATGTAATTACACTCCTTAACCAGTGACCCAATCAATCAAAGAAAAAAAAAAGCACTTATGTCTTGCTACAGTAGCAATAAGAGGTTGGGTAAGGAAAGATGCAATAAAGAACTTAGGCTTGTTTGCACGAAGGCTTTCCACTGTCACTAATACTTGCTTGGAAGGGCTACTTGCTTTGACCATAGAAGGTGTTCCACTGTCACTAATACTTGCTTGGAAGGGCTTCTTGCTTTGACCATAGAAGGTGTGTGCTTGATCTCTGTGTGTTCAAACAACTTCTGAATTAGTTTAGGAACTTTTTCTATTGAACTAACAACTCAAATGGCAAAATCTTCTACAGGTAGTTTAGGCTCCACCATTGTGGAAGGTGTTCTAACACAAGCAGTCAATTCCATCAAAGCAATTATATTGCAAAACCCAGGCAATCATGAAAAGGTGATAACCACTTTGCTCTAGAATCCATTTTTTAAGGTGTTCTTTCTTTACATCACTTTTCATTTTCTAACATTCACGAGTTTCCGATCTATAGTCTCCACTTTCCAGACATGCATCCAGAATTTGATTGAAACCCATTTCATTAGTTTAGCAGTGTCAATTTCATTTAAGTAAGCTCCTTTTTCTTTTTTCTTACTATAAGAACAGAAATATGTTATGTTGTGGCCGTTGTTTCACCAGTACTTTTATGAGAATTGTTTTATTTTTTTGTATTGGGGTAATATGTTCATCTTTTCTCAACTAATTTTCCACTCTTCCTCTGTTTTCAAAAGTGATTGTTCAACTAGCTGTATATTGGATGCAATCAAAGTGCTGCAGCTCGTGCAACAATTATTTTGATAGTCGGAGAGTATAGTTCTTTGGAGCAGATTATTTCTAGGACAGTACCCACAGTACTTCAGTACCTTGCTTGAGGCTTTATTTTTGAAGAGCTGGATACAAAGCATCAGATTCTTAATGCTACTGCTAAGGTATTTTCCTAACCGATGAGTGATGAGTGATGACGAGTATAATCATTTTTTTCCTTGCTTAGGAAGAAAATTCTGTTGTGCTCTGTTATCATCTACTTTTAAATCACTTTTGTTCTAATGCTACTAGTTCGGGTCAATCATGGTGAGAACACTCTAAAAATTGGGTTTCTATTATTTTGTTGGATTCACTATTTTATTTTTTATTTTTTATAGGTTTTGATCTGATTGGTCCACTATTACTTGTTAGTCATGTATTTTTATATACATGTGAAGATGTTTCCATACTAATTTTGTACAGCAGTTAGCCCTTACCCTAATCAGTTCAACATGGTAAAATAAATTCGTCCACTGCTTGTTTCTAACTTGATTGAGCAAAAATTCAGAAATCGTAAAAGAAAAATGTTAGAACTCATAAAACTTAAAAGAATTTACAGAGTATAGTTTGCTTCCTAAAACTTGGAAGCTCAATTCTCCGAACTTAAAGAATTTGCGTTACCATCCCAATTCTCTCTTTGAATATCAAATGGGAATCTAAAGATTGTGAATTTAACTCTCGCAATGCCACATCGTTGTCATCATCGAACATCCCTCTCTCTCTGAATTTTCCAAAAAATCGCATGTTTCTCCATTTGGATGTTACAATTTGTTTGAAACAGCTGGCCCAGTGAGGACGAGGGCTGGAGACATAATTATTACATGAAATGGGCGGCTTTCATGGCTAAAATGAATGGTAATTATCTTGATTAAAGGCATTTACCTGATGACAAACCTATCTGGTGTGAGTTTAGAAACCTCTATAAAATTATATTTAAGTTCTAAGCTTTTCATTGGTTTTTTTAGTATTAGGAGAAAAGTCGGGCTCCAAAGGTTTTTTTTCTAAATTTTATGCACATTTATATTTTGTCAAAGCTGGTTATATATTAAGGTGAGAGATGCTCTCACAGGAGCATCTCCCATATATATATATGTATGTATTAGAATTGCTTTTTGTTGTTGAATCTAAATCCATTATAGTGTATGTGATGAGTTTCTCGGGCTCTCTCTAATGCTCTTTCAACAAATTCTGTTGTGTGCTCGGGGTATACTTTTGTTGACATTCAGAAAGCTCCTCACCTATGTTCTTGAACTGCCAAAATGTGATTTAAACTGATTTATAAGACTCCTGTTCGTGCTCATGTTATAAGCAAACTTCTATCATTCCATTTAGCTTCTCAATGCCAAGAAGAAACAGATTCACATCTACGGAAAACTCCAGATCTACAACATGAACTTGTAGACAAAATATTCAGTGTAAAGGCAAAATCATCACCGCACACTAATAACAATTTTCAGTTGTATCTTCCTGGATCTGTTTCATATATTGTTTTTTATGCATCTCCTGGATACGAGCCTCTTCCAAAGCCTTGTAGTTGACACATTGTCTGGCTCTTCAAATGAACAAGGTGCACCTACTTATAATTTTGAACATTTTATTGACAGTTCAGTTGAAACTGCATATCCATGTTCATGGCATGTGTGGACATTTTCTTTGAACATTGTCCCATGGAACCACGGGCAAAAATCATTGTAAAAGATGAAGAATTTGATGAGACTCCAGAATTTGCAAAACAAGCACCAGAAACTGATCAAAGGTGATTTAATTCTCGTTCTTTATTTTGTCATTTTCTACATTCCGGCAAGTAGTTTTGGTTTTACTTTGGAAAATGGTGAAATTCTACTAGCCACATCACAAGGTTTTGCTGCATATTCACCACATATATCTTACAAGCATTCCGTCAGGATCTAAAATTTCTGCCCCATGTGGATGGTGGATGGACCATATAGCCAAAGAATCATACTGATTGGATAGACCCAAGTCCGAACCATCCAATCAGTCAAATGGGTAATTAATTGGAAGCTTTTAGTCCAAAACATGTGGGTGAAAATATTCTGATCTGTGGCTTTGGGGCTATGGTACATCCACAATGGGGCACACTCTTGGTAACTTCTGTAGTCCAGTATGATTTTAGGTCCAGACGCCATGTTACAGTGGCATAATTACATCATGTGAATGCTATGTAAAGGAGGGTAGCACACAAACACTCTTGCAGTCATATTACTTATTTACTTTTGGATTACATAGTGTTGTGTGGTTCTATACTTTCCAGCTTTGCAATACCTCAAGATGTGCCAACACTAAAATCTTATACACTAAAATATATCTTATATTTTCCAAATATTCTCAACTCCACACATTCTTGTAAATGGTCTCCTTGTGCAATCACTTGTCGGGATGGCTGCACAGATATGAACATATTAGAGAAGGGATGGCTGCACAGATATGAATATCAGATCCTTGTATTTTTTTTTTTATTATTTTTTTGTTCTTGAGAAAGTATAAGCCAATTCAAGTCACTGAAGATGGATAAACATGGCTCAAACTTACATGACTCATGGTTTGAACTCAAAATCATTTCAATATTGGTACTTCATTCTAACCTGTGTGAAAATTGGAATCCACAGTAAAAGGTATTTTTTTTTAACCTCCTTTTGTATTGTTCTTCATCTCCACTTATCAACAACAGCAACTAAATAATGATGATGGTGATGATGATAATAGTAACTACACTCACGCCCCAATAAATATGATTGTTAATGCCTATACAGGCCCTAATACGAATTAGAATAGAAGACCACTTATTCTGCCAATATATCTTCGGAAGAAAAAAAAAAAAACTATAATTTTGATACATCTAAAAAACGTAGGGCAGAGACAAATGAGACAGAAAAATTGGACATAGGAGACCCTCAATTTATAGAGGGTGAATTCATTATAATCTATATAGTCTTTGATGTTGCAATGCATAATGCAATATTTTACTCTAAAACTCAATTGTTTCTTTTGTGTTAGAACATGTGGGAGGTTCTATCAGCTCGTGGGTTAGAAGTGCTTGCATGACTTTTATGGGGTTTGTTAAATTTGTTCGTGGGCTAGATTGGGCTGCTTCAACTTGCCAATGCTTAACCCATTCATCAATTGGGCCTAACATTTATTACCAATCCAAGCCCCGTACAGGTACGAAATTTATATACCTTCCACTAAATATGTATGGGTAGATCGGGCCATTAAGCATGCATAGGCCCATATTCTCTTGTGTAATTACTTGGCCTTAAAGTTTAGCCTAAAAGTAGTCCTCGGGCAAAATAATAAAAATAATACTGCTCTAACCCAGCCCAATGACTGACCCATGAGCATCTCTAGGTTCAGTGTGACCTGAGAGTAGCTGGAAGAGATTGATGGTCCTATTGTCTCTTAAAAAAGGTTTGGTGAAATGGCTAGCCATTCGACAAGGGTCTTTTTTTTTTTCTTGAATGGTTAAATTCATTGAAAAAGCTAGCGGTACAAAAGAACTATACTTACACACAACAAGTACCCAAGGAAATAAAAAAGTAAAGTAAAAAACTATAATTTTGAAAATGGACATGTAATAGACAGGAAGGTTAGCCAACACTGATTTTATTAAAGTCGCCCTTCTCCGAACAGAAAGATAACTAGCTTTCCACAAAGATCACTTACTTTCAAACCTTTTCACCACTGAATTCAACAAAGACTTATTAACTGTTCATAGACACAAAGGAAGTCCCAAATATGTAACAAGGAACGAGCTAATCTTACACCCCAAAATCTGAGCATGGTGTTGCAATAACTCCTCTACCCTTATCCCTATGAGTTCACTTTTATAGAAATTGATCTTCCAACCTGACACCGCTTGAAAGTAAATTAGAATTGCTTTGACATTTTTAATATGATCTTCACAAGCATCACAAAAAATTAGCGTGTCGTCAGCAAACTACAAATGGGAACACAATCAAAATGGCATCCATGGCTAGTCTAGTTGGCAAGTTACTTGCAAAAAACTTGAGTAGAGACACGCCATTCTAACTAAAAATTTTAAGTTTTCAACATAGAGGATAATGTTTTCAGAAAAAAAATATCCATCAAGCAACTCGAATGAAATATGTTTTGTTTTCAATACTCCTAACCATTTTCATCCACAAAATCCGAGTTGTTCAAGATAAAAACTTTAAGCATTTAGTTAGAAATTAGCGGGTTTTGAACATATAGTTTTTCACATTTGGTGCATCCACTTTTCCAAGAGGACAAGTGTCATGCCCCAAAATCGGGATCCTGTAGCGATCCGATCTCGGGAAGCGTGATTTGGGGTTAATTAAATTTTTTGCTTTCCCCAGGATCCGCGTGTGTGAGGATTACAAAATTCTACACGACCTGAAATTTTTCGCAGAAGCTGATGTGACGTTGCGACTCGGAGCCCGTGGCCATCGGGTTCCGTGTTGCACTCAACCGCTAACATAAGACCATCAAATCAGGGCTCATAATCAGACTGGAACAAATCAAGAACCATAAAATACTGAGCTGGCAGTAACAGGACAATTCATTTCCTACATATGTTCAAGTTACAAATTATACAAATATATTCATGAAAAATACCAAAAGAAAATGGCTAATAGAAGCCATCCAAAAATAACCAACTAAACAAAATGCTACCCCAAATTACGTTACGAACTCCGGCGCCAAAAGCAACGTTTAGATGACATCATTGGGCATCCACTCATGTCCAACTGACGGCTCAACCGCCTCCTTTGCTCAAATCGTCTAAAAGGCAACGGGGTCAAAATCTGGCACCAAACAAGAGAGTATCAAACACGACGGTCTGACAAGTGAATAAAACAGATAAAAAGTGACAAGTATTTATAAAACATTATGAGTAAAACAATTAAAAGTCTAAACATGAATATTGCTGAAATAATTAAACAATTTCTAAACCATTAACAATTTTAAAGAGACATAATAAACTGAGTAAAAACATTGGCAATCCACATATAGCTATATTCTCCTATTACCGAAGTAACAAGAGCAACCAGAAACTGTGGCCACTACCAGTGGGACCGGAATGGAACCGTTGCCACTACCCGTGAGACCGGAATACAGAACCGTTGCCACTACCCGGTACTACCCGTGGGACCGGAATAGAACCGTTGCCACTACCCGTGGGACCGGAAGAGAACCGTTGTCATGGCCGGAACAGACAGAATCCAAACTGCAGTTGGCAAATAATTTAAAGATCCCAAGCCGGGTGACCAGCCCACCTAGGTGACCTAAGCTTAGTGGTGCCATTCAAAACCAAAACCTGAATCGATACAAATCAAATCATAGTAATATATTTCCAAAATCGATAAAAGGAACTACTCCAAACAAATACATACTGACAAATTCGAACGAATTAGATGAGTAGCCTTACCGATGTTTCCGAACGTGGCAAACCACTCAAATCTATTTCAAAACAATTTGTAGAAATATACAAATCTCCTTAACTTGGAATGAATTAATGTTTAATGGTTTAATGGCTTATCACGGGTCGTCTTGACATACACTTAGACCCTTAATGTCGATAATATATGTGGAGCTTGGTGCCACTGAAGATCTCCGACAATTAAGGATATAAAGTGTGTATTAAGATTTAATTAAATTTCCCGGGTAATTCTAACATCAAACAACTCCATCATATTTCCCATTTAAATTTCACGATTTAAGGTAATTCAATTCAATGTATACATCTCATACTACTATGCTTCAATGGGTTTAAATGAGCTTCAAATAGTGGGGAAAAAGGGCTGGAAATAGAGCCTGATATGGGCTGGAAAACAGGCCAGAAAATGGGCAGAAAACAGCCCTGGAATGGGCCTGATATGGGCTGGAAAACAGGTCTGAAATAGGCCTGAAATTGGGCCTGAAAACAGCCCTGAAATGGCCTGAAAACTACCCAGAAATTGGGCCTGAAATCAACTTGAAAACTACCCAGAATTGGGCCTGAAATTGGCCTGGAAACTGCCCAGAAAACGGGCCTGTAATCAGCCCAGAATTGGACTTGAAACAGGGGCCAGGTCCGCTCGAGCGAGGCCCATCCAGAAACTGGGTCGCTCAGGCGGCCCAATGCCTGAAAATGAGTGAAGTTTTCCTTTATTTTGTAGAAAGATGCTTCAGATGAGGAGTCGGGAAATAAAAATAATGCACGAGGAAAAGTCCACAGAACTGGTTTTGCACGAATATTATACAAATGTGCCCTTAATGTATAAGAAAAGATACAACAACCTCAACAAAAAAAAAAAAAAATGCACTTGAATAAAACTACTAGTTGCCTTTATTAGGTTTTATACGAACAACTTTGCATATTTTCAATGAGTGTAAAATAAACTACAAAAGTAGTGATTACACATGTTTCACAATTTCATATTGGTAGTAAAAGACAACCATCCATGAATAGACTCCACTCCTTGTGTCCACTGCAGACTCATCATCTTTCTTTCAAGTATTCTCCTTTATTAATTATCTGACCCGTGTACATATAATGGAATCATGATTGAAGAATCATGAACAAACATTCTATCAATGAGTTTCATGTATTTTCTACTTCATTTCTTCCAAAGCGTTAAAGTCCAAAAAACTACTCCAAATCCAAATCCAAATCCAATTCCAAATCCCATCCACATGAATTCCAAAACAATTTCTCCAACTCCATCCAAGCCAGAACTATTAAAGGTCGATGGTGGTGTAGCTTCAGTGTCTTCGCATTTTGTTGATAATGGTGATCCACATAAGTCAATGTTCCCAAGGAAGGAACTATTGGTAAATGTGAGGAACTGTCGGCTTTGTGGTATTCTTCCATGGAGGAGATTTTGTGAAAGATTCAGGACTGCAAGAAATGTGAGCTTCGTCAATTGCCAAGGGATATTTCCTGATAACTTATTTCTTGAAAGATCTAATGACTCAAGCTGCGTTAAATTCTCCAACAAAGCTGATATTGGGCCAGTGAAATCATTTTGTGAGAAGTTGAGCACATGGAGTAACTTGAGATTGCATATTGATTTAGGAATCTCCCCCTGAAATCTATTGTTTGAAAGATCAACTGCCGTCAATGCAGTGATGATCTTAACCACCTCCAACTCAAGCCCTTTCATTGTCACTGTCACTGAATCCTGATATTCAGTTCCGTTTCCAGAATTTATTTGGTACTTAACAACTTGGACATTGGAACTCGAATTTGAACTACCTTCTCCTGCCATCAATTTCCAATTTAGAAAAAAATTTGGAGGAACAATACCCACAAAAGAATTGGAAGAAATATCAAAGATTTGCAGAAATTGGAACGATGAATTTTTAGCATGGGAACGAGCAATGGGACCATGTAATTTGTTGGATCGCAAGATCAAAATACGTAAAGTTGATAAGCTATCAAACCAAAATGGGAAGGAATCATTTAGATGATTGTTTCCAAGGTCTATAACCTCCAATGTTTTGCAATTGGCTAATGACTTCGGTATTGGCCCTTCTAGTTCATTGCTATCAAGATTGAGTGTCCTCAGAGTGCATTCCTTTTTAAATGTATCAGGCATGATGCCCTGAAAAGCATTTCTTTGCAAATTCAAAATCTTAAGGGAATCACCAATTTTACCAAGACAAGTTGGAATGTTTCCACTTAAGTTGTTTCTAGACAGATCAAGGACTTCAAGGTGGCGTGCTTCACAAATTGATGAAGGCATCTCTCCACTAACATGATTACCTGAAAGAGAAAGGTATTGAGTGGAAGTGAAGTTTATACTAGCTGGAATGATGGAGGAGAGATTGTTGCTTGAATAGTCATGAAAGTAAACTTGATGTCGTAGGATTGGAAGCGACCCTTGCAATCTGTTGGAATGAAGGTCAATAATTCTTAAACCACTTGATGAAAATTCAGGCAATGAATACTCAAAACTCTCCAAGAAGTTGTTTGAAAGATTAAGATGATACAAACTCCCATTTCCTACCTCCCAAAGCCATTTGGGTATTTCACCATGTATTTTGTTTTTTGACAGATCCAAATAATACAATTGATTGAGATTTTGAAGGATGTTTGGGAATTCACTGATGTTGCATGAACGTAGATACAAACTAAACATTTGAGATGAGGGGATTAGATGGGGACTACCATTGCTATTAATGACCGACAAGCTATTGTCTGAAAGATCGAGATATGAAAAGTTACTGAAGTTTTTGAACATATCTAGTGCTATAGTGCCACTGAAGTTGTTGTTAGACAGAAAAAGACGTCGTAGCTTTGTGAGTTCAAAGACTAGCCTAGGAATTGTCCCTTGCAGTCTGTTGTTATTCAAGTAGATCTGCTCCAGCACTGAGGATGATTCATTATGAGAGTCGGGAAGGTAACCACTAAACTGGTTGTAAGAGAGACGCAAGTATTGCAATGTTGGGTGAGAAAACAGAGATGACAGGATAGATCCCTCAAGTGAATTATTATACAGAGAAAGAGAAATGAGATGTTTGAGCTTATCTCCGTAGGATGAAGGAACTGTGCCGCTAAAATTATTTGATGAAAGATCCATATACTCAAGTTGGATGAGGTTTGCAATTGAAGAAGGTAATGAACCAGAGAGATTGCAATTGCGAGCTGATAATTCCTTCAAGAATTTGAGATTATTGATGGAATTCAATAGTTTCTTCTGAAAGGTAGTGTTTCCCAGGAACAAGCTTTGCAAAGCTTTGTTTTGAGGAAATTCTGGAAAACCAATGGTGAGATATGGATTGTCTGAAACAACAAGATTTTGTAGATTTGACAGCAAGAAAATACTCTCAGGAAATTCTCCATACAAACCACAATCACTTAGGGTGAGAGATGTCAGAGCAGAGGAGTCACCCAAGAAATCAGGTACAACAATGGAGAGATTGTTTCCATCTAATGAGAGTTGAGATAGATCAGAAATCCGAAAAAGAGAGAGATCAATGGGTCCTTGAAGACCACAATCACGTAAGCTCAACCTTCGAAGATTGGGCATTGAGATGGATATGGCTTGGACCCACTTGCCACCATGCTTCTCCGAGATGCCTACCTCGTCAAGAAAGAGTTCTCGGAGGCTGGATAAGTTTCCAACAAGTGTTGTAAGGTTTGGATTTTCGAGCTTTAGGTTGTTTGAAGAGAGATCTAAGGAAACGAGATTGGTCAATCTAGATATTTCCAATGGAATTTGGCCAGTAAACTGAGATAATGAGAGGTTCAAATGTGTCAAATTGGTGAGGTGGCCTAGCCCAGAGGGTATTGGGTGAGGATAGAAATTGTTCCAAGAGAGGTTGAGCTTTTGGAGGCTGCGGAGGTAGAAGAGGCTAAAGTCTATTCGACCTTCAATCAGAACCCTAGTCTCACAGAGATCAAGTCCAATCACGTGACCCGTAGCCTCGTCACACGTGATGCCATCCCAAGAGCAACAATTGGTGTCTGGATTCCAAGAATCGAGCTTTGAAGAAGAATTATAGAAGCCACGCTCAATTAAAAATCCAGACTTGAGTTGAAGCAAGGCTAATTTCTCTTGGTGAAGGCAATTTGACAAGGAACCGTTGTTACTGCCAATGAAGGAAAAGGGGGGAGAGGCTTGAGAAAGTATTAGCAGCTGCATGGAAAAGGCCACAAGAAGAGAGAGGAAACAACATGAGGTTTTAGTGAAGGGAAGGAAGAAGTGATCCATCAGCAGCTCTGAGATTAGATGTTAGATGGATAGGTTTCAAGCAACACTGATGATGTACTGATGAGATTTAAGGAGAGCCACTTGGTATTTATAGAGAAATTAGAGATACCTGGCTAGTAATTGATGAGATGTTCTCAATTTTTCAGATTCAACAAAGGAAGGGTTTTCTTGACTATTAGCTTTTCTGTCTCTGTCTTGGTGTGTAGAATATTGCAAGAGATACTTTGAATGCATTAATCGACTATCGAAATCATGGGGCCTAAGATGATGGACCAATATTTGATAACGTGTGGAAAGAGAGTGATAACGACTGTCAGTATGATAGGATTAGGACCCACTGTAGACAAGTCAATTTTTCTTTTGGGTCATGTTATTTCCTACTTCTAAGGTGGAAAGATATTGATGTTTCTTTACCATATTGTTTACATGGCTTGATGGCAATCAAATTGGAATATTTCAGTTGGACAAACCTGAAAATGGCTAGTGTTTGGAGAACTTCGCTAAATGAAAACTCCATCTTGCCACTAGGTCTTACCCTGTTAAGACAGAATTATTGGAATTGTATATATGATTGGTATTGTGGAGAAGAAGAGCTCATCAAATGATAGAGACTTGCAAGTAAATCCTGGTGTGCACCATTTTGATTGGAATATATAGCTTTAACTTTAGGTGCCTCTTTATTTGCATTATAATATATAGGAATTGAATATATAGAAGATTTATGTTATAAGTGGTTACAAATGAACATCAAATTTGAATATTAAAAAATGATCATCAAATAACCCAATTGTCAAAATAAATGTGCCCATTTTGTATCAGGCGTGTGAAATTTCAATTCAGTAGAAGTAAGGCTCAGAATCCAATTGATCATATATAAAATACATGAATTTCTTATCATAAGAATTTTAAAAAGCTAGAACCAATGCCAACAATTTCTTTCCTTTAAAAGGTTATGTTGAGAGGAATTGTAGAAGCTTGGATCATAACGTGTTTAATATTTGAGCCAAAATTTTTAAATTAAAATCAAAAGTTGATTGCCCCTTCTTATCGGTTCAAGACATGCAACTTAGAGTTGGGTAGGAACTAAGATCCAACCAGATACATGTATATGGGCTAGCTGGGCCATTATAATTGATGCAGGTCATTGGCTCAAGCCGAACTCCTAAACTAATATAGTGGGTTAGGAAGCAGGTTGCCTGGTGGGAATTTTTATCCTTGACATGCACCTTTAGATCGAATTGCGTAATAGGTAGGTCAAGAAGCTGTGAGGATTGCTCGCTTCCCTTGAAACAATGATTTCTCACTGAGAATTTGTGTAGCTGAGGATTTCACATGGATATTGGTATGTATCGATACATATAGCTGAGAAAAATGGTTTCCATGCATAAATCAGGAAAAGTGACAATGTCCAAATCCTATGGGGGAGGTTAGACCGAAAAAATCCTCAAAAATAAGAATTCTTATTGTCCAAATTATAATCTATGATTTACAATTGGTGTTCTGCGTAAAGAGGAAAATTCTTTTTTAGTTGCCAAACACAAAACATGTCTTTAGGAAATATAGAAATGTTCATTAATGTTCTAAATCAGTCTTCAACTGCTTCATGGATGGACCCTCCCACCATGTAATTAGACTTATAAGTCTTTTGGTTTGATTTGACATCAGTAGGTGCTTGATTGTGGCTTGTTGACTTATAAGTCTTTTGATTTGACATCAGTAGGTGCTTGATTGTGGCTTGTTGACTTATAGTCTTTGATTTGATATATATCTTTAAGGGTAGCTAGTTTTCACCTTATAATTGTTACGCATGAATATTCTTTATGTGCAATGCATTTGTTTATCCTAATTTACACTAGCACAATAACCCATGTTAAGTACTGGCACGACCCATGTGAAGTACGGGCTAGGGTCTACGCTCCATCTAGCAACTTTTGACATTTTATTTTATAAATAAATATATATATATATATATAAGTATTGTCTGGTGTAGTGATTAGGTTAGTTATTTTTAAAAATAAAGATCATAGGTCCAAATATCAAAAGCTATACATTATAACTTTTTACCAAGTCTTGATAATTAAAGAGTCAAAATTGAAAGGAATCTAATCAAAACTAAGTCCAAAACTCTTGGCTTTATTATAATATTATAGCACATATATAAATAAGGTGTGAAAAATGTGAGTAAATAATGTCATTTTCATATGAAATTTTGTGACACTAGAAAAGGTTGTGAAACAATTACAAATGTTCTTGGTTAAGAAGGTGTCAATACAAATAAATTAGCTGATTTTTATAAATAGTTAAGAGAAATGATTTTTTCTGAGGGGTGTTATATATGAAAAGCATCTTTTTCTTCTAATCAATATGAGATTAAAATTAAACTTAAAATTTAGTAATTATTATTTTTTTTATCTATAACATATTTTGAAAATGATTTTCTACTGCGTAGCATTAATTTTTCATTCAAATCTAATTAAATATAATAGAAAGCAATACTAGAGAAAAGTCGTGAGCCTCTTTCCAAGGGGATACTCCTTAATCTTTAATTTTCTTCCCCCTGTGATTTTCTCCAAATCCAAATGCTTCTTAAGATGAATAGTTGCCATCAATCAAATATAAGATTTCCGAATGATAGGTCACAAGAGAAGGAAGTATACAAGTCTTTGGGATGCCATCCTCCTTAATTTCTGACTGCCTTTGAGCACACGTTTACAAGTCACCTAGTCGGTCCCACAGATTTATAGGGGTGACTCTAAAAAAAAAAATCTCTCTAATGCGCGTATTGGTCCCCCCCAATTTACGTTGATAGACTTATCAAATGGAACCTTCTTTCTCAAGCTTGGGCTTTCGCACACCCCACCCACGCACACAAAAACATGTAAACTGGAAAGAGACAAAATATTGGAAGCCATGGTGCTAGAAAATATGAGAACCACAATAATAGTTGTCCTGTTAATCTAAGTTTCATATCGACGAGGATTTGTCATTGTCTATACGTGGTATTACAATATGTGAAGAATTTTTATATTAAACTACTCGTCTTATTTCTTATCATTAAAGTGAGAGTCTAGGAGTGCTTTGATCATGATTTGGGCCCCATAACAATATAACAATTCAGATATAAATTGGGACTATTTTGACATTTTACTCAATTTTTACGACAATCTATGAACATTTAACATGTAAAATTAAACATCAAAAGGTATTATGAATGATGTGGATGATGGATTTGGGGTTCAACGAAGTTTCAAAAATTGACCCCTAAATTATGAACCATTATGAACCTTATTATGTTGAGCCTTGTGCTACTCTAGGTTGTTCCTCTTGCTGTAGTTTCTGCTTCCATGTATATGCTTTCTTTTCTTTTGTTAATGAATATATCTTTCTAGATAAAAAAAAAACAAAAGAAAACGAAGGAGACACATCTAATCCATTAAAAGACTATCAAACTAGCAAGGCCTAAGACGATGGACCAATATTTGAGGACGTTTGGGAAAAGGGGAGATAACTTCAAACAACTGTTATTATAATAGGACCCACTATTGATTCCTCAACTTTTCTTGGTTGTGTTATTTCCTACGTCTCAAAGGTGGAAAGATATTGATGTCACCGACCACATATTGTTTTTCATGGTTGATGGCAATCAAATTGGAATAGTCAGTAGGGCCAAATTGTAAATGGCTAGACTCGAGTCTCTGGAGAGGCCAACTTGTAGTTGTTACCTTGTTAGATTCTGAAACAAGTGGTTGCGAGAGAAGAGTGTACAAGTCTCTAAAAATGTCCCCATCTTTTTCAACTGCTTCTGAGCATTTTACTAGTCGCCTGGTTGGTCTTATACACCTATGTAGATGACAATACTAAAGTCTAAAAAGCATGAATTGGTTTGGTCCCACACGTTTATAGAGATGACTTACTAATTGACATGCAATTCCATACAAGTGGGTTTATCTTAATTATTACAATTTTAGACCATTGATATCATATAACCCAAACAACGGCTTGAATTTTAAAATGAAAGGTCCTAGACTCAATGAAAAATTGGTCCTTGTAGGGGTGCATACCTGTTGGATGTGTTGTTTGTTGGTGTTGGCATTGCAGGGCCACCTTCTAGGTGTGAAAACCCACTTGATGTTTGCTCCGATCCCGTTGTTCTTGTGTAACCCATGTGGCTGTTATTTTAGCCCACGTGATATGCCCGTCCATGAAATCTATTAGACATGAATTCTTCATAATAAAAAACTTAAAAAACTAAAATCAATGCCACCAGTTTCTTTATTTTTTAAAAGGTTCTGTTGAGAGGAATTGTAAAATCTTGAATCCAAACAAAATTGCAACGTATGTCAATCTCAAATCAAAATAAGAAGTTGATTGGCCATCTTATTGGTTCAAGACTTGCTAACTAGAGTTTGGTCGAAACTAAGATGCTCCTTGATACATGTATAGGGGTTAGCTGGGGCATCATAATTAATGGAGACATTACCTCAGGCCGAACTCCTAAACTAGTATAGTGGGTTAGGAAGCGCTTGCCTAAGTGTTGCACAGTAAATTTGTAACTAGTAAGAGAACCCTGATGATTGCTCACTGCCCCTGGAATAGGAGTTTCTCACCAAGAATTTGTGTAGTTGAGGATTTCGCATTGGTATTGATATTTATTGATGCATATAGTTGAGGTAAATTAATTTTGATGCATAAATTTAAAAAAAAAAAGTGAGGATTTTCAAATTATATTGGGAGAGGTAGGACTAAAAATTCCTCAAAAACAAGAATTTCCTTTGTTTAAATGATCATGATTTATAATTGTCAAGCATGGGTTTCATGAATGTAGAGCGAGGGGAAGAAAGTCTTTATTGGTTGCAGAACATGTCTACCGAAAGTATAGAAATGTACATTCATGGTCTAAATCATTGTTCAACTGTTATTCAAGGATAGACTCCACCACCATGTGATAAGTTAGACTTATAAGTCTTTTGATTTGACATCAGTAGGTGCTTGATTGTGGCATGTAGACTTAGTTTGTACAATGTAAGTGTCACACATGAATAAACTTTATGCCGGGCACATTTGTTTGTCCTAATTTACATAGCATATATGTATAAATAAGGTGTGAAAAATGTGAGTAAAAGAAGCCATTTTGATATGAGAATTTTTTGACACAAGAAAAGGTGTTAATAAATTACATAAGTTCTTGGTTAAGAAGGTTTGGATACAAATAAATTATCTAACTTTTATAAAGATTCAAGAGAAATGATTTTTTTCTAGGGGGGGTTATGAAAAGTTAATTTTTCTTCTAAGCAATCTGTAGTTAAGATTTAAGCTTTAAATTAAGTAGTTATTATATATATAAAACATATTTTTAAAGGGCTATGCTCACACAAGTTGCAGTTTACCTTATTAAAAGCTGGAGCCTCATTAAGCACTGTTGGGCCTCACCTGGACCTCATACGCTGCAGCTTGTAATAAGGTAAGCTGCAGCTTGTGTGAGTGTAGCCCATTTTTAAAACGACTTTCGTCTTCACAGCATTTCCATTCAAATCTAAATAAAGTGAAAAAAAATATTAGAGAAAAGTGTAAACCTCTCCAAGGGGATTCTACACCTTTAATTTTCTTTCCTCGTCATTCTCTCTTGATCCAAACGCCCCTTATGGCGACAGGCTAGAGCAAAGAGAAGTAAGTATACGATTCTTTGAATATACGTTTTTCTTTTGGGCACTCGTTTACAGGTCACCTTGTTGTGCCCACACATTTATGGCGATTACTGTGTACAGATTCTTCTCCAAAGCGTGGATTGGTCCCCCCACATTTATGGTGAGGACTTTTCAAATGGATTCTTTGTCAAGCTTTTGTGGTTATCTTGACATGTCATTTGATGCAAATCGGTTCATCTATTTCAATTCTAGACCATCATAAGGCACCAACCCTGGGAAAGTGTTTTTTTTAGGACCCAGGCCATGCTAAAACAGATGGGCCGCCGGGCTATTACCAAAACAATGCTGGCGAGGAGTTTCGAATCAATGGTCTGGGATCATGCAAGGTATAGAGACCTGTGGGGATATTTTTGTAACTGGTGTCTGTCGTGGTTGGACTCAGAAAATTTAACTTGGAATTTCTACGTAAAAGAAATATTAGGGAAATTGGTAGATATAAAAAAAAGAAAATATTAATTTTTAGAACTTATAGGGGGTTCTCAACAATTTTAAACTTTTTAAAGATATGGGTGGGGGCTTTTGCCCCTAGACCTTTGTACATGGGTATGCCCTTGGTGTTGAATTTACACACATTCATGCATAATGAAAAGTTGATGATGCTCATTCGTGGGGGCATATTTAGTAAAATCTGAACAGTTCAAAATAAATTTCTTCCTCTCGTATGCGTTCTTGCCAAATTTCACTAAAATAAGAGCTGAGACTACTATCAAATTGATTACATATAAAATACATAAATTTTTAATAAATAAAAAGAAAATTCAATGAAAATAGCTTCTTCCTTTAAAAGTTTATATTCGAAGGAACCATGCCTGTCAATATGACTCTTAGACAAGGGGGCCCGACGACCTGACCCGGCCCTCAAAAACCTCTTAAAATGAAATCTTTTGTTTCTAAGTAAAAGTCCCAGGTTAGGGCTTCGACAATTTTTTGCAGGTCCGGCTTAGACAATACAAGCCCTTCTACTATCCTTTATTTTATAATATGTATATATATATATATATATATAATTCCCTTATAACAGTCACCTAACAATAATAAAATGGGGATATAAAGTCAATTTCATACTCTCATGCCCATTACAAAATGCTTTAAAAACCCTTACACATACATACTTGGTTTATTTGTTCTTTATTTAATTATTTAAATTATATATTATATAAGCAATAGGTGTTGCGCCATTGTTTTCTATCCCTTTCTTCTAGTTTATAGCATTTATTGCAATAAGTGCTTCTACTCCCAATTTTTAAAGTCTAAAATAATAGTGATTTTCTTAAGTACATTTACTTTTGTGACTGAAATCCAATAATGCTTAATAGTCAGATTAGTGTTAAGTTGAAAATAATGTCAATTCATAAAAGTAGGCGACTATAAATGGTTAAAATCTCTCAAAAATAAGAATATGTTGGAATGATTTGTTACATAAAGTTCATATGGTGTGAGATACAACAAACAATTTAACCAATTTTATTTATAAAAAAAAACCTATACTTGTAGAACCCAAACCAAAGTACGCATGACTTTGTCCACTAAAAGAAAGGTTTTAGAGATGGCTTCTATTCTCCAAACATTTTCTTAGCTATGATATACAAATACTTCAAAGTAGTCAATGTATCATGTCGTATCATATACTACATGACTTCACTTTTTATTTTTTTATTTTTATGTATAAAATCCGCATCCCAGCCATGTTCGTGGTGTGTCCTTCCATATCCATATCGTATGTGGGTGTCATAGTTTCTTATTGGTCATTTCACAATAGAGATTAGACAAGATAACGTTCAGTCAACACTTGATATTTGTTAACAATGTAAAAAAATTAATAATGATTTTTTTTTTTTTAGGCTCTAGCAGACCATGCATGTCTCCTCAAGGGTAGGGTAACTGCCTAAGTAGTATAGGCCCTCAAGGGCTTTGGCCCGACCGGGCCGGTCTTGCATATATTGAGGGTGGTTGTGAGAGAAGAGTGTACAAGTCTCTAAAAATGTCCCCATCTTTTTCAACTGCTTCTGAGCATTTTACTAGTCGGCTGGTTGGTCTCATACGCTTATGTAGATGACTATACTAAAGTCTAAAAAGCATGAATTGGTTTGGTCCCACACGTTTATAGAGATGACTTACTAATTGACATGCAATTCCATACCACGTTTATCTTAATTATTACAATTTTAGACCATTGATATCATATAACCCAAACAACGGCTTGAATTTTAAAATGAAAGGTCCTAGACTCAATGAAAAATTGGTCCTTGTAGGGGTGCATACCTTTTGGGTGTGTTCTTTGTTGGTGTTGGCATTGCAGGGCCACCTTCTAGGTGTGAAAACCCACGTGATGTTTGTTCCGATCCCGTTGTTCTTTTGTAGCCCATGTGGTCGTTATTTTAGCCATGTGATATGCCCGTCCATGAATCTGTTGGGCTTGCGCATGAGGGGGAGTGTTGGGAAGTCCCACATACCACATCGCCTAAGTAATAGACTTGACATGTTTTAATATATCTATATGAGCCTTCCACCCGTCAGTTTAAGCTTTTGGATTGATATATAGTTTATTATAGTATATATACCCTAGACACTGTTGGAGTTCGATTCTACTATTGTAAAAGTTCAAAATAAATGTACACCCCTTTTGCAAAATTTCAATTCAATAAGAGTAACGCCTAGGGTTATTTATCACAGAAAAACACATGAATTCTTCATAATAAAAAACTTAAAAAACTAAAATCAATGCCAACAGTTTCTTTTTTCTTAAAAGGTTGTGTTGAGAGGAATTGTAAAATCTTGAATCCAAACAAAATTGCAACGTATGTCAATCTAAAATCAAAATATGAAGTTGATTGGCCATCTTATTGGTTCAAGACTTGCTAACTAGAGTTTGGTCGATTCTAAGATGCACCTTGATACATGTATAGGGGTTAGCTGGGCCATCATAATTAATGGAGGCATCAGGCCGAACTCCTAAACTAATATAGTGGGATAGGAAGCACTTGCCCATTTTATCCTTGACAAGGATACCTTCAGAGCACATTTGTAAATAGTGAGAAAACTCTCACGATTGCTCACTGCCCTTGCAATTAGAGTTTCTCACCAAGAATTTATATAGTTGAGGATTTTACATTGGTATTGGTATTTATTGATGCATATAGTTGAGGTAAATTAATTTCGATTCATAAATTAACAAAAGTGGGGATTTTCAAATTGTACGGGGAGAGGTGGGACTAAAAATTCCTCAAAAAACAAAAATTTCCTTGGTTTAAATGATCATGATTTATAATTGTCAAGCAGGGGGTTTCCATGATGTAAATAGGTTCATCTATTTCAATTCTAGACCATCATAGCCCACCAACCCTCAACCCCAACCTTGGGATTTTTTTTTTTTTTTTTTTTTTTCAGATGGGCTGGGCTATTACCATAACATTGCTGGCGAGGAGTTTCGAATCAATGGTCTGGGATCATGCAAGGTATAGACCTGTTGGGGATTTTCTTGTGTTCGTGTCCATCAGGGGCGGACCCAGAAAACTTAACTTGGGGTATCTATGTAAAAGAAATATTAGAGAAACGGGTAGATATAAAAAAAGAATATATTAATTTTTAGAATTTACAGGGGGTTCTCAACAATTTTAAACTTTTTTCAGGTATGGGTAGGGCTTCAGGCCCTAGACCCTTGTGCGTGGGCTTGCCCCTGATATCGAAATTACACACCTTCATGCATAATGAAAAGTTGATGATGCTCATTCGTGGGGCATACTTAGTAAAATCTGAACAGTTCAAAATAAATTTCTACCTCTCGTACGGGCTCTTGCCAAATTTCACTAAAATAAGAGCTGAAATTAATATCAAATTGGTTACATATAAAATACATGAATTTTTAATAAATAAAAAGAAAATTCGATGAAAATAGCTTCTTCCTTTAATGTTTATATTCAAAAGAACTATGCCTGTCAATATGGCCCTCAGACAAGGGGGCCTGACCTGACTTGGCCATCAGAAAACTCTTAAAATGAGAGCTTCTGTTTCAAAGTAAAAGTCCTAGGGTTGGGCTTCAACAATATTTTGCAAGCACTGAAATTTGAGGGTCGGGCTTGGACAATACTGGCCCTTCCACTTTCCTTTATTTTATAATATATATTTATTTATATATAATCCCCTTATAACAGTCACTTAGCAACAATAAAATGGGGATATAAAGTCAATTTCATACTCTCATGCCCATTACAAAATGCCTTAAAAACCCATACACATACATACTTGGTTTATTTGTTCTATATTTAATTATTTAAATTATATATTAAATAAGCAATAGGTGTTGTGCTATTGTTTTAATTTCTATCCCTTTCTTCTAATTTAATAGCATTTATTGCAAGAAGTGCTTCTACTCCCAATTTTTAAAGTCTAAAATAATAGTGATTTTCTTAAGTACATTTACTTTTGTGACTGAAATCCAACCAACACTTAATAGTCAAATTAGTGTTAAGATGAAAATAATGTCAATTCATAAAAGTACGTAGGCGACTGTAAATGGTTTAAATTTCTCATAAATAAGAATATGTTGGAATGATTTGTTACATTGAAAGTTCATATGAAAGGTGTGAGATACGACAAACAATTTAACCAATTTTACTTTTTGAAAAAAAAAAAAAAAAAAAACCCACTATGCTTGTTGAACCCAAACCAAAGTAGGTATGACTTTGTCCAATAAAAGAAAGGTTTTAGAGAGGGCTTCTACTCTCCAAACATTTTCTTAGCTATGATGTACAAATACTTTAAAGTAGTCAACGTATCGTGGTATCGTATACTACATGACTTCACTTTTAATGTATAAAATTCGCGTTCCAGCCATGTTCGTGGTGTGTCCTTTCCATATCCATGTCTATGTGGGTATCATAGTTTCTTATTGGTCGTTTCTCAATCGAGATTAGACAAGATAACTTGTTAACAATGTAAAAAGGTTAATAATGATTTTATTGTTTTCAGGTGCTAGCCGACCATGTCCCACAAGGGTAGGGTAACCGCCTAAGCAGTATAGGCCCTCATGGGCTTTGGCCCGACCGGGCCCGATCTTGCATATATTGAGGTTAGGGTGTGGACAACCCCGGCCGGGCGGGCCCTTAGACACCCCTAGAAGGAACTGTAGTCTGTAGGGTCTTGGATCCAGATGGATTATGTAGACGTCCTATTTGGGCCAATTCGTTTTCTCCAGGTGCAGCGTGTTTAATAATCGGGCCCAACATTTCAACTCAAAACTCTGAAGCCAATCAGCCATCTTGTTGATTCGAGACATGCAACTCGAGTTTGGCATGTACAAGTCAAGGTGCACCATAAACACATTTATCAGATCTGGCTGGCCCATCATATAGGGTCTTGAGGCAGACATTGGCTTGAGACTAATTTCAAAAACATACACATATTGGACTAGGAAGCAGTTATCTAGGCCATGATGCATAATGTGAATTTTGTCCATGACTAGTGTGTGGGGGCACTTCGTAATTACGGATCTATGTGGGGCCATTCCCCAATTTCAGGATAGTTTCTAGTCTCGGGGTTGCACAGCTCGGTAGAAGCACCAGTTCGGGGAGGCACGGAGCCCATCTTGGTGGCCACGTCTGCGGCTGCCCACCTCGGTCTCAGTCTTAGCTTGATCTCGGCCGCCTGTCATTCAGCTATAAATGCGACAATAAATGTGCTGCCATGACGGTAGACGGTAAATTGACAGATGGAGTGGGCGCCGGACCTAGATAAGTGGCACGTCTTATCTCAAGGTCACATCCACAGGCATAAGGGGGATGGTTCGATGGGACGTTCCCTTTTTACCTACCCCACTCAAGAGAGAAAAGTACAAGTTGATGGGACTCCCATCTCACTCTGAGGGGCCCAGTCCGGTGATGACTCCCACGTCTATATAATGCATGGAGAAAAACTATATGAGGTACGCAACAAGCATGTCCCCCATACTTCTTTTTCTTTGTTTTCCCTCAGTTATCAAACTAACTCAGGCATCGGAGTGCTTTCGGCTGCCTACAGTCAGGGGCTCTGATTTTTGTTTTCCCTTTCAGATTACTGGAGGCCCGATCCTTTCTCTTAATCATCCCAAGATCACCAAATCAAGAGTTTAATCCTCTTTTAACCAAGTCTGTAATTTTTAGGCACTTACAACTAGTCATTAGCACGTTTGTTGTACATAGTTGTTACTAAAATGATAGTATTAGTTCATATTTAAATGTAGTCTTTTTAATCATATTTGATGTTCTTTCTTGACAGAATCATTCTTTTGAGTGAAGACCAAATGTGGCTAGATAGTAATTGTTCCTCGGGTAAAGCTTAAGCCCTACTCTATCTTTAGATGTATGCATACAAGAGTTGCACAGTGAAGAGCAGAGACAAAAATATCAAGCTGTTTTGGATTTTGAAAAATCAAATCCGCTTGGCACACCCATGGCCAATGCATATGTGGCTGAGGAAAAGAAAGATGTATTGAAGATCCAATCCTGCAAAGTAGGGGTGTTCACCGGCCAGCCCAGCCCTAGTGTGATCCAGGCCCAACAGGCATTGGTTCAAGCTTGGATACGAAATTAGACCCCGTTTAATAATCGGTATAGTCTTGGACTAAGTGATAGAAAGGCCAAAGCCCAGCCCAGTCCGGCCATGTAAGAAATGTATGTAATTTAATTTAATCAGTCTAAACAATTGCTCGAATGCCAAAACAAAATTGATAAATAGCTCGGTTCGCCAGGCTTGATTGTTTAAATGTGTGGGCTCGAGCTTACTTTTACGGGTCGTGTTGGGCTTGGGTCTCAGTATTTCTAAAGTCAGTTCTTGGATATACATTAGCCCGTCCCAGCCCGGCCCATGATCTGCAAAGAGATGGAACATTATGGGCATCATCACTGTAAGAAAGGTAACATAAGCAATTTCGGCGAGAAGCCATGACATTTGACATCTGAATGTTATAAACGACCTTAAAATCAGTCTACAAATGCTTATCATGTTACTTCTCCTACTTCACAAGCAACATCTTTTTCTTCCCCTAGCCAGGCTAGCCTTGATGAATCAAACAAGCCACTGACTTGAAATGGTGCAAAACTCTCTATCATCTGCATTTTCCTGCGATGGGATTCTCAGGTAACTTTCGATCTTCTTCTATTTAGTATAAGGATTCTGGAGCTACCTATCACGTGACTTATTCACCATCACATCTGGACTCTTTTGTTTGATTTTGTATAGCAATAAGAAGAGAGTCCCACATTGAAAAAGTATAGAAGGGATGAGTAGTTATTAGTGTGGAACACAACTGTTCAAAAACAGTTGTGATTTCTCAACACAACTGTTCATGTTAACTCCTTGTTTGGTATTCTATAAATACTAAGAATGAGATGAGAGAAAGAGTAACATCAAACTCTCTGACAGTCAACCTTCTACCCAATTTGATCCAAAAGAGAAAAAGCACCAAGTAAATTCGCCAGGATCAAGAATCAAGTGCTCGATTCTTGGTTACAGATTGTTGAATCCTGGTAGCAGACGCTCATCGAACTACAAAGCACAAGAGTAGGGGCGAATTTCTGCTATAGGACATAGCTTTACGCTATCCTCAATCTCAATCAAGCCAGTGTTCTTATTTTTATATAAGTTGTATTTATTTCTGTATTTGATCATTTATTCAATAATCTAGTATTGCACATATTGTTATTCCTAATTGATTCTCCAACAATCTATAGCAGAAATTTCTCGATGTCTGAGATTATGGAACAATCTGGGAATGGCGTGAAACCTCATGTTGAGAAGCCAGATAAGTTCAAAGGATTGGATTTTAAACGATGGCAACAGAAGATGTTGTTTTATTTAACAACTCTAAACCTTGCTCATGTTGTCAAAGAAGAATGCCCTGTGGCTGAAGGAGATAATATTCCTAAGGATAAATTGAATGCAATTGATGCATGGAAACACAGTGAGTTTTTATGCAGAAATTACATTCTTAATAGTCTTGATGATACTCTGTATGATGTGTACAGATCTTATAAGACAGCAAAGGAACTCTGGGATTTGCTAGAGAACAAATATAAGATTGAAGATGCTGGTTCAAAGAAGTTTATCATTGGGAAATTTTTAAAGTTTCAAATGGTGGACACAAAGACTGTTGTCAATCAGGTTGAAGAATTACAAATTATCATCCATGAACTTGCTGCAGAAGGAATGGTATTACCAATTCCATTCTCTGTCGGATCTGTGATAGAAAAACTACCTCCATCGTGGAGGTATCATTCTTTTTATGCTTGAGATGAATTTTGTAATCATTCCACGATGGAGGTAGTTTTTCTATCACAGATTACAAAATTCATCTCAAGCATAAAAAGAATGATATGTCAATGGAGGATCTGGTTCTTAAACTAAGGGTGCAAGAAGATCACCGTAAGAGTGAAGGGCTGAATGTTTCAGCATTTGAAGCCAAAGCTAATGTCATTGAGGGTGGAGAGACGTCTAAGCCTAAGCCTAAACAGCACAATAAAAAGTGGAACAAAAACAAAGGGAAAGGACCAAATGATCTTGCTCCAAAAGAGAAGAAATTCAAGGCAATAAAGGGTGTTTGCTGGGTATGTGGAAAACCTGGACACAAAGCACAGAATTGTCGCCATAAGAAAGCAAATCTTGCTGACAACAACAACAAAAATCAAACTAATGTTGCAGAAGAATTTGTTGGTGTCATTTCTGAAGTTAATATGATGACTGATAGCAAGGATTGGTGGATTGATACTGGTGCAACAAAGCACATTTGTGGAAACAGAAACATGTTTCACACCTACACTCCTACCAATGGCGATGAGAAAATGTTTATGGGCAATGCCTCTACTGCTAATGTTTCAGGAAAGGGAAAAGTGGTTCTAAAATTCACATCTGGCAAAGAACTGACTCTTTTGGATGTACTACATATTCCTACGATCACCAAGAACCTTGTATCTGGTCCTATGTTAAGCAAGAAAGGATTCAAACTTGTTTTTGAATATGATAAGTTCATTCTTACTAAGGGGGGAACTTTTGTAGGAAAAGGCTACTTGGCTGAAGGGCTCTTTAAACTCAATGTATTGGATTCTGATGTTATTAATAATATAAATAAGGCTTCTATTTACTTGCTTGAGTCTTCTAATTTATGGCATGCTAGATTAGGATATGTTAATTTTAAATCTTTGCATAGAATGGTTAATCTTGGTTTGGTGCCTAAATGTTCTATGGATAATAAGCATAAATGTGAAACATGTATAGAATCAAAGTTTGCTACAAAATCCTATAAATCTGTGGATTTTAGAACAAACGAATTGTTAGGGTTAATTCATACTAATTTGGGTGATTTCAAATCAACACCAAGTCGTGGAGGAAAGAATTATTACATTACTTTCATAGATGATAGTAGTAAATATTGTTACGTATATTTAATACATAGCAAAGATGAAGCTTTGAATATGTTTAAGAAATATAAAGCTGAAGTGGAAAATCAATTAAACAAAAAGATCAAAATACTGCGATCGGATAGAGGTGGAGAATATGAATCCAATGTTTTTGCAGAATTTTGTGCTTCTCATGGAATTATTCACCAAACGACAGCACCCTACACTCCTCAACAAAATGGGGTGGCTGAACGTAAAAATAGAACATTGAAGAACATGATGAATTCTATGCTTAGTAGCTCGGGCTTACCATTAAATTTTTGGGGTGAAGCTCTACTTATTGCTAACAAAATCTTGAATAGAATTCCACCAAAAAGGAGTGATCAATCTCCATATGAAAAATGGTATAAGAAACCACTAGCTTTTAAAATTATGAAAGTGTGGGGTTGCTTAGCAAAAGTTCAAGTTCCTTTACCAAAGAGAGTTAAACTTGGACCTAAAACTATTGATTGTGTGTTTATTGGATATGCCAATAATAGTGCCGCATACCGATTTCTAGTATTTAAATCTGGAATTTTGGATATCCAAGTAAATACCATCATTGAGTCTAATGATGCCGAATGGTTTGAGCATATATTTCCATACAAGGACAGTCTCAATGGAAATAAAAGAAAGTTGCATGATTTAAGTCATGATAATGATGGTGCTTCATCATCTGGAGTACAAGACAAGGACTTGGAATCAAATGAAAATACACAATCTACCCAAAGAAAAGAGATAGAACCAAGAAGAGGAAAAAGAGTGAAGGTTGCAAAAGACTTTGGACCTGATTTTCTAACTTTTCTCACTGAAGCTGATCCACAAACATATAAAGAAGCAATAAATTCATCTGAATCTATTTATTGGAAAGAGGCAATAAATAGCGAAATAGAATCCATTTTACAAAATAACACGTGGGAGTTAGTAGACTTACCACCTGGTTGCAAACCAATAGGTTACAAATGGATTTTCAAAAAGAAATTGAAGCTTGATGGTACTATTGAGAAATATAAAGCACGACTAGTAGCAAAAGGTTACCGTAAAAAACAAGGGCTAGATTTCTTTGATACATACTCACCAGTAACTAGAATTACATCTATAAGGATGTTAATTGCTATTGCGGCTGTTTACAATTTGGATATACACCAAATGGACGTAAAAACTGTATTTTTAAATGGTGAGTTAGATGAAGAAATTTATATGGAACAACCTGAAGGTTTTGTGGTGAAAGGGCAAGAGAAAAAGGTGTGTAAACTTGTAAAATCCTTATATGGACTTAAACAAGCACCTAAACAATGGCATGAAAAGTTCGATCATACAATGTTATCACAAGGATTTCGGATCAATGAATGTGATAAATGTATTTATATTAAGAAATTTAAAAATGGCTCTTGTGTAATTGTATGTTTATATGTGGATGATATGCTCATTTTGGGATCAAACCTAGATGTAATAAATTCCACAAAGAAAATATTGAATTCGACCTTTGAAATGAAAGACATGGGAAAAGCCGATGTTATCTTAGGAATTCGAATTCAAAGGAGTAATGATGGTTATGTACTTAGCCAATCACATTATGTGGAAATAGTTCTTCGGAAATTTGGTCAATTTGATAGTAATCCATGTAATACTCCTTATGATCCTAAATGTCATTTAAAGAAAAATAATGGGGATAGTGTATCTCAATTGGAATACTCACGTATAATTGGAACACTACAATACATTACGAATTGCACAAGACCAGATATTGCATATACAGTAAATAGATTGGCAAGGTATACAAGCAATCCATCAAAGGCTCATTGGGAAGCTTTGGTTAGAGTATTAAGATACTTAAAATATACAATAAACTATGGATTGCATTATACAAAATATCCTCCTGTTTTGGAAGGATATAGTGATGCCAATTGGATTTCGAATGATACGGGGAAAGCCACAAGTGGTTATGTTTTTACACTTGGAGGGGCTGCTGTATCATGGAAATCACAAAAGCAAACGTGTATCGCACGTTCAACAATGGAATCAGAATTTATAGCCTTAGATAAAACCGCGGAAGAAGCGGAATGACTTAAGAATTTTTTGGAAGATATTCCAATATGGCCACAACCTGTAACGGCCATATGTGTGCATTGTGACTGCATGGCGGCTATTGGTAGAGCTAAAAGTCATATGTATAATGGAAAGTCAAGGCACATAAGACGTCGACATAACACTATAAAACATATGCTCTCAAATGGCATTATTTCCATTGATTATGTGAAATCAAAGGAGAATATTGCAGATCAACTTACAAAGGGTATACCAAAAGATCAAGTGTTATATTTATCGAGGGGAATGGGTTTAAAGCCAACACAATGAGGAGTAACTTGATGGAAACCAAACCTAGTAAATTAGTTTTTCTAAGTCTAGGTTCAATAAGGAAAACTAGTTGGGTGAAACTCAAAGAATAGAGCATATAATTCTGCTCATTCCTATGATATGAATCGTATTCTACCTGTGATGAGAAGGGTGAATTATTAATAATTCTTAATGACACTAATAAAAGATAAAAGAATATAGCAGGGTATTCATATTCAAAGTGTCACCTATATAGGAGTAATGTGGGGTCGCATTTGTGAGAATGACATGGCTAAATTCTCTAAAGCTCCTACGAACCCGGGATTGTTCAGGACCAAAATGAACACAACCGTATGAATTGAAAAGTGAAAAGATTTGATGTGTGTGATACTTGTTGTCTAGGTTTACTAAATATGGTGAACAGTTCAATGTCTCCTATACACACTGACTCATGAGTAAATCCGACAAGTATTCACTAAGGAAGGTTCAAGTCCAAAAGACACCTATTCTGATGCATATCAAATCAAGTTTTTTTTTTTCTTTAGATCATTCAAAACATTGTGATGACTCTTTTTGCTATACAAATGTGGGGTATTGTTTGATTTTGTATAGCATGCTATACAAATGTGGGGTATTGTTTGATTTTGTATAGCAATAAGAAGAGAGTCCCACATTGAAAAAGTATAGAAGGGATGAGTAGTTATTAGTGTGGAACACAACTGTTCAAAAATAGTTGTGATTTCTCTGAACAGTTGTGTCTGATCAACACAACTGCTCATGATAACTGATCAACACAACTGCTCATGTTAACTCCCTGTTTGTTTGGTATTCTATAAATACTAAGAATGAGATGAGAGAAAGAGTAACATCAAACTCTCTGACAGTCAACCTTCTACCCAATTTGATCCAAAAGAGAAAAAGCACCAAGTAAATTCGCCAGGATCAAGAATCAAGTGCTCGATTCTTGGTTACAGATTGTTGAATCCTGGTAGCAGACGCTCATCGAACTACAAAGCACAAGAGTAGGGGCGAATTTCTGCTATAGGACATAGCTTTACGCTATCATCAATCTCAATCAAGTCAGTGTTCTTATTTTTATATAAGTTGTATTTATTTCTGTATTTGATCATTTATTCAATAATCTAGTATTGCACATATTGTTATTCCTAATTGATTCTCCAACATCTTTGACATCGTTATCCAGTAATCATCATATCAAAACTGTTGTTGGTGTTCTGAGAGACACAAAACTATGTTCCTTCAAAGTAACGAATACCCAGTGGTTGCCTATAAATTAAAATCCCCAAAAAGTTAGTGTTCCGTCTCCATCTCTAGCATATATCTTTCATCTTTTACACCTTTGGTTGAAACCCATTTTACCTTGATTTCTTAAATTCAGGTCAAGAAAACAAAAGGCCCATGGATTATATATGAAGATCAGAGGATTTCTAGGGCTCTTGCAAGTTTTTAGTGTGTGTTGTTTATGAAAGGTTTACTAGGAACAATTAGAACCTACGAGGCTCTCAAAGCAGAGATGTAGCCGAGAAGGCGAGAGGTCGGAAAAGAAACACCATGTATCTAAGTGGGTCCCACGAGCAAATATGTATAGAATTGGTGGTAAAAAAAAGTTGACTGTATTTGGGCCCCACAAGAAGACATTAAAAAGAAACACCTAAAATCTAAGTGGGTCATGAGCGGAGATGAAGAAAAGTACTGAAGGAACTGTATGACCAAAAATAGTAGAACTCCTCCTAAATTTTTTAGAATTTAGAAATAAGAGGAATTTATCAGAAAAATCACTTTAGAGGTCATATACACCAAAAGGGCCCCCATAGTTTTTATGAAACAAAATCAGTCTTGCTGCCAAAATTCTCTTTTTTTTGTCTTTTTTCAACAAAGGTTGACGTCGCCGCCCATTTCAATTGGAATGAGTTTTTGAGATTCTATAGAAAGACAACGTCATCGCTCGTTTCAATTGGGATAAGTTTGTGAGATTTTGTGGAGCGACGACGTCATCACTCCTTTCAATTGGAATAAATTTATGACTATTGAGTGGAGATGTCATCGCTTGTCTCAATTGGGAAAAAAATCATTAGATTCACTAAGATGCGCACTACATCATCCAAACAAATGAATTTCCTGCTCCCCCATCCTTTCTACCAGACATCTGCCAAAAAAGGTTACCAATGTTGTAAGAGAACATTCTACTCCTCAAAATTATAGCTTGGAGAACTAAACAATTACAAGAAACAAGAAACTAAAAATGTAGGTATTACAATCAACTAACGATGCATAAAAATCGCTTAGCATTTGAGTGGATCCAATTTATCTTCAACTTTCATGTGCAAAGCACTGAAAACCACTGCCCCTTTTATTTAATATTGTATCCATTTAATTTAGATATCACATCTCATGTCCAAAGCACTCAAAACCACCGTCCCTTGTGTGATGGAACCAATTCAAACATCGCTAACTAGAGTTGAGAATGCCAACATCGTGGATCAGGTCTAGAATAAGTGATTAAAATGAAGGAAAAAAAAAAAAAACCAAAGGAAGTCAAATTATGTGTAAAAGGGCCCAGTTTTGATATTGTAGTAGTTACAAGCCTTTAGATTTCATAGATGGACCTGGGTTATAAGAACCGCCCTCAAAGAATCAGAAATCCTGGACTATCTAAAACTGCCACTGAATTTGAGTGAATGGATTTGTCAAATCTTCTCTACCCGCCCATACTGAATAAGAGCACAGAAGGATGTATATCAAATGAGTAGGATATAAAAGAACGAAAAGGGGATTAAATATATATATGTCCTCTAAGAGAGAGAGAGAGAGATTGATTCATATTTCATCACGGCCAAAATATATGTACTTTTCTTCTACATGTATTGCTCTTCTGGGGGTATACACAAATATGCACACAATATAACAAACCAATCTTCTATGACTCCATAAAACTAACCCAAAGACCTCCTCCAACCCGACAACCATCATACAGATTAAAAAAAAAAAAAGCTGCCAATTTGAGAAATTTTAAAACTAAGAAGATTTGACCATTAAAACAGTCCCAGGACCAACATCAGCGGTATCATTAACATTTGGATTAGCAAACAATATGAAGGGAGCATTGCATCTCTCACTTATGCTCTAAAGCATCTCTCCATCTCTCCATCTCTCACCTCATAAACCTCCTCATACGACCATGTTCTTAGGTCTCGAATTGTGAGGCTCCACCCTTGTGGACCCTCACTTATGTTTAATTTGTGTAAATTATATTATATGTTAGCTAATTATACCACTTAATAGAGGTTAGTAAGGGTAGTATAGTATTTTCCTAGGATTTTAGCTTATTTTCTAGGAATTAGTCTATTTTTGTATTTTCTAAAACGTATAGGGTGTTTATTAGATTTTTATAGGTTTGTTTGTTAGTTAAAGGCCCTTGCTAGTAATTAGAAGTAATGGAAAGGGGTTTCCACATGAGAATATTCTAACTACACCTAAAATGCCCAAATAGCCCATGTACTCATCATAATTTATAACTGACCAAGGAGGGGCACTTTGGACCTTTCCTTTTCAACACAAACTATATACACTAACCCATCCCCCATTTCCAACGATCTCTCTCTCATTTCTCTCTTCTGTCCCTCGTTTCCCTCCATTTCTCTCTTTCCCTCTAATTATCTCTCTAGAATCCTAGATCTAGGGTTTCATACAAAGAAGAGGGAGAATTCTCTACAAGCTGCTGCTGTTATTTCTCCTAAGGATCCCTCTCATCTCCTAGCTTTCTCTTCTCCCTGCAAGACCTCTCCTTCTAGCTCAATTTCCATAGAAATTCCCTTTCTCTCCCTAGAATCCCCTTTCCCTTATGCAACTCTCTTGTGGATCTGTGTTTAGGACCTGTAGATTTCTCCATATTTGATTATGTAATCTCAGTTCATATGGTATTTGATTGTTATACCTATCTCTTTAAGCCTTGTTTTCTTGGATTTTGGCCTTGATGGACGTGTTTTTCCATTTGGATGATCAATGACCCAATTGATGATGGATGGAGTGGTTCTTATGTTTGGGCATGGTTTTATGATGAATGAACGAGATTTGGATTGGTTTTTATGGAAATTGGATTGAAATGGAAAAGTTACAGAAACTCTGAAATTTGAATTTCGTAAGTACCCACCCTTAGAGGATGTCGACCGGATACACAGGAAATTCAGAGATTTAACTGAGAGCTGAAATGCTTCTCAATCCCAGGAAATTAATGTACCTGGTCGACCACCATGGCCAGGATGTCAACTAGGCACACTGCGCAGAGTTCCCTAGGAGGCAGGTTAGGTCCCAGCAAATCATGTGTATCTGGTCGACCACCCTTGTTGGATGTCGACCTGACACACTGTAGAAATCCAGAAATTTAGTTTTGCCTTCCAAGTTTATGTCTAGAAGTCCATGTCTACCCGGTCGACTAGGCACCCATGTGACGTAATGGGAACTCACACATGTAAGAAGTAGATAACTTGCACATATGAGGTAATAAAACTCACACATATAAAAAAGAGTATAAATAATTCGTGTGTTTTGTTTTTGAAATTCAAATCCCTTCCCTCACTATTCTTCCCTGAAACATATCTTATGATACTAAGTTCTCTTTGGATCCTCCAAAATCATTTTCCCAAATCACGATGACCATTTATCTTGAATGGGCCCCATACATTATTAAATTAACTAAAAGAGATAAAAAAAATAGAAACAAAAAACACTTTGGCTTTGATAGTGGGGCCTACATACTGATGAAAAATATAAAGGTCAAGTTGGCTATGATTTTTACGATATGTGAGCATGTAAGTGTTAAATTTTGTTACAAATCAATTTGTGGAACCCTCATGTCAAATCCAAGTAGCAAAAGTTTGGGAACCACTTTTAAATCACAGTCATATTTATCTTTGTTGTTTTTAATCAATCTGTGATGCCTACTGTCAAAGCAATTTTTTTTCCTTTTCCTTTCTTTTTTCCAAGTACGAACATTCTGGGGTTCCCATGGTGAAAGCCTAGTGATAGCCAAAATTTTCTCTTTCCAAACTCACAATTTATGGGGGGCACCTTCATAGGTTGTATTTTGCTACTTTTTTCACTTTTCTTTCAATATTTAGTAGAATTAATCTATGGGGCCCATTATGGAAGCCATTTGATTTCCAAATCCACATTTAATTTTGAAATCGACACTCGGTTTATGCCTAAGCAAAATATAACCAAATAAAGGTCCTAAAATATCTATAATTTACTTGACCTTCCCCTAAAATCTCCCACGTCCCTAAAATTTCTCTCATGAGTTTTCATCTTTATCACAAATTTTTTTATTATCATTTACATTTACTAATTTTACTAAATAAATATGTAGGTCTGTTAGGCTCCGTCCCGAGTTAATCTCGATTAACTCTAATTAATTGACCTTAAGACTAATTAAGCCGATTTGATTGAGTTAATGGTGATTTATCACCAAATGAAGTTGAAGTAGCTTAATGTAGGCTTAATGAAGTGTTAAACAAGGTTAAGAAATGAATTGACTAGAAATTGAGTACAAATAAGCCAAACAAAGGATTTTGTATAAATACGAATTTATACGTATTTGACCGAATACGGAAAGTCTTGATACCAGCAGGTGTATCTCGATGAGTACGATGAATTGTATAAAAGACCTGAATTGATTCGATGAATATCGGATCAAATAGATCTTGATTTGACTTGAATTGGAATTAAGAGAATGAAAGGGGGGCTTAATGCAAAATTTCCTTATATAAGATGAGATGAATGAATTCATCTCCTGTAACCTAGGCAACTTTCTTCCTCTTTTCATTTCTTCCTTCGTTTCTCTTCTTCATCAAGAGTGAAGGTGAGTTGATGCAAGTGAAAGAGATTCATCTCCTCCATCTTCTTGATCATCTTCTTAGAATTCTTCTTGGAAGTCAAGCTTCAAGTGAGGATTTCATCTCAAATCCAAGCTAAAAGAGGGGTTTTTCTCTATCAAAGCTTCAAATAAGGCAAGTACTTATATATGTTTATGCTTATGAATGAGTTTGCATGAGTTTCATGGAAAGAAATGCTAAATCAACTATTGAGATGATTTATGGGACAATTGATGGGTTTTGAAACCTTAATTAGGTTAGGGAATTTGAGGTAAGTTAGTTGGAGTTATTAGTCTTGAATTTCTAGGTTAAAGCCATGTTTTAATTGTTAAATAGGTTCAGTAAACATCAGGGAGAAAAAGGGTTGAAAAGCCCTTTCATCACCCTGCTGTAACAGAACCTGAGTTCTGTTACAGCAGTGTGGCCGGTCGACCGGCCAGCAGAGCCTGGTTGACCGGGCACACTGCAGCAGGTCAATCGGCCTGACGAAAATACTATTCCATCTTTTTCTGCATATAACTGCAGGTCGACCAGGTCCAGCCCAGGTCGACCTGGCCCACTGAAATTCCTTTTGAAAAGGTGTTTTAATCTCCAATTTCCCGGAATGAAGAGTTTAGACTTAGAGATTGACCAAATTATTAGTAGTAAGGAAAAATTTGGCCAATCGCGAGGACCGTTGTGGGACTCGATTCGAGTCTAGTGAATTTTGGATTTTACGAGAACTAAGATTGCTTATGAGATCATAAATACTTCTCGTATAGTTAAGATGAGTCAAGTATGACTAATAGTAAGGTTATACCTCCACAAGTGTTAACTAGGGTTATCATAATGCATAATCATATAAGTAATGTCATCAAAAGTAATACTTGCATTAATAACCAAAGTTACACTCAATGGTTGGTTAAAGGATGGATTGAACACGAGACTGAGATTAATAGGAATTGTTAGCAAGTCTGGCACTACCTAGTGGTTTCCGAACTTATTATGGAATTGAATTGAATGAAATGAGAAATAAATGAAATGACTATTCCTACTGCAGTAGATGAGATTGGGGTGTTCCGGAGCCCGTGGTGACACTAGTGATCTCTGATCAAGACACTGGGAGATCCCACCTTATTGGACCGAAAGGTCATTGACTGAAAAGTCATACACTGAAAAGCCATTAATAAATATGAAACCTAATGAATAAATGAACATGAAATGCTTCATTTTGGAAGAACAAAATGGAGTTGAAACCAATGCTAGTGTAGTTGCCAGTATTATTGTCATTGTTAATTATGTTTATTATGAATTGTTTAGCACTGTTAAACAATGAATTGCTAGGAATTGTAAATATGTTATAAATATATGTATACCTTGTTGAACCGTCGTGTTCACGGTATTACTGATGATATTACAGGCTCAGTTGCCCGTGCCGGTCCCTCCGAGACCATCTCGCCAGTGGAGGAGGCCCATTCGATACCTCCAGGAGGTCTAGCCGAATGGACATGATATGAGAGAGGATAACATAACATCTTTTGGGAACTTTTTAGAAACTGTTTTATATATTCATTTTGGTATTGTAAGTAATAGAAATGATGTCCCCTGCATTGTATTTTAAATATGCAGTGGTTGAGATAGGAAAACTGAAACGATGTAAAGTGAACTGTACAGTTCAAAGTAAATAGTCTGATTCATTTTGTTAAATGGTTGTCAATGTATATTATTATGTATTTCCGCAACTGTACATTGACAGGTACGTATGCAAGATCCCTTGTAGACTTCGTTGTAACGTCGGTTAAATGAGGTTTACGGGAGTAAGTATGATTAACATCGCGACCCCGGGGTTAACCCTAATGACTCTGATTTCGGGTCCGGGTTGTGACATGGTCCCATTGTGAAAGCCAAATCTTTTTTGATAACGAACTCACAGTTTACGGGGGCCACTTTCATAGGCTGTATTTTGCTACCTTTTTTCTCTTATTTTTCTTTCGATATTATTCAGTAGGATTAATTTGTGGGGCCTATTGTGGAAGCCAATTGAGTTTGAAATCCACATTTAGTTTTGAAAATGGCACTCAATTTATGCCTAAGCTCGAATATAATCAAATCAAGGTCCTAAAATATCTACTATTTACTTGATCTTCCTCTAAAATCTCCCAGGTGCCTAAATTTTCTCTCACGAGTTTTCATATTTATCAAACTTTTTTATTATCATTTACGTTTACTGATTTAACTAAACAATAAATATGTAGAATCATAGAAATTAGAAAATGCGATAAATCAAGATGTTGGACCAAGTGATAGATAGATTCTTCAACGCATGAAGAGTTTTTATAAATGAATTCACTCTTCATACTGTCAAATATTCAAACTAATTATTCTTTTATATATTTTTCTCTTCATCATATATTATATTATTCATAATTACTCTTCAACTTTTTAGTTTTCTTTGACCCGTTATTTTATGTAATTGAGTCATTTTTTCAATATCGCATGTTAGATAATTCGATTGGATCATTTTACTTACCTTTTTCTTTAAAACTTTGATCTTTGAAGTTTAGTTTTAATCGTGTTTGTATTATGAATTATATATTAATATTTACTTATAATTTATTTAAATATTTATAAATATTTTGATTAAACTTTTGTTTATCATGGTCTGCGTTGGGTTCAAGGCCTATTGCACTAGTTATATATATATATATATATATATATATATATATATATATTAAAGCAGCAACCTCTTTGTGAGTGAGGGACAAGTGGCGTTCCTTCTTGGGGTTTTGCAGTGGCCTGTGGCATACTCACTTTATTTGAATTTTTCCAAAAACTATCCATGCTCATCTCCATCATACCTCCATCCAATTCTAAAATCTTACTTGACCAACCAATATCTATCCCTATTATCTATCAGAATAAAATCCCAAGTTTTCCTTTTTATCTTAAGATATCTTTATATCAATCTCTACCATCCTTAATATTTCTATCTAAAGCTCATTGTAGGTGACTAACATAATCTATATGTAAACAGTAGTGCTACCTGGACAAACTTTTTTGCCAGAATTTTGGACAATCCCTATGATATCCCTTGAATATCATAGGAATATTCAAGGGATATCATAGGGGTTGTCCAAAATTCTGGCAAAAAAGTTTGTCCAAATAGACTTTTTGATATGCAAATAAATTAAAATGCTCGAAAAGGGTAATTATGCATTGCGTATAGGAATTGGCTATATGTCAATCACATGTGCAACCGACATCAAGTTACTGACATGTATAGTGGTATTGGAGTGCCCACCACAAACATTACTATTAATATTAAAATTAAACTTAAAATAACATTAGATTTTGTAGTTAAATCTACTAATTATTTTTTATGTTATCGTTTTAGTGTTATTATGTTATATTTTTAAATACAATAATTTTGGGAACAATCTGTATGTTGTTTATCATTAATTTGACTTTAATTAGATTAATATCTTAACCTAAATTTGTATAGCTAGTGGTGTTAATTTTTTTTATTCCTTGCCACAAGGCCAGCACTATATCCTTAGGGGCCACCAAATCGATCCAAATCTTTAGATTTCCCTTACTCCTTCCTTCATCTTACTTTCTCTATAATTTTTTCATTCATATTTCAAAACATTTTTATGTTTTCTTTGACATGCAAAGGTATTGCTTTTATATTAAAATATATGGTTTTTTTTTCCATGATGGGGCATGGGCCTCTTACACTAGTAGAGTTAAAAAGGGTTGAGTCAAAATAAATGAGTGATGAGTTATTTTTGTTGTGTTTGGATGATTGTGGCAAAGTAAAATAAATTTACTCTTCATGTGTGTGGATGACATGAAGTAAAAAATCTGCATTTTTTAGTTTTGTTAAACTTTCACTTTCAAATAATAAAATTTCATAGTAACTTTTGACAAGTCTCATAAGGGGCCCCATCCAGGATGGTGGAAATTGCCATCTAATGGATCCCACTATTAGTAAACCGTTGTGGGACCACTTAACGGGATTGTGACCCCATAAGATGAATGACCCTGGTCAATAACTTTGGAAACCATATATTTTTTATAAGGCCCACCCTAATTATGTGTAGAAAGGCTATGCTTTTTATCTAATCATCTATTCAAAAGCCCAATGAGATGTTGTTCCTTGATACAATGCAATCTTTACGTAAGGTTATGTGCAATTTTTTTAACTGATTAAAAAAAGAGGACATTTCGCATGTTTGTGGAGCCCACTGTAGCTAAAGATTTTAATAGGCCTTCCAACATAAAAAATAAAAAATAAAAATTCATCCAATACATTAATTAAAGAAAAAAAAAACCTACATTAGATACAAAGCCAAAAAAAACCACATCAAATAGGAAGACCAAACTGCTTCATCTCTCAATAAGACTATCCAACAAATCAAATGTCAACAAAAAACTTGAAATAAGTTTTTTTAGTCTAATCTTCTCCAATTTGTCACATTCCAAATAAATTTTTTTTTCTTTTTTTCAAGAAATAACACAGTAATCAGGAAAAAGAAAAGGCCATATAGATTTGGAGTTTAGGGTTTTTTTTTTTTTTTTTATAGATAATATGAGGATTTCAACTTCTTATTCTTCTTCATCCGAGACCCGAATCCTTGCAAATCTCCCCAAGCCACACTTCTTCTGGCTTCAAAAGAGAACCCATCTCAAGAAGAAAAAAAAATTGACTAGATTTTTATGAAGCCTGGTGTTGCTGTCTTCAATTGATTGAAATAGACAAGGCTTCGAAGTTCCTCACCGCAGTGTTCTTCTTCTTTTACGTACATGATAACAAAAGTCGAATTAATAGAAAAGGTGGGGAGGAGTAAAATTAAAAGTAGAGATAATTAGCGAAAGGTCTTTAGAATTGAATCTATCCAGACTCCAGTTCAGGAAAATTCTTTTTAAGGGCTTTGATCCAAGCAGCTAAACTGTTGGCAGCCAGAGGCATAAAATTTTGAAATTTAAAATTTCAAATCTTCCATTCTCCCTCTCTCAAATCTATCCTAACAAAGGAACCACTTATCTGCTCTTTATCCTTGTCTGGTCGTTGCTGAAGAAGACGACTGTGACTGTTCAATTCATGGAGATTGCACGATCAGTGATTCTGTTTTGCAAAACAGAATCACGGCTGGGCATGTTCAATCGCCACCGTCCTTTCATTGTCAAGGCAGACCGAAGCCGCCGCATCACTACCAATTTCTCTTCATTATCATTGTCGCCTTGCTAGTCCGGCCGCCTGATCATCATCGCCACGAAAGACAACAGCAGAAGGGGAGACATCGCCTGTTGCAGATTGTCGAGGAATACTGGAGCCGCCACATCACTGCTGGTTTCTCTTCGTCATCATCATTGCCTTGCCAGTCTGGCCGGTTTCTCTTCGTCATCATCGTCACCTTGCCCAGTCCGGCCACTCGCCCATCATTGTCGCGGAAGACAACAACAGAAGGGGGGACATCGTCTGTTGCAGGCGTTGGGAGGAAGAAGACGACGACCTAGTTGGGTCCGTTCCAGGCCCTAAGTCTCAGGTCGGTTTAGGTCAGGTTCGACTTGACTCACCTTGTGAAAGCCCAAAACCCAGAAACATTAACGATTGAAGTTTGTTTTGACGATATCTTGACGATTTGGAGTTCGATTTGAGATTCGAACGTAGTCGACGGTGCTGCGCCATTGCTAGAGGAGGAAGGTAGGATGGTTGTTATATTGTTTTTGACAAAACTATATGAGTTTTATGAAATTTTTCTGAGTTTTTGTGAAATTTATCTAAGTTTTTTGTCAAATTTATTTGAGTTTTTAACAAATTTATATGAGTTTCTGTCAAATTTATCTAAGTTTTTTCATTTTTTGTCAAATTTATCTGAGTTTTGCGTAAATTTATCTGAATTCTGAAAAAAATTTCTTTGGGTTTTGGACAAATTTATCTAAGTTTCTGGCTAATTTATCTGAGTTCTGGATAAATCTAACTGAGTTTTTGGCAAATTTATTTGAGTTTTTATTTATGTCTTTTGAAATTTATTTACATTTTGTAAGTTTTATTTGGATCTTTTGAAATTTATTTACGCCCTTTTAAATTGATTTTCATCTTTTGAAATTTATTTATATTTTTTAAAATTTATTTGCGTCTTTTTAAATTTATTGTCATCTTTTGAAATTTATTTATTTTTTTAAAATTTATTTTCTTCTTTTTTAATTTTCTCTTCATTTTTTTTGAAATTTATTGAGTTTTTTGAAATTTATTTGTGTTCTTTTGAATTTATTTGTATTTTTTGAAATTTGTTTGTGTTTTTTAGAATTTATTTCCCTTTTTTTAATATTATTTTTGTCTTTTGAAATTTATTTTCGTCTTCTGAAATTTATTTACATTTTTTTAATTTTATTTGGATCTTTTGAAATTGATTTTCATCTTTTGAAATTTATTTAAATTTTTTGGAATTTATTTGGATCTTTCAAGTTTCTTTGGCTAATTGAATGGTAGTTGACCATTATTAATGGCATATCCCACGATTTGTGGGAAATGATTTTGTAGAAAGGGTAAATTAGGCATTTTAGGTCTTCAAATTTGAGAAAATGACCTATCACACTATGAAAAAAGATTATGGATCTTACGCAATAAAGTGAAATGTTTAGGGACCCGTCGCCGAATGCCCCTTAAAAGTAACTGTTAGGCAGAAATATTTACTTTACTATCTCTTGCAATTTTTCCAAACACCTTTGCGAGTAAAAGCCCAACCCTTGCAACCCATTTCACCTGTACTTTATTTTATTGCATGAGAAATTGACAGGCCCTATTATTAAAGATACAAAGAGAAAAAAAATGCAGGGAAACTAAGTGCTGTACGTCTTTTGTCCATGTGTAACATCTTTAAAATCAAATGCTATAGCACAACTGTATGATAACATTTGCCCTATAGTGGCCTTCCTGCTATTATGTGAAGAGGATTAAATTGCTAGCTAATGCACCCTCTCAATTGTTTTTTTGAAATGAAAAAATTATTGAAGAGATTTTACACGGTTAGTGATTTAGGATTGTATGAAACAACTCCCCATTTCTAAGAAATAGGAGATCCGGACTCGGACAAGGTGAATGGTGTCGTAACAAAAAAGAAGAAGAAAAGACATGCTATAAATGTTATAAAAACCATCAATTGAGGTAAAAGGAAAAAAGAAAGGACAAAAAAAAAAAAAGGAGAAGAAGATAAAGGGAGGAGGACTTGGAATAAAAATGAATGCTATAAAAACCATCAATTGAAGTACATAACTGCTGAACTCTAAATTGGCTTATTATCAAATTAATCTCACTGATCTGATCAATTTGGTGGTGAGTCCAAATTCTAAATTGATTAAAATTTGTCCCACCACTACTGTTCAAAGCGGCCCTTCGATCATTGATCTTGGCATTTATTTGTTGGCCACATTGATCAATCTAGGCGGGAAAGAATTCTCTGAGATACAAATGCCAATATTTTTGTACGGGGAGAACGGCCCCATTCATGGTGATTGTCGATTGGTCAACATTACGCGCCAATCCATGCTTACTTTTTAACCCATAACATCGCTTTCCCTTTCCATGGAAGAGGAAGTGACAAAGGACTTGGCAACGTTATTCTCAGTCTTACATGGCTTCTCCTTCTTCCCTTGAATTGCCTGTTTTCATTGACACCAACCTTGGAACCCATTTAGCCATGGCTGTGTCTCCCGACATTACAGCAGGTGATCTCAAAAGTAAGTGAAAAAAAAAGAAGCAGTCTTTCCTACTCCATTATCTTCTGTTCTTTTTAATCTCCGATTCTTGGTTGAAATTCCATTGCTTCTTGTTGATTGATACTCTGTATTTCAATGATAGTGGACTGTTATCTCTGCTGCCTGAAATGGGTTGTTGCTAATTTTTATTGTTCTGGTTTCTTTTGGGTGTTTAAGGGTTTCTTTTTTCATCTTATTCTGTTATTTGTTTCTGCAAAAAAGGGGTTCTTGATGCACTTTTTGAGATGGGTCATTGCTATTCTATCTTATTTTGCTTTCCATAGAGAACTATGGAGATTTCAAGGGTTAGAAATATAATGAGGAAGTGGATTCGGTGCTTTTTTATATTATTAGAAATAGTGTTGGGTGACATGGGGGAGGCAGTGTATAATGCTTGGTTTGAACTTTGAACCAGCCGTTCTGTACACAGAATGAGAAAGATCCTTTGGTGAGACCCACTGTGAATGAGGGTATGTTGCCAAAGACTCCATTTGCAGTCTGAATGGGTTGTCAAAGAAACAATAGGCCAAGCCCACTGTTCCAATGGCTGGGACTATTCGATGGCTTTGGTGTTCTGTTTATCACCTATCTGTGTTCAGGCCCACTGGATGATCAATGTGGATATTGATACATGGCTGTATCTGCAGTGAATGTTAGTGCTGTGAATTGTCACGAGTTCTAGTCAAACATTGTATAACCCCCATTATATTGGATGGGTCATTCCTTGACTTGGTGAAGCACTGCTTCGTGATGGAGGCCTTTGAAGATTGTTTGCTGAGCTTTGTATCAACATCCCATAATATAATTCAAAAACTCAATTGACGAACTAAATTCTTGTTTGGCTCATTCATTTGTGAGTCTACCCTGTCAATGGATCAAATTGCCGTATGCTTGTGCGACAAGTACAGTGGAGATGTTTTTAAAATTACTCAAACTATAAATTTTGGGCCTAAAATTCCAAATTCAGATTACAAACACGAGTTTCCTTTTATATTTTTTGGTTGATGTGTGATTAATTGGCATTTTGTATGCATACATGCTCAGACAATCTCCAATATTGGATAGGAGTTCTGTGTCATAATTTGAAAATGTCAAAAACAAATTTTTATCTAGCACAAAATTATTCTGAGATTCATTAAAAGTAAGGCCAAATTGAACCTTTGAGATGGAACAATGTACAAAATTTCATCAGCTGACTTAAAGCTTTGCATTTTGGCTCATGGGGAGAAATGTTTGTATGCTAATGTCATTTATCTGATGCACATGTTTATTTAAACAGGGTTATATAATGTGGTCCTCTATAATGGTATCTTGCATGTTATTATCATCCAATGTTCTACAAGTTTTCCTTGCATTAAAGCACTATATTGGAAACACCCCTCATCAAAATAGCAAAAAAAAAAAGAAAAAAAAAAAAGAAAAAACAGAATCATGATGCTAGCTTTCTCACCATCAGATGTCTATCTGTGACATTTTGTACTCACCTGTTGATTGTATATTTTCTTCGGTCTTTAATTTTAACTCTTAATAAGTCTATACGTTGAGTGATTGTATTGGTTATTGTAACATCTGCCTTCATTGTTCGAATGACAACTTCAACATTCTTCTTCTTTGTCTTAGAGATGTTGTTGTAAACAACAACTGCTATTGATTACTTTTATTTTCTCATAGATAGCCAACCTAGATAGATGGAATAAGAAGCTGGTGGTGGTGGTGATGATGATGACAAACTCTCCCGTGCATACATTATTTTATATATTGGCTCATCCATATACTGCAGTATATGGAGTTTCTCTATATTCCTTCCCAAGTATTGCTGTTGTTTGGAAAGAAATATGTAGGGTGTTTTTTATTTTATTTTTATTTTTATAGTGGCATGAATAATATCTGAATTTCAGGTTCTGCATGTGATTCCTGACAATGGTCTGAATCATCATCACCGTTGCCTGTCCCAAATATGTTGAGCTCAGCTACATGAATTCAGTTTCTCTATTTCAGTCTATCCTGGGCCAAATCCTAGGATAGATTGCACTTCTTCAAATGAGCCTTACTATTCTGTCCATGTCCTATTCGGCTCACCCCCTTTTCCTTCAGGGGCCATTAACCTGCAGAGAGGCATTTCCTTACCAACGCCATTGTTGGCCTACATTGCACATGGCCAAACCATCTGTAACCAATCTCTTTTAATTCATCATCTATTGATGCTATCACTGAATAAAATCTGCATTTCAGGTTTTGAATGTGGAGCAAATATTTGATTTCTTTCAAGTTTGAAAGTGCTGAACAAATTCTGAATTTGAGTTTCTGAATGTAAACCGGACTATATCTACTTTCAGTGCTAAACTATTGGCTAATTGTTGCACAGGCAAGTTTGGGAAGGAGCACTATATTTGCTTTCCTAGTCTTGGGGAGATCAGGGCCCACGCGCTGATGGTATGACATTTAGCCCCTTTCCTTTGATACTTTCAAAAACCCAGGATTTAAGGATGTAAGAATTTGCGGGCAATGCTCTACTACATCAGCTTCAGGCTCATTGTTTTGCGGGTTTCTTGATGGCTTTGAGAGTCACTGCAAAACCAAAAGGCAGAAGCAGAAGCAGGGTCTTTTAAGTCCTGGTTTTTATTTGAAAACGCAGGATATTCAAAAGTACTGAATCAAAACTGAGCCTCGTTCACATTAATTTTAGTTTTTTTTAGTTGACAGGTTCAATTAATTGCCACCCTTTAACTTCTTTTGTTCCTACAGGTGAAATGTAATTCATGTTTCTACCGCATTCCAGATTCGGTTCCCATAAAGAATTTCATTCAAGGATTAAACAAGGCTTGGTTTCTACAACTGGATGCGACATTCATTGAGAATGTGCAGAATCAAGTGGCACCCATGGCTAACTCCATCATTACCAAGGAGGGGAACAATCCTGGCAAACCTTGTGTAACAAGTGCTAGAGGAATTCTGCGATTTCCACAACAGGGTTCTCTTGTAGGAAGTGAGTGTTTCAGACTCACTCCCAACTCTCTACATTCAAGTGGCTATTGTGGGAAACAACATGCATCTGACTCTGAGGAGACCCAACAAGGAAAAGTAGATTCAGATAATGGTGAAGATGATATAAATGGGACACTTAGAACAAAATTTATAAAGAAAGTAAACTGTTGCAAAGATATTCAATCTAGGTGTAAGATGGCATTTACAGAAGAGGGAAGTAAAGATGGGCATAGCAACAACGGACTTGAAAGCAATGCTACAGATGCAAATGTTGATGGGCATAAATTGGATTCTCTTGAGAATAGTTTTCCTCACATAACTCAGAAAGACCAGGGTGCTTCTCTTTCTCAACAAGCGCAGGGTGATCGCCTTGCTTCCATAAATGAAGCAGTGGGCGGGGAAGGTGTCACTTCTCCCTCAGTGTCTGAAATAATATCTGTGACAGGTATCATTACAAGATACTTTTTTGAATTTGATGAGGTTACTAGCCAAACTAAAAGCCTAAGGAACACCACAGATTGTTCAAATAAAACTAATGACTCAGGCATGCCAAAACGAGAAGATACATGCCAGCCCTTCATTGCTTCAAATGTAGAGGAATCCAAATCTAAGACCACCACTAGTAAAAAGTTCAGGAAACATAAAGTTCTTCCATCTGCTGGGATGGAAGAGAAGGGGAGTAACTCCATGAGCCATGACACTACAGATGAGCATGGGATTAATCAAGGTCATCGAGATGTATCTATTAAAGCTGATGCCACTACTCAAGCTGCAGTGAAATCTCCGCCTATACAGTTCTCAGTCCGATGGTCTGCTTCACCAATTAATGAGACTCCAAGGAGCAAGCCCGAAAGAAGTGAGGTTGGAAAACGTTTCCTCCTTGCAGCAAATGGGCTTGGAATTTCGACCAGCAAGCAAAAACCACAGACCAAATGTTGTTCTAGAGTAACAAAGTCATCCTTACACAACTCGTTTGCATTTGGTAAAAACTTGTTTGATATTAGCAATTTTGATGATTAAGAATGGAAAGACGCTGATATTGTTGATGGCAATTTTCTCATCTGAGACCAGTCACTGATGACAGGTACAGTTTGTTTCAGTGCTGAAGACCTGCATATTTCTTTTCAACAAATGTGATTTAAGAAAATGCCCAGGGAAAATGTGGGAAATGAGACTTCAATGACAGTGATGATGCAGGGAAATAATAGGGAGTTGTCATAGCCATCAAATATATACAAAAATCCTTCCACTATCATACCAAAATTATACCTACATCCAATGATAACCTGGTATTCACTCACATATGGTAGTGACAGTGTAGCTCCTGGATTTGGTTAAGCTTGGTGGCTTTCGGTATGTATCTGCTTGAGGGTCTTACTCTTCCAATGGTGATTCCAGGTCTTGACTGACACTAAGTTTCACAAAGTGTTCAATGCTTCAAATGCTCTTGAATAGAATAGAGTATCAACAAGTGATTTCAAGAGGAAGATGCAAATGTGCAGGAACAAAAACAATTTTGCATCTGTTATGAAAAACAGTTTGTATTTTCAATTTTCAGTAATTGATATCTATGAACAAATTTTTTGACATGTTTCACCCCCCAAGAGCAGGAAAGAATTTTTCAAGCGGATAATTTATCATCTATGAAAGACTTGTCATGTTGATTTCTGAATTGATGGTAGTTATCACAGTTCACAGTAGAGATATGATATGGACGCCTACCTTTGGTTTCTGCATATTGTTTAGTGATATATTCTTTCATTGCAGCAGTTGTTCCTCCAATGCCGCAGAAGCAAACTATGGCTATATCTATATGTACATCTCAAAGGATGATTTTAGTACTACTACTACTAACTACTTGTAGTTAGTGCCTTTTCTCTTGTAACTACCGTTGCTGCTGCTACTGCTACTACTGGTAGTTATCGCCTTTTCTCTTGTAATTGAGGGTAGTTTGGAAACCGAAGCGGATCCCATGGCTGGGACCTGCAATTTTTGTCTGGTGTGCTGCTGGAGAGAGGTAGAGTGCACAATTTCACAGAAAAACTACAAGGTTGACCCCTCATGGGACTTTAAAATCCTAGAAAGCATAGATTTTGACATGCAAACTTTCCAGCAACTTTTACACAAAAAAAATTTCTGAATGTATATTTTACGGAGATGTAGTTGTTGCACTATCTGTGCCCCTGTAATTGTTCATCATCAAAACCCTGGTTGATGGTGCAAGCATACTAATTTACCTTAAAAAAAAAAGACGTGGCTCTATGTTTATATCTTTTATAACACTTTGACCAGAGGCACAATTTTGGTGTTGTTAACTGATATTTAAAACCGTAGTTATAACCTTTTTCAAATTAAATAAAAAAAGTTGTTTTGTAAGTTTGTATGGTGTGTAGGTTTGATGTGTCTTAAATACAAGACATGGCACGACCGACTGGTTTAAACTCGGATCTAGATTTATCATTTTGTGGATCTGGTCCCCTCCATTATTGTGTGCTACCTGATCAATTTACAACCATGTTGTTTGAAAAATTGCCGGTTCCTTTGCAATATGATCTCTCTCTCTCTCTCTCTCTCTCATTCAAATGGTTTTTAGATTTCTTGATTATTCTGGATTTTAAAGTAAATGATACATTAAAAAAAAAAAGAAAAGAAAAGAAATGTAGGCATATTTGTATGCATGCTTGAACTTGTGTGGATATGATATTCTAAGGTGATGGCCTAATCTTCTCAAGGCACCGCCCCTTGTACCAGGTATAGTGGCTTCTTATTTGCTAAGTTGAGAATTCTAGAAGGGTTCGGCTGTTCATTTTTAGGTTTTATTTCATGTTCCAGCTCTTCTTTTTTATTATGTTGGTTTAATCTTTGGGAAGTAATATTTATGCCTTCTGTTTTTTCTTTTCTTTTTATGTTTAATGGATAGAGGAGACTAATTCAAGGAGTCTTATCTATTAGAAACAGAGGGCTGGCAGCCTATATATCATTCTGCTCTTCTTGGATAGAGCTATCACTAACAATTTTTTTTTTTTGACATCATAGTTTTTGGGTTTCATGGAAGACGGTGAAAACACCTTTCTTAAATATTTGTGTGTTTGAACAATTACTTCTTTAGTATTAACTGTGAACTATGATTAAATATTGTTATTGTATCATAAATCTCTACACATGCTCCATTAGTGGATTGATTCTGTATTTAGAATGTTTGAATTCGAAGGTGTAGATTAAATTTCTATATCTTGATTGCTTTATGTACTTAGTTATTCTGGATATAAGATGAGTATAACTGTTTCAATTAAATACCCAATCAATGTCTTTTTGTTTAAAATTTGATGTTATACTTGCATGTGGTTCATTGATATGTATCTAAACCATTAATCTCAAGAGTTGCTCACTCTCTTCATGTTTGCTCTACCACTCAAGGGTATGCACTTATTTTTCCAAGCTCTTTTTTTTTTATTTATGATGGAGCACCATAAATGAGGCCACTGTTTTTTTCCGGGTGGAGTGAAAGGTGGGACACACCTATATCACATTAACTTTTTTTTCTCTTTAGATTGGTTTGGTTCGTCTTTACCCACTTTCTAATAGCTTTTTTTTTTTTTTTTTGTCAATTAGTGACATGCTAAACTGAAAGTGTACAACAAGAAAAAAAACCCAATCTGAAGAATTGGAGTACACAGGTATAAGAGTATCATAACACTCAAACGAAAAATTAGAAAGTGGGAAGGAGCAATTAAACTTCACTGTCACCCTTATCCAATTAAAGAATCAGCAATTCTATCAACCGACTGCTTACTGGAACACTGCTTTAACTCAAGAAAGAAAATGACTTGGTTTCTTTCATATAGAAATGAAACTTCCATTGGACACACACATATATTATATTAAATTCCATGTCGGCAACAACATTTAAATGGACCTTCTTTGCTCCAAAAAGTTGAATGTGAAGTGTTCGGTAAAAAATCTAATAGAAAATTGAAACTTAATGATTTGATGGGATAAGACGAAAATGATGATAATGATGAGATGACATTCAAATGGGACATTCCAATTTCATATCTTTGAAGATCCAGGATATTCGAATTTCATTTACTAAAGATTTTTTAAATTGCGCGGCTTCATTTGTGTAACCCATGTCCTGATAACCCGACACCTAGCAAAGTAGATGTAATATGGCCACACTCATGTTTGGATAGCTTCTTTGCTCTGGCATGAGTGCGACATCCATCCTTATACTACATATAAGGGTTATAAAGTGTCAGAGTAAAAAGTGATACACACACCCATGTTACATTAAATCCCATCTTAGAAACAGTTGTTAAATGGGCGTTTTTTACTTCAAAAAGATTATACTATATAATACAAATTTTATCCAGCCTCTCTTAAATAGATATCAATTTGTTATGTATCACCATTTATAAACATTTGCAAGAGGTATACACACAAGTTGCATAAAATCCCATTTTAGAAACAGTTGTTAAATGGACCTTCTTTGCTCCAAAAAGACTGCACTATCTAACACAGCTTTTTTCCAACCTCTGTTAAATAGATATTCATTTTGTTGTGTTTTACCATCTAGGAATGGTTGCAAGAGTATCTTGTTCTATATCATGCTTGGATATTAAGACCAACTTATACCCAACATTTTCATCTTATAAACACTTGTAGGGTTAATCAATAGCATTGATTTTATGAACCATCATATCAAGGAACCAAGAATTAGGAACAATGTTCCACATTCAAGATTCATTTGGAATTTGAAAGGTGAGTTTCTTATTAGAGAGAGGAAAAAAGAACTCATAAGACAATCTCTATTTGAAATTTTGAATTAAAAAAAAAAAAAAAGACAGTCTCTATGAGCCTCTAGGTTACTCCTACAGTTCTTTTCACATATAAGCAATGTAGAAAGTGTATGCGTATGCGTCTTTTTTTTTATATAGAAATATAGAAAGTATTATTTCCTTTAGAGATCTTTTCACTGCATGATCATGGCTGCCCAACTGCTGCTTTGATCTAATGAAGTGATGGTAGCATCTAGACAGCTTCAGACTTCTTGCATTATTCATTCTTGAGTTATTAGGAGAAAGGCACTTCTACTACGGTTATCGTTTTGTAAACATTTTTTTTATCCAAATCTGGATTTTGGGAACACTCCATGGAACAAACCAACAATCCAATGTGATAGGCATCTCAAGTCTCTGCTACAATATTAGATTAATTGCTGATTTTTTTACCCGAAAAGAAAAACTACTGATTTCCAGGCCATCAATCAGATCCCAACATTAGTGTAATGTGAGACTTTACCAATACTCACGCTTTAGTAAGTTCCCATGTTAATGTGGGACTTTACAGCCACGGTTTAGTAAGAGTTTCCATGTCAAATGTACTACTTCTTAAGTGGAAACGTTAAGGTGTCTTGCTGATATGGAGTTTGTGAGAATAGGTTTGGTGACATGGAGTTTCAGGAAAGTGGTATTCACTACAATCATTGATCGCTACAACAGTTATTTAAGAACTTCTTTGTTGTTGGAATTCAATTCATTAAATTTGTGGTTTGGTGTTCATGGGTATCATGAAAAACTGGATACAAACTTAAAAGTCACAGTGGCAAAAGTTTGTTTTTGACTTGGTTCTCGCATTTGGTATTTGATGAAAGTGAAACATTGAATTTGGTGTTCGTTGTTACGGTGTGTGTTGAATGTCTTTCAAAACGTTGAGTCAAAGCTTCTTTTACATTTGGGTATTCTTTACGGGATTGTGTTATGCAATTTAGCCATGTACTGAGAAGAAAAGGTCGTGTAGATTTTAGCCATTGAGAAATAAATCTTCATTGAGTAGTGAAAATGATAATGAATTATTTCTTATTCTTTTCCCTTTTATTTCTACAATAAAACCGTTGGTTTTGGTGGTTCATTTTTTTTTTTTTTTTTTTACTTAAGGTAGAATCACATCGTCATTAAGAAGTTTTTTTTTTTTTTTTGAAATGGTAACTTGTATTCAAAGAAAAAAGGAGAAATACAAAAAGGCTTTACAGTATAAAAGAGTTATACTGAGAAGCGGCCGGGAAAATCCCCAAAAATAGCCATCTCCCAAGAGGAGGGGAAACAAAGACAAGGAGGAGGAAAAAGGGAGCCAGATCAAACCGAAATGACTTCCCTCCAATTGTACATAATAGCATCAGTAGATAAGCCCCGAAACTCCGGAAGATTGGAGACCCACGAGGCAACGCAGAATTTCATTCTAAGAATTAAATCTTCTTGGGAGGAAGCTATCCCTTCAAAACATCTTCTATTTCTTTCTTTCCAAATCGTCCAAATGCAAGCCAAGAAAGAGATGTGCCACATGGTCTTCCCTTTGGAAGTAAAAATCGGGTTAGCCCACTGAAGGAACAAATCAGGCAAGGATTGTGGCATGACCCAGTTGCAATTAAACTCCTCCAGGATAGCTGACCAGATGCCTTTCGTCTGCTTGCAATGTAGCAGAAGATGATCAATCGTTTCCTCATCCGCCAGGCAAAGGGGGCAAGCATTGACTAGGAGAATATGTCTGCGGCGGCGGAGGTTATCGTCATTAAGAAGTTACGGAAAAAAATTGTTGGTTTAGGATATAAATCCATGGATTTTAATTATTTTAGTATCTGGTTGATGATTTTGTTTATTGTATATCACTATAACGTAAATTCTCTTTTTATTTTTATTTTTTAATTGTCCGATTGTTGTGCACTGATCTTCATTTTACTTCCAACCTCACATCAATGCATTAATATAGATATGGGTATTTATCCTGCTAGAAACTATTTCAAAAACTCTTTAGTTGTTTAACATTTTAGAAGAATGTTTTCCATTCCTTTTTTGCTTTATAGTGTGTTGTGTTCTTACTCAACTTCTCTGTGTATTAGTTTTCTTTTCCATAGGTCTTGTAATTTATTTTTAGTGGCTAGGATTAGGAGATTATAGCACATCCATACTACGAAGAAAAGCACTTAGGTCTGTCAAGGCACTGATAGCTCAGTGACTATGCACCTCAGTCTCACCAGTATTGACTAGGGACCAATCCTGGTCCTCATCTATGTAATTACACCCCTTAACCAGTGATCCAATCTATCAAAGAAAAAAAAGCACTTATGTCTTGCTACAGTAGCAATAAGAGGTTGGGTAAGATGCAATAAAGAATTTAGGCTTGTTTGCACGAAGGCTTTTCACTGTCACTAATACTTGCTTGGAAGGGCTTCTTGCTTTGACCATAGAAGGTGTGTGCTTGATCTCTCTTTATTCATACAACTTCTGAATTAGTTTAGGAACTTTTTCTATTGAACTAACAACTCAAATCAAAATCTTCTACAGGTAGTTTAGGCTCCACCATTGAGGAAGGTGTTCTAACACAAGCAGTCATGTCCATCAAAGCAATTATATTGTAAAACCCAGGCAATCATGAAAAGGTGATAACCACTTTGCTCTAGAATCCATTTTTTAAGGTGTTCTTTCTTTATATCACTTTTCATTTTCTAACATTCACGAGTTTCTGATCTATAGTCTCCACTTTCCAGACATGCATCCAGAATTTGATTGAAACCCATTTCATTAGTTTAGCAGTGTCAATTTCATTTAAGTAAACTCCTCTTTCTCTTTTCTTACTATAAGAACAGAAATATGTTATGTTGTGGCCGTTGTTTCACCAGTACTTTTATGAGAATTGTTTTATTTTTTTGTATTGGGGTAATATGTTTTTCTTTTGTTAACTGATTTTCCATTCTTCCTCTGTTTTCAAAAGTGATTGTTCAACTAGCTCGTATATTGGATTCAATCAAGGTGCTGCAGCTCGTGCAACAATTATTTTGATAGTAGGAGATTATAATTCTTTGGAGCAGATTAGTTCTAGGACAGTACCCACAGTACTTCAGTACCTTGCTTGAGGCTTTATTTTTGAAGAGCTGGATACAAAGCATCTGATTCTTAATGCTACTGCTAAGGTATTCTCCTAACTGATGAGCTATGATGCCTAGATACGGGATGGATACGGTAGGGACACGCCATGGACATGGTATGGACACAGATTTTATATATAAAAAATGAAGTATCGGTTATGATACGTTGCCCATTTTGAAGTATCCGTGCATCATGGTTGATGAGTGACGAGTATAATCATTTTTTTCCTTGCTTAGGAAGAAAATTCTGTTGTGCTCTGTTATCATCTACTTTTAAATTACTTTTGTTCTAATGCTATTAGCTTGGGTCAATCATGGTGAAAACACTCTAAAAATTGGGTTTCTATTATTTTGTTGGATTCACTATTTTATTTTTTTAGTTTTTATAGGCTTTGATCTGATTGATCCACTATTACTTGTTAGTCATGTGTTTTTATATACATGTGAAGATGTTTCCATACTAATTTTGTACATCAGTTAGACCTCACCCTAATCAGTTTAACATGGTAAAATATATTCATCCACTGCTTGTTTCAAACTTGATTCAGCAAAAATTCAGAAATCGTAAAAGAAAATTGTTAGAACTCATAAAAACTTACAGAATTTACATAGTTTACTTCCTAAAACTTGGAAGCTCGATTCTCCAAACTTAAAGAATTTGCGTTACCATCCCAATTCTCTCTTTGAATGTCAAATGGGAATCTAAAGATTGTGAATTTAACTCTCGCAATGCCACATCATTGTCATCATCGAACATCCCTCTCATCTCTGAATTTTCCAAAAAATTGCACGTTTCTCCATTTGGATGTTACAATTTGTTTGAAACAGCTGGCCCAGTGAGGACGAGGGCTGGAGACATATTTATTACATGAAACGGGGGGCATTCATGGTTAAAATGAATGGTAATTATCTTGAATGAAGGCATTTACCTGATGACAAAGCTATCTGGTGTGAGTTTAGAAACCTCTATAAAATTATATTTAAGTTCTAAGCTTTTCATGGGTTTTTTTTAGTATTAGGAGAAAAATCGGGCTCCAAAGGTTTTTTTTTTTCTAAATTTTGTGCACATTTATATTTTGTCAAAGCTGGTTATATATATATTTATATTAGACTTTCTTTTTGTTGTTGAATCTAAGTCCGTTATAGTGTATGTGATGATTTTCTCGGGCTCTCTCAAATGCTCTTTCAACTGGTTCTGTTGTGTGCTCGGGGTTAACATTTGTTGACATTCAGAAAGCTCCTCACCTATGTTCTTGAACTGCCAAAATGTGATTTAAACTAATTTAGAAGACTCCTTTTGGTGCTCATGTTTTAAGCAAACTTCTATCATTCCATTTAGCTTCTCAATGCCAAGAAGAAACAGATTCACATCTACGGAAAACTCCAGATCTACAACATGAACTTGTAGACAAAATATTCAGTGGAAAGGCAAAATCATCACCGCACACTAATAACAATTTTCAGTTGTATCTTCCTGGATCTGTTTCATATATTGTTTTTGATGCATCTCCTGGATACGGGCCTCTTCCAAAGCCTTGTAGTTGACACATTGTCGGGCTCTTCAAATGAAAAAGTTGCATCTACTTATAATTTTGAACATTTTATTGACAGTTCAGTTGAAACTGCATATCCACTTTCATGGCATGTGTGGACATTTTCTTTGAACATTGTCCCATGGAACCACTGGCAAAAATCATTGTAAAAGATGAAGAATCGTGAGACTCCAGAATTTGCAAAACAAGCACCAGAAACCGTCACGACCCAAATTTCGGGGCCCTGTCGGATATTCGAATCGTGATAACTTGGCAATGTTTACCATTCATTTATCAAATAATTCACATAAGAGATTTGGCATATAAATCAACTATAATTCCAATTAATTTAAATAAAGTCAAACAATATAAAAATCTCTGAATAATCCAACTCCCTATGTTCTAACTCAAATTAATAATGTACTAAACATTAAATCAATTGCTAATCCAAAGCTAATTCTTCTGTCACTCATATGAATATTTCGCGTTCTCTCTCTTCAGCCACGCATGCCAAAATCTACGTGCTGAGCGCCATCCTGATTTATCCCACTCACAGTAAGATTACCTGAAGGGGGCAACACAACATCAGTATTACTGGTGAATGAATATTCCTAATTACATAAGCAGCATAAAACATAATATTACATAATTTAACATATCTGAATCAATATATTAAACGCAATAACAATACACCCATATATATATATATATATCCGTGCCCATGCACCTTACCATGCCTCAAAGGCCTATTGTATACATGTATACCGGTCACTATGACCCTGTCTCATCGGACACGTCCCCTATGGACCAGCCGCTATACGGCTCGGACACTAAGTCCAACATCCCACGTCTGGGACCTCACCATCTCATAACAACCACAACTCAACATTGTTAACAATTTACCTCCTATACATATCAATAGTGTGGGCTCCACCCTTACTAAGCTCATCGTTTATTGCCCCACTCCAATTCAAAATTGATATTATCAGAGTAGGGTTGGTCCACACCATAAAACAAAACATAATATGCAACAAGTAAACATAATGCATATATTTGTTCATAACTAAATTAATCAGCCATTTACTCACCATTAATTAATCATTTAACCTTTAAGTTATCTGTATAATAAACTTTATATGATTATCACTTTCCAATCCTGGGCCAAACCCAACCATATCAGTCACAGACCCATGAACAGATCCATGAACAGAGCCCAGCCCACTCTTCAGTTGCCCACGCCTGAAGGCACACCTATATAGCATCCAGTGGGTCCTGCTGGTCTAAATCATGATCAGGTCTACTCTCTAGGGTTACCCAAGTATAGGCTTTACTCTTAATGAATTGGATTCACCATCAGATATTTTTATTGGCCCCCACAAGATTAACAAATACAATTAAAATTCATAAATAATCCTTATTGTTAACAAAATTGAAGTTCCTGGATAACTGGTCAGTCAGATGGAGACCAGGCCACATGGGACCACCACCATTGGGATCGTCTCTGAGTCTACTTCAAGACTTGGGGTTCAAATCCAGGATTGGTTTAGTTAGTGGGTCCCACCATAGATGTCGACCCAAGAATCTGTTACCGTCAGTTTCACGCTTGTAATACTCCAAATTTGATATCCAGTGGGTCCCACTCAACTAAATCAAGATCAGCCATCTAGGTGATGGTCGACCACTACTAAGCTATCACCTTAATGGATCTGATCCATCATCAGATCCTGTTGTGGGGTCCACAAATCAAAAACGGACTTGCTGGTGTTCTTAACACAGTCACGCCTGGGTCCTTTTGATTCTAAGGAATAATGGAATCTACTGGTCTAACTCCAAGATGATCTTTCTCCTTAAGGTCGACCATGAGTCCCCTTGTGGATCTATGGTCCTGATTCTCCATCTAGTGGGCCATGGGGTCCCACAACTCACAATCATCCAATACTACCATTGACGACAGTGCTCTGTTTTTACAGATTTGTGCCTGTTTAACATACATTCAAGGATTTACACCCCTTATCAAGTTGTAACATTCAAATCACCATTCGAACAATATTCCTTGCCTCAAAACATATCTTTTATGCCTATGTGATGGTTTTAAAAATCACTGCATAACTGTTAGTAACAGTACATAACATTTGAATCACATTCCATTAACAATCATCCAGATTAATCACCCAATCAATTAGGAAGATCCACTCACCTTTGATATGCAATCGTTGCTTTTGCAATGTGTGGGTGCGAATAGGACATCAATCAACCTTCCTCTCCTTCTCCTAGATTGCAACCACAAGACTCTCTCTCTCAGGATCTTCTCCAAAGGAATAGAATACAACAACTGTTGTTGGTTTACTTGTATATATAAAGAGAAGGCAAGTCCTAATCCTAATATATCTCTTATCTCCCCTACTATACTTGTTATACAACTCCAGTCCCAAAACAAACGTGGGACACTTTCCAAATTTCAAATTCCTTAGTAAGTAGTATTACTAATTTTATACTAAGGGAACCACTAAAGTACTACCTGGGCCAGACTAATCCTGGCCCATAATACAGGATATTACATAAGGTGATTTAATTCTCTTTCTTTATTTTGTCATTTTCTACATTCCAGCGTGTAGTTTTTGGTTTTACTTTGGAAAATGGTGAAATTCTACTAGCCACATCACAAGGTTTTGCTGCATATTCACCATATATATCTTACATGCTTTCCGTCAGGATCTAAAATTTTTGCCCCATGTGGATGGTGGATGGACCATATAGCCAAAGAATCATACTGATTGGATAGACCCAAGTCCGAACCATCCAATCAGTCAAATGGGTAATTAATTGGAAGCTTTTAGTCCAAAATATGTGGGTGAAAATATTCTGATCTGTGGCTTTGGGGCTATGGTACATCCACAATGGGGCACACTCTTGGTAACTTCTGTAGTGCAGTATGATTTTAGGTCCGGACGCCATGTTACAGTGGCGTAATTACATCATGTGAATACTATGTAAAAGAGGGTAGCATACAAACACTCTTGTAGTCGTATTACTTATTTATTTTTGGATTACATAGTGTTGCGTGCTTCTATACTTTCCAACTTTGCCATACCTCAAGGTGTGCCAACACTGATTCCAGGTGAAGAGATTGCATATCTAGAACCAGGTCAACCAACAAAGCAAAATCTTCAATTTCGTTTTCATCAACAGCTGACTGTACTTTGTAATGGGAAAAGGTATCCTGTTTAGTTGCGGTCAGACATTGGTTATTTTATAAAACCACTGTCCTTGGTTATGGATGCCTTTATGGACAATGGCAGCTACAAGGAATGTTTGAATACATTAGAAGAGGCCAGTCCCACTGATTTGCATTAAGCTTGCCTTTGTTCCAGTGGTGCCCTTTATTGAGAACCAAAACATTAAATCTGTGGAGATAACTGCAAGAAAGTCGGAGGACGATCCAAGTGCATTGCATAATCAGCAGCAAGGTCACTGATGTTTAGAGTCTCCAAGTCACAGAGGCTTGCAGAACAGTAATAGACAATTGTAGTGTTGGTTGTTGGGAATCCATGAACCCACCCACTGGGTCGTTTAAGCACATGGGGCTTTGACGAGACAATGCTCACTTCCAACATCTTCCAATTCTGGACTGTTTCCCACCCGTGACCATACACATCAGGGACTGGAACTGCTGCCTACCCAAGGAATCCCCTACAAGAGCCAGAGTCTTATGCTGCATCCTGGAAAGAATTGCAGATTGATGTAAAATCCAGACTAATGCAACTTGAGGAAGACCCAGGTAACAAGAAGGACAATGTGGGGTGGGGAAAGCAAAATTGAACCATTCCACCTGAGTAAGGAAGAGGTAGTTTTAGACCCTCCACAATAGGAAAACTGATTGGTTTGCTGCAACCCACTTCTCCAAATTGGAAGATTGTATACACACACTCTTCAGCCTTTTTTGCTTTATTTACATCTTTATGCAGCTGTGCCTATTTGCAGGCCATGCTAAAGAGTTTGGAATAGAATATTCCCACCTGAAACTTTTGGCAACACTATCCATTAATGATGGAACAATCACATTAATGGGATGGATCACCAATCATAAACAATAAAAGGGCTGCAAATTAAATCTACTCTGTATAAGACCCCAAAATTCCTCACCTTAACACTGTACACAGTTGGACTTCAATAATCCAAATGAGAGATTAAAACAAAATAAAGTGTAAAATAAACAAAGAAGTCATGCCTTTTTAAGAATGCAGAACCATCAAAATCAGGCATCTCATAATTTTCTTGGCATCGGAATCATTCCTATGTATGTTGGGTCAATCTACTAGACCGTGGCCCTGACAACCACTGCTTACAATCAAAATCAAAATATAATGGTCGTCTGCTGTCTGCAATCCATTTGTGCTTGGCATAGTTACTTCCTGTCAGGATTATTCATAAACCTCTATATGCAAAATACTTCATCTGGATAGAACGGAAATGGACATTTGAATCTAATACACTAAAATATATCTTATATTTTCCAAATATTCTCAACTCCACACATTCTTGTATATGGTCTCCTTTGTGAAATCACTTTTGGGGATGGCTGCACAGATATATGAACATCACATCCTTGCATTTGTTTTTTTATTTTATGTTTTGTTCTTGAGAAACTATAAGCCAATTGAAGTCACTGAAGATGGATAGACACAATCTTAAAGTTCTGCTGCATGGCTCAAACTTACATGACTCATGCTTTGAACTCAAAATCATTTCAATATTTGTGGTTCATTTTAACTGGTGTGAAAATTGGAATCCACAGTAAAAGGTTTTTTTTTTTTTTTAACCTCCTTTTGTATTGTTCATCATCTCCACTTATCCACAACAGCGGCTAAATAATGGTGATGGTGATAGTGATGGTGTAACAGTAACTACAATCACGCCCCAATAAATATGATTGTCAATGCCTATGCAGCCCCAAATACAAATTAGAATTGAAGACCACTCATTCTGCCAGTATATCTTCGGAAAAAACACAAACTATAATTTTGATACAGCTAAAAAAAGTATGGGCAGAGACAAATCAGACACAGAAAAATTGGACATAGGGGACCCTCAATTTATAGAGGGTGAATTCATTATAATCTATATGGTCTTTGATGTTGCAATACATAATGCAATATTTTACTCTAAAACTCAGTTGTTTCTTTTGTGGTAGAACATGTGGGAGCTTCTAGCAGCTCGTCGGTTAGAAGCGCTTGCATTACTTTTATGGGGTTTGTTAAATTTGTTCGGGGGCTAGATTGGGCTGCTTCAACTTGTCAATGCTTAACCCATTCCTCAATTGGGCCTAACATTTATTCCCAATCCAAAGCCCAGTACAGGTACGGAATTTATATACCTACCACTAAATATGTATGCGGGCCATTAAGCATGCATAGGCCCATATTCGGTTGTAAATCTTTGGCCATAAAGTTTAGCCTAAAAGTAGTCCTTAGGCAAAATAATAATAATACTGCTCAAATCCAGCCCAATGACTGACCCATGAGCATCTCTAGGTTCAATTTGACCTGAGAGAAGCTGAAGAAGAGATTGATGGCCCTATTGTCTCCTAATAAAAAGGTTTGATGACATGGTTAGCCATTCAACAAGAGTTTCCTCTTATTCTTTTTTTTTTTTTTTAATGGTTAAGTTAATTGAAAAAGCTAGCAGTACAAAAGTACTATACTGGAAAGCTACATGCAACCCAAAGGAAACAAAAAACGTAAAGTAAAAAACCTCAAACACCAAAGAGTAAGAAAGCCCACCAATCATGTAAGAACAACAAGAAAACTACAAATCCATCATGAGAAGGCAATCTCCTTCCAACTTAACATAATTTGATCCATTGAAATGCCAGGAAAGGGAGGGCTGATCCACACCCAATAAGCCGTTATAAATTTTTATCTTCTCCATCACAGAATCCAACACTTGATTGAAACCCTGTAAAACACTTGGCATTCTTCTCCTTCCGCAATAACCAAAGAATAGCAGAAAATGACATATTCCACATTAGTTTGCCCCTAGGAGATCGCAGGGGAGAATTTCATTCATGGAAGAGGTCCAAAATGGAGCGAGGAATGACTCAACTGCATCGAAACCATCCAAGCAACTCATTCCTCATCCTCCGAGCAAGTAGAAGATGGTCCACCGACTCTTCATTGTCTAAACACATTGGGCAAGCATTTACTAGAACCACACCTCTTCATCTTAAATTATCCAATGGTAAGGCAAGCCACGTAAGCTCCATTACTCGGAGGTATTTTAAGTTTCCAAATCTTGGCTCCATTACTCTCGGAGGTATTTTAAGTTTCCAAATCTTGGCTCCATTACTCGGAGGTATTTTAAGTCTCCAAATCTTGGCCAGAGAGCTCGTCTTACATGCCCTCCCAGAAAACGCCAAAAAGAAGGAAGAGATGGAGAAATTCCTATCTTTAGATGCACTTTAAATTCTATTATCTTGTCCTTCCTTTGGAATGTAAACATCCTTGAGGAGAATGAGGAGAGAAATAACTTCATTCCCCTCATGGCCCCTGAGATTTCTTTTTAAATTAAAAGAGGGCTCCAAACCAGCTGCCCCGCTTGCTGAGATCTCTCTATGTAAGCACCGTTCAATAAATCTGAAAATTGAGTTGCCAATGGGCGGTCACCAATCCAATTATTATACTAAAAAAGAATCCACTCCCCCGAGCCAACCCTATACTTTATACACTTCTTGAAGGGATTTGGTAAATGCACCCACCCTATTTGGGGTGAGGGGGGTCTGCTGTAGTGGGTTTAACCCACAGCATCCAACGGCTGTGGGTTCATCCACAGCATCCAATGGTTGATATTTTTTAAATAAAATAAAATTAAAAAAATATCTTGTATTTTAAAACCTTTTCTCTCTCTTCAACTCACTTTCAAAAAATATTTTCTCTCTTTTCAACCTTTTCTCTCTCGACCCACTTCCGGCTCACACCCATCTCCACCATCCATCCAACTTCGCCGGCCATCAGATCTCCATCACACATATTAGGTCTCCATCACAGTATTAGAAAATACTAGCCATTGGATGAACCCACAGCATTTGGATGCTGTGGTTAAACCCACTACAGCAGGGTCTGCTGTAGTTAAACTACAGCAGACCCCCCTCACCCCCCTATTTGGTATTTGCACCAACCCTAGCTATGACACCTTTTGAAAAAAGTCACATCTATCATCCTTTGACTCTCCATAAGCAGTCAGTGCATTGGCATAGGGGCATAGTATTCACCATTTAGCTTTTATAGCTGACACTGTCCCTAGTCTTTATCAACTAAACTCTTTAAATCCAACAGACATTACCTAGCATTCATTCGTTGTAATGGGTGGTGTGAAACTCTACATTGGGTCCATTCAATGGAAAACATGGGAAAATATGGTGCAGCCGTGCAACACCCCCATCTTCCATGCATGGTGGGCCCCACATTTTCAGTAATCAGCCCTAGGACCATTTGTAATAATCAACCTATGAATTACTGTTAAAATTTGTAAGAGGAGAACCATTAGATCATATTAGACTCTATCTGAAACATGTAATGAACTTGCCTTCTTTCTTGTTGGGATAGAATTGGAAGGAATCACTCATGTGTGACAAATTTAATGGGTGGCCCACTGAGAGTTTCTTTAAAAACTGAGATACAGTGAATATTATGAGGGGCTGATAAGAGTTCGGATTCTGAAAAAGTGGGCCCCGCCACATATTGAAGAATAGCTTGAAAAAGAATTAAAAAAAAAAAAAAAACAGAAAGGAACTAGACATGAATAAAGCATAAGACAAACACCAGACATGCCACAATCTCATCCTTCCAAGGAATCTGAAAACAAATTTATTCAAACATATTAAAACATATTACATTCCTAATCTTCCAACACAATGGTTTCAGAAGGAAACCTAAAACGCATATATTGCACGAACGTATTAATTCGCTCCGTATACGGGGTAGCTCATGCAGCTGCACAATCATGTCTGAAGTGAACCCATTGAGGCATAATGGGAGGCATCGGGTAACCATCTGTCAATGCAACCTGGACGTAGTGATTATTTTTTACATACACGATAGCAATAGCAACATGTTGTTTCGACGGTGGTGGAGTAGATTGAAGTGGCAAATACGTAAAACTCTGTGCAGCACTTAAAACATGTAATATCACATTGAACGTCGAAGCAATTAAGAGACCCATATCTGGCATGGTCATCCAATGCTCAATCGGTGCTCCTCTATCTAATGCAAAAAAGTTCAGTGAGTTGTAAACACGAGTCCACTGGTCATCACTATCAAATATTGCAACATACTGTGTCCTGAATGTATGCAATTCTTCTATTATGTTATACCAGATAGTTGGCCATGCATCTTCGTGGAGACTAAGACCGATAGCTATCGCCCGAAATCCGCAATTTCCATCAGGTTTTACGTCTTGTACCTGCATAATGTAAGGATGTAATATATGTGAAAACTGATGAACATATGCATGTACAAAGTTGTTGGAAATAGAGGAGCAACTGTGTCTTGCTGGTTCCTGAAACTGGAAAATATTTGTTGCAAATTTTTTTTAACACTGCATTATAACTACTAAATACTAATAACACAAAAATCTTCCCAATCTCAAAAGTCTTGGATATTTAAAACAAATTTATTCAAACATATTAACACATGTTACATTCCTAATCTTCCAACACAATGGTTGCAGAAGGAAACCTATAACGCATATACTGCATGAACACTTTAATTCGCTCCGCATACGGGATAGCCCATGCAGCTGCACAATCATGCCTGAAGTGGACCATTGAGGCATAATGGGAAGTATCGTCGCCTCCTGCATCAACTGCACAATCAGTCGTACGGTCTCTGTGCCATTGCTGACGTCACACGTCGTCGCCTCCTGCATCACCCGCGCGTAAGGCTGCAGCAGTTGGGCTGGGTTCGGGTCAGAATCGGATCGGATTGGGTCTGCTCTAACCCACCTGCACTAAAAATCTGATTTGCTCTCTTTCCTCGCACGCGCCCCGAGGATATGGATGTGACACGTACTGCCTCCAAGCGTGATGATGTAACACGTGAAGGAGGATGAAAACAAGTTCGGACAAGGAACACTGCTTCGCTTTTGTGATGCATGAAAACCGAGGCGACATAATGAGATAGCCAGTAGCTACTCTTTTTAGATGGGACTTGTACGTTTATACCCACCCTATTACCACTAGAGTGGGTGCAAATACTAACACCCTTCTTGAACTCTTTATCAGCAGATGCGATCCCCTTTCAAATGGAAGAGCCTTTATGAGAAGCTTCTTGAATTTCCCACCCATCCCTTGAATAACCATATTTAGCTAATAGTAGTAGTCTCCACAATCCTACCTAAACATCCACAAGCCTCCATAGCCATTTACCTAACAAAGCTTGATTCATCAGCCTTAGGGGTCTAATGCCCAAACCCCTTTAGATTTTGGTTTACAAACGGATGCCCAATCCGCGAGATGAAACTTCTTCTCACTGCCTCGTCCATGTCAAAGTAAATCCCGTTGGAGTTTTTCTGATCTTTTTACAACCGAAATTGGGCATTTGAAGGTGGACATGTAATAGACAGGAAGGTTAGCCAACACTGATTTTATTGAAGTCACCGTTCCCCCAACAGAAAGATAACTAGCTTTTCACAAAGAAAACTTACTTTCAAACCTTTTCGCCACTGAATTCCACAAAGACTTGTTAACTGTTCATAGACACAAAGGAAGTCCCTAATATGTAACTGGGAACGAGCCAATCTTACACCCCAAAATCTGAGCATAGTGTTGCAATAACTCCTCTACCCTCATCCCTATGAGTTTACTTTTATAGAAATTGATCTTCAAACCTGACACCGCTTGAAAGTAAATTAGAATTGCTTTGACATTTTTGATATGATCTTCACAAGCATCACGAAAAATTAGCGTGTCGTCGGCAAACTGCAAATGGGAACACAATCAAAATGGCATCCATGGCTAATCTAGTTGGCAAGTTGCAAAAAACTTGAGAAGAGACGCCATTCTAACTAAAAATTTGAAGTTTTCAACATAGAGGATAAAGTTTTTAGAAAAAAAAAAAATCATCAAGCAACTTGAATGAAAATGTTTTATTTTCAATACTCCTAACCGTCTTCATCCACAAAAATCCAAGTTGTTCAAGATAAAAGCTTTAAGCATTTAGTAAGAAATAAGCGGGTTTTGAACATATAGTTTTTCACATTTGGTGCATCCACTTTTCCAAGAGGACAAGCACAAAAATGAGTGAAGTTTTCCTTTATTTTGTAGAAAGATGCTTCAGATGAGGAGTCGGGAAATAAAAATAATGCATGAGGAAAAGTCCACAAAACCGGTTTTGCACGAATATTATACAAATGTGCCCATAATGTATAAGAAAAGATACAGCAACCTCAACAAAAGAAAAAAAAATGCACTTGAATAAAACTACTAGTTGCCTTTATTAGGTTTTATACGAACAACTTTGCATATTTTCAATGAGTGTAAAATAAACTACAAAAGTATTGATTACACATGTTTCACAATTTCATATCGGTAGTAAAAGACAACCATCCATGAATAGACTCCACTCCTTGTGTCCACTGCAGACTCATCATCTTTCTTTCAAGTATTCTCCTTTATTAATTATCTGACCAGTGTACATATAATGGAACCATGATTGAAGAATCATAAACAAACATTCTGTCAATGAGTTTCATGTATTTTCTACTTCATTTCCTCCAAAGCATTAAAGTCCAAAATACTACTCCAAATCCAGATCCAAATCCAAATCCAAATCCCATCCACATGAATTCCAAAACAATTTCTCCAACTCCATCCAAGCCAGAACTATTAAAGGTCGATGGTGGTGTAGCTTCAGTGTCTTCACATTTTGTTGATAATGGTGATCCACATAAGTCAATGTTCCCAAGGAAGGAACTATTGGTAAATGTGAGGAACTGTTGGCTTTGTGGTATTCTTCCATGGAGGAGATTTTGTGAAAGATTCAGGACCGCAAGAAATGTGAGCTTCGTCAATTGCCAAGGGATATTTCCTGATAACTTATTTCTTGAAAGATCTAATGACTCAAGCTGCGTTAAATTCTCCAACAAAGCTGATATTGGGCCGGTGAAATCATTTTGTGAGAAGTTGAGCACAATGAGTAACTTGAGATTGCATATTGATTTAGGAATCTCCCCCTCAAATTTATTGTTTGAAAGATCCACTGAGGTCAATGCAGTGGTGATCTTAACCACCTCAAGATCAAGCCCTTTCATCGTCACCATCACTGAATCTTGATAGTTAGTTCCATTTCCAAAATTGAATTGGTACCTAACAACTTGCACATTGGAACTCGAATTTGAACCACCTTCTCCTGCCATCAATTTCCAATTTAGAAAAAAATTTGGGGGAACAATACCGACAAAAGAATTGGAAGAAATATCAAAGATTTGCAGAAATCGGAACGAGGAACTTTTAGCATGGGAATGAGCAATGGGACCATGGAATTTGTTGGATCGCAAGATCAAAATACGTAAATATGATAAGCTATCAAACCAGAATGGGAAGGTATCATTTAGACGATTGTTTCCAAGGTCTATAACCTCCAATGTTTTGCAGTTGGCTAATGACTTTGGTATTGGCCCTTCTAACTCATTGCTATCAAGATCGAGTGTCCTCAGAGTGCACTCTTTTTTAAATGTGTCTGGCACATTGCCTTGAATAATATTTCTTCGCAAATTCAAAATCTTGAGGGAATTGCTAATTTCACCAATACAAGTAGGAATGTTTCCACTAAAGTTGTTTCTAGACAGATCAAGGACTTCAAGGAAGCGTGCTTTACAAATTGATGAAGGAATCTCTCCGCCGACATTATTACCTGAAAGCAAAAAGAATTTAGTGGAAGTGAAGTTTATAGTAGCTGGAATGATGGAGGAGAAATTGTTATTTGAATAGTCATGAAAGTAAACTTGATGTGGTAGGATTGGAAGCGACCCTTGCAATTTGTTGGAATGAAGGTCAATAATTCCTAAACTACCTGATGAAAACTCAGGCAATGGATGCTCAAAGCTCTCAAAGAAGTTGTTAGAAAGATTAAGATGATACAAACTCCCATTTCCTACCTCCCAAATCCATTTGGGTATTTCACCATGTATTTTATTTTTTGACAGATCCAGATAATACAGTTGATTGAGATTTTGAAGGATCTTTGGGAACTCACTGATGTTGCATGAACGTAGATACAAACCTAACATTTGAAATGAGGGGATTAGATGGGGACTGCCATTGCTATTAATGATTGACAAGCCATTGTCTGAAAGATCGAGACTTGAAAAGTTTTTGAAGTTTTTGAACATATCTAGTGCTATAGTGCCACTAAAGTTGTTGTTAGACAGAGAAAAATATTGTAGCTTTGTGAGTTCAAAGACTAGCCTAGGAATTGTCCCTTGCAGTTTGTTGTTATTCAAGTAGATCCCCTCTAGCACTGAGGATGATTCATTATGAGAGTCGGGAAGGTAACCACTAAATTGGTTGTAAGAGAGACGCAAGTATTGCAATGTTGGGTGAGAAAATAGAGATGACGGGATAGATCCCTCAAGTGAATTATTATACAGATAAAGAGAAGTGAGATGTTTGAGCTCATCTCCATAGGATGAAGGAATTGAGCCGCTAAAATTATTTGATGAGAGATCCAAATACTCAAGTTGGATGAGGTTTGCAATTGAAGAAGGTAATGAACCAGAGATATTGCAATTCTGAGCTGATAATTCCTTCAAGAATTTGAGATTATTGATGGAATCCAATAGTTTCTTCTGAAGGGTAATGTTTCCCAGGAACAGGCTCTGCAAAGCATTGTTTTGAGAAAAGTAAGGAAAACCAATGATGAGATGTGGATTGTCTGAAATGTCAAGTTTTTGTAGATTTGGCATCAAGAAAATACTCTTAGGAATCTTTCCATACAAACCACAACGACTAAGGGTGAGAGATGTCAAAGCAGAGGAGTCACCCAAGAAATCAGGTACAACAATGGAGAGATTGTTTCCATCTAATGAGAGTTGAGATAGATCATGAATCTGGAAAAGAGAGGGATCAATGGGTCCTTGAAGACCACAATCACGTAAGCTCAACCTTTGAAGATTGGGCATTGCGATCGATATGACTTGGGACCACTTGCCACCATGCTCCTCCGAGATTTCTACCCCGTCAAGAGAGAGTTCTTGGAGGCTGGATAAGTTTCCAATGAGTGTTGTAAGGTTTAGAATTTTGAGCTCTAGGTTGTCTGAAGAGAGATTCAAGGAAACAAGCTTGGTCAATCTTGATATTTCCAATGGAATTTGGCCAGTAAAATCTGAGTATGAGAGGTCCAGATGAGTCAAATTAGTGAGGAGGAAAAACTCAGAGGGTATTGGGTGAGGATCGAAATTGTTCCAAGAGAGGTTGAGCTTTTGGAGGCTGCGGAGTTTGAAAAGGCTAGAGTCTATTTGACCTTCAATCCAAACCCTACTCTCATAGAGATCAAGTCCAATCACATGACCTGTGGCCTCGTCGCACGTGATGCCATCCCAAGAGCAACAATTGGTGGCCGGATTCCAAGAATCAAGCTTTGAAGAGGAATTATAGCGGACGGGCTTTATAAAAAATCCATGCTTGAGTTGAAGCAAGGCTAATTTCTCATCGTGAAGGCAGTTTGACGAGGAACTGTTGTTACTGCCAATGAAGGAAAAGGGAAGAGAGGCTTGAGAAAGCATTAGCAACTGCATCGAAAAGGCCGTAAAAAGAGAGAGGAAACAACATGAGGTTTTAGTGAAAGGAAGGAAGAAGTGATCCATCAGCAACTCTCAGATTAGATGGATAGGTTTCAAGCAATACTGATGATGTGATGAGTTTTAAGGAGAGCCACTTGGTATTTATAGAGAAATTAGAGATACTTGGCCAGTAATTGATGAGAGGTTCTTAATTTTTCGGATTCCACGAAGGAAGGGTTTTCTTGACTATTAGCTTTTCTGTCTCTGTCTTGGTGGGTAGAATATTGCAATAGATACTTTGAATCAATTAATCGACTATCAAACTCATGGGGCCTAACATGTGGACCAATATTTGATAACGTGTGGAAAGAGGGTGATAACTGATAATGTCAAAAGACTATCAGTATGATATGTAGACAAGTCAAATTTTCTTTTGGGTTGTGTTATTTCCTACTTCTAAGGTGGAAAGATATTGATGTTTCTTTACCGTATTTTTTACATGGCTTGATGACAATTGGAATATTTCAGTTGGACAAACTTGTAAATGGCTAGTGTTCGGAGAGCCCTCTTGGGTTACTTCGCCAAATTAAAATTCCATCTTGCCACGTAGGTCTTACCTTGTTAAGACAGAATTATTGGAATTGTATATATGATTGGTATTGTGGATAAGAAGAGCTCATCAAATGATCACAGACTTGCAAGTAAATCCAAACAAGAATGGTGTGCACCATTTTGATGCCTCTTTATGTGCCTCTTGCAAGTAAATCCAAACAAGTAACTTTAGGTGCCTCTTTATTTGCATTATAATATATAAGAATTGAATATATATATATATATAAGATTTATGTTACAAGTGGTTAAGAATGAACATCATATTTGAATTTTAAAAAAATGAGTATCAAATAACCCTTTTTTTATTAAGCCTGTGAAATTTCAATTCAATAGGAGTAAGGCCTAGACTCCAATTGATCACATATAAAATCCATGAGTTTCTTCATAATAAAATTTTAAAAAATAAAATAAAATCAATGCCAACAATTTCTTTCCTTCAAAAGGTTATGTTGAGAGGAATTGTAGAAGCTTGGTTCATAATGTGTCTAGTATTTCAGCCTAAAATTTCAAATTAAAATCAAAAGTTGATTGGCCATCTTATTGGAACAAGACATGCAACTTAGAGTTCGGTTGGAGCAAAGATCCACCCAGATACATGTATATGAGCTAGCTGGGCCATCATAATTGGCGCTGACATTGGATCAAGCCGAACTCCTAAACTAATATAGTGGGTTAGGAAGCGGGTTGGCTGGTGTGAATTTTATCCTTGACATGTACCTTTAGATTGCATTTGCGTAATAGGTAGGTCAAGAAGCCGTGAGGATTGCTCACTACACTTGGAACAAGGATTTCTCTCTGAGAATTTATGTAGCTAAGGATTTCACATGGATTTTGGTATATATCGATGCATATTGCTGATAGAAAATGGTTTCCATGCATAAATAAGGAAAAGTGACGATTTCCAAATCATATGGGGGAGGTTGGACCAAAAAAATTCTCAAAAATAAGAATTTTCATTGTCCAAATAATCAATGATTTACAATTGGCGTTCTACGTAAAGAGGAAAATTCTTTTTTGGTTGCCAAACAAGAAACATGTCTTTAGGAAATATAGAAATGTTCATTAATGTTCTAAATCAGTCTTCAACTGCTTCATGGATGGACCCTCCCACCATGTGATCAATTAGACTTATAAGTCTTTTAATTTGACATCAGTAGGTGCTTGATTGTGGCTTATAGACTTAGTCTTTGATTTGATATATATCTTTAGGGGTATGTAGTTTTCACCTTGTAATTGTTATGCGTGAATATTCTTTATGCGCAATCACATTAATTTGTTTGTCCTAATTTACACTAGCACAATAACCCATGCTAAGCACATGCATGAACCATGTGAAGCACATGCTAAGGTCTTCGCTCCATCTAGCGACTTTTGACATCTTATTTTACAAATAATTATATATAAGTATTGTGTGGTGATTAGGTTAGTTATTTTTAAAAACAGAGATCATAGGTCCAAATATCAAAAGCTATACATTATAACTTTTTACCAAGTCTCAATAATTAAAGAGTCAAAATTGAAAGGAATCTAATCAAAATTAAGTCCAAAACTCTTAGCTTTAATATAATATAATAGCACATATGTAAATAAGGTGTGAGAAATGTGAGTAAATAATGTCATTTTCATATGAAATTTTGGGACACTAGAAAAGGTGTGAAACAATTACATATGCTCTTGGTTAAGAAGGCGTCGACACAAATAAATTAGCAAATTTTTATAAATAGATAAGAGAAATGATTTTTTCTATGGGGTGTTATGAAAGCATCTTTTTCTTCTAATCAATATGAAATTATAATTAAATTTAAAATTTAGTAATTATTATTTTTATCTATAACATATTTTGAAAATGACTTTCTTATGCATAGCATTAATTTATCATTCAAATCTAATTAAATATAATAGAAAGCAGTATGAGAGAAAACTCGTAAGCCTCTCCAAGGGGATTCTCCATTGATCTTTAATTTTCTTCCCCTTGTGATTTTCTCCAAATCCAAACGCGTCTTAAGATGAATAGTTGCCATCAGTCAAACATAAGATTTTCAAACGCCAGGGCACTAGAGAAGGAAGTATACAAGTCTTTGGGATGCCATCCTCCTTAATTTATGACTGCCTTTGAGCACACGTTTACAAGTCACCTGGTCGGTCCCACATATTTATAGGGATGATTCTACAAAAAGATTCTTCTCTAATGCGTGTAGTAGTCCCCCTAGATTTATGGTGATAGACTTATCAAATGGGACCTTCTTTCTCAAGCTTGGGCTTTTGCACCACAATAATGGTTTATCTTGTTAATCCAAGTTTCATATCGATGAGGATTTGTCATTGTCTATACGGGGTATTACAATAAGTGAAGATTTATGCTATTAAACTAAACATCTTATTTCTTGTCATTAAAGTGAGAGTCTTGTCAGCTCTCAACTCAGCGCCCTATCTGCCTCTATGCAAACCACATGAATCTCATGAAGTGGGCTTTCTTTTCACTTTTTTGCAGCTCGTTGTAGCTCCTCTCCTCTTTTCCTCTCTGCTTTCTGCTCCTTCTCCTTTCCTGTTCTCCAGTTTTTTTGGGGGTCTTGTTCCCTTGTATTTCTCCTTTTCTCTTTGATATAATTTACCTTTCCAGCAAAAAAAAAAGTGAGAGTCTAGGAGTGCTTTGATCATGATCTGGTCCTGTAACAATGTAAAAAATCAGATATAAATTCGGACTTTTTTGACGTTTGACACAATTTTTACGACAATCTATGAACATTTAACATGTAAAATTAAACATCAAAAGGTATTATGAATGATGTGGATGATGGATTTGGGGTTCAACGAAGTTTCAAAAATATTTGATCCCTAAACTACGAACCATTATTAACCTTGTTGTTCCTCTTGCTGTAGTTACTGTCATGTATATGCTTTCTTCTCTTTTGTTAATGAGTATATCTTTCTAGAGAAGAGAAAAAAAAAAAAAAAAAAGGGAGACACTTCTAATCCATTAAAAGATTATCAAACTAGTAAGGCCTATAGGATGATGGACCAATATTTGAGGACGTTTGGGAAAAGGGGAGAAAAGTTCAAACAACTGTTAGTAAGATAGGACCCACTATTGATACCTCAACTTGTAGTTGTTACCTTGTTAGGACAATACTATTGGAATTGGGATGAAGTTAAGAAAGTGTTGAGGAGTAAAGCTCATTAAAGGATTGAAGACTTAGGTGTGAAATGAAACAGTAATCTGGTCTGTCAGTTTCCCACAGTTTAGCAAACAGTAATCTGTGGCTGACAATTAATAACTAAACCATCTTTCTAGGAACCATGTCATAAAACTTTCTGAACTCCCGGAAAATCCATTTGAATGTAGGAAAAAGTAGAGAATGTATCTTTTTTCTATTAGAAAAACATTTTTGCCTCTTTGGCTCTATCTAAGAGGAGAAAAGTAATGCTTCTATTAACTAATTTTTACGAAGAGTTCATTTTTTTTTTTTTCCCTTTGTAGGAATTCTTTCAAAGAGTTTAGAGGGGTGAAGAAAATTGCTCTTTTCTGAACTGGAATTGTAATTAAATCAAACTTCAATGATTTAATACTTTTATTTATAAATATTTCTAAAAATAATTTTATTCTGCATAGCATTTTTCATTCAAATGTAAACAAAGCAAACCATACTAAAGAAAAATGGTTCCCAGGATTCTCCACCTCAAAATTTTGAAGTTTGAATCGATGGGGAACATTTGCACGTTATTTGTGTCGTTGGTTGATTAGTTCACTCACGATCATCGTGCAACAAGCGCCATAGAGGATCCGGACTCATGCATAAGATTCTCAAACAAGTGGTTTGTGAGAGGAGTGTACAAGTCTCTAAAAATGTCCCCACCCTTTTCAACTGCCTCTGAGCATTTTACCAGTCGCCTGGCTGGTCTCACACGTCTATGTAGATGACTATACTAAAGTCTAAAAGCAATGAATTGGTTTGGTCCCACACGTTTATAGAGATGACTTACTGATTGACATGCAATTCCATACAAGTGGGTTTATCTTAATTATTACAATTTTAGACCACTGATATCATATAACCCAAACAACCGCTAGAATGTTAAAATTGTAGGGTGCATACCTGTTGGGTGTGTTCTGTGTTGGTGTTGGCATTGTAGGGCCACCTTCTAGGTGTGGAAACCCACATGATGCTTGCACATATACTGTAGACACTGCCAGAGTCCGATTCACATAATATTGAGGAATTCTGTATTCCTAAACTCCTAAACTAATATAGTGGGTTAGGAAGCACGTGCCTAAGCATTGTCCAGCGGGAATTTTATCCTTGACATGTGCCTTCAGAGCACATTTGTAAATAGTGAGGAAGCCCTTATGATTGCTCACTGCCCCCTCGAACAAGAGTTTCTCACCAAGAATTTGTGTAGTTGAGGATTTCACATTGATATTGGTATTTATTGATGCATATAGATGAGGTAAATTAATTTCGATGCATAAATTTAAAAAAGTGAGGATTTTCAAGTTGTGTGGGGAGAGATGGGACTAGAAATTCCTCAAAAACAAGAATTTCCTTGGTTCAAATGATCGATGATTTATTATTGTCAAGCATGGGCTTTCCACGAATGTAGAGGGGAAGAAAAGTCTTTTTTGATTGCCAAACATGTCTACGGAAAATATAGAAATGTCCATTCATGATCTAAATCATTCTTCAACTGCTATTCAAGGATAGACTCTGCCACCATGTGATAAGTTAGACTTATAAGTCTTTTGATTTGACATCAGTAGGTGCTTAATTGTGGCTTGTATACTTAGTTTGCACCATGTAAGTTCACACATGAATGAACTTTATGCCAGGCACATTTGTTTGCCCTAATTTACATAGCATATATGTGCAAAAAAGGTGTGAAAAATGTGAGTAAAAGAGGCCATTTTGATATGAGGATTTTTTTACACTAGAAAAGGTGTGAATAAATTACATATGTTCTTGGTTCAGAAGGCGTAGATACAAATAAATTATCTGACTTTTATAAAGATTCAAGAGAAATGATTTTTTCAAGGGGGAGTTATGAAAAGCTATTTTTCTTCTAAGCAATCTGTAATTAAGATTTAAGCTTTAAATTAAGTAGTTATATTTTTATTTTATTTTATTTTTATCTATAACATATTTTTAAAACGACTTTCTTCTTCATAGAATTTCCATTCAAATCTAAAAGTGAATAACAATATTAGAGAAAAGTGGTGAACCTCTCCAAGGGGAATCTACAACTTTAATTTTCTTTCCTAGTCATTTTCTCTTGATCTAACGTCCCTTATGGCGACAGGCTAGATCAAAGAGAAGGAAGTATACGATTCTTTGAGCATAAGTTTTTCTTTAGAAAGTCTTTGAGCACCCGTTTACAAGTCGCCTTGTTGATCCCCACACATTTATGGCGATTACTGTGCACAGATTCTTCTCCAAAGCATGGATTGGTCCCCCACATTTGCTGATGGGAAATAGATCCCTGTTTCGTCTAAACAGGGGATCCCTGTTTGGACGAATCAGAGGTCGCCACATGCAGAGGCGGAGAAAGGAAAATTTAATTTTCTCCTCCCCCGCCCCCCTTCCGCCCCCGCCAGTGTCCATTTCGTCCAAACAGGGGTCCCCTGTTTGGACGAAACAGGGGATCCGGATCCCTTGGTGATGACTTATCAAATGGATTCTTTGTCAAGCTTTGTGGTTAACTTCACACGTCATTTGATGCAAATAGGTTCACCTATTTCAATTCTAGACCATCATAACCCACCAACCCTCGACCCCAACCCTGGGTAAGTGTTCTTTTCTTTTGGACCAAAGCCATGCTAAAGCAAATGGGCCGGGCTATTACCATAACAATGCTGGCGAGGAGTTTCGAATCAATGGTCTGGGATCATGCAAGGTATAGACCTGTTGGGGATTTTTTTTGTGTTGGTGTTCGTCAGGGGCGGACCCAGAAAATTTAACTTGGGGTCTCTATGTAAAAGAAATATTAGGGAAATGGGTAGATATAAAAAAAAGAACATATTAATTTTTAGATTTTATAGGGGCTTCTCAACAATTTTAAACTTTTCTCAGATATGGATGAGGGCTTCAGCCCCTAGACCCTTGTACCTAGATCCGCCCCTAGTGTTGAAGTTACACACTTTCATGCATAATGAAAAGTTGATGATGCTCATTCGTGGGGCATACTTAGTAAAATCTGAACACTTCAAAATAAATTTTTACCTCTCATATGGGCTCAATTTCACTAAAATAAGAGCACAGACAACTATCAAATTGATTACATATAAACTACATGAATTTTTAATAAATAAAAAGAAAATTAGATGAAAATAGCATCTTCCTTTAAATGTTTATCTTCGAAGGAACTATGGCCCTCAAACAATCTGGGGGCCCGACCTGACCCGGCCATCAGAAAACTTTTAAAATGAGAGCTTCTATTTCTAAGTAAAAGTCCTAGGGCTGGGCTTCAACAATTTTTTGCACACACTGAAATTTGAGGGTTGGGCTTGGACAATACTAGCCCTTCTACTTTCATTTATTTTATAATATATATATATATATGAGAGATGCTCCTATTAGAGATATCTTTCACCTTATATGATAGATAGGAATGGGGACCCTCACATTTAAGTTGTTGGCATTGGATATGGATGCAATAGGGTTGGGGGCCTTATATGAGCATCTCCATATATATATATATATATATATATAATTCCCTTATAACAATACATAAAGTCAATCTCATACTCTCATGCCCATTACAAAATGCCCTAAAAACCCATACACATATATACTTGGTTTATTTGTTCTTTATTTAATTATTTAAATTTTATATTATATAAGCAATAGGTGTTGCGCCATTGTTTTCTATCCCTTTCTTCTAGTTTTATAGCATTTATTGCAATAAGTGCTTCTACTCCTAATTTTTAAAGTCTAAAATAATAATAATTTTCTTAAGTACATTTACTTTTGTGACTGAAATCCAATAACACTTAATAGTCAGATTAGTGTTAAGCTGAAAATAATGTCAATTCATAAAAGTAGGTGACTGTAAATGGTTTAAATCTCTCAAAAATAAGAATATGTTGGAATGATTTGTTACATGAATGTTCATATGAAAGGTGTGAGATACAACAGGCAATTTAACCAATTTTATTTTTGAAAAAAAAAAAAAAACTCTATACTTGCAGAACCCAAGCCAAAGTACGTATGACTTCGTCCAATAAAAGGAAGTTTTTAGAGACGGCTTCTATTCTCCAAGCATTTTTTTAGATATAATGCACAAATACTTCAAAGTAGTCAACATATCATGTCGTATCGTATACTACATGACTTCACTTTTTATGTATAAAATCTGCATCCCTGCCATGTTCATGGTGTGTCCTTCCATATCCATGTCGTATGTGGGTATCATAGTTTCTTATTGGTTATTTCACAATAGAGATTAGACAAGATAATGCTCAATCGACACTCGATACTTATTAACAGTGTAAAAAACTTAATAATGATGATTTTATTGTTTTAAAACCCTGGCTGACCATGTCCCTCAAGGGTAGGGTAACCGCCTAAGTAGTATAGGACCTCAAGGGCTTTGGCCCGACCTGGCCTGGTCTTGCATATATTGAGGGTAGGGTAAGGACAACCCCGGCCTGGCTGGGCCCTTGGACACCCCTAGAAGGAACTGTAGTCTGTAGGGTCTTGGATCCAGATGGATTATGTAGACGTCCTATTTGGGCCAAAGCATTTCCTCCAGGTGCGCGTGTTTAATAATCGGGCTTAAAATTTCAACTCAAAACTCTAAAGCCGATGAGCCATCTAGTTAATTCGAGACATGCAACTCGAGTTTGGCACAAGCCAAGGTGCACCATAAACACATTTATCAGATCTGGCTGGGCCATCATTTAGGGTCTTGAGGCAGGCATTGGCTTGAGGCTAATTCCAAAAACATACACATATTGGACTAGGAAGCAGTTGTCTAGGCCATGATGCATAATGTGAATTTTGTCCATGACTAGTCATTGGCACGTTGGTTGTACAAAGTTGGTACTAAAATGATAATATTAGTTCATATTTAAATGTAGTCTTTTTAATTATATTTGATGTTCTTTCCTGTCAAATATCTCAAACTGTTTTGGATTTCGAAAAATCTAATCCTCTTGGCACACCCATGGCCAATGCATATGTGGCTGAGGAAAAGAAAGATGCAAGGAAGATCCAATGCTTTCACTGCAAAGTAGGGGTGTTCACAGGTTGGGATATGAAATTAGAGCCCGTTTAATAATCAGGTTGGGCTTGGACTAAGCGATAGAAAGCCAAAGCCCGGCCCAGGTAAGGAATGTATGTAATTTAATTTAATTAGTCTAAACAATTGCTCGAAAGCCGAAACAAAGTTGATAAATAGCTCGGTTCGCCCAGCCGGATTGATTAAATGGGTGGGCTCGAGCCTACTTTTATGGGCTGTGTCAGGCTTGGGCCTCAATATTTCTAAACTCGGTTAGGCTTGGATAACATTAGCCCGGCCCATAATCTGTAAAGAGATGGCCCATTATGCGAATCACTATAAGAAAGGAAAGATTTGCAATTTTGGCAAGAAGCCATGACATTTGATATCTGAATGTTATAAACGACCTCAAAGTAAGTCCGCAAATGCTTATCATGTTACTTCTCCTACTTCACAAGCAAGATCTTTTTCTTCCCCTAGCCAGGCTAGCCTTGATGAATCAAACAAGCCACTGACTTGAAATGGTGCAACAAATTGTGCAAAACTCTCTTGCATCTGCATTTTCCTGCGATGGGATTCTCATGTATATGAGAAGTCCCCAGCTGACATGACTATTTTTTACACGTGGCGAGACAGGAGGGGATCCGGACTCTGAAACAACCCCATCGCTGGCCACTTTTTAAATTTTTTTAAACCCTGTGTTTTTGGGAAGGGAGAGGGGATGGGGAAATGAAGGAAAATTTGAGTGGGAAGGAAAATGAAGGAGATGGGAGAGGAGGGAAAATTAATTTTACCTCCTCTTATTTGGGAAGTCAAAAAGTATGGAGAAGAAAAGTGAAAAAGTAGGGTTTTGTTTGTTTGTGAGATAGAGAGAAAATTACCATTTTGTCTTTACTTTTACAAAACATTTAAAATTATGTTTTACAAATAAAAGACAATTTAGTAAATTTGAACTTTTTCCCCTCCCCCTCCCCCTCCCCAAACACCCTCCGAAAAAACTCACAACCTCCCCCCCCCCAAAACACCCTCCGAAAAAACTCACAACCGCCCCCCCCCCCTTCCCAAACACCCTCAAAACTTTCCCCCCCTCCCCTTTCCCAAACACCCTCCAAAAAAACTCCCCCCCCCCCCCGCCCCCCTCTTTTTTTTCCTTTCCCCCATTTCCAACTCTTCCCAAACGGAGGGTTAAAGTGATCAAATGCCTTCCCATGCATCTTTTTAAAAAGTAGGGTTTTTTTTTTCTTTTTTTATCTTTTTTCCTTGATCCATTTATGGATTTCCAACCCACCTTTCCCTCTCTTCCTTCCACTACACTTGAAGACTGATGAGTAGCAAGAAGATGCCCAAGTTGGAGAGGTGGTATAATGAAAAACTTAGTGAGATGGACACATTTAAGAAAACGCATATAAAGTCTTGATATTGGGAAAATACACAACCTTTGCTTTGAATTTTATTGGGAGGACATGAGCCCTCAGCATTCCATCTATGTCATATATAGTTACTAGTAAAGAAACACCCATGTTAAGCCCGGGCCCTAAAATTAAATAATGTAGAAATTTTTTGAAGATGACTGCAATAATAAAGTATAGGAAAAAATGATGTAATTAATTGATATTATAATAATATTAAAATTGAAAATATGTTTTTTTCTAATAATTGTATAAAAACACATTTGAAAGTTTATAACTTCTTATGAATAAAAAGAAATATATATCTCAAAATTAGAACTATTTGAATTTACTTTGTGGTATTGTCTTGATTAGGAGATAAGCTGTCAACTAAATTTAGTTAAACACACTTGTTTTCTCTCTTTTTAAATGTAAAAGCTCCATGAAATTCGTAACATTACATCTTGGTTGTGGTTCATGTGTCATGAGGGTAATTTTGTCCCAAAAAATGTACTACAACACTCTAATATGTCGAGGGAGCTACTATATGCACAGTCGATATTGCACCTTGCACATCCGTCCATGGGACCCATGATGGACCCCTCTGGAAAATCTCCAAAATACCATCCCTTCTCCCTATCTCTCCCTCTCGTGCTTGCCACCCACCTCTCACCTCCCTCCTCTCTCTCCCTCTCCTTCTCCCTCTCTCGCTCTCCCTCCTCTCCCTCGATCAATCTCCCTCTCCTGGTCGCCACCCAACTCCACTCCATCTCCCTCTCTTTCTCCTTGTTTCTCCCTCTCTCGGCTCCCACCTCTACCCTCTCCCTCTCTCCTTCTCCCTGTCTGTTCCTCTCCCTGATCGTTCTCCCTCCCTCTCCCCGTTCGGAAACTCAGGGCTGAATAAATGTGCTATATCTTGAGTACCTAGGCCAAGGAAGGACCCTTAGTTGTTAACTTGTTTTTGAATTAGAAGTGTTTAACGTGGACGTTTTTAGAAAGGAAGGAAAGGAGTTGTATGAAAACTCTAATTAGTAAGAGAAAGTATAGGAGAAGGATTAGAATTAAGAAGCATAAGAGAACTAAGACTTCAATTCCTCTTGATATATATAGACAACCATCGACTATCCCTTGTATGGAATTAACTTTTAACGTTTGAGAGAAAACAATCTAGGAATGAGAGTTGTGACTGAAATCCAGGGGAAGAGAAGGAAGCCAATCAGTGGGAAGACGATCATCAGATGTCCTATTTGCAACCGCACATTACAAAAGCGACGATCGTTTATCAAAGGTGAGTGGATCTTCCTAGTTGCTTCCAATTAATGTATGAGACGATTGATATGACTAGATTTTCTCAACTATGTTGTATTGCTGCTGTGTTGACAACCTGAATCATAGATCGGATGTAATTTTGATGATTGAATCAAAGAAACCATGTCAATCTAAATGTTGTGATTTATACAACTAATAAGGTGTTTGTTTATCAGTAATTCCTCAAAGTGTGGCTAATGTACAGAGAGATCATGATATGTCAGAACCTGGGTGTGGAAGTGCAGAATTGTCGATTGGGGATTGTGGGATCCCGTGGCCCACTGGATGATAGATCTGGTCCATAGATCTTGTAGTGGACTCATGGTCAACCAAGGAAGTCCTGGACCCATGTTAAGTGGGCCCTGTTTGGACCCCCATTTATTTGATTTTTTGCAGCAGAGACGTCATATAGAGAAAACAGAGTAGTTGGGTCGACATCCATGTTGGGCCCCACTACCTAAGTTAATCATAGACTAGGACCCACACCTTAAAGGGGGCCAGGAATGGTGGTGGTCCCATGTGGCCTAGTCTCCATTTTCCCAGTTATCTAGGAACTTCAATTTTGTTAACCATGAGGCTTGTTTATGAATTTTTGAGACTGCGGGGCCCAGTAAAGATATCTGATAGTGGATCCAATCCATCAGTTTGAAAGTTCACCCTTGGGCGACCATGAGCTTGAGGTCTGATCTTGAATTGGCTATGTGGGGCCCACTAGATTTTACATCAAGAAGTTCATGTGTGAAATACTAGTATTACTAAGATCTTGTGTGTAATTGTTCCCTGGGAGGAATCTATAAAAAGGGAATCGTCCTAGATTTTTAATTTTGATTGAAATCTAATCACCCTAATTAGATTAATCAAGGCATTATGTGGATTATAATTATGTGTACTGTTGAATTGAAATTTGATGTGCTGTGTAATAGTCAATTTGAAATAAAGAGTGGGGCCACCTCTACACCATTAATTATTGATTATGAGGGGGCAAAGATGAATCTGGATGGTGTTAGGATTGGGGCCCACGTTGTTGTACATATGTGTTCAATTATTTTATTTATTGTTCATATCATGGTTGTTGTTATGATTATGAGATGTTGTGCACTCGATCTCAGACATGGGATGTTGGACTTAGTGTCCGGGCTGTTTTAGCGGTTGGTCCTTAGTGGACGTGAGTGGCCATTATGATTGCTGGTCTTTAGTAGACGTGTTTGATGAGACATGGTCATGGTGACCGGTATACATGTATACGATGGGCATTTGAGGCGTGGTAATGTGCATGGGCACGGATTTGTATGTGAATGTACTTTTAATGATATTTGATTATTGATTCAGATTTGTTGATTATGTGATGTTATGTTATATATGACTTGTGTAATTAGGAATATTCATTCACCAGTAAACACTGATGTTGTGTTATCCCCTTTCAGGTAATCTTACTGCGGGTGGGCCAGAACAGGATGGCGTTCAGGACGTAAATTTTGGCATGCGTGGCTGAAATGAGAGAACGAGAAACATTTAAATAATTGTCAAAGAGATTAGCTCTTGTTTTGGGGAATTTATTTAATATCTTAAGTACATTATGGAATCAGTCAAAGCATAAGGTTTTTTTTTATTATTCATAGATTATTGGTGTTACTGACTTTTCATAATTCAATTAGAATTATGATTTGATTTAAATGCCTACCTTCTCGCTATAACTATTTGATGAATGCATGATAAATGTTGTCAAGTTATCATGATCCAGATATCTGACAAGGCCCCGGAATTTAGGTTGTGACAAAATGAGTAGCCGAACAATATCACCTTGTTCGGCCCTTCGGTCACCTAGGGGCCGAACAATATACTCACTTGTTCAGGCCTTAGTTTCCGAACGGGGAGAGGGAGAGGGGGAGGGATAGGGACAACGACCAAGTAGGAAGAGAGGGAGAGAGAAAGAGGAGAGGGAGGGATAGAGACAACAATTAGGGAGAAGGAGAGGGAGAGAGAAAGGGGGTGGAGTTGTGTAGCAACAAGGAGAGGGAGATTGATAGGGCAAGGGAGAGAGGCAGGGAGAAGGCGAGGGAGAGAGAAGGGAGGTGGGCGGTGGGTGGCGAGCATGAGAGGGAGACAGAGAAATAGGGAGAAGGAAGAATGGAGGGTATTTTGGAGATTTTCCAAAGGGGTCCATCATGGGTCCCATGGATGGATGTGCCGGGAGCAATTTCGGCTATGCATATAGCAACTCCCATCCGTCAATTCTATTTTTCTCATAATCAAATCATTTATGATCTAATCAGTGCTTAAGGCTAATTTTCTCATAAAAACTGCTTTTCTCATTAAGTTTGTTGATTGTTCAAAGACCTAATTGGTATCTCTACATAGTGATGATAGGCACTCTTAACAAGTCTTCTCACTCATGTGGTATATATGCCGGGAAGTAAGGGGTGTCTCAAGAAAATCTAAGAGATAGTTTAATCCCAGTTGATGTAATCGTTACAATTCCCAAACCTCTTGTGATAATGTGTTCTCAAGTGGAATAGGGAAAGTTTCAAATAAGGTCTTAATTTTTTGCCTTATTTAAAAAAAGGATACAGTTTCAAAAGTTTCCAAATTAGTCCCTAAGTTTTCAAAGAAGTTCTCAATTAACGACATCCGTCCATTTAAAGGTATTTTCTAACGACATTTTCTCTCAAGTTTTTCAAAAGACCTAAATTAACCTTCTTTTAAAGTAATGACATGGTTCGGGCAACCACTACATGTAGCTGATTGTCTAGGGGTCACATGTTGCCATTGATCGCCATGAGGACGCCGATGAAGAAAATGAGAAGAATATAAAGGAAGTGAAGGAGGGTTTTATTTCAATGAAGAGTAATTTAGGTCTTTTTAAAAATTGAGGAAAAAGTTTGTCTGAAAATTACTTTAAATGGACGGATGTTCTTAATTGAAAACAAATTGAAAAACTTGGGGACTAATTTGAAAACTTTTGAAACTTGTGTCCTTTATTGAAATAAGATAAGAACTTACAGCCCTATTTGAAACTTTCCCAATGGATTATAAGAAAATATTACCAGCCAAAAACCATTGACAAAAGGCTTATCATTGGATAAATATAAGTTAATTAAAAAAAATCTCTAACATTAATGTGGGCCTTACATCCATTCTCAACTTAAAACAAATAAACAAAACCTATTTCCCCCATCAAATATACATTTAAAAAAAAGAAGAAGAGATAGACTAGATTACATCAAAATTTTCACTTCCTTGTATCAAATATTAACATGGACCATAACTTTCCAGAAAAATTCGAATTGCAGTAGTTTGAGCTGATATGAAAGCTACCACATTAACCCGTTCAACATATTCAATGCCAAGTATTCTCTGTTTTTCATACGGGGCTTGCTATTGGCACACAAAATTTTGCTTTTTCCACACAAATTCTCTCCAAAAACATCACAATAATTTAAAAATTACATTATTTCTTTCTACACACAGCAATAATCCCCATTTTAGCCCTCTCTCCATTTCCATCTTTCTTCCCACACACACGGTCTTCTCTTTCTCTTCATCCACATCGTCTGATCCCTATTTCTTCCCACTCTCTCCACTTCTCCGGCGTCAGTTCTCTCTCTGGCGCTACTCCAGCGTTCACAATCCTCTACACCATCTCCTCTTCCAAAGGTAAATCTCTATCTCTACCATTGTCATTTCATTTTTCTTCACCATTCATTTTTTACCATTTTATCCATCTTAGATTACCTTTTTTTTTTTCATGAAAACTTGCTATAGGGATAGATTCTCATTCAATGTAAGATTTTACAAACAATGGTGATGCTTTTCCATGCATTTGGGATGGTTTCTACACCATCATCGCAACTATTTTTCCACACAGAAACAACGGTTTGTTCGGACCTGAACATCCGAACAGTTTACTGCAAAAACCATAATCCTACAATGTTTGTATTTTTATTTTTGATATGGACTAACCGAGCTCTTCTAGGGTGTGACCTACTGCTTCTGTGAGGCCCCACCGGAATTGGGGCGTTACAGCTTCAAACAGAAGGCATCACCACCGAGTGGAAGAGGTTGTAGAAGAACTTGTTCTTCGTGAGGAGGACGTTGAAGAACAACCTGAGATGGAAATGGAACCAGGTCCGAGGCCACAAGATAGGTCCTTATTGACCAGCTTTGATACACATATAGCTGGGTATATTTGAAGTGGACAAGTGTGTTTTGTTTGTTTCATATCAAGATTGATTGATTGATTTAGTTGTGAATTTCTTCAATAATGTATCAATTGTTGAATGCAGGATCGATAAGCACTAAAGTGTCTAAGTCATGGTCAGAAAGTGCCATTGTGGCAATGGCAATTGAATGGGTCTGATAGGTTTAGGCAGTGGATGTCCAGGTCCAGATTGGCTCCCTTGGTGACTGTATCATACCGCTCCGTCAATAAGATTATTGTATCGGGTTTTATGGAAAGGTGGCAACCTGAGACTAATACCTTTCACATGCCATTTGGTGAGATGACCATCACTTTAGATGATGTTGCATCCATCTTAGGCATCCTAGTGACCGGGCAGATTGTCTCGTATAATGATAGAATGGCATATTGTTTGGGTGATTTCCGCAAGTATACGGTTGTCTCAAGTAATATAGACTATGAAAGTCCGAATATCGTTCCCACGAGGATCGTTACAAGAGAAATAACAATGATTAATGAAAAGGAGTATCAACTCAATTATAGCTAACAAATGCAAATGGAAACAAGAAACAAGATAATAACAAAGGAAATAAAAAAAATGCAAACTAAAAGAAAACAAGAAACTAGATAACAAATAGATGTAAATAGAAATAGAAGAACTCAAAGAAGAACAAGGTTAGTAACAAAGTTAATGACAAAAGAAAAATAACAAGGTTAATAACAAGAGCAAATGAACAATGTTAGATAGATCAAATGAGTAAGTGTGTGAAAATAAGTGAAAGATCAAGATGGAAATAAACTAAAAACATTCATGAAAACTAACTACTAAGGAGAACAAGATAGAAAATGAGTGGATGGAGATAAAAAGAAATGTGCTAAAAGTGTAAAATCAAAAGAGGAATAAAAACAAACACATAGAAGGTATGAACAAATAAGCTAATGGATATGATGGTGTGGATAGAGAAATGGAGTGTGAGAATAAAAACAAGAGAATAAGTGTGTGGGAATGTGAATGCAATTAAACTAAAACAAGTAAAATAAGCAACAAACAATACTAATGGATAGATTGAATCATCTAGAATCCACTAAGTGACACTAATCTAATGCTAATGCTCTTCTATTTTCCCAAACAAATACTCAAATCTAATGACAAATCAATGCTTAGATTTGGAAAATATAACTTTAAAGCTCTAAAAAATTAACAATCTAATAGCTAAGATTTTCTTCCCTTCATAAAAGAAAAGATTCCTAATGACTATCTATCAAAAGTAAGCATAAACCATCAAAAGATATTAACTCCTAAGCATGATTTATCAAACATAAGCATAGATAGTAAAAGGAATGCTAAGAAATAAAATAAGCATGGAAGGTAGCTCATTGCAATGAAGAAAAATCTATTCTAGCATATTAATCACATAAACAAGGGAATTAAAATAAAGAGCATAAGCAAAAAGAATAGGATCAACTTAGCTTCATCTAGAAGATCCAATCAAGGGAATTAGCCACCCATTGGAGAAGACAAATCTTTCATTATAAATCTTCAAATTTTACAAGGCTTTCCTCACTTTCTCTCTACAATTGCTCTCAATTTACATGAAAAGCTTAAGTAAAGAGGAGGAGGCTCTCCTTGCTTGTGTGTCTCTAATGCCTAGAGCTCCCTTCCTTATATAGAGATATTTGCCTTGCTCTTTTTGGTTTCTTTCCGATGTGGGACTTCACAAGAATGAAAATATGAACATATGAATGTAATTCTCGTGTTAAAAAACAGTCCCCAGATTGATGTGCAATTTTGACCCCAGAAACGTCCGAATTAGGAAAAATGTTGTGAAATATGATTTGTAGATCTTAGAACAATCTTTCCAATGCTTCTGAGATCACCTCAATCGGACATCCGAGTGAAAATATATGGTCAAAATACCAACCCAGGTCTTTCATTTTTCTTCTTATTGTTGGCCTATCTTTGTCATTTCTTCATCCAATTGTCTTCCAAACTTAGCCTTACTCTCTTTAGCTCTTGAATCTCAACTTTAATCTTCAAATTAATCTTCAATTAACACCTACAAAGAGAAATTAACATAATTGAGAGTATTTTTTAACATATTTTGTATGGAGGACATTGGAACTCATAAAAATGCATACAAATGACTGTCTATAATGGAAAGATATGAGCAAAGCATGATGAGGAGGAAATTTATTATTTTTATACTAAAAATAGTGTTTTGAGTTCTTTTATCTTTGAAACCTCATAAAATAATGCTATGAAAGTGTATTTTTTGTGAACTCATCACATATGAAGAAGCTCAAGCACTCCTTGTTGATGCACTAGGAGTAGAACCCATAGAGGTACACGATGAGCTGATCCAGGTGCCGGGCCAATCTGTTAGATTGGAGTGGTTACGGGAAAGGTTTGGTGGAATTTTTGACGATAATGGGGAGGAGATGGTTGATTGTGCAGTCAAGACTTACCTTCTGTACTTATTGTGACGTACGTTGTTCACAGACAAAAGTGGCACACGGGTGCCGATCATATTTCTAACACATCTGGTGGATTTGGATAACGTACGTTCATTTGCATGGGGTACTGCTGCATTGGCATACTTATACAGGCAGTTGGGGTTAGCAACCTGACATGAAGTTAAACAAATGGCCGGTTACCTGACTCTATTGGAAGCTTGGGTGTACGAGCACTTCGAATGTTTGGCTCCAACTCCAAACATTCACTATCAGTCTGATCAGGCCCGGGTCCATCGATGGGTCCCTCGTAGGGAGTTTGCTCCTTTACAAGCACTACGAGAGAGACTTTATTCCATGAGCACTGACTTGATAATTACGCATATTTTCATACTCATTTTTCCATCCCATGAAGTTATTCTTCTGTATTATGTATTTTCATATTTGATGCTTGGATTCACTATTTTCAGGTCACTTGGGACCCATATTGTGATGTTAGGCGCTATCACCCTTTCAATGAGGTTGCATACTACTGTGATGCATCAAGTGCATGGATGTTGTTGAGCCTTATCATCCGGATAGGGTGCTCAGACAGTTTGCGAGAGTACAAACTATTCCTCCATCGCCATTAGCCCTCATTCGCGCTACGCGAGGCCCGACTGCCCGTGACTACCATATCGCGTATCAATACATCAATCAAGTTTGGGAGGGATGACCTAATCACCTACTATCTGCATTGAACCGTAGTCAACCAGTAAGGCGTCCTGCAGATTGCGTACTCGGGTATATGGATTGGTATAAACGAGTCTCTTGGAGGATATTACAAAACCTAAACCATCACTCTAATTTTGCGTCCCATCCCGAAGAAGTAGGTTCAAGCAATATGGTGGACTATGAGCAGTGTAATTCGGATACACTGTTCATTCTTAATGAAGTGATGGGAAGGGGTGAGGACCATTGGGTTGAATACCCACGGGGACTATATAGCCATGTGAATCAGGTTGCCGATGTGTTACGGGGAATGTCAATTGTCGATGCTCAACGAATCATTCGACATCCCCACATGAGTTCACAAAGCTATACCCGCAGCAGGTCAACAAGGGGAAGGAACAACTGACGAAGTTTGAATAAGTTTGACTAACAAAAATGAAAAATTGTATTTCTTTTTATTTTTGTAATTTGGATGTTTGTTATAAGACTTGGATCCACTTTTAAGTAATTTTTTATTTGGAAAGTGGTTGTACTTTTTAAGTTAATTCAAATGGCATTTTGGTTATGTTACCTTTGATTATATATTCGGAATATGCTTGAATTGTTACAGATGTAGAAGCAGAAAACTTCAAAAGTGGATATGAAAATCTTCAAAAGGGACGAACTGAACATATGTTCGGAAACACAGTGCCGAACAAATGCCATTTGTTCGACACTGTGTTTCCAAACATTATCTGTAACTCCCATCACTTTAAAAACATGTAATACACATCAAAACCAATACATCCTAGTAGTTTTAAAACTTGTACATACATCAAAGCATTCATTAAATACAATAAAAAAAAACTACTAAAACACATTCCAAACTCCATCAAATGTTTAAAAATACTTATTACATGCAACATAAACTCGCTTGGATGACCAGGTAGTTCTATTCAATCCAAATCAATTGTCTCACATGTTGATACATCTGGAGTTACGAGCTCTTTGAATTGTACAATCCGATCCCTGTATGGAGTCTCTCAACCATTCTCATAAGAGTGATGAAATTGTCTCCACTTATTTGCAATAGACGGAATTGGATGACCATGTACTAAGAATAATTGAACAAAATGATTCCAATTAACGAAACCTATTGTTCGCTCGTTCCGAGAAGGTGTCGGCACTGCCACAGACCGCAATGGGAGGAAAGTCAGACACTGTTATATGCTCAAGTGGTATAACACCAAATTATAACAAGACGCTATGAGGTGCCCCATGTCAGGCATAGTCATCCTATAGTCCACCGATGGATTGTCATCATAGTATGATAATGCTTCAACCAACTCCTCAACTCTGTTCTCCACCGCATATAATTGTTTGTAGTGGTCTACATGTGCAAGCAACTCTTGTAATAAATCTCTCCTAGCTTGTCTCCATTCATCCTCGGCTAAACCAACCAATCCAGCGATGACTCTGAAGTCACAATTACCATCAGCTGCAACATCCTTTACATGTCGAATGTAAGGTCTCAACCCCACGGGAAATGAGAGAACATAATTATTAATGCTCCTTGATCTCGTGCGAATCGCACTAATCTTTTCTCTTCTCTTTAGTTTGTATTCTAGCCGTCCTTTATCTTTAACTTCTATCATTGCAACTGATTTAGGAGAGTAGCTATCCTGTGCAGACGATACCAACTTAAATGCGCTTGGATCTCGTCAAGTTGAGGTGTCAACTTTCATACTTGGTCTACCTCTTGTTCTTGATTTTACTTCGGGTTCTATCAAATTAGTACTTTCTGGTTTTGATAGTTCTCGTATCTTTTTTAGAAGTTGCAGTTTTCTCGTGGAATCATACTCATTGAACCGTTTTTCAAGTAACTGCAAATCTACCTTACAATGCAAGCCCATAAAAGAACTTGTTGATGGGGAAGTAGGCAACATATCAAGATTACACCAATGCGGATGTATGCAACTTAGAGGAATAGGCCGCCTTTGACTTAGATATTCTGCAATCTCGTGCGCACAGGGTAATCCATGTGTGCGTCGAATAACACAACCACAAACACTGGCGTCAATTCCAACTAGGTTGGCTCTCTTGGTTTCTGTTAAGATTTTTTCAAATGCATTTTTAGAGACATTACCACGAAGCTCTTTGTATTTGGCCGGCTTGAAATTATGTTGCACAATTATCTTACTTTTCTCAAACGAAGCTTTGATACCGGTATCCTGCAACTCAAGCAAACTGTGAATTTTAGTCCAAACCGCTTCAAAATTTCCTTGACTTGATCACAGCTGTCTCTTAAGCTGTGCATGTGAACTCTCAGCCATGCATATGATTGTTAAGAGGTGAGACATAGAAATTAATAGGCATAAATCAAATAATTGGTATCTTTTTAAAAGTACATGTTTGAAGTAGTATTCCCAAAATGGACACATTGTCTGTCCATGTGGAAACAAATCTCTCCTTGTAAGGATCTAACCAACTACCCTTCACGTAATTGAGTGCATCAGGATACGTACTGAATTCTTGATTTAGCTTACGTAGTTGTTCACCAAACTCCTCTTTTGTTGATGAAGACACCAACATATTCCAGCTCATAATAAACATGTCCCATTTCTCTTTAGTTTCAAACAACTTTTTGCATCTCGCCAATACGTTTCTATTAATATACCATTTGCATAATAAATGAGTAGCACTCGGGAATACTTTGTTAATGGCATTCATGAGTGACAGTTCTCTGTCCGTCACAATGACATCAGGAAGAATACCATCACCAATAATAGAACGCAACACATTTAATGCCCATGCACAATTATCTTCACATTTTGCAAAGCACTTAGAAAAAGTCATGTCTATGGATGTGACTCCAACAACCTCCAATAGAGGCATGCGATAATGATTGGTCTTATAAGTACAGTCCATTTTAAAAACATGTGGAAATACACGTAATAAATCTAAACTGCTTGGGTGCGTCTAAATCAAGCCAGTTATAGTCTCGCTGTCCTCACAAGTCTTATGACATTCAATGTAATTATGCTCTGTTAACTTCTCAAGTAGTTGTTGCATCTGACTTCTTCCACCCCTCTCATTAACTTTATATCTGTAGCGTGCATTGTATATTGTCTTCATTGTGGTTATGTTTAATTCACTTCTTTGTTTCAACGTAACCAAAATTTCTTTTGGTCTAACCATGCTCTTGGATATATCTACCAGCAACTGATTTTTCTCCTTTGATAATCTGCCAGTAAAAGAATGCCCCTCTAAATGTTCTGTTGCCGAATGATTATGCATACCACATATGACTTCCAACATCCAATCATCATTTGAGTCTAACTTTATGCCCTTTAATGCGAAAGGGAATCCACATTTTTTTGAACCGGTTTGTTTGATCATTTTTCGCTTTTGGCCCTCTTCATGCTTATATTGTCCACTTCTCTCGCATGCAAGGAGTACTCTAGGTTTGACACCTATCTGAGCAGCATTTGAAACCTTTATCACAATGACAAACCCGTTTTTCCTTCCTACGCCACGAGCCCAACTGATCAACGAATCGCGAGTGTGAAATATCTACAATAAACAAATTTAATATGAATTTAGTAACAAATAATTGTAATTTGAGTAATAAATTCACAATTGGACATACCTCTTGAGTTATAAACTCACTGGTATAATCCATGATAAAGTCTGATCCAACCTGACTTTCCTGCGTAGAGATCTGTAAAAGTACAAAATGATATATCACTGTTCGGTATAAAACATCCAAATATATGCCATATGTTCGAATTTACAGTTCCGAACATATGGCATATGTTCGGACTTAAAAGTCCGTACATATCGGAAACCTGCAACTCTTTCTAGGTGAGAAAAAAATTAAAAAAAGAGGCATAAATACTAAAAAAAAAGACACAAACAAACAAAGGAACTGACCTTTCCACTACTGCTTTGGTTTAAAGGTACAATTTGATTGTTGTTTTCTTCCTTCATTGCACTAGAAAGTAGAGGAATGTGAGTGAAGATTAGTAGACAAGTGGATGGAGGAAGTAGAGAGTGAGAAGTGGAAAGTGAGATGAGTTGACTAGGAGAAGAAAATGGAGGAATGTGAGTGAAGATGAGTTGCCTTAGGAAGATGGAGGAAGTGGAGAGTGAGAAGTGAAGAATGAGATGGGTGAGAGAAGAAGAAGAGCAGCTTGTGTGTGAAAAGAAAATGGGTTTTGAGTTTTGGTTGGATTATGTCCATTTTGGTCATTTCATGAAGGGGTATGAATGTAATAAAAAAGATTCCTTGTGTTTGAAAAGTAAAACTTGGTGTGCCAATATCAAGCCCCTTTTCATACGGAACCCTTGAATTCTAGTGTAAAGCTTAAAGAATGGTTCGGCTTGTCCCTTCTCTATCCTAATCTCACATAAAAGACGAGTGACAGAGAGAAAGTAAACTGTGTGATTCAGAGTGACATGAAATAATCTTAATTGGTATCCAACATACATTTTAATGGATTCCAATATGTTCAACTTCATTGTTATATTATAATTTTTTATTATTTTATGATATGAGTGAGTTGGATCCTAAAAACGGTGTCCACTTTAGTCAAATCAAGAGTCAGCCATCTTCACCAGCACTCGTTTCAATAGTATGGGATCATTTGTTATTGGATGACTCTCCCCCGAAGCTTTTAGTCAAACCTGAGACATCCAGGATGCAAAGACCTCTGACCGCACAACTAGAAATCCACTATGGGGCTATACTTGAAATCCAAATGGCTCAAAAGAACATTTTTACAAGTAATCAATCTGATGGAAGGAACATCTCTAATTGGAGTAAACTTTGATTGCAAATTAGAAGTAGAAATGGAAAAAACTGAAAACTGAAAACTACAATCTTGAGCTATCTGAATTTCACAATTTGGCCTCATTGATTGAATTCATATGGAGCTTGGCACTTTGGGTGAACTAGGATCATAAGAGGGCAGCATTGGCCCAATAAACTCTTACGCTAGACATGGGCTTTACTCTAATGTCCAAGAGACACGCGTGGGCCAAAATAGACAAGCTCTAGTTAATTTCTTCTAAACCTTGTCAATAATGATGTGCTTTAAGTAACTTTTTCTGGGGCCAAACAATCTCTAAACGGTGCGAAAGTCCAATCCATGCATATAACAAACATAAGAGAGCAAAGTATTTTTTTTTATTAATGAGAGAGAAGAAAGACTACATATAAATATTTTAAGAAAACCCACAACATTCAATAACCATTTTCATGAACACTGGGTTTTCACTATCATTGTATACAATAATCTATTATGGAGAAGGAAGAACATGCCCTCCACCATAGCCAGGATGACCATATTTGGTAACAGGAGGTTCATTTGTAGGTGTTCCATATGCAGCAACAAATACACCAAGAACCTTTCTTCCTGCATGATAAAAAAGAAACTTTAATTGATTTAAAAAATAATAATAATATACAAGTGTACACAACCTCAGATTGACAGAAACTTTAACCACTTAGATTTGCAATATTGAACAACTGACGAACAATGACAGTCCTAATCCTTGCCAGAAAAGAGTCAAACCAAACCAAATCAAACCAAGCCTTTTCCCACTAGGTGAGGTTGTGTAACGCCCCACCCTTCACGCATGCATGATATTGTTCGCTTTGGCCCACGGGCCTCACGGTTTTGCTTCTGATGGGCCTCAACCCATCAAAAGGCCTCATGCAAGGTAAGGGTGTAAGCTCTTACATATAACCCCATTCACTTTCCTCTCTATAGTCGATGTGGGACTTCGGGGCGTCACAATCTACCCCCCTTAAGACTGCACGTCCCTGTGCGGTAGCCTGCCAGCCCTCTTGGCCGGCCCACATGGAGACCCGCCCACTTGCACCAGACCACGGCAGGGGACCCACATTCGAACTAGTCGAGAATCGGCTCTGATACCATTTGTAACGCTCCATCCTTCACGCATGCATGATATTGTCCGCTTTGGCCCACGGGCCTCACGGTTTTGCTTCTGATGGGCCTCAACCCATCAAAAGGCCTTATGTAAGGTAAGGGTGTAAGCTCTTACATATAACCCCATTCACTTTCCTCTCTATAGTCGATGTGGGACTCCGGGGCATCACAGGTTGGCTATATGGATTTGACGACGCCAATCAAATCTGTTTAGGGCCATGTCCTCCATTAGATCCATGTAGGCAATGTCATATTTAATAGTTTCTTTCCAACTTCTCTTGGGTCTCCCTCTCATACTCCTGGCAATCTCCATGCTTTCACACCTTTTAATAGGTGCCTTCGTTGGACGCCTTCTAACATGGCCGAACCATCTTAGTCGATTTTCTCTCATTTTATCTTTAATCGATGCTATTCCTACTTTGCCCCTAATCTCCTCATTCATAATCCTATCTCTCCTTGTGATCCCGTACATCCATCTTAGCATTCTCATCTCCGCAACTTCCATCTTCTTAAGATGATTATGCTTTACTGCCCAACACTCTGATCTATATAACAATGCTGGACGTACCGCCACCTTATAATACTTTGCTTTAACCTTGAGGGGGACTTTCCGATCACACAAGACCCCCGAAGCACTCCTCCATTTGGTCCACCCGGCCTATATCCTGTGACTTATATCGGTATCAATCTCTCCATCCTATTGCACCATAGATCCAAGGTACCTACAGTTTTCTTTCTCTATAATCTTTTGTGTGCCCAAACTTACTTCTAAGTTACCAGGTGTCCTACTTTGACTAAACTTGCATTCCATATATTCCGTCTTGGATCGACTTGGCCTAAACCCTTTTGTTTCTAACGTTTTCCGCCACAATTCTAGCTTAGCATTCATTCATTCTCTCGTCTCATCCACAAAACAATGTCATCTGCAAATAGCATACACCACGACACCCCATCCTGAATATGTCTTGTAATCTCATCCATAACTAGGGCAAACAAGTACGGGCTTAACGCTGAGCCTTGGTGTAAACTAATCGTGATAGAAAACTCTTTAGTCTCTCCACCAGTCGTTCTTATAGATGTCACAGCTCTATTATACATATCCTTTATCGCCTCAATATATGCGGCACGCACTCTTTTCTTTTCCATTACTCTCCATAGAATCTCCCTAGGAACCCGGTCATAGGCCTTCTCCAAGTCAATGAACACCATATGTAAATCTCTCTGACCTTCTCTATACTGTTCCATTAACCTTCTTAGGAGAAAGATAGCCTCCATGATTGATCTCCCAGGCATGAAACCAAATTGATTCTCTGAAATGTTTGTTGTTCTTCTTAGTATTCTCTCAATAACTCTCTCCCATAATTTTATTGTATGGCTCATCAATTTAATCCCGCGGTAGTTCACACAGTTCTGAATATCTCCTTTGTTCTTGTATATGGGTATAAGAATATTTTTCCTCCATGCATCAGGCATCTTCTTGCTCTTTATTACTACATTAAAAAGCTTTGTCAACCAACTTATGTCATCCTCCCCCAAGCACCTCCAAACCTCAATAGGGATACCATCTAGCCCAACCGCTTTCCCATTCTTTATCTTTTTCAATACTTCTTTAACTTCTTCCCTTACTGATTCTCCTATAGAACATATGATTCTATTCTTCCCTAGAAATGGTAAGTTGCCCCAATTGTATGTCACTACTACTGTTATGTTAAATAACTTGTAGAAGTAGCTTTTTCAACGCTCATTTATCTCCTCATCCTTTACAAATACATTTTCATCATCATCCTTAATGCATTTAACTTGATTTAAGTCCTTGGTCCACCTATCTCTGGCTTTGGCAAGCTTGAATATCTCTTTTTCGCCTTCCTTAGTGTCAAATCGCTTATATAGCTCCTAAAATGCCTTTGCCTTGGCTTCACTAACTGCCTTTTTGGTTTCTCTTTTTGCTTCTTTATGCCTCTCCAAGTTCGCTTCAGTTCGATCATTTTGCCAAGTTTTAAAGTACTCTCTTTTAACTCTTATCTTGTCTTGGACGGCCTCGCTCCACCACCATGCCTCTTTCTGTGTCGGAGCACCCCCTTTGAATTCTCCTAAGACTTCTTTCCCTACCTTCTAATACACTCTGCTACCTTATCCCACATGTTATTTGCACTCTCATTTACCGCCCAAACGTATTCCTCTAGCCAGAAAAGAGTCAATAGGCCACTAAAAATTTGACATTTTCTCTTTAGCGCTTTATGTGGCTAATTGAAACTATCCTTACCCATTTTAACCATCGGCATTATTGATTCATCATGTTTTGCAGAGGCCACATGACAAGAGAGGAGAATCATTGCCACAAGGAGAGTGAAAGATATCACAAAGAAGGCCTTGGAAGAAGCCATGTCCTCTAAAGAGGTGGAAGTGTGAGATGAGAGAGCAGGGCCTAACCATATTTATAGACGGATGTTTACAACTTAACTTGTGGTAGGGGCACTTGGGGTCTAGAAGATGAGCTTCTAGGAAAGTATTTCCCCAAGAAGATTCGTCCAGACACTTTATTTGAATGGTTCTTACGCTATGTTTTAGTTAACCCCACCCGAATTTCAATATCAACCTAACTTACCCAAGCCTCATATGTATCATCTCAACCGCGAGGTGAATAGGATCAGGTCCTTTTGGGTTTGTTTGAGTTTGGTTCATGCTTTCAAATGTCAATAAGGAAACCAATGCCAACAGGGAAAAAAACAAAAACAATTTAGCTGTATCGACGTTATTTTAGCTATGTTTTAGCTAAAGATGAAATTATAGGTTGCGTCAACCTATATCAATCTGCATTAGGGATGCATGTGGGTAGGTTTGTTCATAAGAATGCGGCAGTGATTTTTTGAGAAACAGATATCAGATTTTGGCTAATTTTGATCTCTTCAAAGAAAATTAGTTCTACAGATACTTTTTTTTTTAACTTCTCAAAGTGTTGCACGTTTCCTTCTGAAAGAGAGAGGTAAACCTCATGCAAGCGAGATTTGTTCAAGAAAATACCCACTCTAGAATTGGTCAAGAATAAAACTGAAGACTACGACTTAATTTCTTTGACCAAAGATGATGACTTCTATGGTGGAAAGATGAAATGTGACATCCTACTACCTCTAGCTTGGGCAAGGCTTCCAATCACAAAGGGTCCTTTCGTTTTAGGTAATTGAATTTTTAGAAATTATATGAGTTTATTTCTAAGCGTGATTAAAATCGAAGAAATAAAAAATGAATGTCTAAAACTGGCCTTCCAATGATCTTCCCTTTAATGGAAAAATTAATTAAAGAGAAATGAAAAATTAATAAACCCAGCCATCACCCTTGAAATTCAAATCCTAGAAGGTTAAGGTCTCATCTACATATCCACAGCATATCCTTCATCCATCACTTCTTTTAATATTCTTTTTTGGGACACTTGACAATGTTAAAGATTGTCAATTTGTTAGGATTTTAGGGATATTAGTAGGTTATCCTTTTCCTTTGGATATGGTTGGTTAGTATTTTCTTATAAATGTAATCTTTTCTATCAATGAATCCTACGGTGAAATTATGGGAAAAAAGTGAAGCTTTTGGAAGAAATCGTGACAGATCTGATTTAGTGGGCCACCAGCAACAACAGACTCATAAAAGAGCATTGATAAATGTAATCAATTTTGTGGATACATTGATGCAGCTTCATGGTTGCATCAACACATTAGAATTACTAAGGAATTGGTTGTCTTACAAATAAAAATTCTGAGGAATTGAAGCTTATTTCATTTACCGCACCAAACGCAAAAATTTTCCACCATACTAAACATTTTTCATATCTTTCGGGATTAATGAAAAATGAGGCTTTAATGCTTCCACGTTTCTCTATGCATAACAAGCTTAATTTTGTTTGATGAGGAATAGCATTCTTTAGGTTCGCACCAAAATATATGACGTATCAGAACCATTCTATGCATGTTACAAGTCTCATTAGTTTATTCACATCTAAACCATCCAAACACTAACTCAATTAATAAGGAAGATTCATGATACTTTTATTTCCCCAAAAATTCATAATTTACTTCATTTAGGAAAGAAATAGGTTGAAACAAAGGAAAACATCATTTCACAAACATTAAAGGAGATTTTACGGAAAAAAAAAAACCCTTAGATGGCCCGTGCATGAAAATGGACCCCAAAGTTCAAACCACACAGAAAAGGTTCTCTCGCCAGTTTTCTCTAATTTTTCTTTTTTGGCTTTTTGGATATAGCGATGATAATATTGTCTCCCAAATATAATGGGCGGCAATGCATGTCATCACTCTTTGCCTATATACTTACTCTGGATCCCGCTTTTTCACCTACCTTTTTCATATGCCCTTTTGTGAGTTCAGACTATTTTTGTTTGAAGATTCTCACCTCTACCTTTCATGTCCTTGTTTCTTAATTACTTTAACTCAATTTTAGACTTGGTCGGGGCTCCATTATGAAGGTTGCTGCACTCCTTGACTTTCATTTATCCAAGTTTACTTGAAATGAACTCAATCTCCCTTGTGTGGCCATTTTCTTTTGTTCACCGTAAGAAAACCTAGATATGCCCACATGAACTTTGATTTTTAATTTAGCTTAGGATATAGTATCCATGTCCTGTGTTGAGCTATTTTCAATAGTTTATTCTCAAACCCTAGGCATGCTCACTTAAAATTTTGCTTGGTTATTATTTACCCTAGGACATAGTATCCATCTCCTATGTTACGTCATTTTTGTTTGTTGAACACTCTTTTTGTTCACATGAAACAACTTGTTTTTAACATCGATCATATATTTTCTTATACTAATGCTCCCTAAATAATTTCTTCATGTAGCAATAGAATGCCATGTGTTGAGTTTTTAATCATATTTCACTACGATAGGGAGTTTGAATTTGATTTTATTTATTTGGCATACAAAGCTAAAAACAGAAGATATGTTCATTCAAAGTGATATAACATATAGCTCACTGGTTAAAGTAGCTATTTAAACATCAAATTGGGAGAAAACCATTGGGAATATTATTATTCATTATCTCCATCACAAAGGCTGTGTGTTTTCAAATGCTACCATAAAAGATGATAATGAGAGTCACATGGGATTTACCCAGCTGCCCCTGGATGTGTAAGGATTAGTCCAACCCAAAGGGCCGGGACACCCTCCGTTATCAAGAAAAAAAAGATGATAGTGACATTAACTGTATGTAAAAATCTATCGAGAAATGGCACAAATAAGACGTATTTTTACATCAACAAAAGACTGTTCAATGCTGTAGACCGTATTGGAGAACAATCAATGTACTTTACTCCATTGTTTTTTAATATTGTACAAGAACATTTGTTTCATTGCTAAATCATCTTTTTCTCATGGATTTATTGAAGGCCACATATGATGGATATGCGTCCATCAAGTTGCAACAAATTGGTCGGGTCGAGTAGTATTTATAACAGGGAGAAAAAACTGAATCCTATATGCTTGTCCCAGAATATCTTGTTGTTGATTTTTGGGAAGATGATGACATGCATTTCTCAACCAATCCCAATATTGGTACCATTGAAGGCAGTCTAGATTTTTTTCTTAGTGATGGTGAAAATGATGCGGAGTGTGATGATGAGATTCATGTCGCTAATATAGAATTTGTAAACAACTAAATAGGTTTTGTTGGGACGTCATGCCCTAGAGAAAAAGAACGGGTGCTATTAAATGTTGCAAACTCGTCAAATCATAGACAGGATGTTATTTACAAAGACAACATGGTTATGGGGGTGCTCTCTACAGATGTGAATCGTAACTCGGGTAAGAACATGGTTATGGGGCTGCTCTCTACAGATGTGAATCATAACTCGGGTAAGAAGATGTGGTTAGGGCTCAAGTTTCCTGATCACGAAAACTATAGAAGAACTCTTGCCAAGTTTGTAATCTATAACAACTTCACAATTGAGTATTTAAAGACTAACAAGGCTAAAGTCATTCCACGTTGCAAAGATCGAAATTGTCCATTGCTTATTTACGTGTTTATAATTAAGAGTGTACCATGATTTAAAGTTCAGACATATAACACAACCCATTGTTGCTCAAAGCCAATGATGGATATGTCACATTGGTAGGCATCATCGGAGCTTATTATAGAGTATATTTTGGACAAGGTCTACCTCAATAATGACTTGAAACCAAAGGAGATAATGAATTACTAAGAAATAGAGTTCGGAGCTACTGTTTCTTATAGGAAGGCACATATAACAAAAGAGATTGCATTACATATAGTTCAAGGTTTGTAAGGAGATTCATTTAAGATCCTTCCACTTTATTTCATTGAGTTGAAAATGATGTACGTAAGTCCTACGACAAATATTGAAACTACAGATGAAGATAGGTTCGGAAGATTTTTTTATGGGTATTTGGACCTTGCTTCCGGTCGTTCATATCGTCTTTGAGGCCAATGATAGCGGTTAATGGATCACACATTCGCAGTAAATATCCAGGTGTGTTATTGGTAGATGTGACACTAAATTTGAATCACAAGTTATTTTCCATTGCATTTTCCTTCGTGGATGCCAAGCAACGTGATAGTTGGGGATAGTTCCTTACTAACTTGTTCTTGGCCCTTGGTGAGTCAACAAACTTGACTATTGTATCCAATCGGAAAAAATGACTCATTCCCACTCTTGGAAACACTATTCTGAGTGCACATCACTGCTAGTTTAGTTGCCACTTCACAAAAAATATTAAATTGAGCTTCAATGATATTGCAACTGTTATGGAATTTTGGTGTGCTGCAAAGGCATATAAAGCATGTGTTACACCCCAACCCAATTTAATCGTCATTAGTATTAATTAATGAGGCTTTAGCTTAATTAAGTTTGTTTAGTTGGAAATCATCGAACTTAGTACTCATTAGTCTCTTAGACTGAGGCAACTCGAGTCGTGAGTTTTGATTAGTTGAGTGAGATTGAATTTACTCAATTGGATTGAGTCAAGGGCTTTTCCGTAATTATAGATTTTCTAGTTTTTCATCGTTTTCATGTCATTTTAGCGTCATCGCGTGTATCTCGTTGAGCACGTCAATTTTCGTATTTGACTTTACTTCATTTGATCGCTCGTTGAGGAATTGGACCATCGTTTGACTCAAACTGGAAATATACAAAACTGGTAGACTTTTCTGCAAAAGGTCCATCTTTATCACCTTAAGCAACCCAACTCATTTCCTCCCATTCGTTTTGCATGTTGGTTGTGGGGAGAAAACTTCCTCCCTTCTTTCTTTCAAGTTCCTTCCTCTCCTTCAAGCACTCTTTGTACAAGGGAAGACTATAGTGGAGATCATCTTCCTCTTTCTTCTTCAATCTTATTTCAAAGAGAACTATCGCTCTCCAACTCCAAAACTTGAATCCCTTGTAAGGTAACACTCAAACCCTTCTTGATAGTATGTTTGAGTTGAAAAAGGAGTCCAAAAGACTCTTGGGTAGTTTTATAGAGCATTCATAGTCTTCTTTTGTTGACTTGTGTCTAGGGTTGAGTCATTTGGGGGATCTTAGGGCTTGGAACATCAAGAGAGTAGAAGAAGTTAGAAAGCATAAATTAAGGCAAGTATATGCATAATATGGATTACATTCTTGTTTCATTTCATTGACTCAATGATATTGTTATTCAATGCTCTTAGTTCTTAATAGATGAATGATTTTAAATGATTTCAAGTTAATGGAATGGAATGGAAGGATTATTAGTGTTTGTATGATGAATGGGAGCATGGAGGCTCCATTCTCTTTGCAGGTTTAGTAATGGGAAGGAAAAATGTAAGAGAATGAGAAATGGAATGGAAATGAATCCAGAAGTCTGGGATTTCTAGACCTTTCGCTCGAGCGAACTGGACCATTCGCTCGAGCGAACAAACCGTTCGAGCGTACGAATAAGTGCGCTCGAACCTTCAACTCTCTGGAAAGGGTCCGCTCGAGTGAACATTGTCCGCTCGAGCGAACCTAATGCTGTAACTGGACCTCCTCTTTGACCCCAATCTTTGGGTGGACTATCATCCTTAACCTAGCTTAAACTACTTTAAATGTTCCAAATGAATATCTAAGGTGCCTACCCTATCCCATAGGAAATTAGTAACTTTTTTGACTCCTAGGAGCATAAAATGGAACCATTAACCTCAATGATTGGGCCACTGAAAAATTAGTAGTCCAACACTAAGCCATGAAGGTCGTTTGGAAATTTAACGTAATTCCCTTCATTAGTGACACCGAGCAAGTAGTATTACGTTGACTTCTGAATTCACCTTTTGTTGGACAGTGAAGGACTAAATTCAATAGGATAATAGTGCATTGGCTAGTAAGTTTCCTTGATTTTTAACCTATTGCATTTCATATTGGAGTATATTGTCATTGACAGATCAATCATTAATCATTACAAATAAATAAGTTATTTTATTTCCCGGAATTCTTTGAGGTTTAATAACTTTTCTTCCTCCTTCATTCTCTATATATAGTACATCGATTCAGTACTTGTGAAATGTGGATTAAGTGAGTATAAGATACGATGTTATATGAATTGAAGTGATTTTATTTAGAAATGATTTGGAATACAACTCACTTGGGTCCACTTATTATTCGATTTGTTTAATTCGATTGAGTCGGCACTACCTAGCTTCGACCTTGTGATGCCCGACGGGGCCAGCACATGGTTTAGTTTGAGAGACTACTGCAATAAGTCGCCTGGAGCACTGGAACTCCAAAACCGGGTAGCCAGTTAGCCTTTGGCCGGGCCGCTGGTGACATCCCAACAAGATTTTGCTCTCTTTGAGAGGATGAGCTTAAGTAGTAGCCAAATTAGTATGATTTCTTATTTATTGATTCATCAGCATATTTATTCAAGCACAATTTGCATGGTTGATACTATCATTGCCATTCATTGATTTACTCGTATTAAATTCAAAGTTGCAACATTATGTAATTTCTTATTGTGCCTATACTTGCTACAAGCGTCGTATTGAGATACTACATTTGGTGTCACAGACGCAGATGTAGCTCCCAGTCCTGAAGAGGCCCAGGAGGGAGAGGAGGGTACCCAAGAGATACCAGCAGGACTAGAAGAGTGGCCGGAACCAGGGCCAGCCTAACTTTGATCTCCTCGTTACACTTGTAGATACCATAGTTCGTGTGACTATCCCTTTTCATCTAGTCATACGAATTTCTTTTGAACATACTTTTGGTAGTGAATGTATAGGTTCTTTCACTGGATGTACAGGGATTCTTTCATTGGTTCCTCTTTTGAAACTTAATGTATATATTTGTCTAATTCTTTTGTATCAAACTTAAATGTTTAATTGAACTTGATGGAATTTGATACCTTATATGAATGAAGTACGACTTCCGCTATATTAAATGCTATTGTTCTCATATGTGGATTAGTCGCTTTTCTCTCATTCGTGTGTTGTATGTGGCTCGAGACAGGTACAACATGCGGGAGTACGTGTGACACACCTCGGGAATTACCCTAGGCCAAGGTGATTTCGGGACCGGGATGTGACAGCATGTGAGTATGAGGCCTACATGCATGATATCATGGCCGTTCATGTTGAGACTTACAATTATATTCATGCATTCAGTAGGCAACATTGGAAAAATGCATTTGTTGAAGGGGCAGCGATATATCATTTTTACTATTAATGTTGTTGAATGCACAAACCGTCTTTTGAAAGGCACTTAAGTGCTCCTTATTGTTAAACAGGTTAAGGAGATAAGAATCAGTAATGGAGTTTTTAAAAAAATGCCATATTAAGACCCAAAAAGTTAATACTAGCCTAACTCCCTACGTGGATAAAGCATGAGCCATGTAACAAAAGAAGCCCATCAATTGTATGCTTGTGTCGCCGGCTTGGTTGAATTTCAAGTTCAGTTAGCTGGGTATAAAGATGTTCATTTTGATCATTGGTCTTGCACATGTCACAAATTGGAAGTTTTTGGAATCCCGTGTTCACATGCGTTGTCGGCAATGAGAATGACTAACTTAAATCCCTACAAATTCTATGATAACGACGGTCTATCGGGCGATATATAATGAATATATAATGAAGTGCTACATGTTACACATGACAACAAGCAGTGTAAGCATAGGTCAAATTAAAGGATTTTGCCTCCTCTTGCTTCCAAACAATCTAGAAGGCCAAAGAAGAATAGAATTTGAATTGAAGATTCGTTCCGACAAAGTAAGGTAGTTACATGCTCCAACTATAGAGAGAGGGGACACAACCGGTAATCCACTAGCTCAATAGTTAATGTATTGGAGGAGATTATTGAAATGTTGTAGCTAGAACAACTATATTTTTGAATGCTTTCTCTGATCCTAAACTTAAAAAATGAAAAAGTACTACTTTTTATTCTGATGAATTTAAACCTGTGTAAAATGTTGAACTAACTTAATAACTTGTGACATTTGTTTGATATGAAATTCATGAATATATTTTTTTACGCTCACAGTACTATATTGATTGTACCGTTGCCTTTATGCCTGACAATTGTTCCATAATAGCCGAAATTTAGATAATTCTCACAGAGCTACTTGTATAAGAAAGGACGCTGTAAAATTGATGATTTTACCCTTAAAACTCTGTAATTTCGTTGGGCTATAGGACATCACACTTGTGTGATATCCTAGGGTGTAGGATATCGCACCATGCGATATCACGCAACCATAAAAATATAGCAGAATTTAGAACTGTATTTTCTATATCATTTCTACCTGTTGTGGGTTCCTGAGTTGAAGCTCTTACAATATTCACCCAATCAACATACATTTCGTTTCCTTAGGGTAGAAACAAAGAGGGTGAAAAAAAGTTGGATTTTGTGCGATATCCTATAACTATGGGATATCGCATGATGTGATATCCTACAACCATAGGATATCATAGGGTTTAAGGATAAAATCGTCACTTTTCTAACACCATTTCCTATATGAACAACTTTGCAAGAATTATCTAAATTTCCACAATTTTAGGGCAATTGTCAGGTATAATGGCAATCATATGGTCAATATCCCTAGAATCATTTATAATTATGAGTTATCTATTTCAAAAATATCTATTTCAAGCAGAAAAAAAATCTGGCATTTATTTCAAACAAATAAGATTTGCCAAATACACTCCAAGTGTGCAAGTAAGCGAGCCAGCCATCAACCTCGAATCTTGACTCTACTAAAAATTATTTATAATAATGAGTCGTGTTCCTTTAAAAAACCATTAGTCGCCACATAAATCCTTGTAATCCATCATAAAAGGAAACAACCACCCAATACAATGTCAAGTATAATGGCAATCATACGGTCAATATCCCTAGAATGATTTTATAATTATGAGTTATCTATTTCAACCAGAAAAGATCTGGCATTTATTTCAAGCAAATAAAATTTGCCAAATACACTCAAGTGTGCAAGTAAGAGAGCCAGCCATCAACCTCGAATCTTGACTCTACTAAAATTTATTTATAAGAAAGAGTCGTGTTCTTTTAAAAAACCATTAGTCGCCGCATAAATCTACGTAATCTACCGTACAAGAAAACAACCACCCAATACAATGTCTCTATAAAACCAACGAGGCCCACAGAATAAAATAAATGATGATACGGTCCATTCCTAAATTACTCAGCCCCTCGCCATTTCTTCTCAATACAATCCTTTCCCTCTCTGTAAACCCACACAATCCCAACAACATCACAAGAAGATCCTCCTATTGCCAAAAGGGAAAGGGCGAGAAGAGCCTTGCAAAAAGAGGGAGCATGGTGACTCTAGTGGTATCAACGACCAACGATCCGGCCTCCATCGGCCCTGCCTCCGCTCTCTTAGCCATGCCTGGCTGGCAACCTGGCCCCTCCGTGCAGGTCAGCCTCACCACATGCCTCCCCCTCAATTTAATTGGCTCACATAATGAATTCTTATAGAGAACTTTGTATTATAGGACATCCCAAGTTTTGTAAATGGTCAGGTAAGGCTCTTAAAACATGACAATAGTATTGTAGCTGAGGATTACTTGGATAAGCGTTGGGAGGATGCAACTACAGAAGTTGTCAATGAAGTCATCTTCCTTAGCAGGCACACTGCAGTTACAAACCGCCCTGCACTCACAGTTCACCCAATTGGTATGTAATGTAACCATTGATGTAATTTTTTTGGTTTGTGTTTCTCTATGTACTGGTAATAATTAGTTGACTAGGGTTAACAAAACAAAATTTAAAATTTGGTTGTTTTGATTCATTGCCCTTATGGTTTTTATGCATTATGTTCTTTAGGTGTACCTCATTTGCGCGAAACTGATATACCGCCCCAAGGTGGAAAGCCTGGATGGGCAGGACCTCCTAGCCCTCGTATTGGACCATGGTTTAGGCTCTTGAAGACAATTGCAGAAGCTCATAATCTTATTCCTGAATTTGAGGTATCTTCATGTTGGGCTAAGTAAAGCATTTTTTTTTTTTTTTATAAGTTATTTTGATTTCAGAATAGACCAAGCAGTTTTGAGTTGCTGGATGCACACATGTTGTACAAGTTGGTTTTTTGGCTTAGTGGGGTGTATCATGGAAGTGGTTATCTTGAATATCTTCTAGGATGGATTGTTTAAAGAATCTTTTAAAATAGTTGATCCTGTCCATCAAATAATTCGCTGATAAATCAGCTTTTAAGGAGAAATAAAAGGTTAAAGATTGGTTTGTTTGGATGTCTTGATGTAAGAAGATTTTGCGTGTCATCCTTCAAATGGGCCTCATCAGATGAAAAGAAAATATGGGTTCATTGAACCATTTCTCTACTTCCTAATATATGGGATTGAGACATGACACACTTCCTAATATATGGGCCTATTTGTTCCTCAATTTCTAAGGACACAATGACAGCAATGTAGAAGAAGATAGCTCTTTGCTTATATTTGAATTTTTAGTTGCAAATTCCTTCCTATTTGTAGAAGTTGATGCAAAGTATAGAACAAGGGAAATATAAATCTAAGACTGATAAGTTTAGTTTTCAAGTCATAGTAACATTTCTTATTTGAGCTTATTTATTTTTGTTCATAAAATGATCTTGCCTTTTCTTTTATTAACAAGTTATCTATATTCTTAACTTTCTATCTTTTCTTCCCCTAAGGTTACTTTGGAGGCAACTCATCATGGACCTCTTGTCAATACACCAACGATGTTTGTGGAGATTGGTAATCATTTTCTTGCTTAACCCACACCGAATTGTTCACTTTGATGATTTTACTAAAATAGTGTTGCTTCCTTTACCTTTTACATATGATACAAATTGTTATGTAGAATTGTATTTTACTGATAATTTGATACTAAATGAGAAATTGTTTAAAAGCTTGAGAAAATGGCTATAACAATTAGTGTTTCTCAACTTCTTTAATTACATGTGTATTCATAAGATACTCTAAGAAATTTGTAGGATAGATATAGCCCTGCAAGTTTTTGTCGTATTATCAAAGTAGACATTTCAATCCCTGCCAATCCCAGTTGGTCCTAATGTTACTTAATTGGAATTATTTTGAGCATGGATTGAATCAACCATTGCCCAAACATAGAATGTAAGTTTATGATGAAGCCCACCGGGGTTAAGTTCAAGGCTTTCACATTCAATCATATCACTTGTTTCAAAGTTTGGAGTTTTGTTCATTGCGATAGGATTGAGCACATGTTGCCAATCCACTGATAACCCTGTGGTGAGGCATCTCCCTCTTCATAGGAACAATTAGGGATCAATCTCTGGTCCCAGTTCTGTTGGATAGGGACTTGAGTAGCATGTGCGTGAGTATTTACCAAAGTGGAAAAAAGAAGGATTACACTCGTTTTGCTTGTGGTTAGTTATTAGGCATTAGTAAGAAGATGGTGATTGTTTGGAATTGATGATTTCTTATTTCTATAATGAAATCTATAGATATCATTGCTAATGAAAGAAAAGGTGGATCACTTGTCGGAGAATTCGGAAAGGTGAGACTTCTACCTTTGGAGTGAAGATTCAATCTTCAAATCAAGTAGTTGGCATGGATGGGGTGAGGATTCCTTCATCGTGCTCTCAGTCTTGACCTCGTGAGGATTCCACAATTTCCTACAGTGCTGTCAGATATCATTAAGAGCACCTGGCTTTGAAGTTCGCTTGAACCCAATGGTAATATCATTCCAATAAGAGTGATATTTTTGGGGCCACAATAATGAGTCAGATAACTTGTAAGTTTGAGATTCATTGTTGTGAAATAAGGTGGAAATGACATTTAAAGGAAGATTATTGAGGCAAGACAGTTGACATCATTATACAAATCCTAATGAATTGTGGGTTGAACTGGTTAGTTGTATTAAGTAGGTTCTAAGAATGTGATTGGACTTGGAGTGTGCAAGGGGAAGAGGAGTTGTGCAAGTGCAGATTTGTTGTGAAATCCATTAGTTCAAAAGACTATTAAAATGTATGATAATTGTCGTCGTCGTCGTCATCATCATCAAAGCTTTGTCCCAACTATGTTGAGGTCAACTATATGAATTCTGTTTTGCCATTCCCATCTATGCTGGGCCAAATCCTCAGACAGGTTGCACTTCTTCAAATCTATCCTTACTACTTCCATTTATGTCCTCTTCGGCCTACCCCTTTCCTTGAGACCTATAAATGGGTAAGATAGGAAAAAGACACTCCAAGGAATTCATAAAAGTGTGGAAACTATGACAATTTATGTCTATCATATTTTTTGGTTGGTTGTCACATATGTGGATTCCAAGACCTCTGGAATATTGTCCCCAATATGACCACTTAGAGAACTTGATGAAGTAAGTTGCATTAGTGATGATAATCAACTGTTTTTGTTGAAAGAAGATGATATAAATGGTAGATGGGGAATGCATTTTAAAGAACTATTAAATGCAAAAAATGTGGAGGAAGCAGATCATGAATCAGAGCTAAAAACGAAAGGAGACTATGAGAGACAAAACATTTGAATCAAAAGTAAAGGAAGTATTAGTTATGAGTTATGACTAGATGGTTCACCTAGGGAGATCATCATCATCATCTCAGGGTCGGTTTTGTGAGTTTTGGTTGCACTCATTTAACTTTGGCATGCCTTTAGATCGGATTTCCTTTTCTAATGCTAACCATTCTTTATCGGGGCTTGGTACCAACACATGATGAAATTGTGACACATGGTGGAGTTATGGTGTACCTAAGGAGATGCAGGTTTAATTGGTGAAAATGGGGTTGGTTGGTTAACAGATTGTTCAATAAAATTTTGAGTACATGATAATGCATATAGAAAGGAGAAAAAGCACTGTGTCGGGGGGCCCCTCTTTCTTCAAATAAAAGAGATATCTAGAACAATATAAATATAATAGATAAATCTTCAACTTGTGGCATATGATGAAACTTTGGGAGAGAGATACAGAGCGGTACCTAAGACAAGAAGCCACTTTTCATCTAGACAATAGCTGAAAAGTTTAAAGAGAAGAAAATTTTACATATGTTTCTATAGTCAAAAGAATACACATGTTTATTTTATTGATTTATGGAAGGCCAGAAAGGGTGTTGCGGAACTTAATTTGGTCGTCATTGAAAACAAAATGTATCTATCCTTAATGGATATGTTGAGAATATGAAACATGTTTGAAGGGTGGTAACTGGAAAAAGAAATGTATGTAAAGAGATAAATGAATTTGATGAAGTCAGTTGCACCAGAGGTCTGCTCTGTCATTATTTATTGGCCTTGGTTGAGTTTCATTCAACGACAGAAATTCAGGTGCCAGCAAAGCAGAAGCTGTATCCCTCTGTAAAAAAGGAGACTGAGTAGAAAGAGAAAGATATGGCGTTCACACAATACCAAGTAACATGTCAAATGATCCTGTTAGGCGAAAATCGTTTTTCAGCAACAAATCTGATGCTCTTGTGAGTGCAATTAGTGGATCACCTGCCAAGCAGGCATCTTGATCAGAATCTTCTAGAGTTCTTTGTACCACTTAACTGAACCCTCAACATGGTTATTTTTGGCTATAAGATTACAGATGGATTTTAGCTGCCCTCTGTGATGAATTTTGGAACTTAAAGCTACAGATTGGCACCCTAGAGTCTCAACCAATATCCAATTTTAGGCAGTGATACGTCGGGAGTAACAATATCTTCACATTAGGGTTAAAATGATCCTTTCACCTAAAAAAAATAAAAGAGGAAAGAGGAAAAGAAGAAAGAAGATTAAATATGCTATTTGATCCCAGTAGGATTTCTCCAGCACCAACTTGATTCCCCAAGAAGCCTATTAAAATGAATTTAAACCATGAATCAGGTAGACACCATGATTGAAGGATATAAGAGATTACTGACTAAATAACAATATAAAGTATTGGCAAGGATTCAACCAGTAGAGGCAATAGCCAAATTATACAGAGTCCTTACTTTATTTGGGCTTGGAGAGCATTTGAGAAGATAAACTCGTTCCTCCTTTTGCAATTGATTTGGGCTTGGAGAGCATTTGAGAAGATAAACCCGCTCCTCCTTTTGCGGAGATACCAAGAACCATAGGCTAACAGGCTGACATCATTCATGGAAAATGAATCCTTGAGATTCATGGATCCCAGAAATAGATCCTGAAAACAGCTAGATGGTTGAGGCCACTTTCTCAGCTTTAACACGCCCCTCCAAAATTGTTGAGAGAAGGGCAAGAACATAGTAGATGACCTATGAATTCTTCTTGCTGGTTACATATTGCACACAGAGAATACAAGACGACATCATCATCAAGGTCGGCTACATGAATTATTTTTCTCCATTCGGATCTCTCCTGAGCCAAATTTTTTTAATTCCAAAAGTTCCAGATCACCAAAGTGACATGATTAGCACTTTTTGAAAACTGAATTTTCCATATGTTCTTCCATGGTTAAATGACGAATGAGGCCCCACGAGGAGATCATAATTACTGACTTTTAACTGAAAAGTTTCTGTCAGCTGCTTGTCACCAACAATGAACATCAGAATCGAGAAACACCAAGAGGAATAGCTAAAATGTTTCTACCATAATCAGCGCTCATGTGTCTCCTATTATTTTATCATTCTACATGGGTGGATCTCCCAGGATGATAAGTTCAGAAACTGTAATGGGCAAATCCTCAGTTTTTCCATGAGGTTGGAACATCCATTTGCCTATCTGAGAAAGGAATCTAGAAATCCCTCTATACATCTATATTCATCCCATAACCCACAAGGCCACACCCCACATCCATTTCCTGAATTTAGACATCACTTGAACATACTTCTCCACTTGCTTATTACACCTTTCGGGCTGGATCTCAAAAAAGTCAGTTGAGTGAAATATGACAATAAGTTACAATGACTATCATATCACCCCTTTTTCGTTTTCAATTCACCATTTTAAGTTTATGATGTGGTATTACACGCTGCATTGCATTGATTTTCTGTAGCATACATATGAACCATGTGAAATTAAAATTATATGTATGTACTAAAAAACTTTTGTCTCACATATTTGTGCTTAGCTGCTTCTGTTCTTCGTAGGTAGCACAGAAGAGCATTGGAAGAGGCAGGATGCTGCCCAAGCTGTTGCTCTGGTAGGGTTGTTCCAATCAATTTATATATCTTTAAGCATGAAAAATTATCTGAAAGTGCCAGACCACTGATATGCTATTGATGGCCTACCTTGACTCACCTTTGATGATCCATTACTAATATGCAAGCTTACTTCCTAGAAGTCACTGCCATACCCCAATTTAACACTCTCCTGGCTGATATTCACCTTGGATTGCTCATGCAAAATCATGGAAAGATGCAATCGATCCAAGGGCTAAAAGTTGTCTAATTTTGATGCCCTTAAAGCAAGATTAGGATGATCTGGTGGCCCCAAACTTTTGCGGACACAGGCCTTACATTGACTTTTTAGTTCCCATTTCCCCATGACCGGATGCATCTAACTGGGCCCGATGGACTTTGGTGCTGAAAAAGAAACAAGATTTTATACGAATCGAGTTACAATCTTTGCTAACATTTTGAATGTAGGATTCTGCTTACCAGCGTTCATAGATGTTGCTTTGTGGGCATGTGTCTATCAGAAATGGCTGTGTGGATGGTTGGGGAACTTGAAACTATGATAGATTTCATGGGAAGTATGCTTTCTTCGGAAAAAGATGCAGTATGAGCAAACTGCAAGCACGATGGTTTTGTACAGTTCAGCTATTGTCAATAATCCAATTCCACAACCACCTACCCACACTTATTAACATCAGCTCAAACTGTTCCTGATTGGAGTGATATTCACCATTATAATTAATTGCCCTAAGAGTGCGTGCGTGCGTGCGTGTATGTGTGTGTGTGTAGAGAGAGAGAGAGAGAGAGTAGGCTACATTAGGAATTAGGGTGGACTGAAAATAAATTTAATCACATCATCCAAATTCTTGATTTAAGGCCTCTAGTTTTAACCCTTGGATGAAGTGGATTTCTTATTCAATCGCACGGCTGGTAACAGTCTAACGAGTATCGGATTGGGGTTATTGCCAATTGACATGGGGTTGGATTTATCATGGGCAGTGTCCAATAAAATGTTCGTTAATTTTAAATAGCAAACTGATTCTCTTAAACTGCATTTATGCACACACAAATTGTGAAGAGAAGCTGGAGCATTTATAAGCTAAAAGAGTTCCAGAATCCAGCTTGTGGAGCAGACGTGGCCCACGTAAGATGAATCGATCCCCTTGAAATTCCCCAACCCCCTTCACATGAGTTGGATTTTGTTCCAAATTGACACTCATCTGACAGTTAACAACCAAGAATCAGGAGAGGTGCACTTAATTTGGTTATATATGTTGTTTGATTTTATATTAATACTTCTTAGGCCTCCCTATCTCTTTGAACTTTTTTGCAAACCATTGCTTGTTAGTGCCTTGGATATCTGCACCAAGAATTGGCCAGCATTTTGTTCAAACTACATTCGGTATTGTGCTCAAATGAATCATCGGAGAAACTTCTATAGTAAACTATTCTCTCATAATGCCAAACACAGTATTATTTTATTTGTTTCTCTATAAAAGGCGTGCTTGTAGTTATTTGCATAAATTTGGTTCTATTAGTTAGATTTGATTTAGTCTTTTCTCAAACAGCCATTATTTATTTGTTTATTCATTTTAATTTTGTAGCTCTTGTGGGAAGGACTTGGACTTGGGGGAGGCGAGGGTGTGGGTAACTGGAACAGGTATGCATGCTGTAAGTTTTGCAAAAGGTTCTATTTTGATGCTTTTCTAAGGCAACAATAGTTGTTTTAAGGAATTATCAGTCTGACATAGTAAAATTCTAGATGGTTTCCTGATGCACCCTTACAAGTGGGAGATCCAAAGCATTGGTTTGTTGGACCTGTTGTGAATCAAATGTCTAAAAGATATCGGTGATTCGAAAATCCTAGCCATTCAATTTTCATGTTGCTTTCTGGATTGTTGCTTTTTCTTTAGGCAATTGTCTCTGGGCCAAAGATTGCCCCCCATTATCTTACAATCTTGAAGTTTCTTTGGGTCGTCACAATGGGACCTTCCTGTACTAAGCAGTTTTTTTTTTTTTCTTTTTTGTTGGGTTTCTCTCTCTGTGTGTGTATAGGATTTGATGTTTGGATCTAAATTTCTTAAAAATGTTCGACTTATGGTCATTTGAGTGGTTGTATGACATGATTAGCACAATCCATTCCACTGTCTGTGCAGAATGAAATGGGATTAGTTTAATTCTGAAAATAATGGAGTTGTTCAGGTATGTAGTGGACTGTGTTTTGTATGAAAAACCATTTATACATTTTGTTACTAGCACACCTAATATGACCGCCGTGTATTGTTCCGTGGTGTGTGTTGCCAGTCCAGAGCGTGGAAGAGGTTGAGTTTGTTTTGGACTGGCAATTGGCTATTAAAACTCAGCGAACAAAATTTCAAGTCCAGTCTGAGAAATACAACTCAGCCAACCCTAGTTAGGTAGTGCCGTAGTGGGATATGGTTACAACATATGATAAATTAAAGTTATTTTAGACAGCCTTTTACTTTAGCAACGTGGAGTGGCACATTGTATTACTCATTTTTCTTGTGAGAATATGAACTAATTATTCTTAGCGGGTTTGGCTACTGTTCTCCTTATGGGAGCTCCCATGTTGTAACTTTCAGCAGCTTAGGTTCGAGTGTGTATATATATAATTAATAATATTACAGCCAGCACTGTCCCTATATCTAGACTAAAATAATCCCATAAATCATATCTGCAATATAAGGGTTTGGCAGGGTACTTGTCACTCTACACTACAGCCTTTGAAGAAATTATCCCTGTTTGTCTCGTAAAACATCACACTAATCAGTATAAACAAATCTATACATGCACAGTCAACATAATAGAGTTTATGCTTGGAGGAATTCTTTGATCTTGAGCATCAACAAATGTAGTTGATTAGATACATAATTCTGTACATGTGGTGCCCATGTTTCAGCGATCCACATCAGTGATGTGATCGTCCTGACCATGAATGGGTACATGCCAAATAAACTTCCTTTTTACAAGATGATATCCATATGTTCTGCTTTTTTTTTTTTCTTTATATTTCTTGGTGGGACCTAGTGATGGATGAAGTCCTTGCTCATCAGACATTCACCAATGAATAGTCTCATCATTGACAACATAAGGAGTTTTCACACAGGGGAAACACTTACTCTGCATTCATAATAATGAGAGGGAAAGGGAGTTTTTATTGAATGCATAGATGAGATATTGAAAGGGAATTGGTCATCAGAAAAAAAGAAGAAAAAATAAAAAAACGAAAGAAAGATTGAAAGGGAATTTATAGAGGATGGAAAGAAAATCTTGCCCGTTAGGAATACCAGATGGGGCTTCCTTTCCTCTTCAAGAAATGATTATGTGCCAATATTTTTACACTGAACATGATTGTCTTTACTCTTATTAATTACTTGTCAATCACTTTATATTTTATTCATTGCATGCCAATCTATTGTCTTTCTATATCTAGAAATCTTTATTATGATTTTCTAAATTAAGAATTCTCTACAAAAATCTTCCTGGAGTTGCAATCTAAGAATATTTATTGGCAATTGCTGTGTTAAGAAAGTAGACATTGTTGGGCCAATGGGTTGGCTTATCATAGGTTAGACCCAATGGGTCAAGAACGTCAGTCACTATGGGCTTGAACCAATAAGCTAGGTCCGAGGGGATGGCAAACTATCGCCCAATTTTTGCCTCCTGTAAAACTTGGGTCATTGGATGCATCACTTGTATTCTAAGCATCTATTTTGTGGCAACTGATTGACAGTTAGGATCCACAATCCATAATATTTTTCAAGCCATCCCCATCCAGGATGACTAATGTTATATAAAGATGTCTATCATGAGCTACTCAAGTATGAACTTTATGTTTGGGCAAACTGTACATTTTCTGAAGCTTTTCTCATATGTTTGTGGGTGTGTATATTGCTTGAGTGTGAAGGTTTAATTGTTAGTTTGTAACTTTTATGTTTGAATATTTCTTTATTGGTTCTATGTATGCAGTTTTTTAGAACTCAGTTTCTTCATGGATGTAGCTCTCCTGTAGTTTGATTTTGTTTTCCTTCCACTAATTCTCCTTCCTTCCTTCCATGAGCAGGAATAATGAGAGCTGTAAAGTCCTTCTAGGGATAGGAGGTGGTCATTATGTACCTCGACATATGGATATTGTTAAGTAAGCCATTCTTATTTATCTTATTTACTTATCTTTTTTTCCTACGTGCGTGGAGGATTCGAGCTCAGGCATTTATTTAACACACCCATGTCCCTAAACAACTGAGCTACAGCAACGACACCATATTATGCTCTCTCTCTCTTTCTCTTTTTTTTTTTTTTTTTTTTTTTTGTATTATGTGTGCTTTTTTGGTTATATATTATATACTATAGTTTGGAGGACAGGCATTGCCAAGTGCCAATCTCGATGCCCTACTTGGGAGAACTGTGCAAAATTGTGGTTAAGATTCAGAGAAGCAAAAGATGTTTTTGGAGAAAGGTTATTTTATTGAAATACAATGTGAAAATAGGGTGGGGGTGCCGAGTGGCTGTTGGAAGTAGTAATTTAGGAGCCAAATGAGGTGGGAAAGGTGTTAGGGGAGAGCTTGAGATTTTTCGAGGTGGGGTGGAAGAAGACATTCCAATTAGGTTGTTGGATGACATTCGGCTTGGAGATGATTCTCTTGCGTCTCAATTTTTTTCTTATTATTTTTTATCAGCTCTGTTGCATCTCAATTTCAAAGGTTTAAATAGGAGAGGGGTTCTGAAAAAAACAATTTGCCTGGAGGATACCGGGGGTATGATAGTGTGAATTTTAGACTTGCTGGCTTCTCTTATTAGTTGAGCTTCATGCACTAATCACTTCTCAATTTATTTTTCCAGTTTAGGGACTTAATTGTAATTCTATTTGGGCTTTTTTAATTTTAGAAAACTACATGGACTACTTTATAAATGCGAGGGTTCTTTTTTATGAAAGAAAATTGTGTGTATATGAATCTGATAGCCCAGTAAATTGGAATCACCAGTCCTAATCTTTTCTTCTCTTTTTATTACTACTTATTCTTTCTTTCAGAGTTCCTTTTTTTTTTTTTTCTATTGAATAACCATTCAAAATTCTAGCTGTTAGCTTGGCTCCAAAACACTAGCTGATACAAAAATCTAAGGATGATAGAGAGATGTCACGAAGAAGAGAGAATAGGAAATAATTGGGTGCCATTCCCTTCTTGGGCTCCATATATATCTCTTTAAGAAAAAAAGTTACAGTACTTTAAATCCCCTTGATTGGGGCAACTACAATCAATATCCCCTTGATTTTTGCCCCTTCTAATCTACTAGATGAGTTAGCATAATTTTTACAATATCTTCAGAGATATCCCCATGTGGATAGCTTACTAATACCCACCTCACCCTCCACCCCACAAACAACGAAAAATAAAATAAAAAAAATAAAAAAAAATGACTCTGGGAGTCCACCAATAGCAATTTGTCTAGAAATAACTGATGCTTTGTTCTTAGTAGAACTTCAGTGAAAATATCAGCAACTTGACGATTGGTAGTGACATTTGGAGTGATGAAAAACTGCCCTGATGTAGTGACGGTCAACTTCTAAATGTTCGGTCCTCCGGAAAACAGGTTAGATGCAATTTGAATGGCTTTGGTGTTGCACTGATTTGGAAAACCAATCTCACGAAGAAGGCCTGAAGCTAAACAACCTCAAAATAGGCAGAAAACATGGACCGATATTCAGCTTTGGTGGAGGATTTAGAAACTTGGTCTTGTCTTTTATATTTTTATGAAATAAGGGCATTATCAAAATATACACAACATCTAATCGTAGAACGACGAGTTGAGACGTCCTTCCTAATCCACATCATAATAGGCCGTTAGATCCAGGATGGACCTAGCACGAAAGAAGATACCAAAAGATATCGAATGATCCATTTGACTGATGCTAGATAAAGGTGGTGAGGCTATCATAAACCGACTTACGATATTGATAACATGTGAAATGTTAGTTTGAATGATAGTTAAAGTAAACAAGACTGCAAACAAGCTTCGAATGTGTAGTTGGGATCTGTAGGAAGAATCAAGAATGTCCTCATCTTTTCAATGTTTCATATTAAACTCTGAGGGGGTGTCAAATAGGGACGGAGCCAGGATTTTCTTCTAGTGGGGGCAAAGCTGATCGACCAATAATATTAAAGGGCCCACTTATGAAAAATCTAAACCATTCAAGAAATGACCTCTTCCCTCATTAGCTACATAAGATTCACTTAAAGGAAGAATTTCTCTTACAAGTAGATTACATGTAAAGTCCAACTCTATGGGGGCCTACTTGGGTCAACATTTGATTAATTTATCTCCTTTCACAATTATAGTTATATCCCTACTTTGATTTGACACCATGCCAAGTTTTGAATGCTCATCGATCTTTTACCCACTATTGGATTGGATCTCATAAAAAAAAGAGAGATTATTATTAAAATAGTGTTAGACTTTAAGGTTGTTAAATCAAGAGCTAGGATGATTTCAATGTTCGCGGATGCCATCTACACAACAGAGATAGTAAAAAGAGAAGGAAAAAACACATGATAGAAGAGTTCTATGACAATATACTCACTTATAAAATATCTAAATCGTTGAAAAACAGCCTCCTCCTATAGTGTATTGACCTTGTTAGATTTCACTCAAATGACCCCGCTTAAGATTGTTAACTTTAAAAAATATATTCCATAAAATTTTTATAAATAATTCAATTTTTTTAATTATAGGTCAATTTGACTTGGGCCCAAATCATATTGAGTTATATATTTTTTCCATAGAGAACTAGAGCATTTATTTTATGGGGTTTATATTTTTCCAAGGTATGCCCCCACTCAATAGCATCAGCCCTAAAGGACCCACATCTTGAGCCTGTTTAATTTTTTTAAGTGGGCTCCACTCAAGAGCTTCGTTAAATGCTCTCTAAATATGGTTGGATGTGGGATGAGACATTAGACATGGATGAAAATGACATTACTTAGAGAGGGAGAGAGATAATACTACAAGATTCAGATAATACCATAAGACTATCTTTTAGAATAAAAGGTCAATAATCCCATTATTAAGACAACAATACCCTTGTTGGCTTTTAAAGTTCTCAAAGAGGAGTGAAATTTGAGGGGCAATAGGGCATAAAATAAAAATGCCTAGATTTACTCCTATGTTTTCTCTTATTTATCAAACATGAAAAGGGAATTGAGTGGAGGCAATTGCCCACACTCGACTCTCCCTCCGTCCTTGGTGGAAAAGGAGTTGAATCTTGTAATTGAGCAGTGACAATGAGATCTTGAGAGTACTTGTACTGATTGACAAATAGTCTTTTATCAGATCTGTCCTCAAGATTGAGGAAACGTGTGAGTGGACCCAGATGCTTCATAAGAAATGAAGTATGGAGAGAGTTCTGGAGCTGGAGTATGCTATCAAGATTAGTTCTAGTGACGATGATGTTCTCCACATAGACCAGACAAATAGAGATGACATGGAGAGTGTGACGAAGGACCATAGAGGGATCATATTGACTTAGTTGAAAATTGGCTTGAAGGAGTTTGATGAACTTTTTCAAACCACGCCCTGAGTGCTTGCTAAAGCCAATAAAGAGAATGTCGTAATCGACTATGATTCTATGAAGAAATAATGAGCCCTTGAGATACATGCATGTAGACTTATTCCTTAAGATCTCTACAAAGGAAAGCGTTCCCATGATCAGGATGTTGCAAGGGCTAAGAGGGTTCGAACAATGTCATTCTAGCAATGGGTGCAAATTTCTCATCATAGTCAATGCCGTGTTCCTGTCTATTGTGTAGAGCAAACAATCTTGCTTTATGCCAATCCAGTGAGCCATCAGAATGAAGCTTGATAGAATAAATCCTTTTGCAATCAATGGGCTTCTGCAAAAGATGGACATGGGACAATATCTCGTGTGATTTTTCTGAAGAGCATCCAATTCCTCCTTTATTGCTTGCTGCCAACACTCATGTCTTACAGTCTGCGAATAGGTATTAGGTATGACAATAGTGGACAAAGAAACAAGTAAAGAGGAACGAGAAAACCATAACGATCTGGAGGACCATAACGATCTGGAGGACAAGAGAGGCTAGTGGACCTGCAAAGTGGGTGGGAGATGACAGAGGGGCTTGCCCATATTAACAAAACCTGGTTTATTGACGGAGGAAGCTGGAAATGTGAGTTGATAGGAGGGCAGGTTCATGTTGGAAAAACATGAATGTTCAGCAAAGGCAATATTGGGAGAAGTACAAATGCTACAAGCAGAGAGATCATGACAAAGAAAACCTTTTTGATTAGGAGCATACTCTGAGAAGGCACAAATTGGGCTGAAAATTTTGTAGGTTAGGAGGTGGAAGATGAGCAAAATAGAAAATTTTGTGGGTTAGGAGGTGGAAGATGAGCAAAACAAAGGCAACTGATGTATGAAGATGGTACCCATGGAGATGAAAATAAGGAGGTTGATGTTGTAGTTTGGGGAGGAAAGACGATTGATGAGATGTACTGCAGGTTGAACGAGTTTCAGCCCAAACCTTTGGCTAATTGATTCCGATGTCACCTGACTTTGGCATATCACCCTGCTGCTTCAATTTTAGATTATCTGGAAGGCTTTGGCTTTTGTGCTGTGTGGGGGCCTATTTTTCAATGGAACCTCTCAAATGAGGAGATAACTCGAGTTCATAATCTTCTTCAAATACTACGGGAAGTCTATTTACCTCAGTATGAAGAGGACTGTAGAGTGTGGACATGTCAATCTCTAGTAAGTTTTGTTTGATCCTACTCCAAGACTGTTATGACACTGGGATGCTAAACTCTATGTCTCACGTGGACCATTAGAACCCCTCCTAATGTCATCATTTTTAGTTGGGTGGCCATTCAAGATCGCATCTTGACTATGGAACACCTATGGATAGAAATGTTAATTGTCAACCTGTGCCTTCTGTGCTTTAGAGATGAGGAATGTGTTAATCACCTCCTTAATTGCTCCATGGGCAAGGCAGTCTAGTATGCTTTCATGTCTGGAGGTTTGTTGGGTCCGCCATAATGACATTCTCCACACTTTGGTGTCATCATCTTGGCAAGCTGCTTTAGATGTCATCATTTGTGCCAACAATTTGGCCCTTCTGGAACGAAAGGAACATTAGATTCTTTGAAAACAAGCAAGTACATGTTGATGGGCTGATCCTCCTTTTAGAAAACGAGTTATTTACTTTAGCACTAGCATCACTTCATTTTCAGGGAGTCTCCATGGATACTGTAGACAAGAAATGGATTAAGATAGCATAGGATGTTAGGATATGGCCTCAAATAACTCCCCCTTGGAAGCCACCATTGCCAAGTCAGTTGGAAACTAAGTTTGATGCTAGTGCAGTGGGTAACCCTAGAGGGTGATTGTTGTTAGGGTCATGATTTGTGATTTACAAGGCAATGTAATGCGGAACGGAGTGAAGACCTGGGGCAGCCGGTGGAAGATGAGATGTAAGGGATAGGAGAATCAAGGATTGCCTGAAAATACAATTGCACACATGGGGCCTTCTGTCCATCATATGTGAGGATTGGCAGCCCTTAAAAATATGATTGCACAAATGGGCCTTCTGAGCCTCTAACCCGGCCTGCATATATGTGAGGATTGGGTAAGGGCAGACCCCAGCCCCACCTAGGACCGGGCCTAGACCTTTGAACAGCCCTATTTACCGGGATCAGACTTTGAACAGCCCTATCACGTGAATATGAATTGTAATCTCTGGCCTTCTGTCATTTTGTGTAAACTTTAAGAATGTAAGGATGAGATTGTAATTGCCTTTTCTGACCTCACAGGAGTAGAGGACATGAATAGAAAGTAGTTGTCTATAAGAGGAGTAAGAATTTCTTTTTGCAATGTTCGGTGATAGTAGGGATTCGGCAAAGGCATTGGCACTAAAGCCATGTTTGTTTGGATGGCAATTTTACTTTCTTTTCTGGCCCAATTTGTTATTAAAGTCGTTTCTTAACGTTACAATATTTTATCTAATCTGAGATCCAATCCAGAGTCTCAGACACAACAGAAAGGGGTAATCAACTAATCGTCCGTGATTATTCTTTGTTTATTTGTTCTTTGGGGATTTTACTAGAAAAGAAACTTTAGATGACCAATATACCAAAAAGGCCACCTTAGGGGACCTCACACCAAAGAGGCCTTCCCGCCCAAAAAGCCTGTTTTTGTACCTGTTTTTTCGGGGGTCGATATCAATGCTCCCTTAAACAGGTGAGGGTCGATGTTGACCCTCCCCTAAACAAGATGAGGGTCAATATTGACCCTCCGCAGGTGAAAATGACACTTTTCATCGTCTCCTTCCTCCCTCTTCCCCAAACCTAATGGAATGGGGAAAGACCGGAGAAGGCCGGTTTCTAGGGGCATCAAATCACATATGGACTGATCAATATGGGAAAGGGCATGCCATCAGAGTGATAAAGGATACTAGAGTTTGTAATGATTGTCATATGGTTGCAAAATAGATGTCACAGATAAGTGGCCGTGAAATCTTTCTCAGGGAGGGTGTTTGATTTCATCATTTCTTAGGTGGAAGATGTTCCTGCAATGACTACTGGTAGAAGGCAAGAAAACCCAAGAGGTTATGGCATGGAAAGTGGAACTGATGAGGTTGGGCGGACAACAGGGGAGATGTATCGAGTTGAGAGCTGAGATAGAAATCGATTGAAAGGGAAGTCTCCAAGGTTCACAGACTAACTTAAGATTAGTTACATGGGAGCTGAGAAACAATGAACCTATAAATATAGATATAAATTGGTGAACTGAGACAAAAGCTGCTAGTTTTTAAGAAGAATACCCATGGAAATGGCTGATGGAAGTGATTAGTGAATCCATCTTGGTGAGACGGGTTTTTAAAACATATGTGGCTTCATCAAGAAACATCCTAGTTCTGCAAAACAGATGCCATGGTGTGTAGGATATTACAGTGTGCAAGAATACAATAAATCCATCTGACCAAGACAAATTCAAAGCTTGTACTTGATCTTTTCTTGGACACGATAATCCTTCATTTGAGTTGAATCACCTGGGAGAGTACTCAGTGCTGATGTTGGGGATGTAAACTATGTACATTTATCAGTTCCCGGATGGCTATTGCAGGTATCACAGGAAGCGGTGTAACACTTTTCTGAAACTCCATGTGGGGCCCATGTAGAGATCATCCGGACCTCTCAAGATGACTCCCATCAGCTCCAATCACAAATCTTCAAGTTTCAGGTTAAAATGATTAGGTCCCCGTCCATTTGATACTTTCATCAAATGATAGTATCAAATGGTTTGATACTATCATTTGGCCTGGTTTTTGGAGCTGGTATGGTGTCAGAGTCCATTTGATGCCCAATTAACCTAGAAACCTCAATAGCCTTTTCTGTCTTCCCCATTCGACTGGGTTTGCGAATAGGAGGAAGAAGATGACTGCTATTTTCACCTGTTTAGGGGAGTGTCGATATCGACCCTTACCTGTTTAGTGCTCGAAAAAAAAAAGTAAAAAAAATAAAAGAAAAGGTTTTTTGTGCGGGAAGGCCTCTTTGGTGTGAGGTCCCCTAAAGTGACCTTTTTGGTCCGATGTCCATCTAAAGTGTTTTTACTGGTAAAATCTTCTTGTTCTCTTCTTTCCTTTTGAATGGGTATCTATGATTGGTCTTTACTCTTTATTCCAAAGTTCAGTTTTGTCCTAAGAACAAGCATGTTGGTTGCATGGGTTTATAATAATATTTTAAATCTGTGGCACATTACACAGTTGGAAAGTGTGGGTGCTGATTGCTGTTCTTTTCCAATAATACACACATTTTTTGTCCAGCTTTAAATGTGCAAGCTATCCTTTTCCAGTGAAAAGGGTAGAAAGGAGAAAGAAACTTGCATAATCCACTTTCAATTTTCTGCACAGCCACAAATGGCCAAAAAAGGAATCAGGGGCAGTCCAACCACCATTTCTGTTGTAGTTTGGATTTGAAGTACATCCATTCCTGAGACCCTGCATGTTGACGCAAGTATCTTTGAAATTACAGGATTTAGTAGCCTGCATCCATAGTACAGTTTACAGGGAGGATCTTATAGATCTGTTTGTGATGTTTTACCTAGGGTGGCAACTAGCAACTGGTCGGGTTGGGTCAGCTCTGGTTCTTGTCGAACCAACCACCCAAGGGTGACAAGTATGGGCCCAGTCAGTTTTTTAAGGGGTGTGGAGTGCAATGAGGTAAGTCATGTCCAATGTTTTTAAAACCGGGCCAGCCGTCAAACATTGGTCAAGTTTGTTTCAGTTGGCGATTCTTTCAGGTTAAACTTGAGTCAGGTCCACTGTTTTAAAAACTGGGCCAGTCATCAAACCAATGAAGGCTGCATTTTGGTCAAATATTGTTTTGATGTGGTTCATTCAGGTTGAACTGTTGCATCAGCATAACATCATTATTATACATTAAGTAGATTAAAAATAAAAAATATATAAAAATATTTTTCAGAAATAAAAATAGTTTAAAAATAAATGTAAAAAGTTTTAAGAGTAATGGTTTATCTATTTGTTCTCTTTTCCCCTCTGCCAATTTTTGAAAATAAATTTAAAAAGTTTTAAGAGTAATGGTTTATTTATTTGTTCTCTTTTCCCCTTTGCTGCATTGGCAGTTGAGTAGCTAGTATGGACTTAACCAACCAAAACTCATACAGTTTGTTAATCAGGTTGCAAATTGAATTATTGGCGTTCGGGTTGCATAGGAACTGCCACCTGTAAAACCGATACACTTCTTAAACCTTTGTAAGTGTGGGTTTTTGAGGTTCATAACATGCAAAAGATTCAAAATCCCATACCATATGATATAAGATTATGTTTCCTATGCAAAAGAACTGGTTATTTATCCTATCATGTTTCCCATGCAAAAGAATCACTCATTCCATCATAATCTCAGGAAAGATGGTATCTGGGTGGGCCACCTGCTCTCTGGTTATTCTTTGCCAATGGAAGAACCGGATGGCCCGAAACCAAAAGCCAGCACAAATGATATTGGTGGAACATGGAAGCAGTCAATTGAAGCTGCATATGAGGCTACTAGATTAGCTTTTCCTGGTGGTGAAATTATTGCACATTTGGACCAGAAGTAAGTTTATTTTTCTATAAATGGAATTTGTTGGAAAAAGGTTAATTTCAAAATCACTCAACTTGTGAGACCTACTGCAGAAATTTTCTGTTCTTGTAGTGCATGTAAAATTTTTCCCCTTTTTATGTTCAAATATGGACCCATCAAGCAGCTGGTAGTTGACAATGACCTTCATTATTTGATTCATTAGAAGAGTTCCAACATGTTGTCAAATCGCGGGAAAATGCAGGTCCTATGTCTTGGTCCATTGCAGTGCTGCTGTTCGGAACTCATCCTTTGTTTTATAACTTTCCTTGAACCTATAGTCAATGCACAGCCATAGAGAATCTACAGTGTGCTGGGGAACGGCACTCTATGCAGGCATGGCCCATCTTCCAGCGATTCAGATCGTTCATTCGTCTGGTTTGAGATTGTTGGATGCACCTGTAATGGATGATGTGGCAAAGAGTTACCTGGCAGGGCTGTGGCCATTTGATAATTGATTTGTAATTGAGAGTTGATAAGAATACAGTTCCATACTTCCATTAGTTCATAATCAAGTGCCCACTCACACACAATAGGTGGGTGTTTGTTCACTCCCCATCCAGAGTGTATTCCGGCAGGTGAATGGGTCACTGAATGGTTGGCTCCAACCAAACCATGGATTCTCATATAATTCCATATATTTCCGTAGTGATTTCATTTTCTGCAAAAAGATGGGAGACTTCATTTTCTACAGTTTTGGTTTCTATGTCTTGGCCCGGCGTAATATTTCCTGCTGTGAAATGTGTTCCATCTCTTGTGTAAACTGTAGAAAATGGTTATTTACCTCTTTCGTCTCAATCTTCTTTCAATTACAAATGCAAAATGCTTCATCTTCAAAAATGAAAAAAAGAAAATGTTAATTCACAACAATGGAAAATCATTCTTCCTTAAAAACCGTTTTCATCTTCTGTGTAAATACTGCTGCACAAACATATCCTTAATATTAATTGAACAATCAATTCAGTTACTTATTCCAACTGCTGGATGCAGGAGTTTCAAGAGCTGGCAGAAAAATGCCATCACAAGCTTCCTAGCTGAACAGAACATAATGGTTGGAAAGCCAGGCGATTTTTACTAGCTGCATACAAATACAAGCTAAAGATGATTTTCCCAGATATGTAGAACTGTCTTCCAATTTTCTGTTATGGTGCTGGAGACTGCACCTTTTTATTTTCCCTAGCCAATTTATGATATTTATTGAAATTGTTAAAATTTAGAGAATAAGAGAATTTTGTCGAGACAGAAAAAAGTTATCAGCGTGGAAAATATGTTTTTTTTATAGAAAATATGATATATTTTGTATTGATAGCATCAACCTAGAAAGTGCATGTTTGTGCACTCTTATCCATGGCATTTTGTGTTTAGAACAGCCTTGCTGTATTGCATGGGAAAACATTTTGCACATTGAAATGTATTTCTACATTCTCCATAAGACTGCATTAAATGGCTTTCTACCTCTTGGGTCCGAATATGGGAAAATAGAAACATACCTGGAGCCCATGTGTTGAGAGTCCAGTCTATGTATTGGCTGCAGATGCTCAATTGGGACATCTGAGAAATCTAAGCCATTTATTTTCACTTCTAAGTGTTGCATCATCTTTCATTTTTACAATCATCAAGGTCTCTTCTTTTTCTTTTTCCAATCTATATATGGGCTTGGGATTGTCAGTCCTACTTTTCAAAAACACTATTGCCTTGTGCATTGGTTCTTGCCCAGATATCACTGCACCCACACTGGCTGAAGAAATGGGGGAAGCCCAACTGATCACTCGGTATTTTTGGTGGGGTCATGTGTGTCATCTATTGCAGCATTTTTTAGGTCCCCAATTCACCACCAGCTTTAATTTGACACTCATTCAAATTTTGTAAGTTGATTGTGCAAGATTTGACAACACTTGGTTCTGTTGATAGGGTTGAGGACACGCAAATTCCTAAAAATAGAGAGGCTTTGGTGTAAATCAGGTATCAGGCTGATATTGTTCAATATTTTAAAATTATGGATTTGTCCCTGATATCGCACTGATTTAATTGTCAGTCTCCACCTCCAATCAGTGTGATATGTCATGGACAAGGAGAAAATGGCCAGCGATCCAAATCCAACAGGTAGTAGATGATCTAATGGTCTTATAATGATGAGTTTTTTGGTCCATAATTTTTAGAGCTTTTTGTATGTAGCCCCCTAAGGTTTGTAGGATTTGTAAATAGTCCCCCGAGATTTTAGTATTTGCAAATAGGACCCTGCATTTTCTTTTTAATACATTTTGTGTCCCCAAAATCAATAGTCTTCCAACCACCATAGGTTTTTAGAGAAAAATGACACTTTTGTCCATATATTTTATCCTTATATGCATAATTTCAAAAGCTTGGACTCAATTTTTTTTTATAAAGCATGTAACTTTAACAATTGCACTTAGTGGGAGAAAATAACCTCATACGAATTTATATTTCATCAACTCAGGGCTCATTTCATTAATTTTAAATTGATAATGACAACAATCAACACCTATACTTATAACCAGTTATGATTTATTCAATCCATATATGACCCACCGTTGGATTGATGAAAATTTCAAAATACATGATTATGCTTCATGTGTAGGGGGGTGTAAAAGAAATATTGGGAAAACATGCAAATGTAAAAAAAAAATAATAATATTTTGAATTTGTGAGGGGGGTGATGTTTGGCTCTATGTAAAAAGAAATATTGGGGGAATGGGCAAATGTTAAAAAATATATAAACTTTTAGAATTTGCAGGGCGGGGAGGGAATTTTAAACTTTTCTCATATATGGATGAGGGATTCAGTCCCAAGGCCCTTGTACCTGGGTCCATACCCAGTCATGTGCATGAGAGAGTTATTGAGAGAAACCATTAAGACTTGAGATAAAATAATGGATGTAAGGGCAAAGTTGTCGTTTATATAAAAACCCAATACAAATCTCATGATGGCTGGCCATTCTTGTTAGGAATATTGATTTTAGGGACATGAAAGATATTAAAAAGAAAAGGCAGGGCCTATTTACAAAAGACTCTAATTTTTATCAGTTGGGCCGCCCCACCGGATGGAGTTATGGCCGTTGGTAACATAGAAAGGGGCTTATGACCTTTCACTTTTGAGGAACACAACCTTAGTTCCTGCGAGAGGATAGGCCTAGTATTAGAGCTGAAATTTGTAAACAGCTTAAGATCGTCTTAACATTGGAAGGTCCTAAAAACCTAAAATTAATAAGAGAAGCCATTAGTCCTCTTTTAAGGAAGATGATTCGTCTTTATTTTAGTCTGCATCCCAACCTCTGCAGAAATCAAATCTGCCCTATTTCAGTTTTCAGGTGGGGGCCCTAAAGCTTCAGGTCCGGATAGATATCCGACTAGTTTTTTGGTCAAGATGTGGTTTCATTGGTTAAATCTTTCTTAAGACATAAATTACCCTTGAATAGGGTTAACTAAACCTTTATTGTTCTTATCTCAAAGAAAATAATCCGCAATATGTGAACGATCTAAGACCTATTAGCTTCTGTAATGTGATTTATAAAATCATTTCGAAAGTTGTAGCTAATCGCTTAATATCCTAAACAAAATCGTAGGCCCGTATCAGAGTGCCTTCATTGAGGGAAGACACATTGCAGATAATAACATTATAGCCCATAAAATTCTTTGCTCCTATAGGAAGAAGAATAGGAGGGAAACTAATGGGATTGAAACTTGATGTGTCCAAAAGACTATGACCGGATCAAGTGAGACTTTATTTGTGAGACCTAAGATGGTTTTGGATTTCAGAATGAATTTATTCAAATTATTCGAGAATGCATGTCCTCAGTCTCTTACTCCATTCTCTTGAATGGGCCACCTTTTGGCAATGTTATTCCTTCCATGGCTTTGAGACAGGGGGGTCCTTCTCTCCTTACCTTTTCGTCCTAGGATTTGATGTCCTATCGAAGATGCTATTGATGACCAAGGATGAAGGGTTCATTCAGGGCGCTAAAATTGCTAGGAGAGCCCATAGTATATCTCACCCGTTCTTTCCCAACTAAAGCTCTATTTTTACTAGGGCTACCCTGTCAGGGGCTTGGGGAATTAAGGACGTTTTGGAAGATTATTGTGATGTGTTGGGACAAATGGTAAACTTTAACAAATTGGCAATTACATTGAGCAAAGGAGCTTGAAAAAAGAGTTGCAAATCTATCGCGGCGATTTTATGGGTCAGATTTCTAACTGATAATGAAAAATACCTTGGTGATCCTCGTAATATTATTGGGAAGAACAAATGTAATACCTTTGAACCCTTGATTAATAAGGTCAAGAATAAAGTTAAGAGCTGGCAAGCCCCCGCTCTTATCAGAAGCTGGAAAGGAATACATTAATCAAATCGGTAGCCTCGACCTTGCCCGCAGGGGCGGAGCCAGGATTTTATCTTTGGGGGGGCCAAAACTTGAATAAAATTTTATTTCACCAATTATTATAACTATCATATTTTAAAGTTTCCTCTTTGACATAGTTATAAGTTCAACCATGATTTTGTTCCTTGAAAATGCTCGACATAGAGAAGACGGCGTGTAAAATTTTAACCACTGAAGATGAGAGATTAATGGAAAAAAAGAAGAGACGAACAAAATAAAGAAGGAAGAGCTGAAGAGGGTTAGGGCTTAAGATTGGAGTGTGGAGAGGTTTTTGAAAGTTAAAAGGGTTGGGAGTGGGGGCCAGGGTGGGGGGTGGGGTTTAACTTAGAAAAAAAATCAAAAAACCTTGGGGGGGGCCATTTTGGTGTTTTAAAAGACTTTTTCAAAAAAAAAAAAAAAAAAAAAAGGACATTTTCAAGGGCTGGGGGGGGGCCAGGGCCCCCCCGGGCCTATACACAGTTCCGCCACTGCTTGCCCGTCTACACTGTCAATTTTGAGGCTGCCAAAGAAGATAGCGGATGATCTTGATGACACCTACTGCAAATTTTGGTACGGTGATCCTGAGAACAAGAAAAAATTTCACGTGATTAAATAGAAAGAAACTTGCAAATCCTTTGATAGTGAGGGTTTGGTGATTATGGGTTCTGATTGCAATAATAGAGCCTTGTTGGCAAAAAATAGAACTCCTATGCACAAAGAACCTTAAACCTAAATATTGCCCTAACAAACCAAACCACTATGGGAAGCTTCTAGCAGAAATGGGGTTTCTTGGTTTTAGAAAGGGTTTGTCAAAACTCTCGGTTTTATTGACGAGAATATTGGTTGGTTGATTGGAAATGGAGAAAGGATATCCGTACGACGTTATAATTGGATTCCCTATTTGCATGGGTTTGGGAAACTATTTTCTCGCATGTCCAACCCAAACAAATATTATGGTTAAGGATCTAATGGATTTTAATAAGGCTTGGGACCTACAAGAACTTAAGGAATTTTTAGCGACCGAAGGGATGTTCAACATATATCACAAACTTTTCGTACCTTGGTCTCCGGCTGATGATAGGAGAGTATGATTTATTACAAAAAAATGGGGCCCTAACCACAAAATCGGCCTACATATACATCATTAAAGAGGAATTGAATTCCAAAGTTTCATCCATTTGTTGGAAAACCTTTTGGAAAATCTCCTTTCTACAAAGAATTTTTCTTATCTTTTGGATGAAAGTATCTAAGAAGAGCAATCCCGATAAGATCTCTTTTAAAATCAAGAATATGCAATGTTAGTTGCCCCTCGCTATGCCCTCTATTCGAAAAGGAGGGGGTGATCGCACTATGTTCTAATGCAACTTTACTCGTGTTGATTGGTTTGGCTCACAATTTGGTATTTTGACTCATAAATTATCATATAATGATATTTTAGACTGGTGGAGGTATTGGGCCAAAAGTGACACTCCAAGTCATGATTGGCTTTTAGATCTCCTTCCTAAGCCTTTTTTGGCAATATGGTGGGCAATTTGGAAGGTGAGAAATTAATTTATTTTTAAAGGGAAATCTCCAAACCTTCTATGGGCTTTTAACCTTGGCTAATAGAATGAGAATTTTCTCTAACACTGATACATTGCAACCTAAATCCTATTCCCTCCCTAATTTCTCAGGGATGGGAATCGGGATCTAGATCACACTACTATCCTAGTTAGTGATGCACGAATAATGCTTTCATTGGCCAGTCAGCTTTTGGTTTCTCCTTCCTTAAGGGGATTGCTTCTTGTTTTTTTTTTTTTGTAGGTGCCCCAAAAGAACCCAAAATAGTCTCCGTTAACGTAATCTTGTGTTTGGCTGCTTTGGATGTTGTTAAAGCAATCAATGGTGACCCTGACTTTGCTCATTCATCCTATCATTAGCAACATTTAGGGAAGGGGAAGAGATTTTTTGCATTATGAAGCTATCCATAGACATGATATTTAGACTGAGAAAGGGAACTTTAGCGCCCTGTGGGATATGTTTCTACTTTTCCATGGCTTTTTATTTGTACACTTTAAACCCTGCTAGTCTTTAATATATCATCCTTTGGGCAAAAAAAAGTGGGGACAAGATGGACTAAACTTCATTTGGGCTTGGGATAACTAATTTTGTTTCATGTCTTTTTTATTTTGGAAGGCTGGATTGTGATATTATCCGTTGTTTTGTGTCTATTGCTTGGTTTCCCCATTTAATGATATATCTTCCCTTACCAAAAAAAAAAAAACCCTAGTTCTTACATCGGATTCCATAAGTCATTGGACATCGTTTTCTCAAGACAACTAAATAAAGACTTATACCTTTTCCACCTACTTACATGACACTAAAATGTTTTGACAATTGCAAGTCACCACCCTTTCAATTTTACCAAGATAATCACAACTAAATGTCATTAAACTACTTATAGTGAGATTTTGATTGGTTGACAAATGTAGAGTGCATTATTCTAAAAGAATAAATATTTTGCTTAGCTGAAACTAGTTTAATTACTTAAGGCTGTCCATTAGGAGGTGGCAACTCTGGACTTGACCTATTGACCTAACTTGAAACCAACTTGGTAATTCAGGGTTCATGTCTGACCCCTTTTCTTCCTCAAGTTCAATTTAGGATGGCATTTCTTTGCAAATTAATGATGCTTGCCGTTTGACCACCGACCGACCTGACCCAACTCGACCCATTGCAGTATAACCCGCCAACGCATTATGAACTTGGCCTGTTCAATTAATGATTATGGTTGGTTGTTTGAGGGTTTACGTTCGGCCTAGGTTGACATCTTCAGCCTGTTTAGTAAATGATCAGATTTAGGTTGGGCTTATACATGTTACCTACAATGCTCTATGCAAACCTAGATTAACTTGATCCATTGCCACCCTAAGCACTCACCTTTCTTAAATTAACTTTGATAGTTTGATCACTGACCTTTACCTGTTAGTGCCTTAGATTTGATCTAAACCAGGTTTGATATAACAACAATTTTATTCATTAATTTACAAAAAAATAGGACTCCATCTTTGTGGGGATAATTTCATAATACCAAAACTGTGCTCAGCTCCGGTAAGAGTACCAGTTAGGCATATCCTGGTCTCAACTTCATGTATTTCGGCAACAGTGCCAGACTGCTTCACCTCGGTCAAGTTCTCCACCTCGGCCAAGTGCCTCACCTCGGCCAAGTGCACCACCTCGCCAAGTTCTCCACCTTGGTCAGGAACTCCCACCTAGGCAATAGTGCCAGAATGCTTACCAAGACGAGTACAAATAGCTGTACCTCTATGGAAACTCAACCACGTTACAGAACGTGTCGAATAATGATGACATACATCGGGTAGAGATAAAAAGTTGTCATTATACGGCGGCTACATCTATATCAAGTCGCCAGAGTAAGGTTCGATGGAACTGCAATTAAAGAAGTAAGGTCCGATGGGACAATGCCTTCACCTACCCCCACTAAGGGAACATAGTACTGGCTGATGGGATTTCCATCTCCATCTACCTCCAAAAGTCAACTCTTCAGCCTATGTATACATAGAGGTAAACCCAAAAAAAAAGATACGCCGGGGCTTACACTCATAGACGCCCTTCCTCTTTTCCTTCTTCCTCCATCCTTTGTTGAGTTGTGGAACTAACTTAGGCATCGGAGGACCTTGCGCTGACAACAGACAGGGTCTTTGATCCTTTGTTTCTCTTCCTCTTTCAGGTTTTCAGGCAACTAATCCTTCCCAAAAGTTCTACATTAATCTAAGTTAGTCCGCGAGATTTCTTTCACTTATACCATCAATTGGAAAATTAGGCTTTTTTACTACCGGTAAGGGTCACAGTGACAGATATATACTGTCAAAAATATGGATGGTTATTTGTAAACTGTGGTTATTTGAAATTGGAACGTAACATAAATTGTTATCAGGCATTTTCCCCAACTCCTGAGCCCCTTTTTATTTTCACTCACTAATCAATGTTAAGCAATGAGGGAACAAGAGTTATGATTTCAGGAACAAAACTCATGTTTCCATTTAATGTCTTCTCCATTCAAAAAACCTTATCCCTAAACAACATAATAATTTTAAATGTATGAAGGACATTTAAAATTAATTGTATGTTTAAATTATCTTTTGCCATTTTCTTCTTTTTTGTAATCAATCTGATTAGTGGATTCATCTTACAAAGTTGGAAAAGTGTTTGATGACATGCCACATCTGATGAACTACTTATGTGATTGGCATGTGTAGGAGACCATGTGCATAGATGGTTAGAGAAAGATTATTTCCTTCTAAGGTTGGTTTGTATATGCTTTAGAATTGAAAAATCAGAATTTTTTTTTCTTGGTGAAAAATGTCACACTGCATTTTGTCACGAGAGAAATTGGGAAGGCAAAAGCATGTTGTGATATGGATTTTTCACTTCCATTAAAATTAGTGAAAGAATAAGTTGTAATGAGAGGTTGGATTTGAAATTGTTCGAGTCTTTTGGGCCAGCCAGTATCTAGGCTTAGGGTTTAGGTGTACTGTGGTTGTTTGTATCATTTTCTCTAGGGATACATTGTAAGACCTAACCTTCGAGAAGAGAACGAACATGGATAGAGAGAGAACAGAACGAATGTAATTCTCTTTTTTTTTTGACAAAGGCACATTGTCAAACCATGTAAATTTTATCGTGTGAATACCCTTATGTGATTGCTTATTTGTTGCTTGCGTCATGGTTGTGTGATTGATTTTTGGTTTTCATGGCATGCAACAACAATTTTACCATCTCCAGAAACGACATAATAATCCACTTTAACCTCGACCACATTATTGTTTTTGTCATCCCTGTCAAACTTATTTCCTATATCTATGATTAGATCATTATCTTGATGTGATTGAATAGAGTGGACTTATTTCTCCATCACAATTATTATATATATTAAAGGGAAAGGATTTGATTTTGAAATTGGAGTCCAATTTCGAAATGGGAATCCAAATTTAAATTGATTTTAACTAATCTAAAGTGTCCAATTTAGAGAGAAGTTCCGATTGTGATTCTATCTCTTTCAAATTTTCTCTAAAAAGTCTCCTTCCCCAAAAGAAAATCTCTTTAATCTAATCAAATTTTAGAAGAGCAAGGCTCTCCTAAGCTCAAGCTTAGAAGAAAATTTTGTAAGATCATGCTTGTGAGTCCCCACTTTTGGTCCATCCAAATGAACCAAACACATGACTCCCCTAAATTGCACATGTCCACCAACTTTCAGTCAAATCCAAATTTACTGGACCGTTGGATCGAAATCCCCCCCCCATCTCCATCCCCATGCAGGTCCCCAAGTTGGCCCCACCACATACTTGAGCTTACCTTATCCTAAGCTTGACTTAGGAGAGCTAGCCTCATTTTAGAAATATTGAATTTAAACTTACATAAAAAAAAAAAGAATCATGGCGGATTGGGATTAGATTGTTTCAGTAATGTGATTAATAATATAATTAAAATGCAGGAGATTGTCTTAATGACATTCTTGATCATATGATCAAATTAGTGGTGGGATCAACACCTATGGAAGGAATATTTTGGAATTTTTAATATACGCGCAGGACCTTTATTTTGAGGAGATCTTTCAAAGTTTCCAATGACAGCTCTCATGCTTTCACATCTATCTCTATCTCTCTCTCTCTCAAAACATGTTGATCTCTATATCTCTTTCAAAGTTTCCAATGATAACTCTCATGCTTTCACGTCTATCTCTAACTCTCTGTCTTTCAATGTTTGCATAGATAATTTATGTCTCTCTATCTCTATCTCTCTCAAAGTTTGCAACAAGAAACTAAGATACTCTCAATCTTAGTTTAGTCATTTTAATGAACTTTAAAAATAATTCTAAAATTCATAAATGTATTATTCATTTTATTTTATTTTAGTAATCTTTATTTTTTTAATTTTAAATACATTTTACATTTGTACTTTATGTAAGTTAGTTATACTTTTTTTCCTTTTGAATAAATTTCAATATACATAATTATAAAAAATGCTTAAAACTCAAGTCACTATACCGCACAAGCGGAAAGAAAGCCCACACAAGTGGGAAACATATCAAACTTGAAGTCTTTCATAGTTAGCTTATAAATTCAATATTTACTTGTTGAGGTGGCTCTCCTTAGCTCAAGCTTTGGATAAGGTAAGCTCAAGTGTGTGGTGAAGCCCACTTGGGGACCCTCATGAGGATGGGGATGGAGGGAATTTCAAAGACTCCATGAGATCCTCCTCTCTACAAAAAATTAGCCCCAACCGTGATTTCTATCATCCCCATATGGGCCCAAAAGTTTAATGGTCAATAGTCTATTCGGATCGATACATAGTCAATCCAACGGTCCAGTAAAATTGGATCTAACCGAAAGTTGGTGGACATGTGCAATTTAGGGGGGTCATGTGTTTGGTCCATTTGGATTGACCAAATGTGAGCCCCACAAGCATGAGCTTACAAAATCTTATCCTAAGCTGAGCCTTGCTCTTATTTATTATTTATGTAATTTTATATGTCGCCTTAACATGAGAATAAAGACTCGTAAAAACTAGCAACCACCAATAGAAGAGCTTGACGTTCATCTCAAATAAATGGTTTGAAATGTTTGATGCATGGGCCATTTTTGAAAGACTTTAATTACATGACCACTCCAACTTGTACACAACCATTGGAAAATGAGTCCAGATAAGTCAAGTTTATTGATATCTGAAACCCCCGAGGAGTCATGCCCAACTTAGGTTAGCGGTACAGGACCTATATCCATAAAAAGTGGAAATTAATTAAAGTCTCAATCAAATACTACAACCTGAACAAAGGGCCAGGACCCATGCCTCTATCGTGGTCCAAATATTCATAAACTAATATAATTATAATAATATACATATAATGACATGATAATGTTGTAGCATTAGGCCCATGCTTAGGCCAGGCCTGAAAATAAAGATATATTTAATTTGAGGCTATCTTTTGAGATACTAAATGAGAAAAAAATTCTAAAACAAACGAATATATCATTTTTTATTAAATCAAATTCGATTCTATAAACTTTCACTATTTGATTTTTTATGTAATTCTTAAGAACTTATATGAATACATTAGAAAACACTTTAAATATAATTTTATATTAATTTTAGGATTTTAATCTAATATTCCAAAATCTGTCTTAATGCTATTTATACATTATCTATATAAAAATACAGCTAGGCCTATGTTGCTAGAATTGGTATGTTATACATTTTTTATAATATAAATGGAACCCGAATACATTTTAAAATATGTATTGTTAATAGGTAAGTGGTTTGTGTTAATAATCTTTCATTGTATTGGATTCCACATAAATTCGCTATTGTAAATGGACATGTTGGGTTGGAATTTTGCCTTAAATAGGTCCATATAATGGGCCACATATGTATCTCAACTTTGCGGTGCTCATTCTACTAAAATACATGGAGACTCTCTTGTTTAAATTGATAAATCCATGAGGCGACATATGGACCTATATATAAGATCTATGATACTAAATATGATTCAATGAAATAAATTAATAAATAGATAAGATATACCCTGGATGTCCTTGACTATTGATGATGTGCCCCACTTAATGTGGCTTTGGCCGACAAAAGATCAAGCCACTTCTTTTCCTTTGCTTAACTCCAAGAATTAACCGGGTTGTATCATTACCAAATATTATTAGAAAAAAATATTAAAAAATGCCAACTTAAACTTCCATGTTAAAATCTCCATACCAATTCAAAGTTTTTGGGACGTAATTATTATAATTATATTAATTTATCTCTCATTTAATTTATTATCTCAAAAGATAGCCTCAAATTAAATATTTCTTTATTTTTGGCCCGAGCCTTCATTGTTAGTTGTATATTAAAGGGATAGGAATCGATTATGAAATTGAAGTCCAATTTCCTAATTGATTGAGAAATCACCTCCAATTGAGCAGTTGATTGAGAAATTGGCTTTCAAATTTAAAGTGATTTTAACTAGTCCAAACTGAAATTGATTTTAACTAATCTAAAGAGTCCAGTTTAAAGGGAAGTTCCTATTGTGATTCTATTTCTTCCGAATTTCTCTAAAATGTCTCCTTCCCCAAAAAACTAATCTCCTTAATCTAGTCAAGTTTTAGAAATCTAGAATTTAAGTTTGACGTCCTAAGTTTGGATAAAGGAAGGTTAACCTCCTAACTCTCTTCCTGTCTCAATTTCTAAATCATAATACGATTAGGTCTCGCTTTAAATTATTATTCCCCTTCTTTCTTCTAACATCTCTGTCTTTTGCTCTACTTCTTTGCGAATCATTATCTCCTGGCTCTATTTCGAAAGTCCCTTATTCTTAGAGATAACTATTTCTCTAATGATTCAAACTTCTTAATATTTTTAAGGGATTTTTACCAAAAAATTATGAAGATGTATGGTTTTTGCCAAATACTAACAAGGATTTAGTTTTTTTTCCAAAAAATGATAACTTAGAATTAAAGATTTTTTTTTTTTTTGGCAAAAATGCCCATGAGTCGCAATATCGCAACTAAGTCGCGATATCGCGAGTGGCTCCTCCTCTACATATGACGGACAAATCTCGAGAATATGTATTTTTTTTAAAGGGTGTCCTACACATTCTCATATTCAACCGGAGATAACTTGTCTTCATTCTTGGTCTTTTTTTTTTGGAGTTCAAAACAGGTACAATCATTGTTTTTAATAATTGAAATGCATATGTTAAAGAATATTTCTTTTATTTTCTTGCATTGTAACACAAGTCATATATTTCAAAAACTAGGGTTTTCTTTAAAGAAACTAGAGAATTGGCAAATGTATGTTTAGATTATTATAGTCCTCGAGCTTAATAAATATATTGCATTCTAATGGTATTTACATGCAACTAATGAGTCTTACTACAGTTGCTTTGAGATTTTAAATTCATGTGAAAGTTATGTATGGATGTGTAGATGGGACCTTATATACTTTTGATGGCGTGAGCAAGATGTTGAACAATGAGGTTTGTTTAGTTCTCCACTTTGGCGGGGAATTAGTCTTAGAACAAGGAAATCCAATATACAATGGTGGTGATTGCAAGATGATTTTTGTTCCTTATAATCTACCATATATTTCTCTTATCGAGAAGATACTGCAAGTCACGAGTTGGGAATTGCATGATGAACATCTACTAGTGCAATACTTATATTCTACTGGTCGATTTTCCACTTTGGTCGGCATAAGAAGTGATGATGATCTCAAGACAATGTTTAAAGCATATAAAAATGGAACGGATTCCATACTCATGTATGTACGTAGAAACTCCCATGATGCTTCAAAGAGTCGTGGACATTATGGTGATAGAACGGTCTTTACTAAAAATGTCCATCCACCTAACTTATCATGGTAATTGTATATTTTAATTTTTAATCCAAAGTTATTTATAATTTTATACCATATCTAGTTTATATTCTAAACCAAAATCACTAAAAAAATTACCTTCTTTTCCTTCGTAGTAGTTCACGTAGGAGAAGGTTGACCACTCATACATTAGTGCCAAATAGGCTGACAGTTGTCAGAGATGAAGCTGATACTTCTAGAAGAGAAGATGGACAAAGGTATGCTTGTTGGAAAAATGGCTAAGAGCTACACTAGTTTTTGTCAACTTTGAGCCAAAAACTAAGTGTGACCCATTAATCCTTTTGTGTGGGAATACATGGGAAAGTAATCTACTCCATGAGTAGATTATGGACATGTATTGAGTTGCTCTAATCCATTTAGGAGTGAATGAGAAATTGCCTTCTAAACACTCCGATCTAAACCGGGCTTGGGTTTGGGCTTGGGCTTGGGCTTCACGTGAGTTGGGCTTGGCTCGGTCCACTATCCCAAGAGGTGTGTACCCTTTCATATATGAAAGGGTGTGTCCCTAGTCCTAAGAGGTGTGTGCCCTTTCATATATGAAAGGGTATGTCCCTAGCCTAATAGGTGCAACCCCATGAATAGACATGAAGTGGGCTATAAATATGCATCGTGTCCTTGACTTTTGGATAATTCAATCACTACTGCTGCATTGCATTTTCGAGTCATCATCTGTGTCTAGAGAGAGTCTGCTGCACTGTTGGTTCGCCTGTCACTCAGTTTGTAGTGCTGCTACTGTGTGGATCGATCATTGTATCCTGGGAGACAAACGCTATTGAAGCCCGTTAGCACCGTTGTGGGGGCGAATTTTGTCTTAAGGACATAGTGTCAAACACTAGCCTTGATCATTCTTCAACTGCGAATCTCTGATCTACTAACTACAACAACAGAGTACTGTTTTCCTGCCTTCAAACAGTAAGTTCATTTTACATTCAAACAGAGTACTGTTTTGTTTCATTTTAATATAAACTGCTCTCCTAAAATACTGAAGTAGTTGTACTCGAACTTACAATGCTCATGTTTACAAGCTGAGTAGCAAAATGACGAAGTCGGTTCAATTTATTAATTATATGCATCTTGGATTTGCAAACTCATTGAAACTTCAATGTCACCTATGGGACACGACCCAAATGGTCCACCATCTTCTAATGTCCCTCAATTGTATCCAACCAATGCAAATGCTTATCCTTCTGTCAATCTAAGCGATGATGTAGATGCTCATTTCTCTTATACGGCTTCTAAAGTGGTTGTGGAATTAGGCACTGCAACTAATGACAACAATGATGTAGGGGGCATGGAAGAACGCGGTGGAGACAGGTTAATTGAGAATGCACCACCAATCATAGTAGACCATCATGAACAACCATTCGTGCGTCGAGAGGACTGCATTGAAGACACCATCTTGCCTGATCAAGATCAAACCAGTGATGATCATTCTGAAGGTTCCCCCCATGAAATGTGGAAGGCTGGATGCTTTTGTGATTGAGAGTCCTTTAGAAATACATTGAAGAAATTTGCAATGTATAATAATTTCTCTCTTAAACATCTGAAGACTTCTAGAACAGAGGTTAGTGCAAGGTGCGACCATCAAAACTGTCTGTGGCGCATCTATGCCTCTATGGTGGAAGGAGGTCCACAGTTTCAAGTGAAAAAATATAATGGGAGTCATTCATGCTAAAAGCCAATGATGGGATTGTCACATCACCACGCTACCTCAGAGTTAATTACCACCTTTATCAAAGAGCGCTTGAGACTCCATAATAACTATATGCCAAAGGAAATTATGTTTGACTTTCAATTGGAGTTTGACAATTTACAATAAGTTATAAAAAGGTATGAAAGGCACGGGAGAGAGCGATGCTTGATATACGGGGGGTCATATGAAGAATCATTTGCCATATTGCCTAACTATTGCCAAGAGTTACGACGGAGTAATCCTGGCACCATTACTCATCTTCTTCAGGAAGATGATGACTAATTTGATAGGTTTTTTTGGACATTTAACTCATGTATACAATCATTCAAGTCATCTCTAATTCCTCTCATTGCGGTCGATGCAGGCCATCTTCGTGGAAAGTACCCGGGCAATTTATGATGAAAATACAAATGCCACTGACATTGTACCATCTTTTAAGACAGAGCACATTTGTATCTCCACTATGCAAGTGACAATACGTACAAGATTTACCAATTAAAATCAGAGCCAAACACGGCACATATAAAGTGAAAAAAAAATACAACTTATTTCATTCTCTTAATTTGAAACAATAAAAAGGAAAAAAAAAGGCTGAATAATGAGAAAATTATTCTTTTAAACCCAAAAGAATGAATAGAATATATTGATTAATTAGTTCTTCTTAGACATCATAAAAAAAAATTTAAAAAATGGTTCATTGACATTGGAAAAAATTTATTTAACCATGGAATAGGAATAGACCACTGAAAAAACAACAATAAAAACCTTAACAAAACATTGACCAAAAGTTGAAAATAAATCCAATGGTTGACCCGAGAAATCAATATAGATATGGTCAAATGAGAAATTGTAGAAACCAACTTTGCTGTTACAACAATAGGGGTCCACATGTCCATATGTGAACAACCCAATGTCTATACAAGAGATTCTGTGTGGTGCACTCAACACCTCCATCCATATAAACAATTTGAAGGAGTTTTATAAAACAAGTTCCAGGCTCATATAGGCTGGCATGCAATGTCAGCTTTCTGAATGGAATATCAAGACATGGTAAATCGCATGCACATGAATTAAGTGTATTTCTCTCTGAAATTAGTAAAGTTGTTTTAGAGATTCTCCAAATTTTTGGAGCTCAATTGCAATTGGGCTTTCCACTCTACAATATCCTATCGATTTAGGTTCCACCACACCCTCTCTCCCAACTCATAATATATCAAGCCCCATTATCAAACAATCTTGTTCAAGAAGCTAGCTACAATTTAGGGTTTATAGCTAGCTTTCTCACAAAGTAAATAATAATAATAAAAAAAAAAGAATCCACCAGAATGCCATTGGATTAAAACCACTAAAAGGCTTCATTTCCATTTCAAAATCAAGAAAACTGAGACAAAACCAAAAAGCCAAAAGGGAGAGGAAGTGGCCCACCTCAAATGTTTAGCCTTCAGAACTTTTAAGAAGAATCCTTCATTTGGTTTCCATTTCCTGTGTTTAATTCCGCGCTACTTTCTGCTTTCTCCATCCCATCTAACGAACCTCTATTCTCTTCACTTCCAGCAACTGATGCAAGTGAAATGGTGATTTTCAAATCTGCCACAATGTCCGAAAATCACTTTCTATGGTTAAAAAGAGGAAATATGAGGGTAAAAAGTAAGATAAAAGATGAAGAAAGAGTTGTTGAGAGGGCTCTCGTGGCTGTAAAATGGTAAAAACAGTGGGAAGAGTGGTATGGGTAAAAGGTTAGGGCTTTTCATTTGAGAAAAGGTGGAGGGCACTTTAGTCCAGAAAAATGGCCGAAACACCTGCTTATCATTTTTTGGCAAAAAAATTGAAGCATTATTAGTATTTGGCAAAAAGTGAGAATCTTTATAATTTTTTGGTAAAAATCCCTATTTTTAATTTATGTATTATTTTATTGTTACTATTTTTTTTTATTTTAAATAGATGAAGTGAAGATATATCGTAGGATCTCCATCTTCTATCAGTAGGTGACGGAACCACGCCAATATTCTATCAATAGGTGATGTACTTGTTTACATGTACAGTAAAATAAAGATAAATATTAAATAATGGCAAAGGTGTGGTAAAATAAAGGTGAGATAAAGTATAAGGTGAAATAAGAATATGGTGAAGAAAAGTGGGAGAGAGTGGGAAAGTAGTGCATTATTTAATCTTGCAATATTTAAATCAGTACATATTGCATTATGTAAACATCCAAACGAGCCCTAAAAGTAAATGGCCCCCTCTTGTATGGGTGCTGGCTAGTTTTTAATCCAACATGAGTTTGGTCAATTAATCATGTGTATACAATATGTAAACTTTTTGTAATATTTTATTTATGGTTGCTACAAAACTGAGAGAAGCATGCGGTATAGGGAGTAAAAGAGAAGCTTCTATAGGTTCTTCCTTTATCCTATTTATATCATACAGAATTTTAAGTGATTGATCTAACAATGATAATGGCTGGATTAGAGCCAAATCAAGTTGAGGGCTTTATGATAAGTGAAGGGTATTTCGAATAGATTGAATTGATGGTTGTTGTGAGACAAGGGCTCGCACTCCCTATTTATAGACATTACATGCATAATTACATTTGAAATGTATTTGAAATCCGCAATGGTATAAGATGTAGATGTCATTTGTATTGTATCATTGTAGCATATAATTTGCATTACTGTTGCTGCTGCATGCGGTATAACATCTGACATTACTGTTGCTATTGCATGTGGTATGGCATCTGACATTACTGTATTTGCTGGAGGCTGCATTTGTTGACTTTTGCATATTGGTATGAATGAAGAACCGGAGGTAGAAAGCTTCATTTGAAATGGTATTGTAGAGTACCAAAGGATGTGGACTACCAAAAGCCCCTTTTGTTGACTTTTGGATGTTAATTTATTTATTCATGAATTCTTGAATTCTTTACACGCATGAGATGTGATTATAGAATTGCCACCATAAATGCACTTCTTTGACAAGATGGGTGTCTTTATTAGTGATGGTGATTTGCGATGGATGTGTTCATTGTTATTGTGAGGTCCCACCCTTTGTGGGCCCTCTAGTTGTTATTTTAAATACTAATATTTGCTAATTAATACTAATTATTGCTAATTACTAGCTAATTATGCTAATTAGGGATTAATCAGGGTAATTAGTTATATTTTCCTAAGTTAGAGTTAGACTAGATTAGTTGAGTTAGTAAATTAGTTAGTGGAGTGTTTTGGTTAATTCTAGGCTAATTAGTGCTAGGAGGTCCTTAGTATGGATTTTAGTTAATTAGAGGGGGGTCATTGCAAAAAGGGGCATCTCTAGAACCTTCCTACCTAAAGTCCAAAATACCCCTAACCCTAACCCTAATTATATGTTAACCTAAAGGCTAATACTGTCAATAAGCCACTTCCCCTAAGCTATAAAACCAGCCCCTTTCCCAAGAAATCCCAGCAACTGTTCATCTCAATTTCCTCTCTCCTTCCTCTCCCTCATTTCCCTCATATGAGCTAAGTGCTGGGACTATTACTGTGGTTTCCTCTTAGAGCTGTTACTTCATCTTCCTTCTTCCTCCTTCATTCTTCTTCTTCCAAGATACTGTGCTGATTCTGTGCTGGGAGAATTCTTGGAGCTGCTGCAGCTGCTGTATCTTCTTCTTCTTCTTCATTGGCTGGATTTTTCTCTATCTCTCTCTACCTTCTCTTCCAAGCTAAGGCAAGTGCACTACACTCTTAACATAGAATGTATATTTCTGTTTTCATTGATTCAGTCATTTCCATCCAGTTAATGTGGATCTGTAGATTACCTTTGAGCTTAGAATAGATGGACTACTGGCCATTGATGGATGAGAGAAATCTATTTTTCATATGCTATGATTTGTGGATTTGTTTAGAAACCATTGATTAGAATTGGATGGGTGAAGAGGGCGACTGTTGCAGTGACTCTGCAACAGTTATTGTTCATAAGCTACTGTTGCAGTGCCTGTTACAGAGAGATTTTGGGTTTTTTTGTCTTGAGATCAGTGGGGTCCAGGTGGGCCACCTTTGGAGATCCGGACCCCACATCGTGTAGGGCCACCTTGGGCGACCCAGATGATGAGGGCTGATCGTGGGCCCTTGATCAGTGGGGCCCACGATCGTTGCTTCTCCATGTAATAGGTGTGAGTCACTGGAGTGATTTTTCTCCTATTCAATCCGGCTGTGGGACCTGCGGGGTGATTGGACCGTGGATCTGGGCCGGTCATCTTGCCGTATAGGCCTGGGCGACCTTGAGGGTAGGGTCTGATCATGGACCTTTGATCAAAGGGCCACTAACCGAATTGACTCTGAGGCTATCGTCGTTAAACCATTACAGAATGGGTTCAGGTTCTGTAACTTAAGAACTTGAGTGGGAAAGATAAGAGAAAAAGGTAAGGGGAGATGACACGTGTAGGGTCAAGAGTGAAATGAGAAAAGAGTGAGGATGGGGTTGGTGACGTGTGGATTAAGAATGGAATGAGAAAGGTGGTTGGGTGGCCCTTGTCTTGTGTGTGCATGTGAAAGAATGCCCTCACCATATTTCAAATCTTGAAAGTGGGGGCGGTACACGTGGCTGCATGGGGGTGAACTACCTGGGCCCTTTATGTTTGTTTCTAATGAGGAGTTGGTGGTAACTTAGGTGATTAATACTTATGCCACATAACTTGGAGTTTATTTATAGTGTGCACCTAGCCCCTTTCTTTTAGTTTTAGAAAAATAAAATTAATACCTTAGTTATATTATTGATTCAATTAGCTCATTGAACCAAATTGGAATTGGAGCTGGGCCCAGTGGGGCCCACTAATCCATAACCCATTAGTTTTATTAATTAAATAAAATATTTAGTTTCTAATGTGTATAATGGGACCCATTAGTTTTAGAAAATTAGGAAAGTAGGACCCTTAGCCTTTATGAAACCCTATTAATTTTAGGAATTAGAAATAAAAGACTCCTTAGTCTTTAATTAATTTAAATTAGTTTGGACCCTTTAGATTTATACTTTTAGGATTTTCATTAGATTTTATAATTTGATTAAGCCCTGAGTATTTTATGAACCCAAATCGAATAGTTTGTGTATGACTTGGATTTTTCCATCAGACCCAGACTTTAGTGCAAAAGTTGAGATTTGGCCTGGAATCTGTTGACTCAGGTACACCTGTGTACCAGATCGACCGGCTGGCCACCTGGTCAATCGGGTACACTGGAAATTCCAGAATCCAAACCAAGTCCCAACTTTGATTCCAGTGGAGCAGATCGACCCGACCCTTGCCAGGTCGACCTGCCACACTGTGAACACTAAGATGTGAATTTAGCATTTGTTCTATGATTGATCGATTGTGGGCCCCATTGACCATCCAAATGAACTTCCATCAATGTGCCAAGCATGAGTCAATGGCGTGGCTCGATCTTGACTCGTGGGGACCACCGATTAGGGTTTCGGTCGTTTAATCTAAGATGATTTGACCCCTAAGAGTTGTCAATGGTGCTCGTAACCTCCTAAGCACCAAACACAGTATCATATGGCATCAGTGACTTCGTTTAGAGATCAAATTACCGGAGATAGACCTGAACCTAAACGTGGCCCATTACCTAGGATTGGACCGTTGTATTTCCCTGTTGATTCTCTTATTAGAGTTCATACCTCACTTCTTTTATATGCTGTCACTCTTAAATCTTTAGTGTAGCTGTATCTATTAATTAAATATAAATGGAGGACCTGAACTTAGGGTATCTTAAAGGTGACCCGATAGTATGATTGGAGAACACTGACCTGTGTCTGTGTCTAGGCGAGCCCATATTGGGCCTAAGTGTGGGATGTGTACCTTTAGTTGGAAGAGGTGGTTTATATTGGGCTGTTAAGTCATAATGAATTAGGATGAACTGTTTATCAGTAGTAAATGGATATGATGCCTCGTTTGGACGGTTTTAGACCAGGCCACGGATTTGATGGGCCTTGGTATGGATCCAACGAGTGGGCTTCGACTTAGAGTATAATCCATAGACTGACTGATGTACAGACCTCTTAGAGACATTGTTAGGACCTTGTTCACGCAAGGTGAAGCCTAGACAGACACAGACCCTTAGAAGTATTCTCGAGTCGGCATGAACATTCACTCGGTTCATTTAAGCTCAGCCTGTGGACTGATCATCCCCGGTAGGAGCTATTTGAGAGTTGAAAAGCTATCATGATGAGCTATGTGGTTAAGACGGACGGTGTGATACCGTGTCCGGTCTTGAGTGATGAGTGTGATGAGAGGATGAGTGGTTTGCGGGATTAGTAATTCCCAGCACTGGTGAGATTTCTCTGCCGCAACTGTGTTCAGTATGGGAGGGCCGCGGCATAATATCCCGCGGTATTCCAACTCGTGTGAATGTGTCATTTTGTAGTAGATTAGATGTTTGATATTATCCTGATTCCTTATGATTATACTGCTCAACTGCTTAGTTCTTTACCTTGTTATTCTTTAATTTATTTACTTGTCTCTATTCATTTGATATATATGCTCTATATTAGTAGTATGCTGTGACTTGCCAGATCTTTTAGATCTGACCCATCTTTGGTGCTTAGGCCTTGACCCAGAGATCCCTGAGGATGCACTAGCGCTTGTAGAGGCGCCGATTGCTGGAGAGTTCGCGTGGGGCCCGGCCGACACGGATGTCGAGCCGGAGGGCGGAGATGATCTACTTGGGTTTTGAGAGTTCTCTTTATTTTAGGTTTAGAGAGAGAAATTTTGTAGTGAGATGGGTAGAGATCAAACATGTACTTAACTTTGATTAACAACTGAACCTTTTTAATTAGACTACTGTTCCGCTCACATTTAATATATATGATACCGAATTGCTTCCACTTTATTTAATTGTTATGCTTCCGCAAATTAACTATTGTTAGTATATCGTCCAAAAGTTTTAAATTGGACCTCACTGTAGGCCTACGATCTTGGAAGTTCTCGGATTTTCCGGAAAGTAGCGCGCCAACTTGAGATATTCGAACGGTTTTATCGGTATCCGGAATTGGGGCGTTACATTTTTAATGGTATCAGAGCCGACTCTCGACTAGTTTGAGTGTGGGTCCCCTGCCGTGGTTTGGTGCAAGTGGGCGGGTCTCCATGTGGGCGGGCCAAGAGGGTTGGCAGGCTACAGGGACTGACAGGCTACTGCACAGGGACGTGCAGCCCTAAGGGGGGTGGAATGTGACTCCCCGGAGTCCCACATCGACTATAAAGAGGAAAGTGAATGAGTTTATATGTAAAGTTTACACCCTTACCTTGCATGAGGCCTTTTAAAACCGTGCGGCCCCAGAAAAACGTAAAAACTCCGAGGTTAAGCGTGCTCGGGCGGGAGCAGTATTAGGATGGGTGACCTCCTGGGAAGTTCTCGCGCGTACACGCGGGCCAAAGCGGACAATATCATGCATGTGTGAAGGGTGGGGCGTTACAGTTATGGCACTTCCACAGTGGTGACTACAATAGCATGAATTTATTGAGGGACACATGTCGCCATGGGGGGAATTTTGCAGATAGTGTAGCTATATGGATTACTGTATTTGAAACACCTGTATGACGCTTCATGGGAATTTGTGAAGGTTGCATTGAATGGTGAAGTCTGTATTGAAAGTTACATGAGATGCATCCAACAAAATTGTATGTGGGCAGATAATTGCTGCATGGGTTACTTGCATGATCAACATTTTGTACGGTTGCTTCAGAGCCATCTTTATTGTTGACGGAGCCATTAGAAGAAGATGCTTCTTAAATAAATCCACCATAATTATTTATGATAGGATTTCTGAGGAATTGGATTTCATTTTTCATTCACTGAATTTCTTGAAGAAGATCCATATGCTGTTGAGTGTTGATTAGGGTAGCTGGAGATGATGATTCGCCATGGACGGCATCTTTAAAACTTTTTGGTAAAATTGTATTAACAGTTGTTTGCTTTTTGGCTTGAGGATTAGTTGTATGAGGTTGAATAATAAGAGAAGCTCGAGGGGAGGAGTGATGAGATTTATTGAAAAATTGTGAGATGTCAAATTTGTCCCACCATTTGATATAGGAAATACGAACAAAACATGTTACCTTCATTGCTTGGGATTTACCATATTCCCGCGGAGTATCCATGGAATTGTGGAGGAAGAAATAAATTTAAAAAAAGAATATGAAGGCTCAGGGATTTCAAAATTGGTTTGAGATTCAAATGATTGTTCATGGCTCAATAAGGCTTCTGGAAGTATGCGGGATTGTGCTCCAAAACGGAGCCACCAATCATGCTAGAACCAACAGGGATGTACCATGTTGCATTTGGATGAAAAGCTGATATACCATGAATGAGATCTTTTTGAATTTTGATACAATAAGGTGTATTCCCAAGCATTCGTATAATCCCAATAGTCATATGGCCAAGAACTTCCATTGGGATTGATTACAGATTTTGGTGAAGATAAATTGTCAGCCTATTCAGTGGGAGAATGAATATGCATAATCTTCATTTTTGAAAAGGCATGTTCTCCATCTCTTTCTTCATGAGTAATGATGGCACTTTTGGGTTGAATCAAGATTGCTTCATAGTATTTGTAAGAGATATTGGGAGCTTTAGGGACAAAGTGACTATTTTTTCGGAAGAGTTTTGAGAGAGTTTGATCAATTGTGAGGTTGGCATGTATTTCATCATTAAGAAAGAAAAGGGAATATTCAAAGATCTTAATGTATTGAGATTTTTTTAAAGGAATAGAACGATAGGGTGCTTGAAGCATTAGATGGGGCATTTAATGCATTGAATTTATTGTTGGACAGAATATTGATAGTGTCAATGACTATATTTTTTTCCTTTTCCTTTTGGATGCATCTTTGTTCACCTTGTTTCTACCTTGTAAAAATTCACGAGATAGAAAATCGGGAAGAGAATTTGAAGAACCTTTTATAAATTCAATGTCAAAATAAAAAAATAAAGCTTGCCATCGAGCAAAATATTTTGATGCAAGGTTTTTAACATCATTTTCCAAAACTTCTTTTGCAGATTTGCATTCAATTTGTAAGAGGATTTTTTATTCAAAATATCACTTTGAAATTTGAGTATGCATGAGACGATGGCAAGGACTTCTTTCTCTATTGTAGAGTAATTTTGTTGAGTTGTATTCCAAGTGCCAGAATAGAATCTAACAATTTGTTCCTTTGCTTGAGAAGTTCTTTGAAGTAGGATTCCGCCAAATCCTATTTCAGAGGCATCCGTCTGTATAATTTTAAAGAGATCTGGATTTGGAATATTTAGGCATGGCAATGATTTAACTTTTTGTTTTATCTTTTGAATAGCTTCTGTGTGTTGAGGAGTCCATTGTTCTGCTGAATTTTTTAGGCAAAAATTTATTTCTTTAGAGAGATTATGATAAAAATCAGATACATAATTTAGACATCCTAAGAATCTTTGTAATTGTTTTTTATCTGATATTTCATCAGGAAAATTATCAGCAAACTTAATTACTCTTTCAATAGAAGTTATTGTTTTGTTTGCGATTTTATAACCAAGAAATTGTATTATGTTTGAAAAAGCTTTATTTTTCTTTGAGAAAGGACTAAACCATTTTTCTTAATAATCCATTTGAAAGTTTTTAAATGTTTCCAATGATCATCAATGGATCGGGAAAAGGTTAAAATATCATCAATGTAAACAACTGAGAAATTTTTATAAGGGCGGAAGATTTCGTTCATTATTTCTTGAAAAGTTGAAGGAGCATTTTTTTAGCCCAAAAGGCATGACATTCCATTCATTATGTCCAAAAGGGACAGTAAAGGCAGCTTTATAGCGATCTTTTTCTTCTACCTGTATTTGCCAAAAACCTGACTTGAGATCAAATTTTGAAAAAATAAAAGCTTCATATAGGCGAGTAATATGATCTTGTTTATTGGGAATTGGATATCTGATTGATTGAAGAACTTTATTTAATGGTTTATAATTGATGACGAGGCGTGGAACCCCTCGTTCCTTTTCAGGAGCATTTTCAACATAGAAAGCTGCACAACTCCAAGGAGAGTGTGATTTGCGAATTAATTTCTTTTGGAGTAGATCTTTAATTTCTTTATCACATAATTCTAAGAGTCGGGGACTCATTTGAAATGGTCTGGCTTTGGTAGGAATATCTCTCTCATTAAATGTGAAAATGTATGGTAAGGGTACCAGATGTTTTTTTCTATGCCAAAAGGCAGAAGGTATTTTAGAACAACATTCTTTTCCTAGGGAGGTTTGGAAATTATTAATTTTATATTCAAATTCTTTTTATTTTAATTGATCCTCAATTCAACAAAGATTAATGTCATTTTTAAGATTTTCAATATATTTTTCTTTATGAGATATGAGCTAGTTAATTTGATTTATTTTTCCAAGGTATGAAAGTATAGAAACAGGTTTAAAATTTATCATTGAAATCTTCTCTCCTTGAAAGAATATTTTATCAATGAAGTATCAATTTATGTATCAATCTCTATAGCTTTCAAGCTTTCAATTTATTTGCAAAATTTGCATGCATCATGTTATTTTCTTTCGTTGTCTATCTGTTGTTTGCTAATTGCATAGTAGAATTGAATCTATGTTAGGTAGTTGCATTTTTGAATTTTGATCTAAATTGACTCGATAGAGTTAATTGATTATTGTTGCTAAAGGGAGTGGTTTGGGTCCGAGGCCCCCTTTTTTGCGTAGCCTTTGTTATCCGTTAGCCAGGAGAGTGTTTAAGGTTTTTGTGGCGTAAACCGTTGACAAGCCACCAATCCATCTTCTGATTAGTAATAATAATTAATTAACAATGTCTGAAATTTTTAGATCATTAAGAAGAAATACATCTTTTAACACAGCTTCAACTTCTTCTTCTGCATCATCATCCATCATGCCAGTAATAAATAAAATTTCAATTAGAAATCTTGCAGAAATAAGTTTTGATGATATAGAAAAATCAATCCAAGATTGGACAATTCCTAAAGTCTCTTTAAGAGAAATCTATAAAGAAGGATCTTTCATACAAAAATCAAATTATGTGATCAAGACGGCAATACAACAAAATGAGGAAAATTTACATGTAATTCTTTTAGAAAGAATTGAAATACATAAAGTAAAATATAAATACATGCATATAGCACTTGTTCAAGTTGCAATAAAGCCATTAACCAGAATTCGTTTGAATACATCTTGTCTCGCTTATGTTTGAGATAAAAGACATGAATCATTCAGAGATTCCTTAATAGGAATGGTAGAAGCCAGTCTATATGACGGCCCTGCCCTTTTCAATTGCTTTCCCAATTTCACCGTATCACTTAGTGATCCCGGTGCCCATGAAGCCATCACTTTAGGTATACACGCACAAGGATTCAACATGAAGCCTCAATCACAAAATGTTGCAATAGTATATAGAATATATTATAAAGTAATGAATACAACTGTCCCTGAAATTGCTTATTCATCTCAAATTAAAGGAGTCACTGTAACGCCCCAATTCCAAATACCGAGAAAATCGTCAAGGTACCCGAAGTTGGCGCACTACTTCCTGGAAAATCCGAGAACTTCCAAGATCGTAGGTCCGCAGTGAGATCCAATTTAAAACTTTTGACCAACATATAATCAATGGTTAAAATTGTGGAAGCGTAAAGAGTAAGTGGAAGCATTTGGTATTATAAAAGATGTATCAAATATGGCAAGGCTAAAGTCCAGCCTAAACTTCAAGTGTGATTAAAAATATATTTTTAAACATAACTGACTATCTCCCTGCTCACAACATCAAGTCATTCAAACCCAAAAGAAAGATAAACACTCAAGTCCTCGGTGCTGGGTTCCATCCTCCAGCTCGACCTCCTGGTCGGCTGGTTCCCATCCGTAGTCACCAGCTACGGGCGCCTCGACAGGCGCGAGCTCACCGTCCTCATAGTCGGAGTCGAATCCTAAGCACCAAGAATGGATCAGATCCAAAGATCTGGCAAGTTACCGTATACAAATAACATATGATGTAAGCATCGAAAGAGTATAGACGGTAATAAGGTCAATAAGAATATCCAAGGTGCAAATGCTAGGCAATTGAGCAAGATAAACATTTAGAATCAGGAAAATAAGATAAGTTAATCTATCAACACAATATGACACATTCACACAAGCTGGATACCGTGGGATATTATGCCGCGACCCTCCCATACTAGACACAGTCGCGGTGGGAAAATCTCACAAGTGCTGGGGATAACTAACCCCGCAAATCACTCATCAATCTCAAACACTCATCACTCAAGAGACCGGACCCAGTATCACACCGTCTGTCTAAAACACAACTCATCATGCACTACAAGAAAAAACATGTTTGGTGACATGAAAAAATGTCACTAAAGGCCCAATTTTTGTCACCTATTATCATTGGTGACACGGGATGGAGGTGTCATTGTATCCATGACACTAAAAGTTAAGGGTGACAAAGTTTGTGCACATGTCAAGGAATGATGTCAACGGTGAAAAAAATATGGTGTCGTGGAAGAAAGATTTTCCATGACATAGTAAGGTGTCATTGAAAGCAATGGTGACAACAATGCGGATGCCATAGAAAAGAGATCTTCTGTGACAAGAATTGTCACTGAAAAAATTTACCCTGACAACCAAATGCGTGTCACTGATAATATTACCAGGTTGGCACACAAGGGTGACATACTCTTTTTGTCACAAAAAAACACAATCAAAATATTTGTGCCACCCAAATTATCATTCCGCACCTGCTTACGAAGTTTCAAATATTTGTATACACCCATTAGCAAAACTTATACCACAAAGACGCAAAATATCATTCAAATCAAATATCCAACAAGTCAACATTCTATCATCCAAGTTCACAACCCTTCAAAATATTCATCCTTCAACAATAAACACTTCAAAGTTAATAGTTTTAGCATAACTACAAAACATCCATACACGGTGTGTCGTGTCAAATGACAAAAATAATTCAAAACAAGTGTTCCAGTTAACTACAAAAAGTCTTCAACTCCATCTTGGTCATCTTGGTTAACTGCCAAAAAGTAACTCCATCTTGATAGTTACCCACCTGTATAAAATCGCAACAAAAAAAAAGGTAATTAATTAACATGTTATGAAGCACACAACTCAAAACAAACATTTGTAGCTAGGGTTGCATCCGGACATGCCATTATTAGTTCACTCACTTCATTTTTAGTGTTGTTTTCTCAATGAAATGTACTGACTAGGAATTTGACCAATTAAACAAATGAAAGATTATGATCAACAAGCAATAAAAAGATACCTTTGTAACTACATCATGGTCTAAATGACATTGCGCCACTGAGCTGTCAGATTCATATGCAATAATAACATCATCCTGCAATAACAAAAAAGGATAAATAAGAAGCATAAACACATCTTGGCAAACATTAACGCATACTTCATAAAATTGTTCCTAAGAAAAATTTCTAATGTAAAAGATTTCTAGAAATTTCGGCATAGCCTCCCTTGTATGGGTGACATTTAATTTTTATTTTTTATTTTTTATTTTTACAACCTGCTAAGTACCTGTACATAACAAAAAAAAAAAAAACTTCATATAAACAACTCAGTGCCCCAACACACTAACTACAAAGTCATTCACCACTACGTCATTAGTCATTCACTATTCGACCATAGCACTTCAATAATTTACTTCACACTTACACCACGAATATTAAACAAATATTTTTTTTTTTACAATCTATTAGGTACTTGTGCATAACAAAAAAAACTTTATATAAACACCCCACTAGTGCCCCGCCAAACTACAACATTCACCACTCAACCATAGCACTTCGATGATTTACTCCACACATACACCATGAATATTAAATAAAAGGGTTCTTCCCTAAATACAATTTTTGTTTCCATGGAAAAAATGGACAAAGAATTGAGTACAGATACTTACACAACTTTCGGTGATGTGCAAAGATGAAGCATTTGCTAGAATGTATATTCAATGTCCATTTGTTGCCACTACAATAAACAAAAAAGACAAACCTCAACAGCAAAGAATATCAATATCATATAATAAAAGTAAGAAGATACCATAGACATCCCAAAGGCAAATGATAACAAGCATTTCAAAACTTCAATTATTGCCATTCAAAAAAGAAATTACAACTTCAATGATAAATTAATGCCATAATACACAATTGAAAAACACAATTCAAAATGCGACCAAAGAGTTGAATCCGAGTTGAATCCAACAACCATAAGAGGCATTGAATAGAAGGCATAAGTAAATCCAAGACCAAGAAAGAAAGAAACAAAAACCCAAACGTATATTCTCACCTAATAGACACCAATAACACTAACAAACACAAAAGAGAGATGCGGATACAACACCCATTCCCCAAATGAAGGTCATGGATATGGATATTGGTATCCCATCGTAACAAACTATTTTGATATATTTTTATTGTTTTACTTGAAACGTTTTATCTATTCTACCTTTTTTAAGTTTTATAACCTAATTAGTTTTTCTAAAACTTAAGTAGTTTTTTTTTTCTTTTTCCCGGTTGGTAACATGACTCAAACCAACAAGTGCAACCTCAAGGTTGCAATAGTGAGCATGTGCCACAGGCTTTTGAAAGTATACTAAATGTAACGATACTACTAACTTCATGAAAAAATATTAGAAAGATCATTAACCTTTTATAAGTTGCACTGGACACAGGCAAAGATTTCTAAGTGTCTTAAACAAACATTTCACATTTCAGGATACTCTAACACTATCTTCGTATATTCAACTTGCAGTAGGATATCTACATTAACATACCGCAAGTTGCGTCATTGAGAGAAACATGTTAAAAATGGAAAGCAGCTAGCAACCCTTGGTGCCAGACAAGGGTAAAATGCCAAATAAATCTGTGATGTTCCTAGTGAAGATTTTCTCTTTTTCTTTTTAATGCTTCCCCATGAAAGAGAATCACTTGAAAACAAGTCATCAACTTGTTTAATATAAGAACTCAGTTAAGCCACATGCTGGATACGTTAAATTTGTGACATCTGAGTCAACAGGTTCAGTTTGGGTTCATAGACTTTATTCACTGAGCTACATCACGGCCTTGATTAAAAAAAAAGAACATAAATAAAATCTAAGTCATTGCATTGGAAAAATGGTATAGGTGTTTCACCCATGAACCATGTAGTGGGAACCATTTTCAACTCATCCCAGCCTTGGAACTATTAGAGGATTTAGACACAATTACAAACCTAACTTGTGAATTTGCACACAAACTTGGCCACATTTGTCTTTAATGGCACATTATGAAAATCATAACCACATATTTCACAAATTGAATCTAGTAGGTTCTCGCAAATTGGAAACAATTAAATTTTCTTGGTTCTTTCTTCCCAGTAAAGAGGGGAGTTTAGAGAATGTGGAAACCACGCCCACCATATAATACTATCATTGGAACACAGCTAGTGGAAACACACACTCCAAACTATAGATTATCACTCCACGTCATGATCAGTCCAACAAGATATAAAAGAGCAAGAAAAGATAAATCATATAACTTAAAATGATGGCTAGTTCGTCACTATGATATCTAAGATGATGACAATGCCGATGAGATATAAAAAGAGCTTTGGCGTAAGTTGTAGATAGAGTTTAAAATAAAAGTAGCCCTAGATAATGCCATCATCAGGAGTTTCCATGCAAATGATTTGTTGTAACCCACAAGGCCTGCCATTGCAAGATATAGACAATTAATATTACATGCCCTCTCAATAATACAAGCTCACCAAGATGTCATCCCAGTGGGACTAAGGAAGTGATATACACTAAGGAAGTGATATACACCAAGGAAGTGATATACACCAATAGAAACAGTGTTGCACAAACCCATCCATAGATGAAGAGAAAAGAGGTGAAAATGATGGTGAAAGATAGTTTCACACAGTTCATATTTGAACTCTTTGCAGACAGTACTTGCACTAAAACATCTGCAACACTCCTATCAATATCCTTCATTACATAACAAAGTTCAATACATTGTCCAAAATCAAGATGAAATGAATAATGGTCTAGAAAATGTTCAATAAGAAAATGAGGTAATTTGTCTAATGAAATATAAAACTCACCAATAATTCAATAAATCACTTCATAGTTAATCAAGCATCAGTTAGGCATATATGTGAGGATTTGAGCAAATTTTCTGTGTATCTTAATCTGCAATCAAGGCCAATACAAAACAGAAATTAGAGAAAAAATGAGAAAAAGAGGGAAAACCAAACTATAATGCAGATGGTATTTTTCAAAAATATAGAATGAGATGGGTGAGATGGGTGAGGGCTACCTCACGTTGGCAGCAAGGGGACTGGATGGAGGAAGAAAAATAAAGAATGAAAAGAGAGAAAGAAACAAAGAAATGAAATGGGTGAGGAGGGGCTAATCCACGTTGGCAAGCAAGGGGAAGAAAAGAAAAACAAATCAAGAAAGAAAGAAAGAGAGAAATTGTGGAATGGGTGAGATGGGTGAGGAAGGTGTTGGTCCATGTGGGCAGTGAGTGAAGAGAGGGGAAAGGAAATAAAGAAAGAAAACAGAGAAAGGGAGATAGAAACAGGGGAGGAAAGGAAGAAAGGAGAAATGGAAAATGGGGGAAATAAAGAGAGATGGGATGGGCGGGGTTCGCCGGTGGCTAGTGGTGCCGCACGTGAGTCCAGCGGTGACAATGATGGGCTCGGGACGGTGAGGCACCATGGCTGGGTGAGGGAGAGTTGAGTGGGAAAAATGAGAGGAGATGAGATGAGAGAGTGGAGAAGAGAGAGAAAGCTTGGTGGTCAGTAGCGACGTCGTCCAACGACGGTGGTAGCGGTGCAGTGAGGAGAGGGAGAATGAGAGGGATGAGAAGATGAGGAGGGGAGAGAGGGCCTGCTGCTATGTTGTGGAGTGGAAATGAAGAATGGAAAATGGAGGGGAGGGTTTGACCTAGAGGAAATGGGGTGGGGGGTGTTACACTTGGGTTAAGGGGGGTATGATGGGAATGAGGTTAGGTGGGTTCACATGGTATAAAATTGGGGGAGGGTTTGACTTTGGGATATTAATAAAATAAGCTTAGGTGGGTTTGGGCCAGGTCAGGTTTTGGGTCGGGTTCGAGGGTCCGGATTGAGGTTTTGGGTTGGGTTCAGGTCAGGTTTTGGGGACCCATTTTGGTTTATTGAAAAATGACGGAGGATGCGGGCCTTTATTTGACTGAAAGGGTGACTTAATGAACAACTGGCTTTAGGCGTCGATTAATCCCGCATCCTGGAGTCGTTAATCGTGTGTTTTGACATAGTGTACAAAAGATTAGTATAAGTAAAGATTTTTTGACTTCCGATTCGAACTTTAAATCTAAAAAAATTGAATTAAAAGCCCATTAATCAACAATCCCTTTGTTTCTTTCAGTGACCCACAACAAGCCCGCCAGCACGAAATTTAGATCTTTCAGTAACAAGTTTGTACTTGTTACCCAAAATTTTGTCTTTCAGTGACAAAATTTTATCACCGAATCTCCTCTTTATTTGGCACCTTGGTTAAAGCTTTTTCGTGACAAGCAAAAAAAAAAAAATTGTCACCTTCGTGTACGTTCCGTGTCAACATTGATTTTTTGTCACCAATGGTGTTTTTTGTTGTAGTGATGATAGCTCACTCAACACTCATAAATAGCTCCTACCAGTGATGATCAGTCAACAGGCTGAGCTTAGAACAACTGAGTGAATGTTCGTGCCAACTTAGGAAATCAAGGTACAGGTCTGTGTCTGTCTAGGCTTGCCTTGCGTGAGCAAGGTCTTATCAAATCCATAAGAGGTCCAAGTACCAATCATTGGGTCCATACTAAGGCCCACCAAGCCGTGGCCTTAGTTTAATAGTCAAGGAGAGATCATCATTCTCAATCCAACATCAAACAATCCATACTCATCCAAAATGAGTTACAAGTCCCATCACAACCACCTCTCCATCCTAGCGCTCAAATATACAACTTAGGCCGTAGGAGGGCTCACCTAGACATAGACACGGGTCAAATTCCTCCAAACTACATCACCAGATCACCTCTATGAAGTCCTAGGTTCAGGTCCTTCATTTTCTTATTTAATTAACAGGTATAAAGCAATGACAAGGACATAAGAGTGACATTAATGTAATAAGTGAAATAAACTCCAAGTAATTGAATCAAAGGGAATATCAAAGGTCCAATCCTAAGTAATGGCCCACATTCAGGTCCAGGTCCATTTCAGTTAATAGGAACCCTAAATGAAGTTTCAAATGCCAAAAATACTATATTTGGTGCTCCTGAAGTTACGGGCATCTTCGACGACATTTCAGGATCAAATCGACCTCAAATCTAAACCCTAGACCTTACTTAGTGGCCCCACAAGTCAAGGTTGAGCCACACCATTGACTCGTGCTTGGCACATCAATGAAGTCTCTTTGGATGGTCAATGGGTCCCTACCCAAAATAATTTCCCTCCTTAAAAATAAGTCAAGAATCTAATTGAATTAATAATATAACTAAGGTATTTATCCTAATTTTCTAGAAACCAAAAAAGGAGGCAAGGTGTACACTATTTAACAATTCCAAGCTCTGTAGCATAAATGAGGCCACACTTTCCCATACACCCTAGACCACCTAACTCCTCATTAGAAAAACAAGTGCCCAGGTCAACTACTCTCCATCCACTCACATGTCCAGCCATCACTCTCTCCCTTTTGTTATTTCTATTCATGACAAGTGTAGGCTACCAGGTCATCATGTCACTACTTTTCCCCTACTCTCACTGACCACTGGACCACACACTCAACTCTCCTTTTCTTTATCCATAAGACACGTTCTGCAACTACAACAAAAATATTCCAGACAGAAACGAGCTTCTTGCCTGGGACTTGTTGTCTACAACGATCATGGGCCCCACTTATCCAGGCACAGAAAAGGCTCTACCAACTAGGTCGCCCAGGCCTATACGGCCAGATGACCGGCCTAGATGGTGATCAACCACTCAGTGGGTCCCGCCATGGTCTGATATTAAAAACAGAAAACCCCCTAGTGAAAGACGCCCAGTAAAGTGTAAACCTAAGATGTGGGACCAAATGGGACCCAATCCCCACACTTTCCTCTCTATAGTCGATGTGGGACTCCGGGGCATCACATTCCCGCCCACGGCAGGGGACCCACACTCGAACTAGTCAAGAGTCGGCTCTGATACTATTTGTCACGCCCCACCCTTTACGTATGCATGATATTATCCGTTTTGGCCCACGAGCCTCACGGTTTTGTTCTTGATGGGCCTCAACCCATCAAAAGGCCTCATGCAAGGTAAGGGTGTAAGCTCTACATATAACCCCATTCACTTTCCTCTCTATAGTCGATGTAGGACTCCAGGGCGTCACATAGGGAGACTTGGAAGTCCTTGGCTTGTCCTTGGAAGCTTGCACAATGGTGGCCGAGAGGTGATCGAGTAAGAGAAAAGGAAAAGTAGAGATGAAGAGGAGATGGGGAGATGGGGAAAAGAGGGTTAAAAAAGATGATGATGGGGATCTTGGAAGCTTGAGGGAGACCTTGGTTGGCTTAGAAACCTTTGGGGGAGATTGAGCTTGGTGATAAGGGAAGAGGGGGAGAAGTAGAGAAGAGAGGTGAAGGAGAAGAATGAGGAAAATGAGGCTTAAAGAGGGTTTTAGGGTTCTTATGGAGATAGTTTAAGGATTTGCAACTAAGGCCTAAGGGTCAAAGGATTTATAACAATGTCCTTTGACCATTAGGTATGAGCTCATATGGGGGTCTTGGGTCAAAGTGAAATGGGTTTAGGGACCAAAATAAAGATGGGTCTCTAGATGAGTTTTGGGTCATGAGTCATAATGGGTCCAACATAAAGAATGTCATGCATGATGAAACTACTCAATGCACCTAATTTGGATGCAAAACTAAATTAATACTACCAATCTTAATTAATTAGGCTAACCCACCTATTTAAGGCAAGGGGCGTACAAACCCCTCTTTTCTTTCTTGGTAAAGATTGATAATGAGAATAATATACAATCTAGCATACCGTAAACCCTTTAACCACAGTGTCATTATGTTGAAGGGCTTCTCTAATTGCATGAGAGTTGTTAAGGTCCATCCAAGTATGTGTAGCATAACTCAAGATAGATCAACACTAATCACAGCATCCCATGCAATAAATTTTTTTGTTGGTGTATACATACCAATTCTAGAACACCCCACTTTGGACCACCCGAACTAATCACAGCATCCCATGCAATAAATGTTTTTGTTGGTGTATACATACCAATTCTAGAACACCCCACTTTGGACCACTTTGTTCGGGTGCCAAGTCAGTCATGTCATCTTTTTGGGACCCAGTGGGTTAATTCAGCTTCGGAATGTTGCTCCTTTCTAGAACATGCATAAATGAACGATCGAAAAATGATGTTGGTGCAGCGTTGTTTTCACCTAATCATCCAACTTAACTAGCTCGATCGAGTCTTATTAAGTCTAGAACTCATTAGAAATTTGTGATGCCGTTTACAAGAGCCCAGCAATTAGAAATCTACATTGTTGGGCTTGTTTGGATGCACAAGACGATACAAGAAAATAATATTTTATAGAATATAAAATTTCAATTTTTAATGAAAAACATATTATGCGTCTGATAACCTAAGAAAAATATGAAGAAAATATCATTTTCTTTCAAAAAGTTCAATACTTTTCCTGCAACTTTTCCTTGTAGAAAACTTTCTGCAATAGAAAAATCTTTGAAAATGAGGTTTACAAAGTGGTAGAGTAAGCAAAAGAACTTCACCAAATCTATCATGATGTATGTAACGCCCCAATTCCGGATACCGAGAAAGTCGTCAGAATATCCGAAGTTTGCGCGCTACTTCCCGGAAAATCCGAGAACTTCCAAGATCGTAGGTCCGCAGTGAGGTCCAATTTAAAACTTTTGAACAATGTAATATCAACGGTTAAATTGCGGAAGCATATGAAGTAAAACGGAAGCAATAGGTATCATGATATATCAAGTATGAGCGGAACTGTGATCCAGTTTAAAAGTGTCAATTGATAAGAACGAAAATTAATTATATCTTTGACTACTTCCCAACTCACTACAAAAATTCGCTCAAAACCCAAACAAAGATAAGCACTCAAAGGCCGGGTACTGGCTCTCCACCCTCCGGCTCAACATCTGAGTCGGCCGATCTCCAACCGTAATCTCCAGCTACATGCGTCTCTACGAGCGCAAGCGCATCCTCCTCGTACTCGGGGTCGAGACCTAAGCACCAAGATGGGTCAGATCCAAGGATCTGGCAAGATACAATATACAAATAACATAGGATGTATGCATCAAAAGAGTAGAGACGGTCATAAGATTAATCAGAGTAACAATGATACATAATCTAGGCAATTGTGCAAGTTAAACATTTAGAATCAATTGATTAAGGTAAGCTATTCTAGTAGTACAACGTGGCACATTCACACAAGCTGGATGCCGCGGGATATTATGCCACGACCCTCCCATACTGAACACAGTTGCGGTGGGGAATCTCACCAGTGCTGGGGATAACTAACCCCGCAAAACACTCATCAATCTCATACACTCATCACTCAAAGACCGGACTCGGTATCACACCGTCCGTCTAAAACACAGCTCATCATGATAGCTCACTCAACACTCATAAATAGCTCCTACTAGTGATGATCAGTCAACAGGCTGAGCTTAAAACAACTGAGTGAATGTTCGTGCCGACTCAAAGGAATACAAATACAGGCCTGTGTCTGTCTAGGCTTGCCTTGCGCGAGCAAGGTTCTAACAAGTCCCTAAGAGGTCCAAGTACCAATCATTGGGTCCATACTAAGGCCCACCAAGCATGGCCTTAGTCTAAATAGACCAGGAGAGATCTCTAATCTCAATCCAACATCAAACAATCCACACTCATCCAAAATGAGTTACAACTCTAATCACAACAACCTCTTCATCCTAGGGTTCATACATACAACTTAGGCCGTATGAGGGCCCACCTAAACACAAACACGGGTCAAATTCCTCCAAACTGTATCACCAGGTCACCTCTAGGAAGTCCTAGGTTCAGGTCCTTCATTTTTCATTTAATTAACAGGTTTATAACAGGAACAAGGATATAAGAGAAGTACAATGTATAATAACCTCCCAAGCAATAGAATCAAATGGAATAAAGCAAGGGTCCAACCTAGGTAATGGTCCACTCTCAGATTCAGGGCCTCATCAGATAATTGGATCCCTAACTGCAGTCTCAGATGCCAAAATGTTATATTTGGTGCTCCTGAAGTTATGGACATCTTTGACTACGTTTAAGGGTTGAATCACTAACAATTCCAATCCCTAAACCCAACTTGGTGGTCCCCACGAGTCAAGGTCGAGCCACACCATTGACTCGTGCTTGGCACATTGATGGAAGTTCATTTGGATGGTCAATGGGCCCCACAATCGATCAATCATAAAATAAAGGCTAAACTCACAACTTAGTGTTCATGGTGTGGCAGGTCGACCTGGCAAGGGTCGGTTGCCGGGTCGATTTGCTCCACGGGAATCAAAGTTGGGACTTGGTTTGGATTCTGGAATTTCCAGTGTACCCGATAGACCAGGTGGTTAGCCAGTCGATCTGGTACACAAGTGTACCTAAATCAACAGATTCCAGGACAAATCTCAACTTCTGCACTAAAGTCTAGGTCTGATGGAAAATCCAGGTCATATACAAACTATTCTAATTGGGTTCTTAAAATACTCGGGGCTTATTCAAATTATAAAATCTACTGTAATTTTGAAAAGTATAAATCTTAAGGGTCCAAACTCAATTTAGGTTCATTAAAGACTAAGGGATCTATAATTTCTAATTTTTAAAATTAATGAGGTCAAGAAATATTATAAAAGTAGCATGTTGATTCCCCCTCCAAAGTAATTTAAGAATTAATTTGGGTTAATTAAAATAGCTATGGTCTTAATCCTAATTTTCTAGAACTAAAAGGATCACTCACCTAATTAAACATAAAATGGGTAAAGTACAAAATGAAAGTTTCAATGGTTTCTCATACACCCTCATACTACCAGACCACTTATTCCCTAAAGTTTTGTAACATGGTGAGGACCACTCTTTCCATTTCTATTAATATCAGGTCCCTAGGTCACACACACAGAACTCAGAAAAAAAAAAGGAGGTAACATAAACAAAGGTAGGTGGCTATAGCTTTTCCCTACTCCCACAATATTAATTTCATAATCTGTCACATGGTGAAGGCTACACTATCTCATGCACACACAGAACACTATACCTACACTCAACTCCTCATTCCCTCTTATCCATACACGTCATCAGCATCCTCTCTTCACTCACACAACACAGAACGTGGATCTGTGATAGAACTTCCAACACAGAAAACAGTCGCCTCGCCTGGGATATAGTGAACTCAAAAATCGTGGGCCCCCATTGGACAGGGTCCAGATCAGGCCTCCCCATCTAGGTCGCCCAGGGCCATACGGCCAGATGACCTGCCCAGATTGTGATCAATCACTCCGTGGGCCCCGCCATGGTCTGATTTACAAAAATAAAAACCCCCTGTGTGTTTAACGCCCGAACTATGCAATCCTAAGATGTGAGGCCAGATGGGATCTAATCCCCACGGGTCCACCACCATCAGGTGCGCCCCTGGGTTCACTATCAGATGTGGGGATCCGATCCACCATTGGGTCATCTAGTGGGTCCCACCTTTCACTGATACAAAACTGATTTTCTTTTCCCTTAAAGCTCGTCCTCTACTGATCAAGCTATTAGATGGTGGGCCAGGGGTGTCCAATCCCTATGGGACCACCTCCTCTAGGGTCGCCCGTGGGTCCCCCATCGGATCCACAAATCGGATGGGCCATCAGGTGGCCCACCTGGGCCTCGGTCTCAACGGAAGAAACCAATCTCTCACTATTACGTTTGCAGAGACCTGTTACAATAACTCAACCTCTGGATTTCCCTTCAACCCATCTACCATCCATCATATAAACATTAACAAATAGAAAGAGAAACACTTCTATAACCATCATCCAACATCAAACCGGGGCATTGACCTTCCAAATAAAATAACTCATCCATCAAATGGCCAAAAATCCAAAAGACAAGCTCAAAGGAGAGATCTAAACATATAATTACACAACCGAATTGAAATTGCAAAATCAAGAGAAAGAAATCATGCATTCTATGATGTTAGCATAGGGTACTTGCCTTGACAGAAATGAAAGGTTGTAGAGAGAGAGATGAGAGAACTAAGCCAATAAGAGGAAATCCAGCTCCTATGGTCTTCTCAATCACAAAACCAGCCCAAATCTCAGATCTAGAAGAGAAATAGGTGATGATCAAGATAGAGAGAAAAACAAGTTGTGGCTGGTGATTGTGGGTCTTCTCCTTCTTCTACTTAGATTTCTAGAGTGAGAGAGAGAGAGAGAGAGAGAAAAGAGAGGGGAATTGGGGAAGATGAACAGTAGCTAGTGTTTGGCTTGGGAAATGTGTAGTATTTATAAGTTAGGGATTTGGGCTAGGGACTAAAATACCCTTTTTGTTTGCATAGGATTAGGGTTAGGGTAGAGGGTATTGTAGTCTTTAGGGGAAGGTTCTAGAAGATTTTCTAGTGGATACCTTGTAAATACTAACTTCTAGCTAGGGCCTCTAACTCACTAATCCTAGAAATTGCAAAAGACCCCTATTAACTCTATTATTAACACAACTAGACTAATCTAACTAAAACTTAGGAAAGTACATAACTACCCTTACTAACCCATTAATTAGTATAATTAGCTAATATACTCTATTAAATTGTATTAAAAATTCAAATTGAGGGCCCACAAGGAATGGGGCCTCACAATGTACTTGTTTACATGTATGGTAAAATAAAGTAAAGGCAAAGCTCACATCATGGTAAAGGTGAGGTAATGTAAATATGAGATAAAGTATATGATGAAGAAAAGTGGGAGAGAGTGGGAAAGTAGTTTCCTTTTGTTTGACTTTACTTTATCACACTTTACTGTAGTTTATATGTTAAAGAAAAAGTGACACGTGATAAAATTTATGCTAAAAAAGTGGCGGCTAGACTTGACTTTACAACAATACATTTTCATCTAAACATGTTGACGGGATAATATGTCACATGTTGGTCAATGCATGTTTGTTTATATGTGTGGTAAAGTAAAATAATATTGATGTCAAATCATGGTAAAAGATGAGGTAAAGTAAGGTAAGATGAAGTATGTGGTGAAGTAAAGTAAGAGAGAGAGAGAGAGTTGTAAAGTAGTTGCCCTTTTATTGACTTAATTACTTTACTACAAATTACATAGTTTTATGTGATAAAGAAAAGTGGCTTAATTATGGTTAAAATGGCGGTTGAATTTTATTTTATCCCACTACTTTTACATCCAGACATGGTAATTATATATAAATTAAGTATTTAATAAAAAAACTATTCTAATAATGAGCTTTACTATGATCAATAACATTAATTAACTTGTTGTTATTTAGATTTTCTTAATATATATTAAAATCATAGTACCTTCCAAAAAAATCAATTTAAAATTTGTGATATTCTTCAAAAGTCGCCAAACAATAAATATATTATAATATTTAAACATTACACTATTCTATTCTATACTATTTTATTCTTGCAATATTTAAGTCCATAAATATTACATTCTATAAACATCCAAATGGGCCCTAAGTTTACACTGCGATGGAGGAGAGTTTTTTTTTTTACTTACGGACTAAGCTCCTGCAAGGCACCCACTAAACCCATCGTAACCCACTTGGTGGTGATATTGGATGATACATTGCGCACTGATAGTTTTCATTGTTTCAAACATTATTCCAAATGAAAATATCCATTATTTTAAAGCAAGTTTCACTCCTTTGTAAGGCCTAATAAAAATGCTTTCATTTTCAAATTGATTCTTGGATGTTTTTTGTTCCCATTAAAAACTATAGATGAAAACATAATAGACACAACTAGATTAAGAAAAAAATAGAAAATATATGAAAATGTAATAGGCATACTCATTAGATTCTCAAAGTTTTTTCTTTTTTTTTTTTTTTTGGACTTACACGGGCACATTTTGCTAGTCCCTAATTATAGTTCTAAAATTAATTTTTACTTGTTTAAGTCAGGGCGAGTTCACTCAAGTTGATAGATTGCTGAGTCAGGCGGGTTTAATAGTTGGAACCAATATTAAACAAATACTTCAGTCAAAATCACCCAAGTCATCCAATAGCTCCCAGAGTCAAGCTTTCAAACACTAACTCTAACCCACCACTTGAATTGTTGTGATCATATTTGCCCGTGCACCAACCAACCATGGGAGCCAATATATGTTCATATGCGCTCACACTGTATCCCACCAGTCCAGCCTTTCCAAGTTTGATAATTTTTTCCATTCAGAAGGTGAGTGCTTCATGGTCAATATAAGAAAACAAAAATATGGCGATGTGGGTCACCAAACTAGGTTTCCATTACACCTTCTTTTAACTATAAAAGCCTCTCCTACCATCATGTAACAAACACAACAAAAGAAGAGGAATCCCCAACATGGCTAGGTGGTGCAATTCATCCGCCTCACAGCACCTTTTATTGCTGCTCTTTGTAGCAATTCTCTCCTCCTTTCAGACCTTTGAGGCCTCAGAAGAGCCTAAACTCTCCAATCTCCAGTTCTACATGCATGACATCGTCATTGGGCCCAACCCAACAGCAATTCGGGTCGCACCGAGCCAACCCCTCAACTTCTCTTGGACTGACCCAATTGCTGCTATATTTGGCTCGATCTATGTCATAGATGACCCACTGACGGCCACACCGGACCCGAAATCTACGGTTCTTGGACGGGCACAAGGGATTTATGCCATGACATCGCTAGGGGATGAATTTAGTTTGCTAATGACACTCACTTACTCTTTCATTAGAGGGCCATATAATGGTAGCTCGATAAGCGTGGTGGGCCGGAATCCAGTGATGAGGAATGTGAGAGAGATGCCAATCATTGGAGGCACGGGGGTCTTCCAACTCGCACGTGGGTACTGCTTGGCACATACCCACTCAAGTGATGGGGCTGTTGCAGTGATATGGTACAACGTTACAGTGTTACATTACTAGATGTTTGTATGATTAGGACATGTACCATGCTTATGTCAGTTATGTGTATTAAAGTATTCTGGTTCTTCCCATAAAAAAAAAAAAAAGTATTTTGGTTCTAGAATTAGAGAATTTCTGTGACATGAACAATGGATAGCCATTATAGTTGAGATGGGATGCAGGGGGTTAGAAGCTGCAAACAGGAGATTGAATGCCTTTTTTCCTCCCCCTTGCACTTGCATGGTGCAGATACATATTTTATTTGGTTTGTAATTTGAATTGGAGGTGATGGAATTTTATGGGAGACATGGAGGAAGATAGATATGAGTCAATTGATTCTAGAGCAAATAATGATCAGTTTTGGCCAATGAATAAAGATCTCTAAGTTTGGGTTGATCTCTAAGTTTTAGCTGATCCCGAACCCTCTTCATTCACTGAGCCGATTAGCTTCAGCTAGTCTAGCTGAGTGCCTGATCAGGCTTGCTCAACTTGCCTTACCTATTGGAGGCATACTGAGTTAAGGCGACTCTCCTGAGTCAGTTTGAGATGTGAAAACCATGGTTCAATCCACTTGCGCAAAACTGCCAAGTTATTTCGAGCTTGGGCTGAGCTCATTTGCTAGTATGCAAATTATTCAGCCCACTTGGGCAAAATTATCAAATCAGGCGGGTATATCCATTCAGGTAACCGATGGATAAGCCCAATAATCAACGCCCCAAACTTATCCCTCAGGCCCAATCCAGGGGACCTAAAACTCAAACTACATTGTGGTGGCTCAGATGCAGCCTTCATTAGTTGTAACTACTGGGTGCAACTGTCTTGGGCTCACCATGGGTATGTCTACAGCCAAAGACTGTAGCCCAGATAGGGGCAGATTCTTTAAAGAAGTTTTAGGACTCTGTCAGATTAGGAAGTAAGAACTTCGCATCTGACCCCATTAGCAAACATTTAGGCCATGGATGTGCCTCTCCTAAGCTCAGGTGGCCTAGTTATAAAAGCTGTTATAAACCCTTTAAAACTTGGTTGATGATGCACTGTGAGATGGGCCTTAAAAATCATGACTCACATTGGGGACAAGATGTATCATCATAATCTGTATATTCAATTTGGTGGTCTTTCGAATTCCTTCTTTCTGCTCATCACAAATTTATCGTAACAGGGAAACAAACAAAACAAGAAACAATTATGGGGAAATAGATAGAAAAACACATGGCTTTTAGATAAAAATCCTTATAAACAAAGTATTTATCATTCATCATAAAAAGCAGCAGCTAGGGAGCATTTCGAAGAATTTGAGACCCATTTTCATTGCCAACATTTGTGTTATTGGGTCCAAATGCAAAAGCTTGAAGCTTTAACCTCGCCTTAGCAGCAACAGCCAGGGATTCCTCACTTGGGTTCTCTTTTGCAGCGGCAACAGCGGCCACATAGGCCCTCCGTGCCTCTTCCATTTTCTGCATATCTATCTCATTGATTGGTTCCTGTTTCAATCAGATCATCAAACAGAACTGCCTTTGATGCTCAAATGCATACAAATAGGAAAGCATGCTGAATGCAATTGATAAGAAATCTATGATGCAAAATAACAGGAACACCCATGGGAAATCAGATACATCATGACAAATATAACAAAACATGACGGGAACATATAGGTGCTAAAGGGAATCCATAAGAGAACTTTTTGAGATATTTAGGGCTTTTTTACCTCTTTTTATTGAATTCCTACAAAGTCATAGTAAAGAGGGTTTCTTCAAAGGAGTTAACATTCTAAGGTGGAGATCTAGTTGGGACTACCACTTCCCTAGGATTTAATATACTAGGATGGTGGGTGGATAATCATTTCCCGTCAAACCCCTAATTATTTGATGGCCGCTTGCCTACATATTATCTGCACCTTTAATCATTCACTTTTAGCCCCTTCGATAGAAAAGTCATAACTTATAACTCCGGAATTCAATATTAGACAAAACAAGCACTCATAAAGAAGAGTTCTTCATTTTGGACACATTTTTCTTTTTCCAAGATGTTGGCAAACCTGAAAATGAAGTGGTATTGTTATTATGTTTAAAACATGGCCATCCTAGTAAACTATGTGAGTGAACATTGTATGCAACTTCAATTAAATGGGTATTTATACCAGTGGTTATACCTGCTCTGTCGTCTAAACTTTGAGCAACAAAGAAACAAAGAGTTTTAAGTACATATAGCTGATATGAAGAAGATAAGATGGATGTTTGGAGTTACATGAACGATAAAATCAGGAATGAATAAAAGAATACATGGGTTGGTAGCCACAATACAAAGGAAAACCATGGAATGGTGGCTGAAATAATATGGGTACATACACAAGATCAGAAACAGCCCCCATATAAAGTATTGGAGGGTTACCAGTTTTTATGGTACGAAAGAAGGGGGCACTGCCAAAAGAATGAATAAAAGAATACATGGGTTGGTAGCCACAATACAAAGGAAAACCATGGAATGGTGGCTGAAATAATATGGGTACATACACAAGATCAGAAACAGCCCCCATATAAAGTATTGGAGGGTTACCAGTTTTTAAGGTACGAAAGAAGGGGGCACTGACAAAAGATTTGGAATTTAGTGGTGGAAAAAGACAGTAGACAGCAATGAAAGAAAACATGGCTTTAAATAGGGTTTAGTAGAAAAGTTGAACCCAAAGTGGACCACAATATAAATGGAATTAAGCATCAATGATGAAGACAATGCTAATGAGTAGGCTTTCATGAAATTCACCAAGAAAAAAAGTGCATAAAGCCACGCTTTAAATACGTATAAAGGTCAGGTAATGTTCAGGCCAGTAATCGCTGGGCTACCTGTGATTTGTGCAAGTCCCTAACATACAAGGAATGGGAATCTGACTAATAATCTGCAGACTAAACCACACCCTTGACTGATCACAACACAGCAACACATTCAAACATGCAATAAAATTGCATTTAGGATTATCAATCATATCGTAATTATTTTAAGCATTTCATAACCTCAACATGAAATGTTAATCACCAAGTGCTGAATATTGGCAAATATCTGCATCTAAGTGATATCATCAGTTTCAAACGCAAATATTGGTGTGTGGTGTGTGTGTGTTTCATCCATCTTAAGCTTACAGTGTCATTAAAATAGACGTTAAGCTTACTATTTGTGGCAGTCCATCCAAAGGAAAAGGATAAGTGTTTTTCTCCTGAGCGTATGTGGTTGAATCGCTCTTTGCTAATTCTTCAAATAACCGTGTAAATGCTGCAATTTCATCTTTCATGGAGCCAAGATCCTCTTGAAGCTTCTCAACCTTTCTATTGGATGTCATGGCTTCCCACTCTAATTTTTCCAGTGCTGCTTGCTTATCCGCAAGCTTAATCTGTAGAACAAAAGCAAGCAATCAACTTTCTTGACATGAGGGGAAGTGGGGGGAGGTTGGGTTCAGGTGATTTCTCATACAAGACAATCAGACAAGTTGGATAGACTGGCACTGAAGGAAATGTAAGGTGACAAAGGCTAAAGCTGAATATAAATGAAAAAAACTAGACACATGGAAGGTGTTTTTCTTCGTACAAATTAAAATAATGCAGATAGATGAACCTCTGTAAAAAAGGATCTATGTTGCCATTCAAGAGAGGCTCAATCAATCTAGTGTGTTGGTGCCTTCTCTAGATGCTCATTTTCCTTAAAGCTTCAGAATGTAGTACAATATCAATAAAAAAAAAATTGCATTTTCCTAAGACTGAATTTTCACAGTGCATGGAGTTATTCATGTGCAAATGCATTATTAAGTATTGGCATAATGAATATAATTCATTGGAATAAAGCAGTTGTTTCTGCTAAAAATACTCATGAGGGGGGTTCACTGCAAGCAATTCTCATGTGTCAGAAGGGGTTTAATTGATGTGGAGATGTAGATTGGACCCTCACTTGGCGATTTATAACGCTTTACGATTACTTTTTTTATGGTCTTACTGGTTTTTTGCAGTTGAGTTTGTGTTATTTTCTCATGCTTGACTTCTTGTCTCGGTTCGTATAGATCAAATTGTTCAATATCGTTCATGATGCCTAAGGATTTTGTTATTTCAGACACAAATGATGACATGAATTACAGGAGGCCCAAAAGGCATAGAGCTGATTTGAGACCACCAAGGGCAAGTCATGAGGATACCAGTGGTGGAACATCAAGTTCTAAAGGAACGTCACAACAACCCGGCCATTCAAGAGATGAAGTGCTCATGACTGATCAGAAAGATGAGGAGCACTCTGAGGTTCTTAGTTTCCACTCTTGCATAAATGTCATCCTACACCGTGTTAGGGACAAATAACCATGCGTTGTAAATTCAGTTTTGCACATAGGGTCCCCTCTATTGACCAGGTCATGATGCTTTTGATAGTATAGAGATGATACCGATGATGTAATGCATGCGGTCCAAGGATCACTGAAGGAATGGCTTCTCAAAGATGAAGAGCATGAGTTTATTGCCAAGAAATTTAACGACTTTTTACTTGTGCATAATAAGCATCAAGAGCCTGAGCTGATCAATGATATGATCGTTGGTACAATGCTTCTCTCAATGCTTAGCTCTCCATTCTAATCCGTTCATTTCACCATCATTTTCTCCGTTTGGGTATATTGGGTATATTAGTACATTTAAGCACATTTGACTAAGTTGGTGTTTGTTGTTCTCGTAAATCTCGATGAAATGTCATGTAACAAATAACACATTAAAGGCAAAGGAAAAAACCTCCTGTCATCTTGAAATAAAGGTTTACAAATCAAGACAGTGAACTAGTTCAGTATTGATCATAAACAAACATCAAATCATGGTGAAATTGGTGATAAGGACAGGCATGTGTAAATTATAAATGGACATATGAGTAAGATATTATTACCTTGGCATTAGAAAGTTGTAAATGAGTAGTTTTAAGAATCGAATCCTTCTCAGCGACCTGCCGCTTCAATTCATCAAGTTTAACATGAACTGAACTCATCTGGTTCAATGAATTTTCAGCAATTTTAAGAACTTCATCCTTCTCTTCTAATTTCTTCCGCAGGTCTTCCACCTGCTCCTGCAATTTAATCAACTCTTCCCTATCCTTCTCTACCGCTAAGGACCTCGATGAGAAAATTGAGAAGTCGTCGGCACAGGTGCCCTCCCTATCTCTACTCATATTTCTGCTCAGATCATTGCCTACAAAATCCCTATGTTTTTTGGAGGGATTGGTTTGAGCTGTTCTCGTACCTTTTGTGTCAGTAATCTGTGATTACAACATAAAAACTCATTTGATTAAATTGCAGTTATGCCATCCCTTATGTCTCAAACTTTTACTTGTAACCACATAATGGAAATTTAAAAATGGAATGGCATTCCACCAAATGAGAGGTCAACCATTTATTTTTCTCTAGAGAAGAACAATAACTAGTAACTGGAAAATTGAAAAAACAACGAAATCCTGCACTTGTTACCGTTCAGGAATAAAAACAAGAAGAAAAATCCTACACTTCTATGCTAATGGGTTTGCAAAATCAAACAAATCCAAGTCAGTGTAAGCAGTTCCTCTTGCGAATAAATATTAAAAATTAAGAGGAGGAACCTCTTGTATTGACTCACAGCTCAGTTTTGAAATCACGACAAAGGTGAAGAGAAGAGGACGGAGAAAACTAGGAGTAATATCTTCTCGACTTCAGGCCTAAGTCTGTACTGCTGTTGAAATAGAGTCAACTTGAACGAGTCAGATGCAACCTAACATGCACTCTATAGCAAAGAAGTTAAAATAAAACCACTGAATGTACATGTAAAAATTAATGATAAGAGTATGAAAAAACACACACACAATGGAGAATGCAACTCAGGTCAATACAGGTCATGTATGACACTGTCATACTGATACAAGTTGGCCTGATCATAGATGAAGACTTCATTAATGATGATAATGATGAAGATAGAACAATACCCATAGCTAAGATTTTTCTAAATAAAAGTTATATCATGAATGAACCATCCCACAAAAACCTATCTTGTTAGCATGATTTCAAATGGGTATCAGTTAGCATTAAACAATATAAAGGTCCAAGGCCTGTTTCATTAGTTCTAAAAAAAATAGAAAAATGCCAAAATATGTAAAATATTGGTATGATGAAATCTATTCCATAAAAGAATAATTCAAAATATTCTAGCTTAGGAATTATTCAACCTGTGGGCCCACCAACATACAAGTTTAGGGCCCTCAAAATAGTACCTCCTATGAGTCAATATTCCAATGGTTCCAACTTCATTCAATGAGACCTTTCAAAATGCAGAAACCCCATGACTACCTTGCTTATGGGCCCACCAAGCTGGACCATTCCTCAAGATCCCCTTCTAAACTTAGAGAAATCCTAAGTTTAAGGAGTGAAACTCTACAATGGGGGGCACCTATTGAAAATCCGAGCCACTCAAATTGAAGGCCCCTTAGTGTATGGGACACCCCCAATTTTTACTCCAATAGCAGTTGGTCTCCAGTAAGATTGTGTTATGGACCTAACCAATATGCCAGCAGTCCTAGGACTGATGGAATGCGCCATATCAAGTCTTATAACTACTTAGGATCGTAACAAACCACCATGATTCCACAGCCGACGTCCTCGGCAACTCTTACTCTGGAGGAAGGTAACAATTTTCTCCTCTTGGGACGTCTCACACTCTGCTCCAGATAGCCCTCTCCACGGCAGCTTTCACTCTAGTGGTAGGTAACCATTTTCCCTTTTTTTAGACGCCTCTCCCTCTACTCTAGGTAGCCCTTTCCGTGACTCGAACCCGAGAAACCCTATTAGGGCTCTATAGCCTGTCTGGCCCAGCCCCCATTAAAAAAATCCATCAGTCCCTCCTTATCCCGTCACTGCCCTCCCCTCCTCCTCCTCCCTCCCTCCTCCCCCTCAACTCCAGAAAACCACCCTAATCTCTCTCTCTCTCTCTCTCTCTCTCTCTCCATATTTGAAGATGGAAAACCACTGCAAGTCTAAAATCCGAACAGAACCACGTCTCTACATCAAAGAACCCATGGGCCACATTTGGGATCAGGTAGTAAGAACTGTTCAAATTGGTATATATCAATCGACGCATGGGGAGGAACACCTGTTTCGTATATAATTCTTTTCTCTTCCCTCCCCCCCACCCTCTCTATTTCATCTCCCTTTTGTAAATAAGAAGGCATAAATGTTGTTGCAATTCATTGCGTAAATAGCTATGGATTCTTTTTCTTTTTTTTTTTCTCGCATAAAAAAAATGGGGACTCTAATAGATATATGGAATGGAAGCTTATAGTAGCAGTGATTATATGTTTTCTTAACTTCTGATTAGTGAGTTTAGTGAATTGTTGCTTATAATTTAAAAATCATGTTAAAGATTAACCACCAGGTGGGCGTAATTTTTGGTATCTGATCCATTGAAAAGGTGGTCCACTTTGGATTCTAGATAGTAAATTTGCATCATGTGAGGCCCAGCCCTAGGAAATCATTGATGAAGCCTATTTATTAGTTTTTTTTTAAATACTCATAAATATGGTTCCCTGTTAACTGGCAATGTGACAAATTTTACTTTAACTCGAATAATGAGTCTAAAAGTGGGCTCAGTTCTTCCCCTTTCCCCAATAAAAACCCCAGACCTATTGTTTTGCATTTTAGTTGCAAATGAAATTGTGCTGATACTGATACATATCGCCGGATCAATGACATGCATCATTTCTTCTTTCTCCTAATTGATTTCATAGGAGGGCCCATTTTTTATGCATGAAACCATTTAAAATAAGCCAAGTATCACATTAATTATTGAATGATCCTTATCATTTAACAAGTCACGTCTTTGTGGAGTGTAAGTGTGTAACCCTATCTTTTGCCCATCCAAGAAAAAAGTGGACCATCAATGAGATGGTAACATCTAGTTCTTTTGCAATTTTGAGGACAAAAATTATCACAGTGGTGAGCCAATCTTGCACAGTTCAGATCACTGGGCTTATGCATGGATTAAAATATGACTTTTGATGAAAGATTGTTAGTTGGTGATGTTAAATATTTTGTATAATTGTATCTATTTAAATGCAATACATTTTCTCTTTTGCCATTGGTAATGTGAAGAAAGTACAACAAAATAATGATTTACTTTTTCAATTGACCATTGTCATGACAGCCTCCCTCAAACAAAAATCCTGGATCCGTCACTCGACCTAACCAATAACCCAAAAGCCGCAAGGACTGATGGAGCGCGTCAAATCTAAGTCTTATAACTATTTAAGACCATAACAGATTCACCATTTGACTGAAAACATGGTTAAGAAAATCTTACCCATCTCATATTAATCACTTTTCAAATGGTCAATCTTACCGTGGGAGCAACTCCTATTGGAGTAAATTTTAGGGATATCCCATAGGCGGGCGGGCTGTTCATATTGAGGGGTTCAGAATTTCATCAGGTTCACCCCACTATGGAGTTTCACTCCACCACCACAAGATTTCTGAGTCAAAGCCTCAGAGGATAAAGTAGACTCCTTCCCAAAAAAAAATCTCAAATAATTATTTTCATGTCCTTAATCTATAATTCTAAAAACTTTCAATAAATTTATATTGACCCCCAAAGAGATAAGGAAACCCCTGGTTAATCCCCTGCTATGAGTTGAATGCAAGAATGAAGAGCCACCCCACCATGAACTCGGCATCTCAAAACAACATTCAAATCAAAGAACAGACAAAAACAGAAAAATCAAAGAAACTCAGAAAAAAAAATGCATACTTTCTTGGGAAACGAATCTCTGGAAGGAGTGCGAGTGTAGGTGAGAGACGCACGACGAGAATAGGACGCATTGGGTCTCCGATCCTTCTGAAAAAAAAAAAAAAAAGCAGACATAGAAGAAATGAAATGCAGCTACATTTGAGGGAAAAAAACGAAAAGAAAGAAGAAGGAGATGTTTTTGGGTGTAGAGGAGATGGAGATATGGAGGAACCATGAGAGATTCGACGAGCGGAACCATCTCTACGAGGTTCCTGAAGAGGACGCGATCGAAATTCCCATCGCGATTGTTGTTGTTGTTTGGATGTGAATTGGAAGAGGAGTAATCTTGATCTTGAGAGAGCCATGATCTCGGATCTTCAAAGCTCTCCTCGTTCCTTTGCAGATCGATGAAATGATTCGGCTCCAGCATTGTTACACAAATCCAAGAAACCCTTGAAATTTTCAGTCAGAAAGAGAGAGGAAGAGAGAGAGAGAACAGAGAAGGAGATGATGAGGACTTGTTTCTTTCCTCTCTCTAGATCTTGCATTTATTTTGAATGGTTCATACGTATGGTACTAGTAGTGCCACACTGCTACTGGATTTTGAGTTTGGTTTACTCAACTGCTACTTCTTTTTGTCTTTCTCTTCTGCCGTTTTTTTTCCCTGCTCTCCTTGCCCTGCATTGGATTTTGTTTGAGGAATATTGTAGTTTGTTTTACATTTTCAAAAATACAAAGTAATGCTTGAGTTTTTCAATGAAATCAGTCATTTATTTGTATGTAATTGAATTTTTTAATACTTCTTTAAAAACAATGTATTTTTTTAATTGGGCAGAATTGAAAAAAATGAACGTGAAGATTTATGATCAGGCGCCAATAAATTTTTTGTTAATGAAAAGTAAATTAAGGAGAGATTAAAAATAAATAATCGGATATTATGCTAGAAAATTAAACACTAGGGAAGTCAGATTCCATCTAAATCTCTACTTTATATCGTTCAACCATACCTATTTATTAATCTTTTTTTTGAGAATTTCTAAGTCAAGGCTCTTAAAATAAGATTTTAAATATATTTCAACAAAATGAACCTAAAGATACCAGCACCCTCCTTATGTGTAGTCATAACAAATCTGCTGATTTTAAAATTTTATGTTGAAAAAGAATATTATTTACTTAAGGACTTTAATACACACATATGAGCATAAAATCAAATTAGCTATGCTAATTTCAAAATCTTACATTAAAAAATTTATTCACCAAAGGGCCATTAGCTTCCATGGGGATTCCTAGAAATTCAAAAGATCTGACAAGGTTGAACCTTAGAGCCTGTTTATTTTCAATATGGATAGAGTTAGAGTAGAGTAAATCTCATATTAGGAATAAAATTAAAGTGGAGTGGGTTGAAATAAAAATAAGTATTAAATTACTTTACATGTATTTGGTTTGTTGGAATAGAGTAAGATGAAAGTGAGAGATAGCAACTTTCATGGGAAAGAAAAAATGTGGGGATAAAATAAGCAAGTTATTTAGGTTACTGGAATGAAATTTTGGTGAATTGAGTAGAGTAAAGCTTTATTTCAGCTATCCCTTGTGCTCCATCCAAATATACTTTGAGGTAAAAATTCCAACCATTGCCAACTATTATCACGCCTGATCGTAAGGCTACAATCAGATCTCTACTTAGTGTAAGCAAGCCTATAATTGAATTCTGTTCACTAGTTAAGGAATGTTATCTATTAATATGTTTTTACAATAATTACATAAATGATTCGAATGTAGGTCCAATTGGGTCCTTTAGATCCAACTAATTGGGTCTGAGTCTAGTTACACCATGAACCACACCTAAACCCAACTTACTTGCAGCCTTGCCCCTCAAGGCATGATGTCAAGGGATTATTCAAAAGTACAGGATCTTCAGCAAAACTAAATCAATAAAAAAAAAAAAAAAAAGCAGATCCCTAAAGATAAAAACTTTTACATCCCATAGGCATCTTGTCCTAACCCATTGATTCAAACCTCTACCATTGAGGAAGGTATATTGGTCTCAAAAGGTTTCTCTCTTTCTTTTAATGTTTTATCTTTTTAATACCAGAGACACATGGTTTGATCAAAATTGTTAAGAGCGATTCTCCCATTGCAAACCAATGCCTAGAAAAATCCCCAGATAGAAGAATCCTGACCCTCCAATTTACATGCATAAGGTAAATACGAAATTGGGAAAACCCAGTAGCAGCCGCATATATATAAATCACGCATGGTGGCAAAAATCGACTCGACCCGCAAAAGAAAACCCAACATACAGTAACAGATCTGGTTAGAGTTAATTTCCCATATCTTCCATATGACCCGTTTCCTCTTCAAAAATCTTGATATTGAATTTTGTAAAATCACTCTCATTTGAGAAAGGAACTAAGAAATGTACATATTGCGCAAAAGAAAGAGAGAAATTGATTAGAGTTGGGGTTTGTTTATGGGATTGAATCCGGAAGAGCAGCTGATCAAAGCTACTACAGCCATGAGCTCTCTACAATTGTGGTTATAGAAAGGAACATGGTTTTTGTTAATTTTCTATCGTTTCTGTAGCTACTTTGATGGTTTAAAATTTAAATTGATGGATGATTTATTAGTTTATTTGAGTTCTTTACGGGATGGATAATGGATGTTTGCATGATTGATGATAGGTTAAAATTTTGAGAATTACAAGATTTTTATAAAAAAAATGTGGATTTTAATATTAATTATAATTTCTTTTAAAATTCCTTATCTAATAAAACGATTGCTCCAAACAGTCATTAATTGAATGATAAGTCGTTTTTACGATTATTTAAAAAAAAAACCAAAAATATTCCCGACTGTAAAGGTCCGTCGTTAAGAAACAACTGCGCTCAACCGTCGTTATTGTGACAAATTACCAACTACCAACGGCAGTCGTTTCTAAAAATGACTACTATTTTACCGACTACCTGTTCGACTGCATGTAGCAGTTGTTTGATTAGAAAAAAACAAACTCTTTTTGACAGTCATTTTATTAGAAAAACGATTGTCTTTGACAGTTGTTTTTTTGGCCCTTTTGAGTATTGAAACTTCATCTTGTTAGGTTCTTGTAGCTACAGGTGTTATGGTCATTACCATCGACACTGTCTGTAACACCCCGGCCCCTAATGGCCTATTAATTATAATTAATTGCTTGATTAGTTAGTAAGCTAGCTTAGAGTCTAAGTAGTCTGAGTTAACGACGAATCGCGCGTGCGAAGTTTCGCACGATTCGGAGCGCGTTTGGGTAGGTTACGGAGTCGTTTTACGAATTGGGTAAGGTTTTCAGGGAATTTATGAGATTATGAGTTTTGGGTGAGTTTGGGTGCATTGGGTAGGTTTCGTCGTTTCATGAACCTTAGCCTTCAATCGCGTTTCAATTTGACGCGTCGAAGAGGTTTGAAATTCACTAAGTGATAACTTAGGCCAACCCGGACAATGACCCAAGCCCAAGCCCAAGCCCACAACCCATCTCTTAAGTTAGGTCACAACCCACCTTTATTTCCCCCTTTCATTTCACTCATTTCACTCCACTCAACTACAACACAGCACAGCCACCGTCTCCTTCTTCCGTTCATTTCTCCTTCTCCGTCGACGAACACCGGAGCTCCGGCGACGGAAACAAAGCAACCCATCTTCTTCTCCAAGCTTCCAAGAGTCTATCCATATACTTTTCTCCTTGGTTCACCCACAACCACTTAGAGGTAAGCTCTCCAAGCTTAGAAACCATCTCTTCATCTTCTTCCTTGGTTAGAAATGGATTAGATAGGCTTACCTTGGCCTTGGCATGCATGTGTAGGAGCTACTTGGGTTTTGGAGAAGAGTTCACCCTTTTTGGAGCCTCCAAAGTGTCTTTCTTCTTCTTTTTCTTCTTGAATTTGGGTCATCACTTTACTAAGGCAAGTCAATAATTATATTAATGCTTAATATGCTTGTCTACTTTGATTTGATTGATAAAAATCATGTTTTAGTTACCTTGGCTCAATTGATACTTTATTTGATTGAAAACATGATAAATGGACTCATAGTTGTAATGAAATGGATGTAGATCTTTATGGCTGGATTAGTAGGTTTTAGGAGTTGTTATTAAGTTAGTTTTTATACCTATATTGTGTTCATCAGGTTTCCCAAACAGAAAATGGGAAAAGTCCCATTTCAGCCCAGAACAGGGCTACTGCCCAGTTTCCGCAGGTGTCTCGGTCGACCGAGACCCTGTGTGTCGGTCGACCGAGACAACAGGGGCCACTCGCCTGGGACTCGCCCGAGCCTACTGGAAATTTTCCAACTTTTTTTTTCTTTTTGAAGGGATTTTTACCCTGTTTTGTAGTGGACCTTGGTGGACCTTTGGATACCCATTTGTGGACTCATTTAGACTATTATGAGGACGTCTTGAGCCGGCGTTCGTCATTGTTAATTCGGTTGTATCGAGTGTTAACTTAATTCAATCTTGAATGGTGCGGGACCACGGGATACTCCTCTTTAAATCTATGCACGAAGGTTATTCGTACGAGTATCGCGAACCCTAACCCTTTGTTGACTGAATAGGTTGTACGATGCTTCAGGGTTTACACTCTACTTAGGATTTGATTGTTTATTCGCTTTGATTCCAAATGGTACCTTTGAGTACTATCTTCTACATGTGATGAGCATGTTCTTTAGTTCTATTTGCCTTGTAAATTAGAGGATTGCTTTGAGAACTTAGAGGTTGGACTTAGGGTCCCCTTTTATTGTTTCGTTCGTTTTGTTATTCGTTTGAAGTGTCGTGGCTAGGGGGCTTTGATTGTTAGGCTTAAAGAGGACTACTATTGGTATTGGTTTTGGAGTTCGATTTGATTTGGAAGAAAGTAGTTCTCTATTGATATTGAATCTTGTTCGCACAAGAGCCTAGCCCTTCACCGATGTTTTAGGATTCTTTGAGTCAGGCACCACTCAGCTGTTAACGTTCAACACAGTTGGGGTACCATCTGTGGAAAGGACTGTTACTATCCTCGAGTTGTTTGTTCCTCTAAGCAAGACAGAGCCAGAGCTCATGGAGCCCGAGCTACTTGAGCTAGAGTTGTTTGTTCCTCGAGTTGTTTGTTCCTCTAAGCAAGACAGAGCCAGAGCTCACGGAGCCCGAGCTACTTGAGCTAGAGTTGTTTGATCCTCGTAGCGAGACAGAGCCAGAGCTCACGGAGCCAGAGCTACTTGAGCTACGGGTTGTTTGGATATTGGATACTGGGTTTATCCCAATTGATGATATAGCTTAGCTTATGTGGATCGCCTACTTTGTTGGTTCGTTTATGATTCGAATGCAATGCATCTCTTATGATCGGAGTGCTATGCATATCTTATAATCATGTTTCTCGTTTACTCTTTTAGTACTGCATATTCATGTAATTTATATACTTATTGCTTTGCCATCCGTTGTGTTGATGATGCTACTCTTGGTGCATAGGTACCGAGCTCTTCTACCCCGAAGCGGAGGAAACGACGGAGGAAGTTCAGGCAGATCAGCCTGATGACTTCCTAGAGTATAGTATGGACGGCATCGTATAGCCGTGACGACCCCGTACGCGAGAGCTACACGATTATCCTCTAGCTTCACCTTTTGGTTTTCTTATACTTTTGTTTAGATCTAGTTGTAGTTTGGCCTTTTACTTGTAATTAATATTTTGTAATAGTCTTAAACTTCAATCTTAACTTTGATACTAGTATATGGCTTTTAAACTATACATCTATGAGATACCTTTTGTTATATGAAGCTTCCGCTGTTGTTTGATTTATTCGAGGAGAATGTTTATACCTCACAGCGGTCTTCGATCCAGATGGGACACGATTAGGGCAGGTGATATGTAATTATCATTGGAAAAAGTTTTAAATTGGCCCTAATCTCACGCATACCCCGGTTTCACTTTTGGGGGCGTGACACTGTCCTCTCTGTCTCTCTCTCAAACCAACAAAAGCATAGAACTACTCTCTCTCAAGAGCTAATACTCAAACCAACAAAAGCAAAGAAACATCCAGACAAAATGATTAAACCGAACTCTAAGCGACCACACCGCCTCAAGGCCTCAAAACTCCAATTTTGGCAAGGCAGTGTATCAAACCATTCAAAGTCCCGGGAACATACGTAATCTTAAATCAATTAATTATTGGAAATCATGCGACCCGCATGCCACGGGTCCAACGTCAGATGAAGCAGGTAGAAGGTTTGCAGAGAATAAAATCTCACTTCATATAAGATTTGATCTGTCCGCGCAAATAAGACCCCCAATAGGATAAGTGGATGTGTGTTTCTTGGAAAAGAAGTCTTAGTAAATGTGACTCTTTGGACATCTTCAACTTTAAAGGAAATCCCCTCCATGGCTGTAGTAAAAGTAAGGTTACAAATATGGGAATGGAGCAAAGGACAAATTTTTACTTTTATTTTTTTAAATGAATTTTTATTTATTTTTTTAGAAAAATCTCCACAAATTAATGTAGTACGAGAATGAAAGCGATGACTATATTTATTATTGAAGAAACTCATAATAGAATGTCTGAACTCATACATCTACATAAAATTATTCCTTTAATTCAATTTTTTTTTTTTTTTTCTATCGGAGGGTTCCCAACCCGTTGGGCTGGACTAATCCCTCCGGGCTCAGAGGGAAGCCAGGTAAACTCCTTTGTAGCCCTAGTGTGATAGACCAGTTTAGAACCTTCAACCTTCGAGTGCAAACCGTGGTCTTAAGACAAGTGAGCTACCCCTTAGGGTTAATCCAAATACAATTCAATTTTAACCGTTTTACATAAAACAAACAGGCCAGAGGAATTCAAAGCTTTTGGCCAAAGCCCGGTTCTTTGTCAAAATGTGCTAAATGAATCCAGCAGAGAGAGAGAGAGAGAGAGAGAGAGAGAGAGAGAGAGAGAGAGAGAGAACATTCTCATGGAACTATATTCATTCCACCAAACCCAAGGCAATAAACATTTAGAAGTTTCAAAAGTATTCTTTTGAAATTTCCCTCACACAAAAGTTAATCCAACCCATTGTGACCCATCTTTTCCCTATTGTTAAGTTTACCATGAAATTCAGTGTCTCCCAAATGGAACAAAATTATTCTACTCTGATCCTATACATACATAGAATAAATGATACAGACGAGGAAGGAAGAATTCTTCCAGAAATCCCAACTGCCAATATTCATTATTCCAACCCAGCTAATTAAATAAACATACACAATAAGTGGGTATGCATTCTTCTCCCTCTTTGCTGGCCAGAATTTTTAATATGCTTTCTAATTTTGTTAGTTGTTTCTTTGCTGGAATTAGGGTTACCACACTAATCATATTTTATGTGAGATACAACATGGCTGACCAAATGGCAGTGGCTGCCTCAGAGGGATGACAAGGATTCATGATTGGGTCTTCTCCTTGACAATTGTTCTTGGCAGTTTATTTTTTGCATTAATTAATTAATTGTTAGAACCCCACCAAATGTTGAAACCTAATTTGCTTCCTATGCTGTCCTAAAATCCAAAATCCATGGATCGAGGTTAAGGGCATGTTTGTGTAACCATTTTCAGTAGAAAAGCTCATGATTTTTCGTGGAAAATGTTAGTACACTTCATATTAAGAGGAGAGATGGGATAAACATTGAGGGGATTGATGTACAGACCAGCTCCATTGGATGCACTCAGGCTCGCTTTTGATAAAGGGAGCTCTTTTCATGCTCTTATTCCCCCATGATCTTACACCATGCCCAATTTTACGCTCATCAAATATTTACTTATAATAGGATTCAATCTAAAAAACTATTTATGGCTAAAAGACTTAACTTTGAGGCTGTTACAAAATCAAGCGCCAGGATAATCTGATAGAGTTGGTTTTTACATCACCCTTAACCCTAAAGTGATTTTTGCATCCCAACCTAATGAGAGGAATGCGTCTAAGAGGGGCCCATGAATTAGACTGCTTAAGCTCACGATGCAGTTTGCTCATAGGCGAAATCTTCCTAGGATAAGTGGATGGGTAGAATAGCCAGGTCGACCATGAGGTAGGATGGAATTAGGGGTGAAAGTGGGCCGGGCCGTCCTAGGGCCGCCCGCGGACGGCCCGTTATAGGCTTGGCCCGAGCTCGGCTCAAAAGACAAAAGAGCCGAGCTAGGGCCTAGTAAGAGGCCCGTTTGCTTAAAAGGGCCGAGCTAGGGCTTGATGAAGCCCGGCTCGTAAGCCCTAGGGCCTACATATATTATATATAAGGATTTATTCAAGTCAAGTGGGAACCGTTGGATCATTAAAGTGGATCCAACCAACGACTGCCCAGTTTTTAAGTCTTGTAACTCTGAAACAATCTTTCCTTTGTTGTTATTATTATTTATTAACAAGGCTCTATTCTTGTTGTTATAGGTGATGCTGGTGATGATGAAAACTTTATTTTATGATGTTAGCCGAATACTTTATTTTTATCTATGATGGCTATTGGAGTTTAATTTGATTTGTATTATTGTTGGAATTTAATGATGCTAATCTACATTAACATTGAACTATTATGGAGTGTTGGAACTAGGCTCCCTTAGCTTTTATGAAGTCTTTCTTATTTTAGTTAATTTTAGTGTTGCAATCCAAATTATGAGAATGAGAATATGGGATGAATGCATGCATTTGACCAATTTTTTGTTCTGGTTTGCATATGCAGATTTCTTTGAATTCCTACAAGATTTTTTTTCCTGAAAATATTTTCTTTTAGCTAGTACTATATCATTATAAAACGGGCCGAGCTCACGAGCCGAGCCTAGGGCCTCAATCGAGCCAGGCTCAAAGGGCCGGCCCTAGGGCCTCATAACTTAATAAGGGTCAAGCCCGAGCCAGGGTTTTTGAGGCCTTCTAGGGCTAGGGCCGAGCTAGGGCCTACTGAAAAATACTAGGGCCAAGCCTAGGGCCTGTCAAAGCCCGGCTCGGCCCGGCCCACTTTCATCCCTAGATGGAATAATGCATTGATAATGATGATAATGATAACCAATGTTTTGGATCATTGAATTTTTTTGGGTTGGAGTAATTGTTGAGGAGCACAAATGATCCATCACGAATGATTCCTCAGATATTTTTGGTTCTTTACAATGTGTTAAAAGTTCAAAAGAAGCCCTATCATGTTAAAAAATCCAATGGTAAAAGCCCTTGTGGAAGTAAAATTTGGAAAAGAAAACTAAGCAGATTCTTGTGAAAAATACAGCATTAAGGGTCATCTTTACAGCACAATGTACACTTGATTGTTGGAAAGAAAAGCACAGTACAACCCAGGAGAGGAATTTCGCTTTAACAGAAAATAAAGTGCCTATTGTCTGCCAAAAGAACTCTAATTGTTGGAAAATATATAAGAGACACCACATCCAAAGAGCCCAATCTTGATTTCTTTTGTAGCTTTCCTAGAAAAACCCTCTTTAGAAAGATACCTTCCAGGTGGGGGAACAATTTGGGTTGGACCAAATACTCAATGAAAATGCAAGTAGAACTTGGGCCATGCTCGAGTCTAAAGTTCGTGGGCTCACCTAAAAGTATGATAATCATGAGGGCCTGGGGTTTCAAAGTTCTATCATTATGATTAACCTTTGTTTGAAAAATGACAATCCAATCAGAAGAGATACCATTTTGAAGACATCAACGTTATCCAAATTGTGGATGTTTGATAAATTGGGATGGGTGCTAAAATTTGTGTGATCCGTCGTAGGGCCTAGACAATTTCAGTAAGTGTTGAATTTGAGATGATGTTGTGGTCGACGTACAATGAGTGTGAAAGGTTTCTATTAATGAGTTTGAAGGGTTTCTATTGAACATAAGAGTAGAATAAGTGGGCCCCACATGTTGGACGGTCCTAATCTATCAGGGGTGGTGTGTGTGCATGTGGATGTGCAAGGAAAGTGATAATGTGAGATTAACTACAAGTTAAATTTGCTTAGGTGAGAGAATCTTTTACCTCTCTAAGAGGTCGTTTGTCTGCACTAATTTACATTTATAAAAGGGAGAATATGTGTCATATTTAGGTATTTGTCATGTTTGTTTACAATTATTTATGCATTCTATCTGTAAATTAGATGTGTAAATAATGTGAAATTAGGCTCAATTTCGCATCAAAATTTGAACGCCCGTTGAGGTGAGGAAATAAAAAATACCACATTGTGTGAGATTTCAAAGAACACTCGTTGTTGGAAGGAGACGGTATTGCATTGGTTATTTCCGTCAAACAACTTTTGAGTTCGAAACACCCCGAACCCATGAAAAAAGGGTCCTCATCAAGCCGATAAAACCTAACAACGAACAGGGTTGGTTTTGAATTTTCCGGGGCCCAGGACAAGAGTAAAAGTTAGGCATCTTCAGCCATCATATATGATAATATCATTGGTGGGCCCCACTGATGTGAAAAATTGGCAATGGGTTGATGATGCCCAAGTATAACTATTTGAAAAAAAAAAGAAAAGAAAGAGAACTCAGACCAGAATTTAAGCATCATATATGGGGAATAAAAAATCATTGGTGGGCCCCACTAACAGATGAGAAGAACGGGTGAAGGGCTGAAGACTTGATGATATGTTTGTAAAAAAAAAAGCCCCAAATCATCCCAACGCTAGACCAGATTCTTCCAGAATTTCAGCCATCAAATATAAAATATCATTGGTGGGCCTCACTGATGGATGCTCAAATAAGTGATGCAATAAGCACTCTCAAATGATTTGATGATGGGTCTATTGATGCCCAGGACGATGGAATCCATTGGATGAGCCCTACCCCCACTAAATAATTGAAAAGAAAATAAAAGGTAGAAGGGATTTTGAGGCCCCTCTGAAAAATGGGCCCGGGGCAAGGGCACTTACAGCCCTTGCTCAGGGCCGGCCCTGACAACGAAAACCTGCCCTGCGTCTCTTCTCGCCGCCTTGCGTCTCTCCCTGTTTAAACAAACCCATAGTAAACTTCTCGTTTGTCTAAAATCTCTTCTTGGATTCTTCTACGAATTTTGAGTCTCCACATGCAGAGCAAGGAACAGATGTCATCCCTGATATTGAAATAGAAAATGGAATGACAGAAATTACAAAAAAAAAAAAAAACCACACTGCCAATACACAAATCATTAGAAAGCCAGCTCCCTTTCAATCTTTTATACAAGATTTCTACAACAAAATAAGAAAGTTAGGAAAGAAAGGTAAATAGGTCGTAGTTATTAAGATGTAGAGCATCAATCTAGATTCTCCCTCTGTGACAGATAAAACGACCCACAAACTGTATTGAACACAAACATCCAAGAACAAACAAAAAGCCCTTTTTTTTATTTATTTATTTATTTTGAAACACAATTCTTCATAATTTTGATATAACCCCAAACTCACTCTCCCCAAGATCACAGAGGATGTAAAAAGAAAACATAGCTGAAAAAAGTTTTAAGTTTCTCATAACTGTGTTTCTAACCAGTGCTAATTTCTTATATGCATTTCTGAGTGCCGTTGCCGAGCACTCTTCCAACCCCAAGAAAACATAGAAATTAGTGCTCTTATCATTTCCGGAAGCCATTGGATGTGGAACAGTGCTTCTAATCAAACCATAAATGCTTCTCGTGGTAAATAGGAATTAGAGGCATACATAGAAGTGATAATTTGAACGGACAGATTGGATGTGGATAAGGTAGTCCCACTTTATACAAAGCGCTTAAACTTTGCAAAAGGTAGTAATGCATTTTGTTTACAACATAGTTTAAAATCGCGGTTGCAGTCGTCATTACGGTCAATCTTAAAAATCATTATGACGCAGCATTTCATTGTAGTTCACGATCATCACCGTCAATCATTGTACGAAAAAAAATTTACCCCAAAAAATATTGAAAAGTATCCAAAAATCTTGAATGTTTATGCTAGAAAACTATGTATTTTTTTCATCAGTAAACACTTTTAAAGTAAGTATCGGTGCCCTAAGTCATAATATCCTATATCATTTGTCTTATATGTAACTTGTAAAGTATGTTATGAATTAAATAGATTTATGTGTACATACATACTACCATAAATTGAAATATCACAAATATGCATTGCAACCATAATTTTGAGCTAATTATTAGTGTTAAATATTTATAGTCAATAAACTACTAGTAGTAATGCACTATCCAATTATTCAATCACCAAGTAAGTTGAGAGTAAATTTCAGTTTTTAAATAACATTTACTACTACATCAAGATGAATTAACTAATTAAACTAGTGGAGTATGGACTAGGGGTATTGTGGTTTAGAAAGGAAGAAGCTTTCATATGAGAATCCACTATAGTCTTGCAACTTACTAGAGTTTGGGTGAAGAAAAGTGTGGAAAGCTCTATTACAGTCTTGGGAACCTCCACAGATGGTTTGAGGAGAAAAGAAGTGAAAGAAATATGGAAAAAGAAAGTAAAAATTACTGTCAACGAATATATTGGCCGTTATTTTTAAAATATCAACTGTTGTGACCGTTATGGATCGTTTTTTTTTCTTGTTTTTATAATGGAACCATTATGACCTATATTGAAAATAACGTAACACTTTTTTTTTTAAACCATGGTTTACAATAACTTTTTTTATTTCATTTATTTTTTATGACATGCCTAATCTAGTGGGAATTATCCAATTGAAGCTTGGACCATAAAAGTAAAATATTGATAAGATGCATCTTTTGGACCCGAGCTCCCTTTCCCTTGGCCATTCCTATGGGACCGGCCCGGTAATAGGACAATCATGGGGAGAGGTAGAGGTTTGAAAGGTCTCCCTACAACGAATGTAAAAATAAAAAGAAGGGAGAGGGGGGAGGGGATGTTTTGAAACTCAGTCCTTGATTTTTCATGAATTTTGAGAAAATTGTAAAAAAATAAAAATAAATTAAAAATAACCAATAACCATTGGATCACATATCCATGGATGGTTGAAATCCTCCTTGTTTACTAAACTTGGAACTCAAATCCTCTTTGAGGATATGTTGGATCCAAGAGAATGAGAGTCTCTTTTATAATTATTTTAATCTCATACCGTTTCTGCCGAAATGGCCGAGATTTTTCATTTCGATTGAGTGAGTGGCCGAAATGGAATTTCAGTCAAAAATTTTCGGTTTGAGTTTCGGTCAATTTTGGCCAAAATTCCGGTTTTAGGTCGAAATGTGATTTTTCAGCCGAAATCATATTTTACATAATTAATTGTTTTTAACTTTTTTTACACATATACACTTTGTATTTCTTATATTTTTCAAAAATATAATTTTAAACAATTTTACTTATATATATTTTTATATTTCCCCTATAATGTAATTCTGAAAAGTTTAACCTAAAATTCAAATCACCAGAGAAAAACTTTTCACATCGTAGGCCTGACTGAATTGGGTCGGAAACTATGATTTCTATATCTATATCTATATCTATATCTATAGCATAATATAAAAGCACCAGAGAAAAACTTTTCACATCGTAGGCCTGACTGAATTGGGTCGAAAACTATGATTTCTATATCTATATTTATACCATAATATAAAAGCAGCAGTTTTACTTGCTTTTCGTCGACTCTTGCGGGGCCCACTGGAGGACTCTCGATTCTTCTTCTCTCCTCTTGATTCTTCCTCTCATCCACAACACCCGCCTTAGGTCTATATATATATATAGGGGAACATTCATGTGCATCTATCCCTTACCATAGGGTGATGGCACTTTCCCTGTTTTGCATATGAATCTCCTTTTTGTACTTCACCCTATGTACTTGAAATCCCCCTTTTGTACTTGAAAACTTTCATTTATGGAAGCATCCCTCACCCTATGGTGAGGGATAGATGCACTTGAATGTTCCCCATATATATATATAGGTATATATATATACCATAATATAAAAGCAGCAGTTTTACCTGCTTTTCGTCGACTCTTGTGGGGCCCACTGGAGGGCAAACTCTCGATTCTTCTTCTCTCCTCTCGATTCTTCCTCTCATCCACAACACCCGCCAAGCAAGAAATGGAGAACCTGGTCACCTCTTCTCTTCCATTTTGGCTCTCTTGGTGAAGTGCCCAACGAAGAAAGAAAAACATCACCGCTTCCTCTTATTAGTCTTCCAATCTCTCTCTCTTCTCTCTACCCGTCTCTCGTTTCATTTATCTAACAATCTAGGGTTTGGAGAATTAGAATTTGGCCATGGCTTCGAAGAGGATTCTCATTTCCTTTCTTTCATTCTGTTTCATTCTCATCTCTCTGCAACGTCTCTCTCTCTCCCCCCCCCCCCTCTCTCTCTCTCTCTCTCTCTTTCTTTTCCCTTTTCCATTTTACCTGTTGCCTATATAGAGAATCCATCCATTAATTTCATCATCCATTTCCTTCATCATGATCACAAGACCTTGAGCTTCATCCCCATTCCGCCACCACCGAGCCACCACTGGCCACCACTGAAACCCCAGCTCACTCCATCTGTTCTCTCTTTATTTTCCTTATTTCCCCCCTCCTTGCTGCCAACGTGAATAAGCCCCACCCATCTCACCATTTCTCTCTCCCTCTGTTTTCTTTATTTCACACACTCTCTCTTACTTTCTTTCTCTCATTCTCTTTCTCACTCCACTCACTGCCAACGTAAGGTATTCCCCAACCCATTTCATCATCTCACCATTTCACCGTCCCTCTCTGTTTCTTTCTGTTTTCCTTTCTTTCTTTCATTCCGTTTCTTTCTTTATCCTTGCCAATGGACCACCGAGACCTTCATAATCGATCAAGTGGACCCCACAACCTCATTTCAATTTCTCTCTTAGGTAATCTTCTTTGTTTTGATTAAGTTGGGTTAATTGGGGTTTTCCACTAATTAGTGTTAGATGAGTTTGTTAGCACTTACATGTTAGATTGTGATTTGTAGAGTTATTTATGTGGGTTTGTTTCTAATTCATAGGTTTTAAACTAAGTTGTGGATTTGGGCATTTTGGATTTCCTCACCCAGAGGCAAGTGAATATGTATTTATTTTTATGGATATGCATGTTTTTTTATTTCATTTTATGGAATTGTAACTTTGAAATGATGGTAGAGGGCTGAGTCCTTAAAAACTGATTGCAGGAAAAGAAGAATTGGGGATCATTTTTCTAAAATCAAGGAAATAAAGTAGTTAGATATTTTAAAATATTTTGAATGCAGATTATTGATTTGTAAACTCCATTTTCATGAAATTTGTTAGAACATAAATTCTCTGGAATTGTATGATAGGGTGCAGTAGAAATATCTGCTAAAAGAAGATTTGTAAACTCCAATTTCATGAAATTTGTTAGAACATAAATTCTCTTGAATTGTATGATAGAGTGCAGTAGAAATATCTGCTAAAAGAAATGACATCTAAAGAGGAAAATAGCTTGCTTATCTATGCTTTTCCTTCCATAAGATTATCTTGTATGCGGCAAATATCAATGAGATGTGAATTGCGTATCCCATGGGCTCTTCCTTTGCTTAGACTTGTCCAAAGCTCACCATGGTTAGATGACACCATTAAATTTTCTTGTCAATTTGTATTCTATTGATTAGCTATTTAGAGGTCTGTAATAGTCATCTTTATGGATCTGTACAATCAAGTTAATGGATAGTTTGAATCTACTTGATATTGAGCCATATGCATGATTACAGATGTGGGTGATTGTATTCTTTATTAGGAGAGATGAATAAAGAGAATTGAGCCTAGGCCTGAATCAGGCCCTGACATGTATATAATTGCATGATACATACAAATTCATCTCAATAATCTATATCCATATTAAAAAAAATGGAGTTTCACCTCAATAATTGATGCAACAAGGCTTTGTTGTTTTGGATGAAGAGGTGGTGTTGTTATTAATGACAATGATGATGAAAATCACATTAGCCATTGTTACTTTTAGTTATTATTCTTGCAAAAGTTAGAAATATGTCCCTATAATAATATGTTCTATTATATGTTACAACTATGTCATACAAGAAAAACAAGTATAGAACTTTCTGCCTTGGGTTAATTTGTTTTCAAGAATGTCTTGGAAGAACTGCAAGCATCAGCAAAAAAGAACTTGGGTTACCCTTGTTTATAGTCTTATATACTTGGATCAGTATAGTCCACATAAGCCAAGAAAGCCTTGAAGAAATAGGCAAACAACAAGTCCATCAGATATAGAGGTCCAAAGTACTTAGATTTGAGACATAAATTAAGTGTGTTCTTTGTTAGTCAAGCATTAGAAAAAAATAACTTGGGTTGCCCTTGTATGTAGTCTTATGTACTTAGATCAGTATAACTCCACTTAAGCCAAGAAGCCCTCAAGAAATAGCCAAACAACAATATCATCAGATATAGAGGTCCAAAGTAATTAGATTTGAGGCATAAGTACAGTGTATTGTTTCTTTGTCATTGCCTCCACATTTAGTAGTATAGGTGCTTGAGGAAGGTGTTCCCCATCATAAAAGAAAAACACAGATTAAATGCAGCTCAATAAACCGTTTTGGATGGGCAAGAGATGAACACATCAAATACAAACAAAGATGGCTTAATAATAAGTTATTTTGTAGATCAACTGTTTAGTATTCAATAGTTGCTTGGTATCTGAGTGTGGAATGTGGATGCAATAACTAACATTATCTTCTATAACCAAAAGACTGCTCATAAAGGGATAAAAAAAATAATATCTATGGAAGAAAAAGATATATCTATGATTATTTGCATTTTCACTATGCATTATATCGTGGTCAGTTGGTGATGGTGTGTGAAGCAAAAGTGCAATCTAGATTTCACAATGGAAGCAGGGCAACTTCTATTGCTCCCAGTGGGCTTCTAAAAGAGCTATTTAACTAAAGTTTGCTTTGGAACTCTCTATGGTACACATGGCGATAGAGCTGCTAATATTTTTTAATTATAATATTGAAGTGGTTCTACAGTACAAACAACCAAAGAATCACAACGGGCAAGCACATTGATGACAACAACCCAGCCAAAAAAAAGAAGTTTAGGACTACGTTCTTTTTGCTCAGTCAAGTTTAGGGCTATGTTGAACACAAGGAAGTTGAAGTCAAGCCTCATGGGTTTCTTCGTATGAACACTTTTGAAAGGCCATGTCGACAACATGGGATATGTAAAGAGTTGGCTTTAGGGAAAATATGAGCTTATTAGTATTTGTATGGTTGAAAAGTACAACCAAGTGTAACGCCCCAATTCCGGATACCGAGATAACCGTCAAGATACCAGAAGTTGGCGCGCTACTTCCCGGAAAATCCGAGAACTTCCAAGATCGTAGGTTCGCAGTGAGGTCTAATTTAAAACTTTTTAAACAATATAAGATCAACGGTTAATAATGCGGAAGCATGTGAAACAATAGCGGAAGCAATGAAACGGTATCACATATCTATGTCAAATATAGCAGGGGCTGAAATCCAACTTAAAGTATTAAAGTTGTGAAAATCAAAGGTTTATTACAAATTCTAATAGTTACCCTGTTCACTACACAAATCACTCAAAAACCCAAACAAATAAAAGAACTCTCACACCCCAGTGACGGCTCTCCAACTTCCAACTCGACCTCTTGGTCAGCTGGTCCCCATCCGTAGTCTCCTGCTACGGGTGCCTCAACTAGCGTAGGCGCGTCATCCTCGTAATCGGGGTTGAAACCTAAGCACCAAGAATGGATCAGATCTAAAGATCGGGCAAGTCACATTATATAAGTAACATAGGATATATGTATCAAAAGAGTAAAGACAATTATATAGTTAAAGAGAATATCAAGATACATGATCTAGGCAGTTAAGCAAGATAAGTATTTGGATTCAAGATAAACATAATATCTAATCTAACACAATATGGAACATTCACACGAGCTGGGTGCCGTAGGATATTATGCCGCGGCCCTCCCATATTGAACACAGTTACGGCGGGGAATCTCACAAGTGTTAGGGAATAACGAGCCCTGCAAATCATACTCAACAGTCTCACAACACTCATCACTTGGGAGATTGGACTCGGTATCACACCGTCCGTCTAAAACACAGCTATCATGATAGCTCACTCAACACTCATAAATAGCTCCTACCAGTGATGATCAGTCCAAAGGCTGAGCTTACGACAACTGAGTGAATGTCTATGCCGACTCAAGAAAACAATGAAGGTCTGTGTCTGTCTAGTCTTTGCCTTGCGTGACCAAGGTCCTAACAAGGTCTCTAAGAGGTCCAAGTATTAATTCAGTCCATGGATTACAATTCAGGTCCAAGTCCAGTCGTTGGATCCCTACCAAGGCCCATCAAACACGAGGCCTGGTCTAAAACAGTCCAAACGAGGTAACAAGTCCATAATCAGTTCATTCTCATCCATAATGAGTTATAAGTCCAATAATAATTCACCTCTCCAATCTATGGTATCATACATCCATACATAGGCTATAGAAGGCCAGCCTAGCGACATACACGGGTCAATGTTCACCCAATCACATCACCAGGTCACCTCTAAGTAGTCCTAGGTTCAGGTCATCCATTCTCCATTTAATTAACAGTTATAAGCTATAGTAAGGACATACGAGTGACAATGATACGATAAGCGAAGTAAGAACTCCAAGTACAAGAATCAGCGGGAAATAACAATAATCCAACCTAGGTAATGCACCACATTCAGGTCCAGGTCCATCTCAGGTAATTTGATCTCTAAATTGAGTCTCAGATGCCAATGGATACTATGTTTGGTGCCCTAGAAGTTACGGGCATCATTGACAACATTTTATGATTGAATCATCTTAGAATATACAACCAAGACCCTACTTGGTAGTCCCCACGAGTCAAGGTTGAGCCACACAATTGACTCGGGCTTGGTACATCAATAATGGTCCATTTGGATGGTCAATGGGCCTCACAAACGATTACAACCTCAGAATACTGAAAACTGAAAAATCACTAAATTCAGTGTCCTGGGTCAACCTGGCACAGGACTCGGTCGACCGAGTACACTGGTCTGTCAAGATGTTGACTCCCAGGTCTACCTCTGTGTAGTGTGCTCGATCGACCTCCTGGCCTGGTCGGTCGACCGAGTACTCTGGGAAAAAATGGGGTCAAGCACCTGGAAGGCATGATCTGATCTCATGAAATCTCTGTGTGTCCGGTCGACCTCCTGGCCTGGTCGGTCAACCGCATACACAGAAATCCTAGAAAGAATGATGTCTCAGCTCTCAGCATTTCTATTGTAAATCCTGTGTTGTCGGTTGACCGAGAATAGGGTTCGGTCGACCGAGAACACAGAGTTCTGTGTCTGAGAGAAAGTCCAGCTCCTTAGTTATTTCCTGAAAATCCTGTGTGCTCGGTCGACCTGGGGCAGGGTCCGGTCGACTGCGCACACTGGACCTGTAATTTCTATAGAACCTTAACTAGGACTTGATTTTCTGGAATTTCAGTGTGCTCGGTCGACCGAGTTGAAGGTCGGTCGACTGGGTACACGTACCTGGTAACAATTCCAGAAATCTGGATTTTCTTCCCCTTCAATCCAATTTCCATCAAAACCAACCCAATCTCGTCCAATCATCACCATCATAAAACACGAAATACACTTCAATATACATTCAACCATCCATCATTGGGCCATTGATATTCCAAATGAGATCAACCCATCCATCAATGGCCATAAATCCATGAAAACATGCTCAAAGGTAGATCTAAGCATATGAACATCAATTGAATTGAAATTACAGAATCAATGTGAAGGAAAATATACATTCTATGCTAAATAAGTATATTGCACTTGCCTTAATCAAATTGCAAGAAGGTGGAGGGAGAAAAGAGAGATCCAAGCTATAAAATGCAATCCAAAGCTCCTAAGGTCTCCAATCACACAAACAAGTCCCAAAACCATATCTAAAGAGATCTCTAATTCCTACTCCCACATCCACAAGAGAATTGCAATAAGGAAAGGAAATCTAGAGAGAGAAAGAGAGAAATCTAAGGAAGTAGAACTAGATGATGAAAAGTACCTTGATTAGAAGAGGGAGAGAAGATTAGCAAGATAGAGAGATCCTTAAGATAGATGATGGCTGTAGCTTGTAGTAGTATGTAGTCTTCTTCTCCTTGCTAGGATTCTAGATCTAGGGTTTTAGAGAGAGAGAGAAGAGATGGGAGAATTGGAGGGAAATTGAGGTAGAATTGGAGGGAAATGAGAGGGGGAATTGTAGCTAAAGCATGGGATGGAATGAGTGTAGTATATATATATATATATATATATATATAGGTTGGGGTTTAGGCTAGGTACAAGAATATCCTTTTAGTTAACATGGGATTAGGGTTAGGGTCATGGGTAGTTTGGTCTTTAGGTAGGATTTTAGAAGCTTCTCTAGTGGAATAACCCCTATAGTAAATACTAATTACTAGCTAGGGCCTCTAACCAACTAACTAATTCAAAATTATAAAAGACACCCTACAAACTCTATAAATTACAACAAAGCCTAATTAGGAAAACTACCTATCTACCCTTACTAATCCCTATTAATTAGTATAATTAGCAACTATAGGCTATAAAATAGTATTCAAATTCAAAAGTGAGGGTCCACAAGGGGTGGGGCCTCACATCACTCCCTCCTTTAGAACATTTGGTCCCCAAATGTAAAAACAAAGTAAGAACATACCTGCGGTAGAAGATGCGGATAGTCCTTCATCACTTGATTGTGAAACTCCCACGTTGCCTCTTCTGGAGTGTGATGCTCCCACTGAACTTTCACCCACTGAATGGTTCGGTTCCGGAGTACCTGCTCTTTGGTGTCGATGATAGCAACTGGTCTGGCGACATATGAAGCGTTTGGTTGAATATCGAGCGGCTTGTGGTATAGAATATGCGTTGGATCCTCCACATATTTCTTCAGCATAGAGACGTGAAAGACATCGTGCACTCCTGATAACTCTGGTGGTAACAGAAGCTTGTAGGCGACATCTCCGATCCTAGACCTGATCTCAATTGGTCCAACAAATCTCCGTGTTAGCTTACCCTTCTCGCCGAATCTGAGGGTTCCTCTGGTTAGGGAAACCTTCAAGAACACCTTGTCTCCTTTCTAGAACTCGAGAGGTCTGCGTCTGTTGTCTGCATAGCTCTTTTGTCGGTTGTGACTGATTTTCAAGTTCTTGACTATCTGCCGGATCTTCTTGCTGGTGTCGCTGACATTAGATGGTCCGTGGAAGCTTCTGACGCCAACTTTTTCCCAACAGACTGGGGTCTTGCATCTCCTGCCGTACAAAGCCTTGAACGGTGCCATCTTGATGCTCGAATGGTAATTGTTGCTGTAGGCAAACTCGTAAAGTGGCAAAGAATCTTCCCAGTTCTCTTTGTAGTCCAAGACACAAGTTCTCATCATGTCCTCTAGTGTTTGGTTGGTGCGCTCGGTCTGTTCATCTTTCTGAGGATGATAAGTGGTGCTGAAACTCAACTTGATGCCCAAAGCTTGCTGAAGACTCCCAAAAATGCGAAGTGAAACGCGGGTCTCTGTCCGAAACAATCGAAGCTGGAACTCCGTGCAAAGAAACAATCCTGTCCACATATAGCTTAGCAAGGATGTCGAGTCCTGCTCTCATCGAAATTGGCAAGAAATGAGCTACTTAGTCAGTCGATCCACAATCACCCAAATGCCATCGTTGTGTCTTCTGGTAGCTGGAAGTCCTGCGATGAAATCCATGGTAATGTGCTCCCACTTCCACTGGGAAATGTCGAGCTGGTGAAGCAGTCTTGGCGGCTTCTGATGTTCGGCTTTGATTCGCTGACAAGTCAAGCATCTGGAAACATAGCCTGTGATCTCTTTCTTGATGTTGTTTCACCAATAGTAGCTCATCAGGTTCTGGTACATCTTGGTGCTGCCTGGGTGAATAGAATATCTGCTGTGATGCACATCTGATAGGATCTCGTCCTTCAGCTCCTGAATGTCTGGCACACACAATCTGTCTTGATAGTAGAGCACTCCACCAATCACTCTGAATTCTGGCCTCTGGTCAATCTGCTCGATCGCTCTAACAAGTTGGGGATCGTTGCGTTGACTATCCTTGACCTCTGCAAGTAACTCTGGTTCCCATGCGGACATGGTAGCAAGCATCACTCTGTCGCTGAGCGGCTGAAACTACACATCTAAGTCGTTGAAGACATTGGTCCACACACCCTCTGTTGTTAGAAAACTGACGAGGGCGGTCTTCCTGCTCAAAGCGTCTGCCACGACGTTCGCCTTACCAGGATGATATTTGATAAGGAAGTCGTAATCCTTGATGTACTCCATCCATCTCCTCTGCCGGTTGTTGAGGTCGCTCTGAGTGAACAGGTACTGTAAGCCGCGATGATCTGAATGAACTTCGAACTTCTCTCCATAGAGGTAGTGTCGCCACATCTTCAACGCAAAAACGACTGTTGCTAGCTCCAAGTCGTGTGTTGCGTACTTCTTCTCGTGTTCCTTCAGTTGGCGTGATCCATAGGCAATGACCTTCCCCTCCTGCATCAAAACACAACCAAGACCTGTCACTGAAGCATTGGTGGAAACTACACATCCATCGCTCCTAGAAGGTAAGGATAAGATCAATGCTGTCGTCAATCTCTCCTTCAGCTCTTGAAAGCTGTCTTCGCAAGCATCTGACCACACGAACGGTACATCTTTCCGTGTCAGCTTGGTCAACAGCGCTGAAATCGTGGAGAAGCTCTTGACGAATCTGTGATAGTAGCCTGCTAAGCCGAGGAAACTCCGGATCTCTGTGACATTCTTCGGTCTCTCCCAGTTCACTACTGCCTCTATCTTCGTTGGATCCACTGCTAGTCCATCTCTGGAGATGATGTGTCCGACGAAAACCACTTGCTTTAGCCAGAACTCGCACTTGCTGAGCTTCGCGTACAACTGGTTGTCGCGTAATAGCTGTAGAGACGTCCTCAAATGCTGCTCGTGCTCCTCTCTGGACTTCGAGTAGACTAACACATCGTCGATGAACACCACTGTGAAGCTGTCGAGGTATGGAGCGAAGATCTTGTTCATCAAGGCCATGAACACTGTTGGCGCATTCGTCAATCCGAACAGCATCACAAGGAACTCATAGTGGCCATAGCGTGTATGGAACGCTGTCTTCTGCACATTCTGATCTCTAACTCACAGTTGATGATATCCCGATCTCAAATCTATCTTCGAGAAGTACTAAGCACCCTGAAGCTGGTCAAATAGCTCGTCGATCTGAGGAAGATGATACTTGTTCTTCACTGTTGCTTGTAGTCGATACACATCCTCATCGATCCGTCCTTCTTCTTCACGAAAAGCACTGGCGCTCCCCACGGTGACATGTTCAGTCTGATGAAGCCTCTGCTTATCAGCTCCTCCAACTGGGTCTTCAACTCTTGTAGCTCTACCGGAGCCATGCGATAAGGAGCTCTGGAAATCGGTGTTGTGCCTGGTGCAAGCTCAATGGTGAAGTCGATCTCTCTGACTGGTGGTAATCTCGGGATCTCATCGGGAAATATGTCTGGAAACTCGCGAACTATTGGAATCTCCTCCACGCCCTTGGACTGCTTGTCCTCAGAGATGAATGCGATGTAGCCCTCGCAACCTGATCTCACCAATCTTTCTGCCTTCAGTGCTGAAATCACCTTGGTGCTGGGTAGCTTCCTCTCGCCTACGAACTCGATTGTGTCATCTGAACAGTCAATAGTGAGTCTGACTGTCTTCTCGAAACAATCCATCACTACTCGATATTTGGCCAACCAATCCATCCTCAAGTTAATGTCAGAGTCATGCATGGGCAACACGATCAAATCTGTAAATAGAATGAACTCCCCGATCTGTACTCGACATCTGGGGTGGTAAGTCTGACACACTATCTTTTTACCCATGAGTGTATATACAACTAGCGTATAAGACATATCCTCTCCTACCCCCCCAAGAACTAAAGCAAAAGAAGAGGACACATACGAATGTGTCACACCTGGGTCAAGCAATACTCTAGCAAGATGATCCCAAACAGAAATGGTACCTTCGACTACGTTGCCTGCTGCCTTGGCCTCCTCGTGTGTAAGCGCAAATGCCTGCCCTGCGGCCTAGGGTCTCTGCGGCTGCCGCTGCTGTCCATGGGTTCTCTGGTGTCGTCCCCGCTGGTAGTGCTGACCTCTGGCATGCTGGGGTCCGTGATACTGCTGCCGCTGTGGTGGCTGGGGTGCTGGTACAATCTGACGGATTGGCTGAGCAGCTGGAGCTCTAGGAGGTGCCAGAAACTGAAGCATAAGCGGTTGTCCTCCTCAAAATGGACATGCTCTAGAAAGGTGCCCTGGCTCGCCACAGGCAAAACATATGACAGGCTAACGATACTGCTGTCGCTGATGATGAAACTGCCTCAAATGGCATGCCGACCTCTGTCTCTAGAACTGTTGCTGCGATCGGATCATGGGCTGCTGTCTAGCCGGAGCGGACCGAATCTGTTTCTGCTGCTGCATGGCCTCTACACGCTGGAGATGCTCCTCGGCCCAATAGGCCTTCCTCACAGCCTCCTCATAGGTAGGATAGTCGATGCATGCCATGTGAAGCTGGATGTCGTCTCTCAACCCATCAACGAAACGTCGGATCCTCTCAGACTCTGGAGAAATCAAAGCCTCAGCAAAACGAAAGAGTTGGGTGAAGCGGAGCTCATACTGATATACTGTCATATCCCCCTGGATGAGAGTCTGGAACTCCCTGAGCTTCTGATCTCTGATGTGTGCAGGAATGAACTTTCGAAGGAAGTTTGATCTGAAAGCTGTCCAAGCGATCTCATCACCAATCCCCTCATAAGGACGCTGAACGGTCCTCCACCAATCCTCTGCAACTCCTCTGAACAAATAGGATGCTAACTGGACTCTCTGCCGGCCGGTGCACTCGAAGACTCGAAAAATCTTCTCCATCTGCACTATCCAATCATCATCACCTAGTGGGTCCTCCGTGCCAGAAAACTCCGGTGGTCCCCTTTTGAGGAAATGCTAGAAAATAATGTTCGGGTTTGCCTCCCGAATAGGTGCGTCTACTGGACTGGGCTGCGCCACCCTTTCGATGATGTCTAAGACCTACACTTGGAATTGTGCAAAGTCCTCTGCCTGCTGCTGGTGAGCTGTAGCCTGAGCCTCCTGTGAGACCAGGAAGGCCTGGAGATACTATTAGAATCGGCGCTCTTAGTCGGGCTGTCCGCCGACTGCTGGTGGGGCATCATCTCCCGACATCTGTCAAAAGAAGGGAATTGTATCAGTTTGAGTCCAACACTTAGGACTACGCTGGTTTTACCCAATCCATCGTCCTTACATGAATTCCGACACTGAAATCCTCACTACGTCCTAAAGTTTCTAGTGTGTTTTATTTCCTAGAGACTTGCTCACTCTGATACAAAAAATTATAACGCCCCAATTCCGGATACCGAGATAACCGTCAAGATACCCGAATTTGGCGCGCTACTTCCCGAAAAATCCGAGAACTTCCAAGATCGTAGGTTCGCAGTGAGGTCCAATTTAAAACTTTTTAAACAATATAAGATCAACGGTTAATAATGCATAAGCATGTGAAACAATAGCGGAAGCAATGAAACAATATCACATATCTATGTCAAATATAGCAGGGGCTGAAATCCAGCTTAAAGTATTAACGTTGTGAAAATCAAAGGTTTATTACAAATTCTGATAGTTACCCTGCTCACTACACAAATCACTCAAAAACTCAAACAAATAAAAGAACTCTTACACCCCAGGTGACGGTTCTCCAACTTCCAACTCGACCTCTTGGTCAGCTGGTCCCCATCCGTAATCTCTTGCTACGGGTGCCTCAACTAGCGCGGGCGCGCCGTCCTCGTAATTGGGGTCGAAACCTAAGCACAAAAAATGGATCAAATATAAAGATCGGGCAAGTCACAGTATACAAGTAACATAGGATATATGTATCAAAAGAGTAAAGACAATTATATAGTTAAAGAGAATATCAAGATACATGATCTAGGCAGTTAAGCAAGATAAGTATTTGAATTCAAGATAAACATAATATCTAATATAACACAATATGACACATACACACGAGCTGGGTACTGCAGGATATTATGCCGCGGCCCTCCCATATTGACACAGTTGCAGCGGGGAATCTCACAAGTTCTAGGGAATAACGAGCCTCGCAAATCATACTCAACAGTCTCACCACACTCATCACTCGGGAGACTGGACTCTGTATCACACCGTCCGTCTAAAACACAACTCATCATGATAGCTCACTCAACACTCATAAATAGCTCCTACCAGTGATGATCAGTCCAAAGGCTGAGCTTAAGACAACTGAGTGAATGTCTATGCCGACTCAAGGAAACAATGAAGGTCTGTGTCTGTCTAAGCTTTGCCTTGCGTGGCCAAGGTCCAAACAAAGTCTCTAAGAGACCCAAGTATTAATTCAGTCCATGGATTACAATTCAAGTCCAACTCCAGTCATTGGATCCATACCAAGGCCCATCAAACACGAGGCCTGGTCTAAAACAGTCCAAACGAGGTAACAAGTCCATAATCAGTTCATTCTCATCCATAATGAGTTATAAGTCCAAAATAATTCACCTCTCCAATCTATGGTATCATACATCCATACATAGGCTATAGAAGGCCCGCCTAGCCACATACACGGGTCAATGTTCACCCAATCACATCACTAGATCACCTCTAAGTAGTCCTAGGTTCAGGTCATCCATTCTCCATTTAATTAACAGTTATAAGCTATAATACGGACATAAGAGTGACAATGATACGATAAGTGAAGTAAGAACTCCAAGTACAAGAATTAACGGGAAATAACAATAATCCAACCTAGGTAATGAACCACATTCAGGTTCATGTCCATCTCAGGTAATTTGACCTCAAAATGGAGTCTCAGATGCCAATGGATACAGTGTTTGGTGCTCCAGAAGTTACGGGCATCATTGACAACGTCTAAGGATCGAATCATCTTAGAATATACAACCAAGACCCTACTTAGTAGTCCCCACGAGTCAAAGTTGATCCACACCATTGACTCGGGCTTAACACATCAATAATGGTCCATTTGGATGGTCAATGGGCCCCACAAATGATCACAACCTCAGAATACTGAAAACTGGAAAATCACTAAATTCAGTGTCCTCGGTCGACTTGGCATAGGACTCGGTCGACCGAGTACACTGGTTTGTCAAGATGTTGACTCCCAGGCCAACCTCTACGTAGTGTGCTCGGTCGACCTCCTGGCCTGCTCGATCGACTGAGTACTCTGGGAAAAAATCGGGTCATGCACCTGGAAGGCATGATCTGATCTCAGGAAATCTCTGTGTATCCGGTCGATCTCCTGGCCTGGTCGGCCGACCGCATACACAGAAATCTTGGAAAGAATGATGTCTCAGCTCTCAGCATTTCTATTGTAAATCCTGTGTTGTCGGTTGACCGAGAACAGGGTTCGGCCTACTGAGAACACAGAGTTTTGCGTCTGAGAGAAAGTCCAGCTCGTTAGTTATTTCCTGAAAATCCTGTGTGCTCGGGCGACCTGGGACAGGGTCCGATCAACTGCGCACACTGAACCTGTAATTTCTACAGAACCTTAACTAGGGCTTGATTTTCTGGAATTTCAGTGTGCTCGGTCGACCGGGTACACGTACCTGGTAACAATTCTAGAAATCTGGATTTTCTTCCCCTTCAATCCAATTTCCATCAAAACCAACCCAGTCTCGTCCAATCATCATAAGACCATTATAAAACACGAAATACATTCAACCATCCATCCTTGGGCCATTGATCTTCCAAATGAGATCAACCCATCCATCAATGGTCATAAATCCATGAAAACATGCTCAAAAATAGATCTAAGCATATGAACATCAATTGAATTGAAATTACAGAATCAATGTGAAGGAAAACATACATTTTATGCAAAATAAGTATATTGCACTTGCCTTAATCAAATTGCAAGAAGGTGGAGGGAGAAAAGAGAGATCCAAGCTATAAAATGCAATCCAAAGCTCCTAAGTCTCCAATCACACAAACAAGTCCCAAAACCATATCTAAAGAGATCTCTAATTGCTACTCCCACATCCACAAGAGAATTGCAATAAGGAAAGGAAATCTAGAGAGAGAAAGAGAGAAATCTAAGGAAGTAGAACTAGATGATGAAAAGTACCTTGATTAGAAGAGGGAGAGAAGATTAGCAAGATAGAGAGATCCTTATAAGATAGATGATGGCTGTAGCTTGTAGTAGTATGTAGTCTTCTTCTCCTTGCTAGGATTCTAGATCTAAGGTTTTAGAGAGAGAGAGAGAGAAGTGATGGGAGAATTGGAGGGAAATGAGAGGGGAAATTTTAGCTAAAGTATGGGATGGAATGAGTGTAGTATGTATATATAGCTTGGGGTTTAGGCTAGGTATAAGAATATCCTTTTAGTTAATATGGGATTAGGGCTAGGGTCATGGGTAGTTTGGTCTTTAGGTAGGATTCTAGAAGCTTCTCAAGTGGAATAACCCCTATAGTAAATACTAATCACTAGCTAGGGCCTCTAACCAACTAACTAATTCAAAATTATAAAAGACACCCTATAAACTCTATAAATTACAACAAAGCCTAATTAGGAAAAGTACCTATCTACCCTTACTAATCCCTATTAATTAGTATAATTAGCTACTATAGGCTATAAAATAGTATTCAAATTCAAAAGTGAGGGTCTACAAGGGGTGGGGCCTCACACCAAGCACTAACTCCGTTTGCATTGGATGATATTGTTTAATTAGTTACACCTAATTTCTATCTTTTTTTGCTCTTGACAATCAATGTGGAATGATTATGGAATGACATTATATCAGGTTAATGCACAGTTCATTTCAATGATCGGTTAGTGGTGACATAAGTTAGAAGACCTAATGGCACTCGAAGAAAATTTTGGGTAGCTCTATTCATAAACCTTCATTTACCTTCCACCACTCCTTATAATGACATAGAACATTAAAGATAAATGATGAAAGCATCCAATAGCACTCAAAGGCATTGCAATAGTTAATTCCAGCATAGTAATTGAGATATCTCACGAGTAAGTTGATATTGTGTTAGATCCCTCTGAGTTAAACACACGGAGAAAAAAAAGGCAATAACACTGAAGATGGAATTCATGAATGATACAACTTTGCAACATTATCCAACAGATGATCGTTGAATTCAAGAGAACTCACAGGCAAAAACATAGTTTAGGACTCTGTTCTTTTTGCTCGGTTAAGTTTAGGATTATGTTAAACACAATGAAATTGAAGTCAAGCCTTATATTAGTTGAATAATATGACTGTCTTATGCTACCTGCATTTATAAACGCTGTAGCTTTAACACCTATGAGTTAAACTCAGCAACTAAACATTTTTATCTCTATTTTTTCTATTCAAATGTCTCCTATTCTTGTGGCGAATGAATTAACTTTCTAACAAGGTTTTTTTGCTATTCTTACTTCCAAAAAATTGGATTGTTTATGTAAGATTTCTGTTCGTTTTTTTAATCTATATGATCTTGGTTTCTTTTCTTGGAATGGTTACCTTCCATTTAATTTCACATATGTTGCAGCATATGTATATTTCTCGGTAAATTTACAATATTTATATTTCTTTTATTAGTAAGTTTGATGTTGTTTTTTTATGGATTGGTTGTTTTTTGAAATGCAATATGTTTTTTTCACTGACTGTATGCTTTGTAGGATGAAAGCCAATGGCATATGGAGACAATGATTACCGCAAAACTGCAAATTTGAAGGGCTAATGTTGGGCACTTTCTAATTTCTTTTGATCATCATTTTGTAATAGCTTGGATGGTAGGATTTCTACAAGGCTTATACGTATAACTTTAACTTTATATTTTGTAAAGATACGGTTTCTACAAGGCTTGTATGTTTAACTTTTACTTCATATTTTGTATAGAATTGGTGCGTACATATTTAGTGATGCAATACTTTCAATGTGAAACTTTTCTTTCACTACCTATAGGTCACCAATATCTGTTTCATATAGCTCACCAGTTCCTCTGCGTGAAAAATCCATTAATCCAATTAGTTTATATGCATAATTCTTCTTCTCTCCTAGACTTGTATCAGAACATGAAAGAACTCATTTTCAATCCCTTTCTATAGGTAATTTTCCACCTTTAATGTTATTCCTTATTCAAAATTCTGCCTTTTTGAAATCTTGCAATGATGTTTCCCTTAGTTTCAACTCAATTCTTTGTTTTATTGAATCCAAGTTCAAATGAATCTATGAGCATGGAGATTATGTCATGAGAATGAAATTGTAAATGTGTTTTGCAAAAAACCTGTATATTCTCCCTTTTAGATCTTCCACTTTGCACTCAATGAGATATACGTATGTCTCTTACCTGAATAACAATATATATTCATATTGTTTATGGGAAAGAATTGAGATTGAATTAAAGTTTCTCACTTTTAATAGACATATATTGGGAATATTCTAATGGCGGTAAATCCTTTTACAAGGCTGCCCCATTTGCATGACATTCACTTGATGAAATACAAAGGAGCTCCCCTTGGAGATCTTAGTCCTCATCTATTTGCTGTTGTTGATACTTGCTATAGGTACATTTGTTAGGAATTTTCTAGATTGCAATTTGATGGATGCATTATCATTCTAGCATCATTTGTTTTACATACATATGCATTGATTTAAGAAATCTTGAAATCTTGTTTTATTCATGCATTGTTTTTAAGAGTTGTAAAAGTTTTGATTTATGCATGATTTGTTTTTAAATCTTGGATGCATTTGATTTGAAAAGAGTTTTAGAAAATCAAGCTAGCCTATGAGTTTTAAATCTTTCAAAATCTTTTTAGGTTTTTTATGTCATGTTTTAAAAACCATTAGAATCTTTAAAACATGTTTTCCAAGCTTGATTTAGTGGCCAAAAGGTCCCCCAAAGCTAAACCTTCAAATTTGCAAAAGTTGCATTTTTTGTCAAAGGGAGGCTGTCCCGGCAGTGTCGCCGGTCGACCGAGAGGCAGGTCTCGGTCGACCGAGACAACTGGAGGTAAAACCTGCAGTTTCTGAACTGAAACCTCCAACGGTCAGAAATCTGACCGTTGTGCCTTCCCGGTCGACCGAGGCATGTTTGCCGGTCGACCGAGGACTAGCCGTTGGCAACTTTTTGCTATAAATATGAGTTCTTTCCCTTGCCAAAAGTTGGGAATTTTTAACCCCTCCTTGAGAGGATTTGAGGCATATCAAAAGGGAAAAGAACCAAGGGATGAAGGGGATGTTTAGGAAAGCTAAAGCTTGGATTAATGAAGTTAAACCGACCAAGTAGGCTCTTCCTTCCTTAATCATATGTTTTCATGCTTTGTTTATTTTTGGTAAATCATTTCTAGCATGTTAAACTATGTTTGTGTTGTGTCCTTAACATATTTTATGTTTTGAGTTGATTTATTGTTTTGGATACAACATCACATGATTCAATCCAAGTAGTACTTAACTTTGGTAAATCTAAGTAGATCATGTTAATGAAAGAACTTTGGTAAATCATATGTAACATGATCCATATACTTGGTTGAATCTTTGATTGTTGTTTTCCATCATAAGAACATCTCTCTCAAAACTAACTTATGTTTTGGATTCAACTTCTTTACAAATCATATGTTTTCATGTTTTGTTTTATCATTGGTAAATCTTAGTAACATGTTAACCTATGATGTGTTGTATCCTTAGCATGTGTTATATTTTGAATAGATCTATTGTTTTGGATACATCACCATTGATTCATCGAAGTAGTACTTTATCTTTGGTAAATCTAAGTAGATCATGTTAATGAAATATGTAACATGATTCATATACTTTGTTGAATCATTGGTTGTTGTTTTTCCATCATAAGAAAATCTCTTTCAAATATATCTTATGTTTTGGATTCAACATCTTTGCAAATCATATGTGTATTATTGTTTTAATGTTTCACAACTTGCCTTACTTTGATAGGTATATCATTTTCAAGTTGTATTTATAATTACATATGATTTGTCCCCTCTTTTCAATCAAATCTATTTTCATGTTTTATGAGCTACATTGATGATTTGATTGACATCCCTATGCATCACATGTTTAGAGCTAATCCATTTCATACAACTTGTGTAACTTTGATATCATTAACAAGTTGTTACTTTTAACATGTGATTGCATTACTTCCTCAATCATAAATGTTTTATGTGCTAAAACTTTCAAAAGCATTAGGCTTACATTTATGAGCTTTCATTTTCAAAATGATTGAGGACCACACACACACACTTCATATACTTTCATCTTTGCATTCATAGTGTGAGTGTGTATTTGTTTTACACTTCCATATCCGCCTTTTTAAGAGGCATTGTAATGAGCTAAATTTGTATCTCCATCAAGTGTATTAAAGACACTAACTTAGTGAGATAACCAACCTTGTGGTTGAAGAGGTTATTGCTTAGCCTATAAAAGCATAATGGATAGGTTGATGTTAAGCCTTGAAAAACATCAATGTAAAGGTTATTGCTAAGCCTTGGAAAGCATATTGTAAAGGTTATTGCTTAGCCTATTGAAAAGCATAAATAGTGGAAATCCGGTGGGGTGTTGGTTCACAAGCCGGTAGTGGATGTAGGCATTGAGGCCGAACCACTATAAATACTTGTGTGATGGTGATTGCTTTGTGGTGATTGTTTATATTAGCTTCCGCATATTGTTTGATAATCATCACTTGTGACTAGTTTGTTTTAAAGAAGTTAAAATTGTTAAAATTGGTCATAAAAGAAGCTCACCCTATTCACCCCCCCTCTAGGGTTCGGATCCCCATGGACTTACAACATTCTGTGGATATTTAGATTCCAAACATCAACCAGTCATAATGAAAGATACTTAACCAGTTTTGGGTTTGGTTCATATCAGGGCAATGACAAATAAGCAGGTAATATTTCTTCTCATAGCTTCACTTTTTCTCCGTATGAACTTTGTTCCTTACAAATAAGAATCTTGTGCATCAATGGAAAATTTATTTCAAGTCAACTACAATTAGAGTATTTCTGCCGTTGGCAAACGCCATAGGTAATTTCCTTTCCACTTTGTAATTTTGTATATGTATGTATATTAATTGATTAATTTATTCTTTATTCAGTGTCAAATTACTGCTAAATTAACGTGTTATTACTTATTCACTATGTTTGAAAGGATTACACCTTTATTCCTGATGCGGATACTTCTCTCTTGTATCATTGTCACAAGTATAGTTTCTACAATGACGTAAGTACATGGGTTCTCTTTTAGGGTCTGGCAAATGCCATAGGTAATATCCCTTTGCACTTTCATAAGTAAATGTCATAAATGAAGTCATATCCAAAACCATTGCAGTTCAGATAAGCTCATCCCTGTTCATTCCAAAATGTTTCAATACCGTCCTATCTCTTCTGTTTTGATAACAATAACTGCACCATGGTCTGATGAAATAGAAATTCCATACATGAGAGTCCCAGCTTCTCACATCAAATCTTAAAGTAAAAATGAAAAATAATTATCAATCAGAATTCCATTTATATTTTAATGGAAAAATATCCCATGAAGATAATACAGGGCAAAGTTGGTAATAAACATTAGTAACCAGACCATATTTATAAAAAAAATGAAATCCTTCTTCAGTTGAAACAATAAAAAACTAAAACCCATGAAAACCATCCTTTTCTTTATCTCTTTATTATAGCAAGAACCTTAATTTTAAAACTCTTTCTCAGTTCCAACCAAATGGCTATAATTTTAACCCAAAGATAAAAGATAAGGGGGAGAAAAACCCATATTCAAACAATAGTAAAAGCCAGAAATCATGAAAACTCTCACCATGAGGAGTCCCAATCCAGAACCTCCATGAATAGAACCCAAGATCTAAGGAAAAAAAACCTAGATATAAACTAATGAAAAAGGATTCTAAGAATTTACAAAAACAATGAAAAATAATCAGAAAAAGAGGTTTGATTGTAGACATTTGTAGAAGATTGAGAATTTATATAGATCAATAAGTTAATTGTGGAAACTGAATCAAGGGAAGATGGAAATGAATACACAACCATCATCTTCATCATTCAAATTCTAGGAAAGTTTAGCTAGAAAAAAAGGAGGAGGAAGAACCGGAGTTGAAAAGAGCATAAGGAACATCAATATCATTCTATTCAATCAGTGGATTAGGTGATATAGTCTGTTCTGGAGTTTGATACATTGATCAAAGGAACTACACTTCTCCATCCCCATTCACCTCAAAATATAATTCAACTTTGAACTTTCTATCAAATATTAAAAAAATCCTTGAGTCAATGCGATTTGGCGATCTTGATGAAGAATTTGAGGAAAAAACAAAGAGATTGTTCTATCCTGAATCTTTTAAAGTTCCTCACTTTTTATAACTTATAACATTCATGATCCTTTCACGCTTTGTTTTTCCAAGTGTCATTTTAGTTTACTTTTTATTAATTTATTTGTGAAAGACACATGATGAGAAGCTCTGCATTGAAATTTTCATCTTGTTAGAGATAATATTTTTTGCTTTTATTGGAAGGTATTTATGTGTGTTCATGAAATGATTAAGATATTTTACTGATTTTAAAATGTAGGAATGATGAAGAAGATAAAAATAGTTGGAAGTAACTGGTGCGTGCTTTTCTTTCCTTCCTATTGAACATATATTTCTATTTGGAAATCTTTGCCAATGACCATGTCACCTTTTGCAAGTTATATGGACAATCTTGTATGGCAGTTGTTGGAAATGGATGCTTAATTTATTGAAAATGGTGATGATCTTGGTCCTATTTTTGGTAGATGGTACAAAAAAGATCAATGGTTGTTCTGGTACGGTGAAAGCTTCTTGTGCATGAATCATTGGAGTAGGCAGAGCCTGCTGTGCATTATCTTGATCCTTGATTTAGTCATAAATTCTGTTTGAGAATCTTTTGTAACTCTCATGTTGTCTTTTGCAAGTTTGATGACTGATCTTGCATGACAGTGAGTTTTTAGTGGTGATATGATTTTGGTTTTTCAATATTCATCAGATCCACCAAACGAGTCTTATCATTGATAATTATTAAAAAAACTGGAATAGAACAATAACAATACATATATTTTGTTATAGATTTTTCTTTATTTGTATATAATAACAGACATAGGAATAGTTCATTTTCTACCATTTTTACGTTACCCCTGGTTCAAGAATCTTTCCATAGATTTCATAGACTGAATGAAATGAATGTACCAATCTACCCTCCCCCAATCAATAGCTATCTTGATTTTCAATTATTCATTGGAGCCAAATGTAAAATAAAATAAATTAGGTCTAGAGAATAATTTGTTTAGTATTGAATTTTCTTCTTTGTTATTAAGATCAGGATGGCAAGAGTCTTGAAGTTACTACTTTTGTGTGCAGGAGGATTGATCTCACTTCAGATTCTTAAGGTTAGAAACTCTTCAACTACACCCCCTGTACATCTAAAATCTCTATTACAACACACCGCGAAACCAAAACTGACCTTTCCATAGCCACTTTGAATGCCACATCTATAAAGGAATGAATTGAATCAATAGAGTCCTCCATACTAAAACTTGGGCCCAAGGAGAAGTGCCCATAATAGTCCTACTTGGGCACTGCATCATCATTCTTTTAGCCAAATTAAGGATTTGAGAGGGATTTAACTTTACCCCTCTAAAGATAGAATTGTTCCAAGTTCCCCATAAGGCCCATCATATGGAAAAACCTAAGCCCTGATGTATTGGTTAGGTTGGGGAGGTGTCGGTTTCCCGGGGTCCATACCGTGCTTCCACCATTATAGGATTCCACCTGAGGAGCATCATGCGTAAGAAGGCCTAAATCTAAATAAAACCATACATACTTAGTATAATCATAATAAAATAAAGCATGTTCCACCAATTCCTCTTCCCAACAACAAATGGGGCATAAAGTAATGTCGGCTTTTAAATTTGTATGTAAAAACTCATATACCAAGATAGCTCTTCTCAAGCATTCCCTACCAAATAAGAGAATCCTTTTAGGGCAAGGTGTTTTTCATAATAAACTCCAATTAATCGATCCATTTTCTATAAAAAAAAAACCCCATGTTTGGACTACATGAGAACTGGTTCCATGGTTGTTTTTGGTAAACGAACTGGTTCCATGGTTCGTTTGGTCATAGACAATAATGTCTTGCTTGTATCATCTTTTCTACTCATCATATATTTTCTTCATGAGTTTAGAAACATATATTCTGTTTTTTTTAATGCTTGTGTTTTACAATATATAAACTTTCAACTGCTCCCTTGTTGCAGAGGTCCTTTTTTTTTTCCTTCCCCACTTTTTCCAATTGAGTTTCAAGTACATGAGGGGGTGGCGGCTATGTATTGGAGGACCTTAGAATGTAATGCAGGTTGAATTTGATCCTACTATTGTATTGGTCATATTGGCTAAATTTAATTGTAGTATTGGAATTTGGAAAGCAAAGAACTTCGAATGTCATGTAGCGTGAGATGTTCATTAATTCATAATCTGTTCTTTTAGTAGTCCTTGCTAAAAAAGGAAAGAAAAAAGACTTACTACAACTTCCTTATAAAAACTTCTACTAGCTTGGGCTTTAATCCAAATGGCACATGGTTGTCCATCTTCTTGCACTGAAATTAAGGACCTAGTTTTATGTATCAAATGGTTTGTGAATGGCCTGAAAGTGGTTAGGATGGATGGGCGATTCTGTTGCATACATCTATCAATTTAGTTAACCATGTCATCATGTGCCTTCTAATCATTTTGATACCCTTGATCCATGCTCTATAAGAACCCAATGTTTGGACTACATGAGAACTAGTTTCATGGTTGCTTCGGCCATAGATAATAATGTCATGCTTGTACCGCTGTACTTTTTATTTTCTATGAAAAAAAAATGTATATAAGAAAGGGAGATGCTCCTATGAGAGGTATCTCTCACCTTATATGAGAGATATGGGTAGGGGCCCTCACATTTAAGTTGTTGGCATTGGATATGGATGTGAGGGCCCCCACACAATCTCTTATATAAGGTGAGAGATATCTCTTATAGGAGCATCTCCTTACAAGGAATACCTTATGTTTTCAATTGACATATGATTAACTAATTGCGAATGGAAAATCATGCTTGAAGTTTTGTATACATAGTTTAGCTAGAATTTAAGTGTCATTAGTTTAAAATCTCTTCAAGAATAGTCAATACGTAGTATAACAAGGTAAAACTTCCCTTTCTTAGAACATTTGTTCTTTTCTGCATATTATGTGTGGTAGGCTATATAAGTACCTATTTCATGAATATTGTCAATTCTTCTCACTGCTATGCAACAACTGGAACATTTGTTAGAGATTTTTGCTAATAATACTATAGAAATGATTTTGTAATTAAAAATACTTTCTCCTAAATGTGTACATCTGCATTCAGTTTTTTCCCTTCCAACCATTTCATTTCATGGGCGATTTTCATTTAAGTAGTTATAAATGTCATTGTTTACAAACATTATTGTCGTTTTCTATATTTAGTTTTGATCTGAAACATTTAGCTACTATTCTAGGTACAGAAGATGAAGAACTCGACACTACTTAAAATATGCTCAAGGTTTGTCTACAGTCTACTTGCTTTTCATCATGATATGATTATCTTTTTCTGCCTGGATCAAGCGAATATAATTCCAATTGAGAAGTAAATATTGATTTATATTTCAAGTTGTATTTATTCTATTTTATCCTATTCACTCCAATTGTATATTGTAAGATCTTTTTCTGTGTCTTTAGTATGCATAAGAATTGATCTTGTAAAATAGAATTATATGTTCTTATATTTTTCCATATTGAATGTTTATTGCTTTTTAGATTATATCCTATATGAGACTTTTTCTCTCTATGTTTTCGTGTAAGAGCATTGAGCTATTCAATAGAATACATCCTCTATTTTTTTCCTCTTAATTTTCTTTCTTATATGTAGTTATGCTATTTTTATGTAGGTTTCACACAACTTATTATGATGCACCTAAGTAATAACATATATGGATAATTATGAGTGTGCCCTTACAAATGTTGTCCATAGCATACAATGGGGGGCAAAACCTGAGGTAATGGTTTATATGCTTGCCCATCAAAGCCACACAATTATCATGGTCGGGGAATACAGTTTGACTCTGCGCTACAGATTTTGCTTCATTTGAATAAAATAACATAGGTATGATTCATTTTATACAGATTTTTCTTTACTCTAAGTTCAAATATCTTTCTGTAGATTTCACAAAGTAAATGGAATAAATGTACCAATCCTATTACACCGCCCACCTTCAACATGGCCAGAAAATGAAGGCTTGTAGAATCTCTAGCAACAACCTAAAAATCCCATGAATTATAGTGTTTGTACCCTTAAAGGAATACCAAATCTACAGTCTTCTCTAATTTGTAATTTTCTTTTTTTTCCCACTCCAACTGAATTGAGCCTAAAAAGCAATGTATAAATGTTGGACATAATATGTTTATATTACATGTATGTGTTTTGATAGGGAGCTTCAGTTGAAAATCTATTGAATTTTATTGTTATGACGTTGTTGATGGATACAAATCAAGAATCCATATATGTAGCAGAGGCAAGTTCATTATCATCATGCTTCTTGTTGTAGCTGTTATCATTACGATCCTTGTCATCATCATTGTCATCATCATTGTTGTTACAGGCATTTTTCCAGCGATGGTGGAGATAGAAGAGTAATAGAATCCAAAGTATAGTCAAGAAGCTTGTCAAGTCGGGTCAACTTGATTTCATGTAAAGTCTTGCACTTCAGATTTCTTTTCTTTAATTTGAAACGATGATAGTTTGTTTCCACTTACTTGGATTTTTATTGTGTATTTACAACCACACTTTCATTCTCTCACTTTTGCACGTACTTTCCACTAGTATTTAGTAAAAGAGTTTTCTATATTAGAAGTGAGAATAATTTTCTGCGCTAGAGTAATATTCAGAAATAAACCTAGCGAGAAGAACGGCAAGAGAGGCATAGAGGAAGCGAAAAATGGTACGAATAAATTTTCCATTTCCAACTTTTGGTATTCAACTTCTAAAAGGCCTTTTTCTGACCACGTTACGCAGGATGATTAAAAAAACCCTTCATCAGCGCCGGCGTCATCTGACTCCGCTAGCTTCAGCACGGACCAACTCCCGCCGATCCGATCGGGAGATCATCCGCGAAGAACCTCGAAGAACCACTTGACTATGCCGAGGAAGAAGATGGAGACGGGATTTCGCTAGGTTTATACCTAAACCCTAAATCTGCAGTCATTTTTTTTTCTTTCTGGGAACGGTGCAGTGAGAACAGTCAGAATGATGAGGATGAATCAGACTCGTATGACGATTTGTATTATATTGTTCAGATCATGGCAGATAGGAGGGCTATGAGGGCCATGGATATAGGATACGCGCATGGAGGTGCGGTAGTTCTTGCTTAAAATTTAAAAAGCAAAGGAAAAGACAAATTCAATTATCTTCAGAAATGAATTTAAAGATAAATTCAATTATGACAGAGTTATCGTTTAAAATCCTAATATTGATGGAGGCTCAATCAATATAGTGTGTTGGTGCCTTCTCTGGAGGCTCATTTTCCTTAAAGCTTCAGAATGTAGTACAATACCAATAAAAATTTTCTGCATTTTCCTAAGACTGAATTTTCACAGTGCATGGAGTTATTCATGTGCAAATGCATTATTAAGTACTGGCATAATGAATATAATTCATTGGAATAAAGCAGTTGTTTCTGCTAAAAATGCTCATGAGGGGGGTTCACTGCAAGCAATTCTCATGTGTAAGAAGGGGTTTAATTGATGTGGAGATGTAGATTGGACCCTCACTTGGCGATTTATAACCAGGCTTTACGATTACTTTTTCTATGGTCTTACTGGTTTTTTGCAGTTCAGTTTGTGTTATTTTCTCATGCTTGACTTCTTGTCTCTGTTTGTATAGATCAAGTTGTTCAATATCATTCATGATGCCTAAGGATTTTGTTATTTCAGACACAGATGATGACATGAATTACAGGAGGCCCAAAAGGCATAGAGCTGATTTGAGACCACCAAGAGCAAGTCATGAGGATACTGGTGGTGGAACATCAAGTTCCAAAGGAACGTCACTACCCGGTCATTCAAGAGATGAAGTGCCCATGATTGATCAGACAGATGAGGAGCACTCTGAGGTTCTTAGTTTCCACTCTTGCATCAATGTCATCCTACACAGTGTTAGGGACAAATAACCATGCGTTGTAAATTCAGTTTTGCACATAGGGTCCCCTCTATTGACCAGGTCATGATGCTTTTGATAGTATAAAGATGATACATATGATGTAATGCATGCGGTCCAAGGATCACTGAAGGAATGACTTCTCAAAGATGAAGAGCGCGAGTTTATTGCCAAGAAATTTAACGACTTTTTCCTCATGCATATTAAGCATTGTGAGCCTGAGCTGATCAATGATATGATCGTTGGTACAATGCTTCTCTCAATGCTTAGCTCTCCATTCTAATCTATCCATTTCACCATCATTTTCTCCGTTTGGGTAAATTGGTCACATTTTTTGCAGATAAGAAATGCAGCTTGGAGATTGATTACAAAGAGTTTATTAGATTTGACAAATTTATTGCTATCTGGCTGGCGGAAGCACCACGACCAGTTCTTGAGGTTATGGACGAGGCTGCAAAGAATGTCGTATTTTGTTTCCACGACAACTACAAGAATATTCACCAGCAAATCTATGTCCGGATAACTGACTTTCCATGTAATGTTCAAATATTCAACATAAGGTGCGTGATTGAATCATTCACCGTGACTCATTTGTTTGTATTCTTTCCCTTCTACAAAAAGTTCACTCATTTTGCATTTTCGTGATGTATCTCAGGCGGATCCATTTAAACAAACTCATTCGCATGGGGGAGTTGTAACTGGGCGGTCCAGTGTTGTCCCCATAGTTGCACTGTCTGAAGTATAATCGTAACAAATGCAGGAACATTATTGGGTCATTCTTCCAAACTTCAAATTTAGAAATAACAGTTGGATCTTGTCCCGAATGTCAAGATCCTGAATGTCAATCCAGGGGAGGTGATTTGCTTGTGTTCGGATCATTTTATAGTTCATTTTCATGGTAGAAAATGCCATTGCTGGCTTGTTCCAGACAATTCACAGAGACTACCAGACATTCACCCTTCAAGAAAGCCCAGAAATCGTCCCTCTTGGTCAACTTCCAAGATGCAAGAAAGTGACACTCATCTTTGAATATGAAAATTGGTTTCTCAGTATTTTCTCCTGTGATTGAAGCAAACAATGTAAGAAAGCAGCAGGATCTCTCGTCTGCATACAAGCTCACTGAGGAGGACAAGGCTGAAATCAGGAAATTGGCAGAGGACAATTGTGACGTCTTGGTATTTCATTATATTTATATTAATAATAATTATTATTATTATATAATTGATTGTATTTTAATTAAATACGCGATTAGTCTAAGCGGGGACCACGCTAGACTTAGGTTGGTGAGGTAGGCTTGTTGGATAGGTGTCTTACCCATAGTTAATCCGGACCCACTTTAGTAGAACAATTTTTCTCAAATCAAAACTCTAATCCTTCTCTAATCTAAACTCCTATTTTTTTAAAAACCCAAACTCTATTCTTTAGAATTTTAGTCAGACTACAACTCTTATTTTTATTTCCTATTTATACACCACCACACTCTTTTATTTTCACACACAATTCTCTCTCTTCCAACTTTTCTCTGGGTTAGCACCTTTGGGTTTTGGCAGTAGGATCCCTAGACCGTCTCCTTCAACCGCGGATTTCAGGCAAGTACTTAACCATAATTTGTAAATTTAATGCTTGTGTTCTTCTTTGATTCGTGTGTGGATGCATGTAGAAATCCCTTTTATGCCCTCGATGTTTGGTTTTCTCTTTTGTGATGAGACCTTGTATATATATGGCCACCATCTTTTGATTTTAAATTCTGGGGTGTGAGTTTCTTGAAAATATTTTAATTATATTTAATCAGGCTGCGGGACCCACTAGATGTATTGATCACGGATCAGGTCCGATCGCGTGGCCGTACAGGCACGAGCGACCTTGAAGATGTGACTGATTTGGGTCTTGATCCGTGTGGCCCACTATTTCAATTAATCTTGATGGGCTAGGCGTGATGTCCATCGTTTGAAAACTTTGCATAATGGAATCCATGACAGAACTCGTTCTGTGTGGGAATGAGGGAAGTGGAGTTAACTTAGGACTTGTCATACATGGGGATAACAGAGAGGATGCTGATGACGTGGGAGAGATGAGTTCTCTTATGACAAGTTGACTTTTAACACCTTGGCCATTAGATTTTAGAAAAAGCCCATTGTAATTTTAATGAAACCAAATAGACCTTGGGCCCATTTTATAAAGAATTGAATTTGGGAAAAACGTTATAGGTGGAATCCTCGGGTTTTATAAAATTATAACTAATATTATTATTATTTGTAAATTAATTTTAAATGATATTTTTGGTTTTTAATGTATTAAAATTATATATTTTTTTGTACTTTATTAGTGGATCTTTGGACCGAGTAAATACCGTCCGGGCAAACAGTATATTACTAATGTGAGGCTTAGTACTTCGTATGACTTCGGGGAAATCCTAATGGATCGGGCTCAACCCATCTCTATTGGAAAACCCTTAATTGAGTCTATGCACCATTAATTGAGAGGGGATGTGTTGATCTTTTATCTATTAGAGATTCTTGTGGTTATCGGATACAAGACCTTATGTTTGATTTTAGGATTGGCTTGTGATTATTCCTTGACCTTCGGGTTTGCATACATGATTGAGTTTGATATTGGTCTATTAGTTGCATACCCTATGATTGATTGAATATGGACCGTGATGTGGCGTGGCAATCGATTGAGATATTGTAGAGGTTTATTCGAATTATTCGTTTGGTATTCGATTATGGATTATTGTGCAGCCAGCCCTTCACTTTGACTTAGGTTTCTGTGTCAAGAGCATTACTGATCATTAGGTCTATTCTACTATGATATGTATATATGTATATTGATTTGGTCATATTCGAACGACTGTAGTTGTATGTGGACGGCTAATCACCGATGTGTATGGACACTCTAATATTCGAATTTTGAACCGGTTTATCCGGCCTTTGATTTCGATTTCGAACCGGTTTATGACCGCCGGCCTTAGAACGAGTTTTCCCACTTTATGATTAGGGTTGACCACCCAAAGCAGTGGCAGTGCTTCTGTGTGATTATTGTATTGCTCTATTGTGTAGATTGGATTTAGGTTATACGTTCTTTTCATCATTGTTCCATTGTTAATCTCTTATGATCATTACCTGTCTTTACTCTCATTGATCTTGTATTTTGTTTATGAATTATGCTTTCGTACTTGCTGTTTACTTTGTCTATTGGTGCATAGGTACCGAACCCTACCCTACTGTGGAGACGGAGGATGGTCAAACGTATCAAGCGTTTGAACCAGTTGACGAACCTGAGTGGAGAGCCGGAGATGGCTACAGAGCCGTCTGAGCCTACTTGAGAGAGAACGTCATCGTAGAATTTCTTTAGATGAATTTTCTTTAATGATAAACTTTTCTTTAGTAATTATTTGATTTATTCTGCAACTTTAATTATTATTTATTCATCTGATGATTGTGTTTGATCTTAATTATGAACCTTGGATACTAATTGAATAACGCTTCCGTTGAATTTAATGAAATTTATTTTGACTCACCACGGTTTGCAATATGTGGGTCCACTTATGGAAGCTTGTGTTGTATTAAACACAGGAAAATGAATATTTATTCTTATTTTTCACGTTATCCCATGGTTGTATTTTTTGGGGCGTGACAACAATAGGATTGACAAAAGGGTATGTTATTCAGATATTTAGTTTTTTCTAATATCTATTTTCAATTTATCTCTAAATAGTTATCATGTGGAGTTTTAAACCAAATTTGCAGATTATAAAGTCCAATGCTCCATTAATTTATGGTCATGAAAATATAAAAATTGCAATAGCCCTTGCAATGTATGGCGGTCAAGAGAAGAATGTTGAAAGAAACCTTCGGTTGAGGGGAAACATAAATGTTCTTCTCCTAGCAAAATCACACTTCCTCAAGTAAGATATTTTTCCTAAATTCTTAAATTCTCAGAGCCAATATCATATTAAGAAAAGTAAGCACTCCCTAGCTACAATGCATGATGCTTCAAAATGGAGAATGTATTGTGTCATCATATCTTATGCTTCACTTTTTATAAATAAAATATGTGTCGCTGCCATATATGGCATTATAGCTCCCTAACACTTAGTTACCTTCCTCCAATTGGATTTGCAGCAACAATTACAGAACATCGTGCTTTGAGAGAGGCAATGATACCTGTAAGGTCTGCGACCTTACTGGGTCAATTGGGCCCAATAGTAGGCCCGTTGACCCATTTATTTTATTATTATTATAATTATTTGTATTTTAGATATTTAAGTGGGTTTAGGCCTTGAGTGAGTTTCTTTTAGTGTTAGAATAGTATCTGCGAAGTTTCGTTCGATTTCGAGTTCGTTTGATCCTAGCAGGGGGGTAATTTGCAAATTTAGGAAAATTGAGTGTTTTTGGGGAAAAATTCCTATCACCGTGATTTTGAGTTCGTTGGAAAGGTCTCGTCGCGCTGATCATTTTTGTCTCTTGGCTCGTCGCGATTCGACGATTAGAAACCCTTCAAATGGTCCATTCTTTCACCGGACCCACTTAAGGGCAATTCAGTCTTTTCCTCCCTCTCTTTTTCTTAAATAGGGATTAGCCCTAATCTCATTCTCACTTCTGCAACAAAGCTATAACAGTCCTCCTTCTCCCTCTTCATCTTCTCAAGCCTAGATCTTCCTCCGGGAGAGATTACATTTGTGATCCGGACCGCACATCTTCTTCCTTTCGATCTCCTCTCTCCATTGATACTAGTTGGTAAGCCTTTTCCCAATCATCAACTTTTCCATTCATTTTCTCTTTTGTTTACAATAGGTTGGATCATGATCTTTTTCCTTTCTTTCTTTTTCTCGGTGCTCTAGATTACTTTTGAGCGGGGTAGATTGTGGTCTTCGTGGTAGAAAGCTTCTCCTCAAGCTTTTCCAATTTCTAATCATCTTCTTGGTTGAGGCAAGTAGATATGCATTCTATATTTAATCATGTGTGTATTGTTTTCTTTTGATTGCAATGATATCCTTGTTAGATTACCCAAATTCCAAGTTTATTGTTGGTATTGCATTGAGATTGACATGTTATGTTAGATTTGTGGTTTGGATTTGATTAATTGTTAAATGGTAGCTTTGGAGGTTTTTAATTTGATAGAATGGTTGAGAATGATGATTGTAATGATTGGGGAGCATGGAGGCTCGTTTTCTGTAGGAAAAAGAAGCGAAAAACTCATTTTCGGACTCAGGCTTCAGTGCCGATCGATCGGGCCTTTAAGCCGATCAATCGGACTGAAATTTGTCTCAGTTAGCTGAGACGAATCTCAGACCGATCGATCGGATCTCTTGTCCAATCGATCGGATGGCAGTTTCGTAAATTTTGATAACTTTGGAAAAATACTTAAAATACTTGTAACTTTTAATCCGTACGTCGGATTTCTACATATTATACTGTTGAAAAGCCCTTGAGATGTAGAATCCAATGGTTCTAGTCTCATCACGATCAAAGGTCGGGAAGTGATGTAAAAACTCAGATTATTGACCCAGCCTATATTTTATTGGAAATGAGACCAGTAACTTAGGCTTGGGCCTTAGATGTTGGAAATCATGAACCTACTATCAGTTGACTATTAATGAGGATTAAATCGTAGCATGTGGCTTGGTGTGCTTCGATTAGGTGTCTAGGTATTCGTGTATTAAACATGGGATAACCGAATGCGTATGGAACTGAATTAATGGATGCTTAACATGATTGTACACAAAGGGATTTCCTTAGAAGCATCGTTGATCCAATTCCATACGTACTCCGTTAGAATATGTAGGATACATGGATGACACCACTTGCATAGGTTTGGATTGTAATTCCTCCTTGACTTATTTAATCGTATCCATTTTTATAATTCCTTGTACACTCTTTCTTGGCATAAAACACTTAACTAATTATGAAACATAATCCCTTGTAGAATTAGGACTTGGACTTGACTTAGAGTGTACCTTAGAACCTCGTGTTATGTAATTGATAAACATGACTGCCTAGACTGAAGGGATTATCACGTGATTGGATTTGTCTTGTATTGACTTGAATGAGATAATCCCTATAAACATGTCTTGTGTATTGAGCTAGCCGGACTTGCTTGTCTTAGTCTATTCTCGTGTCAACACTACTTTATTATTATTTGCAGTCATAGCCAACTGCAGTTTGGGGTATTATTGATAGGCCGGTTACTCGGACATCGAGGTGGGCAGTCGGCTTTGGACGGCGTCCATGACGTTGAATAGTTGGGAGCGGGCTTGGACCTTGCTACTATTCTCAGGACCGGGAGCTTGGATCCCCCTGGAGCCGAACTTTGGTATCAGTAGTCCGAATATGATTGTTACTGGTACCCCGGGAGGTGGCTTGGACATCCTCGGAGTCGCCCTCTTGATTCTTGCATTGCATTGTTTGGACAGTGGTTATTGTTAGTATGTTAGGATTTCCTGTTATTGTTTCTGGTTATTTACTCATGCTTTATGCCTAGATTCGATTCCTTGTATTCTCTTGATTATTATGCCCGTCATTACTCTTATACTTGATGCATGTCATGATTATTTATATCTTACTTATCTATTGCTCAACATGTCGTTGACTCTATTCCTTGGTGTGCAGACTTCTCAGGTGAGTACTACTACGAGGAGCAAGCAGGTGAGGAGATCCCAGAGGATCTCCAACCGGCTGAGGAGGAACGAGAGTGGCGTGCCGATGACGTAGAGTAGCGTCATTGATCCTGGCACGAGAGAGATTCATTGGGACTTCATTAGATTCTTTTATTCTTTATCATCTCTCGTTGAACTTTCACACTATTGACTTCATTATTGTTTTAAATGGCCTTGATTAATGGGATGGTCATTAAATAAATTAATTTCCTTGTTTAAGTTTTATTTTATTCTTTGTTCAACTTTAATATATATTGAGATTCATTATTCCTTGTTGATATCCAAATATGCCTAGAATTGTATGAGTTCCGCAAATTCTTATTTTATTTGAGGCTTGAAATATTATATCCTCACAGCGGACTTACGATCTTTGGGCCTAAAGGGTAAAATTTTTAATTAGCCATAAATTTCACTCCCCGGATCCAGTTTATTCTCTAATCGGGTTCGGGGGACGTGACAATACCGGCCTTTGATATGCTGATGCTTTGTTGCTCCATGGCTTCATGTATACTCCTCTGCAATCACAGAGATTTCATTACTCATGCATCAGTAAAGAAACACACATAAACAAAATGATTGTAGCATAATGAACGACTACGATCTTTACCTATCCCGGTTATTCATGTTATCAAACTCGTCGATGAGGCATATGCCTTTATCTGCTAGGACAAGGGCTCCACATTGTAAAGTCCATGTACCTGTGATAGGGTCCTTACCAATTGCTGCTGACAGCCCAGCAGTAGAAGAACCTTTTCTGGTTGTATAAACAGCCCGCTGTCCAGTTTTCTTCACATATCTATAGTGCAACAAGTTTATAGGATTAAGACTGGCTACGAAAAATTAATAGCTCCCTTGGAATATGGTGAATGAATGTTGCTTTGATTAAAGGAAAAAAAATCTTACTTGAGGAACTGTGATTTTGCTGTCCCTGGTTCCCCAAGGAGAAGAACATTTATGTTCCCCCTCAACCGAAGGTTTCCTTCAACATTCTTCTCTTGATTGCGAAACATGGCAAGGGCTATTGCAATTTTTATATTTTCGTGACCATAAATTGATGGAGCAATGGACTTTATAATCTGCAAATTTGGTTTAAAACTACACATGATAACTGTTCATAGAAAAATTGAAAAAGGATATTGGAAAAACTAAATTTTCTGAATAGCATACCCTTTTGCCAATCCTAATGTCCTCTGCCAATTTCCTAATTTTAGCCTTGTCCTCCTCAGCGACGAGAGATCCTGCTGCTTTCTAACATAGTTTGCTTCAACCACAGGAGAAACTACTGGGAAACTAATTTTCATATTCAAATATGAGTCTAGATTGTTGGTGTAAATGCCTGTGACCTCCTGAAAAAAATAGTAGTTGAAAATTTTATTGAGAAAATGCTCGGTCTAAAATTGGGTCTAATACCATGAACCAGGGGCGGAACCAGGAATTGTGCCAAAAGAAAAAAAATTTAAACAAAATTGCAAAATCAAGTAATAAAATATGCAAGAAATTAAGTATGTAATAATCAAATCAGATCAATAATCATAAGAAAAATAACTTTTTTTATAGTTATCCATGGTAGATAGGTTTTGATTGGATTAAAAATTTATATAATAGGAAAGAAATAAAATGAAAGTTCTTTTGAGTGGGTTAGATTTCAAGTATAAGGCCGGACAATTGAATAACAAAATGATATATGATACATCGGTACATCTACTATATGTATATATACTAATGGACAAAAAAAGTTCTCTAAGTGGTACCGTCCTTCTTATGCATGTAACTTATAGATTACAATTTAAGACTTTATTATTTAAAATCTCAAAGAAAAGTAAGGACATCGTCCCATATCTAAAATCTAAACCGTTCAAAAGCAGTAGGATCTCACGTCTGCATACAAGCTCACTGAGGAGGACAAGGCTGAAATCAGGAAATTGGCAGAGGACGATAGGATTGGCAAAAGGGTATGCTATTCAAATAATTTAGTTTTTCTAATATCTTTTTTCAATTTTTCTATCAACAGCTATCATATGTAGTTTTAAACCAAATTTGCATATTATAAAGTCCATTGCTCCATCAATTTATGGTCCCGAAAATATAAAAATTGCAATAGCCCTTGCAATGTTTGGCGGTCAAGAGAAGAATGTTGAAAAGGAAACCGTCGCTTGAGGGGAAACATAAATGTTCTTCTCCTTGGAGAGCCAGGCACATCAAAATCACGGTTCCTCAAGTAAGATTTTGTTTCTTTAGTCAAATCAACATTCATTCACCATATTTCTAGGGAGCTATTAATTTTTCACAGCCAGTCTTAATCTTGTAAACTTGCCGCACTGTAGATATGTGAAGAAAACTTGACAGCGGGTTGTTTATACAACCAGAAAAGGTTCTTCTGCTGCTGGGCTGTCAGCAGCTGTTGGTAAGGACCCTATCACAGGTGCATGGACTTTACAATGTGGAGCCCTTGTCCTAGCAGATAAAGGCATCTGCCTCATCGACGAGTTTGATAACATGAATGACCGGGACAAGGAAAGATCATAGTCGTTCATTATGCTACAATCATTTTATTTATGTGTGTGTCTTTACTGCTGCATGAGTAATGAAATCTCTGTGATTGCAGGGTGAGTATACATGAAGCCATGGAGCAACAAATATCAAAGGGTGGTATCGTTACGTCTCTCAAAGCACGATGCTCTGTAATTGCTACTGCAAATCCAATTGGAGGAAGGTAACTAAGTGTCAGGGAGCTATAATGTCATATCTGGCAGGGACACGTATTTTATTTATAAAAAGTGAAGCATCAGATATGATGATGCATTGTCCATTTTGAAGTATCCATGCATTGTAGCTAGGGAGTGCTTAATTTTCTTAATAAGATATTGGTTTTGAGAATTTAAGAATTGTGCCTACACAGATATGATTCATTGCAGACTTTCTCACAGAATGTGAATCTGACAGATCCCATCATCTCACGCTTTGATATTCTGTGTTCTTAAGGTCAAACCTCTTTTCTTGACTGCTTGCTTTGGTTTGTGTTTTCTTCGTTCCTTTCTGACAATAAGGAGGTTACCTGCATGCAGGATATAGCTGACCCTGTCATAGATGAAATGCTTGCACTATTTATTGTTGATAACCACTACAAGTCACAATCGACAGGGGCTAAGTTGGATGAGTCTATCAGCAATTCCCAAGATGAAGTTTCAGCTTCTGCCCATCCTGAGGTTCAAACTCAACTAGTTCAGAATTCAGATGAATTTTGATTTTAGAGTTTCCTCTTAATCTCATTGAACTTTTACTATTGTATTAGATAATACCTCAAGATTTGCTCAAGAAGTACATAACATATTCCAAATTATATGTCTTCCCTAAATTACTCGAAGCCCATCAGGAAAAACTTATGAATGTCAATGATGAACAGCGGGATCTGTCATCCGTGTGATTTCTCTAAACCTCTTTTTTTGTGGCGTTCTTTATTAATGCTCAAGTTCTCAAGCTTAATAGTTTGTATTTTGTACTGCCAAATTCTGTTGGTGAACCCTTACAAAGGCAATTCTATAGTCACTAGGCATTTAGTGTCAATGATAAGGATGTCAGTGGCGCATGCGAGAATGCATCTTAAGAATCATGTATCTGAGGAAGATGTGGACGTGGCAATACATGTCCTGGTAGATAGTTTTATCTCAACTAGAAGTTTGCAGTCTAGATAGTTCTACGGATGGCAATTTTTGTTAAGTTACCATTATTGGCATTCTCTCTAGTGAAAATTGGGGGAGATTCAACTGAAAATTTGATTTTTTAACCAGAGCGTGCGTTTAGGTCTAAAACTCATAACTAGTGTGTGGGGGCCTTTTCGTAATCCCAAAGATGAGCCTAACTTTGACAAAAATACCAATTAAGTTTGTCCTGGTTTCGGTCTCCCCCATCTCGGCACCACCTCGGGTACGGCATTCGGCTAGTCTCGATAAGAAGTACCAGCTAGCCCTGTCTCGGCTCCTTCGCCCGCATGCCCGTCTCGGTCTCGGTGTCTTCAATCGACCGAGATAAGCGCCGAATGTCAATCATAATAAATGCCCTGCAGGGCACGCGCTTGATAAGGAATTGACCTTATAATGTGGTCACGTCCACAGCCATACAAGGTATGGACTGATGAGACAGGGCTTTGATCACTTACCCCCACTAAGGGTACAAGGTATGGCCTAATGGGATGTCCCCTTTCTACCTACCTCCACTAAAGGAAACTCCTAATGAACCCCAGTGCCTATATATATATGTATGCAAGGTGAGTCCAAGAGGTAAGAAAAAGTAAGCACATATACTTCCATTCCCTTTCTTTCCCACTGATCCTTGGCCTAGTAACCAAACTGACTTAAGCATCGGAGGGCCTTGTGCTGATAGCAGCCAGGGTCTCTGATCCTTCCTCTTCATCTTTCAGGTTCTCAACCTGTCAAACTTTCCCAAAGAAATCCTACATCATCTAAGTAAGTTTGAGAATTTTTGCACTTACAATTGGCGCCGTCTGTGGGAAACGATTCAAAAAAGCCATGCCTCCAAAGGGTAAGAAGGTCGTCGAATCATCAGAAGTTGTGCGGCTGTCACCGGTACTGGAAGAGATAACGACGCCGTCCTGGGAGCAGATGCGACAAGGAGTGGTCCTAACGCAGTCGTCACCGGTGCTGGAAGAATTAGTGCAGCCACAAGCACAATCGGCGCAACGAGGAGCCGCGTCAGCACGGCTGCCGCTGGCATTGCAAGAGCAGCGGCCGCCGACCTCTCAACAGAGGAGGCTCGGAACCAAGTCTCTCCTCGGAGGAGCGCCCCCGGCAGGGACTTCAAAGAAGGCGACATCGCCGCCCCGGAAAAATACCCAGTTAGCCAAGCGCCACCAGCAACGGCTGCCAGTTGTTTTTCAGAAGAGACCCAAGGACAGGTCTCATCAGGCTGGAACTTCCTAACGAAACAGGTCCTCGACACCTGTTATATCACGTCGGTCCCATTTTGAGATGGAGAGAAACGGTGGAGAGGATGGCTACAACCCTCTCACTGAGGATAATAGAGCTCAGAACACCATTATCCAGGAGAAAGACGAACTGATCTGTCGACTCCAGCAGAAGCTGCAAGAGAAGACGGTGAACCGGGGGCCGCCTTCCTCGCCTTCCCGGCTTCATTCGGTCAGACATGACCTGGGAAGAGCTTTGGACAACAAGAGGTGCCATAGGTCCTATGATGAAGGCTCGGGCAGTAGCGCCCGAGGAGAGCAGAGACGAAGAATAGAAGATAGAGGCGATGTACCTAACTGGCTTGGCCAATATATCAAACAGACTTTTCAACAAAATATGGAGGTGGCCAGCTTTACCTGGGACCGACTGGATACTTACGACTCATGGAGTCTTGGTACGTCCCCCTTCTCTCGGGAGATAACCGACTTCCCTCTCCCGGAGAAGTTCAACATCCCGAGGTTCACCCTCTATGATGGGACCTCGGATCCTTCGGCCCATCTCCGACACTTCACCCAGCGAATGTCAATCTAGGGTGATGTCGGACACTTGAATTGCAGAGTGTTCTCCTGTAGTCTCGGCGATCTCCCCCTCAGATGGTTCTGCGCACTCCCGGACGAGTCGATCTCTAGTTGGCGGCAACTCAGAGGTTCTTTCCTGGAAAAATTCTAGGCGCACAGGGTCATCTCCAGGACAAATAACGACCTGATGGCTTTGAGGATGAAACCAGATGAGAACATTACTCGATTCGCTAAAAGGTTCTGAACCATTTATAGCCAGATTGAATATGCCAATGAAGAAGTACCTGTCATATGCTTCAAAGAAGCTCTGCTCCCTGGCAATGATCTCCGGAAAGAGCTTGTTCGATGTCATGTGGCCACAATGAAAGCACTGATGACTCGGGTGAATCAGTTCATCGAGCAGGAGGAAGACGAAACCAGAGGCTCGGGAGAACTTCGATTTGAGGCGCGAGAGCAGTCAGCGCGAAGATAGGCCTCCTGTCGAGGATAAGAAGCCGTTTCAGAGAGAAGAGAGAGGCCGCGAAAAGGTTTCCTCAAGTTCGGTTATGGTCTCGACACCCCCCTCAGTAGGAAAGAAGAAACCCAGGCCCTCTGTTGACTCCTACAGGGCTGTGAATACAGTCTTCAAGGAGCCAATTTATAGACTCCTCAGCAAAATCAAGACAGAGCCCTTCTTTAAATGACCACCACCAATGAGAGGCGATTCTTCCACTCGAGACCAGAATAAGTTCTGTGCCTATCACAAACAAAATAGACACAGAACAGAAGATTGCATGTCATTTAAAGCTCATCTCGAGAGGCTTGTTAAAGACGGACATCTAAAGGACTACATAAAGGAGGCGAGTAACAACAATGTCTGACCCCATCAGCACCGGAGCCACGAAGATGATGAAGAGCCGGAGGGAATAATAAATATCATACACCTAGCTCCCACTCCAAGGAGAAGCAATCAAGCTCGTGCCCAGGCCTCACTTAACAAGCAAGTGATGACAGCCGAGTTGGAGCCCACCGCAAAGAAAGCCTGAATAGGGAGGCCAAAGATCTGGCTCTCGGATCAGGATCTGGAAGGGGTCTAGCTACCTCATAACGACCCACTCGTTCTCACCCTAAATCTGATGAACTACGTGGTGAAAAGGGTGCTTGTGGACCCCAGGAGGTCCTCGGAGATCCTGTACTTCGACTGCTTTAAGAAGTTGGGACTCAAGGAAGGAGACTTACTGGAATCGCGCACTCCACTCATAGGCTTTAGCTCAAAATCAGTCTACCCCAAAGGGAGGAACTCCCTGAAGGTACAAATCGGAGGTGCCAGTGTACAGACCGATTTCCTAGTGGTGGATGTACCATCACCCTATAACGTGATCATGGAGAGGAGTTGGTTGCATAGCATGGAGGCTGTGCCCTCTACTCATCACCAGAAGTTGAAATTCCCACTCGAAAGCAAGGATGGCATAGTGAAAGTTATAACGATCAAAGGGGACCAGGAAATGGCCAAGTAATGCTTGATGGCCATGACGCCTTGCGAAGCAGAGCTTTCCCAGGTACATATGGTCGAGCTCAAAGTTGAATTAGAGAACGTTGGCCGAGATCCAGGGCTAAAGAGCGTCGAAGATCTGACCGAAGTCAGAATCGACCCTTCTGACCCCGAACGATACTTTCTGCTCGGAAGCCAGCTCCCCGAAGCCGACAAGGCTGAGTTGCTCAACTTCTTGCTACAGAACAAGGAAGTCTTTGCCTGGACACCATATGAGATGCCGGGCATCAATCCCGAGATCATGTACCACATGTTAAACGCGGATCCAAAGTACAGGCCCGTGATTCAAAAGCCTCGCAGGACAGGGGTTCCACAGACAGAGGCCGTAATTGAAGAGGTTGACAAACTGCTAGAAGCTCGGGCCATCAGAGAAGTGCAATACTCGGAGTGGCTTGCAAACGTGGTGGTTGTTAAGAAGAAAATTGGGAAATGGAGGGTCTGTGTGGACTTCACCGACCTCAATAGAGCATGCCCAAAGGACAGTTTTCCACTTCCGAAGATCTACCAGCTGATTGATGCCACTGCCGGACACGATAGAATGAGCTTCCTTGATGCTTACCGGGGATACCACCAGATACCGATGTATAGCCCCGATGAAGAGAATACCGCATTTATAACACCTAGAGGCATCTACTGTTACAAAGTGATGCCCTTTGGATTGAAAAATGCAGGTGCAACTTACCAGCGGCTAGTAACCAAGATGTTTCAGTTCCAGCTCGGCAAAACGATGGAGGTCTACATTGACGACATGGTCGTCAAGTTTGGAACGTCACAGGACCACCTAACCGATCTGTAACAAGCGTTCGATATCCTGAAGAAGTTCCAGCTAAAACTAAATGCATCCAAATGCGCATTTGGTGTCGACTCTGGCAAGTTCCTCGAAAGCCTTGTTACCAGAAGAGGAATCGAAGCCAACCCAGACTAGATCTCGACGATCCAGGCAATTCAGAGTCCGACCACGACTAAGCAAGTCCAAAGGCTCACAAGGATGGCCGCTGCCCTCAACCGCTTTATTAGCCGGGTTTCAGATAAATGCCACCCGTTCTTTCAGCTTCTAAGAACTCAAAGACTATCTGTCTTTACCCCTACTGTCGACACTGAAATAAGGCGAGATCCTCTACCTGTACTTAGCTGTCTCGGATCATGTGGTGAGCTCGGTCCTCGTCAGAGAAGAAGACAGGCAGCAAATGCCAATCTATTACACGAGCAAAATACTCCTTGATGCCAAGACCAGATATTTGCCATTGGAGAAACTTGCATTGGCACTCATCAGCGCTTCTCGCAAACTCTCCCACTACTTCCAGGCGCACACGATTGTGGTTGTCACAGAACATCCACTCAAATCCCTTTTTTGAAAAGCAGACTTCTCTAGGAGAATATCAAAATGGGCCATCGAGCTGGGACAATTCGATATTCAGTATCAACCCAGAACGACGATCAAGGCCCAAGTTTTGGCAGACTTCATCGTAGAATTCATCTCTCCTAGTTTGGCACCGAGCCAGCCCGACACTGAACTGGGGGCAGTACGGGTGGAGAAGGTAATGGGAGCAGGGGTAAAGCAATCGAAACCGAGCATAAACAGTCTGGGAAGCAGTTCCTCGACTCAGCATGGAAAGTCTTCGTAGACGGATCTTCAACATCGAAAAGAGCTGGTGTCGGCATAGTCTTCCTTTCTCCAGAAGGCTTTGTCATTAAGCAGGCCCTAACGCTCGACTTCAAGGCATCTAATAACGAAGTAGAATATGAAGCACTGATCGCAGGGCTCGATAGCGCCAAGATCCTGGGGGCACAGTAGCTCGTAGTCTTCAGCGACTCCCAGTTGGTGACAAGCCAGCTCAGCGGAGACTATCAGGCTCGTGACGAAAGGATGACAGCTTACTTGTCCCGTACAAAGCGGCTTCTCTCACAGTTCCAGAAAGTCGAGGTCAAACAGATCGGCAGAGAAGCTAACTCCCATGCGGACGCCCTCGCTAGTCTGGCATCAGCTGTCGAAGCCGGGAAGAAAAGGATAGTTGAAGTAAGAACTTTAGAAACTCCAAGTGTAGAGCTTCGACCACCTCGGCAAATTCTGTATGCTGATCTCGGTCCGAGCTGGATGGATCCAATCATCGCCTACTTAAAGCACGACTAACTTCCCGAGGATAAGAACGAGGCTCACAAGATCAGGCTGAAAGCAGCTCGGTTTTGGCTGTCTCCGGACGGCAAACTCTACAGAAAGTCCTTCACTGACCCTTACCTCCTATGCGTTCACCCAAGCAAAGTTGAAGATTTCCTATACGAAATACATGAGGGGGGGTCTGGGGAAGCCACATCGGAGGTCGGTCGCTAGCCTACCGAGTTATAAGCCAGGGGTACTGGTGGCCCTACATGTAGAAGGACGCGCAGCTCTATGCAAAGAAATGTGAAAAGTGCCAGAAATTCTCGCACACCCTCCATCAGACAGCACAAGATCTGAGCCCACTCTCCAGTCCATGGCCCTTTGCTCAATGGGGATTGGACATTGTGGGGCCTCTTCACCGAACCTCAAGAAATAGGAGATGACTGATAGTAACCACTGACTATTTCACCAAGTGGATAGAGGCGGAACCATTGTCCTCCATTACCGAGCACGACACAAGAAACTTCGTCTGGAAGAATATCGTCACAAGGTTCGGAGTGCCAAGAACCCTGGTCTCTGACAACGGGACTCAGTTCGATTCCAATTTCTTCAGGAATTTCTGCCAGGAGCTCGGTATAAAAAATCACTACTCGACCCCGGCTTACCCGCAGAGCAATGGCCAGGCTGAAATCTCGAACAAAGTAGTGCTTGACGGACTCAAGAAGAGGCTTGACCGAGCCAAAGGGAGATGGGTGGAAGAGCTCCCAAGCGTCCTTTGGGCATACAGAACTACCCCTAGGTGCTCCACCTCTGCAACACCTTTCTCCTTCACCTATGCTATGGAAGTTGTGATCCCTCTCGAGGTCAGCCTCCCTACATTAAGGTCGGAACTGTTAGACTAAGGTAAGAATGACATAAACCTGGCTCGGGAACTCGACCTAGCTGAAGAGCGAAGAGATGCCACTGCGGTCCTCCTAGCCTCTTACCAACAACAACTAGCTAGAGGGTACAATCAAAGGGTCAAGGAAAGAAAGTTTTCAGTAGGAGAATTGGTATTAAAAAAGATGCTCCCAGCAGACAAGGATCCTAATAAAGGTAAGCTCGCCCCGAACTGGCATGGACCGTTCAAGGTGATCTCAGAAGCAGGAAAATCAGCGTACCGATTAGAAGACATGGAGGGCAGAAAATTTCCACGACCGTGGAATGCCTCACACCTCAAGAAATACTTCTTCTAAAATGTACCCACAAATGAATCAATGAAAGAAATTCTTGTGGAAAATCTCGCCGAGTTTCCTTCTAAGTTATGGAGTTCGGTTCGGTCACGGGACCAACCTTCCTCGGCTTGGTTATGGAACCAGCCATTTAAATCGCCAAGTTACGGAGCTCGGCCTTAGCTCGATTACGGAACCAGCTGTTTTCGGTTTGGTCACGGGACCAACATTCCTCGGTTCGGTTATGGAACCAGCCATTTAAATCGCCAAGTTACGGAACTCGGCGTCAGCTCGGTTACGGAACCAACTATTTTCGGTTCGGTCACGGGACCAACCTTCCCCGGCTTGGTTATGGAATCAACCATTTAAATCGCCAAGTTAAGGATCTCAACGTCAGCTCGGTTACGGAACCAGCTGTTTTCGGTTCAGTCACGAGACCAACCTTCCTCGGCTTGGTAATGGAACCAGCCATTTAAATCGCGAAGTTATGGAACTCTGCACATCGATCTCAGATGCATAAACCTGGTCACATGACCATCTCTTTGGCCATGGTCATAGGACTAACCCCTCTTGGCTCAGTCGCGAAACCAACCATCTAAGATCGCCAGGTTACAACTGCCTAGATCACCAAGTCATGGGATTTGGCAGGCCTCCCAGACTGGTTAAAACTCCGGCCCTATTGTACAAAATTACGAGTTAATGAAACCAACCATCCCGGTTTGATTGTGGAACGAAGGCCTTTGGGCTAGCACTGTTTAAACTAGCCCTCTCCTGTTTGCGGATTCAAGTGCGGACCGACCTCAGGCACTTGGCGAAATTTGTACGCTCTGAGACCGCATCCTATAATTGAGGTCAACAGTCAAAAGACCGACCTCAGCCACTTTGTGGAATCATGAACAAAAATCTAGCATCCGTTCGGAAATGAAAGAAATGGACAAAAAGCGCACACATAGGGCAAAATGACAGAGGTGAGGAAAATGATTTCATTTTATTAATGAGAAAAGTGACTACAATATATTTCATTTTCTGATTACAAGGAGAGAAGAAGAAAAGAAATACATTATTTCGAGGCATCCCCTGTCGCTGCCTTATTGATGGGAGGGACCGACCCAGAAACACTAGGAATCTCGGAGGAGAGAAGAGCCTGGGCGCCTTCTGCTGCGCTCTGGGGAGAAGGAGGAGGAGCCGGGGCTTCAAGACCTGGAGCTTCAGGAGGGGCTTCGGAGGTGCCAGAGGCGGGTTCTGGATCAGGGTCTGACAAGAGGGGTTGGAACACGGGCATATTCTCATAAATGGGGTGGCCTTCGGGAACCCCATATTGCTTTAACGCGTCTCTGCCTCCCAGCTCGTAGAGTATCAGACTCAGAGTCTTAATTTGAGCCTCATAGTCGGCTGTTGCCCAATCCACCCCTTCTTTGAAAGAGCGAGCGACCTTTGCACGAGAAGAGGATTGGATCTCGGCCCGTTCCTTCTGCAGGGACTCGATCTCGGCATTCTTTCTCGCTGCCTCGGTGTCCCTCTTCGCTAGCTCACCCTCCAGCTCGTGCACTCTTTTGACCTTCGCCTCGGCCGCCCCCTTTAAATGATTGTTCTCGGCTCGCAGCTTGATAATCTCAGCGTTCGCTGTTTGTTGCTCCGTTGCGAGCTCGACGTTATTCTCCTCCATCTTCTTTAATTCTCCAGCGCTAGTTTCCAGCGTGTCTCCTAACCTCCTCTTCTCCCCCTCTAGCTAGGTGACCCTCACACCAGTCTTCTCGGTCCTCTCCAAGATTACCTGCAGCCTTTGTACATTCTGAAAAGAGGGAAAATGTGTTAGGACAGATGGCCGAGGTACATCACTTGGAGAAACAAGGGAATTAGAACGCACCTCGATCGATGCCCGCATCGACAAATAGATCAGGCTCAGTTGACTGGCCTTACTGTGCCTCTCCGTATCTCTCGGGAGAGCACAGGCCCTGCCAACCACCATGATCTTCCCGAAATGAGTGTCGACCCGGTCTTTGACATTCAAAAATTACTCGGGATTGATCTAAAAGTCGGGCTTGAAAAGGGCAGGCGGTATGGTGCGCAGGCAATACGGGGCCGTCCCGGTGGGCTACTCCGATCCACCCTCTACCCGGGGCCTCTTTTCAGGAGGGGGCCTCTCTTCCTCCTTCTCGGCCTCGGTTGGCCACTGCCGAGCCTCCTTGCCTGGCTCCTCGGCCCTACTCATCTTCTCTTGAAAGGGTCCTGGGGCACTCTTCTTCTTCAAAGATGAAGCCCCGGCCTCATCGGAGGCACCAGAGGGAGCACTAGCAGAAGAGCCAGGGGCGGTGCCGGATCCGCTGGGGGCACATTTTAAAGAGGGCGGAGCTCGGCCCTTGAAGATCATCGCTCCCAGGTCCTTTAGCAGAGGACGTTGTCCCTCCATCTCTCCTTCTCCTCCTCTCTCTTCTTCTTTTGAGTCGGAAGAGGGGATATCTTCCGCAATCCTAATCGGATTGAAAGCCTCAGCGACCAGGAAATCCTGCCTGCTGGTCTCGGCTAGAGAGAGAACCACTTCTCCGATCGGCCTGCTGGGAACTTCAAGCGTCCTTTTGATGTAAGATCGGTACCTCGGCTTGTACGCAAGCAGGGAGAAGGCGGCTCGGGTCTCGTGACCGCGGTAGTCGTACACCTTCCGAAACCAGGCCTCATTCCTCTTCCAGCGGTCCAAGGAGGCCTCCTTCCTTCTTCGCTGAATGCCTGCACAAAAAGCAAGAAGAAAACGTTAGCTCGGCGAAATAATGAATAAGATGAACGCAACACCCTAAGGGAAATAAATATTTACTCGGGGGAGCCCCGGATTTCTAGGGGATCTGGACTCTCCTCGCCCCTTCGGTCTCGGACGGCCCGAACTCCCAGTTCCCCGAAACAAGCAGAAACTCATCCCCTGCGTAATTGCTCGAATCCTCCAAAGCAGTCACCAGGGGCCGACATTTCACCTTGACCCGGAGATAATAGGTATCCTCGTCCCCCGCCGACTTGCAATTGTCATAGACATCCTCAATGTCGTGCACACCAAGATCAATATCAAGGATCCTGTTGAGCTCGGCGACGCCCATGATTATCTTGAAACCATTAGGCTTTAACTGGAAGGGGCAGAGTCGCCAGGTGCTCAGGCTCGATCTGAGAAGGGGTTGAACGAGAAATCTAACCCCACCTTCGATAATCGATACTAAGGGGAAGGGCATCCACTTGTTGAAGTGAAAAAGGCTGTCCAAGCCGCCTTGAAGGTCCATCGGCTTCACCAATACATCATCGGGTATCCTATACGCGTTTCTAAGTCCTTCCAGGGCTTGGGCATTCTCCACCCAGTGACTGTAAATCCCCATATCCAGAAGCTAAAAAGGGAGAGAGGATGAAAAGAAAAACCCCGAAAAGGCGAAAGAACAAAAGAAAAACCCTAATGAAGGGCTAGAGGAGCAGGGCAAGAAAAGAAAAGAAGACTCACAGAAAGAGAGGGCAAAGGATGTGAAAAATGAAGATTTCTCAACTCGTTTAGTTTTGGTCTCGGCAAGGTATCTTCTCCGGTAGAGTTCGGTTCAAAACAAAAGCGAAAGTAAGAAAAGGGAAAGAGGGCACCCCTTTTTATAAGGAGGAAGCGGCACCTCTTAAAAGCACGCGTGCGAAACGACGCTTCGAACTTTCCACATGTCGCTTTGGTTCAAGAAGCAACCAAGCAAAAGAAGACGTGTGGCACCGCCAGTTCACCCCCATAATAACTCTAGCACATCATTAACTGCCTCGGGCGCATGAAGCGACATACGCATATCCGGGCAGACGAAAGTAATAAAGGCACACCATTTATTGCCTCGGGCAAACAAAGTGGTATTGTGATAAGGATCGAGCACTAGCAGACGTCAGCAGTTACCATTGGGATGAAATTTGGGTACAAGAATATTCTTAGCTTCCGACCTCAAAGAATAACGGGATTCCAGGAGGTCAGGAGCTAGGGGGCAATTGTGTGGGGGGCTTTTCGTAATCCCAAAGATGAGCCTAACTTTGATAAAAATACCAATTAAGTTTGTCCTGGTCTCGGTCTCCCCCATTTCGGCACCACCTCAGGTGCGGCATTCAGCTAGTCTCGATAGAAGAGGGCCGTTTACCTAGCCAACCCACTGTCAACCCCAAGAATACTTTCGAGGTGGGAAGTAGCTATCAACCTCATGACACTTATCATGAGGAAGCTAAGGTAGTTGTCACGCTGAGGAATGGGCGTGAGGTCGAGACTAGGCCTGAGGAGCCTTCGAAAATCGTTATAGAATCTGCCCCAGACCCCAAAAGCTCTAGGGTGGAAACGAGTCCCAAGGAAAAGGAGGTCAGCCCTTCCACTTCTCCATCTATCCCGGCTGTGGCACCCACTTATGTGCCTAAAGTCCCTTTCCCCACTTGTCTGGACACACCCTCTCCCTTCGGGAAAAAGGGAGCAACCATGGATGAAATGTTAGAGGTGTTCAAGCAAGTAAAGATCAATCTACCTTTGCTGGATGCTATCAAGCAAGTGCCTTCGTATGCAAAATTTCTAAAAGACTTGTGCACTCAGAAGCGTAAATCCAAACCCTATGTGTCCAAAAAGGTCCTGCTCACCGAGCAAGTGAGTTCCTTAATTCAGCATGACACTCCTCCGAAGCTGAAAGATCCTGGCACCCCCACTGTAACTTGTACAATCGGGAGTCACATCATTGATCATGCTTTGCTAGATCTTGGAGCTAGTGTCAATCTTCTGCCTTACTCACTGTATGAGCAAATTGGGTTGGGTGAGTTGAGGATGTCCTGGTCAAAGTGGACAAATTTCTTTTTCCCGCTGATTTCATTGTCCTTGACACAGAACCAGTGCCCAACCTGTGGAAACAAACTCCAATCATCCTCGGCCGCCCCTTCTTGGCCACAGCTAATGCGACCATTAACTGTCGCACTGGAGTAATGGATGTTTCTTTTGGCAATATGAAAGTCAGGCTGAATGCTTTCAAGGCCTCTCATCAGTCCCCGGAAAATGACGACTGCTTCACAGTCGATGTTGTTGATGAGCTAGTTAATGAAGCCCTATCTTATGTTTTAACTGAGGACCCCTTAGAGGCTTGCTTATCCCATTTTAGCTATGATGAGTATGATGTTGACCAGGCGATTACCGAGGTCAATGCCCTTTTGGATGAGGTAGCTATGCTGGATTTTCCCCCATGGAGGGCAAAGATCGAACACCTACCTCCACTTTCTAAATCTCCCGCCCGTCCATCGATTGAAGTCCCCCCCAAACTTGAGTTAAAACAACTTCCTGCTACACTCAAGTATATTTATCTTGGCCCAAAGGATACATTGCCAGTCATCATTGCTTCTGATCTATCTGATGATCAGGAGAGTCAGCTCTTGGATGTTTTACAAGAGCACAAAAGTGCAATCGGCTGGTCTGTAGCCGATTTGAAAGGCATTGACCCCTCCATCTGCATGCACCGCATTCATTGCGAAGATGACGCGAAACCGTCACGTGAAATGCAGCGTCGTTTAAATCCTAACATAAAAGAGGTGGTCATGAAAGAAGTACTGAAGCTTCTTGATGCGGGTATTATATACCCAAATTCTGACAGCAAGTGGGTGAGCCCTACTCAAGTGGTGCCAAAGAAGTCTGGCATCACGGTTATGGAAAATGAGAACGGAGAACTAATTCCCACACGAACCACTACTGGGTGGCGCGTGTGCATTGATTATCGAAAGTTAAATTCCATGACCCGAAATAACCATTTTCCCCTACCTTTCATTGACCAGATCTTAGAAAGGTTAGCTGGCCAAAAGTTTTATTATTTCCTGGATGGTTATTCTGGATATAACCAAGTGACCGTCTACCCCGATGACCAGGAGAAAACAACTTTCACTTGTCCTTACGGTACATTCGCTTACCGGAGGATGCCATTCGGACTTTGTAATGCACCCGCGACTTTTCAACGGTGTATGATGTCTATTTTCTCCGACATGGTGGAGAAATTCTTAGAGGTGTTCATGGATGATTTCTCTGTTTTCGGACCTTCATTTGATGAATGTCTCCATAATTTGGCAAAGGTGCTGAAACGTTGTAACGAGACAAACTTGGTCTTGAGTTGGGAGAAAAGTCATTTCATGGTGCGAGAGGGCATCATTTTGGGGCATATCGTCTCTACTAGAGGCATTGAGGTGGATAAGGCCAAGGTTGATCTGTTATCCAAACTTCCACCTCCCTCAACGGTTAAGCAAGTTCGTTCCTTTTTAGGACATGCAGGGTTTTACCGTAGATTCATTAAAGACTTTAGTAAGATCTCTAGACCTTTGTGTGCATTGCTCACCAAGGAGGCCTCGTTTGACTTTAACGAGGCTTGCATTCAAGCTTTTGAAAAGCTGCGGGAGGCCCTGTCCACCGCCCCTATCATTCAGTCACCGGATTGGGCCCATCCATTTGAGATTATGTGCGATGCTTCCAACTATGCTGTCGGTGCAGTCCTGGGCCAATGAGTGAACAAGGTTCCACATGTTGTCTATTATGCTAGCAAGACCCTCTCCGATGCCCAACTGAATTACACTACGACGGAGACGGAATTGTTGGTTGTTGTGTTCGCCTTGGATAAATTTCGGTCTTATCTGTTAGGATCGAAAGTCATAGTGTTCACAGACCATGCTGCGTTGCGGTACTTATTGTCGAAAAAGGACACTAAGCCAAGATTGATTAGGTGGATTCTGTTACTTCAAGAATTCGACTTTGAGATTCGGGACAAGAAGGGTTTCGAAAATAGTGTAGCTGACCACCTATCCCGGATCTTGGTGAATACCACAGAAGGCACCTTACCCTTACATGACTCATTTCCAGATGAGCAATTGTTTACGGTGTCCCAAAATCGCCCCCCCTGGTATGCTCATATTGTGAATTATCTAGCAGTGGGGACGATTCCTTCAAATTGGTCCAAGCAGGACAAGGATCGTTTCTTCTCCCAAGTAAAGATGTATTCTTGGGAGGATCCGGAACTTTTCAAGTTCTGTCCAGACCAAGTGATCAGGCGATGTGTACCCGAGAGTGAATATAACAGTATACTGACTTTCTGTCACTCTCTGGCGTATGGAGGGCATTTCAGTGGGAAGAAAATTGCTGCGAAAGTTTTACAGAGTGGCTTCTATTGGCCCACTCTTTTTCGAGATGCTCACCAATTTTGCAAAACTTGTTTGCGCTGTCAACAAACAGGTAACATGTCTAGGAGGAATATGATGCCCCTACAACCGATTTTGATTGTAGAAATTTTTTATGTGTGGGGCATCGATTTTATGGGACCGTTTCCGCCGTCTTTTGGTTTTCAATACATTCTAGTGGCGGTTGATTACGTGTCCAAGTGGGTGGAAGCGGCTGCTACTAAGACTAATGACCACAAAGTTGTGGTCAAATTCCTGCAAAGCAATATTTTCAGTCGTTTTGGCTGTCCGCGAGCAATAATAAGTGATGAGGGCACCCACTTCGTGAATAAACACTTTGAGGTGCTGGTAAAGAAGTACTCCATCACGCATAAGGTAGCTACACCTTATCATCTTCAAACCTGCGGCCAAGTCGAAGTGACCAATAGGGAGGTAAAGCGTATTTTAGAAAAAACGGTGAAGCCCGACCGTAAAGATTGGTCTTTGCGGTTAAATGATGCTTTATGGGATTACCGTACTGCTTACAAGACCCCGATTGGTGTGTCCCCATATCGATTAGTGTTCAGCAAGGCTTGCCACTTACCAGTGGAACTCGAGCACCGCGCCATGTGGGCTATCAAGCAATTCAATTTTGATATGGCCGTTGCTAGTACTACTCGGAAACTCCAACTCAATGAGTTGGAAGAGATTCGTAACGAAGCCTACATTAGCTCCAAGATTTACAAGGCTCGGACTAAAGCTTTCCATGATAAACACATTTTGCGAAAGTCCTTTGAGCCGAATCAAAAGGTATGGCTCTTCAATTCCAAGTTGCGACTCTTTCCAGGTAAATTGCAGTCAAGGTGGGATGGACCGTATGTGGTAACCAAGGTTTTTGATCATGGTGCAGTAGAAATTCGCAACCCCAACACGGGGGGTTTTCTTAAGGTCAATGGTCAACGGTTGAAACCCTATATAGAGGGTATTACTACAGGTGAAGTGGTGGAGTCCATTATTTTAATGGACCCGTCCTATCCTATGGGCTGAAAGCACTTGATGTCTGGCTGACGACATTAAACCAAGCTCTTGCGGGAGGAAACCCGAGTGTAGATAGAGTCTTAGGTTAGGTTTTAACAGTCTTTTCGTCCTTTTTGTTGTTTGAGTTCATTTTGAGCTACCCTTGTTGGAGGAGGGGGATACCTGTAGGTAGTTAGTCCTAACCATGAAAGCTAATTCCAAAAAAAAAAAACATCTGGGGCGTCCGGACGCCGGAGGTGGGCGTCTGGATGCCCGGATTTTGTTAAAACATGTTGCTCTCTGGAATGGGGCGTCCGGACGCCCCACCTGGGCGTCAGGACACCCGGAATTGTTTTAACATGCCAACTCTCCGTCTCCGGGCGTCTGGACACCCGGAGATTTCTTTTTTGGCGTGCTCTCTGGAATGTGGCGTCCGGACGCCGGAGGTGGGCGTCTAGACGCCCAGAATTGTTTTTTAACACCTGCTGCTCTCTGCCTCCGAGCGTCTGGACGCCGGAAAATCCCAAAAAAAAAAAAAAAAAACGTGGGAGACTTTTTAAGAGGTGCTAGGGCGGCACCTTCCCCACTCTCTACCCTCTTCTTCAACCCCCTTCTTCAACCCCCTTCTTCTTTCATTCTCTCCCACCACCAACCCTCCCACCACATACACCACCACTCTCCTCCTCCACTTTTCTCCACCACCATCACCCTCCTCTCCTATTCCTCTTCCATTCTGCCCCATTCCTCTAGTAAACAAGTGCCACCGGAGCCCACATTCTCACCTTCGACGTCCACACTTTCCGGTCAGATCTACCGGCGCTCGCGGCTCTCCAACAAGTGGGCACACTTGGGTTCTCTTCCCCACGAGTTCTTCTACGCGCCGGCGGTCCCCGCGTCTCTCCGGCGAACTTTTCCGGTCATCTTCTCCGGCGACTTCACCGAAGCTCCGGCGAGCAAATTGTAGGTAATTTTATTTTTAATTGTTTTTCTTTACTGTTCTTTTCCTTATTTCTTTTGCAATTGTGGTAAGTTTTTTTAGGTTTGTTTTCTTCCTTTTTCATTATAAAAAAAAACAAAAAAAACAAAAACAAAAAAATAACCAATGTTTCGAAGGGGGAGAAGTAAGTCCAAGGCCCCTGTAGATGAGGGATCTTCTAATCCACCCCCCGCCAAACGGAGTGCACCCACTCCTACTCTTGAACAACCATCTGAAGAATGGGCCAATCGACCGTTAGACAAGCGAACCACATTTGACTTGAAATTTTTTTAAGGCGACCAATCCACACGTTGGGCGGTTCAGCAATTACGTCTGCGGCAATGGACGGCTCTTTGTGGACCTTTTCCCCCGGCATACCCCCGTTTGGTACACCTCTTCTACCAAGATTTGGAAATCACAGGGCAGAATGACGATGTCTGGTCTTCCACCATTGATGAACATGACATTACTGTAACCAAGAGGGACATTGCTCATGCCCTCGGTTGTCACCCAAATGCAGGTGACTTTCCATTTTTTCCAGCCACCCCCACTGCGGCCAGTATCACAAATGAGATATGTGGGGGCCGGTTTAGCAAGACAAACTACACGAGCACTCGTCATAGTTACCTACCACAACAGTTATGGCTGATTGATCAAATGCTGCGTGTGAACGCATTCCCCACGCATCACAAGGATGAGAGGAGGGGGGACTTCCTCGTGACTTTGTACGCTGTCCAGGCCGGATACGCGGTATCTCTCCCACGTATGATTTTTCGAGAAATGTGCAAAGTCTGTAAGCTCTTTACAGAGTCTAAAAAAGATCCAGAGAAGAAGAGACCTTTGCCCTTCCCTCACTTGATCACCATGTTACTTCTCTCTCGTTCGGGTCCATTGGTCTCTCAGGTCCCCTTCCCCATTTCACCTGCTGAGGAGTCTCTCCCATGCTCTGATCTCTACGGTGAGATGCGATGGACAATAAGTGTCCAGACCATACTGCGTAATATGCAGCACGCTCACCCTGCCATGATGCCGGGAGTAGACGCACCTGTGGTTGAGCCACCGGTGCCACCTCAAGCCCCTCCTGTTGTACACCCTCCTGCGGGGCAGGCTGACCCGTTTTACATGACTTATGCCCAGTACGAGGCTATCCTCCAAGGTCAGCAGGACCTCCAATCCCGTCAGATGGCTTTTGAGTCACGCTTTGAGGACTTTGACACTTGCACTTCTGACTCTCTTTTCGAAATGCGATCTTTAATGAGAGGTCTGCGTGGCCTTTCCCCTCCCCACAGAGATGATCACATGCATGACGGAGGTGAAGGGACTAGCCATGGCGGGGATGGGGAGGATGATTAAGATGTTTCTTTTACTTTTTAGGTAGCTTTTTCTTTTTAGCTTCTCTATTTGTGTTTCTAGATTAGTGCTAACATTTTGCAGGTTCTTTAGTGCAAGTTGGGGGTCTACCCGACTTTTCTTTACTGTGCATCATTTTGTTCAGCGCTACCCAGGTGATATCCCTCCTTTTCCTTTACTTTTATTGTCCTTTATCTTTTATTTTATGTTTAACATTGTGGACACTGTTACATTCAGTTGGGGGGTGGGGTATTAACCTTGGGAGTAGTCTAGGGGTAGTTTTAGCAGTTTTAGTTCGTTTTACTTGTTGTCTTTTCCTTGTCTTTTCCTTTAGTTAAAAAAAAAAGGGGGGTTTTGGTAGTTTTGATAGGCTTTTGGGAGATTTCTAACCGGGTTTTTATGAAACGAATATACCTTGATTTTTGGAACTTTTTGTGAGGAAAGAGAGAAAAATGGTTCACTATCTTGTTTTAGGAAAGAGTTTTTGAGAAATTGTTGAATTATTGATCTCTCACTTAACACGTATTATATAGACAATTTGAAATGTGAAACTATGATTTCCATACTAGTGAAAACTTCAGAACAATTATGATGGAAAGTTGACCCTCGGTTATACTGAAGTCGGGCATATGGAAAGGGCTACCTATTGTTAGGGACCGTTTAAAAAAAATGACTAGTTTGGGTTCGTAGCCTTTTTAACTCGAGCCAGTAAGCCCATAGGGGTATTGCCATACCTAGTGCCCTAAAGATATCTGTCTTGGGAGTCATTCGCTGAATGCTCGTTACATGAGTTAATTATAAAGCTTAAGGGACCTAGGCATTGCACAGTCATTTCTTTAAATAAAAAAAATCAAAATAGTGTTGTCATGTCCTTTTAAAAACAATAGTGTGAAAGCCACCACAAATGCTTTGAGAGGAATCATGTTAACTTTTACTGAGGTTCGGTGGCCCAGCATTTTGAAAGAACAAGATGTGTTTTCGCGGAAATTTTTAGTGGATCGTTTCATGCTTTCATGCTTCTATATGCACACAATTTTCACCGTGCACGATTAATTTTTCTAACATGATTTTGATGATTTCTGACCAAAAGATAGGATTTGTGAACCACATTTGAGTTGTGTATGGAAAACCCCAAAAATCAGGAATATCCGGTGTTCGTCGATACCTTGGCGGAAAATACTCCCTATTTTTCTTTTACGTTTTAGGAATTTTGTGAGTAGATTCAATGCAAACCCTCACGAGACTATAACTCGTCCTCTAGGGGGAACTTAGAGGTTTAAAGGCTTGTTGCACATGCTAAGTGCAGCTGTGCTCCCTACGAAAGTGGCCTTAGTTAGTTTTCTTTTTTTGTTTTCCCTTTGCTCGAGGTCTAGCAAAGTATAAGTTGGGGTTGTGATAAGAGCCTAAAATGCACCATGTAGGCCCCTTAACTTAGATTTTGATATACACTTTGATGAGTTTAATTAGTCTAATTATAATATTTTCATGTTTATAGGTGTTCGAAGTGCATTGGAAAGAAATGGGCGAAAGATAGAAAGATTGGCGAAAAATCGGAAGAAGCGGTGCTCTCTGGCTCCGGGCGTCCGGACGCCAGACACCGGGCGTCCGGACGCCCGATCACAGAGAGTTGTGCGCAGGAAGAATTCCTGGCGTCCGGACGCCCGGACCGTAGTAGAGTCCGTCCCCTGTACGTTTTGAAGCGTTTTTTCATCCCAAAACTTATAAATAAGAGTCCAAACTCGTTTTTGGGGATATTCACATCTTGGGAGAAGTTCTGGAGGCTTTCTTGGAGCTTGGGGAAAGCATCAATGTGGATTTCGTCAAGAACTCTTTGTCAATCGTCTTCCATGAGTAACTAAATCTCCATCTTAGGGTTGTGATGAAGCCCTAGTTTTGTGTTTATGGTGATGTATAGGTTATAGGGCTTTATTTTAAATGCTTTGATTATATGACATTGATTTTATCCATTGTTGGATTCTTTTATTAATGGAAGATCTCTTTTGGTATTTTATTCTTGTAGTTTGGAATACCAAGTCATATAATATGATGCTTGAATGTGTGTGGAATTGAAACTATGATAATCTATGCCTTAGAGATAGGTTATGCCTAGATCTAAATCCACATCCCTTATTTGTTGACTCTGAAGGTTTGTAACCGGAATGAGTCGTGAAAGCATTGATAGTGAAACCCTGGATCTATATTCGCCATTGCACGAGGCTACGGTGGATTCATACCCTAAGACTTTTATCTAATTAGATCAAAAACTTGTCTTCCAATTTGTTAACTTAGGAGTTACAAACCCATCAACCCAACAATTCACTTTCTCAAAGGATTAGTTTAATAATCAGAGCTTTTGCTTTCTAATAGGATTAATTTAGGAGAGTAGGAAACAACACAACTTAGCCTTTTTGTCCCAGTTGATACGACACTCGGTTATCATCTCTGCTGGTAAGCAGAGATAGTAGCGGGGAATAATTTATAATTGCAACCCTGTTCTAGGATTGATAAAAAAATTGGCGTCGTTGCTGGGGACAATTAGCACGGTTGTTTGTTTCTTTTAATTCTAACATTAGTTTAGCTTGTTCTATTCCTTTTTATTTCATGCTATGGTGTGCATGGTATTTTGCTGCAGGATCTTACTGATCTTATCAGTTCTCTTGTGATTTTATCAAAAAAAGAAAAAGGTTGAATAGGAGAATCTGATTGAAGTGATCTTTAACAATGGCTACTAGATAACAAAATGGTGTATATATCCCCATTCAAATGACCAAAATTCAAGGCTTGATGGTAGATAAATGGGTACAACTGGGCCCTTGTTAAACATTCTACCCATCAGGTCAGGCCCATTAACAGCCGACGACATACCAGCGTCAAAGCATCTCGAGTCTTGACTCTTGAGCGGTTGCCAAGTGCTAACTCAATCACAGTAAGCAGGACAAGAGGTAGTATGGGCTAGATCCAGATATCTTGATCATTATTCTGCAGAGATAGGACTAATCAATATCCTCGAGCCAACTTTTTTTTCTCTCTCTGTACAAATTAATCGTTGCAAAGCATGGAAAAAATGTACACTCGTGCCAAATCAGTAATCCAAATGCAAGAAGGTCGGCAAGAACTGTACATTTGAGTCACTTGTGCAGCCAGTTGGATGCATGAACTGATTTCCAGTGAAAGAAGTTTTATCTACTAGTTTGAAAAGGAGGATTCATTCAAAACTATTTACGTAAGGATTCTATGATTCCAATTTCATTTTATGAGCACGACCAAAAGCACAGGACCTATGCGGCCTGTGGCTATAACCCTGGATCCAAGTGACATCTCCCCCAAAGCTTCCTGCAAGTGGAGGTAGTCCGAATGAAAATCCAAAACGCTCAAAACAAATGTCAGCCCTATTCATATGATGGCCTCATTTTACTCCAAAATTAGTTGCTCCCACATAAGATCCTGCATATCATTGATAACACAATTAACACAATCTTAATTGTTTATATTTATCAATGATATGCTCAATCTTGCGATAAGATCCACTAACTCATTTTTAGAGTAAAACTTGAGAATATCTTGTAAACAAGGCACGTGTTCATTTTAAGTCGGGACTCCTTTGGCTCACAGAAAGCATGCATGAGCACCTTCAAGTTCCTACTGTCATCACCGTCAGGTTGAGGCCCTTTTACGGCATGACACGATCAACAAATGAAGCATGACAAAGTAGGTAAGAGTTGTATAAGTTTATTTATTTATTTTTGGTACAAGTGTGTATTTGATGTACAGCTCTCATAGAAAATCCTTGTGATAGGGATCTCCATCAATGACCGGCATGCCTACCAAGTTGGAAATCTTGCCAAAATGATCCAAGGTTCCAATCCAACCCGTCCATTTATCTGTTGAATAGATGAAGATCTAGCCCATGGGATCGATTCCAAGATCATATCAACTCCAAACAAGCCAATCTTTTGGATCCCGGCATACTGACAGCACAACCCCTCTGATTTATTAGTCTCTACAGCTCAAGAATATAACATGATGTTAGTTATCTTTCCCTGGTAGTGGAAGGAATGCTGATTATTTTGTTCGGAACTAAAACAACCAACAAATGCTTCTCATATTTATAGTTTTATACTAAAGATCAGAGAGCATTCATTAGCCTAAAGCTTCAGATCCTCATGGCCAAGGAAAACAGAATCATTGGCTCTGCACTCTAACAAACGTGGGGCCCATCATATAACCATACTCAATTTCCAACATATAGATGGTTGACGGGAAAAAAGGATCAAGTACAAAAAAAAAAAAAAAAAAAAAAAAAAAACAATTTATTGGATAGTTTCAGTGTTACTCTCGAAAAACTTTAAGAAACCTCGTACACCATCAATCAGAAAATGCATCCCGCTTGGGCTATTGAGTGCATCAGGCTGCTTTGACCTCAAACATCAACTCCTGTTTCATAAAATTTAGCCTTACTATGATACACAAACTGTGAAGATCAATAAGACTAGCAAACAAGCATCAAGGAAAGTTCAAATACTTCAGAAAGTAACCAAAAAGGTTTCCAGATGGACCTAAACAACCATTACATGTTCTCATAGTAGTATTTTTTCAATTTTATGACATCAGTATTTTATGTATGGAGGGGTAGAATTTGTAGTTGATATTGACAAATAACATGCCTAAGAACTGTGAAATTCATCTTCCAATAACAATTTTTTTTTGTTGAAACATCTTCCAATGATATTCTACTGTGCTAGGGTCAGCTTTACCATAAAGCAAGGAAAGCCCTTGGGCCCCTAAGAACAAGGCCCCAAATATTACAATCTTATTAAAAGTATCTTCTCAAATCCAAAAAAAAAAAAAAACACTCCTGAAAATAAGCCCCATAATAATGAGGGTGAGTTGGACTTATCATGTCATAAATGAATGCAAGAGAATCTATATTATGGCTTTCACATTTTTCTCCTAGTTTTTCTTTCCTTCCTTCTTATCTAGTTACACGGCTCCCCATCACATACTCCCTTTTTTTTCCTCTCTCTCTCTCTCTCTCTCTCTCTCTCTCTCTCTCTCTCACTTATGTAATTTACTTCCATCCTTTCAGGGCATTCAATATTAAGAAGACTTTTAAAACACTATGCATAGGACCCACTCATGCTATAATTTATTGATTAACTTTAGGTGATCATTTACACAAAGCGGGGGCCAAATTAATGATGAAAAAGAAAATAAATAACCAACTTAGCCAAATTAATGATCAATTAACTCCAAAAGCTTAGGTTACACCTATCAGCTGATGGAACCATGATGAATGGCCTATTTGTTAGATTATATGGTCTCAATCCAGTGAATGATGTAATAAATTGATTTCTTTCTTTATTTTTCAATATAATCACGCTTTCCTTTCATAAGATGAATGATATTGAATTTCTTCTTGCACATAACCAATACGAATGACATAATGGTTCATGAGATGAACCGGAATCCACAACTATATTGGATGTAATACATGTATATGGATGAGATCTACATAGAGGAGACATGCGTAACAAATCCTATACTTAAATTGATTCACAACCAGTAATGAGATTTGGCATCTCATCTGACAAGGTTGCAGCATTATGATCACTATGAGATAGTATGATTTGTCTCGATCATCAGAGTGTAACACTCTAGATCATTGTGCCAATACATTGGATGTATTGAAGGCCATGAGAATCACCTTATGCAACACTTTCTTTACTTTAAGGTCTGCTTTTATAATTCCCTAGTAATAGGCTATCAATCCTGAGACATTAATGAACTCAAGTTTTCTCATCTATTCATTTACTTTGAGTCACTGTCAACACCTAGGTGTCTTGGGTTCATGGTAGTAGGACTGTGTGAACATTCAAGGTCAAGATGGAATCTATCTTCTTTATCCCCTTGTGCCAATTAATGTATTTATCATTGGTAAGTGCGCACTCATCTCAATTAAGAGTTAATTGGATGATATTGATTATCACTGTGATTGATTGGGTCTCAAGGATAATAAGATATGGATCTAAATTAGTTGGACGGGTTTAATCCAACTGATCCATGGATATAGATGGAGGGGCCTACTTGTAGTGATAGGAAAGTTTAGGGTCTTCTTGTAATTAATTCCTAAGACTGGAGTATAGTTGCATTTATATAGTGGAGTTATTTGCAATTAATTGTGGGCTCGGATTGTACATGAGATGTGGGGTCAAGGTGTCCCAGTTGGAGTTAGGTTTCTATGGAATCCTTAGTGGTCCCCATGCTAGCCCAATAATTAGATCATTACTAATTCTACTTGAACTCAAAAGGAAAGGAAATAGAAAGTTACTAATTGCATTGGAAGTGAGACTTCTAAGAATTAGTAAGAAGAGGAGGTTGCCATGGCTATAAATAAAGGAGAGCGGTGTACGTCCCTAGAATGCTTACACGCCTAAGGAGTCCACGCCCAAGAGTAAGAGTTACTCATGCCCCCTCTCTTCTCCCTCTTCTAGTTTCTTTTCTGGTTTCCATTAGAGCTTCTAATTGGTTTCTTTTGGAGAACCCACCATTCTCCTTGAGAATAGAGATCTGATACGGGACATAACGTGGAAGACAATTAGGTCTTGAAGATCCTAATTTGTTACAAAGAAAAGTTCTTCATCAAGCAAGTTGTCAACTTCTCCAATAGAGCACAACCAAGCTCCCAAGGTATTATCTACTTACTCGTATGTTGTAGAAATTCGTGGTTGCTTGTTAGGTGTTTTTTCTATCTTCTAGATAGAGTTTATTGTTGTTCATGAATAGGAGTAAGAGGTCTTAGATCCTGAATTTGGTTTGAAGCCTTATGGATACTTGACCCCTGTGTCAAGTGGGTCAAAAGTTTTTGAAAACCTATTAATGAGGCCCACATACTTCCAACACTATTTTCATCAATCTAACCATTTAGATCATCGGGTCTTTCAAAGTGACCTCTTTTGAAAAAAACCTAGTCCATTCAAAATTAATGACCCTTTCAACAAAATTCAATCAAATAGGATGTGGGCCCACCTTCATATTGAGCACCACGAAAAACTTGCAATTTCCACAATATCATAGTGGGCCTAACTATATAGTCCAATGAGTTTTTTTTTAAACCGTCCAATGGGATTTAGAGATTTCTATTAGTGATAGGTCCTCTCTTTGAAACTCTTCCATCATGACCTCTTCCCAAAACAACTTTATCCAATTTTTTTTTAGCAAAAATAAAAGGAAGAGATAACGTGCAATTTAATGAAATTGAGATCTTAGAATTGAATCAACGTGCAAATTTCTTTGAATATTTTAAGGCATGACGCGTCAAACTTTAGATATTACAGGAGTGGGGAGAAAATGCCCCTTTTTTAATGGGGAGTTTTTTAGAATCTCTCATAATATAATATAATAGTAATCAGTATTACATTTAGGGATGTAAACGGGTCCCCGATTCTCTGATTACCTAGATGTTCCGATCTGTTAAAAACCGGGTCTGGGTCCTTATTTAGGCCCCGATAAGTAAATGGGTTCGCGTCCAGTTCCACCTTGGTTCGGACCCCGTGGACCCAAGACCCGACATATTACCTCAATTTTAAAAAATTTCTCCTAAAAATCATGTTTTATTAATATCATTCTCTACCTAGACCCAAACCCAGACCCGTCTCATATACGGTCCCGGTTCTGGAGCCAATAAACCGGTTCCGAAATGATTCTGGGTCCAGATCTGGTTTCACCTTCTCCTTAATGGTTCCAGTTCTGGGTCCACCATGGACCGGACTGGAACCAACCCATTTACAACCCTAATTATATCCCACTAAAGCCATTTTTTCACATTCTAAAAGAGAAGCATTAAAATAACTATCATCCTTCTTTTTCTCTGCACAATTTCAAATCCTAACAAATCATACTGAATATAAATAGGAGCTATTGACTTCTCTTTAATTTGCAACCCATGTTTCATTTTATATATAGCTACTATAAGTACAGTAGGGAGGGTTTATGCAAATCGTTCAAGGGGTCTTTCAAATTTCAATCTTTACTTGGTGGACCACCCCAAATTGGACCAGTTGGATTGGCAAGAGTATTTACAATATTGAACCCTTGATATTAGTATTGATTATAATATGATAAGCCATATGTTATAGACTTAAACTTGATATGATGCAATTAGTCACTTAACCACTTAATTGCCCGATTAAATTGACACAAGTAGATCTCCAATGACATGAATCCCCAATCCATTCAATACTATCAATATTAACATTTTATTTATGGTGCTCAACTTCTTTAATAAAGATTAAAGCGAGAAAAACATATTCTAAATAAAGTCTTTTGTAATAATATTAAAAGATAGAAAAGGCTTCATTTAGGACTGTCACTTTAGGCCTCAAATTATCTTGAGCTGCCTTGCCCATGATGGGCTCACTTTTTCGCTCGCGGTACTACCGGAGTCAACGGACGTGAGAGTCCGTGGGGCCCAATCCTTTCATGACCGGAGACAATGCAAACATCAACTTTTTTGTATACGGTTATTCCAGATTTTCTACTCTACTTGGAATTGACAAGTGGTGGTCCGTAGATCCACCTTCACAAGTAGAAAAGAAAATTAACTTTTTTCTAATTTTTCATTGCACATATATTAAGAAAAGAGACATGATTTGATTTGAATGCCGTGAAAGGTGATGTTTTTGTCGTGAAATGCGATTTTGCCGTAAAAGGCGGATTACAATTCTTATCAAAAGGAAAAGACAAGAGTTGTGATTTTTTTTGTCTCTTTAAAGAATACAAAATACAATGAAAAGTAAGAAAATAAAATCTAACTTCTCGGGAGTGTTGACACCAAAAATGTCATTTTGCCTCTTTGTATACTTTCAACATTAAGAAGCTATGTGAAGTCGCATCCTACCACAAGCAGGCAATGTTATTTCAAGCATCAAATCTTATCAGAATTAAACAAAAACTACAAGATTGTTCAAAACAACCATAAGAAGAGTACACATGAAGTTTCAGGCCATTTCGACATCATCTTGCCTAACTTCACTCTTCCAGCAACTGAACAAGAGCTCCCAACGGCGGTGAAGCTCGAGACCTCGATTCACAAAACAGAGCACACAGTTAGCCTAAAAATGCCACTAGAAGGCTCTACATCAAATTCTAGGCCATATCGACACCGTTTGACCCAAAAAGCAAAAGCCACAGTAAAATCAGCCATCCTAGTGGCGACAGCATCGAAGACATCATATCTTCAATAAGAGCCTATGAATGATCTCAAAATACTTCCAAAAGGCTCTGTGTTAATTTTCAGGTCCAACTGGCAACGTTTAACCCTACATCAACCCTCAAAGAGCGAAACTATGCCTCTCGTCAGTGAGAACCACCGAGGCCATCACTCATCAAACAGAGCACATAGGTGATCTCAAAATATTTCCAAAGTGGTATGTGTTAAGTTTCAGGTCATTTCAACAACATTTGACCAAACTTTGACTCTCAAAAGCTAAATCAGGCCTCCCATTAGGCTCCCCGGGACCATGATTTCCAAATCAGAGCTAATGGATCATCCTAAAATGACTCCAATAGGCTCTCTATCAAATTTCAGGTCAATCTGACATTGGTTGACCGTACATCAAAGCGCGACATTTTTCTCGCGACAAAATCAAATCTACTGGTGACAGGACCCCCCAGGCTTCAAAACTCAAACAAAAGTCTGTGGTTGGTCTTATTTATTACTCAGGAAGCCTCACTTCAAATTTCAGGTCATTCCGACATCGTTTGACTTAGTTTTGGTTTCTAACGGCAAATCGACAACTCTACGCGACAAAATCTTCGACTTTCTTGGAAAATCAGAAACTTTGCCCCCTGATCTGCAAGGCTTCTCGATAGATTTTCAGTAGGTAAATCAAATCAAAACATACACAAAAATGTCAAGAAAAATACCAGAGAAGAAAGAATAAGAAAAAATCGAAAAACGGCCTAAAATCGGCAACCGAAAGGGCGAAAATGCCTCATGGTCGCTGGCGACCCTGAAAAACCGGGTCGCCGAAAGCCCATTTTTTGGCTCCCTTTTTGTGTTTTGAGAGGTTTAGCCTCTGTGATTTTCCGAAAATCTGATTTTCAAGGCACATCTTCGTCAACATCAAGGATCCGCCATCAAAACCATGAGATCGTCATCGGACGCTTTCTACTTGATCGATCAAGAAATCGACATGACGGATGGTACCAGCCGACTTGTAGCAATTAATGTCTTAAATTATATGATCAATCGGCATGAAGATCCATCGACGATCAAGCCTCCTACATCATGAGAAGAATTTCAAAAGACGAGGCGCGGCCCGCAACTCTTCAAATGCTTTGGCAACCACTTAATGCAGTTAATGACCCGTTTTATGAAAAATTAATGTGGTCATTTACTCATAATTTTGGACGGCCCAATTAGAAGCCAAGGAAAGGGAGTTACGAGTCAACCATAATCCTGGCATTAAACCATGTAACTCCTCTTATCATGGAGTTTAAAGGCAACTAAAAGCCCTTTATTCTCCATTGACCAATCAAAAGCCAAAAAAAAGGAGCTACAGAATAAAAAATTAAAAATTTGTAACTCCTCCCATTATGGAGCATTAATGCAATTAATGCATTTAAAGCTCATAAACCACCCCTCATGGCCACGAACAGCTTATAAAAGGATGTTATTTCCACCATTTCAAGGGTGACGACAACCGATCCCGAGGTAGGAAAAATACACAAGATGGAAAACAAGACAAAGTATATGGAAAACTCTGCAAAAGTTGTTGCAGCAACCTCTCCTCCGTTAAAGAAGTCCTGCGACGACTACCACTACAAGGTGACAAAAGTCCCTTGGGGGGCCACCACCCCCCCCCCCCCCCCCCCCCTCTCCAAAGGCCTTTTCCTTTTGTCTCCATGGCTTAGACGTGGCTTCTCATCCCGTCTACTTAGCTTTTTATTGGATATAGGACCTTCTTTTGGTCTTTATCCTCTAAAAATCTAAGGTTTAAGCCAAGCCAAGATAATCAAAAGCATCCTCTGTTCTGATCTGAATGATGATCGCAAAGTCCACACATGACTTGAGACCGTCAATTTGAACGAGTCCCTATAATCTCCTGAGAAGTTAGATCTCTTTTTCTTAGTTTTCATTGTATTTTGCATTTTTTAAAGAGACATAAAAAAAATCACAACTCTTGTCTTCTCTTTTTGATAAGAATTATAAATCGCCTTTCACGGGAAAAACATCACCTTTCATAGCAAACAAATGAAAATCGCCTTTCACTGCATTCAAAACAAATCATGTCTCTTTTCTTAAATATATATGCAATAAAAACAAGAAAAAAATTAATTTTCTTTTCTACTTGTGAAGGTGGATTTACGAACCACCACTTGTCAATTCCAAGTAGAGTAGAAAATTTGGTATACCCGTACACAAAAAGTTGATTTTCACTTTGTCTCCAGTTACGAAAGGGCTGGGCCCCACGGACTCTCACATCCGCTGACCTCGGTAGTCCCACGAGAGAAAATGCGAGCCTATCAAGCTAGCACACCCGATGGGACTCGTTCATTTGAAAACATGATGCTTAGAAAAGAAACATTTGCATATTATATCTTTTGCTCTATGTTTATGCTTCTTTTTCAGATTCCTTGGCTCCTTTCTAGTTGGTGGCCTATGTTGGATTTTGCATCTAAAAAAAACATGAGAAGGGATTTGGGGAAATTAGATTTCTCACTTTCTTCTTTCAAAAAAAAAAAAAAAACTTTCAAATAAAAAATCAGATTTGTAACTTTTGGGATTCAAATTTGAGAGACTTTGATCCTTTCCTTTTCGGACAATAGCTCGTAGAAATGTTTGAAGCTAACACTCGTCTCGGGGAATAGGCCACATTTTCTCTTTGATGAGTTCATTACAGATCTTTCAAAAAAAAAAAATCAAATTTCATTTTTTTAGGTTCAAATTTGAAAAACTTTGATCCTTAATTTCCCTTTTTGGCAATAGCTCATAGAAATGTTTGAAGCTAATGCTTGTATCCGGGGATGGGACACCTTTTCTCTTTGATGAATCTACTAGAGATCTTTAAAAAAAATTCAAATAAAAAAAATCAGATTTCTCATTTTTTGGATTCAAATTTAAGAAACTTTGGTTCTTCCCTTTTCGGGCAATAGCTCGCAGAAATGTTTGAAGCTAACATTCGGATTGGGGGAGCCATTTGCTCTCTTTATGGGTCCATTGGTGAACTTTCATAAAAAAAAAAAAGAGGGACGAAGACCACTGTGGTTGCACCAAATTGCATTCTTTCACCAAAGCTAATCTAAGAAAGGCCTTGTCTAGAGTGTGGAGACAGCTAGACAGTTCGAGGCATAAGTAATCATACCCTTACCTATGGGCTAATCTATCGACTAAGGTTTCATAAGACCGGATTGGAGGCCTAAACTTTAAAAAAAATCAAATTTCTTATTGTTGGGTTCAAATATGAGAAACTTTGATCATTTCCCTTTCGGACAATAGCTCGTAGAAATGTTTGAAGCTAATGTTCGTATCAGGGATGGGCCATTTTTTCTCTTTGATGAGTCCATTCGTGATACTTCATAAAAAAAATAAAAAAAAAACTTTCAAGTAAAAAAACAAAAAAAAAGGATTTCTTACTTTTGGATTAAGATTTGAGAAACCTTAATCCTTTCCTCTTCGGATAAAAGCTCGCAAAAATGTTTGAGTGTGCGTTTGGATCGGGGGGTGGGCCACCTTTTCTCCTTGATGAGTCCATTAGAGATCTTCCAAAAAAAAAAAAACTTTCCGTCACTTTTTTGTTTAGATTCGAGAAACTTTGGGTCCTTCCCTTTCGGATAAAAGCTCGTAGAAATGTTTGAGTTTGTGTTCGGATTGGAATATCATTTGCTCTCTTAGATGAATTCGATCTTAACCTTTCAAAAAACAAAACCTTCCATCACTTTTAGGTTAAGATTCGAGAAATCTTGGTTCCTTCCTTTTCAGATAAAAGCTTGCAGAAATGTTTGAGTTTGCGTTCGGATTGGAATACCATTTGCTCTCTTAGATGAATTCGATCCTGACCTTAAAAAAAAAAGAAACCTTCATCACTTTTGGGTTCACATTCGAGAAATTTTGGTTCATTCCCTTTCGGATAAAAGCTCGCAAAAATGTTTGAGTTTGCGTTCGGATTGGAAAACCATTTGCCCTCTTTTATGAATCCAATTTTTACTTTTCAAAAATCCCATCTTGTGTCAATTCCAAGGATGAAATTTCCAACATTTGTGCTTAGCGGTGCTAGTACGCCCTTTCGGGTCTACTGTATTCATGACTGACACACTTGTTTCCTCCAACATTCATGCCTAGCGGTGCTAATACGCCATTTTGGGTCTACTGTATTCGCGACCGACACATTTGTACCTTCAACCTTATATTCATCTAACCTCAAGTGTGCATTCCTTTTCGGTAATTTGAATTAAGGTTTACAATTGTTTCTAGCAGTCATTGGAATGCTCATCCTGAGCTTATCATACTTACGGTGAGAAAAATTGTACCTTTTTCATCTCGCTTGAGTCGGACCATGTCCCTTGAGCGATTTGAAAAGACAAAACAATAGTTTTTCCATTTATGATCATTACATTCTTATGATTACTAATGGAGGCGCTCTTGTTTCATAAACTTTCTCAAAACTAACAATCGCAGCTTCTTTAATCATTACCTTCGATGAAAATAAGTACCAACTCTTGCTTCAAGAGAAGCAAAACTCATGCACTCACAAGTGCCCTGCCTGTCGAAGTGCCATCCCCCTCGGCAACTCTCTGAATACCAGGTCGACCTCTACTCCCCAGACCATTATCTTCAGGATGCTGGGACCATTCCCACTTCCCATAAAAGAAAGTGTACTTGCTAAAAAGCTAAAAACCGCATCCCGACTCGTCATTGCTCTGACTCCAAAGGCAAACAACAAGAAACCTGAAGCCCATGGACCCCCGCAAAGCTTTAACCTACCAGGAGCCAGGTCTGCCCTAAGACTTGGTCCCCAAACCCTTCAACAAAACAAAGAAGGTTCCAAGTATCTACAAGGCTAGCGTACATGGCCCCTCTCAAGGAGAATCGGTTCTATCCTCTCACCTACATGAAGGAGAAGAGACATGCCTTCCGCCAAACAACTAAACCAACCCAATATGAGCCGGCTTGTTCCTACAAGCCCAAGATATAACCGAACATCACAAGGCCTCTGCAAGAACTTATTAAGGCCTGCACTCCTTCAGTTCGACCCTTCATCTCAATGGAGACCGAACCCGAAAGATTCAAAGCTTCACTCTGATAGGCAAAAAACCGACTCCAGATCTTGTCCATGCCAGGCTTCAAAGAAGACAGGCTCGGTTGTTGTGCTCGAGAGAGCACATCCTTCATTGCCAAAGCCCAGCCATAGCCGACCGAAACTCAAATTTCTTGTCGTATCGACAAAAGAGACTAGAGAAGCAAAGGACCCAACATCCCACACTTCATGTCTCTAAAAAATGGGTTGAAAAGAAAGGCCCAACCAAGTTGCTGCTGTCCATATGGTTGAAAAAGCCAGAAGGCGCCAAAAGTTAGCAACTAAAATTCATGTCAAACGACCGTTGACTCGAAGCGTCATCTGGACATAAAGATATAAGGAAGAGTCTCCCGCTCCTTCGAGCCAAGGACAACAGAGTAATCCTTCCTCGAGCTCTTCATCCAAAAGAATGAGCTTTAGCTCAGTCACCAAGACGATTTATTCGTTCGAATCGCGAGGGATGAACGTCCTGGTTACAAACTTTGAGCAACCTCGCGATCCACCTGATAATGAGCGACCGCACGCAACCAGCAATTGGAGCAAGGTCAGAAGAGGATTGAGACTCTAATGGAAAACCTCTTACTCACCCTTCATCGTCAAGAAAATAATGAAGCTCCTCCAAACCATCTAGATGACGAGGTAAATGGAGAAGATAATGAGTCACGCGCCCTTACCAAAAAGTATATGGACGATATCCTCACAAAAGCAAGAGAAAATGATACACTCAAGGAACATGGAATCAAGCCATCGTATCCTTTATGGATGGACTTGGTCCCGTTCCCTACAAAGTTCAAACACTCTACTCTCCAAACATATACGAGGAAAGGTTTAGCCAGACAACACATCGTCCACTTTGAAATTCTGACGGGAGCCATCGCGGATCAAGATGCCCTCAAGATCCATCTATTTGCAAGTACCCTAAAAGGTATGGCCTTTGACTGGTACTCCACTCTGCCGGAGGACTCCGTCCAAAACTAGACTATGCTAAAGACACGTTTCCTAACCCACTTCAAAGGTGAAGACCAACTTTTTAATATGGCTAAGCTTTGTAGCCTGAAACAGGGGGAGAGTGAGTCAACATATGACTTCATTCACAAGTGGAAAGCAATGACTTACAAATGCTCAGATGTACTACCACAGGCTTCGCTAGTCAACATCTACTATAACAACATGAGTGCAAGGATCCGCTTCATGATCATCGGCAACAAGTCAAAGAACCTAGGAGAACTCCTAGAAGCATCCATGGAGGCTGAAATGGTGATCAAAGACCTCAACAATTAGAAATCATTAAGAATAGAACCGACCGCCATTGCAACATCAAAACCAAAGAAAAAGGAGGTCATCAATGTGTAATCCAAGTCAGCTCCTCAGCCGCCAAAGAAACCTGAAAACAATGCTGTGGGTAAGAGACCTAAACTCTCTGATGCCTGCAAAGAGCAAGCAGAGAAGAAATACCCGTTCGATGAAAATGTTGATGAAATCTTCGGGGCTCTCGTGGCAAATGGCAAACTCACCTTATCCAACCCCAAAAGACCGGGAGATGTTGGAAAAATCAATGATCCTCGATATTATACATATCATCAGATGATCTTTCATCCACTCAATCAATGCTTTGCTATGAGAGAGAAGATCAACAAGATGTAGAAAAATAGAGTGATCACCTTTGACAAAAACTACGGGTTTGCCTCTGTCAACATGGTGTCATGTGGGCAAACATCAAAGTCACCAAAGAAGAAGATCACTACTTCCTTCAAAGTGATAAAAAGGATTCAAGCGCCGTAAGAGTTGGTACCTTATCCAACACTAGATGGACAACCCATATGGGTGCATCCCGATCTCCTGGAAGATGAACTTGGGAGGTTGTCAAAATTAAGCCGACAGCTCAACAGCGAAGGCAAGCTAGGAGACATCACCACAAGCTCACGCAGTTGGAGAAGGCTCAACCAAAACAAGAAGTCCATGAAGAGGCAGAGCCCTCCTCTACCGTTTCATTGGGGGCAACAGAAAAGTCCCTTCCCAAGACTTTAAAGGGGGTAAGAAGATTCACTCTTAGTGATTTCATGCCACCTCACCTCATAAATGAAACTACACAGGGTGCATCATACTCTTGCAATTCAAAAGTCGGATTCTCCATGAATAGATACGAGTCCAGTGAAACCAACGAGTGGGAGGAATCTCTTGAAACAAGAGAATATCTCTCCGATGAAGAATGGGTTCCTGAACCTCACCTTATACCAGTGATCTGGTATAATCCCTTACAGCCACGAGGATCCTGGTCTGATGATGAAGAAGACCAAAAGGTTGTTCAAGAATATTATGTTGACCCAACACTCGCCAATGCTCTAGTGGAACCCAACCATGTTGAACTACAAGAAGCAGACGTAGAAGAAGATTTGGCTCCAATGCCCGATCTTGAAGAATATGCAAGGATCTTGCAGCATCTTGCCATAAAACAAGAGCAAGATTGCATCAATGAGCTTCGTCGCAATCAAAATCCATAACCAGAAGTCCTTGAAAATCTATAGGTACCTCCTCCCTTAACTCCTAAAAATAAGGAAAGTTGTTGGCTTGATGATCCTCTTACATCCGAGGATCAGTTTGACTCCTAACAGTCTATCCTGGGGACGTCTCCCATACAAGCAGCATGCAATGTAATAGTTCAGGATGACAATTCCTCTGAGGCCTCATCTGTCGAGGCTACTTACTCTTAAACCACATCTGGTAGTACATCTTCTGGGGCTACATCTTCTCAAGTGACTTCCAATGAGATATCACCTTCTCAGGCCTCGTCTCCTAAAATTGTAAAATTAAAACTCACATACCCCTCCCGACTGATCATCGTGAAGAAGCTCCAGCTAATAATGTCTTCAACGAAAATCCAGTAATTGGTCCCAGATACCCAACCTCATAGGTAATGTCTGGACTGATAAATTGTTTAACAAAGAAGAAAAATTGTTGGATGTTGTTCAAGACTTGTTCCCGGAAAATGCTCCGTCCAATGCAATCACTGAGGATGCCAGTGCTGCTGCAGACTCATCTTCAACAAATGAGAAAGATCAATCCCTTGATCTCGATGGTGATTTTTCAAATGAAGACCCTTCTCAAGAAGTTCTCGAAGTTGGTAGAGGTACCCTCTCTAGCCGGGATTACCACAAGAATTACAACCAACCTTCTTCTTCTACTTATGTAAATCTTTTGGGAAAAGATGTTGTAAACGCTCCAAGTGGCAACAATAATGAAAATGCAGGTCCCAATGAGGCTTTCAAGTATGACTTGATTGAGTACTTCAAACACATACCTGCACAGCCTAGATTTGTTACGAATGTCAGCACACACTTGTGATAATCTAATTTCAGAATTACAAATGTTGAATACAGATGTCGACAAGCATGTCCCACAAGTCCTACAAATTGAAATAGACTACAGGGTCAAGAATTCAGATACCTCCTTAAAAGGAAAAAAGAAGAAAACTGAGGGATCTTGCATTGAATGCCTCTCAGTTCAAAAGGCAGCAAGAGCAACCGTCGCCTTCACTAAGGAAGACTTCCTGCTTGGCGAAACAAGGCACAACTGACTCAGTACTTCACAGTGTACATTAAGGAAATGACAATACATAGAGTCCAGATCTACCCAAGTCCTGCACTCAACCTCATCTCCACTTCGGCTCTCAAAGAGTTGGGTATCCCACATAGCAAACTGAGTCACACATCTGTATCTATCTTTGGATACGATGGGAGTACTCAAAGGCCAATCGACAAAATCAGGTTCAAATTGCAAATCGGTGATCTTATCTCTAAAGTCACTGTATATGCAACAAAAACCTTTCATGCTACAACATCCTTATTGGACGCCCTTGGATTACGAGAATGGTGTCATCCCTTCAACCCTATATCAGTGCATCAAGTTCGTTGGCAACGACGGCATGGTACATCGAGTGTTTGTGGACAGAAAACCCTTCAAAGGTAAAGAAGTTCATTTTGCAGATTCCCAGATGTACAATGGTGAAATAGAAGAAAAGGACAAAAAAATAACACATTTTGCAGAAAATCTCCAGAAAGATAAAGGCAAGGCTCCTCAGCAATCACCAAAAGAAAACAAACCCTCCGGTAAAACCAAATAGAGCAGTCAATCTCCCTTCATCATCTCCCTCAAATCTTTGAAACCTTTGGTCATCACAACCAAAGCGAAGAAGACAAAAAAAAAAGTTTGGGTGCAAGTTTGTTGTCTCCTTCATCTCTATCATGCAAGACACGGATTAAGATTTTTAGCCAGAAGACGACACATCGTCAAGCCAACCTGATACTTAGCAAGTTCAGCCTGCTCTTCCTCCAATGGAGACACCTGCTGACGTAGAAGACCCTGCATCTGCTTCCTTCATTGTTCCAGCAACTTCGACAAAAGAAAAGCCGATCTTCTTCCACAGCTCGGAAGCTTCTTCATCAAGTTATCCACTTGAACCTTTCCAAAACGAAGGTATTCCTCAACTATCTCTATATAGTCCGATGGCACAAGCTATTATGAAGAAAATGGGCTATGACGCTTAAAATCCAGTCGGTTTAGGAGGAGGCCATGGTATTTTCACGCCATTGGGGCCCGCTTTGACTAAAAGCTAACTGGAAGACTGGAAACTCTACCATCATATAGAGAAGTCCTCGCATGGATTGGGGTGATCATGATGCTTCACTGAAACAGTTGACACAAAGGCTGGAAAGTCGGTTTGCCGAGTAAGCCTCAACATCTCATGTCCATGAAGACATAGATCTCCCTGGATATCTCTTTGAAGAGTCACCCGTCAAGGATCAAGGAAGCTCATCCAATTGGTACGATTTCTCTGATAATGAAGAGGAATTGTCCGATGACACAAACATGTGGTCTTCTGGTCCAGAAGAGTCATTGTCTCCAAAAAAAAGTACCCTACTTGACCCAGTTTCAACAGGCGATTATGACCATCTCATAGCATATCGTGAGAAGATTACCGATCAAAAAGACCCGTCGATAGAAACCAAGCCTTGGTTTGAAAATGCCCTTGATACTCCAAAGGGTTTTGTTGAGTTGGAAGCCTCCGAAAATATTGTGGAGGAACCACCTTCAAACCTTCAAATATAAGAATATGTTCAAAAGATAGACTTGGAACACCAGATAACTCACGTCCTATATTCATAAGTAAGAATATAAAGGATGATGAGTTACCCGAGATTTCGCTTTTCTTCATGAGTTTGTTGAATGTTTTGCATGGTCTTACACTAAAATGTCTGGTTTAGACCCCAAAATAGCAGTCCACAAACTCAATCTGCAAGAAGACATCAAGCCTGTCAAACAAGGCCAAAGAAGATTCCGTCCTGATGTGATGGATAAAATTGAACTAGAAGTTCAGAAACTTAGAAGCGTTGGCTTCGTCTGTAAGGAACAACATCGTGAATGGTTGGCCAACATTGTCCCAGTGATAAAGAAAAACAGGCAGATCAAGGTTTGTATTGACTATAGAGGCTTGAATGGTGCTTGCCCTAAAGATGAATTACTGCTCCCCATACTAGAGGTGCTGATTGACAACAACTGTGGATTCGAGCAAATGACATTCATAGATGGCTTCTTTGGCTACAATCAGATAAAAATGCATCTCGGAGATGAAAAGCACACATTATTTCGAACCCCATTTGGCGTGTATTGCTACACTGTCAGGCCATTTGGTCTGAAAAATGCTGGTGAAACATATTAGAGGGCTATGATGAAGATATTCCAAGATATGTAACACAAGACGATTGAATGTTACGTTGATGACTTCGTCGTCAAAAGCAGAAGAAAAGAAAACCATCTTAAAGATTTACTGTCTTCCTCCGACTTCGCAAACACAAACTGCGAATGAATCCTCTAAAGTGCTTCTCGGTGTCTCATCGGGTAAGTTCCTTGGATTCTTAGTTTGGAAAGCTGGAATCAACTTGATCCCATCAAAGTCAAGGCTATTCTAGAAATGCCCTCGCCAAGAACCCTAAGAGCACTGAAAGGACTCCAAGGAAAATTGGCATACATATGACGTTCATCTCCAATCTTTTGGGGAAGTGACGTCCAATCTCTCAATTGATGAAAAAAGGTGTGAATTTTTCCGAGATGCTGAATGTAAAGCAGCATTTCAATATATATCAAGTCATACCTAACCAAACCTCCAGTGTTGGCTGCCTCTACAACTGGAAAATCATTAATCTTGTACACAAGAGCCCTCAACTGTTCTTAGGGCACTCTACTTGCACAAGAAAGTTATGAAGGAAAAGAAGTTGCTCTATACTACCTCAGTCGTATGTTGGTAGGTGCAGAGCATCGCTACTCCCCAGTTGAAAAAGAATGCCTTGCAGTGATGTTCGCTGTACAAAAGCTACGTCACTACCTTTTTTCTTCTTTCCAACACAGTCTACTTGATTTCGAAGATTAACCTCTTAAAGGTCCTCATCACAAAAGCAGGTTCTCTCAATGCTCGACTGGCAAAATGGTTCATCCTTCTGTCACAATTTGATATTAGGTATGTACCGTAAAAGCAATCAAATGCCAAGCTCTAGCAGATTTCTCATAGAGCATCCATTGCCTAAAGATTCTCCACTCAGAGATGATCTCACGGATGAACCCGTCTACAACGTGGAGACGTCCTCACCAAATGCCTCCTAGGACATGTACTTTAATGGTGCAAACAGGACCAATGAAGAAAGAAAGTTGATATCGGGAGTTGGAATCCTCTTTGTTAGCCCCAACAAATACATGATTCTACATGCTTTATTGCTACTGGAACCATGCTTAAATAATGTAGCTGAATACCAAGCTCTGATCGTAGGATTGGGACTCGCCCTCGAATCCGGCGTCACCATACTAGAAGTCTTCGGGGACTCTCAACTGATCGTCAACCAGATGAATCAGAAATACAAAGTAGGAAGCCTGATCTGTTGTCTTACTACAACAATGCACAATCGTTTCAGCAAAAGTTTGATATTTATCACATCACCCACATCCTCAGAGATGAGAACATCCGTACAAATGCCCTAGCCAGACTTGTCGCTTCTATAGCGATCCAGGAAGGGAAAAACATGCAAGTTAAAGTGTGTCAAAGAAGGATTCTCCCTCCTCTTAACACAGACCAAGCAGTTGCTAAATGCCACCGAGTGGTTGGAAGTCGGATCTCCATCTTTAGACCTCCAATCAGCGACTGGAGGGATCCTTTCATCGATTACACCATGTTCGGAATCCTACCCAAATATCCAAAAGAACAGAAAATCCTTCAACGGAGTACTTCTACACTGCTTGTCACAACAAGAGGCCGAAGAAACACTCAAAGAAGTTCATGCTGGTCTTTGTGGAGCCCATCAGGCTGGTCCTAAGCTTTATGATTAGATAAAAATGTTAGGTTATTATTGGCCTATCATGATAACTGACGCTATACAATTTGTTAAACGCTGCCAGCAATGCCAAGTTCATGGAGATTATGTTTATATGCCTCCAGAATGGCTGCATCCTACAGCGATCTCATGACTTTTCGAAGCCTGGGGTATGGACATCATAGATCCTATCTCTCCCCCCATCGAGCAAAGGTCATCGCTTTATCTTCGTCGCTACGGATTATTTCTCCAAGTGGTCAGAAGCATTCACGCTTAATGAAATGAAGACCTCATCAATCCTTCATTTCTTGCGCACCAACATCATTTGTCGTTTCGACATACATAAAAGATTCATCCATGATAACGGACCACAGTTCTGGGATCATCGATTCTACAGGTTCTACGGCAAACACAAAATTCAAAGCTGTCATTCGACTCCATATAATCCCGCAGCAAACGGATTAGCAGAAGCTTTCAACAAGACACTATGCAAAATCCTCAAGAAAATGATCTCTAGTCACCAAAGAGACTGGAGCGACAAAATGTTTGAAGCTTTATGGGCCTATCAGACCACCATTCAAGGACCAACCCATAGCAGACCATTCTCCTTAGTCTTTGGATGCGAAGCTGTTGTGCCCTTGGAAGTACAAATTCCTTCCCTAAGGGTATATTTGCAAAATGACATGGCTTAAGAAAGCAATGTGAAATTGAGACTCCAAGAGATGGTTAATCTCGATAAAAGACGGCTCGAAGCTCGACAAAGCATTGAGCTTTACCAAGCACGCATGGCGGGATCTTTCAACAAAAAGGTTAGGCAATGTGCCTACAAAATGGGTGACTTAGTTCTTGCAGTAAAAAGACCAATGGTTTTCGCCCACAAGTCCAAAGGCAAGTTTGAGCCAAAATGGGTGGGGTCCTACGTCATCAACAAGGTCTTCTCCAACGGCGCATATGCTCTCCTAAACATGGAGGGTGACAGATGTATGCTGCCCATCAATGGCAAGTTCTTGAAGCGGTACTACCTTTTAAGACTTCCTCCACTGGGTCAGAGCGATGCCTACATGGCCCAAAGCCTATTCCTAGGTATTTGCTCGTCAAACCCACCTCTTTTGGAATTTTCATCCTTATGTTGGAATTTCTAAAAAAAAAAAAACTCAAAACAATGATTACTCTCATCGTTTCATTGTTCAAAAACTAAAATAAAAATAAACATAACATTGTTCAAAATATGAAATCAAACTAGATTTTCACAAATAATTTGCATGCACATTCATATCTCATTCAATCACTTGGCTTATCTCAAGATGCACTAAAAAAGGTCTCCAAACACTCCTCTCTAAGGCTGGAACTCCAAATCTACAAAAAGCCCCACGAAAAGAACTCAAAAACCCAAGAATTCTGAAAGAGAAAGGGTTCCTCCAAAGGAAACCTCGCATGAAAGATTAAAGGCTTCCTAAAGGTCTAGAAAAATCAAATCTAAGTGAAGAAGGCAAGATCTTACCTGGAGGTAATCAAACCAGAAAGAAAGGCTTGTGGAAGGAAGTGGTTTTAGCATAATTCTTTCAAAAATAGTATCAATGGCAAGCAAGGGATGAGGAGAAGAGATTGGAATGGCCAAATCTCTCTATTAGGTTGAAAATATGTGACATGCAAGAAGAAGAAGTAACTGGAAGGGAAGAAGAATAGGAGTTCTTCTCTTATTTAGTTGAAATGAAATGGAGGGGGAAAACAAATGTGGGTGATGCTTGAGTTAAGGGGGGTGTGGGCCCCACTAAGCCTAAAACTTCAAGGGCTCAGAAACCCCATTAGCAGGCCTAGCTCGAATAAGATCGACAAAGAAGAGTAAATTGATCATCGAAAGATCTAGTTTCTAAAACGTATATTTTTCGCATGATTCGTAAATGTTGGAGATCGTGCACATATTTTTCATGAAAAATGGAATTTTTGGGTTCCGAATAAGGACGGAATGAATGCCAAAGTTGTTAGGCTAATATGACCTATCAAAATAGTTTAAAATCAAAATTTTTCGAAATCACGATTAAATCCCACCACACTTACACGAGTGACACAGCCCACCCTGGGCGTGTCAGACCACTTTCAAAGGCTCTCAAAAACTCCCCGAAGCTATGGAAAAAATCAAGTCAAACTCACAACCTAAGTCAAACGTACCCTAATCCCACTTAAAGAACTAACATCCGGCTTAATTGATGTTAAACACATCAAACCTAGGTCGGGTCTGACAGGGAGGAAAGGGAATAAGGAATGGGAAAATACCGTCTCCCGCAACCATGCACAACCCCAGGCAGAAATCAGAGACGTCGAATGTTCGAACGTTCCCTTAGAACATTCGAACGCCCGAGTCCCCTTTTTCTGAGCCAAAAACCAGTGACATTGAACTTTCAAACTCTTCTCTTGAACGTTCGAACGTCCCTCCTAGACGTTCGAATGTATTGGGTGTTTTGAGACACGAGGCCCTTTTTAGAACTGATTTAACATTTTGGGGCACTATGGCATTGTGCGTGGGGTTTCACTTGAATTAAGAATCTGAAATATTTACTTGGACTTCACGTAAGAACTGTCATTGGGCATACGGTATCAAGTACCTTGTATGACCTTCATGAACTCTAGTGAGAAGGAATTCAACACATCTCTATTTAGGAAACCCTTCACTGGGACTATGCACCGTGGATTTAGAAGGATGTGCTGGCCCTAGCTCACTAATGTTTCTTGTCGTGTGTCGTCGGGTACGTGAATATGCGTCTAGCCTTAGGTTGGTTCGTAATTTTGCATGGGCCTTCGAATTTGCATGCATGTAGTGTTTAGGTTATGTATTCGTGTAGATGCATACACTATTGTGTCATTTATGGACTATGATGTGGCCTAGCATCTGATGGGACATGTAAACGGATGATTACCTGAATTATGTTATAGAATAGGTGAATTGTGAATATGGAACAGCCAACTCTTCACTATGGTTTAGGTTTCTTGGGTCGGAGAATCACTAGTTGGGTCTATTATATATGTATATATATATATATATGTATATTTGGGTCATTTATGGGTGACTGCAGATTAATATATGAATGGTTGATCACCGATGTGACCGGATCACTTATATCTTCTTTGCGACTATGGACAGGTTATCCTGATACTTTGAACGGTTTATGACCACCGATATTATGGACGAGCTTCTCGAGTTATTTAGGGTTGACTACCCACAACGAGGCATTTGCCACCAGATGACTATTGTATTGCTCACATGTGTTGTTTGGATTTAGACTATGTGTTCATTCTTGTTATTATTATATCATTGTTTCCGTATAATCTCATCTGTTTGTACTCACCTTGATATGGTATTTCAATTGCAAATTATGATTATGTACTTACTATTTACTTTGAAATATTTGGTGCTTAGGTATCGAGCCCTTCTTTACCGAGGAGGTAGAAGAGGATCAAACGTTTCAAATGTTGAGCCAACTGACAAACCCAAGTGGGGTGCCGAAGATGGCTTTGGAGCCGTTTGAGTCAGGACGGTCACTACAGGACGGTCACTAGAAATCTTTAGATGAACTTTCTTTTGATGTTGAGACTTCATCTAGAAATTGTTTAATTTATTTCTCAAATTTAACCATTAATGTTGATCTGGTTATGTGTTCGGTCTCATTTATGAACCTTGAATAGCAATTTGAATAAAGCTTCTGAATGTTTAAATGAAATTTATTTTGACTCACCATGGGTTGAAATCTTGTGTGGATCCACTTTTGGAAGCTCGTGCTGTATTAAATACATAAAATTTGAATTTTATTTATTTTCTCACATTTTCCCTAAGCCTTATTTTGGGGGACGTGACAAAGCACCTCGGGCCTGGTATCATCGTCTGCGCAATTTTCTTCTTCAAATTGGGTTTGTGGGCTCCATCTCTGTCTTCTCGTTGTTCATTAAAAGGAATCCTCAGTGCACCATATATATGCTTATCTACATTGATGATATTATCATCACTGGCTCACACAAGGACTTGATTCAAGAAGTTATTGCCCGGCTACAATCTATGTTTACTCTCCAAGTACACAGGACGATCAGAACTCTATGTGGAATGTTAATATGGAACACACCAGGGGCGGACCTACATGTAGGCCTAGGGGGGCCATGAGTTTTCAAAATTTTATTTTTTACCACTAAATTTTTTGTATTTTTTTATTTTGACCCTAAATTGTTAAAATTTTCTTTTAATAATTTTCATTTGGCCCCCCCAAAATTCATTTTCTGGGTCCGCCCTCGAGCGCACACATTAGAATTGGGAAGAGAAAGTTCAGAACAGAAAAAAAAAAAAAAAAAAAACTCACATACGATGACTGTGAAAATTAGGGAAGGAAGAAGGATGATGGCCCCAGAAATAGTTAGAAACTATTCATGTTCCCTTGTAAGGTAACGATTCAAGAGGCACCATTATCCATTTTGTGTGACTGCGAAACTAAACCCACCAGAACCTTACCTGCACTATTATTCGACCATAGTTTCAGGTGATACTGACTTATAGTAAAATGGGTAGAATACACGGTTTCATCTGTCTTAATAAAGGGCATGTGGGTGTTGCACCTTTTTCCTAAAAAAATCATATAAAACCACTTCCCATAAAGAGTGCATGTTTAGAATCTCTGTAGAGTAAGACTTTATTTTCTGCGAATATTACACAAACGTGTGATAAATTTCTTATTATCAATTTTTTTTTAACTTAATTTGACTGTCTCTTGGTTGGGTGGGTAAGATTCATTACAGTAATATAGCAACTGTATTGATTTCGATGTTTGTACAGGCCAGAATAATTAATTGGTAAAGATGAGCCTAAATTTAGTAGCAAAAGGAGAGGGAAGAAATGAAATAAATAAATAAATAAAAAACAGCTGAATAGGTTAAGAGGTTAAGTCAGTGCAGGTATGGGGGTATCTTACCTATTTAATGAACGGGCTGGATATGACTGGCCCCTGTTTACCCAATCTATACAGGCAAAAAGATTAGGTTGGCTTCCAATGACAACGAGTCTGGGCCTAACTCGAACCACACCCATTTTTTAAATAGGATCAAAATGTCAACCTAAACTTTGAATTCTTTGGTCTGGCTGGTAGTTCAAAGTACAATAAGTTCTGTTGGGCTGAGGCTGAGAACGGCCCCTTATCCGAGGGGCGAGAGTGACGGTTCTCACCTAATTATCTAGGAATCAAGCTATTGGTATGTCACATCTTCCTCCATGTATGAGATCCCTTCCCACTTGTATGGGCTTTTTTCCCACTTGTGCGAGCTCTTTTGTGACCTGAGTGGGGCGGGTTGTCTTCCAATGAGTGCGGGCTCTCTCTTGGGTCTCAACACTCTTGACTAGGGTACTAAAAAATGAAAAAGTAATGTTGGGCTAGGCTGAGCTAAGTAGCCCGAACTTAACTTAAGTGATTTATTAATATGTTGAAAATGCCAATCTAAACTTGGAATTATTAAACCACCGACCAACTTGTTTTTGAACAAAGTGAAAGCCATGCAAATGCTTTTCATCACATAAATCCGGAAGGGTACGGAAATTTACATGATCAATTGAAGAGCCAAAAAGAACTTGAATGAGCGTCGGTTTTTGGTCAATGCTGATTCCAGTCATGTGCATACCCCCAATTATGGAGATGCCAAGCTACTGCTCCTCCCAAGTGCATTAGAGGCCACTGACCTAGGGTATGGATATGCACCTTCTTGATCACCTATTGACCATCTAGATAGAGAAAACATGTAAAGGGCTTTAGATTGAACATAGGAGAATAGGTGAGCCGCACCGGCTTGAGCCTTCCTAAAAGTTTGTGCAAAATAATATGAACATGTTGCACATACATTACATATTAAAGTGATGGCCTTGTTTTTCCCTTTTTTTTAATATTTTTTTCAAATTCCAAGGAGACACTTGTTTGCATAAAATACATAAAAATTCAAGATTAAATGAGCTACACTAAAGAATTATTAAAAAAGCGAGAGGTAGAGGACATAAGGTACTAATGTAGATTCAACATTCACTTTCCTCATATTTGAATTACTAGGACGGTGGCTGGATATTCATTTCCCACATCCCCTTGGGGGGAGTGGGTTTGGACAATTTGATGGCTATTTTTAGAAATTGGCATTTGTTTTTTCAATTTGAGCCATTTTAAATAAAACAAACAGGCCAGGGGATTCCAAAGCTTTTGACCAAAGCCCGGTTCCTTGTCAAAATGTGCTAAATAAACTTTAAACAAGCAGACTCGGGCCTGTCCATTTCCTAATCTTGCCGGACTTCAGTAGAGGCTCCTGGATCCATGTCAGATCCAATCTTAAACTCGGATTCCTCAATCTTCATATAGATTTCGGCCTGAACCCAGTTGACTCCAGTACACACACAAAAGTTAATGCAACCCAACGTGACCCATCTTTTCCCTATTGTTAAGTTTACCATGAAATTTCGTGTCTACCAAATGGAACAAAATTATTCTACTTTGATCCTACACATACATAGAATAAATGGTACAGAAGAGGGAGGAAGAATTCTTCCAGAAATCCCAACTGCCAATATTCCAACCCAGCTAATTAAATAAACATACACAAGAAGTGGGTATGCATTCTTCTCCCTCTTTGCTGGCCAGAATTTTTAACATGCTTTCTAATTTCGTTAGTTGATTCTTTGCTGGAATTAGGGTTACCACACTAATCATATTTTATGTGAGATACAACATGGCTGACCAAATGGCAGTGGCTGCCTCAGAGGGATGACAAGGATTCATGATTGGATCTTCTCCTTGACAATTGTTCTTGGCAGTTTATTTTTTGTATTAGTTAGTTAATTGTTAGAAGCCCACCAAATGTTGAAACTTAATTTGCCTCCTATGCTGTCCTAAAATCCATGGATCGAGATTAAGAGGATGTTTGTGTAACTATTTTCCGCACAAAAGCTCACGGTTTTCGGTGGAAAAGGTCGGATGGAATAATGCATTGATAATGATGATTATGATGACAATGATAACAAATGTTCTGAGTCGTTGAATTTTTTTAGGTTGGAGTAATTGTTGAGGAGCACAAATGATATATCATGAATGATTCCACAGATATTTTTGGTGCTTTACCATGTGTTAAAAGTTCAAAAGAAGCCCTTTCATGTTTAAAAAAATCCAATGGTAAAAAAGCTAGCCCTTGTGGAAGTAAAATTCGGTAAAGAAAACTAAGCAGATTCTTGTGAAAAATACAGCATTAAGGGTCATCTTTACAGCAAAATGTAAACTTAATTGTTGGAAAGAAAATACAGTACAGCCCAAGAGAGGAACTTTGCTTTAACAGAAAAATAAAGTGTCTATTGTCTGCCAAAAGAACCCATAATATTGTTGGAAAATATATAAAAGACACCACATCCAAAGAGCCCAATCTCGATTTCTTTTGGAGCTTTAATTTCCTAGAAAAACCCTCTTTAGAAAGATACCTTCCAGGAGGGGTGAGCAATTTGTGTTGGACCAAATACTCAATGAAAGTACAAGTAGAGCTTCGGTCATGCTCAAGCTTGAAGCTTGGGCTCACCTGAAATCAACATTATCCAAACTGTGGATGTTTGACAATTGGGATGGGTGCCAAAATATATTTATGCAATCAATTGTAGGGCCTTCACAATTTTAATGAGTGTTAAGTTTGAGATGATGATGTGAACAATGAATGTGAAGGATTTCGATTGATCATAAGACTGACATAAGAGGGCCCCACATGCCGCACCATCCTAGTCTATCAGAGCATGCTTGGTATGTATGCATGAGCATGGCAAGGAAAATGATAATGTGAGATTAACTATATATATTGATAAGCAAGTGACTCAAGTTAAATTCGTTTAGGTGAGAAAATGTTTTAAAGATCTAAACCATTCTCCATTGGAGCAAAAGTCACCAATAAGTCAACAATGGATGGACAAAAATATGATCAGATTGTTATAAAAAAAAATGATCAAATTAGTTTCAACAAAGCATAACTCTTCACACAATAGGACCCACTTTTCAAGCATCCAAATCTTCCAATTGATACAGGTAATATCATCCATCACCTGTAAAGTTTTGCTTCGGTGAGGGTGATATACATCATTGGACTCGGCATTCACGATGTGATTCTCTTAAAAAAAAAAAAAAAAAAAAAACACAATGCTTCTAATCAAACCATAAATATGTTTCTCATGATAAATAGGAATTATAGGCAAACATAGAAATGATAATTTGAATGGACAGACTGGATGTGGATAAGGTAGCCCCCTTTACTAAAACATGGATAAGGTTGCGGTCGCCATCGCAGTCGACGTGAAAACCGTTATAACGAGGCATTACATTACAATTCGTTGTTATCTATGTCCATCTTGTGCGAAATTTCTTTTCTCCCCAAAAAAATCTAGGAAAATATCCAAAAATCTTGAATGTTACAAACGCTAGAAAACTATATATGTATTTTTCCATCAGTAAACACTTTTAAAGTAAACCATCGATCTCCTAAGTCATAATATCCTATATCAAATTCTTATCATAGATTTACACGTACATACTAACTTAAGTTTTTTTTTGGGTAGAAACATACTAACTTAAGTTGAAACATCACAAACATGCATTGCACCCATAATTTTGAACCAACTATTAGTGTTAAACATTTAAAGTCAATAAACTACTACTAGTAGTGCAGTATTCAATTACTCAATCACCAACTAAGTTGAGAGTAAATTTTAATTTTTAAGTAACATTAACTCCTACATAAAGATAATTAACTAATTAAAGTAGTGGAGAATGGACATAGGGGTATTGTAGTTGAGAAAGGAAGAAGGTTTCATACGGGAGTCTACTATAATCGTGCAACTTACTAGAGTTTTAGTGCAAAAAAAGTTTGTAAAGCTCTAATACAGTCTCAAAAAGCTCCACAAATGGTATGAGGAAGACACAAGTGAAAGAAATAACGAAAGAGAACGTACAATAAAAAAATATATATTGTTTACCAATATATTGATTGTTCTTTTTAAAATATCAACTGTTATGACTATTATGGATCGATTTTTTTACTTTTTTTTATAACAGAATCGTTATGATCATTATATTGAAAATAACGTAACACCCTCTTTTTTTTTAACATTGTTTACTACCACTTTTTTATTCATTTCATTTATTTTTTATGACATGCCTAATTTAGTGGGAACTATCCAATAGAAGCTTGGACCATAAAAGTAGATACTGACAAGATGCATCTTTTGGAACTGAGCTCCCTTTCCCTTGGTCATTCTTTTGGGACCCGGGAATAGGACAATCATGGAAAGAGATAAGAGGTTTGAAAGGTCCCCCTTAACTAATGCAAAAATAAAAAAGAAGGGACAGGGTGTTTGAATTTGGTCACATTTAGATGTAACTGAGGGATGCACATCTTGGATGAGTGCCAAACTTGGGTACCGCAAATTCGCAGAAAAGGGTATAAAATTTGTGAATGACATAGATGGAGGGGAGGTGGCCCCAAGTTTGACTACTCTTAGCACAGGAACAACCAAAACATTTAGGGCATGGTTGTGTGGAGGCAGTGCCTCGAAAACACGCCGGAAAAGGCATTGGTTTTCCGGCGTCTTCCATGATTTGTGTTTGGTGTAGGGTTAGGAGTGTACACGAATTGGATTGGTGCGGATAAAGTCAAATCTATCACCAATCCATTATCTACGGATTGATGGATTTGGAATCTGTCACCAATCCGTAACTGTTAAAAATTGATCTGATCCGGTCTATGGATGGACGAATTTACTAGACCGTTAGATCGACTATGTTTCAATCCAAATAAACCGTTGACCGTTAAACTTTTGGGCCCATATGGAGATAATAGAAATCGCATTTGGGGCTGATTTTTTGTAGAGATGAAGATCCCAGGGAGTCTTTAAAATCCCCCCACCCCCATCCCCATATGTGTCCCCAGGTGGGCCCCACCATACACTTGAGCTTACCTAATCCTAAGCTTGAGCTTAGGATAGCTGGCCCCCACAAAGAATTTTAGAAGATGTTTGCGCATAAATTGCAGAAGAGGCTTCTGCGGCAACACGATTTTGACCTGGAAACTAGGATGCTAAAATCTTCTCATTGCGCAAAAAACAAGACTAAAAAACTGGAAATCTACAGAACTATTACCTACACTAGGGGTGCACAAAAAATCCGCCGATTTGTAACACCGATCTGATCCAATCTGCGAATTTTTAACCGAACCGAAGCTAAACGGAATTGGCGACGGATTGAAAATCTTGTAATCCGTTAGCAACAGATCAGCGACGGATTTCACCTTCAATTCGTGGATTCAATTCAATCTGATCCGTTGACATTAAATATAAATATAAAAAACCTTAAGGGGTATAAATATAAATCAAGAGGTTTAAATATTAAAGAAGAAAAAACTTCATGGGTCAAAATGTAATTCACTTATATATATATATATATATATATATGGGTCAGCTATCCTAAGCTCAAACTTAGGATAAGGTAAGCTTAAGTGCGTGGTGGGGCCCACCTGGGGACCCACATGGCGATGGGGGTGGGGGGATTTGAAGGACTCCATGTGATCTTCCTCTCTACAAAAAATTAGCCCCAAATGCGATTTCTATTATCTCTATATAGGCTCAAAAGTTTAACGGTCAATGGTCCATTTGGATTAATACATAGTCGATCCAACGGTCCAGTAAATTCAGATCTAACCGAAAGTTTGTGGACATGTGCAATTTAGAGAAGTCATGTGTTTGGTCCATTTGGATGGACCAACGGTGGGCCCCATAAGCATGAACTTATGAAATTTTTTCCTAAACTTGAGCTTGGGAGAGCCTTGCTCTTCTTTGTGTTCTCTCTCATATATATTAAGTGTTATTTATGATTCCTTTTGACAATTCAAATATCCATCGTAATTAGTGTTATTTATGATTCCTTTTGACAATTCAAATATCCATCGTAATCATTTATCATTAACTTAGCTTTACTCTTTTTTTAGGGGACATTGTTCTGGTGGGGCCTCTTAAATACATCTTTGTCAATGTAAGGAGAGTTGAAAGGTCTCCTTATGAAAAAGGGGGGCCAAAACGCAGCCCCACCAAATTATTCTAGCCCTTTATCTAACAACCCTAAAGTTTAATGATGTATTAACTGAAGATCTTTTTAAACTCAATCCGACGGTGAATAAAGGTTTAATAGTGTAAAATTGGCCTTATGCGTGATCATGGGATGATAAGAACATAAAAGGACCGCACCAATCAAAGACAGGCTAAAGTTGGCCCCATAGAGATGACATGCACATGCAGTCCGCTGGTTGGAGAACTTCTCCTTTAGGGCCTTACTAGTTGTGCTCTTCCTCTTGATCATATACTTTCCTTGCTACTCAACCAAATCGTTTTCTTAGTCTTCTTCTTCCCCAAATTTCTTCAACTAGTGACCTTTCAATTACACTAATAATATTCAAGCTTGGGCTCAAGTTTTGAACTAGATACAGCCCTTGCTCGAAATTTGATAATTCAGGTTTCATCCGTGGCTCAAACCTGTCTATATGCAATTGAAGCTAGGCTTGGGTTAACCTAATGAGTTCGGACCTTGTGAGACTTGGACTGACAAGATAGTTTGTGAGGCTCACTATGAAAAATGTAACCCTCTCAAAACAAAATATTGACACCCTCTTGTCCTAGTTTTGTGAGGCACAGGCTAACAAGATTGTAACTCGTGAGGCTCCACAATGGGATCCACTTATGAAAAACTGAAACTGCTAATGATAAATGGCATCCTCTTGTATAAGTCTTCTTTACTCAAATAGTAGTAGGGGTTATCATCATATTGATCACTATAATAAAATCTCGTCACAAATTCAAGGGTTTTGATGTTATCAAACTAGCCCTGGCTTCAACTTTTTTTTGGAGGGAAATTTGTTTTTTTTTTTTTTTTTTTAGTGGTCCTTACTGGGTGCCACAAAAAATTTTGTGATTCAAAGCTCTAACCCAATGTACCAATCAGCCAACTCAACCAGCTGAGTTGAACTCGTATCTCCCGGAGAAGGGACCCAAAGGCGTAGAAGATGTTCTGCCAACGTCAAAGCAATCCTTTCCACATGGGATTCCCCAATATTTTATATGGCTGAAGAGATCCCAAACAAGAATGTGCGGATTCAACTCTCTGACCCAAACAAGAATGTGTGGATTCAACTCTCTGAGAGTCCCTTCCAAACAAGCAAGCGTGCACGAACAAACCTTACTTTTCAAGAGTGCTTGGGTAATGGGTATAACACAAAAACATAGTGCCATAGTGCCGGCTGATGTTAAGCCCCACCAACTCTAACATGTATGTTTATCATCAGAACCTAACTTTGACCAACAGCTGAAGCCGCCTTCAACATTTTCTCTTTGTTTGTGTAGCAGGTGTGGGTTCCAACATTCCCTCCACTCCAAAGCCTGAATTTGAGACTCATCCGAATTTTGGAGGTAAGCCCAACTGATCCATCCTACTTTAAATGGTTGAGAATTGAAGAACTCTGGGACCCTCCAAACAATACTTCTCATCATTGTAATAAGATAGTTCCAATTTTCTTAACACAAGTATATCTTAGAAAAGAAAACAGGAGAGTGCACTGATATTGGAAGAAAATTCCAAGAATTTAAAATACTCTAGTATTTCTCAGGACATAATTTCTCCTATTCTGTTAGGGCAGTTAAAATATGAACCTAGTAGGGCTCACTATAATTAATTCAAATGAGAAAAAAAAAATTCTCACTATAATTAATTCAACTAAGAAAAATAGAAGTCATGTAGTTGACCAATCATAGTTAAGACAAGGCGTTAATGACGACAACGACTATAATGAATCCAAACCGTTTAAAATAATTGCTTTCTCCTTAGTTTAATACTTCAAATTATTTTTTACTCTAATCAAAGTAGGACCCATGCTGGATTTGTCACATGTAAATAATTAATGAAAGTCCATTGATTGGTTATTTGTGATTATTTAATGTGGACCATAGTGCTTGTGGTTAAGAGGGCAGCATTTAAAGCAATTCACGAAGTCATGAAAAGATAAATTAACTCGAATGTATATAGTGCAAAGTTAAGAATATAAATCCTTTGAATGTCTCACTCATATTTCCAGCATAGAGTGTGAAATGGTACGATGAGACCCACCAATTAAATATTTAAACCGTTTAAAATAAATGCTCATTCGTGTAATGAATTTTCCTAATAATAACTGATTGAAATATAAAATAGATAGAACTGAATGGTCAATACGGAAAGGGCAGCCGAAAAACCCTACAAGAACGGGCAAGCGTGGAAGTTTGAAGTGACATTCAGCATATTGCTCTCTCCACTTTCGTACCAATCTCTCTCCTTCATTAAAAACCATATATAATAATCAGTGAATGCTTGAGGAATATGATGATGTGGATCAATATAAACCATGATATACTTTCAGGAAAAACCTGTGCCGGCGGGCCCACCTTTCATAAGGGTTTAAAGTCTTTCTAATCTCACTTGCACTTTGTTCTGCTGTTCTGCCCTCTTTCAAACCTTCTTGTTCTTTTTTTTTTTTTTTTTTTTTTTCAACTCAGAACCTCCTAAGGGCATTTTTGGATTTTAGAAAAAAAAAAACGGGGGAAATTGGTTGGCCAGCACCCAATTTGGCTGGATGTCCTGAATTGAAATCAACTTGGAAAACTTAAGGGTCATTTTGAAATGTGGCTCTAATTTTGTCTTGTTTTGAAATCTGCCAGCAACTTGGGCTCCATTTTGTAATTTTCCCTTTTTTTTTTTCCTTCTATCTTTTTATTTTTCAGCCAAAATAGCCAGACCCTTTGAGATACCAGATTGACATGGGACTATGGGAGTGAACGACAAGATAACGCTGGTGAGAATACCACCTGCTACACAATGGAGTGAATTGTCTGTACATGCAAGGGAGAGAACTCAGTGATTGAACAATGACACCAGGCGCCACTGTAAGATTTAGCATATTACATTCCTAATCATATATTCCATCTTATGGTAGAACCAACTTCTATTGGAGTAACGACAGCACACATTAATACATTAGTGCTTATAAATTATTGTAAACAAGACGCATAACTAAAACCTGCAAATGGATACCACTCCCTTACCATTTTCATGCCCTTAGTAACAACACACCACACAGGGCCCATTGCCCAAAAGGACAAAACCCATATGTGGAGTATTCTATGGTCTCCAGTCCCCACTAATAGTGGCTGTCCGGGGTCTGACTCCTGCTCTCTAATAAGATAACTTGATTGCCCAAATATCATATACAATATTAATATATTAATATATATACATATTAATATTCTTATATAAATTATAAAGATAATCATGTCTGCAACATATAATTTTAATAGAAAGCAATAATCCATGTCCAACCTGGCCCTGGTGAGAATATGTCAGGCTCACGGGACAAAACAAGCATCCAAAGTTGAAAAATAATGCAAAGGAACCGGATGTCCATAGTTATTGCACACTGAATTTTAAGTGGTGGTCAGACCTTCTTTTGTTCTCTTATTTTGGTGGGCCCTTACCCACCAAAAAAAAAAAATGCAGTCTATCCATCCACCTTTGATCCACTGACTACCCTCCCATGATGTCATTACACCAGGACCAATCCGACACGGATTGAATGTTTTTAGAGAAGTTCTATGTTTTTCTTCATTGACCCCGGAGTCTTATACTATTTAAACACACCCACCATCTACCCAGCCAGACATTTTTTCTGGTTCCACCACTGTGGACCATCATGAGACGTTTCCATGAGTACCCTCACTGACAGACACGAATTTAGGTGAGCGGCCATAATCGGGACTGCATTACAAATTGAATGCAAATCACTCATAAGTGAAAATTCTCTATTGATCTTATACACCCAGAACTGCTGCTGATGGGAACAAGCAGTAGATTTTGGACATGGAAACTACAATGATGGGAAGGATTCAAAGACCCAGAAACAAAAGAACCTTTCCAAGAAAATTAGAATCTCAATAAAACAGCTGAAATATCTCTATGAATTTCCTGTGTTATGTATGTAGTACATGCAGCTAATTGCCCTGCAACACAGGCCGGGGCAAGCTCTATACAAGAATGAAATTATTTTGTAACTATATAAATAAAAGACATGTGATGTATCAACTTCCTCCAAAAGCTTTTCACGTGGTCTTGGTGAGCTTCCACCAGCTATATACTTGCCCCCATAGCACACACAATCCTCCTACTTTTGAGGTCCAATAGCTTGAGACTCGCAATGGGAAAAAAAAATAAAACGAAGTTCATCTTTTATCATTGGAAGAATGCCCAAAGGAGACCGAGATCAAATCTCAGAAAGCTCCAGAAGATCGAATCATCCAAGTCATGTACTCAATAGTGGTTCGTACGACAGTTGCAAACACTCTTGCGGATTGGAGTAAAAATAATCCTCTTCTTTGGGTTTATCAGGAATTACCAATCTTCTCGTCGGGGTCCCCATCCTATCCGCATGGGCTTCCTTTACAGAGAAGGAGAATTCATCCCAACTCAATGAGCCATTATTGTAGCGGTCTATCAGATCAACTAGAAGCTTCCTGTCCAATAGAACTGTCTTCCGGAACCCTAAGAATCTGGGGGGAGACACAAGAAAACATTTTCCTTTACATGGATGCCAAAGTTTGAAAATGAACTAACCTAAATCAGGCAAAGTCAGCTTTACAGAAGAGGAAAAACAAAAGAGCAGTGGAGTGGGAATCACATATTTAACAAAAGGATTGATAGAAAAGAAGCAAGTTAGTTGAAAATATCTAAACCTTCCCCCAATCTGGTAAAAGAAGAATGAAGGAAAGAAAGATCCTTCACCACTTCACTAAATGACTGGTAAAGAACATGAGCTAAGATTGGTAAACACACCCTCAAGGCATAAATGATTGGGAAAAAGCATGGTATGGTTCACCATTAAACTAGAAAAAAAAACCATGTGGCGATAGTTAATTCAGTCAATGCAGATATGGGTATGTACTATTAGGAGCGGCCAGCATTAAAATCAGGAATAATGTACCTGCGATGGCCTTCAACAACTTTGGCCATGTTCCCATCATACGTTGGAACAAAGATGTCACTCTCCAGTGACACCAAATAATCTAATGCTGCCATCTGAGAAGAGTGGTTTTGGAAAAGCATGAGATCCGAAGGTTCCAGCAACGTTTCCTTTCTCACCTGTTTTGCAAAATAAAAACAATCACTAAAAGGTAAAGAGATGAATGAGAGATATCCACGACTTACAGTGCCTACTTTAATAAGTTACTGACCAGATTTGGATATGCTGACGAAAAACTCTCCATTCTTCGTTTCCCCCCATAGATTTCTCCAGCGGCAATGTAGATGCGGACATTACCATCCACATCCAGAGCCCTCAAGATGAGTGCAGTTTCTTCAGGTGTCAAAGGGCAAAGACCATCTTTTCTTTTCAGGTCCGAATTTATGACTTTCTCTTTCCACCAGGGGTATGCATACCTAATAATCAGAAATACAAGGGGCAGTTAAAACAGTTTGTAAAACAGTGACTAAATACAAATAACAAGTCGATTTGGGTTTGATGAAGGCATAACAAATTTACCTCATTCTAGTTAATTCTTCAACCTCTTCATCACTGCAACCATGAGTGCAGCCAGAGAATGCCAGCATGTCCATTTCATATCGGAGATGAAGGACCAAGAAAGGACCATTCTGCCTCAGTAAATTGATGACTCTTCTTCCCAACTCTTCTATCTGAGGTGTGAATCTCAGAGCACTGAAATTTACTCGGCAGCGTAACTTCTGAATTTCTATAGGCAATCCATTGTTGGCAAGACGGGCATCGGTCTTATTCAAATGCAAAATCTTGTATTTTCGTACTAACGGAAGAATCTACACACAAATAATTAGAACCATCAGCTGCTTACTTGGACATGGAGGAAATGGAAAAAGAAAAAAGAAAAGGAATAGCACACTGGAATAAATAGACTAGTCACCTGATTAAAGTAGTAAGAAATGTTTGACCAACTGATGGGTGGCATGGAATAGACCATTCCTAGCTCCGCTCGCTTCTTTAGCCTTGGTGGTAGCTCCTTCAAAATTCGAACCTCATCTCTCAAGGATGTAATGAAATGATCCACATCAAATATGTCTTTAAACGCACTGCAACAACAGTTGATATTTTTACACAAAATAGCTTAGGTAACAGGTGCTGTTTCATTGAAGTTGAAGGCACTGAGGTAAAACCTATAATAATTAACTTTAAAATTGAGAAGATAATAGTTTTAAGCATTTTTCCGAAGGAAATTAACCCACCTTGGGTCAGCCCAGAATGAGGCCTTGTCCAGCTCGGGAACAATAAGCGTCACATTCAGATATCTTGCAATAGCAACCATGTCACATATCTGCAGAATAAGGTGCAAAAGAGCATATCAGCAGATGATTGATATATTACCTTCAAATATCTGAAAAATGATACCTTCTGGAATAAAAGATATAAAAATGTTAAAAAAAATTAAAAAGCACGCACGCACACTTAAATGAGCCATAATTAATATTAATTTTTTAGATAAATAGCTGAACACTTACTGCTGCTCGCATCTGATTAAGTCCACCATTGCAAGAAACCATCAAGTAACCATTGTTCCTGTAAACCCCTGAAAGGTACAGACGGGGAAATCTATATAAATTAACAATTCCAAAATTCACCAAGTTCATCAAAAACATCTATTAAGTAAACCAGGCAACTATATATGATATGAGAGTCCTAAAATAAACAAACATGCCATGAAACTAAGCAGATGAATGGTAAAGTAAAATAAACATACATTTTCCAAAAGCCAAATGTGTAAAGGAAATAATAACAATGTCAGAAAGATAAGCAGATGGATGTGAAGTAAAATTAACTGTAATACAAAGTAACAGGTAATGATAAGTAAATTACGTATGTTACGGATGTCCTTGCATCCTCCTTGCAAAGCAGAATTTTGGATGGATGCTAACTTTTCTTACAAACTTAGCACTCTTTACATTTCAAATGCTAATTAGAGATGCTTTGAAATGCAGCAGACGTAAATCTGGGATGGAAAGCGATATCCCAAAAATGCGGTTGTGATTTTCCGCTCCATCCCAACATGAATAGCAGACTGCAACACCACCCTTTCTGCAACACGCTTTCGTCCCCAGAGACTAGAGATATTCCAAAATAGGACCCAACAAAAGCTAGAAAGCTCATGGATGGGGGAAATTAGCAATTCCCACAACGCATTCCTACAGCAATGGAGAACAAAGATCCCGAAAAACACACCCATAGATGGGGGTATAAATCCAACTTCAAAGTTACTCTTATCAGAGCATATAAGCACCTGAAACATCATTACCCATCAGTACACAAGTGCCAAGAGTGCAATGAATTTTCTCGATTTTTCATCATTCAACAAATCCAAAATTGCCAACATCAAAACTAAATTGGATATTTGCACCAAATGGGGTAGTAGCATTCAAAACCCAAACATAGATTTAAAGCACAAACAAACAATAAAGTGGAAACAGACTTGAAATATACAGATTGTGAATGATAACACCATCAAACATTCAAACAGATTGGAATCATATATCTTCAAGGAATAGAAATAAGTTCTGGGTTTACTTCCAAAAGCTGAAATATCCACATCCCAAACCAGAAAATCAAAAAAAAAGGATGGGAATTTGGATAACCTACTCTTTGGAGGAACAGCAATTCTCTGTGCAACTGAAGAAGAAGACTTCAATTCCATCGGCGAATCGGACGGTGTAAAACACGATGGCCAGCCTTTCAGCACCCGTGGGCCCCACATCTCTCCCAATGCCGTGAGCTGCACGACACACGTCCATAGCAGCACCGTTGTGGTGGCGCGGATCATCCACAGCTTCATCCGCGGCCGAGACACCACCAAACCCTTCGATTTCTCGCCCCTCATTTCAGCCAGCGATTTCAAACCCATTTCAAGCTTCTGTCCTTCTCTCTCTGCGTACTTAGCTCCTGTCGATTTCTCAAATCTACACATCGTTGCAAGGGTATCTTGTATTATCCTCCCCCATACATACAAAACCCAACAACTCTCTTATGCAATCACGAACCATAAATTTTGGTTCGAAGTCTTCAACTCTGGTGCCAAAAGCTCAAACCTTTTTAGTGAAGGAAACCTGCCGACACAAGCCCGATCAATGTAGCAAGAAAGCCCTAAAATCGCTATTTCAATCTATTCCAACAGAAATCGCAATCAAAATGTCACAGATTACAGCAGGAATCTGTCGATTTTGTGACCGCAACTGAACACGCAAACGAGGAATCTTCGTGTCAGATTTCGGAAGCCGGATGCTTTCCTCTGCGATTTCTACCTGGAATCTTTCCCAGACGCTAAAAACCAAAGTTTTCCTCGCGAGATTCTACTTCTCTACCTGCATTCGGAGGCGCAAAAACCCGGAGATCGCAATCACAACCGATACTGATTGAGATTCCACTCAAGACTTCACAAACACGGCAGAAATCTATCGGTTTCGATTCAGAATCCACGCCTCCGATATCCGTAATGGGAGTTTCTGCTTAGAGTCTCATCCAAACCCTAGAAATCAAAGCTTTTGAAGAAAAGATTCGATCTTTCTATCAGCATTTCAAGATGGAGAAACCCTAACTGGAAATATCCGTCTCGGAAGCTAAAAAATCCGAGAAAAAGCTCAGATCTATCGGATTTTGCGAATTGGAGTTGAATCAGCAAGAGATCTGTGAGAAACGTGTGGAAGATTGGAATTCCGTCCAGATTCCGGCGAAAAGGGGCTAGAAAAATGGGACTTTTGCCCGTCGCCGGAAAATGCAGAGAAAAAGGAGCCTCCTTTCTTCGCCTTTTATTGCAGAAGAAGCTGATCCACCGCGTAGTAGCTGTATGTGACACGCTATCCTGACTTGACAAGTCACCAAGCAAGTGTAACTTGCCACCATTGGACACTTGACTTTCACTGGGCCCCCCACTGGACCCCACACAAAATAAAAAGAGAATGTGATTGGTCATCCATAGGAGTAGGATAAAATCTCACATTCTCAACATCAAGATTGATGATTGAGATAAGAATCAATTGATTGATAACAACAATCAATTTAATATCAGATCAGATTAAGAGAGATGTCAAACTGAAGTTTGGTTCTTGTCAATTGATAATCAACAAACGGATTGGCTTACATGAAAAATCAGGTTTAGCTTAATAGAACAAGGTTTTTCAGGCCTATGAATCCAATTCCAATTGAAGTTCGATTTAGATCAAACCTAAAACAAGAAGATCAGTTTTTGATTGGAAAAATAACAATTATCCAATTAAGGAAAAGTCTACTTTAAAGTTGTCGGCCTCTATATCTTTAGATAGAGTTGATAATCATAAAGGGTTTTTTGTTTGTTTGCAATAAATAGAATTTCTAAAAGAAAAAATTATTAAAGAGGGTGGGAGGGATATAAGGGGATGTAAGGTGTAAATATAGATGAGTCACTTGCTAAGTTTACTTCATATATAGTCTCAAATCAATTTAATTGAAAGATAAATGTTTCTAGCTTAAAAAAGGGCTATTTAGATGTCGCAAAATTCTTTTCCAACATACACATGCAACCATCACCAAAGCCTTGGTCCTCTTAATTTTACCATATCCCCACTTGATGAGCGATAAAGATATATAGTGTGCACATATGAAGGAGAAAATCATTCTTGTGTAAATATCATATTGGGAATTCAACACAAGATGGCAGACCCATTGGATCCTTGAGATACCCAGCGGATGCGGATTAAATATAAATTCAAGCACAGAGAGTAAGAATTACGGATCGAACTACCAGACAGTTGGGTGAGAGCGAGAGCGAGAGCGGACTCATATTTTAGTTTTTTTGTTAACTCAAATGGACTAATCATTGTGAAAGCTCACATTACATTAATTATAAAACCCACAGGCCTTAATGTTTAAGCTCAGAAAATTCGGGCCAGGCCATGGATGATATAGAACTCAAGCTTCAATGCTACATACCTTGCCAAGTTACAGAACGTTCTAGAACCGTACTACGGTTCGCTCGAAACTAACCAAGGTTAATATCTATGGTTAGATTTTAATCCGAGGTTGTGGAGCATGCAGCCAATAAATGCAGGCCAGCTAGGATTCAGACTGATCTGGGCCCGCTTTACGGCTACAACAAGATCGGCCCGTAGTTAAAGGACACGTGGGGTTGATACAGTCCCTTAATCTTGACACGTCGGCAGGTGGTGGGATTGTAAGTAGGATGCCATTGAATAGGGAGGGAACGTAGTGCGGAGATAAACCGACAATTTGTCGCGAGATGATATTTTGATTGGCTTTAGTCAGAAATGACACGCTGTACGGATTCCGCAATCTACGGCTGCTTTGGTCTTTTTGTTGATGGGAGCTGAGGTAAAATGATTTGTACACCGTGGGACTACCAAACTAGTATGAGGAAAATCAAGAGAATCATCACCTTTGATGCCGTCCAAAGTAAGGAGCCGGCAAGCAACTCTTGGTGTAAACAGCTCAGAAATTTGGCTTTTAAAAAGCTTCAAATTAGTGGTTTATATATTTTAGGAATTTTCTTTAAAATGGTAAAAACTTAAATTTAGATATGATAAATAAGTATACAAAAATATTAAAACAATGAATCGGGATCACTTGAGGATTTCCCTACGGTGACCGTAAGTGGATCAATCACTGCAACGTCATCGTAAGCAACCCATTTTCGAATGTATGACAGGCTACCCGAGTGCAAAATAAGCCGTCTGTGGCGACGTGACGGACTTTGATTGGTCCACTCATGGTCAATGTGGGAGAAATCTTGAGAAGATTCGGACTCTAAAACAATGGCATAAGGTGTTGTACATTTTTTTTAACGAAAAATATCTCTAGTGGCAATATTGCTACTGACTAGTCATAGCGGCATTGTTTCTTTTTTGGTTTTTTTTTTTTCAATTGTTACTTTCTTTCCGCAAACCAAAACTCATCTCTTTGAATCTGGAGCTCTCTTTAAAGAAATTGTAAAACAAAGGGAAAAAATTATGTTCATCGGCCTTAAAACCTAGTAGTTGTATAATAAAAGTTTTCTTTTTTGGGCCCGTAGCTTTGTTAAAAGGATTGTGAGGTACGAAGAGAATTTTTTTATGTGCTGGAGTTAAAAAAAAAATGCATTGATACAGTAGCACTATCACTAGTGAGTGGCAAAATCACTGCCAGGGGCATTTTCGTTAAGAAAATGTACGACAATTTCTCTGCCGTGGCTTTTATATATTTTTTATACTATTCATGTAATCACGGCTTAAGCTTGATGGAATAACATAAACTTTGTTAATCACACTTTATTTTACCCTATCCAAAAACAAGGTTTTCCATTTACCATCCATCAATATTTGGCATGCACCCACATAAGCTTATAGAACTCTGCATTCACAATAATATTGAGCATAGAGTACACTAACCGTGTATATTGTAATATACACACAATGCATGAAGTAGTTTTTTCAAAGTCTATTTGAATGGGTATAAATAAAGAGAGATCTTTGACTAAACCCCACCAAATATTTGGATTGAAGCGTGCAGACTACTTTAAAAATGAGTGGTACAAGACTACTGAACCGACATTTTTTTTCTGAGATACTGGCGGAGAGCGTGTATGATTATTTTGCAGGTAGCGCCGTTAAATCAGATAACGGCGTCAGTGTCAGAACGGTCGGGTAGTCCTTTTGATAGCGTCTGCTCATGGCCGCAGCACTCTTCCTTTCTCTCCCAGATGCCGTTAGAAACGGCGTACTGAGACAGGAGGACTGCCGTTTCCAGACAAGAGATAACGGCAATATAGAAGTTCAGACGACTAAATATCGCCCGTGTCGAGGGAAAGCCTTTTACAGGAACTTGCACGGCTGAACGGCTCCGTTTCAATTCGTTTCCTCCTGCTCTTGGTGGAGCCCAGTGGGGATGTGAAGATGCGTGGGGCCCACTGGAGCGTGATCTGCACCATTGATCTAACAAGTAATACGGTTGGTCGGGACCATAATATTGTGCTGATGATGGGCATGTTTGAAACTTTTTTTTTTTTTTCTGCCCTTTATCTTGTGTCGGTGGTGCAGTAAAAGATGTGAAAGTAATTGGATGTATCTTTCCTCTCCATGAATTTTTAAGATCGTACTTTTTATTTAGGGCAGTCATTTACATCTTTGGTTAGTGGGGGCAGTTCTCACTATTTATGTGGGCTTTGTTCGTGGTTGTGTGGGCTGCATTTCCCTGTATCTGAGGGGCTTTCTCGGATGTCAGTCCCTTTGCTTAGATTGCTAAAAAGAAAAAAAAACATAGAAAGATTGAGATTATTTATCATTAAATTAATGATTTGATGTTATGCACTTTTCTCGCTCACAAACCTCCCAAACCAGGTGAGCGCCAGGCAAGGCACCAATAATGGCCTATTTGTTTGTTTAAAATATATAAGAAGTGAAGGTCAAATAAATTGCATTAAAGAGGTCGGTTAAGATATGTGGATATGTGATATCGATGTAGATGCAATCCCTGGTTTTCTAGGTCTGGACTTTCTAAGGGTGTCGCCTGCGTATTCATTTTTCACTTATACATTATTTGTTTATAATTGGAGAAGAGATAATTTGATGTTTTTCCTTTTTTTGGAAACCCACATTTGTTTTTTCAATTTTAACCTGTTTTTTTTTTTTTTTTTTTGAAAGAAACAAAAAGCCTTATGAGCGCTATGTATTGAAATGCATAAAAGAAATAGGTTTTTTTTTTTTTTTTTTTTTTGATGAATCTAACCCATATAAAGAGTTGTCTTCATATATAAACTTCTAGATGAGTGACCATAAAGTACGTCAAATGTCAAACCATCCCAAAAATAGAAAGGATAAACCCAAATCTTGAATTACCAATCAGGTTCAAATTAAATCAAGAACTGCAACTCTACTTTTGGTTCTCTCTCCCCCAAATCAACTCCCTAAACTCATCAAATCCAACTCAAGAATTAACTGCCTATTTATTTCAATAAATGGGAATTCATGTTCAAATGGGCACCAAAAGTAGTTTTTAAAAAGGTAATGGGGAAAGATATAAGGTGAAGATGTGGATACATTTTACAGCTCCCCTCGACTCATTTTCCAATTTAAAGGGGAGAGAAATTGAGGGTCATCTTTGAAAATCTGCATTTATTTCTTCAATACTTTTATCTATTTTTAGATATAGAATTCATAGAGTTCATATGTATTCAATTACATGAAGCAAACATGCTCTTAGGGCATCACCCATGAAAGAAAATAGGAGAGGAAGGAAATGAAGATCTATAATCATTTGTCTAAAGCCCACCTTTGTCACCTTTGGACTTCAACCTATAGATACCCAATGAAGATCTATAATCATTTGTCTAAAGCCCACCTTTGTCACCTTTGGACTTCAACCTATAGATACCCCTTGCCATTCCACCCATTCTAACCTGAATTGGTCACATGCATTTGCCACCCCGATTCGTTTGGAGTCTTATATTGAAAAAAGCTTGGAATGAATATCCAAGTATATTTTGATGGCAATCCCTGATATGACCCAACAACAAGGCTTGGACGTATCTGGATGTACGGTGAATTAAAGCAAAATGAGGTGAAGCATCAAATCAAGAGATTATAAAATATAGGAGGTTATGATGGTTCCTTTTGTTTTTAGTTGTTTAGTTAATAGGTAATCTTTTTAACTTTTTGTGTGAAAAGATGATATTTTTTTTGTTATTTAGTGGAGATAGAAATTGCTTTTTTACTCTTTTTTTTTTTAAAAGCAAAGGAATTTTGAATTTTTGTACTTTTGATATTACCGCTTGCCTTTTTTTGTCTGAATAATGGAGGCTTTATTTCACTTTAACTTTATTAATAAAGTGCCAAACCAATTTAAGTTGATCCCTTTTGCTTCCTTTTTCGAGCATATGTAAAACATTATTAACCCCATCCACTAGCCAATATTTTTCTTGTTCGACTTACCAATCCAATTTCTTATACTCTTGATTTGTTAACCTGACTCACATTTTAAGTTCACCCTTTTACTTCCTGAATGAGTTCATGTTCACAGTCTCAGTTCTATTAATTAATGGATTTAGTTTGGAAATATACATCGTACCCACAACCATCAATAAATTGCATGACTCACTGTCAATCATAAACAATATAATCCGGCAGTCACAAGGAGTGTCTTTTATTTTATTAGCCTTTTCGTTTCTTGGTGAGAAGTCACAAGGAGTTCAGAGTACATTTCTCAACTGAACACGGATAGTATGATATTGACTAATTTTGTTTGCTTAAGTCAACCAAGTAACCAACGTTAGGGGGTGTTTGCTTTCTAAATCGTTTCTTTGTTTGTTGTAGGGGGCCTGCCTATGCATGCCCATCACAGAGTAGAGGATGAAAAAGACATGGTCCGGCAGAATGTCCCTTCAAGAAGATCATCCTAACTCTTCATTCTAGGTTAAGAATGTCCCATAATAAGTTTCTAATTACCGGCAGCGGTATAATTAGATATGAAAAGTTTTCAAATAAGGCCTTAAGTTTTTGCCTTATTTTAAAAAATAACTTAAATTTTAAAAATTTTCAAATTAGTCCTTACGTTTTTAAGTAAGTTTTCAATTAAGGACATTCAACAATTTAAAGATATTTTTTACGACTTTTTGTATCATTTTTTTAAATACCCAAATTATCCTTCATTTAAAGACATAACATGGTTCTAGCAGCCACTACATGCAACCGATCGCCGTGAAGATGCTGGTTGTCCTCGATCACTATGAAGACACCGATGAAGAAAGGGAGGAGAATACAGAGAAATTAAATAAATGTTTTATTTCAATAAAAGATGATATGAGTTGTTTTAAAAAATTGAGGAAGAAACTGTCAGAAAATAATTTTAAATGGATGGATGTTCTTAATCCAAAACTTCTTGGAAAGTGCATATTTCTATTGTCTTCAATCCAACAGCAAATAATGGAAGGTCGGTATGAATCTGCAATGAATAGCTGCCGGTGGCAGGCACTTGGCCTTATTTTAGATGGGTTGCACTGTAAATATGGGATTTGATTGGACAAGCATTTCATTAATTCTAGCCATCATCTAACAACCTCCCATAAGATTTGGCCCCCCAACACAACATTCTGGATATGATAGGGCCCACCACCACAACAGCTTGGATCCAGAAAGATACACCCGACCAGTAATGGCAAGTGCCAATGTCAAGCCCAAATAAAAAGGTCTTATTGTTGCAACCTTGATTTTTTAAATCTGTTGCAGCCACATTGCATGCTATCTAGTATTCAGTAGTACTTTAAACTCTAACAATCCCAAAAATGGTACATATTCTTTTGTGCTATATAAGCCCACGTTAGTTTTTGTAACAAACCAATGATAGAAGTTCACTTGTTTTGCCGGAAGTTGCATGTTAATTTAGAAATTGTTTTTCTTTTATATGCCAAGAAAGAATATAGTGTAGAATTGTCCATGAACTGATAATAGAAGGCCGGTATATTAAAAAATGTCAAGTCTATTACTTAGGTGACGTGGGATGTGAGACTTTCCAACAACAAAAGTGTCATAATTATTATCATGTTTAAGCTGCACACTCTATTATCTAATGTCTCAAATCCTACTTTGCCGATATGCAGTTCAGCTCATGGGGCCCATTTAAATATATGTCTATCAATGGGAGGAGGAAAGACAAAAAACTCTCTTTGTAGACCCAAAAAAAAAAAAAAAAAAACCCCACTAAGTTTCCCTAGCCCTTGATTTAACGGCATTAAAGTTTAATGGCATCTTAGCCGCAGATCCTATTGAGATCCAATCCAATGGTGAGTGAAAGTTCAATGAGTGTAAAATTGGTATTAATACTAGATCATGGGACGATCGACAAGAGCATGAAAGGAGTTGGACCCCATAGAACTGGCCTCCACATGTATTATAATTGATAAAATGTCTTGGATCATCTGTGAGCGAGGGCCTACGTTGGCCTATGAAAGCCTTGCAAACGGTTCTCATTTGAATATTTTTCATATTTCTGGTAAGATGTTCATTGTCGCAACTATCAAAATTACATAACAGGAATTACAAGCTCTGATGCGTTTGAAGCATATCATTGTGGGGATTCTTTTTTAACTGAAGAGCAAACATATATGCTGTTTTGTCTATAAGTTGTGATTCTAGTATATAGGATGGTAACCTTCTATATATGGGAGTCTTTTTATGAGTTAAGATTCTTTTGGAACTGAATAAGAAACATGCAGTAATCTCTACAAGTATCAAGAAGTGCTTCTTGTTATATCCTTCTTCTAAACTTAACAATACGGAAATGTCATGTTAGTTTGTTTTGGTTATAAATGTATAGGCTATAGAGAGCTGTGTTGGTTAGGATTTTTTTTGAAAGGATCATACAGAAGCCAAAACAAAATGGAAGTAGCCCAACGAAGTGGGGACACTACCTACTAGAACAGGAAAGAAAACAAAAAATAGCAACAAAAGGACATAACCAGCAGCAAAAGGAACATCAGCAACAAACATCAAAACATCGTCCAAGCAAACACCAGCCAGCTAGGTTCTTGATGATTAGCCGGGTTAGTTATTTTTATTTATGGGTGTTTAAGATACGGTTAAGGGACCACATCATGTAACAAAGACACCACACTTATTAGCATAGGAAATTTAATAGCTTAATTAGCATTAATATTGAAATTATAGACCTTTATTTTCTTTCTTTCTCCATTTGGGCAGGTGGGGTTGATTATCAACATCATGTTTCTGTTGATCACTCGTATTAAACATTAACACAAAACATAAAATGTGGAGTGTGTTGCTCTTGCATAGATTGACAGCTGATACATACTCCTCTTGAAGGAGAGGCCTGAGTTTAAGTAAGGTTAGAAAACACTCCGAGTTAACTCTTTAATTAGTCTGTTGAATCACCTCGTTTTGACAAAGGATCAAGTCAAATGTAGGTGAGATTGACCGACTCATCTCATTTCAATAAGTTGTTTACATTATAAACCATTTGATTACTATATTTGATTTTAAACAATTAATATATATTTTTAAGTAATTATGTACAAAGGTTTGAAGTCAGCAATTTAAAAATGATGACTATAATGTAATTTGAAACTTGTATTTGATCTTTTATATTCGATATCTAAACTAACAAATTATGTCATATCCAATATTCCTCATTTATTTTCCTCTCATAGTATTCTTCTTGCATATATAAACTTATTAATTTGAACTGATTATCATGAATGCATTTAAACAAATGTATATTTATACTTTTTAAGTATTTGATTCATTTCTAGATATAATTCTAAAATCGTCTTCATAAACATGACTCTTCCGAGTCTTTGCGTTAAATGTATATGAGTATCTTTTGCATTTGACAAGTCAAGTCGAAGTCACGAGTTTCCCAACCATGAGCTTTGGTATTCCCTGAAAGTAATAAAAGAGGACATAATTTCTTGATAACAACAAAAAGCCTTTGGGAGCTAGGTGTGCTGTCTAAGAGCTCAATATTATCCCTAGATGGATGAATGCATCTTTTTCCATTTTGAAGCTCCAATGTTTGTATCGGCCGATATCATCACAGCTGTAGCCTGGACAAATACAATATCTAGCAATAAACCTCCCATATTGGTATGGCTGAGCATTTTGATACATGTAACTCACCTATTCCCATATTGACCAATTAAGAAACTAATATGCAGTGGCAAATTAAGTATTGGTTGATAAGATTCCGTATCTGTCAATCTCAATCCGGGTGCTGTATTTACAACACCTTACACCTAACTTAGCCACACCATACCACTAGGGCATGCAGCATGCAAATCTGGAGACACCACTTTTTTTCTAATAGTAATTCTCCTTTGTTTTCAGTTCGAATAGAGGAACTATATATATGCTTAACGTTATCTAAATAATAATTTATTTCTTTTTTATAATAAAAAAACCGGGTTCACTACAGAAAATGGTATTTTCTACCTTGAGGAGAAAGCTATTTCTCCTACTTTTTTTTTTTTTTTTGCAAAAGTTAGATGTGAAGAAAATTAAATTTCCCCAATAGAAGAAATCTAAACAGGAGGAAAAAAAAAAAAAAAAAAACTCTCTGGAGAAGACTTTCCATTCACTCTTTTCTTCTTTATCAAACAGGACCTTAATGAAAGTTAGGTCTTGATCCATTTACGTCAGAAGAAAGGTATTAAGATTAGTCCAAGGGTGTGTTCCTATGAAGTTCTGTCAGGAAGTACTCATGAGCTTAAAAGAGGATTTTCAACTTTTGATTAGAACAACAAGAGAACAGGGCTACTAAGGAACTCTAGGATTCCATGGAGTCCACACATGTCTAGTCACTCAGTGGAAGAGGTGTCTCATCCTCACGTCGCCAAGGCTTACTCTCCACATTTTGTTATTTAGTGCCATTTAAGAGTTTTTATTTTTATTTTTTATTTATCATTTAGAGCCTTTTAAGACTAGTTTCTGTTATTTAGTGTCTTTACTCACCCCCATCATCTTCCTGTTCTTTTTTTAATATAATTACCCAAAAGTCCCTTAACACGATCTTGTAAGGTCTCCAGTCCAATAATTTTTTATCTAAGGCCTATAGTCCATACAGCTAAACATATTTTGACGAGATGTCCCTAAATACGCCGCATCAAATATTTTCATAACTGATTTTTCCTTTCAACTGTTTAAGTATAAAATTTTGAATTTTAAAATTTCAATTCTTTCATTCTCCCTCATTCCTAAGGCAAGGTTATCTCTCATTGTCTATTGTCTCGGAGAACTCCATTCGGTATTCTTCTCTCTGTCTCTCTCGGTAAGTTGTGGTACGCGATCAATGGTAAGATCGGTGAGATCTTCGGTGAGCCATCACTGTGCACAGAGGATTGGAGAACATCAAATCGGTTTGGATATCTTGCCGAGACAAGACGATCATGACTTTGAGTTGTTGCAAATTGCAACCAGATGAAGAAAAGCAGCGTTGTCACTGCTGTAGATTTCAGTTGATCCGGACTCTTTTGATCGAGAAACAGAGAAGTTCCTGTGCAAAACCATCTCTGCTGCAACAGATATTCTCTCCCTTGATTTTTTTTTTAATTTTTTTATAACGATTTCCTCTCCCTTGTTATAAATCCACTTGTCATTTCTCTTCCTTTCGCTGGAAGCTTTTGTTTAAGAGAATGAGAGCTAGATAGAGAAATTGAATAACTTCGAAATGAAGCTCGGTGCTACGATTTCCATGGCGCTACTGGTGGCGGCTCTGATCATGCTGTAGCTGCTAGTTGTGGCGGATTCCACTGCCAAAATGGAAAAGTGTACGAACGTGATGTTGGCGCCCTCTCTCTGCCTTTCCTACATGGATTCCGTGCCCAGCAACCGCTCCTCCTCGCCTTCTCTTATCTGCTGTCAGTTGTTCCGAGCTTTGGCTTCTACCCACGTCTTCGGCAACCGAGGTGAGACCTGCCTCTACTATCTTCTCTAGAATCCCTCTCACTTCAGAGTCCATCTTGATGACAAGCTGATCACGTCTCTTATCGCCATCTGCCATATGAAGAACATGAGGATGAATAACAAGAAGACTACGCCTAGTGCTTATCTGCGTTCGCAAAGTTATAATTCTAACCTTTTTTCTTTTCTTCACTTCATTCCTTCTTTGTATAAGCCTACCATACTCTTCTTCGAACTCAGGCGAGAAGGAAAAACCCAGACCTTGTCTCGGAACACAAGCGAGGAAGAAGAAGAAACGACTGGTTTATGGCTACGCCAGTTCTAGTTTCGGGTAGGTTCCAGGTCATGTCTGACCTGCTCAGCCCAGAAGCCCAGTAACATTCAGCCAATAGGACCACCGGAATGCACCATCATCATTGACCTTACCGCAAAAGAAAGGCAGCGGGGCCTAGGGATTTATCTGAGTTCTTTTGAAGTTTTATCTGAGTTTTATGAAATTTATCTGAATTTTTATCAAATTTATTCGAGTTTTTTTCAAATTTATCTGAATTTTCTTAAAAATCTATTTTAGTGTTTAGAAAATTTATATGAGTTCTTGATAAATCTATTTAAGTTTTTGTGAAATTTATCTGAGTTTTTGTAAAATTTATCTGAGTATTTGGAAAATATATCTAAATCTTTGGCAAATTTATTTGCTTTTTTTTAAATCTATTTGTGTTTTTGAATTTTTATTTGTGTCTTTTGAAATTTATTTGCGTATTTTAAAATTTATTTGCATCTTTTGAAATAAATTTAAATGAGCTTTGGAAAAAATACTTAAGTTTTTGGAAAAATTTTCTGAAATTTGAAAAATTATTTTATCCTAGTTTTGGCAAATGTATTTGTGTTTTTTGAAATTTATTTTCATTTTTTAATTTTATTTACTTCTTTTAAATATTTTTTATATTTTTTGAAATTCATTTGAATCTTTTGAAATTTATTTGCATTCTTTTTTAAATTTATTTGCGTTCTTTTGAAATTTATTTGCGTTTTTTTAAATTTATTTAAAAATCGTATAAATAGGATTTTCATTAATCGTGGCTGATTAAATGGCAGTTGACTATTATTAATGGCATATCCCACTAATCATAGGATATGATTTATCTTTAAATAAAAAAGAATTTTTAAAGAAATGGTGACTTGGACATTTTAGATCTCCAAATTTGAAAAAAAAAAAAAAAAAGGACCTACCACACTATCAAAGAAGATTCTAAATCTAAGGCAGAAAGTGAAATGTTGAAGGACTTGTCGCCGAATGCCCCCTTTTTCTTTTTGTATTTGACTCTTAATTTTATTTCATTCTACCTCTCGTGCAAATAAACATGCCATTGAAGAATAGATTAACTGCCGAGTAATTTAGCCAGTAATGTATCATTGCTCTAAACATGATTGTATGTAGTCTATTTAATACTTTTCGGTACAAAATAGAAAATAAAAGAATAGATGTGTCAAAATCCATGATTTTTATGAATTCCAAAAGTAGAATACCGCACATCCAATATAGCCAATCCACCACCATCCATCCAACGGTTCAACCTCTGTACATTTATTTGGTGGATTCAGTTGGCTATTGATCAAAGTGTTCTTGAGAAAGGAATATTAAGAGCCAAGTGACTAAAGGGTACTTGCTAATTTCAAGCTCAGATAACATCTGCATCTATAAATTTATATCCATCTTAAATTGGAAAAAGCCTATCAAAACCTACCCCTTAATAGGGTCAGGTTGGGGGTGAGTCACCCATTTAACCTGATCCATTACCATCCCAAAAGAAAAGTCAACCTTGTGAATTTCTTCTGTAAAATCATGTGTACTTTCTCTCTTCTCTCTCTCTCAACTAATACTCAAAAAAATTACTGAAATGAGAATTACAATCAAAGATGACCATAAAGAATTGGCGGGAGAAAATTTTAAGCCCCTGCTATCCACAGCTGTTTTCGAAAGTGCCCTTAAATCCATGGGTCCATGTAAGAACACATTTACTTGGTGGACCATGACATAGTAATATGGTGACCCATATAGGGTGCCTGCATAAAAAAAAATTCAGGTCCACACACATAATCATTGTCAGCTATTTACAGTGGCAGAGTTCCCTTATTCAATGAGAAAGAGCTTGCCATTAAAAAGATGATGGGCTCTCCGACACACTGATTCTTGATTGGTGTTGGTACCATCTTAGCATCACACACATGTCCATGGATTGGTCTTTGGATATTCAAATTGAAATATCATTTTTTTTTTTTTACTATCGGAGGGTTCTCAACCCTTTGGATTGGACTAATCCCTCCGGGCCCACAGGGAAGCCGGGTAAACTCCCCTGTAGCCCCAGTGTGGTAGTGCAGTTTCAAACCTACAACCTCTAGGTGCAAACCGTAGTCCTAGGCCAACTGAGCTACCCCTTGGGGTTAAATTGAAGTATCATTCATTGGACCATTAGCCTAACATAGCAAGCAAAAAACAAAAGAAAAAAGAAAAAGAAAAGACAGAAAGAAAGAAAGGAAGGAAGGTGATGGGCACCGATGGCGACACAATGGTTCCTACTTCATGCAGCATGTATAGGCATACAACTGTCTGTAAAATGACAGCAGATGATGCTTTGGGACCCTCTCTGTAACTTGTATGTCACTTTGGCACATTGAATTTTGTTGGGATCCAAGGATGTGAAATAGAAACGTGATTTTGGCATGGAAAAGTCTTCATATCCCGAATGGTAGCCCGACTGGGAGCCCGGGCCGCCTTGGATCCAACGTCCCGCATGGGAGCCCGGGCTCCCATTCGGGACATGTAGCATAACTGTTCTGGGATGGCCAAAATACCTCAAAACAGCTAATCGAGTGTCACGGCCCGAACTCGATGAGAGATTAAACCAGATTCAGGGTGTGAGATTTATGACTAATTAAAAAAAAGTTGCCCTTAATGCCCAATGATCGAAGTCCGTTGTGAGGATTGTGCAGTTGAGCCTCATAACAAATAATCAACGAGGATTGTGCAGTTGAGCCTCATAACAAATAATCAACGGGACTTGTCCAGTAAACACAACATTAAACTTGTAAGAATATCAAGGCAAGTATGAATTTCATTCCATATTATATATATATATATATTCAAGTTTCAAAAGATAAAACATATAAAGTTTATACACATCAAGACTACTCCAAAAACCTAGGTCCTGATACGAAAGATATACAGTACTAAGATAGACAAGTCCAAAAGATCTAAACCAAAAGAGAAATGAGGTGGCACGATAGAAGATATTCCCGTGTAACGCGCACTAGTGCAGGGAGTGATGACGCTAAGTTACATCATCAACACCCCACTCTCATGCCTCGTCCTCCTCCCCCGGTTGATGATCCTCTAGGATTGCCTTGGCATTCGGGTCGGTGTAATAGTAGTAGGTGTAATCTGCACACCATGGAATAAATGATCAACAACATGTTGGCAAGAAGATAAGCAGTACACGTTATTTATAACATCTTTCAAAAGAGAATAAAGATAAGTACATAATTACAAGATAGCAAGGTACAAGCTATGCATAAAGCATGAGTAACATGATAGTCAAGTAACAATGTAAATGCTAGCAAGATAAACAAGAATAACCATTCATGAAATGCAATGTCAAGCAAGAGGGGATTCCGTTGATGTCCGAGTCATCTCACGGGGGTATAAGTGACGTCCCAGCGGACTACAAATACTAAAAGTCCGGCTCTAGGGGGATCCTAGCTCCCGATCCTAAGAATAGCAGCACGGTCCTAGCCCGCTCTCAGCTATTTGCACCATGGACGCTGTCCAAAGCCGACTACCCACCCTAGTGCCCAGTATCTGGCCCACTCTGTAATCATCAGTCTGCAGCTGGTCATGAATGCAAGATGATGATGATGGTTTGTATATGACACAAGTTCTAAGACAAATACACGTAGATGGGTTCCCAAGTATAGTTCAACAGTCCAAATAGTGTCTATTGAGGAGTGGGCTCCACCCGAGGGGGAAATATTAAAAAATATTTCCGCTGCCACTACTAACGCCTTGAGGTTTTGGTAGGAATGACTAGCTAAAGAAATTGAAGAATGTCGACACTAATCGTAGATTCAACATGGGAGAATACAATGATCTTGGATCCTCCTTTTCCACGAAGAAACTCAGCACTTGTTTCCTTTGCAAGGTTGGATCTAAAAAAACCATTACAAGATATTATGCTTTCAACCAGTGGTGGATCCAGGATTCTTGTTTGAGGGGTGCGAACCTTAATAGGTAGTTTGGTTTTGGGGGCAAATTAATTGAGGGTTTTCATTTGGATTTTGAAGGAGGACCCACGATTTTTATTGGGTTTCTGGAAATGGGTCACCACGGTTTGATAGGTGCAACTGTACTCATTTGCCTCTACCTGTGTCCGCCCCTACTTTGAACGTTCTAATATTAGATGTCATAAAAGCTACATATGAGAAAACTTGATTAAGCATACTATTAGCCCATATAATAGGATTACCGAGATTTAAACTAGGGGTTTTGACATATTGGTTCACCTTAAACAAAAAAAAATTCAATTTCATGACCCAAATTTAGATAATGTCACCAGAGTCTTTGACTCTCGTCAATATTATTTTTTTTTAATTTTTTTGCACCATATCCCATGATGTCACGGGATCTATCAGTTTTTGTGTCATATTGTTTTACAAATAGTAAATAAATTAATTTTTTATAGAATACGAAAACTGACTTTTTGTGAAAAGTAAATACACATTTTATCACTATTTCTCAAGTCTTATCATTTGAAAAAAAAAATCGTAAGATGCTGCATAAAAGCCATAATATCATGGGATTTATTAATTTTTGTGGCATACACTGTCCCATGATATAATGGGATTTATCTGTTTTTGTGACATACACTGTCCCATGATATCATGAGATCGAGAGCGAAAATGCTTTAAAAAAATGTTAAATAGAGTCAAGCGACTCCAGTGACGTTACCTGAATTTTGGTAATGAAATTGGAACATCTGAAAAGGGAGACTAATATGTCAAAATCCATTTAAACTAGAGTAAATTAGCGAAAGGTCCCTCCTAAAGGTCTCGTATGGCCTCCAGTAAGGCCTGTAGTCCATACAGCTGGACATGTTTCGGCGAGAGGTCCCTGTGTATAATTTTCATGACTAATTTGTCATTTCAACTATTTAGGCATGAAATCTTTCAACTGTTTAGGCATGACTTCCATTCTCCCTTGTTCATTCTCTCTCATTTTCTATTGTCCCTCAAAACCCCCTTGGAAGAAGAAGATAGTCTATCATCGCTTGTCGCTGCACCATCTGTAGTTGCAGAAGGGTCTGCACCATCTGTAGTTGCAGAAGGGTCTGCACCATCTGTTGTTGCAGAAGGATCATGGGCTACTGCTGCACCATCTGAACGACGAGAGGTCGTTTTAGGTTCCGTCTTGGAACCCAATTAAAGAGGAATCGCTATCTGGGCTCTGGCGACGGGCAGAGCAAATCTTCTCCCATGACGGGTGAATTCGGATCCTCTGAAATCTGGGAACGAACATGCAACAGTCTTCCTGCAATTTCTTCATCAAATTGAGACCGAGTGGCTCTCGCTGTCTTCTCCATTCAAATGCACAGGGATCCTTGCAAAATGAGATGATCTTCTAGGGCTTGGTGTTGCGTGCGATTGAAGGTAGGGATCGGATTGGATTTGATCCTCATGAAAGTCACAGATCAGATGATCGGAGATCAAAGGTGTTTTGATCAATCAGGTGGGTAACGCTCAAGGACAAACAAGATTTCGAACCTAGTCTGATCGTTGCTGAAGAAGACGACTATTGCTTGAGCAATCGAATCACAATCAAAGACAGGGAGATCCAGATCGTTGCACTAACACAGAGAATCCAAGGTTCTTAGGATCGCACGATCTCTGAGAAGAAACCCGAAATCGTCACAGCCATTGCCGGAAATTGCAAAGACTAACATCGTCGCCTCACCAGTCCGCCCAGCATCGTCGGAGAAGACCACTGCAAAGAGGGTGACTGGGCTGCACCTCCGTTTTTCCTGTCACAGAAGGCATAGTCACAGGGGAAGATATTTGATTTGGGAATTTGGAGGGAGGGAGGAAGATATTTGATTTGGGAATTTGGAGGGAGGGGGGGGGGGGGGGGGGGAGAGCAGTGGAAAGAGATCTCACCCTGATTTTCCGCCACTCTCTCTCTCTCTCTCTTTCTGCAACTTCTCTGTCTTCTTCGTCATTCTTTTTCCTTCTTCTGCTTTTGAGGGATTTTTAGGAGGAAAAAGATGAAAGGTGGGGGTATTCTGCAAATTTATTCATCTTCTTCTTCATTTGTTTTTGTGAATTTGTGGTGGTGGTGGTGGTGGTGGTGGTGGAGGTGGGATTCATTTGGGTTTTGATTTGCAATCGCTCCCACCGCTGTTTGTCCCCGTTCATTACCGGACGTTCACTGTTCCCATTGCCAGAGGTTGAATTTTGCAAATTTATCTAAATTTTGGAAAATTTATTTGATTTTTTTGTAAATATATCTCAGTTTCTAACATTATCTGAGTATTTGGAAAATTTATCTGAGTTTTTGGCAAATCTATATGAGTTTTGGCAAATCTTTCTTTGTTTTTGAAAAATTTATCTAAGTTTTTTGTTACAAAACTATTTGAATTTATGGAAAATCTATCTGAGTTTTTTGAAAAATTTATTTACATTTTTTAAAATCTATTTGCATTTTTTAATTTTATTTGTGTCTTTTGAAGTTTATTTGCGTTGTTTTAAATTTATAGTTTTGATAAAAATACTTGAGTTTTTCGCAAAATTTTCCAAAATTTGGAAATTGGTTTATCGTAGTTTGGGCAAATGTATTTGCTCTTTTTGAGATTTATTTGTTTTTTTATTTTATTTATGTCTTTTGAAATCTATTTGCATCTTTTGAAATTTATTTATATTTTTTGAATTTTATTTGGATCTTTTGAAATTTATTTGCGTCTTTTTAAATTTATCTTTGATCATTTGAAATTTATTGTGTTTTTTTGAAATTATTGAGTTTTTTTAAAATTTTATTTACGTCTTTTGAAATTTATTTGCATATTTTCAAATTTATTTATATTTTTTAAATTTTATTTGGATCTTTTGAAATTTATTTACATTTTTTAAAACTTATTTGGATCTTTTGAGATTTATTTGTATCTTTTTAAATTTATTTGCATTTTTTTGAAATTCATTGTATTTTTTGGAATTATTGCATTTTTTGAAAGTTATTTGCGTTCTTTTGAAATTTATTTGTGTTTTTTAAGATTTATTTGAAAATTTTATTAATGGGATTTCATTAATCGTGGTCAATTAAATGGTAGTTGACCATTATTAATGGCATATTCCACTAATCGTGGCATATGATTTCGAAGAAAGGGTAATAAATTAGATATTTTAGGTTATTCAAATTTGAAAAAATGATTTATCGCACTATGAAAAAAAATTGTGGATCTAAGACATAAAATGACATGTTCAAAACCCGTCGCCAAATGCCCTTGAAACTAACAACCCTCTACTCATCTACGTACATAGTCCACCAAGATCCAAGCCTGGGTTTGAGGATCCTAAATTGGGATGAGAGTGAGTGATTGATAACCAACCCAATTGAGTTTCCATTCTCAAACGGATCCCCCCATCAAGTTTATGCATCCACATCCCAAATTACGAGCCAAACCAAGCTGCTTTTGCAAAATCACATTGGAAAAGGGCATGCTCAACCATCTCCACCTTCCTACTACTTAAAGGGCATAAAATACTAATACTAGGTAATTAGAATTGATGATAGATCTTACCAGAATCACTTTCTTAAACAATTTTAGGTGGAAATAAGAATTCTTTACAAGAGTGGAAGTTTCCTAAGAAACCTCTGTATTATAGACTTTCTATTATCAATGGGTCCAACCAAAAAATTATCAATGGGACTTTCTTTAATAATCAAGTTATATACCAATTTGTTGGTTACTTGTCCCTTCTTTGTGAACTTCCATACCCTTTTATCCTCATGAATATTCTGAGAAAAGTAGATTTTAAAACATCCTTAACCTCCTTATATCGATTACTAATGGTGGTTCAGAATTTTAATTCGTTCCATTACCTATTTCCTACTTGAGTAGAGCAAATCATTGACTACCTTATTTGGATCAGATATTGGAGAAATTGATTTTCTAAGACCTCCTATGCACGGAATCCACTTCATGTATTGAAAAGTCATTCCCAATAACCCACCTCCACATTAGTAGTAATGAAGTTTAAGGCTTCCATAAATCCTTTTCAGAACACTTCCCAAAGGGGCTTACTTAGTTTCAACAGTATTTAGCTTTGAGAACCCCAGAAAAAAAAATTAAATAATTATATTTTCAACACGTTTTAACTAATAGGGCTAAGTAGTTTTTCATCGTATTCCTGATCCTTAAACCCTACCCGCGGGGTCTAGTGAACTCTTGTGAAGGTAGTAGATCCGGTTAAACTCCAATGAGCCCATCACCCACAAAAGAAAAAGAGGGATGCCTTGGGCCACACAAGTCCAACATCGGAAATATCTAAATGTTAATTTACATTTAGTCTATTTAATAGGCTCTTATTTCATAATCAACTGTTACTGGCGGAACTAGAGTTCTCTGGTAGAGGACATGCAATGTTCGACCCATAATTTCATTAACTCTTTCAAATTAGTGGTGTATCTATTTGTGAACATTTATCCAAACACAAAAGTTGTTTAAGCTGGAAGAATGCAAATCAATATACACGTTCTTGCCCCACGTCAACCTGATGCATTTTGCTCATCCCATTTGCCACCCTTTTTTAATATTTTTTTTGAAAGGGCTGGACCCAAAAGAGAGTCCGCACATACACGAAAAACAACCTATTCAAGTGCAAAAGGAGCCCGCACACATAAGAAGAAAGGTCATACAAGTAGGAAGGTAACCCGCACACGCGAAAAGAGTTACGTTGGTGGCTGCTGCTGGAGCCCTCCTCGCAGCGGTCTCTTCTTTTACTATTTAGGATTTGCCTTAAGTCTTGTCCTCCCAGTGGGTCCCGCTGGCGTCCGAAAAGCGGAGCGCGGGGCCTCTTTTCCTTTGCTCTGAGCTGCTCCCGGAGTCGATTAATCAACTCGTCTTTCCGTTGGATGACTTGGTTCTGAACCTTAAGGTCCTCCAGCAGTGGGTCATCTTCTTCATCGATTTGGTGAAATGACCGAGCGTCATTGTGAGTGAGGTGATGAAAGTGATGGGACCTGGTCCCCTCAGGGGTCTTGCCCCGTTGTTGAGGGCCTGGTAAGGAAATATTTTGCTGGCGCTGCTCAGGTGGCTGAGCATTCTGGCAGGGCCCACCACCACAACAGCTTGGATCCAGAAAGATACACCCGACTAGTAATGGCAAGTGCCAATGTCAAGCCCAAATAAAAAGGTCTTATTGTTGCAACTTGCAACCTTGATTTTTTAACCCACATTGCATGCTATCTAGTATTCAGTAGTACTTTAAACTCTAACAATCCCAAAAATGGTACATATTCTTTTGTGCTACATAAGCCCACGTTAGTTTTTGTAACAAACCAATGATAGAAGTTCACTTGTTTTGCCGGAAGTAGCATGTTAATTTAGAAATTGTTTTTCTTTTATATGCCAAGAAAGAATATAGTGTAGAATTGTCCATGAACTTAGAAATTGTTTTTCTTTTATATGCCAAGAAAGAATATAGTGTAGAATTGTCCATGAACTGATTGTAGAAGCCGGTATATTAAGAAATGTCAAGTCTATTACTTAAGTGACGTGGGATGTAAGACTTTCCAACAACAAAAATGTCATAATTATTATCATGTTTAAGCTGCACACTCTATTATCTAATGTCTCAAATCCTACTTTGCCGATATACAGTTCAGCTCATGGGGCCCATTTAAATATATGTCTATCAATGGGAGGAGGAAAGACAAAAAATTCTCTTTGTACAGCCAAAAAAAAAAAAAACCCACCACATTTCCCTAGCCCTTGATTTGACGGCATTAAAGTTTAATGGCATCTTAACCGCAGATCCTATTGAGATCCAATTCAATGGTGAGTGAAAGTTTAATGAGTGTAAAATTGGTATTGATACTAGATCATGGGACGATCGATAAGAGCATGAAAGGAGTTGGACCCCATAGAACTAGCCTCCAAATGTATTATAATTGATAAAATGTCTTGGATCATCTGTGAGCGAGGGCCTACGTTGGCCTATGAAAGCCTTGCAAACGGTTCTCATTTGAATATTTTTCATATTTCTGGTAAGATGTTCATTGTCTCAACTATCAAAATTACATAACAGGAATTACAAGCTCTGATGCGTTTGAAGCATATCATTGTGGGGACTCTTTTTTAACTGAAGAGCAAACATATATGCTGTTTTGTCTATAAGTTGTGATTCTAGTATGTATATAGGATGGTAACCTTCTATATATGGGAGTCTTTTTATGAGTTAAGATTCTTTTGGAACTGAATAAGAAACATGCAGTAATCTCTACAAGTATCAAGAAGTGCTTCTTGTTATATCCTTCTTCTAAACTTAACAATACGGAAATGTCATGTTAGTTTGTTTTGGTTATAAATGTATAGGCTATAGAGAGCTGTGTTGGTTAGGATTTTTTTTTGAAAGGATCATACAGAAGCCAAAACAAAATGGAAGTAGCCCAACGAAGTGGGGACACTACCTACTAGAACAGGAAAGAAAACAAAAAATAGCAACAAAAGGACATAACCAGCAGCAAAAGGAACATCAGCAACAAACATCAAAACATCTTCCAAGCAAACACCAGCCAGCTAGGATCTTGATGATTAGCCGGGTTAGTTATTTTTATTTATGGGTGTTTAAGATACGGTTAAGGGACCACATCATGTAACAAAGACACCACACTTATTAGCATAGGAAATTTAATAGCTTAATTTGTATTAATATTGAAATTATAGACCTTTATTTTCTTTCTTTCTCCATTTGGGCAGGTGGGGTTGATTATCAACATCATGTTTCTGTTGATCACTCGTATTAAACATTAACACAAAACATAAAATGTGGAGTGTCTTGCTCTTGCATAGATTGACAGCTGATACATACTACTCTTGAAGGAGAGGCCTGAGTTTAAGTAAGGTTAGAAAACACTCCGAGTTGACTCTTTAATTAGTCTAGACTCTCTCGAATCACCTCATTTTGACAGAAAGACCAAGTCAAATGCAGGTGAGACTTAGCCGACTCATCTCATTTCAATAAGTTGTTTACATTATGAACCATTTGATTACTATATTTGATTTTAAACAATTAATATATATTTTTAAGTAATTATGTACAAGGGTTAGAAGTCAGCAATTTAAAAATGATGACTATAATGTAATTTGAAACTTGTATTTAATCTTTTATATTCGATATCTAAACTAACAAATTATGTCATATCCAATATTCCTCATTTATTTTCCTCTCATAGTCTTCTTGCATATATAAATTTATTAATTTGAACTGATTATTATGAATGCATTTAAACAAATGTATATTTATACTTTTTAAGTATTTGATTCATTTCTAGATATAATTCTAAAATCGTCTTCATAAACATGACTCTTCCGAGTCTTTGCGTTAAATGTATATGAGTATCTTTTGCATTTGACAAGTCAAGTCGAAGTTACGAGTTTCCCAACCATGAGTTTTGGTATTCCCTGAAAGTAATAAAAGAGGACATAATTTCTTGATAACAACAAAAAGCCTTTGGGAGCTAGGTGTGCTGTCTAAGAGCTCAATATTATCCCTAGATGGATGAATGCATCTTTTTCCATTTTGAAGCTCCAATGTTTGTATCGGCCGATATCATCACAGCTGTAGCCTTGACAAATACAATATCTAGCAATAAACCTCCCATATTGGTATGGCTGAGCATTTTGATACATGTAACTCACCTATTCCCATATTGACCAATTAAGAAACTAATATGCAGTGGCAAATTAAGTATTGGTTGATAAGATTCCGTATCTGTCAATCTCAATCCGGGTGCTGTATTTACAACACCTTACACCTAACTTAGCCACACCATACCACTAGGGCATGCAGCATGCAAATCTGGAGACACCACTTTTTATCTAATAGTAATTCTCCTTTGTTTTCAGTTCGAATAGAGGAACTATATATATGCTTAACGTTATCTAAATAATAATTTATTTCTTTTTTATAATAAAAAAATCGGGTTCACTACAGAAAATGGTATTTTCTACCTTGAGGAGAAAGCTATTTCTCCTACTTTTTTTTTTTTGCAAAAGTTAGATATGAAGAAAATTAAATTTCCCCAATAGAAGAAATCTAAACAGGAGGAAAAAAAAAAAACTCTCTGGAGAAGACTTTCCATTCACTCTTTTCTTCTTTATCAAACAGGACCTTAATGAAAGTTAGGTCTTGATCCATTTACGTCAGAAGAAAGGTATTAAGATTAGTCCAAGGGTGTGTTCCTATGAAGTTCTGTCAGGAAGTACTCATGAGCTTAAAAGAGGATTTTCAACTTTTGATTAGAACAACAAGAGAACAGGGCTACTAAGGAACTCTAGGATTCCATGGAGTCCACACATGTCTAATCACTCAGTGGAAGAGGTGTCTCATCCTCACGTCGCCAAGGCTTACTCTCCACATTTTGTTATTTAGTGCCATTTAAGAGTTTTTATTTTTATTTTTTATTTATCATTTTGAGCCTTTTAAGACTAGTTTCTGTTATTTAGTGTCTTTACTCACCCCCATCATCTTCCTGTTCTTTTTTTAATATAATTACTTAAAAGTCCCTTAACACGGTCTTGTAAGGTCTCCAGTCCAATAATTTTTTTATCTAAGGCCTATAGTCCATACAGCTAAACATATTTTGACGAGATGTCCCTAAATACGCCGCATCAAATATTTTCATAATTGATTTTTCCTTTCAACTGTAAAGGTATAAAATTTTGAATTTTAAAATTTCAATTCTTCCATTCTCCCTCATTCCTAAGGCAAGGTTATCTCTCATTGTCTATTGTCTCGGAGAACCCCATTCGGTATTCTTCTCTCTGTCAATCTCGGTAAGTTGTGGTACGCGATCAATGGTAAGATCGGTGAGATCTTCGGTGAGCCATCACTGTGCACAGAGGATTGGAGAACATCAAATTGGTTTGGATATCTTGCCGAGACAAGAGGATCATGACTTTGAGTTGTTGCAAATTGCAACCAGATGAAGAAAAGCAGCGTTGTCACTGCTGTATATTTCAGTTGATCCGGACTCTTTTGATCGAGAAATAGAGAAGTTCCTGTGCAAAACCGTCTCTGCTGCAACAGATATTCTCTCCCTTGATTTTTTATTTTTATTTTTTATAACGATTTCCTCTCCCTTGTTATAAATCCACTTGTCATTTCTCTTCCTTTCGCTGGAAGCTTTTGTTTAAGAGAATGAGAGCCAGATAGAGAAATTGAAGAACTTCGAAATGAAGCTCGGTGCTACGATTTCCATGGCGCTACTGGTGGTGGCTCTGATCAGGATGTAGCTGCTAGTTGTGGCCGATTCCACTGCCGAAATGGGAAAGTGTACGAACGTGATGTTGGCGCCCTCTCTCTGCCTTTCCTACGTGGATTCTGCGCCCCGCAACCGCTCCTCCTCGCCTTCTCTTATCTGCTGTCAGTTGTTCCGAGCTTTGGCTTCTAGCCACGTCTTCGGCAACCGAGGTGAGACCTGCCTCTACTATCTTCTCTAGAATCCCTCTCACTTCAGAGTCCATCTTGATGCCAAGCGGATCACGTCTCTCATCGCCATCTGCCATATGAAGAACATGAGGATGAATAACAAGAAGACTACGCCTAGTGCTTATCTGCGTTTGCAAAGTTATAATTCTAACCCTTTTTCTTTTCTTCACTTCATTCCTTCTTTGTATAAACCTACCATACTCTTCTTCGAACCCAGGCGAGAAGGAAAAACCCAGACCTTGTCTCGGAACACAGGCGAGGAAGAAGAAGAAACGACTGGTTTATGGCTAGGCCAGTTCTAGTTTCGGGTAGGTTCCAGGTCATGTCTGACCTGCTCAGCCCAGAAGCCCAGTAACATTCAGCCAATAGGACCACCGGAATGCACCATCATCATTGACCTTACCGCAAAAGAAAGGCAGCGGGGCCTAGGGATTTATCTGAGTTCTTTTGAAGTTTTATCTGAGTTTTATGAAATTTATCTGAGTTTTTATCAAATTTATTCGAGTTTTTTTCAAATTTATCTGAATTTTCTTAAAAATCTATTTTAGTGTTTAGAAAATTTATATGAGTTCTTGATAAATCTATTTAAGTTTTTGTGAAATTTATCTAAATTTTTGTAAAATTTATCTGAGTATTTGGAAAATATATCTAAATCCTTGGCAAATTTATTTGCTTTTTTTTAAATCTATTTGTGTTTTTGAATTTTTATTTGTGTCTTTTGAAATTTATTTGCGTATTTTAAAATTTATTTGCATCTTTTGAAATAAATTTAAATGAGCTTTGGAAAAAATACTTAAGTTTTTGGAAAAATTTTCTGAAATTTGAAAAATTATTTTATCCTAGTTTTGGCAAATGTATTTGTGTTTTTTGAAATTTATTTTCATTTTTTAATTTTATTTACTTCTTTTAAATATTTTTTATATTTTTTGAAATTCATTTGAATCTTTTGAAATTTATTTGCATTCTTTTTTAAATTTATTTGCGTTCTTTTGAAATTTATTTGCGTTTTTTTAAATTTATTTAAAAATCGTATAAATAGGATTTTCATTAATCGTGGCTGATTAAATGGCAGTTGACTATTATTAATGGCATATCCCACTAATCATAGGATATGATTTATCTTTAAATAAAAAAGAATTTTTAAAGAAATGGTGACTTGGACATTTTAGATCTCCAAATTTGAAAAAAAAAAAAAAAAGGACCTACCACACTATCAAAGAAGATTCTAAATCTAAGGCAGAAAGTGAAATGTTGAAGGACTTGTCGCCGAATGCCCCCTTTTTCTTTTTGTATTTGACTCTTAATTTTATTTCATTCTACCTCTCGTGCAAATAAACATGCCATTGAAGAATAGATTAACTGCCGAGTAATTTAGCCAGTAATGTATCATTGCTCTAAACATGATTGTATGTAGTCTATTTAATACTTTTCGGTACAAAATAGAAAATAAAAGAATAGATGTGTCAAAATCCATGATTTTTATGAATTCCAAAAGTAGAATACCGCACATCCAATATAGCCAATCCACCACCATCCATCCAACGGTTCAACCTCTGTACATTTATTTGGTGGATTCAGTTGGCTATTGATCAAAGTGTTCTTGAGAAAGGAATATTAAGAGCCAAGTGACTAAAGGGTACTTGCTAATTTCAAGCTCAGATAACATCTGCATCTATAAATTTATATCCATCTTAAATTGGAAAAAGCCTATCAAAACCTCCCCTTAATAGGGTCAGGTTGGGGGTGAGTCACCCATTTAACCTGATCCATTACCATCCCAAAAGAAAAGTCAACCTTGTGAATTTCTTCTGTAAAATCATGTGTACTTTCTCTCTTCTCTCTCTCTCAACTAATACTCAAAAAAATTACTGAAATGAGAATTACAATCAAAGATGACCATAAAGAATTGGCGGGAGAAAATTTTAAGCCCCTGCTATCCACAGCTGTTTTCGAAAGTGCCCTTAAATCCATGGGTCCATGTAAGAACACATTTACTTGGTGGACCATGACATAGTAATATGGTGACCCATATAGGGTGCCTGCATAAAAAAAATTCAGGTCCACACACATAATCATTGTCAGCTATTTACAGTGGCAGAGTTCCCTTATTCAATGAGAAAGAGCTTGCCATTAAAAAGATGATGGGCTCGCCGACACACTGATTCTTGATTGGTGTTGGTACCATCTTAGCATCACACACATGTCCATGGATTGGTCTTTGGATATTCAAATTGAAATATCATTTTTTTTTTTTTACTATCGGAGGGTTCTCAACCCTTTGGATTGGACTAATCCCTCCGGGCCCACAGGGAAGCCGGGTAAACTCCCCTGTAGCCCCAGTGTGGTAGTGCAGTTTCAAACCTACAACCTCTAGGTGCAAACCGTAGTCCTAGGCCAACTGAGCTACCCCTTGGGGTTAAATTGAAGTATCATTCATTGGACCATTAGCCTAACATAGCAAGCAAAAAACAAAAGAAAAAAGAAAAAGAAAAGACAGAAAGAAAGAAAGGAAGGAAGGTGATGGGCACCGATGGCGACACAATGGTTCCTACTTCATGCAGCATGTATAGGCATACAACTGTCTGTAAAATGACAGCAGATGATGCTTTGGGACCCTCTCTGTAACTTGTATGTCACTTTGGCACATTGAATTTTGTTGGGATCCAAGGATGTGAAATAGAAACGTGATTTTGGCATGGAAAAGTCTTCATATCCCGAATGGTAGCCCGACTGGGAGCCCGGGCCGCCTTGGATCCAACGTCCCGCATGGGAGCCCGGGCTCCCATTCGGGACATGTAGCATAACTGTTCTGGGATGGCCAAAATACCTCAAAACAGCTAATCGAGTGTCACGGCCCGAACTCGATGAGAGATTAAACCAGATTCAGGGTGTGAGATTTATGACTAATTAAAAAAAAGTTGCCCTTAATGCCCAATGATCGAAGTCCGTTGTGAGGATTGTGCAGTTGAGCCTCATAACAAATAATCAACGAGGATTGTGCAGTTGAGCCTCATAACAAATAATCAACGGGACTTGTCCAGTAAACACAACATTAAACTTGTAAGAATATCAAGGCAAGTATGAATTTCATTCCATATTATATATATATATATATATATTCAAGTTTCAAAAGATAAAACATATAAAGTTTATACACATCAAGACTACTCCAAAAACCTAGGTCCTGATACAAAAGATATACAGTACTAAGATAGACAAGTCCAAAAGATCTAAACCAAAAGAGAAATGAGGTGGCACGATAGAAGATATTCCCGTGTAACGCACACTAGTGCAGGGAGTGATGACGCTAAGTTACATCATCAACACCCCACTCTCATGCCTCGTCCTCCTCCCCCGGTTGATGATCCTCTAGGATTGCCTTGGCATTCGGGTCGGTGTAATAGTAGTAGGTGTAATCTGCACACCATGGAATAAATGATCAACAACATGTTGGCAAGAAGATAAGCAGTACACGTTATTTATAACATCTTTCAAAAGAGAATAAAGATAAGTACATAATTACAAGATAGCAAGGTACAAGCTATGCATAAAGCATGAGTAACATGATAGTCAAGTAACAATGTAAATGCTAGCAAGATAAACAAGAATAACCATTCATGAAATGCAATGTCAAGCAAGAGGGGATTCCGTTGATGTCCGAGTCATCTCACGGGGGTATAAGTGACGTCCCAGCGGACTACAAATACTAAAAGTCCGGCTCTAGGGGGATCCTAGCTCCCGATCCTAAGAATAGCAGCACGGTCCTAGCCCGCTCTCAGCTATTTGCACCATGGACGCTGTCCAAAGCCGACTACCCACCCTAGTGCCCAGTATCTGGCCCACTCTGTAATCATCAGTCTGCAGCTGGTCATGAATGCAAGATGATGATGATGGTTTGTATATGACACAAGTTCTAAGACAAATACACGTAGATGGGTTCCCAAGTATAGTTCAACAGTCCAAATAGTGTCTATTGAGGAGTGGGCTCCACCCGAGGGGGAAATATTAAAAAATATTTCCGCTGCCACTACTAACGCCTTGAGGTTTTGGTAGGAATGACTAGATAAAGAAATTGAAGAATGTCGACACTAATCGTAGATTCAACATGGGAGAATACAATGATCTTGGATCCTCCTTTTCCACGAAGAAACTCAGCACTTGTTTCCTTTGCAAGGTTGGATCTAAAAAAACCATTACAAGATATTATGCTTTCAACCAGTGGTGGATCCAGGATTCTTGTTTGAGGGGTGCGAACCTTAATAGGTAGTTTGGTTTTGGGGGCAAATTAATCGAGGGTTTTCATTTGGATTTTGAAGGAGGACCCACGATTTTTATTGGGTTTCTGGAAATGGGTCACCACGGTTTGATAGGTGCAACTGTACTCATTTGCCTCTACCTGTGTCCGCCCCTACTTTGAACGTTCTAATATTAGATGTCATAAAAGCTACATATGAGAAAACTTGATTAAGCATACTATTAGCCCATATAATAGGATTACCGAGATTTAAACTAGGGGTTTTGACATATTGGTTCACCTTAAACAAAAAAAAATTCAATTTCATGACCCAAATTTAGATAATGTCACCAGAGTCTTTGACTCTCGTCAATATTATTTTTTTTTAATTTTTTTGCACCATATCCCATGATGTCACGGGATCTATCAGTTTTTGTGTCATATTGTTTTACAAATAGTAAATAAATTAATTTTTTATAGAATACGAAAACTGACTTTTTGTGAAAAGTAAATACACATTTTATCACTATTTCTCAAGTCTTATCATTTGAAAAAAAAAATCGTAAGATGCTGCATAAAAGCCATAATATCATGGGATTTATTAATTTTTGTGGCATACACTGTCCCATGATATAATGGGATTTATCTGTTTTTGTGACATACACTGTCCCATGATATCATGAGATCGAGAGCGAAAATGCTTTAAAAAAATGTTGAATAGAGTCAAGCGACTCCAGTGACGTTACCTGAATTTTGGTAATGAAATTGGAACATCTGAAAAGGGAGACTAATATGTCAAAATCCATTTAAACTAGAGTAAATTAGCGAAAGGTCCCTCCTAAAGGTCTCGTATGGCCTCCAGTAAGGCCTGTAGTCCATACAGCTGGACATGTTTCGGCGAGAGGTCCCTGTGTATAATTTTCATGACTAATTTGTCATTTCAACTATTTAGGCATGAAATCTTTCAACTGTTTAGGCATGAAATTTTGAATTTTAAAAATTCAAATCTTCCATTCTCCCTTGTTCATTCTCTCTCATTTTCTATTGTCCCTCAAAACCCCCTTGGAAGAAGAAGATAGTCTATCATCGCTTGTCGCTGCACCATCTGTAGTTGCAGAAGGGTCTGCACCATCTGTTGTTGCAGAAGGATCATGGGCTACTGCTGCACCATCTGAACGACGAGAGGTCGTTTTAGGTTCCGTCTTGGAACCCAATTAAAGAGGAATCGCTATCTGGGCTCTGGCGACGGGCAGAGCAAATCTTCTCCCATGACGGGTGAATTCGGATCCTCTGAAATCTGGGAACGAACATGCAACAGTCTTCCTGCAATTTCTTCATCAAATTGAGACCGAGTGGCTCTCGCTGTCTTCTCCATTCAAATGCACAGGGATCCTTGCAAAATGAGATGATCTTCTAGGGCTTGGTGTTGCGTGCGATTGAAGGTAGGGATCGGATTGGATTTGATCCTCATGAAAGTCACAGATCAGATGATCGGAGATCAAAGGTGTTTTGATCAATCAGGTGGGTAACGCTCAAGGACAAACAAGATTTCGAACCTAGTCTGATCGTTGCTGAAGAAGACGACTATTGCTTGAGCAATCGAATCACAATCAAAGACAGGGAGATCCAGATCGTTGCACTAACACAGAGAATCCAAGGTTCTTAGGATCGCACGATCTCTGAGAAGAAACCCGAAATCGTCACAGCCATTGCCGGAAATTGCAAAGACTAACATCGTCGCCTCACCAGTCCGCCCAGCATCGTCGGAGAAGACCACTGCAAAGAGGGTGACTGGGCTGCACCTCCGTTTTTCCTGTCACAGAAGGCATAGTCACAGGGGAAGATATTTGATTTGGGAATTTGGAGGGAGGGAGGAAGATATTTGATTTGGGAATTTGGAGGGAGGGGGGGGAGGGGAGAGCAGTGGAAAGAGATCTCACCCTGATTTTCCGCCACTCTCTCTCTCTCTCTTTCTGCAACTTCTCTGTCTTCTTCGTCATTCTTTTTCCTTCTTCTGCTTTTGAGGGATTTTTAGGAGGAAAAAGATGAAAGGTGGGGGTATTCTGCAAATTTATTCATCTTCTTCTTCATTTGTTTTTGTGAATTTGTGGTGGTGGTGGTGTGGTGGAGGTGGGATTCATTTGGGTTTTGATTTGCAATCGCTCCCACCGCTGTTTGTCCCCGTTCATTACCGGGCGTTCACTGTTCCCATTGCCAGAGGTTGAATTTTGCAAATTTATCTAAATTTTGGAAAATTTATTTGATTTTTTTGTAAATATATCTCAGTTTCTAACATTATCTGAGTATTTGGAAAATTTATCTGAGTTTTTGGCAAATCTATATGAGTTTTGGCAAATCTTTCTTTGTTTTTGAAAAATTTATCTAAGTTTTTTGTTACAAAACTATTTGAATTTATGGAAAATCTATCTGAGTTTTTTGAAAAATTTATTTACATTTTTTAAAATCTATTTGCATTTTTTAATTTTATTTGTGTCTTTTGAAGTTTATTTGCGTTGTTTTAAATTTATAGTTTTGATAAAAATACTTGAGTTTTTCGCAAAATTTTCCAAAATTTGGAAATTGGTTTATCGTAGTTTGGGCAAATGTATTTGCTCTTTTTGAGATTTATTTGTTTTTTTATTTTATTTATGTCTTTTGAAATCTATTTGCATATTTTGAAATTTATTTATATTTTTTGAATTTTATTTGGATCTTTTGAAATTTATTTGCGTCTTTTTAAATTTATCTTTGATCATTTGAAATTTATTGTGTTTTTTTGAAATTATTGAGTTTTTTTAAAATTTTATTTACGTCTTTTGGAATTTATTTGCATATTTTCAAATTTATTTATATTTTTTTAAATTTTATTTGGATCTTTTGAAATTTATTTACATTTTTTAAAACTTATTTGGATCTTTTGAGATTTATTTGTATCTTTTTAAATTTATTTGCATTTTTTTGAAATTCATTGTATTTTTTGGAATTATTGCATTTTTTGAAAGTTATTTGCGTTCTTTTGAAATTTATTTGTGTTTTTTAAGATTTATTTGAAAATTTTATTAATGGGATTTCATTAATCGTGGTCAATTAAATGGTAGTTGACCATTATTAATGGCATATTCCACTAATCGTGGCATATGATTTCGAAGAAAGGGTAATAAATTAGATATTTTAGGTTATTCAAATTTGAAAAAATGATTTATCGCACTATGAAAAAAGATTGTGGATCTAAGACATAAAATGACATGTTCAAAACCCGTCGCCAAATGCCCTTGAAACTAACAACCCTCTACTCATCTACGTACATAGTCCACCAAGATCCAAGCCTGGGTTTGAGGATCCTAAATTGGGATGAGAGTGAGTGATTGATAACCAACCCAATTGAGTTTCCATTCTCAAACGGATCCCCCCATCAAGTTTATGCATCCACATCCCAAATTACGAGCCAAACCAAGCTGCTTTTGCAAAATCACATTGGAAAAGGGCATGCTCAACCATCTCCACCTTCCTACTACTTAAAGGGCATAAAATACTAATACTAGGTAATTAGAATTGATGATAGATCTTACCAGAATCACTTTCTTAAACAATTTTAGGTGGAAATAAGAATTCTTTACAAGAGTGGAAGTTTCCTAAGAAACCTCTGTATTATAGACTTTCTATTATCAATGGGTCCAACCAAAAAATTATCAATGGGACTTTCTTTAATAATCAAGTTATATACCAATTTGTTGGTTACTTGTCCCTTCTTTGTGAACTTCCATACCCTTTTATCCTCATGAATATTCTGAGAAAGGTAGATTTTAAAACATCCTTAACCTCCTTATATCGATTACTAATGGTGGTTCAGAATTTTAATTCGTTCCATTACCTATTTCCTACTTGAGTAGAGCAAATCATTGACTACCTTATTTGGATCAGATATTGGAGAAATTGATTTTCTAAGACCTCCTATGCACGGAATCCACTTCATGTATTGAAAAGTCATTCCCAATAACCCACCTCCACATTAGTAGTAATGAAGTTTAAGGCTTCCATAAATCCTTTTCAGAACACTTCCCAAAGGGGCTTACTTAGTTTCAACAGTATTTAGCTTTGAGAACCCCAGAAAAAAAAATTAAATAATTATATTTTCAACACGTTTTAACTAATAGGGCTAAGTAGTTTTTCATCGTATTCCTGATCCTTAAACCCTACCCGCGGGGTCTAGTGAACTCTTGTGAAGGTAGTAGATCCGGTTAAACTCCAATGAGCCCATCACCCACAAAAGAAAAAGAGGGATGCCTTGGGCCGCACAAGTCCAACATCGGAAATATCTAAATGTTAATTTACATTTAGTCTATTTAATAGGCTCTTATTTCATAATCAACTGTTACTGGCGGAACTAGAGTTCTCTGGTAGAGGACATGCAATGTTCGACCCATAATTTCATTAACTCTTTCAAATTAGTGGTGTATCTATTTGTGAACATTTATCCAAACACAAAAGTTGTTTAAGCTGGAAGAATGCAAATCAATATACACGTTCTTGCCCCACGTCAACCTGATGCATTTTGCTCATCCCATTTGCCACCCTTTTTTAATATTTTTTTTGAAAGGGCTGGACCCAAAAGAGAGTCCGCACATACACGAAAAACAGCCTATTCAAGTGCAAAAGGAGCCCGCACACATAAGAAGAAAGGTCATACAAGTAGGAAGGTAACCCGCACACGCGAAAAGAGTTACGTTGGTGGCTGCTGCTGGAGCCCTCCTCGCAGCGGTCTCTTCTTTTACTATTTAGGATTTGCCTTAAGTCTTGTCCTCCCAGTGGGTCCCGCTGGCGTCCGAAAAGCGGAGCGCGGGGCCTCTTTTCCTTTGCTCTGAGCTGCTCCCGGAGTCGATTAATCAACTCGTCTTTCCGTTGGATGACTTGGTTCTGAACCTTAAGGTCCTCCAGCAGTGGGTCATCTTCTTCATCGATTTGGTGAAATGACCGAGCGTCATTGTGAGTGAGGTGATGAAAGTGATGGGACCTGGTCCCCTCAGGGGTCTTGCCCCGTTGTTGAGGGCCTGGTAAGGAAATATTTTGCTGGCGCTGCTCAGGTGGCTGAGCATTCTGGCAGGGAGGAAGTATTTGGTGATCATCTCGTCGGGGGAGTATCGTGCACGCTCTGGACGAGGAGTCGGATTGGATGACACCTTCAACGAGCATGAGAGCAGATTTTCCCCCTGATCTCCTTTGCCGGGGAACTACTGTGGTTTCGGAGGCAGGGAAAATCCTGGTGAAACCTCTGTCAGTGGAACTTGCGTTAGTACTGGGAGTGGAAGAAAAGGTGGTGGTGGCACCGTGGGTGCCACTGGAGGCAATGAAGGGTCCTTCTGGGATTTGGAAGAGCCTTCGCCACCATTTTTAGTTTTTTGAGGCATGGCTTTGCTAATTTGTTTTGACAAGTTTATCCGTTTTCCTCACAGACGGCGCCAACTGTAAGTGCCTAAAAATTACGGACTTGGTTAGGAGAGGATTAGGCTCTCAATTTGATTATTTGGGAAATGATTAGCCTCCTGAAACCTGAAAGGAAAACAAAGGCAGAAGGTCAGAGCCCCTGGCTGTAGGCAGCCGAAGGCACTCCAATACCTGAATTAGGTTGGTGACTGAACTATGGAGGAATAGATGAGGGAGAAGAGAGTGTATATCTCCGTTTTCATACATTTGGTGGCTATATATATATATATATATATATATATATGAGAGCAGATCCCACACACTGCAGCTCCCACTACCACAAGCTGCACACGCGTGTATGGCCCAACGAGGAGGCCCAGCTGCTGAATACGGTTTCCCGCTCTGCTTTCACCCATTTCCCCCTTCTCTTTTCAAAACGTCATATCCTCTGTTTTCCAAAACACTGCAGCTCGTCTCCATCTCTCGTCTCTCCTCTGAAGCTCGACGATCTCCATCACTCGGACGACGACCGCCGGCCCCTCGGACGACGACGATCCCACATCCTCGCACGTCTCTCTCGCATCTCTCTCGTTGCTCATCGCCCCTGCGCAGAGCTCTCTCTCGGACGACGACCGCCGGCCCCTCGGACGACGACGATCCCACATCCTCGCACGTCTCTCTCGCATCTCTCTCGCTGCTCATCGCCCCTGCGCAGAGCTCTCTCTCGGACGATCACTGCCTCTCGACTCTCCCTGCGCAGATCTCCTCCATCACGGTCTTCCTCGCGGGCGCCTCGACCACCAGCCTGCCATCGACTGCTCTCTGTCTCTCACGACGACGATCGGACCCCATCGACTGGAAGCTCTCTGTCTCAGGTCTGCGCCCATCTCCTCCCATTCCCTCTCTCGCCCCCATCCTCTCCATCACCACCCAGTGCAGTCTCTCGATCCGTCTCTGTCTCAGGTCTGATCTCTCTCTCACGGCGACGCCGGACAAATCTCTTTCAATATTTTAAAACCCCTTTCAGAAGGAGTTTAGGGCATCGATACTATTGAAGCAGTGGGAGTGGACCTTGCTGATTAGGGTCCACCTTCTTCTTCTCCAATTCTTCATGAGACATTGCCGTTTTTTGTTCATATATCAATAGTTTAAGAGGAAATGGCAGCCTGATCTTTCATTGCATTCTTTGGCCTGTGCTAACATCATGGATGTATGGAAAGAAAATAGAGGTGCTTGGCAGCACTTGGGTAATTTACATGTGTGGCTTTTTTGGAAGATTTTGTTCATGAGGAATGTAGAGCTTCTGATTGTTCATCAATCAGCAGTGGTGTTGATTGTTTTGAAGGATGCATCTCTCTTTATGTTTTTTTACTTCTATTTTACTTAAACAAAAGAAAGACAAAGCAAACCCCAATGCTCGCAGCATAAGACCAGCTTCTATCCCATATGCTTGCTTGCTTTATCTGTGAAACCTAATCAATGTGATTGCCAAATCTGATGGAGTGGAATTTACTGTTAGGATATTCAGAAGATGTGTGGGATGGGAGTGTACTTGTAGGTTTTGTGGGGAGCAGGAAAGGTGGGTGAGGCTCACTTCCCAGCTTGAAAGAGTGCAAGGGTTTTTAGTTGAGCAGAGTACGAATAGCAGCTGCAGGGAAAGTGACAAAGTTATGGGGCATTAGAATCACAATTGTTCAATGTTTTCAGAATGAGATCATGTTATGGGGCATTACAATCACAACTGTTCAATGTTATTTATGTATAAACTAGTTGTTGTTGCTGTTTCCTTTTCCTTTTCTATGTATTATCAAACTAGTTTATACCCTTGAAAAAGTTGTGAGGTGCTATCAGGCAAGAGCTTTAAATTTTCTTCACTTCTTAGACTCAACTTATAATTCTAATTCTTAAATGCAGGATAAAAGCAATGTTGTCTTACTAGTTAGTGTCCTATTGTAATGTGGTTCGGTGCTGTGTTTTGGGGATTTTGCATTCTTCTTCTAGATTTGCCTTTCAAAAGCAAAAAAATAAGACTCAAAACACCCATTAATTATTTCACATAAACAAGATCCATGAGACAAAACTAAATACAAATTTCATTAGGTAAAACTACAATTGCAGTGTATAGATTCAAATTATTCAAGTCTACTTGTGGAAAAGTGATGGACATGTTTATGAAGATTTCTATTTATTTCATTCATTTCATATGATTCTAAAATTTCACATGGAATGTTGTTTTTTCGTTGAATAGATATCTTTTTTGGCAGAAATATCTCAACTTTTCCCATTTGAGTTGCTAGCTTTTGAGAGTTATGTCTGAACTCATTTATCTGATGTTATCATTTTGTTTAATTTTTCTTCCCACAATGGGAATAGGCTTAGAAATGTCATCAACATCGTCCTCCGTTAGGAAATTAGATTGGGCTCCAAAGTGCCCATGTGGCCATGGGTTGATGATTTTAAAGACCTCTCGTACGGCCCAGAATCCAGGGCGAAGATTTTGGAAATGCCCGGATTTACACGTAAGTATTAATAGATTTCAACTTCTTAAATTACTATGTATTCTCACTCTAAAATTAATATTTCTTTTGCTATGAATTTCTGTGTAGGGAGAAGGAGGTTGTGGGTATTTTGTTTGGATGGATGAGGCTGCGTGTGAAAATTCACCGGTCCGTAGTATGGGACGCGTGCAAAGCGAACGAAGAGATGATGAAATCATAATGTTACTTAAAGAGATAAAGCAGGAGATAAAATCTTTGAAAGAAAGTGTTGAAGCTCATAATGTTCAGCGGCAACACCCAAATTATACTAGCTATATTTTGATGATGTTTATACTATTTGTTGCATATGTATGGGGATCAAACTTGGCAACCCGAGCTTAGCCATCTCTGTTACTTTTTTATTTTTTTTCAATGTTGACTGTTGAATGTTGATTTATGGAATGTCCAGATGCACTCTTTTTCAATGTTGAGTTTAAAATAGTTGATGTTGAAGCGAATGTTAAATGTGAATGTGGAATGATCATGTTGGATTTCTTTTTGTCCCATGTTAAATGTGTTGATTATAGGTGAATGAATGGTTGGTTTGATGTTGAATAAGAATGAAAAAGGTTGATGTTTTAAGTGATGGGGAACAACAGGTTGAGTTATTTGTTTTGAATGGATGTTGTTTTGAATGGATGTTGTTTTGAATGGAAACCTTACCATTTTGTTATGGGGTTATTTGTTTTGAATGGATGTTGTTTTGAATGGATGTTATTTGTTTTGAATGTGGATGTTATAGGTGAGTGGTTGGTTTGATGTTGATTAAGAATGGTGAATGTTTGATGTTGAATAAGAATGAAAAAGGTTGATGTTTTAAGTGATGGGGAACAACAGGTTGAGTTTGAATGTGGATGTTATAGGTGAGTGGTTGGTTTGATGTTGATTAAGAATGGTTAATGCTAATGTTTTAAGTTATTGGCAAGAACATATTTTTTTTTTTAGTGATGCTGAGTACCCCTGTTTGGGGCACTGGTTACCCCACTTCCCGAAGGAATTTTTGGAAGATATTTGGGGGTTTGAAAGTCTATATACTGAACTTGAAATCTGCATTTTTTGGTTTAAAAAAAATAGGGTTTGCCTAGCGTTCCAATCGCGCAATTTGGGAACTCAGTCAGTGAATTCTGCCGAAAATCAATCTGAGTAGCCCTGTTTAGGTCACCGTTTGACCCACTTCCGGAGGGATATTTTTCATGAAAATTGGGGAACTCGAAGTCCATATGATGAACTTAAAATCTGCAATTTTTGGTTAAAAAAGAATAGCGTTTGCCTAGCGTCCCAGTCGCGCACATTTGGAACTCAGTCAGTGAATTCTGCCAAAAACCAATCTGAGTGGCCCTGTTTAAGTCACCGTTTGACCCACTTCCGGAGGGTATTTTTTCATGAAAATTGGGGAACTCGAAGTCCGTATGATGAACTTAAAATCTACAATTTTTGGTTAAAAAAAAATTGCGTTTGCCTAGCGTCCCAGTCGCGCACATTTGGAACTCAGTCAGTGAATTCTGCCAAAAACCAATCTGAGTGGCCCTGTTTAAGTCACCGTTTGACCCACTTCCGGAGGGTATTTTTTCATGAAAATTGGGGAACTCGAAGTCCGTATGATGAACTTAAAATCTGCAATTTTTGGTTAAAAAAAAATTGCGTTTGCCTAGCGTCCCAGTCGCGCACATTTGGAACTCAGTCAGTGAATTCTGCCAAAAACCAATCTGAGTGGCCCTGTTTAAGTCACCGTTTGACCCACTTCCGGAGGGTATTTTTTCATGAAAATTGGGGAACTCGAAGTCCGTATGATGAACTTAAAATCTGCAATTTTTGGTTAAAAAAAAATTGCGTTTGCCTAGCGTCCCAGTCGCGCACATTTGGAACTCAGTCAGTGAATTCTGCCAAAAACCAATCTGAGTGGCCCTGTTTAAGTCACCGTTTGACCCACTTCCGGAGGGTATTTTTTCATGAAAATTGGGGAACTCGAAGTCCGTATGATGAACTTAAAATCTGAAATTTTTGGTTAAAAAAAAATTGCGTTTGCCTAGCGTCCCAGTCGCGCACATTTGGAACTCAGTCAGTGAATTCTGCCAAAAACCAATCTGAGTGGCCCTGTTTAGGTCACCGTTTGACCCACTTCCGGAGGGTATTTTTTCATGAAAATTGGGGAACTCGAAGTCCGTATGATGAAATTAAAATCTGCAATTTTTGGTTAAAAAAAAATAGCGTTTGCCTAGCGTCCCAGTCGCGCACATTTGGAACCCAGTCAGTGAATTCTGCCGAAAACGAATCTGGCAGATTTGACTGACTGGGTTGGAAAATTGCGCGACTGGACCGCTAGGCAGATAATAATTTTTTTAAACAAAAAATTGCAGATTTTAAGTTCATCATACGGACTTCGAGTTCCCCAATTTTCATGAAAAAATACCCTCCGGAAGTGGGTCAAACGGTGACTTAAACAGGGCCACTCAGATTCGTTTTCGGCAGAATTCACTGACTGGGTTCCAAATGTGCGCGACTGGGACGCTAGGCAAACGCTATTCTTTTTTAACCAAAAATTGCAGATTTTAAGTTCATCATACGGACTTCGAGTTCCCCAATTTTCATGAAAAAATACCCTCCGGAAGTGGGTCAAACGGTGACCTAAACAGGGCTACTCAGATTGATTTTCGGCAGAATTCACTGACTGAGTTCCCAAATTGCGCGATTGGAACGCTAGGCAAACCCTATTTTTTTTAAACCAAAAAATGCAGATTTCAAGTTCAGTATATAGACTTTCAAACCCCCAAATATCTTCCAAAAATTCCTTCGGGAAGTGGGGTAACCAGTGCCCCAAACAGGGGCACTCAGTATCACTAAAAAAAAAAAATATGTTCTTACCAATAACTTAAAACATTAGCATTAACCATTCTTAATCAACATCAAACCAACCACTCACCTATAACATCCACATTCAAACTCAACCTCTTGTTCCCCATCACTTAAAACATCAACCTTTTTCATTCTTATTCAACATCAAACATTCACCATTCTTAATCAACAACAAACCAACCACTCACCTATAACATCCATTCAAAACAAATAACATCCATTCAAAAAAACATCCATTCAAAACAAATAACCCCATAACAAAATGGTAAGGTTTCCATTCATTCATAATATAGAACAAAGGGTCCATGCAGTCATCTTCAATATACTACAAGATCAGTAACTCAAAGCTTCATACGATTTACAAATAACATGTGACATGATAAATGAAAGTAGCCAGATTCAGATTCTTGAAAATACAACGAACATCTGACTTCAGCAACTTAAGTATAAATTGAAGCATTGAGTCTCGATGAAAACTTCTCTACAGACACCTTCTTGATGGAACCTTCACTGCACATTCTCTGCAAAAATTCAACAAATAAATCAGAAATTGAAGCATGGCAGGGTTATTCAAACAAATGCTTAAGATTGTTCAATCGAAGTGAATCATGTAAGACTTGAGAACTCCAAGCTACAGCTCACAGGATGGATGTTATAGATTGATAATTAGACCTCTTCTTTAAATCTGTAATTTCGAGCAAGACTAATGATAACTAAATCTGTAATTTCGAGCAAAAAGAATTTCAACAAGGGGCAAATGGTTGATTATTTATTTGTGGACAGTTTCAGATCAACCCGATTTGTAGACAGTTACAAATCTGAAGCCATTTGTATAGCAGTTTCATAAAATTGGATTACATGGAACGCATTCAGCCAAGAGTTTCAATTTTTTCAATAACATGGAACCATTCTGCCACTAGCACGTCCTCAAACACCCAAAAAGCCCCAAGTTTCATCATCTAACAATGTCATTACATCAACCTGTACCAACAACATTCTGGATTTTATCTTCCAACATCAAGCTTTTAATGTCTGCACCTGTAACTTGTCCAAATGAAAAAAAAAGAAAGGATGCACCTACAAAACTCATGCTTCTTCCGAAGTCATTACATGAACCTACAATGTCACATCCATTTTTATCAAGAAAATTCCACACTTTCAAAAATAGAAGTGCATCTCAGAAAAATATTTTTCTACACAAAGCAAATATCAATCAAGCTCTTCAATCCTCTTTCTTATCACTTTTGAGTTTCCCTTGATTTCAAGGATCTAAAATACAAGATATTTAAATAGAGAAATACTCACACATGGACCCAATCATAGTTAATACCCACTCTCCAATTGATGATGGTTAATTAACCAGCCAATTTGCTAATAAAGAATAGATGTTTGACACACGGAAGAGCTTTGGTGATGATGTTAGCAACTTGAAGATCAGTGATCCCATGAGGAAGAGTAATAATCTTATGAAGCTTATTACAACGAAATGAAACAATTTAATGAGGTGAGTTATGCATGGAAAAGTCTTATGAAAGGATTTTTTTTATCATAAACAATCTTAAAGCAACAAATAAATTACCATGATTAGTGGCTTGGATATCTTCATCAGAGCTTTCTCTACTTTCATCGATAGAGGCCAATGACTGGCTTGGATTAGCATCAACTAACCTGAAAATTTTGGCTATAAATATTAGACTCATATGAAATTGTGTATAAATATTAGACTTATACGGGGGATAACAACATAAATCAAATTAAATTGTCTACCTGTTCAACAACACTGGACAATTACGTTTGTCATGTGATACACCGCGCTTGTTGCATCCCTTACATAGACGGCCTTTTGTTGCCTTTTCCTTGGACGACTTGAGTCTCTTCGCGCGTCCTTTCGTCACAACATGACCTGGCTCATTATACTCAACCACATTGCTATCCACAACTGCCTTCCCATTATCAATGGTTGAATTGGATGGATTGTTTAACATCAACTGCTTAAATTTCATTTCCAATTCATCATGAGCACTGATTAAACATTCAAAACCTTCTTTAGATTGACTAGCTGTGTCAATAAGCCCTGCAAACATACAAGACAAGTGACTATGTCTAGCCAAGCATGGGTCAACACCTTCTGATCCACCCGACTCCACCATGTCTACAAAAGCATCTCTTCTAACACCCTTCGTCCATCTTCTCAATATGTAACGCTCAGGTAAAAAGAATATAGCATATCTCTTCAAGACACACAAAACATGACAACAGGGGATGCCTTCAAATTCAAACTTGTGGCAAGAACAATATGCGTGCTTCTCGTCTTTTTTCCATAAAACCTCTGTCTCAATTTCCTTTTCGTCGGAATAAGTTTTCACAACGAACTTACAACTGACATCATCCTCGTAAACCATTTTTTCTGCAACTGACATGGTGGTTAATAACTCATCTTGAAACTTATAAAATATGTTCCTTGTGTATACTTCGGCCATTTGCTTTTCCATTGGTGAAAATGTCTTGGTTTTAGGCCTCCCATTACTATTTTCAAAATCCTCCTTCTTTTCAAGATACCTTAAACGTTCCACCCCGGCATCAAAACGCAAGATGAAATCAAGAAGGGAATTCTTGTACTCTACGTATTGCTTCACAAATGCATTCATGCTTTCACTTCGTTGAGTCGTCGACATGCCACCAAAGAAATAGTTCTTTAAATATGTCGGAACCCACATATGACGAATGCTAAATATATCCGCCAACCAACCATTCTCCATAAGCTCATTCTCTGTTATGATCTGATTCCAGAAACTGTCAAATTGATCAGTAGTGGCTGAGTTATGAACACATTGTTTTATCTTTTCTATTAAACCCTCATTGTGAATATGAAGCCCTCCCAAATTCGTCGGCAGCTTATCCAAAATGTGCCATAGACAATACCGATGAACAGTATTTGGCATGACCTTTTTAATGGCTTTTGTCATAGCCAAGTCTTGATCTGTTATAATACCCTTTGGTGGACTATATGACATGGCTTGAAGCCAAGTGTTAAACAACCACTCAAATGACTCGGTTTTTTCATTTGGTAGAAAGCCACATCCAAATAGAGTAGTTTGCCCATGATGATTGCAACCTACAAATGCGGCAAAAATAAGTTCATAACAGTTGGTCTTATAGGTTGTATCAAATGTCACCACATCACCAAAGACTTTGTAAGCGGAACGAAATGATCCGTTTGCCCAAAACACATGCGTTATCTTTTTATCTGCATCCCGCTCAATGGTATATGTGAAACCATTTCCCATTTCTTTCCGGTTTTCAAAAAGTTGAAATAGCAACTGTCCATCTAGCCCCTTTTTCTTTTCCTTTTCATTCCTACGGTGATTCTTGGCATCCGTATCTATAAATCCAATTTTGTCCAATCCCCCAGACTGCGATGCAAACACTTGCATTTGCTGTTTGCTCTGCACATTTGCAGCATCATATGCATTTATAAGTCTTCTCTTTGATTCTGGCACTTCACGATGCGACCTCAACATAAATCTCTTACTTGGAGTAGCGGGGGCATGAGAGTGTTGAGGAACAAACTGGGACACCACATAACCACCTGATTTATCTAATTTCACTTGCAACTTAGCCATACAATCGAATCTTGTTTCCATTCGACGTCTTTGAACCACTTCCTTACCAATCCAGTGTCTCTCATCTGTTTTACCCTGCTTTGAACATACAAATCTTTTCCATACAACCTCCCCATCTTTACCTCTATTACTAGATTCTTTTCTCACACTAAATCCAGCAAGTTTACCATAAGCATTGTAAAAGTTATATGCCTCCTCTAAATCATCAAAATGCATGCCCAATCTTGGTGTCATGTTTTCATCTACAACCGGACAGTGGCAAATTGGTGATGAGGAGCATGAGGTCATATCCATTTGCAATCTGGATGACAAATAATTAAAATTACCCATTAATAATGGACCCAAAAAAAGAAATGGGCATGTTTTTTTTTTTTTTTTTTTGAACAATTTTGCTACCTCTAACAATTATCATGTTTCTAAAATGACAATAGTATCAAATATTTAAGAAAACCTATCAATCAACCATATGAAATGCAATGGGAAAGAAAAGATTAAAAAGCATTTGCCTATTTATTAATTCAACAAGGAATTTTGGATATATTAGTTCTAACTATTTCTTTGTTTCAAACACACGGCATTACTCATCAGCATTGTGTCTTGTTCAGATTGCTGGAAAAAGAAAACAAAACTCATATTTGATAAGATGATTTTGCCTATTTTTAGCTGATAACAGCATCTATTTTGAAAGACCATTTATGGGTCATGCTTAATATGTGAAAAATATTTGAGTATTTAGTTTGGCTTCCAATTCTCAATTTCATGTTTTAGTAAGGCCTATGCTACACATTCTTGAGTGGAGGACATGAGCCATGAGGATAGAGGCTAGACATGACCCAGGGGATATTTTTAGTTCATATGCAATGTTTCAATTATTTATGCTGATTGGTTGTGTTTCTAATCTTTGCAAATTCAATGTCTGCAGAGAAACAAGTGGTGCAGCATGCCACACCACTGAACCAGAGACTCTCTGCTGTAACAGTATGAATTCCACAAAGAAGATCTCATATAATATTTTGAGGTTACTACAATGGTGCTTGAGTACTTGAATCTGCTCATGTCACATTCAGAATCTGCTCTGCTCATACATCAAAATCTGGCAGCATGGATTGCATTTCATGTTATCGTCACTCAATAGTGTTGGAACAGACGCTCAAATATTTACATTGAAATGTCAAATTATGCATGGACTAGTTGATGAGAACTGAACAGTATGGTTGTTTTTAAATTCAAAAATTCATATGTTTGCTTCATTACGTCACTAAAAAAAAGAAAAAGAAAAAGAACATTTATCCCAGTTATAACTACAGAATGCTATCTATGCATAAGCCAACCCCATTTTCACTTTCCCTACAATCAAACAGCCCTAAATGCTTGACTCCTTTCAAAAAAACCCAAATTCTTACAACTCCATCAAATTTGATTCATACAAAACTTGTATTACCTGAAAGTGTGAGTCCGGCTGCGAGAGAGGGACGGAGAGGTTGCCCGCGAGGGAGACCGTGAGCGTGAGAGAGAGATGCCGAGGGAGACGAGAGAGGCGCAGAGGTGAGGGATGTGCAGCCGTTCTGCGATGGTAGTGCTCGGCGGGCGGTGCTCTGCGCAGGGAGACGGACGGATCGAGAGACTGCACTGGGTGGTGATGGAGAGGATGGGGGCGAGAGAGGGAATGGGAGGAGATGGGCGCAGACCTGAGACAGAGAGCTTCCAGTCGATGGGGTCCGATCGTCGTCGTGAGAGACAGAGAGCAGTCGATGGCAGGCTGGTGGTCGAGGCGCCCGCGAGGAAGACCGTGATGGAGGAGATCTGCGCAGGGAGAGTCGAGAGGCAGTGATCGTCCGAGAGAGAGCTCTGCGCAGGGGCGATGAGCAGCGAGAGAGATGCGAGAGAGACGTGCGAGGATGTGGGATCGTCGTCGTCTGAGGGGCCGGCGGTCGTCGTCCGAGAGAGAGCTCTGCGCAGGGGCGATGAGCAGCGAGAGAGATGCGAGAGAGACGTGCGAGGATGTGGGATCGTCGTCGTCCGAGGGGCCGGCGGTCGTCGTCCGAGTGATGGAGATCGTCGAGCTTCAGAGGAGAGACGAGAGATGGAGACGAGCTGCAGTGTTTTGGAAAACAGAGGATATGACGTTTTGAAAAGAGAAGGGGGAAATGGGTGAAAGCAGAGCGGGAAACCGTATTCAGCAGCTGGGCCTCCTCGTTGGGCCATACACGCGTGTGCAGCTTGTGGTAGTGGGAGCTGCAGTGTGTGGGATCTGCTCTCTATATATATATATATATATATATATATAGGAGTGAGCGTCATCATTTAACCAGGCCCATTAATGGGGATAGGTAGAGATGGGGATCCCATCAACCTGTATTTTGCCCCATGAGTGGGAGTATGTAAAAAGGGAATATCATATCGGACCATATCCTAATGACTACTGATGTGATTGTTTAGATAAGTTTGTCTACTTATTCAGATCGGGCGCCCACTCTTTCTGTCAGTTCGCCGTTTGTCTTGACGTCAAGGCATTTATGGTTGAATGACAGCAGAGACCGAGATCCGTCCTGGGCCGAGACCGAGATGAGACCCCACAAATACCCTTGCCGAGATGAACCTCGGGGCCTCCAAGTTGGCCCTTAGCCGAGTTAGAGGTTCTCAGCCAAGCTCGATTGTGCAATGGCCGAGATCAAGACAATCCGAGCCGAAATTGTTTAGCATAATTATTGTCATCAGAGAACCTCCCCACACAGTAAGTTATTTTGGTTGTATATGTATGGAGAGCTGTTTTGATTAGTTATTTTATTTATGGGTTGTTTAATTAAGATACGGTTAAAGGACCACATCATGTAACAAAGACACCACACCTAACATGGGAAGTTTAATAGCTTAATCAGTATTGATATTGAAATTATAGACCTTTGATCTCTTTCTTTCTCCATTTGGGCGGACAAAGTCGATTATCATCATCATGTTTCTGTTGATCACTCGTATTAAACATTAACACAAAACATAAAACCCGAAGTGGACAGCTGATACATACTCCTCTTGAAGGAGAGGCCCAAGTTCAAGTACAGTGAATTCCCTTGGGAGTAATAAAAGAGGACATGAAGGGTGGGACACATGGTTTTAAATATTGCTACCAGACTATATATGATCATTCGTTGTACAGTCAAAATCCCTATATATATATATATATTAAATCTATAGTTAGATGCATGACTTTGTAAATTGAGTGTAGTAGGAATGAGTATGTTTACACTGTTATGGATAACAACATTATTTTATTTTTTATTCTTTTGAGGTTGTAGATTAAAAAACTTACAAAAAATAGTCTTTAACGTGGTGAATCAAATAAGATAGATCTCACACGTACAATTCCAAACATTGGGGTACATTTATTGTCAATCCTTGTGAAGCCCACCAAGATGATGGTAATCAAGGAAAAGAGGGAGATGGATGGATCAGCATGTGAGTTAGGTTTGACCTCTCTATAATCCATTCAAATGCTTCTGGCCCTTGATTTTAGCTCCTGAAATCTCATTGGCTACATATTGTACAAGTTTAGTTGTTATATAATCTAACAATTTTTTTTGTGCTCTTGCTCATGTTAATGTAAAACCAGAGCTATTGGTGGTTGAAAGGAGGTGGTCCTTTGTAAAGTTAACGATTGATCGTCGGAGGAATATATGTGTCAACAACAAAGGGATTCAATAGAAAAGAGGATTTCTATAGTAAGTTTCCTCCACTAATCATTTCTTAGCAAAATCTAAAGGCATTAGTATATGTAACATAAGTACTTTTCAATACTCTCGCTTGGGTAAAATCCACTTCTCAACGCTCTCTCTCATGTGCATCCCTGGTTCTCTTCACGGCATATATTTTCCATTGTCAAGCCATTCCTCATGCGATTCAAACTTTTGACCGATTAACCCTAATATCATATTAAGTTTCCTTAGCTAATCATTCCTATCAAAATCTCTAGACATTAGTAGATGAAACCTAAATACTCTTCAATATTGTAGGCCTATTTCTAGCTGTCACTGCATAAATAATTAATAACTTGATAACAACAAATAGCTTTTGTCATTAGGGGTAATTAAGCTCCTGGATGAATGAGTCTTTTTTACATAAATTTTGAAGCACAAATGTTGGCATCGGCCCATATCTATCCCATGTATGCGTCACAGGCTCACAGCGTTAGCCTTGACAAATGCAATATTTAGCATTTTAAAGCTCACACATGTCGGTATCCGCCAAACATGTTGATGTATGTATCACACTTTTTTATTTGGTTGAAAAATGTATGCATCCCACTTGTTCTTCATATTGGACAATTGAGAAATTAATACTCAAAGTGGCTCAATTTCAGTCAACACGGGTCGTATCAATTCAATTTTTAAAACCATAAGTGGAACTCAAGTCTCAGCCCTGGTGCTGCACTCACAACACCTAACTTAGCCACTGCTGCCACTAGGGCAGCATGCCAAATCTGGAGATAGAGATAAAATTTCAAATCAGCTATCTGATCTCATTTCCCCTTATGCTATTTTGGACAAGGATGTCAGAAAGTGGGAAAGTTCAACTAGTTGGAAAAATAAGGAGAATTCTAAAGGTGAAGCAACCTCTTTTGTGGATCCACCACTTTTTTCTAATAGTAATTCTCCATTGTTTTGAATTTGAATGGAGGAACCATGCAAGAAAAACAGCTTCCATAATTATTTAAATAAACTAAGATAATAATAAAATATTACTTTTTGATAATAGAAAATTCATTTTCATTAGAGAAAATGGTATTTTCTACCTTGAGGAAAGTTCATTTCTCCTGCTCTTTTGTGAAAGTTAGTTACAAGAAAATTAACTTTCTCCATGAAAGATATCTAGACAGGAGAATAAGAATTTCTCACTCAAGACTTTTCTCAATTTCCAAACAGGCCCTTAATGATGAAATTAGATCTTGATCTCTAAAAAAAGGCATAAGAATAGTCTTGGGTGTGTTCCCTATGACTGAAATAGGGGTCAGAAGCACTACTCAGGAGATCTTATTCTAGAGTTCAGACATGCCTCTTAGATATAGGTGGTTTTTTTGGTATAATAGATATAGGTAGAGATGTCAAACGGGCCGTGCCGGCTAGGGGTGTAACGGTTCGGTTAACCGGTCTTTTTGGGAAAACCGTTAACCGAACCGTAACCGCAACCGCGGTTTTCCGTCTTTAAAAACCGTAACCGTAACCGTATATACAAAAACCGTGGAAAACCGAACCGCGGTTAACCGTATTATACGGTTCGGTTACGGTTAATAACCGTGGAAAAATATACACAGTAATACAGTATAATTACAGTATTATACGGTTACGGTTATAGTTCGGTTACGGTTAATAACCGGCGATGACGATGTGGGAAGCTAGGGTTTGGTTTTAGGTAAAGAAAATTTCGTTTACCCCTCATGTATATTATTTTATTTGTTATCGGTGCGGTTAACCGAACCGTATTTTATGGTTCGGTTCGGTTAATAACCGCGAATATTGTGGAAAACCGTAACCGAACCGAACCGTGCGGTTTTTTGGTTTTATTAACCGTAACCGAACCGAACCGAACCGTGAAAATACGGTTAATAACCGCGGTTCGGTTCGATTCTGTGCGGTTTTTTCTTACACCCCTGGTGCCGGCTGCCCCAGCTTCGGCCCACCCGTGCCACGGGCCGGCACGGCCCGCCCTGGAGTGGGCCTGGCCAGGCGGGCTGGCGGGCCTGCTGGGCCTGGTCTGTTTTTTTTTTTCTTTTCTTTCTTTCTTTCTTTCTTTCTTTTTTTTTCTTTCTTTCTTTCTTTCTTTTTATTTTTATTTTTCTTTCTTTCTTTCTTTCTTTGTTTTTCTTTCTTTCTTTCTTTCTTTCTTTTTTTATTTTTCTTTCTTTCTTTGTTTTTTTTCTTTCTTTCTTTCTTTCTTTCTTTTTCTTTCTTTCTTTCCTTTTTTTTTTTTTCTTTCTTTCTTTCTTAATCCAATTTTTAGCAAAATTGAGCATATTGGCAAGTTGTCACGATATACACTTCTTACATAGAAATATTTGAGGGTTAGAAACTTAGAATAGTATAAATAACACTAATAAATTTAGAAAAAGAATAGGAGGGTTAGAGTATTATAGACTTTGTAAAATTGAAAATGACACAAAATATCCCTTATATGATCGTTTTATTGCTGTGTGGGGGGAGGGGGTAAAATGGACATTTTTTTTAAAAAAAATCACTTTTGGACGGGCCAGGCGGGCCGTGCCTGGCGGGCCACAGAGGGCAGCCCACGTGCCAGGCGGGCCTGACGGGCCCAGCCTCCTTGGCCCAGCACGGCCCATGTCACGGGCCGTGCCGGGCCACGGCCCGTTGACTAGCGGGCTTCGGGCCGGCCGGCCCATTTGACATCTCTAGATATAGGTGGTTAGTCATCAGTGGAAGAGGCATCTCATCCTCCCATGGCCCGTCCAGGTGGGTCAGGAAGAATAGGTTCCAGTACTTTGCTAAATTGTACTGTACCAATGCTCTTAACAAGCAAACGAGCAAAAGAAGATTGTACAGCGTCCATTTCAGAACTTTTTGGTACAACCAAATGAATCCATGCTTTGATGCATTCCAAAAGTAGGATACCACACATCCATGAACAGGGCACATTTGTGCACCTGAGTTTGGACGGAAAAGCCATTGGAGATCCTGCGGCTGAGAAATTTTCACATTTGTTGCATAAAACAATGAGGCATTAGTGGTAGTGAAAGTGGCCAGGCCGCCCGTGGACGGCTCGTTATAGGCTCGGCCTAAGCTCGGCTCAAAAGATAAAAGAACCAAACTAAGGCCTAGTAGGAGGGCCGTTTACTTAAACGGGCCGAGCTTGAACTTGATGAAGCACGACTCGTAAGCCCTATGGCATACATATATTAATACACATATTATATATAAGGATTTATTAATGTCAAGTGGGAACCGTTGGATCATTAAAGTGGATCCAACGGCTGCCCAGTTTTTAATATAATGATGGATTTTCACAATGGGCGCTCAAACTGTTTTCATTTCCCCCTTTTCCATTCGTTCCAAAATCCAGAGCCCCTTTCGTCTTTCCTCTCCTCTCCATCTCCATCTCCTCCTCATCCTCTATATCGCAGAGAAGAGAGTTTTCCCTCGGACTGAGAGACCTCCAACGATTTCATATCTGAGGCGTGTCGTTGGCCGGAAGCTGGTATCCTCTCAAGACATCTAGAACGACGAAACTCGTTCTCCATCTCCATCACCGGTCGAGGATCTCCAGCTATATCTTGGCCTAAGAAACAGAGAAGATAAAAAGAAAGAAGGTCTGAGCCTGAGAAACAGAGACTGGCTTTTGCGAAAAACCCTTTCCTCCATTCCAATCGAAAAGGTCAGAGAAATAGAGAAGCTGAGACCATTCATAGTCGAAGAGAAGCAAAGAAGTAGAGGACTGACAGATCATCTCCAACCATGGTTTAAAATCTCGGTCTCGGTCGCGGTATCGGTCGGGCTGAATTTACCAATATGATATCGGTATTGGTCGTGGATATCGGTCCGTCGCGGTAATCGCGGTGTGATTTTTTTTTTAATAAAAAAAAAATTGCAAAAATATCCAAAAAATTCAGAATATTAGAAAATGCTGGAAAACAATATTTTTTTCAATTAGTAACACTAATAAATCAAAATCTCGGTCACCTTAAGTTATAAGTCCTGTTTGTATCGCAGTTCGCCGTCTTCTCCAGTATTTCATATAATGTAACCATTATTGATACTCATGATCAATTTAATAGTGTAAAATATAAGAAAATAAAGATAACATATCAAGTATCATTTAATACTAACTCAATTATCAAAATAAGTTGTGAAATCCAAGACCATGAAGATAAAATATTAAAATCTGAAACATGATAGTGAGATAAATCAATTAAAAAGCACTTGGACATCAAAAGGTTTATGGTTTACCTGAAATTAGGGCAGACTAGAGAGATAGAGATTGATGAGCACGACAGCCTAATTCCAAGTGGAGTGTCGCCCACACTTGATATCATCATCATCATCATTATTTATTCGGTATGGATTGTTAAATAATACATAATAGTTAAAATAAGGGAGTATGTTGATTTTCTTACCAAAATAAAATGATTTTTTTCAAGAAATAGTGGTGAAAATATGCAAGAAAATCAGCTAAGGAGGAGGGGTTGCTCTAAGGAGATGAGTGAAGATGAAGAATGAGGAAAAAAAAATGAAAAATTTAGGGTTTTTTTTTCCATTATTCCATCTTGGCCGATATTTTGACCGAGATGGACCAATATATCAGCCGATATATCGATTAAACCGATATTTTCAAAATATCGGCCGAGATGGACTGATATTTTGGCGATATTTTGGTTTGCGATACCGAGACCGATATATCACCAAAATATAGGACCGGTATGGGCCGATATCGGTTCATATCGGCCGATATGAACCGGTATCGGCCGATATTTAATACCATGTCTCCAACGCTGTCTACATCGCCGTCTGCACCACCTCCAAAACCCCTCCCTTTCTCGACTGACCCAACGAGGAAGGAAGGTCAAATTTCTCTTTTTTCTTTACTTAGTTAAAAAAATTCCTCCCTGTCCTCTCTGTTGTGGTTTTTTTTATTTTTTTTAAAGTTCTTTTACATCTACCTGACATTAATAGATGTTGGTTTTTTCAAAAGAACTGTCCTCCATTCCAATCGAAAAATCTCCTTCTTTCCTCCGTGTCCTCTTTGTTTTATTTATTTATTTATTTTGAAAGTTCTTTTACATATACCTGACATTAACAGGTGCTGGGTATTGCAAAACGCAAAACCCATTTACGCCATTCCATTCGGAAAATCACTTATTTCCTCAATATCCTCTGTTTGTTTGTTTTTTTTTTTTTTTTTTTTTTTAACACTAGAAATGAATCCTCTTGGCAAGTGTTAGTAGGATGGGTAAGCTGCTACAGGATTAGATTAGCATCTAATCTAAGATTGTATCATATATTTTCTATAATATTTAGAGAATAGGTTAGCATCTGTGATAGTTAGTTGTAATCTGCAGGATTGGGTGAGTTGCAGATAATACAAGTCATATGGTCAAAGGGAGCATGCAAGTTAAAAAACCTATCATTCTCTCATTCGAAGTTCATTATCTGAGACTATTTGAATAATTTTATCAAAGATCAATCATGTTGACAAAGAAACTATGAGGCCCCTTCCACTTAGATTGGACAAGGCTTAAACATAATGGGCCTTGTGATATCATTCTGTCCATGGACTTCACATTCACCTTATGGTCACAAATCCTTTAGATTATGTGGAACCACTAGCAAAAGCTGGTGCTTTTGGCTTTACTTTCCATGTTGAGGTTTCTAAAGGCATGTTTTTCCGTTTGTGTATTATTCTTTCAATGCAACTCATTTGATTTTCTTATATGGACATCATATGATAATTGGTTACAGATAATTGGAAAGAACTAATTCAGAAAATTAAGGCAAAGGGCATGCAACTTGGTGTAGCATTAAAGCCTGCAACTCCTATAGACGAAGTTTATCCACTGGTATACATTACCTCATTTCCTCAATTAACTTGATAGCCTAAGAAAGTTTGTCCGCGACAAATCACCTGAAATCACGCCATCCCTCAACGACTTCTTCACTGATCCTAAATGAATCTCATTTGCTTATGCTCATACGCAAAACTGAATGCTTAATTCTGGGTTTGTTTGGATTTCATATGTTTCAGCTGTAATGTGCTCTGAATGGATTTGGATTTATAATAAAGTTATTTTCAAATTATGTGAGATAAAACTAAGTACTCAGATATGAAGCTTGAATCTTGAATATTAGTATTTTCCATGAAAAAGTTTGTCATAAATGATTTGTTCTGTGTCATATGTTTGTCCTGGGTGCACTTTGCGGTGCCATGTTCTGTGTCTATGATGCTTGACATTCTATAAACATTAATATTTCAGGAATTAAGTGTCAAATTTTGTGATGGAAGTCGTTGGTGTGATTTCCCCAGCAGTTAATCCTGTGGCTATGGATGTCGATCAAGAGCAAGAGAAACAACAAGAAAAAAAAAAGAGGAAAATGAAGATGAGGAGAGAGATGAGGAGAAAGATGAAGGTGGAGTAGATGAAGAAAATGAAGAAAGTCTACAGATGGATAAGAAAAGGAAAAGAAGAACATCCGCGGTATGGAATGAGTTTGAAGAGATTAAAGGAACAAATAAAGTGAAGTGTATACATTGCAAGGCAGAACTTCAAATCAGTGGTGGCACTACTTCTCACTTCAGGAGACATTTAAATGGGTGTGTAAGAAGAAAGATAAGTCAAAGGTCTCAAAAGACATTGAACTTTAAATCAGGTAAAATCACTACTGAGCCATCTTCTCTTGCTTTTAAGTATGATTATGAGAATGTTAGAGTTAGTATTGCGCATTTTATTCTTATGCATGAGCATCCATTCTCTATAGTAGAGCAAGAGGGATTCAATCTTATCATGAAGAATTGTAATCTAGAGTATAAACCATATTCTCGTATCACTGCACAAGATGATTGCATGAAAGAATATGAGAAAGAAAAAAAGAAGTTTAAGTCATTGCTTAAAAATGTTAGCAAAATCAGTTTGACAACTGACATGTGGAAGTCTTGTCAACAAATAGAATACATGGTTGTTACAGGGCACTTTGTTGATGCTAATTGGAAATTGCAGAAAAGGGTACTTAACTTTGTGAGTATACCACCTCCACGAGGTGGTGTTGATATTGCTGATGCTCTCTTCAAATGCATGACTGAATGGGGGATTGAAAACAAAGTTTATTCTTTGTCTGTTGATAATGCTTCTTACAATGATGTGGCTATTAGAACATTGAAGAATACATTTTTAAGAAATAAGAAATTGGTACTTGATGGGAAATTATTTCATGTTCGTTGTTGTGCACACATTCTGAATCTTTTAGTGCAAGATGGAATTGGTGCTATTGATGATGTGATTTACAATATAAGGGAGAGTGTCGAATTTTTGAAAAATTTTGAAGCACGATTTATAAAGTTTAGTGAAATAGTTAAACAGTTGCAATTACCTGCTAGGAAGCTAATTTTGGATGTTCCAACACGTTGGAACTCAACTTTTGAGATGTTGTCACTTGCGTTGAAGTTTAAGGATGCATTTTTTATTTTTAAAGAGAGGGAACCTCTTTATCATAATTTACCAACAGAGGAAGAATGGTCTAGAGTTGAGAATGTGTGTCAAATATTATCTGTGTTCAATACAATCACTAATCTCATATCGGGAAGTGAATACCCAACTTCGAATTTATTTCTTTCTGAAATGTATCGAGTGAAAGAAATTCTGACAAAGAGAGCAATGGATAACAACATATACATCAAGGCTATGGTTGGGAAAATGAATTTGAAATTTGAAAAGTATTGGGGTGAGTGCAATTTATTGATATCAATTGCTGCTGTCTTAGATCCACGCTGCAAAATGAAGTTGATTGAATTATGTTTTCCATTGATTTATGAAAAGTCCGAAGTGATATACAATATTGAGAAGGTCCGTGGAGCTTTATATGAGATGTATGAAGAGTATGCAGCTAGTTTTGCTTCAACCAACGAGGGAGGTAGTGGTCAAAGGACTTCAAAATTCCAGGGAGAGGATGTTAGTTCTAATTCTACCATTGATATGAATTCTAGATGGTCCAAGTTTGATGAGTTTGTAGACATGACTGAAAATGTTCCTCCTGTAAAATCTGATTTGGATGTTTACTTAGGAGAAGCTATTTACAGATGTTCTCAAGAAGAAAAAGGGAAATGGAGTGCTTTAGGTTGGTGGAGGTTGAATTGCCAAAAGTTTTGTATTTTGTCAAAAATGGCTTCAGATATTCTAGCTATTCTCATCACAACAGTAGCTTCAGAGGCCACATTCAGTGCATGTAGTAGAGTCATTGACACCTATCGTGCGAATTTAGCTCCGCATACGGTTCAAGCTTTGATGTGTGGAGGTGATTGGGTAAAAAATCTACATGGCATAAAAAAGAAATCACACAAGGTGAATATTAAATTTCATTGACTATATCTAATAAATTCTTATTTAGTTTCAAAATCCCGTAAGCTAAATTTTATGGATATTTCTTTTTATTCATGTGTAGAAAGAAGAAAGGGACGAAGAATTTGTTCTAAAGTTGCCATGAGGATGCAGGTATATTAATGGTTTGGAAGACTTTTTTTTAAGTCTTGTAACTCTAGAACAATCTTTCCTTTGTTGTTATTATTATTTATTAACAAGGCTCTATTCTTGTTGTTATAGGTGATGCTGGTGATGTTGGAGACTTTATTTTATGATGTTACCCGAATACTTTATTTTATTCTATGATGCTATTGGAGTTTAATTTGATTTGTATTATTGTTGGAATTTGATAATGCTCATCTACATTAACATTGAACTATTATGGAGTGTTGGAACTAGGCTCCCTTTGCTTTTATGGAGTCTTTCTTATTTTAGTTAATTTTATTGTTGCAATCCAAATTATGAGAATGGGAATATGGGATGATGCATGCATTTGAACATTTTTTTGTTCTGATTTGCATATGCAGATTTCTTTGAATTCCTATATGATTTTTTTTTCCTGAAAATATTTTCTTTCAGCTGGTGCTATATCATTATAAAACGGGCCGGGCTCATGAGCTGAGCCTAGGGCCTCAATCGAGTCAAGCTCAAAGGGCCGGCCCTAGGGCCTCAAAACTTAATAAGAGTCGAGCCCGAGCTAGAGTTTTTGAGGCCCTCTAGAGCTCGGGCCGAGTTAGGGCCTATTGAAAAATACTAAGGCCGATCCTAGGGCCTGTCAAAACCCGGCTCGGCCCGGCCCACTTTCATCCCTAGGCATTAGTTAACCGCTGGTTTGTACACGCATGCTGCAAAATGGTTCCCTTTGGAGTTTTTCCTCTTCCTTGAGCCACCTCAAAACTCAGGAAGAATCACAAAAAACTAAGTTCATTTTGGGATTTTCCTCGTGAGAAAGCTGTCGCACAAAATATAGAATTTGTTATAGTATCAAGAAGCTTTTCTACTTTTCCTGTTTTTTCTATGGAAAAGTGTGTACACAAACATGCAAATTTTTCTCAGGTCCATGGAACTTGCATGTATGTACACAAACGCCCCCAAGTTTATATACCCTATCCACCTTACAATCTACCTTTCGACACCCATTTGGTCGATTCAGTCGGCTAATTAAGTGTTCTTGGGGAAGGAATATTAAGAGCTAAGGTAATAAAAGAGTCTATGGTGGATATGTAGATAGGTAGATTTATGCGCTAGTTTCCAGCTTAGATAAGAACAGCATCTATAAATTCATATCCCTCTCAACACCCCAAGAGAAAAGCAACCTTGTGACATTTTCTGTCAAGAAATGTGAACTTTCAGTCTTCAACTCATTTTAAAAATTCACTGTAATAAAAATGACAATCAAAGATGACCATGAAAAAATTGAAGGGTAATAATTTCCACTCCCTGAAATCCACGGCTGTTTTCAAAAGTGCCCTTAAATTCATGGTTCCATGTAAGAACACATTTACTTGGTGGACCTGATATGATGACCCAATAGAAGGCGGTGCCTCCAATAAAAAAGCATATGCAGGTCCACACACATAATCATTGTCACTTGTTTATAATAGTGGTAGAGTTCCCATTGTCAATGTGAAAGGGTTTAAGATGAAGGGCTCAGACGGCGACACGGGGTCCTACTTCATACATACATACGCATTGCATCTGTTTTGAAAAAGACGAAGATGCTTTTGAACATTACAAAATTAGGAACATGACAAAACTCAACCCTATTTAAATCACCAGCAGCTACACGAATGTCTAAAATTGTAGATTCAATGGGCCAATCCCTTTGGCCATTAATAGGCATCCAAGGATATTGTGCAAAATTTAGCCCATAGAGGATCGAAAATGTACACCAAGATCACCATTTTGAAATATGAGAGATGTTCCTATAAGAGATATCTCACACCTTATATGAGAGATAGGCGTGGGGGGCCTCACATTTAAATTTTTAACATTGGATATGAATGTGAGGGCCCCCACCTTATCTCTCAAAATAAGATAAGGGCATATCTTATAAGAGCATTTCCCTTGAAATATAATGCATCCAAAGGCCGTGCTACTCTTAGATGTGATAAAAGCTGTTTCCCATAAAACATGAGTAAAATCTGAATTCCCCCTTGGCCCTGCACTTGGGTGGCAGTGGCATGTTTGGAGATATTCATTCTTTGATAATCTTGGATTAATCAGCATATTATTGACCCACCTAATGGCATTATCAGGTTTTAGACTAACAACCCTCAACAGGACTCCACATAGACCACCAAAATGAAAGATCCAAGCCAGGGATTGATGATCCTTAAGCAGGGTTAGACGAGTTATAACCAACAAAATTTAGCGACCATTCACAAATGGATCGTCCCTCATCAAGTTTATAACCAAGCATCCACGTCCCAAATCAAATTTTGCTTGTGCAAAATCACTTTGGAAGAAGGAGCGCTTATCCATCTCCAATGTTTGTGTGGTTAGGAAGTCTAGTTTTAATCTGGAGGTCCTGCCTTCGAATCCCTAAGGCCTTACCCGATATATAGGACTAGTGGGTGGTTCTATGTATCCGTGGATTTATCAATGATCTCCCAAAGGGGGGTCGGCGGGTTCCCATGTTATAAAAAAAAAAAAAAAAAAAAAAACTTTCCTACTACATAATGCTAGGTCTTAGAATTGAGGCTTTTCTTTAGTAGTTAAGTTATACGCAGATGGTGGTTATTTGACCATTGTTTTTTAACATCTATATCCTTTTATCCTCATGATTATATGAGAAATGTAGAATAACATCAACATATTTATTATACTGGAATCTAGCAAATCATTAATTACCAAGATATATAACCCCAAGGGGTTGACTGAGTGGTCAGGACCACGGTTCCTCCCTCTTTCGAAGCTAAAGGTCTTGGTATTGATCAACCATTGGTTCTCCCCTCTTGAAGAACCGAAGGCTGAGTCTACTTGTGCTACCACCTGGGGGCTAATGAGGTTTTTACCCTGCTTCTCTCTGGGCCCAAAGGGATTAGTCCAGCCCAAATGGTTGGGAACCCTCTGTTAGCATTATAAAAAAAAAAAAAAAAAAAAAACCCACCAAGATATAGGAGATATGCAACGCCACCATAAATCCTTTGCAGAACAACAAGCCCCACTTTCATGTGGCCTGCTTCCCAAACACTTGATAATATTCGAAAAATATTTAGCTCTGAGAATCCCAGAAAATAACAAATTACTGTTAACTAAATATTTCCAATAGAAACAACAAGAGATCAATCTCTGGTTATAGCACTGATGTTGAGGGACTTGCGTGAGTGTATGTGAGTAGGTGTGTGAGTACTTACCTTACCAAAAAATAAATTAATTAATTAAAATTCTCCTCATGTTTTAACTAATAGGTTTAAGTTATTATTAATAGTGTCTCTAATCCCTAGACCACATAGTCAATTGGGCATTTTTGCAATTGTTGTTAGCCACAGCCTGATGGTTATATTATGTGTAAATTTTGAAGTCTTTGATCGGTTTGTAAATTCTAGTCTAATCTTATAATAAATTAGGTTTAAAACAAATATGTCTGATCTTTAAATATTAATTTACATTTATTCTCTTTGATCTGCAGAGTGAGGATTTTCTTGTCGAGAACATTCAATCTCAACCCTCTTTTCATTAAAAAAAAATCATTTTTTGTAGCATCACAAAAAATTAATTGCCTTCTACAACTTTTTTTTAAAGAGAAATACATCGCAATAAATCGTGAAAAAGAAAAAACTACAGAAAAGTTGTTTTTCTCCTTGACACTTGTGTAGAAGCGGTGCTACACAAATGTGGCCTGTGAGTTCAAAAAATATTCTTTTTTTCCAGAAATAGGCATAGGATTAGGTTTAACGGACGTCCTAAAGCTAAAATTTTATGTGCTTTTCTTGAAGCCCTCACTCTATGCCAAGAAAAGACGAGCATGAGGCAGTCAACAACTAGATTTGGACTAGACTCACCTGTGTCCAGGTCCAAATCCATTTACAATTAAACAGTCCCAAGACTCCAAGCCTGGTCAAGGTGTGAAATGGACCCCATCCCTCGTACATAAATTTGCCCATTTAGAAAATGTGCATTATTAGTTCCACTCATCTAAAGCCTATTAGTTCATTAATACCCTCATCCAGGCTTTAGCACAAAGCACAGATTCTAAAAAAAAAAAAATCAGAGAAATTCATAGAAAACCTTATTTATATGACATGTATATGTTGTACATTATTATCAATTTGCTTAGCAGGTATATTGTATGTCTGTATACATGTATTTAAAATTTAAATGGGCTGAATTAGAGTCCATTGGGGTTAAGCCCAAATCTGGCCAGTAACGGTTTAACCGTAAACATCGATTTGGATCCGGCGCATTGAACCAATTCCTGTTGCAGGCCTGCCTAAATGGTCGTGAATTCTAGCCGAATCTGGACTGCCTATATCCTGTGACAGGCCTGCCTATTTGAGTTGAGTCAACTTTCCAATGCAAAAAGATCCAAGAACACTGGTTGCACTACAATACAGTGGTTACCGTCGTGGGCCCAATCCAGATTGCCTATGTCCCAAATTCATCATAACTAGAGGATCTCAGCCATCCACTGGGAGCAGGGCTTCCAACATAGAGCTGAGAAAAAAAAAAAAAGGTTTGGGCCGGACTAATGTCTGATTGACTATGAGCCCAATAAGTATTTCAAGGCACAAATCTGAGTCCAGGTTTGAGACTTGGAACTTGGATCTGGCCTCCCTATTAGAGGTAGTAAAAGGCCTAAGCCAACCCAATACAGGCTATAGTCCAATAAAGAACCAAGTCCAACAAAGTCTTGAGACCACTAAGGTTTGGACCATAACTATTAGCCCAGCCCAACAATAGTTTCCGGCCATAGATTCGGGTCAGGATTAAGCCCTTTGGGCTTGATGGACAGTGCCAGCCACTTATATATGGGCCTTGCTATGGGGGACCTTCATATCCAACACTACCAAATGGACTGTGCATTATATCATGATTAATAAAAGTTTAGAGTAAAACAAGGGCATACTTTTGCCAGTAATGTTTAAGACTTAATCAAGAGTTTAAGGTAGTTCTATTTTTTAATCTTAGTTTAAGATAAATAAATAAAAAAAAAGTGTAGTGAGGTGTATATAAGAAGAATCCACGGTGAAAGAGACATTGGAACATAAAAGAGAGAGACAATTGGAAAGTGATAAGGACAAAGTGAGAGACTTCCTGTCAATGCCTTTGTAGATTTATTGAAGGCATGACCATGGATCCTTTATTATCATATACTAAAAGCCTGAAAAGTTAGGTGTGATGAAGCATCCATACACGGTATATGATCAGTGTATAAATGTTTTAAGTGCTTTAATTTGATTCCTGGCATTATCTTGATTGGCAGGGCATAATTTTTTATCATATCAGCATTGGATCTGATCATAGTTTCGGTGTAATCCCCTCCCACAATCCTTGATAGACGATTGTGAATTGTGATCCAACTGATTATTTAGGCTAATGGGCCACATTGTATGTAATGAATTATGCAAACACATGTAGCTGCAGAGATATCTCTCACCAAATTAAAGTGGAAAAAAAAACAGTTGAACAATTCAACAAGAGCCTCAGGTAAATCTTTTACTTGAATGGATTATAGAAGTAGGTCTGTGTGTGTTTGAGAGAGAGAGAGAGAGAGAGGATAGAAAGAAGAAGAATGTGATGTAATAGCTTGTAACTGATTACTGTAGTTGCAAATTTATACAATGTTTGGGGTGTGTGTGGAGGAGAATCAATGAAAAGCACACTAGTCAAAGAGGGACCCATGACTTTGACGGTTCGAATCCTATGATGCGTTTTGAATTGAGTGGGACTCACATACATCAAGCGAAAATAACATATGGAAAGAAGAGAACAAAAAGAGTCGGTGCATAGGGAATATGTCCACGTTGAGTTCGTTCAAAAGCACACATCTGGGATCCAAGGGTCCTCCTGGGGGACGGGCCCGAATCCGGTCCCCAGGACGGGCCAAGTAGATTTTTTCAAATAAAAAAGTGTCCACGTTGAGTTTAAGAAAAAGCTCCTTTTTGGGTAGCCAGCCAAGGTAGCTGTGACCAAAGAGAGGAAGAAACCCACACAAAGCCACATAAGTTGGAAGAGAGCCCACACATGCGGAAAGAGGGTAAGCCCATACACGCGGAAAGAGTTCGCATACCCTGTACACTCAGGTGAGATTTATAGTAAAGAACTGTTCTCAAAAAAGGAATTACTGCTTCTATTTTTCTTATTTTTCTTTAGAGTCCTTGAATAGGGATGTAAATGGGTACCCGATTCTCCGATTACTCGGAGGTTTTGACCCGTTAAAAACCGGGTCTTGGTCTTTATTTAGGCCCCGATAAGTAAATAAGTCCAGGTTCGATTCCACCTTGGTTCGGACCCGTAGACCCGAGACCTGACATGTTACATCAAAATTTTAAAATCTATCCCAAAAACCATGTTCTTTTAATATGATTCTCTACCTAGACCCGGACCCAAATTCAGACCCGTCTCATATATGGTTCTAATTACGATTCTAGAGCCAAGAATCTCCTTAACGGTTCCGGTTTCAGGTCCACCATGGACCCAGACCGGAATCGACCCATTTACAACCCTATCCTTCAACCTTCTCCTCTCTCTCTCTCTCTCTCTCTCTCTACTTCATACACATGGATGGGCCAGAAGATGGTCTCATCATGGGCTGATTTGATGCCCAAATCTCCAAGATATTATTACTTCGTCGGCAATAACACAATCAAATCACTAATATTTATGATATTAGACACATATCTAATTGATAATAAATGGCATAATATGAACTGTTCACATTCTCAACCACAAGCTTTGATCCTGTCGGCAGATGCTGCTAACATATCATGCTGCGACAAAAAATTTGGACTTGGACCAGTCATCTGCTGGGGCCAACTAATGTGGCCCCCCATTATATCAATCTCACCAACCTAATAATCCTCCTGCAAAATGATAATAGAACAATAACTGTCAATGGCTCAGATCCGACGTGGGGAATCTTGTGGATATATAGTTGCTGATTGAGGGGAATTAGATCATGCATCACCATCAAAACCATGAACTTATCTTGAAGGTTCATGTAGCTGGCCAAAAATACAAGGGTGCTTTCTCAATATCTGTTTGTCATTGTATTCATATAATATCTGAATGGGTCGGTTTGATAGAAGCATGTTAAAAATATAACTAAAATAAAACTTACTACGTGATATCAGTACATTCTTGACATTCCAATTGCATGCAAAATTCAAGCACAATTTGGTATTGTTATTGGAATGGTTGAAATCTCCGAAGTTCTATCTAACTATCAAAAACAAAAAAAATTATCCATTTGGAAATTGGTAGAGCGGCATAAGGTGTGGGTTTGCTCCTTACATTTTGTATTCAAAACCGCCACAGGCTTGCCCATTGTTTGTTTGTATGGATTTAGCACGCACCACTCGGGATATTAGTCTTATTGGGGCAAAGACCTCAGGGATACCCACTTCATCCAAAATAAAAAATAAATAAATTAATAGGCTATAAAAAGTTAAGCGAAGGTTAAAATTTTCTTAAGAATCTAAAATCCGGCTACATTGGTCTTTTCAAAAAAACCAACTTTGATGAAGTACAAGTTTATTTCAGCTTTACAGCTAACAAGGCATGCTACCTAACTAGGGTTGTAAATGGGTCCCCGATTATCCGATTACCCGAAGGTTCCGACCCGTTAGGTTCCGGGTCTGGGTCCTTATTTTGGTCCCGATAAGCAAATGGTTCCGGTTCCGGGTCCTTTTTTTGGAACCGATACCTAAACGGGTCCGGTTCCGGATCCACAGTGGCTCAGACCCGTGGACCCGAGACCCGACCTAATATACACTAACATAAGGTAACTTTCGTATATGAAAACAGAACCTTTTTTACTTTTCTACTTTTTGAGTTTTTTCGTTAAAAGTGCATGTTATTGATAGACAAAAATCACATTAGTGTTTGCAGGTTATTCAAATCCAATTGAAATATGGAAAAAGCATAATTTTTTTTAAAAAGAAAAACACATGTATTAGTCCAAACTCGAAACCATATCCGGAACCGGAACCAGACCCGCCTCACAAATGGTTCCGGTTCCGGTTCTGGTTCTGGTTCCTATTAATATTTATCGGTTCCGGTTCCGGATCCAATTTTTTGGTTCCGAAGCGGTTCCGGTTCCGGTTCTGGGTCCTCCTCTTAGAAAGCGGTTCCGGTTCCGGGTCCACCCTGGACCCGAACCGGAACCGTCCCGTTTACAACCCTATACCTAACTCCAATACATTCCAACTGCTTTTTCGGTACAGCAAAGGCACATACATAAATTAATAGCCAAAGATACCCAAATCACATGTGTAATTAATTCTCAATTCAAAGCACCCAAAAGCCACAAATCACATGTATGGTGTAATTTACAAGGACATTTGAGGTGGATTGCTCTGCAATCTGTCTCACTACCAAGGTTGTGTCTTTCACTCTAAATGGCTGGTTTATCAGTTCAATTGTAATTTGAATGACATAAGTCGTCATTAATTAGAAACATGTCCTTAAGACAAAATGATAGTTTTATGCCTTGACTATCAATCTCTCCATTTTTATTTATTATTTTTTGCCTCTATTTTGAGAAATTTTGACCTTTTATTTCCTATATTATGTCTTAAATTCCAAATCAATGCTAGCTGTGGATGCTAATAAAAACTTGAAGAGGCAAAGTAGATGAACAGAGCCATAAACCATTTTAATTGAAAAGTGAAAGGGATAAACCATCTTTTCAGCCCAAATATACATCTATATAAAGGAAAAAAAAAAAAAAAACAAAAAAAACACACACACACACAGAGACAGTGCAAAGATGATTAAAGAAAGTGCAGTATTTTATACATTAAAAAATGAAAACATGAGGGTGACCCTCGCCAAGAAATTAAGATGGCAATGAATCAGAAGGTGGGAAATGGCCATTATATTAGGGATGGCAGACAGGTCGAGTTGGGTAAAATTGGGTTGGGTTGGCTTGGCCCAAGATGTCTACAGTTTGAACCCAAACTCAAACCCAACCCATTTTAGGTTCAGCCTGTTTAACCGGACCAGATCTTTAAGCTTGAGCCAAGTCCAATCCATTCCAAATAGTATGCATTTGAGTTTGGTTGCAGGCCCAAAAAAATGTCCAATAAAATCAAGCTATTCCATTTAAATAAACTATTCTAAGTACTACGATAATAAACCACCAAACCGTTTAAATGGGTTTAGATATGCAAGTCGACCCATTTAAATGGGTTATACATAACAATCCAAACCCAACTCATCAAATGTGGGTCAGGTTCCCAATTTATTGCAGGTTGGGTTATGCAGGTAAATTAGGCCGGATATGATTCTGGTTAGTGGGCAAGGCCAGATTTTGCCACCCCTAATCTTAAAAATCTAAATGGTGAATACATCACAGGTTGTACATCATCTCATAGATTGAAACTTTTGAAATGCAAACATCAAGCACTGGTTTGCCTGATCACAAGGAAAGGATGTGATGCAGCCCGTAAGCGATGGACCCACCAATCCAGCAGAACACACCCACCAATCCAGTAGAACACATCGATTTAACTGGCCGAGGCTTCGTTTGGTGGATGTGTTTGGATTTGTAGTTGTTTTCTATTCTGCTTTCATTCTATTGTAGACAATTTTTTTTTCACTTGTTTTCTCTACAACCTCAAACTCAAAAGAGACTCTATTTAGTCCTTGAGGTAGTGTGAAAAAACCTTAGGAGCTACCAATCATTTAAGTTTTCTAGTTTGATAATGAAAGAAGGTTCACTACCAAACCAACTAAAAGAAGGATTTCATGATGGGAATTGACTCACATAGGTAAAAAGCTATAAATAAGGGGTTTAAGATCTGCTTGGATGTTTTTCTTTCTTTTTTGCCTTGTTGATCGATTGTTCCTGTTTTTCCTCTAATGAGTTTCTCCCTCTACCAAAAAAAAAAAAAAAGTTATACTTCCCTCACTTCAGTAACACTGGTGGGATCATCAATCATATCATGCATAGGAAAAGGAGAGGAGTGTAGTAATTCCCTCCTAGAAGGAAGGATTTGATAGCAGGCATCTTTTTTTTGGTATAAAGGGTAATTGTATTAAGAGAGGGGAGAAAGAATTACAAATGCACAAAAAGGCTCCAAAGAGGGAGCAAAGAACAGAAAGAGAGGCCAACAGACAAAAAGGCCAGAGCAAAAGCAGAACAGCCTAACTAAGAGGCAGAGTTAATATGAACTCTCAAAAAATTAAGGAGGGAGTTGAGCTATTGACTCACAAAAGGCTTGGAAATCTTTCTCAGGGAGAAGCAGAGGTCTTCATTCAGCAGGGCTATGATTTGGTGGTGAGGGAGATGATGACCTTCAAAGGTTGCAACGTTCCTGGCTTTCCAGAGAGAGTGCATAACTGATAGGAAGGTGGATGCCATATATCTCTTGCCATTTGTATCATTACCTCTTGTAATGGAGGTCCAGATAGAAGAGGCAGTAAAGGAGAAAGGTTGCTGTGCCTTAGAAGAGTGAAGAAGCCATTGCCAAATGGACTGGGCTAAGTTGCAGGAGAAGAAAAGATGATTGACAGAGTCTTCTGCTTTGAAGCAAAGGTTGCATCTCGAAGCTAAGGAGAAGCCAAGATGTTGCAGTCGTTCTTCAGTGGGAGTCCGGTTGAGCATTAGACGCCAGCCAAAGCAGGAAACTCTTGAGAGGGAGATTCCGTTCCAAATCAGAGGTGGCCATTGGAGGATATTGCCTTTCAGCCTGAGAGCATTCGAAGCACTTTGCAGAGACATTAACCCATCAGGAGCCTCCTTCCAGAAGAGATGATCTTTAGCTGAAGAGCTGGGGGAGAGAAGGGAAGTAGCAGAAGTTAACTGGTCTCTTACTGCAGGAGGTAAGCTGAGAGGAAATTGCCAAGTATCTGAGTGAAAGTAGGAGGCAAGCCTTTGGTCAGGAGGAAAATTCAGAGTGGGAAAGACAGCAGAGAGGGGCTTGTCCCCATGCCAAGTGTCGTGCCAGATGTTGATGCTCTCTCCATTACCAAAAGTCTAGGCACTACCATGGTGAATGAAGTGAGAGAGACGCCGAATTCGTTTCCAGATACAAGACCCGTAGATGGTATTTGTAGTGTCCCAGATGGAGTTGTCCTTGAAATATCTATTCTTGAACCAAGTAGACCAAATGTTATTAGTAGTGGTAGCTTGCCAGCCTAGCTTGATGAGAGCAGTTTCATTGACTTCTGAGATCTTTCTTATTCCCAGGACACCTTCTTGCTTTGGGAGGGTAACTTGAGACCAATTGACATGGTTGATCTTAGGGGTGGGAGAGCTGCCTGACCAAAGAAAGTGGCGCATTAGACGTTCTATGTCTTTACAAATGGAGGCTGGAAGAGGAAGGATGGAGGCCAAGTGCATAGGTATGCAAGAGAGGACATGTTTGATGAGGATTAAACGACCAGCAAATGAGATAAATCTAGCTTTCCAGGCTGACAGTCTGCCATTGATGGAATCCAACAGAGGGAGGAAGTGAGTACGCTTTGGAGCCCCAAAGGCTATTAGGAAACCCAGGTATTTGAGCTATGTTTGGCTAACTTGCATTCCAAGGATGGAGTTGATCCTTGCTTTCCTTCTATTTCCACATTTACCCAAGAATAGCTGACTTTTGGTGAGGTTTATGTGCTGACCAGAGGCTGATTGATAGAGGTCAAGGAGGTCTTGCAGGGCTAGCACACTGGAGGTGACTCCTTTCATCAAGATGATTATGTCATCTGCATAAAGGAGGTGGCAAGGGGTTTGGGGGACAGTGGAGAGGGGATGAATGGAACCTTGGGAGAGAAGGTTATGGAGATGAAGGCTAAGTATTTCTTCTGCAATGATAAACAAGTAAGGAGATATGGGGTCACCTTGTCTTAGGCCACAATAGGTGCTGAAAAAGCCTTGAGGGGATCTGTTTAACATGATGGAGCATTTAACTGAACAGACACATTCTCTGATGAGAGAAATCCAGGTTTCTGAAAAGTTGAAGAATCTGAGAGCAGAGAAAAAAAAAAACCAGTTGAGTTTGTTGAAGGCTTTGGAGATGTCTAATTTGAGACAGAGAGAGCCTTTACTGAGGTTTGAATTGAGCTTTTGGAAGAGCTCATAAGTCAGGGCTGAGTGATGGTGGATGGATCTACCCGAAATGAAGGTTGCCCGGTAGGAAGAGATTAACTTAGGGAGGAGAGAACTGAGTCTGGAGGAGAGGATTTTGGAGATAATTTTGTAAGAGAAGTTAAGCAAGCTGATTGGCCTGAAATCTGCGAATGTGGTAGGAGAATTAGACTTTGGAATGAGAGCTAGGAAAAAGGCATTGGAGGCTCTGAGGAGTTTCCTGATTAGGAAGAAGTGCTGCACTGCTTTGGAGACTGAATGGCCAATGATAGCCCAAGCTGAGGTGAAGAAAGCTCCATTGAAACCATCAGGACCAGGAGAGCTGTTCTTTTTTAGGGCAAAGACTGCTTCTTTTATCTCTGATCATGGAGATGGGTTTACATTTAGATCACACCTTGCCTTGTACGGATCTATCCTCATTACATTAGATCTTATTATAGTAACTGATCATGAAAGCAAACAATGACAATACTGTTTTTTTTTTTTTTTTTGGGTTAAATTGAACTACTGGTTAGGACTGAGGAATAATAATCGAAGGCGCAGGGATAGTTCCTTGGGCATGTGTGATAAGAAGGTGTCAACACCACCCAACCATGATTTTTTTGGCGGCCGCCAGTACTGCAGTTTGAGGAAGAAGATAAAGGGGGATTTTTATTTCCAATCTCCCTATTTAATTTAGGGGGCAGGGAAAAAAAAATACACTCCTTATTTTATGCTGGATATAAGGTAATAAAAAGAAATAAAAAGAGGGAAATATTTGCAGTTTCTGTTTTTATTTTTTATTGGACCTGCAAAAAGATAATACTATGGAATACTAGATTCATTCAAAGGAAATATAACAAAGAGGACAAGAATAAATAAAAAGTAATAAAAAAAAGGAAGGAGTAAGAAATTTAATATGCACATAAATGATGAGAATCCATGAAAGTATTTATTGATCTTTTCTCAATAAGATTCAAGAATAAGATTACATTATAATAAGCACTTAAACTGATTCACCATGAGGAGAACATGTTTTCAACTCATTCTTGGTCACAGAAGAAGTTATCTGCATTGCTTAGATGTAACACAGAACCTGTATCGAAATTAATTCACACGCAATAATAATAAAAAATTAATGTACATATTTAAGGTTTACATGTTTACAGCATAGTTTCCTGTAAAAGTTGTAAGAAAAATAAAATGCAAGAAGACAGACAGAAAGTCTCCACTGTCTTCAAACAATGTTAGATCAATTGAACCCCGCATAGCAGAGTTGTTGTGATCCTAAAAGAAATGCCAATGCTATTCTCTTCGATTGTTTTTAGTGCGCATCTTGGAAAGGAGTTGCTCCTGCTTCTGGCTATACTTGCGCTTTATATGCTCATCTTCTTTTTCTTCGTTAAGTTTTTGCAGCCCCTTTACAGTAGGTCTTTCCATCCTATGCATGCGACTCTCATATTTCCCATCCATGGGACTGTCATTATGCTCATGCTTGTGCCTATCCATATGAGACCGGTGATGGTGGTGATGCTTATGGTGATGCCGATCACTCGCTAATTCAGGATGGTTAGCACCGTAGCGGCTGCTCCTTCGCCGATTGCGTGCATCATATCGATGGTGCCTAGCTTCCTGGTTATGATGGTGAGAACGGTGTGGATGATGGTCATCTTCTTCATGGTGATGACTAATAGGAGGCTGCCCATACTCCCTGTTGACACTGTTCTTTTGTGTCCCTTCTCCAAAACGATCCTCCCACCAGTCATATAATGGATCAAACAGTCCCTTCTGATGTAGCAGCCACAGGAGCACCACCACTGCAAATAGAAAAGATCATCATTTGGACTTCTGCATTTCAATCTGGTGGGCAACATGAATATTCCACCAGACCAACAGCACATTGAAAGGCAGTGGAAACAATTGTAGAGATAGATCTCACCAAGGATAGACGGTGAAAAAATCTCTCCGATTACAAATGAATCTAACAATTGATAAACAGGAAGTAGAAAATATGGTGGCCAAAGGTTTTAATTCAATTCTCAAATGTTTCTTTTTCTAGCGAGAGGCCTTCTTCAATCTACCTCTTGAATCATTCCGACTATCCACACATGTCCCAAACTGCTGGAGCATGAATCACATTCAAGTTTGGAAGACTACCATGTGTTCCCTTTCTTTAAAGAGGAAGCACAAAATGTTTCTTTACCATCATTAGACTGCCCTGAACCCAGTAAATAGGCCCGCTTTAGTTGATACAAACTGTTCAGCTCTCATCCCCCACTACAGACATGGACAATACGCAGTTGCAAATAACCAATGGAAAAGATATAAGTGTGCAAAGAAAGACGGCGGTACATGACATTTGACACCGAATTGGCTGTTAAGACTCTTAATTTATGCACACCATATGTGCATTATGGTAAGATGGCTTATAACATCCCCTTACAATCATTGTAAGCTACAATTAGGATGGTATTAGGAGAAATTTAAGATGATAATCCCTACCTTAGAAGATCAGCATGAGACTTGTATTTAATGAGGTCTAGTCTCCATTATCTGGCAGCAAGACTCCGTTCTCCCTGTTCTTCCTTCATATAATCGAGTTTATTTATTTCTTTATTTTGGAAGGATTGAAGACGTGTAGTTCCTTAAAGAAAGGTTCCATGCTTATATTGTGAGATAACATTCATCATCGCATTACACCGAAATACCATCCTACTTGCAAATTAGTGTTATTTCAAGGAATGCAAAAAAGATAATACAAACTTGAAATGATGTCATAATGAAATGATGCTATACATATATTGACCAATCTTGGATTTACATATTAAGATAGTTCTAACATGCAAGAGTCGGTATAGTATGGTAAAAGTGTACCAAAATTTGTCATGCCCCACCATCGTTCTTTCTCAAATTTAGGTCATACCTCATCCTGTGTGGAGTTTGTCAAATGAATGGCTGAGATTATTGAAAAGTGGCCCTCCACAATCTCATTGCTCGTCTAACAGAGATACCAAATTTCTCTAGTTCAAGTATATAGGACAGCAACATAAATGCCAGTTTCTCTAGTTCAAAGCATATGAGGGAGCAACAAGATCGTGTAAAAGCTTTAAGAATCACAGTGGTGACCAGCTTGCATTATAGGAAACCATTGGATCTTCAGCCTCCCTGATGATTCCAAACATCACTCTGCTCATAATGATATTCACGTTTCAATTGAATTAATAATGCCAAGAGGTGTGGCTTATCTTCAATGGAAGTTAATCAAGTGTCCTGGAAAATGGCCATCATTTATCAAGCGAGGAGATTGAGAATTGAGATCCAACAACTTTTCACAATGGAAGGTGGGCCTGACACTCAGAATTTCAAAGGTAAACAACTGGGTACGATGTGCAGCTGTGTAAACTTGATAATTTCTCCATATAATAAAACCTCAATTAACTATGGTTTGTCCCCATTGGTAACTAGAGAAGAAAATCACCTGTTGGAAACATCGCCAAAAATAAAGCAAACATTGCAATCCAACTTAGGCATATATACTGTATGTGGCAACTGAAGTCAAAGAAACCTGAACATTTGCTTCTGAGCATAAGAAAGAACTACAATTAGCACGAACACCATAAAAAAGTCCTAATTTATCATACTAACAATATAGAAAAGAATTAACATTTGTTTTAAAAAAAAGGTATCATGACTAGAACATGCAACCTCATGGTTGGCAACAACAAGCCCTTTCCAACTGTGCTAGAAAGATATTACTAAGGGCTTCAGTGTGCTAGAATGATTGAGTTTAATGTTTTTGTTTTGTGGACATGTGAACAGCTATCAGCATATCACCACCACCACCACCACCACTATCATCTGGCGTGAATATCTAACTTGTTTTGGGAAAAGAATCACTGTCCCAACGATGTGAAAAAAAATGGAGGAAATCCTAAAAAAACTATAAAAAAAGGGAGGAAACATGATAACGTGAAATAAATGATTTTTGCCAAGCCACTGTTGGAGTAGTGGTAAGTAATGCCCCCCTCCCCCAAATAACAATAACAATAAAAAAAATAATAATAATAATAATATCATGGGAAAAACTGGGACAAAATCCTAGCGTTTACGTCAAAATGAGGTAAAAGCTTACCACCGAGGCAAGTGTTGCTTAATCTAAATAGAGTACTGATTTGGAAGAAATGGAAGGAAATCTAGTGCCAAAAATGCGAAAACCATTGATAACAAAAAGGAAAACAAAAACTGTAGATTTTTTTTTTTCATTTTTCCCAGAAAAATCATCTGTGGGTTTGCCAGACGAGAGATATACAAAATATCACTAATTTGGTGCCTGGGATCAACTTCTTGATAGATCACTAATAGAATAAGCCTAGAGGAGCATGGAGAATTGTGGAGGCAAATGAAGAGGAGCAAATGAGGGTGTGTAAGGAAAAGTAAAATCATAAGTTCTTACCAGCAGGGATGAAAATACCATTAATGGTTGCTGTAGCACTTGGCAGGTAAAACCCTACGTACTGGGCGTTACGTAACGGCATAGCGATCAAATTAAAAAAAGTAGTAAAAAAATTTGGAAAAATCTAGAATATTGAGAAATGTTAGAATTTAATATTTATTTTTAATAGTAACTAAGACAAGGGGTGTAGTGGTCCCCTCATTGCATGGAGGTCCTATGTCAATATTGATTCATTTCTCCACTTATATTCATTTTGGTTAGTTATACATAATGAATTATATTTTATTTCTACATGGCTGAGATTTAAATTTTTATTACTTTCTCAATTTTTTTTTCAAACATTAATAATTATATTTGATCAATCGAATTCATTTTCTATTAGAGTGAAATCTCTCTCTCTCTCCCTCCCTTGCCAAGATGACATGTTGGTATGCTGAAGGGGCCAAGGTCTTTCTAGAATAGACTAAGAAGCAGATATCATCAGATTAGAGTCCAGCAGAGAGATGAATGAAAAAATGTTTAGAATGAGCAACGCACTGTGTTAATGGGTGGTTGTGCCAATTGAATTTTCTAATGTACCAAGTACATTTGTAAGGGTCATGAATGCTTATACCTTTCATGGGCAACTATGTGGTGATATACTTAGATGAAAGATCAAAATATAGCCCTGACATAAGGCCCATGTGGATCACTTGAAACTTGTGTTTGACACTATGAGAAATGAGAAGCTTATGCAAACTCAAAGAAAAGAAATATGGTAATGGATCATGTGACCATTGTTCAAATAGTGTCTCCTACGTAGCATTGCGGCCGCATTATTGGACATAGCAGTTAAGGACACTGTGCTATTCTAAAAATAGCAGTGCTATAGTCTAAAACCCAGTAGAGCCAAGCAGTTTTAATTTAAAACATTGATTTTCCTATTTCTTCTCCTCAATAACGTTTTATAAAGTTGTCTCTATTCTTATATGGTTCCAAATCACAATACACAAGATTGGCTGCTACACAATATTTGAATTCTTTTGATCACTTAGAAAATTCACACCACTACGTATTGCCGCAACCACTATGTATCAGCCAAACAGCCACTACGTAGCATTTTAGCCACTACCCGCTACACCCACAACAACTGCTATTTTGATCCTTGTATGTGATGTCTCTTGTTTATGTTGTTATTGATAATTATATAATGACGCAAACCAAGAGGAAGCCCCATGAAGACTAGGCCAAGCACCAAGTCCAATTCATCAATGCCCGTTAAGCCCATGACTATTTGTAACTATCTGATTATTATTATTATTATTATTATTTTAATAAAGTAACTATCTGATTAGGTTTTTTTTTTTTTTTTTTAACTTAAATATCAATTAGATTTTGTATTCTAATCTTTTTAGTATCTTTTTTAAATTAGTTTGTGATTGTGAACTATCCCTACCTTTAGGAAATGTGGTAATCGGGGCCCCATATTAGCAATTACATATTTTAAGGGTTCCTTTTTACGTTTTAAAGCTGGGTTCCTATTACCACAATTCCTAAAGGTGGGTCCCATGTTCATATTCATGAAAGGATGGTTTGCATTATGATTCCTATAAAGGTGGGCCCACATCATAATTCCTACAAAGGTGGGCCCCATGTTATATTTCCTAAAGGTAGGTCCCATGTTGTGTCATGTACAAGAGCTCCTATCATCATCATCAAAGCCTTGTCTCGGCTACACGAATTCTATTTCTCCATTCCGATCTATCTTGAGTTAAATCCTCAGATAAGTTACACTTCTTCATATCTATGTTTACTACCTCCATCCTATTTGGGTCCTTTGTAATTCCTAAAGGTTGTCCCACATTGTAATTCCTAAAGTTGTGTCCCATGTTCACAATCATAAAAAGGTGGGTCCATGTTTCAATTACTATAGAAGTGGGCCCATTTTCTAATTCCTAAAGTGGATCTTGTAGGCCCCATGTACAACACTTCCTAAAGGTGGGCCCACATTGTAATTCCTAAAATGGGTCTCATGTTCACAATCACAAAAGGCAGGCCCATGTTTCACTCCTTATAAATGTGGGGCCATATTCTTATTCCTAAAGGTGAGTCCAACGCTGTATTTCTAAAGATGGGCCCCATGTTGGAAACAAGTGGCCGAGACTACTCAAAAGTGAGAAAGAAGCAAGGATTTACCAACATGTCGGAAAAAAGTGGTTGAGACAACTCAAAAGAGAATAAAGCAAGGTTTAAAAGTGTCGGTTCAGCTTTCCAATAAATATAAGGGGTATAATGATAAAACAGAAAAAGAAAAGGAGAGTGGGAATGTGAATTGCTTTCCCTGAGGCTTGACCGTCAACAAATGGATCTTAAAGAAAAAATGCAAAGCATAGGGGTGTTTTTGACATTTAGTGAAAATATAGGGCCATTTTGTAAAAAAAAGACTATTAGGAATTGCTTTAGGGGTTTTTAGTTCTTTACTCCACCCATTAAAGGGTCGTCAACACTGTAGCATGAACAGTAATGGTTACAGTTTCTAATTTTGGGATTTCTTCTCTTACAAGTAATTGTAGATTCCATTTAATAGCAAAACATATTATAGAGAAGTAGACATCTAGCACCTAGGGGGGATATGCGGTGTTTCCATAATTCTAGACAATTCAGTAGCATGATAAATAGGGGCTGGCCAACTGTTTCTTATAACACAGTAATTTATAGAAATTCAATAGAAATTTCAATTTTTATTAGTTTCTCTCCATTGGATGGAGGATTATCCTTGGATTGAGGAATCTTTTCAGCAATTAATCCTGTTATAAGGTTAGTTTGTTGACTATTTCAGTTCATTTTTTTCTAATTATTTCAGAAATTTCTGAATATTGGGTTTTGGGCACTATACTACAATTCCACTGAGAATCCAGACTCTGTCAATATTGCTTTGTAAGAATGTTGTTCGCGCTGGGCACATCTACACATCTAATTGGACACATGGGGGCAGACTTTCATTCTTTCTATGATCATATCATATTTAACTTATTAAGTTGATTTATGAAACACCAAAAATTTCAACCTCATATGTGTTGATACCTGTATGGGCCTTCCACCTATTAGCTTAAGCTTTTGGGTTGGTATATGGTTTATTACATGGAATTAGAGCGGATTTCGATCCCGTCGTTCTTGTGTAGCCCATGTGTCAGGCCCGTCCAAGAAATTTGTTGGGCCTGCACATGAGGGGGAGTGTTGATACCTGTATGGGCCTTCCACCTATTAGCTTAAGCTTTTGGGTTGGTATATGGTTTATTACAATATGCGCACATGCAAGGCATTGCAAATTTGCCCACTTAACCAGGTCCATATAAATTTAGTAATAAAGAAAATGAAGCAAGAAACTTCAGTTAAAGAAAGAAGGCAACAATAACAAAAAGGAAATTGCTTTTGCAAAGTGGATTGCAGCAATAGCCATACACAAAATCATGCATCTCTGAATTCCTTCACATAACATGTACCTGCATGTTTTACCAGTAAAGAAATCGGTGAAACCCTTCCACATTGAATTCCAAAATCCTTCAATAGAGTCGAAGAAACTATTTATGCCACTCTTTGTCGATCCAAAATCAGGAGTGATCTGTTACATATACAAAAGAGTTCAATTCAAACAAATTAATAATAGTGCACTAAAACTTCACAAGATTATATTGTGCTGTGAGCAAACAAATAAAACAACACTCATTATTTGTTTTATTCAATGCATTAGATGCATGTGAAGTTTCTATATTTAATTTTATACTATAAGTCTATAATACCTGGATACTTTGATAGGTCTGAATACAAGTAAGAGGATATGGTATGGTTATAGCTACTGGATGTATATGACAGAAGCTGAACAGCATCCTCATATTTTCAAAGATATTTAACATATTTTATTAATACCCATTTTTGAAATATTTATATATTTTATTCATGAATTGTACCATAATTATACTGCAAGAAACTCTAAGAATACCAAAAGTGAATAGCCAAGGAAATAGAACTTACTCTATCCAACCTATTATTGCATCATTGGTTTAAACATAAGAAGCACCAAAAGTAACAATAAATCCAGATTTTTCTGACAGTTGCCTGTGTTTCACATTTGCTCATCTCAATATCATTTTATTTATTACATGATTTCATTATTTTATTTTTAAATAATCCATGATGCAATCCAAGGCAAGAACTGAAATATTGCTTTTGGATTTTGTACCAAGTGGGGACCTTAAAACAGCATGTATTGAATGTATAGGTCAGATTTTATATTCACCCTTGAAAATGTTCTGGGAATTTTAGTGTTAGAGAGAGAGAGAGAGAGATGTGAAAAACATATGGAGTATTGGTAAACTAATGATATTTTGGTTTTCTTATCAACTGGAAATCACTTTTTACCTATGTATTGGACCCAAGATGCCCTTTCATTCTGTGATTCCTAACTCTTCAGAACAAATGTAATCTGTGGATTTCCACTACAGTGAATGGAATGTGGCCCAAATCATTTAACTAGGTAGACGAACTTCTAGCCATCCAGTTGGTGATAAGTAATTAGGTATCCAATTCAATGGGCTAATTATCATGGTTTGGACACTGGGGATTGTCAACTTGTTTCCGTTTTGATCTACACATACCACAGGTAAAGTCTGTGCCATAAATATATACCTATTTAATACAAAGAAAAAATAAGTAAATGTTAGTATTACACATCCAACTCATTTTATCATCATCGTCATCAAAGCTTTGTCCCAACCAATTCATTTTATTATGATAAATACAAAAAAAATATTAGAAGGAAAAGAATTTGGAATTCAGCAAAACTACGTTCATCTAGTCATAGAGAGATTGATATTTGATAGAATAGGTCTAGTAAAAGAATACTCTCAATGTCTCGAGTCCTCTCTGAATATCTAATTTAGCAATTTCTTTTGTTGTACATTTTCTTCTACAATCGGCACATTTTTTTCACTTGATGCAGTATTTATCACTTTAAAAGAATTACATTAACTTACTGGAACATGAAATATGTCATGGTTTTGTACGGCCAAATTTGTTTCTTCGAAGATGTGCTCATGATCATATAAGCAAAGTGCCTTTATTGGATTCTTACAAGTTGGATAATATATCAAGAAAAAAAATCCAAAAAAACTTCAGAACTAGTATATTAGGCAAACAAACCTGAGTGCCATTGTCAAGAACAGTAGCTGTAGTAGTGAATTGACATTCTGCTCTATCAATTTCACTGAAATCAGAGTCCTTTAGTATTGCTGCAACCAAGCACAATACAGTGGCCAACAATAATATATCAACACATCAAGCTAATAATCATAAACTTAATTGCCTTTTCTTGTCCTTTTTCTTAATGATTGAGTTAGTCTTACCTGCACATACATATTTTGCAGGTTGATCTGTTGTTGGATAAACTTTAAATGAGCGAGTAGCAACTTCACCTGGTTTCAGTATGAAAAATTGTTCCTGAAATCATATGGAATCATTTAGACAGTGTCCTTCCCAAACTTCTATCATAGACGAATATGATCTGATGCATAGGATTTGTGCCAAATTATTGTGTGAAACACTTTGCACTGGAGGTTGTTAAACAGGCCCAAGGCCCAAGACCCAAGACCCAAGACCCAATCAAATCCACATGTGATATATCATGTGCTGGACTGGATCGTTTATCCCTGGTCCCATCCCATTGAAAAATGTTTATCTTCGTCCCAATTTAACTTCAAACCTATTATCAGTTAGGCAACTTGTTGAAAATAATTGTAACATCCCTTTTACTTCTTCTGGTTGTGTTGTGCAGGACTAGACGTCCGGGAAGGAGATTGCGAGGGGGCCTAAGTGTGGACACTTGTTTCCGCTGAATTTTTCTAAATTTATAGGAATAAATTTGACAATGATGTGTTTTGTTTTTCTATTAGAGATAACTACCAATCGTGGCATAATAGATTTGGACACCCTAATTCCAAGGCTTTGTCCCTTATGTTAAATTCTAGATTATTAAATAAATCTATTGGCTTATCTTCTTGTGTGCCTTTTGATTGTGCTACTTGTAAATTGGGAAAGAGCAAAACTCTTCCTTTTCCTATTTCCACTTCACATAGCACTCAATGTTTTGATTTAGTTCATAGCGATGTATGGGGAATTGCTCCAGCTCTTTCTCACGCTCACTATAACTACTTTGTGACTTTTATTGATGATTTCAGTCGGTTTACATGGGTTTACTTTTTGCATTCCAAATCTGATGTTTTTAATGTTTTTTAAAAAAAATTGGCTTATGTTGAGAATCAATTTTCCACTTGCATTAAAATCTTGCAATCTGATTCGGGCAAGGAATATGTGTCCTCTGATTTTCAACAGTTTTTTCAAAACAAAGGCATTATTTCTCAAAGAACTTGTCCTTATACTCCACAGCAAAATGGAGTCGCTGAAAGGAAAAATAGACATCTCCTTGATGTCACTCGTTCCCTTCTTCTTGAATCATCGGTTCCTACCAGTTTTTGGGTTGAGGCACTGGCTACTGCTGGTCATCTTATAAATCGTATGCCATCAACCTCTATTGAAAATCAGAGTCCATATTACCGATTGTACAAGACATCTCCATCCTATAATGATCTTCATATTTTTGGCTCAGTTTGCTTTGTGCATTTGCCTGTTTCTGAAAGAACCAAACTAACCGCTCAATTAGCTTAGTGTGTTTTTTTAGGTTATGCACCCTTCCAGAAAGGGTTCATTTGCTATGATCCTCACATTCGTTGCATACGTACCTCTAGGAATGGGCTTTTTTTTTTTTAAACAGTATTTTTTTCAAAAACAACTTGATCCTCCTGACTCCTCCTCCTTGGTGTCTTTACCTAGTTTTTCTGACAACACGTTAATTGTTCGATTTAATAATAACTTTGTGTATCACAGACGGAATAAATAAGCGCCTACCGGGAATCCTCCTCCTGATCTTCCTCCAGCATCCGGTCCACCTCTGGCACTTGGTCCATCTGGACATCCTTCATTGTGTCGCCCCACTCGCATTTCAGTACCACCAGACCGCTATGGGTTCTCACATACTTCCTTAATGGCCACTTTGTCTTCATCTTCCATCCTGCAATCCTATTCTCAGGCTGTGCAACACCAATGTTGGAACAATGCTATGCATGATGAATTGGATGCTTTAGAACAAAATCATACGTGGGATATTGTCCCGTCTCCCATGGGTGTCAAACCTGTTGGCTATAAGTGGATTTTTTTATCTCAAGTTAAAATCAAATGGCACATTAGATCGATATAAGGCGCGTCTTGTCGCTCTTGGAAATCGGCAGGAATATGGTATTGATTATGATGAAACTTTTGCTCCCGTCGCCAAGATGACTACCGTTCGCACAATTCTTACTGTTGTTGCATCTCAATCTTGGCCTCTCTATCAAATGGATGTCAAAAATGTGTTTCTTCATGGTGATCTCAAAGAAGATGTTGACATGTGTCTGCCTTAGGGGTACTCCTCAGTGAAGGCTATGGTTGTCAAACTTCGTCGCTCCCTCTATGGTCGGAAACAAGCTCCTTGTGCATGGTTTGAGAAATTTCAAGATGCTCTTCCCCGCTTTGATTTTCGTCCGAGCCAGTATGATCCTTCTATGTTTTTACATCATGATCCGTCCAGGATTACTATGCTACTTGTCTATGTTTATGATATAGTCATTACTGGTCCTACTGCAAAAATAATTCACGAGCTCTTAGCTTCTCTTAATGAGACATTTCACATGAAGGATCTCGGCCCCTTAAACTATTTCCTCGGTCTTGAAGTTCATTAATCGACTAAAGGTCTAGCACTAAATCAACACAAATACATTGTTGATCTCATTGACTTGGATGGCCTTACTGCTTCAGCACCAGTAGATACGCCGGTCAAACTGAATGTCAACTTCAGTCAAGAGGACGGTGACCTTCTTCCAGATCCTACCACATATCGCCAGTTAGTTGGTAGCTTGATTTACCTCACGATCATTCGTCCCGATTTCTCCTATGTGGTCAACCTAATGAGTACGTTCATGACTGCTCCTCGTCAGTTTCATATGGCTGTTGTTCACCGCATCATTCGGTACCTTATTCGCACACCAACTCGCAGGTTATTTTTTCCATCAGACAATCCTATATCTCTCAAAGCTTATTCAGATGCTGATTGGGCCGGTTGTCCGGATACTCGCAGAATCGACAACTGGATGGTGCATGTTTTTGGGTGAAAGTCTGATTTCTTGGAAATGCAAGAAACATGAAAAAGTTTCCAAGATTCTGGACGGTCTTAATGAAAAAATGTAAAGTTCTTGAAAAAACTTGAGAAGGAGTAAACACCAACCCGGAGGTGCCGAAAAACTCTGGAAAAATAACCAAAAAACTTAGAAAATCCAAGCGACCAAGTCTATATGGATTGCTGAAATTGTTGTGATAATCAGGGGTGGGCCACTAAGAAGATGAGGATGTCGTAGAGTGGATAAGGGGCTGGAAACTTGAGACAAATCCTTGATCTGTTTTCCTTGCACGAGAGAGATTTGTTCTTCTCTAATCTTATTGTCTTAATGCTTTGTTAGACAAAAAAAAAAAAATTTCTTGAACCATGCTCTGATACCATGACATTCTCACAATGACAGAAATGAGAGAGAGAGAGAGAGTGTAACTCAGATTGTATTATTTTAAGTTCCCCTTCTTTGGAGATCGTGCATCAATATATATAGGTATTACATGCCTTAATCAAGGCTCTCAGTTAGAAAACCAACTAATTACATCAACTGCTATTCTAAGTTAGGAAACCAACTAATTAATACAATATGTACAGCTGTATTACTATTGACCCAATCAAATCCACGTGTGATATATCATGTGCCGGACTGGATCTTTTCATGGGCCTTGGGCCTGTTTAACAGAGGTGATCAGTGAAAACCACCATTTAATGTCACCATAAGTGGTAAAAGGTCTTCCACTTATGGAAATTTGCTAGAGAAAGGAAAAGAGAGAGATTAATGGAAAGCCATATCAAGCGGGTGGTCAGGGTACGGTTGAAAGACGAAGCGATAGAAGCGAAGTCAATTGCAAGAGTAGGACTGGGAGCTGTTGCGGACAAACGGGTAGGAGCAACTGTTCAATGTCATTGTTGGTACACAAGGCTCTGTGGGAACTTATTAGGTAAGAAAAGATAGAGATAGAGGAGGAAAAATATGTGAATATTAAAATGGAGTCAAGGAAGGTGCGAATGTACAAAAGTAAGGAAGATGTAAAACAAAGAAAACATTAAGATATAAGAATTGTGGTTAACAGGATCATAGCATACAATCCCTTTTTGAGTATCCCCACAATCCAAAAATGCACATTTGGTCATTTGTGAAGTCAGTAGTTTGGTGCGTGTGAGGAGGTAAGAATGTTAAGTAGATTGGTTTTCCACTTCCTAACAACTTAAGCTTTTTGGATGTCTTGGCTGAGTAGACTTGACAAGGTATCAGAGTCATGCTAGGTCGTGAGTTCAGGCCCCAAGGAGGCGTTATAACTTATACCCGCAAGTCAAGTGAGTAGGCACGTGTTGGCTGCGAATTCGAACGGTGTCCTTTTTTTTTTTTTTTTTGGGTGGGGGGTGGGGGGGTTTTGGTGGGGGGTTAAGTAGATTGGTTTTCTGCTACCAAACATCTTAAGATTTTGAGGCGTATTGGCTGATCAGACTTGACAAAGAGAGCATAAAACATGCATCCAAATTTATATAGCATGTTATAATTAGGATGACAGTTGAACAGACGATCATTTGACAAATAAGTGAATTGAAGATTGATCAGGTATACTGTAGTATGAACGACCACTGTCCAAAATGAGGATGGAATTTAAGAATCAATAAGGATAGCTTGGACAATGGCAAGAATATGTTGATTCCTTCTTTCCGCAATCCCATTTTGTTGTGGTGTATCATGGTTTAAAAAAATGTTACCATTTCACAACAGCCATTATGAAATGGTAATGGCCTTTGTCGTTATGTTATTTTCAATATAATGGTCATAATGGTTAAGGTATAAAAAACAAGTAAAAAGAAATGGTCAATAACAGTCCATAATGGCCGTTATTTTGAATATAACGGTCAAAATGGCCAATATTTTGAAAATAACGTTCAAAATATCGGCCTACAATGATTTTTTAGAACTTTCTTTCCCCTTTTTTTCTTTCCCTAACCTTCTGTGGAGCTTTCAGAGACCGCGCTAGAGCTTACTAAGCCTCTTTTTTCACCAAAACTAAGTGAATTGCAAGATTTTGGTGGATTCTCATGTGAAGGCTTCCTCCCTCCTTAACCACAATACCCCCATGTCCATACTCCAATGTTTTCATTAATTAATTCATCTTGATGTAGTAGTAAATGTTACTTGAAAGTTGAAATTCACTCTCAACTTAGTTGGTAATTGAGTAATTGAGTACTACACTACTACTACTAGTTTCTTGACTTTAAGTGTTTAGCATCATGGATGAAAATAGAGGTGGCGGCGGCCGGCGTAGCGTATCGGGGATATGTAGCGGTGTAGCGGTGCGATTTTAAAAAATCGCCAAAAAAATCTGAAAAAATTCCAGAAAATCCAGAAAATTGTAAAATGAAAGAAAATGTGGTTCTTTTGCAAAAGTAAGTAAGAAAAGGGGGCGTATCGGGGCCCTCAATATATGAGGTCCTGTATCGCTGTATAAATAGAAAATAATAGTAATGATTAGTTTTTTCACATGTATTCAAGTTTCTTAGTCATGTTAACTTAAAAAGTAATGGAAAGCTCATTAAAAAAAAATTAGAAAATGAAATAAAGGCATAAGAATTAAGAAGACTTAAGAGTTAGGTCATTAGTGAACATTGAACAATTAATAAACATTCAAAATGTGATGGATTGATCTACGGGAAACATAGATCTATCATTTACAAACAATTTCCAAGTGGTTTCATGGGTTGTCCATGAGTATTCACATTTTTTTTTTCAAAAAATAAATAAATCCGAAAATAAAAAATAGAGAAAAATCAATAAACATTCAAAATGTGTTGATTTGATCTATGGGAAACATAGATCTAACAATATGAAGCTATTTTCAAGTTGTTTCATGAGTTTTCCATAAGTGATAATGTTTTTTTTTTTAAATAACATAAATCCGAAAATAAAAATAACAATATATAAAAAAAAAACAAAAGATATGCATGCAAGATCAAAAGGAAGCATGGATCTACAATAAAACAACACAATGATGCCATTATGTTGTGATTCATAGTAGTTAGAGAGTGATAAATGATAATCTCAAAAGTTGAAAAAAAAAATCACATATACCTTAATGAAGAATCTTGTTTTGACTTTTGAATCTTTAGATTTCTTTCAATAATGGATTGTTGGTAATTTGGTGGCAAGATATCTTGAAGAGAGGGATTTGGGAGACACTTATATTCATACATTTGAACAATATGTAATGTAAACATCATGATGGTACTATTAGAGCCAAATATCAGTGTTTAATTGTTAGGGTCACTGTGGTGAGACCTAACCCTAAACATAAAACTTTGGTGATCAAAATTAGCTTGATATGAACATAAACATTATATGTTGCATGCATTCATGATAGATCATTCAATATATGAAAAGTACTGATAAAGAGGCCGAGCCCCGGAGGGCTGTCCGACGGCTCTTTGGGGCTGAAAGCCCCATGCCGTCCACATGAATTTTTTTTTTTTTTCTTTTTTTTGAACTTACGCAGTATGGACCACAAAGATGTGAAAACAACAACCATAGAGGGGAAGAGATGAAAGAGAAGGGTAAAAAACCCTAAAAAGTCCAAAACGGGGGGTTTTATAACCCCCCCACGTCATATCGGCCGCCACGTAGCATGGCGGCATGTATCGGCCGATACTCTTGAGTATCGGCCGATACGCACCCGTGGCGGCTGATAAATACTTTGTGGCGTATCGGTCTCGGCCGATACGCCCGATATATCGGCCGATACACTTCGTATCGGCCGATATTTACATCCTTGTTTAGCATTAATGGCAAAATTATGGTTGCAATGCATATTGTAAGATTTGTGATATTTCAACTTATTTTAATAGATACATGTAAATCTATTTTATTTAGAACAAACTTTACAAATTTTAAATAAGAAAGCGATACGGGATGTTATGACTTAGAGGGACTAATATTTTGTTTTTAAGTGTTTACTAATGGAAAAAAAAATATTTTTTCTAGCATTTTATAATATTCTAGATCGTTTGGATTTTTTTTTTTTTGGATTTTTTTAGGGAAATTCGCACCAGATGGACCTCGAACTATGACGCGATCTGCATCATAACAATTTTTAGGGTCAACCGCGATCGCGATTTTGAACCATGCGTTTATGGATGAGCATTATGATTCACTTTCCTTACTTTATAGATAAAGGACAGAAACTAGTTTGACATGTAGTCTCCTACAAATCTAAACTCAAAATTTCAATTGCCGTAGAGAATTTAATTTCAACAAGCATGACAAATTCATGAAGAATTTGGAAGACATCAACATGAGTAATGAAAAAAAGTAAACCTGAGTGTAAGACTAACACTTATTGTCAAATCTAAAATGCCCTTTGGTATCACAATAATGACATTTGATTATGGGCAAGGAAGAGTGAGTACTAGAGGAGGACTCACCCTTCACAAATATCGTGGAGATGCTAAGGCCACAAGAAGTATACCTATAAAAACCAAGGCCAGTCCTATCTCTTTGAGATTTACCCAATCTTAATAATTTTTCAAATTTCTCTTCACCTTGGGTAAACTTTTACTCAAACTTTTGTTTATATCTTTCAAGTTGAGTGACTTAGTTTTTAAGGGATGAATTTTTCAGTTTTTACTTTAATAAATTCATTTTCAATTCCCTTCAAGTTATGAGCATTAGATAGGTTATTTCCAAAATTAGTCAACTTAGATTCTAAATATTTTATTTCTTCTTCTTGATTTCTAAATTGATATATTGAAGAGCTCTGATCCCAATTGAAAGTCCGGGATCCGAACCCTAGAGGAGGAGGAGGAGGAGGAGGAGAGGGGGGGGGGGGCTCAGATTTATGCCAGTTAATCCAAATTTTAACCTTCTTTAAACAATATTGGCACAAGTCATGATTATACAGTAAAATGCGAAAGCTATAAATAATCAGTCACCCCAACCATTCACCACAACACATCGATATATAGTGGTTCACCCTCAATGCCTACATCCCCTACCAGCTTGTGTTCCTACACTCCACCTGATTTTTCACCATCACAAACTTATGCTTTTCAATAGGCTAAGCAATAACCTTTACAATATGCTTTTCTAGGCTAAACAATAACCTTTACAATTTGCTTTTCTAGCCTAAGCAATAACTTCTACAATATGCTTTTCTAGGCTAGGCAAAGCAATAACCTTTACCAGGCTAAAGTTTTTCCCTCTTAATTGTGTCTAAACTACACTCAAAGAGATACAGTTTAAGCTCAGCACAATGCCTCTAAATAAGCGGATATGAAAGTGATAATACAACTCAACACATACACTTAATGATTTTTCACCATCTCAAACTTATGCTTTTCAATAGGCTAAGCAATAACCTTTACAATATGATTTTCTAGGGTAAACAATAGCCTTTACAATAGGCTTCAAAAAGTCCCAGAAAGTCTCTTGTTTTTGGCCTTGGAATGAGCTGGTTTATATAGAAAAAGTTGTCCAATGGCTAGTTGTTGGGTAAACCCCTTCCATATTTGTTTATCCGAAATTCGAACGGATACCTCCAATGGTCAAAATTTAAATTCGGTTGACTTGTCGGTTCACCGAATTCCAGTTCGGTTCATAGATGAAAATATCGGCCGATACGAAGCGTATCGGCCGATATATCGGCCGTATCGGCCAAGGCCGATACGATAAATTGACATTATCGGCGATACATGCGTATCGCACCCGTATCGGCCGATACGGGCCGATACGGTATGTATCGGCCCATACACGTGGGGGGGGCGTATAAAACCCCCCCTTTGGGACTTTTTAGGGTTTTTTGTGCCTTCCCTTTGTTCTCTTCCCCTCTATAGTTTCCATTTTCACTTCTTTGTGGTCCCAAATGTCTCCCAAATCCCTCTTTTCAAGATATTTTGCCACAAAATCACCAACAAACCATTATTGAAAGAGATCTAGAGATTCAAAAGTCAAAACAAGATTCTTCATTAAGGTATATGTGATTTATTTTTTCAACTTTTGACATGATCATTTCATTTATCACTCTCTAACTACTATGAATCACAACATAATGGCATCATTGTGTTGTTTTATTGTAGATTCATGCTTCCTTTTGATCTTACATGCATATCTTTTGTTTTTTTTTTATATATTGTTATTTTTATTTTCGGATTTATGTTATTTAAAAAAAAAAAAAACATTATCACTTATGGAAAACTCATGAAACAACTTGAAAATAGCTTCATATTGTTAGATCTATGTTTCTCATAGATCAAATCAACACATTTTGAATTTTTATTGCTTTTTCTCTCTTTTTTATTTTCGGATTTATTTATTTTTTGAAAAAAAAATTTTGAATATTCATGGACAACCCATGAAACCACTTGGAAATTGCTTGTAAATGATAGATCTATGTTTCCCATAGATCAATCCATCACATTTTGAATTTTTATTGCTTTTTCTCTATTTTTTATTTTCGGATTTATTTATTTTTTGAAAAAAAAAATTTGAATATTCATGGACAACCCATGAAACCACTTGGAAATTGCTTGTAAATGATAGATCTATGTTTCCCATAGATCAATCCATCACATTTTGAATTTTTATTGCTTTTTCTCTATTTTTTATTTTCGGATTTATTTATTTTTTGAAAAAAAAAATGTGAATATTCATGGACAACCCATGAAACCACTTGGAAATTGCTTGTAAATGATAGATCTATGTTTCCCATAGATCAATCCATCACATTTTGAATTTTTATTGCTTTTTCTCTATTTTTTATTTTCGGATTTATTTATTTTTTGAAAAAAAAAATTTGAATATTCATGGACAACCCATGAAACCACTTGGAAATTGCTTGTAAATGATAGATCTATGTTTCCCATAGATCAATCCATCACATTTTGAATTTTTATTGCTTTTTCTCTATTTTTTATTTTCGGATTTATTTATTTTTTGAAAAAAAAAATGTGAATATTCATGGACAACCCATGAAACCACTTGGAAATTGATTGTAAATGATAGATCTATGTTTCCCATAGATCAATCCATCACATTTTGAATTTTTATTGCTTTTTCTCTATTTTTTATTTTCGGATTTATTTATTTTTTGAAAAAAAAAATGTGAATATTCATGGACAACCCATGAAACCACTTGGAAATTGATTGTAAATGATAGATCTATGTTTCCCATAGATCAATCCATCACATTTTGAATTTTTATTGCTTTTTCTCTATTTTTTATTTTCGGATTTATTTATTTTTTGAAAAAAAAAATTTGAATATTCATGGACAACCCATGAAACCACTTGGAAATTGATTGTAAATGATAGATCTATGTTTTCCATAGATCAATCCATCACATTTTGAATGTTTATTGATTTTTATCTATTTTTTTATTTTCGGATTTATTTATTTTTTAAAATAAAAATAATTTTTAATATTTGAATACCAATCAAATGTCTTGAAAATGGTTCCTATATTTGTGATATAAGTTTCCTCTAACATGTTTCTTTGTTTTTTTTAATTTTTAACATACTAGTATACTACTTGTTTATATTTATAGGCAGAGCCAGGTATTAAATTTCGGTCCATCTGTCTGCCATTTGATAAGTGAAAATGCCTCGTGATATTGATCCCGCATGGAGCTTTGGTGAGGCAGTTGAGAATAATAGGTTGAAAATCAAATGCAAGTTCTGTGGAAGAGTGACCCATGGGGGCATTACAAGATTCAAACACCACTTGGGCCACATATCTGGCAATGTTGCTGGCTGTACCGAAGTACCGAGGGAAGTAAGGGAACAAATGAAAGCTTTGCTTGGCCAAAACAAAGCTAGAAAAGTAGAGATAAAAGAAAAGAGGCGGCAAGATGTTGATGCTGCCCGTTATGATGTATTTGGGGATGAATATTTTGATGAGGAGGAAGATGCACAGATGGAGGCTGCACGCCGAGAGTCTTTGATGAGTCAACAAGAAGAATATGAACGTCGTGCATTTGCTGGAAGCAAATATTATGATGCAGGGGGCTCATCATCTGCTGTGCCAAACAGGGGCAAGGTCTTTGCGGGGTCCATACGTAGGGCATTTAGCACCCGGGAACGGGATGCTGATGTAGAAATTATCTCTACAAGAAAAGCAGTTCCTCCCCCTGTTGATCCTCTAGCACATAGAAAAGAGGGAGCTAAACAACCAAAAATATCAAGTGTTATGAAAGGGGTAATGAAGGCTGCAAGAGATAGATTGGCCAAAGCTACAGCAAAATGGCTAATTCACAAGAACATACCACCTACAGCAATAGATTCCCCATACTTCCAGACTATTCTTGATGTTGCCGCCGAAGCTGGGCGGGGTATACAGGCGCCCTCCGTATATGATGTGGGCACTAAATATCTTGAAGAAGAATTTAAAGAAATAAAGGCTTGGGTGGAAAAATTTAGACCCATGTGGCAACAAAATGGTGTTACCATCATGTGTGACGGGTGGACCAGCGGCACCCAAACACAATTAATAAACTTTTTGGTGTATTCAGTCGCTGGGACCGTCTTTGTGAAGTCCATTGATGCATCTGAACATAGACGGACAGCCGCATATATATATACTCTTATGGATAAAGTTGTAGAGAGTGTGGGAGAGGAGTATATTGTACAGATTGTTACAGATAATGGCGCCAATTTCAAGGCAGCAGGTTTGAAATTAATGGAGAAGAGGACCCATTTATTCTGGACCCCATGTGCAGCACACTGCGTAGATCTCATCTTGGAAGAGATTGGAAGGAAGACAAAAGTGTCTTCATTGATCAAGGCATGCAGAGGAATTACAAGATTTATATATGATCATTCATGGGTGTTAAGCTTGATGAAAAGATATACAAATAACCATGCCTTGCTGCGTCCAGGATTAACAAGGTTTGCAACCCATTTTCTGGCTATGGAAAGCCTTGTAAAGTTTAGAACGGAGCTCATTCAGATGTTTGCATCAGAAGAATGGCTTCGTTCGAGATGGGGCAATGCAACCCATGGTCCGGAGTTTGAAGTCCCAAACCTGATGAGGGACAATAAATTTTGGAAGAAAGTGAAGAAGATATTAAAGGTTTTTGAGCCTTTAGTTAAAGTGTTGCGGCTTGTAGATGGTGATGACAAGCCGACAATGGGCTTTATATATGAAGCAATGGATCGGGCAAAGCAATCCATCATGGAAAATGTTAGATATCACGAAAAATATATAAAGATTATTGATGCCCGTTGGAACGATCAGTTGCACCATCCATTGCATGCCGCAGATAATTAATATATATCTTTGAATTTGATACTTTTTTGTTTTCCTAACTAATATATTTATTATCTTGCTTGCTCACAGTACATTCTACATATTTATAATGTAGGTTATTTTTTGAATCCCGAATTCTATTACCGCAATGTCGAACAACACACCGAAGCAATAGATACGGACTTGCGGGTAGGATTACGGGAGGTGTTGAAGAAATTGTTAGGTCGAGATGATCAAGTTGAGGCCATACAAGAGGTGAGTGGGTGGTTACTTAAGTTAAGAGAATTTAATTATGTTGTAGGGGTTTACTGACTTGTATCTAATTTTCACATTGTAGATATCTATCTATACACAAAGGAGAGGAACCTTTGCTGACCCTCTTGTGATACGATCGATTGGAAAGATGCCACCTGGTATGACTATGAACAAAAGACATATCCACATTGCAGATATCTTGTGATACGATCTAATTTTCTTGATTTATTTTTTGCATTTCAGCTGATTGGTGGATGAATTTTGGGGAGAGTGCTCCACATCTAAGGAGTGCGGCTATTCGCATCCTTAGTCAAACTACAAAATCTTCCAACTGTGAAAGAAATTGGAGCACTTTCTCTTTGATCCACACGAAGGTCAGGAATCGGCTTACCATGCAGAAACTCAACAAGCTTGTGTATTGTCATTACAATCTGAAGTTGAGACACAGAATTAGGGAGAGAAGGGTAAGGGATAGTCCTGATTATTGTCCCATTAATTTGGATCACATATTTAGAGAGGACGATCCCTTACTCCCATGGTTAGCCGAGATAGAGGATCCACTGCTAGATTCAGATCCGGGGTTTCAAGAAACGGTTCAAGAGTTGATAGGTGAGGACATGGGTGAGGCACCTGCAGCTACAGAAGGTCAGCCACCTCAGGGAGAAGGTACCAGTAGTAGGACTGGGAGGAGTGGGAAAGAACCTGCTTCTGAGAAAGCTAGTTCTACCACAGTCTCTTCAAGTAGCCATGGTGGAGGAGATGGAGGAGGAGACAGTGGGACAGGTGGTACTAGTGAATACTATCAACATGATGAAGACGATGACATTCCTGTAGAGGAAGTACATGAGTTACCTCCATCTGGAAGATTTGATCCAAGCCGTGGTTATCAACGGCGCCGAAGAGATTAACCACCTGGGGCTGGAGGTAGTAGTACTCAGCAAGGAAATATGGGTGGAGATTTTGGAGGACAACAAGCGGCATCATGGACTGATTCATGGAACCCTAGTTACGGTGGACAAGGACCCTCACACTCACAGTATTTTGACTTTTTTCCATATGGTCAAGTACAACAAGGAGAAGAACAGTCTTCAACTTCGGGGTCCTACTCATATGGTGACTATGGTGAAACACAATATGGTAGATATCCACCTGGACCACCTCCACCTCCTCCAAGTTCCTATGATGTGGGTGCGGCTGGCTTCTTTGGATTTGTGGATCCCAATACTCATCAATATCAAATTCAATATGGTGCCAATACAAATGATAACACTGATGGGAATGAGGATAACCATAGCCCCTTGAATCTTGGTAGACATTCCTTTTGGTGGTGATCAAGGTATTTCTAATTCCTATTTCTTTCACTAACTCTCTACTCTCTTTGTCATTTCTAAATTGGTGTTGAATGTTGATTGTTGATCACTTTATAGTTCATTCACTTGATTGAATTTAAACCTTGAATGCTGAAGGTAGTGAAGTATTGATATTTGATTGTTCAATGTTCAGTTGTTCACTAATGAGTATTGAGTAATGACTAATGAGTAATGACCTAACTCTTAAGAATTTCTTATGCCTTTATTTCATGTTCTAATTTTTTTTTAATGAGCTTTTCATTACTTTTTAAGTTAACATGACTAAGAAACATGAATACATGTGAAAAAACTAATCATTACTATTATTTTCTATTTATACAGCGATACAGGACCTCATATATTGAGGGCACCGATACGCCCCCTTTTCTTACTTACTTTTGCAAAAGAACCACATTTTCTTTCATTTTACAATTTTCTGGATTTTCTGGAATTTTTTCAGATTTTTTTGGCGATTTTTTAAAATCGCACCGCTACGCCGATACGTATCCCCGATACGCTACGTATCGCCCGCTTCGTATCGGTTTGGCGGCGGGCCGCTACGCCCGCCGATACCGATATTTTCATCTATGGTTCGGTTAGCCAAACTTGAACCAAAGTGTTCACCGAACTCAGTTTTACAGGAAAATGAGATTCAGTAACTTGAACCAAATTGGGTTTGGCGAAGGTCAGTTAACGGACATGAGCTAGTTCGGTTAACCGAACATGGACCGAATGGTTCACCGAAAATAGAGTGTCCAAATTAAATCCTATAAAATTTGCCAATAAAACTAGGGATTCTAAGGTGATAAGCGCTTAATTGTTTACAGTTTTAACCCTAATATTTGGTTTATCTTGTGCTAGTCATGTTTTATTTGATTTTACATAACCAAACCAAACCAAACCAAGCCTTTTCCCACTAGGTGGGGTCGGCTATATGGATTTGACGACGCCAATCAAATCTGTTTAGGGTCATGTCCTCCGTTAGATCCATGTAGGCAAGGTCATGTTTAATAGTTTCTTTCCAACTTCTCTTGGGTCTCCCTCTCCCTCTCCTACTCCGGGCAATCTCTATGCTTTCACACCTTTTAATAGGTGCCTCCGTTGGGCGCCTTTTAACATGGCCGAACCATCTCAGTCGATTTTCTCTCATTTTATCTTTAATCGGTGCTATTCCTACTTTGCCCCTAATCTCCTCATTCCTAATCCTATCTCATTTTATCTTTAATCTTGTGCTAGTCATGTTGTTTTATTTGATTTTACATAGTTTTTGTTAATTTTTATGTAAAGGTCAAAAGGAGCAAAAAAGAAAAGAATTCATGAAGAGAAGTAGGCGTGAATCACCAAGTAGGGTCATGATGGGTCCCATCCAAGTTGTTTCAGATTTCAAAGATTCCGTTCTAATTCTTTGGACAACTTACAATTCAAATTAGAAGGAAAGAATTGGAGAACAAGAAAGCATAATCAAATAAGAAAAGTGAAAAAAAAGAAGAAAAGAAGAAGTCCCCAACATGTTACACGCCCAAAGGGGGCCCCACATCCATTGCAAAGAGCTGAATTTCAGAATTTAGAAAGTCTTATTCAAGTACAAGTGGAGCACAAGAATGGAGAAGAAAAAGGAGAAAAATAAGGAAAGTTTGAAGCAAGAATCCAAGCCAAGTTATAAGTATAAGAAGGGTGTCCCACAATCATTGTTGCACGCACCATATGGGCCCACTTTTACGCTAAAAGCTTCAGATTTAATCTCTTGCAATTAAATCTCAGATTTGTGGGTTCATGTGAGGAATTTCTAGAAGATACAAGTGGGACCAGATTTAGAAAGTCTTGCTAATCAAGAAAGAAGACTCCTATTTCATTCTAATTAGGAAGCCTGATTGTAAAGCAAGATGGAGATCTAATCATACAAAGAAACAAGCCTAAAAAGGAGGAGATTCTTCACAAAAGAGAGGCTTTTGCAAAAAGCATACAAGGAGATACAAGGGAGTGGACGTCCAGCACCTTATCAACACAGAAACCAGCCACAAACCACCCACCATCATCCCATAAATAGAGCAGCCGTACAAGCCATATTTGGAGCATCTTTGGAGCTATATTGGGAGCAACTTTGGAGAGCTTTTGGAGGAGGAAAAAACCACACGAGCTGCTGGCCGAATTATTATTCTTCTTCATTCTTCAGAGTTCTTTCTATGACATTATTTTTTTCTGTTATTTTTCATTAAAGACATGAGTAGCTAATTTTCTTAGGGTTAGGGTGTAGTTGAAACCCTAGCCTAGTTCTATGTAGTCTCTTTTGGCATCTTTTAATTAAGAATTCAGTTTTATTAGTTAAGATTCTAAACCTTATTTTTAATTGATGAGTTGTGTATATGCCATGCCAACCATGTTATGTTCAATTAAATTTAAGAGTAGCTAACTTAATTTTGATTGATCTTGATGTTAAGCATCTAGGGTTTATAACCATGAATAATCTAAGTATATGCCATGCTTAGACTCATGCATTTATCATTCCCATTGTTTTCATGCATTATGTTCGTTTTGACTAGGACCTATGATGCCCGGATACGGACACGGGTACGGATACGGGACACGGGAATGAGCGTCCGATACATCAACTTCAAACTTTTAGGATACGGATGCGGGTACGACATTTTTAGAAATATATAAATATTTATATTTAATTGGGAGTTTATTTTAAATGAAATATATATATATTTTGTTAGAGCTATCAATCTAGAGTAAAGAGACTTTTATTTTGCTGCTGTTTTTTTTTTATATTATTATTATAGCTGGGCTGAGCTTGACTCGATCTGAAGCCCACAAGATGGGCCCTGCCTCACTTGAAATTAGAGTGGGGAATACATGGGCCTTGGCTCACTTTTAAATAAGAGTGGGAGACACGGTTTGAAATAGTAGTGGAGGACACACTTGAACAAACCCACGTGACAGAGAGATGAGGGGAAAAACGATAAAAAGCATGTCTATTTTCTCTCTGCCCTAACGATAAGCGAGATGAGGGGAGAGAAGACAGCAGGCAGCAGGTGACGATGATGGTGGAGGCGACGATGATGCTATGGCGACGTCGGTGCAGGTACGCCCTTTTTTTCCTTGTTCCTCTTCTCTTCTCTCTCTTTCTATTTTTTTTTTTTCCTCTTTTTCTCTGGGTCTGGGTGATGGAGGCGAAGGGGAAGGGGTTCGGCAGAGAGGGGGTGGGGTTGTGGGTGGTCAGGAAGATGGATTTTTGCTATTTTTTATTTTTTTTTTATAAAATACAACACAGTCGTATCTCGATTTTTTTTGCATCGTATCCCTACCGTATCTTGTTGTATCTCGCACCCATATCCGTATTGTACCATGTCTGCACGGGTACCATGGGTGAGTTGCCGTATCTAGGTATCATAGACTATGACATATGCCATGCTTAGTTTTTGCTCATAATGAACAATTCATGTAGTACGCCACTCATGAATTAGGTTTAGGGGAATAGTAATCTAGATACATTTGCCATGGTCTAGGTTGATAGATGTCACTAATAATTCTGATTTTTGAATAAAGGGTCATAAGGGACATGCATAGGATTGGTTAGGGGAGTAGATGAAATCCTAGTTCAGTTATGATTACTGTTTTTCAATTTTAATTCTAGTTGTGTGTTTTAGACTATTTTCCATTTAGTTTTTGATTATTTAATTTGACGTTTTTAGTAGTTTAATTCAACCTTTCATCATTCAATTGTTTCTTTTAATATTCTGATTTTTAGTTGCTTTTGAATTTATTTTATCACGAATCTTCGTGGGATCGATCTCGTATTTACAATCATTATATTACATAGTGATCTTGTGCACTTGCGAGCTTTAATTGTGTGCATACTAGCTTATTTCTAGGTTGCTTGGTGCATACCAAAAGGTCCATGGAAACCAAGCTTAGATTCATGTTTAAATCAACTCAAAAGTGTCTTTCAAAACAAGAACCTATCAATGCCTAAGATGATTTTGAAATTCTAAGACCATAGGCATGCATGATCAAAATCAATTTTGTGCATCCAAGATAGAAAACCAAATCATGCATGAAAAAAAAAAATTGAAAGTTATAAAACCATGCATGTGAAAATACAAGATTTCAAGTTTTTCAAAAACAATGCATTTGAGAAAATTCAAATGATGCTAAAATGAACATGCATTCATCATTTGTTCTTGACACACTTTCCATCTCTCAATCAAATGGTGAAACTCTTATTAAATCTCCAAAGATTAACACTTGTGTTCGACAAGAAAGAAGGCACAACCTGAAGTTGATAGTAAGTGATCATCCAACAAAAGATCAACCGAAAGCAGGTAATTGTTCCTAATTTGATCCTTACCTAATGATACTCATGATGCCAACAAAGACAAACATTCTTGGATTAAAAGAAGCTTTGTTATGTCATGCTATCTCTTCCACTCTAAATCATTATTTGACTGCTACGCCTACTATGTCTACTACTACTAACAGAGAAGCACTATTAACTCCTGATCGGAAAAATGCAATGAATGAAAAGATGAAAGATTTTGAGAAAAAATGAACATGGTACTTGCACAATTACCAAAAGGAAAAAAGATAGTAAGATGCAAATGGGTGTTCACCATCAAACATAAGGCAGATGGGTCTTTTGAAAGATATAAGGCGAGGCTTGTGGCCAAGGGATTCCCTTAAATGTCCGGTTTGGATGTTGACGAAAACTTTGCTCTAACAACATAGTCGAATTCTATTAAATTCTTCTCTCACTAGTTGCTAACAATTGGTTGTTATTCCAACTTGATGTCAAGAATGCTTTCCTACATAATGATCTTCATGAAGAATTATATGTAAGGACCCGACCGACTCTGAAAATACTATTTTCATAATATTTAAATTATCTTTTATTTTTTTAATAATAATTAAATATTAAGAACACAATGATGGAATTTGACCAAGGTAATGAGGGCTTAGTCATGATCATTAGCCACCAATTAACATTAAATAAATATTAATGGTGTGGGTGGCCGTTCATATTTTTGTCTAAAATCTGATTTAAAACAATGTGGGGCCCACTAATGTTGCACAGGCAAGTGTTGGATGTGTTAAGCCTTGGGATAACCTATCTGGCATCCTAAATACCAAAAGTAAAAAAAAACACACTATTAAGAGAAAAATAGGAGAGTAGGAAATTAGTTGAGACATGTTAGGTAGGGAATGCAGAATTTTTCAAATTAAAAGATCAACTGGCAAAAGTGTTTCCTAAATTGTTTAATTGAAAAAATATATTTAACATTCTGTGCAAGTTAGGAATGATTAATAATTTTACTCCAGGTTGAAGGGGGGGTATTGGGAAATCTAATGGTCCAATTTTGGCTTTTTCTATTATTATAAGGGACCATAGGGGTATTATTGTAATTTTGTACATTCAAAGCTTTATAATAAACAGAGGGGCTACATGCACATAAGAACATACGATTCCCCTCTTTCTTTCCCACAAGGCCTCTCTCACTTTCTTCATCTTCTCTCCTAAAACCCTAGTTTCTTCTTTCTATTCTCTTCTTCTTTCTCTCAATTCCAATTAGCCATAGCTTTAGGCCATACTAACTTTTATATAATGATTCCTAGGGTTTTCTCCCTTTTAGGGCCAGTTTGGTAACTCTACTAATAGAGTAAAGTGAAGTAAAGTTAATTTTGAAGAAAGAATAAAATATAAGTGGGTTATGATGGTATTTTGTTTTTAGTTGTTTGTTATGTAATCTTTTTGACTTGTTTGTTACTATACAATGTTTTGTATGGAAAAGTGGAGTTTTTTTGTATTTTAGTGGATAAAGGTAGTTGCTTTTTGACTTTTTGTATGAAAAAGATGGGGAGAATTTTGAATAAAGTGCATTTGACGTGACATCTTGTCTGAAAAAGGGAGGCTTTACTTGACTTTTATTATATTAGTAAAGTGCCAAGCTAGCCCTAAAGGGATCAAAAACCCGACCTAGAAAAAGGACAAGCAAATAGAGAGATGGAGGTAGAATTGAGAGAAATATCTTATATGGTTGTTGTGCCAGCAAGCACACCTATATAAACTTTATTATATTTTTGAGAAAAAAAAACACTCATTTTTCCTATATTTCCAACACAGTCCATATTTTTTTACAATTACAGATGGGTCCAACTCTTAACATGCCATGCTTCTAAAGCAACAACTATATATTCCCAATATTCTTCCATGAATAAAAAGTGAAATTCATTCTACTTTGGATTCTCCCTTTCTATCTTAGATGAGGTGGGGAATGGAGAATCTTTTGCAAAAGAAGACGAGTGTGATTCTGAGGGCTCTTCCTACATGCTCATACAAGCTGAAATAGGTTTTAGCTGTTGCTCCAACTTACTGATGGAAGTGTAAGATAATTTCTCCAACATACCAGGTGTGTTGGGGGTAGGGAATGTCGGGAAAAAATGATTCAATTAAGGAATGTAATCACAATATAAATCTCACAGTTGTCTCATTTTAAAACAAGACGAATGAAGACAATAAAAACAGGTCGTTAAAAACTCCAACTTCAACTCTGACATTTCAATAGCCTTGCATTTAGCATAGATAAAAAAAAAGGAGGTGTAGCATAAGATAAAAAAACTAATAAGAATGAAGAATCATGTTGATGGTAGACATACCTCCATGTGGTTGACACCTCTTGAGCAGTGAAACTACAAGATAAAACAGAAATACTACAAAATCATAATTAAATAAAAGGTGAACCATAAAACTACACATGCATTTACCAAGTTAACTGTATAACATGCATAGGAAATGCATTTTGTCAACTAGAATTACCAGAGATTAGGAGAAGGAAAAAGGAAAGGGGAACAAGAAGAATAAGAGGAAGAAAAGAAGAGAGAACATGTGTTTTTGAGAGAGAGGAATCATTTGAATCAATCAAATATGTGACTGTGGCTAAACAAGTAGACATCCATATATGAGAATTGAGAACTCTGTCAATAGACAATTGCAATCAATTTAATGGTTTTAGTCATATCACTAACATATTGCAAGACCCAGACCCTTAATTATAAGTGATTAGTGTAATTAATTGTGCTGAGCTGTTAATTAAGTGTGTTCAGAGGTGTTAACTAATTGAGCTTCATGCTAGATTAATGTTTGGGAAGTTTTGAGAGCTTGTGGACCTAGTTTGGTACCAAAGTGGACCAAGTTGGAATTTCGCGATAAGTTGAGTGGCAATTTGGGAATTACATAAAATTGTCTTTTGGGTTCATTACATAGAGAAGATCATTTTAGGGAACTTTTCTTTGACAGTGCATATCATTTTGATGTCTAGATTGGATAGAAATTCCATTTTTAAGCCTCCATGTACATTAAGTGAGAAAAGCCCCATTTTTTGTAATTCTGTAAAACCCCATCTCCTTTTTAATCAGCCAATCCCTTCTCCCAGCCCATTTTCTTCTTATCTTTATCACTTTCAGCTGGCTTCTCTTGTTTCTTCATTTCTCTTCCTCCTTGCTCCAAACGACCAAGTACCCTTCAGATTTGAGCCCCACCACCGATAAGCTCATCACCCCCCTTATCTTCTCCATGAATTCATCTCTCCCTTGGCTCCATTCCACTCGGCCAGCTCTCCATCTCTTTATCAGTCCATCTCATTGCAGTTGGTAAGCTCCTAGCTCTTGTCTTCCATCATTTTTGCGGACCTAGGAAACTTGTATGCATGAGGGCTTGACCTTACATTTTGAAGATTTTGCTTTGCATGTAGGTTTGTGGGATTAGTAAGTGTGGAATCAGCTGTAGGAGTGTTGTGTAGCTGAGATTCAGCTGGATTTGGAGCAAGTAGTTGGTTCTACAACCCAAGGCAAGTACTCATGTTTAAATTTTCTTTGCATGTATGATATTGATGATGATTGCTTGTAATTAAGAGTCCTAATGTTTGTATCTGAGTTTGATTCTTAGTTATATGATATCATGTAAGTTATCATGCCCAATTTCTATGCATGCATGCTTAGTTTGGTTAGCTTTGATAAGATTGTGTTTTAGTCCCCTTTTTCCTAGCCTATTTTGTAATGTTTTGGTTCCATATATGCTAGGAAAAGATGTGATTCTAATGCTTTAGAATGTAGTAGTTTAATAGTTGGAATAGGGCATTTGCATGAAAATAGCCCTAAAAAAATTGTGCAAGATTTTTGTGCTAGGGTGAGCTCAGGGCTAGCCGTAAGCTAATCGTGGAGCGTAGTTGAGCTTTAGAGCTAGCTATAAGCTAAATGTAGAACAAATTCAAGGCTAGCCGTAAGCTAACCATAGAACAAGTTCAGGGCTAACCTTGTAGGAAATTTTGTTGTGGAACTCATGGATAACCTTAGACCACATGTCCTCTTTTGTTTATAGCTTTTGACTTTTGGTTAGTTGGGACCCTTGCCTTCGGCCCCTTTGGTCACCCCTACTCTGGACCCTTTGACATAGGATATTAGTGTAACCTTGACCCTTGCCTTTGACCTTTTGGCCAAGGACTTTTGGGAAGCTTTGAACCTTTCCCTTGCCCTTGACCCTAGATTTTGGTAAGTCTTGGACCCTTTTCATTGATCCTTGATGTTTAAGCGAAAAACCTTTAGTTAGTAATGTGCATTGCTTGTTATGACTCCGAGTGGTCCGGAATGCATGCTAGGGTGATACTAAGTTCAAGGGTATGGTGACGTAGAACCTTTTTTCTCTCTTTTTTTTTTTTTTTTTTTTTTTGAAATGGTAGTTTGTATTGAAAAAGGCTTTACAGTATACAAGAACTATCCTAAAAAGCAACTAGGAAAAATCCCCAAAAAATAGCCACCACCCAAAAGGAAGGGGAGCTTTACAAGAAGGCAAAAGCCCTCAAAGCAAAAGAGAGAAGAAAAGAACAAGATCAGCCAGCAATGACTTCCCTCCAGTTAAACATAATAGCATCGGTGGCTAAGCCCCATAAATCTGGAAGAAAGGAGACCCAAGAGGCAGCACAAAATTCATTTTGAGGATTAAGTCTTCTTGGGACGAAGTGAACCCTTCGAAGCATCTCCTGATTCTCTCTTTCCAAATGGTCCAGATACTGTTAGATTTGGAGAGATGAAATTTGACACTGATGATGATGAATGCTTTTTCCCAGTCTTGATCGACTGTTCTCATTATAAATGGGCTGAATGCCCTGATTACATGATACTATTCTTATCTAAATGGGCTGAATGCCCTGATTACATGCTACTATTCTTATCTAAATGGGCTGAATGCCCTAATTACATGCTAGTATCCTCATCTAGATCCTACAAATATGGTTTACAATAAGATATGAAGACTGGGCCCAAAATGGGCCTGGGCTTGGATTGACACCCCCCCTCAAATTGATGCTGGGGAGTCATAAAGCAGCAATTTGGAAACAAGAAATTGATGTCGAGGCCGAGGGAGTCCCTTAGTGAATATATCTGCAAACTGAAACTCTGTAGAAACATGAGGTAGACTAATGACATCCCGCTTATATTCATCCCGAATAAAGTGACAGTCAACTTCAATATGTTTTGTTCGTTCATGGAAAACGGGATTTTCAGTGATTCGGATAGCCCCAGTATTGTCAGCATGCAATGGAGTAGGAGAGGTTTGAGTGAACCCAAGTTCCGAAAGAATGCCCCGTAGCCATAAGATTTCAGAACAAGCAGAAGACATTGCGCGATATTCAGCTTCCGTGGAAGATCTGGACACACGTTCTTGTTTCTTGCATTTCCAAGAAATGAGCGAATTTCCAAGGTACATGCACCAACCAGTGGTAGAACGACGCGTGTCTTGACAGCCAGCCCAGTCAGCATCCGCATAAGCAGTTAGATGCAGTGGATTATCCTTGGGATAATATAAACCACGAGAGACAGTTCTGAGCAGATAGCGGATAATGCGCTTGACAGCTGTCAAATGAAGGTGTCGAGGAGCAGTCATGAACTGACTCACAAGATTGACAGCATAGGATATGTCAGGTCGAGTGATGGTGAGATAGACAAGACTTCCTACCAGGCGCCGGTATGTATGAGGATCAGGAAGAAGATCGACGTCATCTTTACTCAGTTTGAGATTTACCTGGACAGGTGTATCAACAGGTGAAGAATCATGGAGGTCAGCCAACTCGATAAGGTCTGATGTGTATTTGTGTTGATTAACAAAGAGACCTTTGGGAGATTGATGCACCTCTAAGCCCAAGAAATAATGCAAAGGGCCCAAATCCTTCATACGGAATGAATCCCTGAGAGAAGCTTGGAGAGTTTTGATCATACCATCATCCGTGCCAGTGATAATAATATCGTCAACATAGACGAGGAGCATAGTAACACCAGTAGATGTTTTGCATAAAAAAAGAGAAGGATCATAAGGACTCTGGTTAAAGCCACTTTCGCACAATCGACCCCTGAAGGTTTCAAACCATGCCCGAGGAGCTTGCTTTAGACCATAAAGCGATTTGCGCAGGCGACAGACAGACCTCTTTGAGGGAGAGGGGACGCCTTGTGGTATACGCATATAGACCTCTTCTTGCAAATCCCCATGGAGAAATGCATTTTTGACATCCATTTGGTACAATGGCCAAGACTGAGATGCAGCAATGGCGAGAAGTAACCTAACAGATGTCATCTTTGCCATAGGTGCAAACGTCTCCTCGTAGTCAATGCCATACTTCTGTCTGTTTCCGAGTGCCACAAGTCTAGCTTTATGTCTATCTAAGGACCCATCGGATTTAAGTTTGATCGAGTAGATCCATTTGCAACCAATGGGCTTAACTGCTGAAGGACACTCCACAATATCCCATGTGTGATTCAGAGCCAATGCATCTAATTCCTCCTTCATAGCCTGGTTCCAGCAATCTTGTTGGACAGCCTGCAAATAAGAACTTGGGATAGAGATAGAAGATAGAGTGGTCATCAAAGAAGTATGGGTAAATCCATACCGCTCAGGCGGTCTAGAATTTCTGGAGGAGCGACGTAAGGCAGGAGTAGGCGTGGAACCATTTGTCGGTGGAGGATCAGGGGGAGGGCCATCTGCAGTGAGAGGTTTCTCCCGTCGGTGGTATACAAAAGCAGGATTAAACCTAGTAACAGAGGTTTGATCCGAAAAACCTGGTAAGAGAGCTGGTGAAGAGGGAGGAGGACAATCCATGTGAGTTTGGAAGAAATATTGATTTTCAAAGAAAATAACATTTCTAGAAACCCTGATACGATGACCAATGGGATCATAACAAACAAAACCTTTTTGATTAGTGGCATAACCTAAAAAAGCACACCTGCGAGATTGTGCTGTTAGTTTCGTTCTTTCTGTGGGAGGTAGATGAACGAAGCAAACACAACCAAAGGTATGTAGGTGATCAAACACAGGATGATGACCAAACAATTTAAAATGAGGTGTTAAATGAGCAATAGTAGGTGATGGAAGGCGGTTAATGAGATAGACAGCCGTGGTGAGAGCTTCAGTCCAAAAACGAGGGGAACCGGATGATTCAATCATAAGAGTTCTAGTGACATCAAGAAGATGTCTGTTTTTCCGTTCCGCGACTCCATTTTGTTGTGGAGTATACGGACAAGTACGTTGAGAAATGATTCCTGTATTGTTTAGAAAGGATTGAAAATCCTTGGAAACATACTCCCCCCCTGAGTCTGAGCGCAAAGTTTTAATGCATTTAGAGAATTGGTTTTCAACATAGGTAACAAAAAATTTAAATGCATTAAGAACATCAGACTTTGAATGTAATAAATAAATCCAAGTAAATCTGCTGTAGTCATCAATGAATGTTACAAAGTACTTGAAATGACCATGTGAAAGGGTCGGAGCAATGCCCCAAACATCACTGTGAATCAAGTCAAAACATGCAGTGCTCCGTGTGGTGGAGTGTGAAAAAGGTAAAGTTTTACTCTTCCCTAATTTACAAGCATCACAGTCAAAAGAAGCAGAGTCAATAGGTTTATTTAATAATCCAGATTGAAATAAAGCAGACAAAGTAGAGGCATTTGGATGACCAAGTCTATTATGCCACAATCGAGAATTATTCTGAATAAAAAAACAAAATAACTGATGTAAAGTTTTATTCTCAATAACAGAAGACACTGGTAAGGAAAAAAGTCTGCCACGCTTAGGCCCCCTCGCGATCACTTCCCCCGACTCCTGGTCCTGTACAACACAGCCAGAAGAAGAAAAGGAGACATTGCAATTATTTTCAACAAGTTGACCCACAGAAACCAAATTGGTAGCAAGATGAGGAGATACTAAAACATTGGTTAAGGGTAAGGGGCCAGGGGTATCACCAACAGAGGTGATGGGAAGATGATCTCCGTTGGCAGCTTGAACAGTGAGGTGACCAGTGTAAGGAACGACATTCTGTAATGTTATGGGTGAAGAGGCCATATGGTTACTTGCACCAGAATCTAAGTACCATGTATTGGAAAGAGAGGAATCGGTACCTGCGATGTTCATGGATGCCAAGGCATTGATGATCATTTGGTTAACCATCTCAGGGGTGAGAGGAGCTGGAGACGCAGATTGTGAGGAACCAGGCTGTGAGGATGAATCATACTGCAGAGAACCACTGAAGTCAGAGGATGCATAGCGTGGAGTGGTTACTGTGTAAGCAGTAGGAGCTGACGACACGGTGGAAGTACCAGGAGCGGACTGCACATAGTTACGGGGAGTAGAATTGCGAGCCTTCTTCCGACATTCATCAATAACATGACCAGTGGCTTTACAATATCGGCAAATTCTTGCCTTGCATTGATTCGCATAGTGACCATATTTTTTGCAGTTATGGCACTGAACTTTACTGATGTCCCGAGAAGGTTGTCTGGTTGTAGCAACATAGGCAAACGGAGCCTCAGCAGATCTTTGTTGTTCCAGAGTAGTTTTAGTAGCCAGACGTTGTTCTTCCCGCAGAAGTTCCTGAAGGCAGATATCCAAGCTGGGAAGAGTAGCCCTGCTCATCAAGTTCGATCTAACTGCTTCAAACTCCAGACGAAGTTTCATGAGAAGCTGATCCCGATGACTACTTTGCTGTAATAGAAGTAATTCCGGTAGGAGTGCGGTAGACACCGTGGCAAACTTAATCTCATCATATTCGGACCACAGTCTGCGAAAGCCATTGTAATACTCCTGAATAGACTGGGTACCTTGAGTGAATTGAGAGATTTCAAGTTCCAATTGAAACTGACGAGCAGCATTGCCTTGTTGATAAATGTTCTTAAGATAGTCCCACATTTCACGGGCATTTTTACAAGGTTTAAGGTTGAGAATAAAATGGGATTCAATAGAGCCCAGCAACCAGGACTTGATTTTAGCATCCTTTGTTTTCCAAGCTAAAATCTTCTTATCATCTTCCTCAGGTTGAGGTTCAAATCCATCGATGTGTGCCCAGAGTTCTTTTCCTTCCAAGTAAATTTGAAATTGGAAGGCCCATGAGGTATAATTTGTTCCATCAAATCGAACCAAGGTTATCTCATGTTTTTCCATTACTAAAGACTTGTAAGAAGCACGCAGCAGCAACAACAGCAAGAAGAAGTAATGCCAATGATAAAGAAATTAACAGCCAGCAGTAGTAGTAGTCTCAGATGAAAAAATAACCATCCCGCAAACAATAAAAGGAGCAACAGCAGCAGTAAGAGTAACCCAGATGAAGGAGCAATCAACAGCAGAAATCAAGTAGCAGTAGATAATGAAGACAAAATGAACCAGCACAGGCACCAGCAGTAACAAAGTCCAGCAAAGAACCAGAACAGCAAGCAGCAAAAAAAACCAAGAAAAACGTCCAGGTCATCTGAGAGCAGAACTGGACCTGGGCCCCACCAGGTGATCTCTGGGTAGATCAGAGAGTGGGGATGGGTGAACAGGATATTCACGCAACTATTGGAAGTGGTCCCAGTCAAATCAGATCCAGATCCTGGATTTTGGACGGCCGAGATAAAAACAAGTGGAAAAATTGAATTTCAACAAGAACAGGTAGAAGACCTACCTCTGATGGTCAATAAATCTTGAAAAAATCTTCATAAACAAGAAGATATTCAGTCGACCAAGAGGGAAGAATCCGCTGAGAATGGTGATGTTGATCACAGGTGGGCCACGCCTGATCAGAGATGATCAGGGATGATCAGAGAGGATCCAGCTGAAGAAAAAGATCACAGATGACTTCCAAGGATTGGAAGATGACTTAGGAGACGATCAGAGATGATCAACCTGCGCTACTGGATGTTACAAACAGTAACAGAAACCAAAGAATGCACTGACGAGCCTGTCGCCAAGGTGCTGATATGCACGTGGGCCCCACCAGTTGATCTGAGGACAGATATGAAGGTCGAGATGGATGCACAGATCTTTTATGCAACTAATGGAAGTAGTCTCATCAAAAACCAGGTCAGATCAAAGATTTGGTGCGGCTGTGATGAAAACAAGTAAGGAAATCCGAAAATCCACAAAAGTTGCCAGACGACCAACCTCTGATGAGAAATAATTCCAGGAAAAATCACCAAAATTCCTGAAATAAACCTGCGACCATACTGGGCTGCTTCTGCAGATGAGTTGCTGATGATCTGAAGTGGGCCATGTCTGATATGAGATGATCAGATTTGATCATGGAGCATCTGGGATGATCAGTGATGATCTGAGGTTGCACGGAGGGCTTCCAGATCATTGGATGTGAAAGAAACTAAAACCCTAAGCTCTGATACCATGTTAGATTTGGAGAGATGAAATTTGACACTGATGATGATGAATGCTTTTTCCCAGTCTTGATCGACTGTTCTCATTATAAATGGCCTGAATGCCCTGATTACATGATACTATTCTTATCTAAATGGGCTGAATGCCCTGATTACATGCTACTATTCTTATCTAAATGGGCTGAATGCCCTAATTACATGCTAGTATCCTCATCTAGATCCTACAAATATGGTTTACAATAAGATATGAAGACTGGGCCCAAAATGGGCCTGGGCTTGGATTGACAGATACAAGCCAAAAAGGATAAGCGCCACATGGTCTTCCCTTTGGAGGTATTGATCGGACTTATCCACTCATGGAACAAATCAGGTAAGGATTCCGGAAGAACCCAACAGCAATTGAAATCCTTAAGGATCGAAGACCAAAGAGCTCTAGTCATCTTGCAATGAAGAAGAAGATGGTCGACCATTTCCTCATCAGCTAAGCAAAGGGGGCAAGCAATGACCACAACCATGTTCCGGCGACGAAGATTATCCATAGTTAGAATTTTCTTCCGAAGAGCTAGCCATGCAAAAGCAATGACACTTGGTGGGGCCTTGATCTTCCAGCGGGAGTGCCAAAATCCAAAAGGGGCAGAGTCAACTGATAAGGTGGAGAAGAGGGAGGAAACCGAGAAGAGGCCATCACGAGAATGGGCCCAAATCCTATTGTCTTGCCCTTTGCCGGAGATGCTTGTCCCATTAAGCACCTTGAATAGGCTAAACAAATGAGCTTCTCTACCTCATTTAGGTTCCTTCTAAAGATCAGCCACCGCTGATTGCTGTTAGGATTATTATGAAGGTAATCCTTAACCTTTACATTGCAGTTTCTTGCGCATCTGTGGAGGTCAGGGAACTAGAGCGCTAGATAGATGGGAGTCCCCGACCCAAACATCATGCCAAAGGAGATTATCTCCCCATTGCCAAGACGGAAGCGAATGGTTTGATCGAAGTTAACTTTAGCGGAGCATATCCCTTTCCAAAAGGTAGAGCATCCTTGGGAAGGAGGGGAGGTGTCCCAACCGTTTCTCCTCACTTTGTATTTGGCTATCAAGATGCTTCTCCACAAAGCCATTTGAGTCTTCCCCTAGTCTCCAAAGTCATTTTACCAGCAAAGCTTGATTCATGTTCCTTAAGGGTCTTAAACCTAGGCCTCCAGAATCTTTGGGAGGGCAGATCGATTTCCAATTGACCAAGTGAATTTTCTTTGAATCCTCACGGCCATGCCAAAGGAAGTCACGTTGAAGCCTCTCAATGCGATTAATGATAGCAGTGGCGCATTTGAGGATGGACATGTGGTAGATTGGAAGTTTGGCAAGGGCTGATTGGATCAAGGTGATCCTGCCGCCCAAGGATAGGTACCTAACTTTTCATGACGACAACTTTTTCTCAACTCTTTCGAGGATAGGATTCCAAAAGAGATTGGCACCCTTCCTAGGCACAGCCGAAGACCAAGATAGTTGGATGGAAATGAGTCTACACCCAAAATGCCGGCCAAATGAAAAAGTGAGGCGGCGGAGACAAAACCCCTAGAATTGCACTCTTAGGAAGATTGGTGTTGAAACTAGAGACAGCTTCAAAGCATCTGAGGATGGCGACCATATTTTTGACTCGGTCATCTATGGCATCACAGAAGAGCACGGTATCCTCTGCATATTGAAGGTGAGAAATTGAAGGAGCATTTGGAAAGGGCTTAAAGCCTCTGATCAGATTGCATTCTTCTGCTTCAGAGAGCATTCAACTGAGAGCTTCCCCAACGATGACAAAAAGGAACGGAGATAAAGGGTTCCCTTGACGCAAGCCCCTTTTAGCCCTAAAGAATCCCTTCGGAGAGCCATTAATAATTATAGAGTAGGTTGCAAATGAGACGCATTCTTTGATCCAATCTCTCCATTTAGATCCAAACCCCATCTCACGCATCAGATAAATTAAGAACTCCCAGTCCACCATGTCAAAAGCTTATTCCAGATCAAGTCTACAGACAATGCCCAAATTCCTTTCTTTGTGCCTAGAGTGAATGCATTCATTGGCTACTAGGACCCCATCTAAGATCTGCCTTCCATGGACAAAAACACCTTGAGAGGGGGAAATGATGGATGGCAGAATCTTTTGAAGTCTGGATGCTAGCACTTTCACTAAGATTTTGTAAATGCTTCCTAGAAGACTGATGGACCTGAAGTCTTTTATACAGTCAGCCCCAGCCTTTTTTGGGATGAGTGCGATGAAAGAAACGCCTATGGATCGTGACAATCTACCTCTTAAGTGAAATTCTATCATGAAAGCCATAATATCAGCTCTTAGAAGATCCCAATGCTTTTGAACAAAGGAGATTGGAAAGCCATCTAGACCTGGGGCTTTATCACTAGCAAGGTTAAAAGACAGTGGATCTCACTTCGTCCTCTTGAAACTCAGCTTCCAGCCAAATAACAGCCTCCCTGGCAACGGTGTAAAATTAAAGGTTATCAACGGAAGGTTTAACCCTTCCGTTTTTGCTGTAAATGTTTTGGAAGTAGTCACTTATGTGGCTGGTGATCCCCTCTCGGTCCTCTAATCTGTTGCCATTGACTGTAAAAAAATTGATTTTGTTTCCCCTCATTCTGACCGTAGCCATGTTGTGGAAGAACTTAGTGTTTATGTCCCCTTCTTTGAGCCACCTACACCTCGATCTTTGTTTCCATTTGATTTATTCTTCCCGGACTCTCCGTTCAAAGAGATCTTTAAGGTTAAATCTCTTGGCGATATCCGTGTCAGACAAGATCTAATTTTCTTCCTTTATGTCAAAAGCTTGCATTTCTTCAAGGATAGTTGCCTTATAAGATTCCATAGGTCAATGGTTAATCTTGATCTAGTCTTTGATGCCGAGTTTCAATCTTTTCAACTTCGAAGATAACCGATAACTAGCCCGACCGCTAACGTCATAGTTGTCGCCTGTTCCACCAGATCTTAATTGATTCTCTAAAATGCTTGTCCTCCAGCCACATAAGTTCAAAGCCGAAGGGAGAGGGTCCCCACTTCACGTTTTTGGAGTCAAGAAGGATGGGGCAGTGGTCTGACATGGGCTTGGGGAGAGCAATTTGGCTAACTTCTGGGTACAGATCAATCCAATCACTGGTGACCAAAAATCTATCAAGACGTGACAGAGAAGGTGGAATCTGATGGTTGGACCAAGTGAAGTCGAACCCCTCCTAGATGGAGATCCATGAGAGAGTGGGTATTAATGCAATCAGAAAGGGCTACCATGTGAGCTGTAGTGTTGCCACCTCCAGATCTATCAGAAGGGAATCTGGTAATGTTCCAGTCGCCACCTATACACCAAGGACCCGCCCATTTACTACGAATGGAATCAAGCCCACACCAAAAGCTACTTTGGAGGCTGCGATCTGTATGGCCATAGATGAAAGAGATGATCCAAGCGAAGCCATTATCCTTGTCCTCAAGCAAGGGCGAAAAAGAAAAAAACACCTTTAAAATTATCTTTTATGCTGTAGAGTCTGCTGTTCCAATAGAGAATAATGCCCCCAGAAGATCCTTCATCGTCTAAAGAGATCCAGCTACACTGACTATTACCGCAAATATATTTGACAGTAGCATGAATGCATGATTCATTAAACTAAGCTTTGTTTCTTGTAGGAGGAGAATGTCAACTTTATATCTACGAACTACCTCCTTGATGATAACCCTCTTCACAATGTAGAGACATAAACAGGTCAACTGACCCAACCTGAAAAGCCCATATCCAAACATATCTCACGTGTTGAATCTTAGTGGGATTTTGTAGATTGGTCAAATATCCCTTTCTTGGAAGGTTGTGTAGACATTTCTATATTTGCTTGTAATCATAGCCTAATCATAGGATGTAAAGATATCATCATCATTGTAAATTGATACCAGTGAAGTGTATATAAACACAAGTCGATTCCCATCTTTGGGTACGACAGACATTCACAAAATCACCTCTTCTTCTTCTTCCTCTCTTTTCTTATTATCAATATATGGATGTATAGATCCTAAGATGGTATCAGAGCCATATATCACTGTGATGCTACAATAGAGACCATAATCTATGTTTCCTTTCCTCCATTGGTTCAAGGCATCAGATATATCTCAACATTAGATTGGACCTCATCTCAGGCATTAGATTCAAGAATCTGAACAGAGTAAACATTTCTGGTCTGTCTTCATGCAGCTATCTATTGATCTGACCGTCTGATCGAGAACTGGGGCCCACCTCGAATTGTGCAACTGTCACAAATTTTGCACCAAGCTGGTCGCCTATTTACTCTAGGATTTCTCCATATTTTTCTGGAATTTCATCATCTCAAAAGGTCATTATTTTACCTAACTTTTGGGTTCGAAAGTTTGCACCAATAGTTTTGAAGCTGTTACATCATATTCACATCCAACCGTTGAAACCGAGAAATTCCTTCTCAAAAAGCTGCGAAAATAGGTTATTAACCTAACCTTGAAGGCTGATTGAAACAGAAATCAACCCACAACAGGCATTCCTTCTCCCAATTTTTTTGGACGCCCAGCAGCCTATTTGTCTGCATTTTCTGGTTTATGTGTAAATAAAAATCTGATTTCTTTTTTGTTTAGAAAATTAATCACTCTTTCAGCAATTCATTTATCTGTTCCAAATGGACAAGATTGACATCATTCCAGTGAAATTTAATGGAACTAACTACCTGTCCTGGTCCTTCCATCTCAAAAATTTTGTTGAAGGACAAGGTATGTTAGGATATCTGGATGGGACAACTCCTAAACCCATTGCAGGCACCACTGCCACATCTACCATACCTGTTGTAGATGACAAAACCATTGCTACTTGGAACCAACGCAATGCCAAAGTGATAACATGGATCCTCAACTCCGTAGATCCCTCCTTTTCAATGGCACTTCAAGCCTTTACCACGGCTTCTGACATGTGGAACCACATGAAGAAAATTTATCATCAGCAAAACAAGGCCCGAAGATTTCATCTTGATACAGAGTTAGCAAGATATTGCCAGAATGATAAATCTATCCAAGAATACTACAATGGTTTTCTAGCCCCATGGACAGACAGGGATCAAATGCTCCTTCAATCCGGCAGCTTTTCTTCCTCAAGCCCTCAAATTACAGGAATAACAACATGTTAGTCAATTCCTTATGAACCTTCAATCGGAATTTGAACCTGTGCGAGCTGCTCTTATGAATAGAGAGATCTCTCATGATCTAGATACGTGCATCCAAGAGATTCTACGGGAAAAAACTCACATGTTATCTACTCATTCCCTTAATGTGGAACCAAAGGAACTTTTGACACAATCGGCTCCATCATCAGCCGCAGATGAGACAGCCATGTTCACTACTCGTGGACAAAAACCACAATGTTATGAGTGTAAGAAGTATGGTCATGTGGCTCGAGGCAGCTGGAGAAAATTATTTTCCAACTACTGCAAGCGAAATGGTCACGTTATTTCCAATTGTACGCGAAGGCCTGATAAGAAACCAGATCAATCTACAAAGCGTGGCCCAACTGCTCTTCATGTTCAACAAAGCACCTTGCTTGACTTGCCATCCTCAGATACAGCGTAAGTCACTTTCCCACAAAACTTGCATTTGATTTTCAACCTATTATTCTCAACTGCCACACCAAAGCTCCATGCGGGATCAATATCACGGGGCATTTTAACTTACCAAATGGCAAAGACAGATAGACTGAATACCTGGCTGACTATAAATATAAACTAGTATGTTAAAAATTAAAAAAAAACAAAGAAACATGTTAGAGGAAACATATATCACAAATCTAGGAACCATTTTCAAGACATTTGATTGGTATTCAAATATTAAAAATTACTATATTTTAAAAAAAATCCGAAAATAAAAAGTAGAGAAAAATCAACAAACATTCAAAATGTGATGGATTGATCTATGGGAAACATAGATCTATCATTTACAAGCAATTTCCAAGTGGTTTCATGGATTGTCCATGAGTATTCAAAATTTTTTTAAAAAACAATAAATAAATCCGAAAATAAAAAATAGAGAAAAATCAACAAACATTCAAAATGTGATGGATTGATCTATGGGAAACATAGATCTATCATTTACAAGCAATTTCCAACTGGTATCATGGGTTGTCCATGAGTATTCAATTTTTTTTTTCAAAAAATAAATAAATCCGAAAATAAAAAATAGAGAAAAATCAACAAACATTCAAAATGTGATGGATTGATCTATGGGAAACATAGATCTATCATTTACAAGGAATTTCCAAGTGGTTTCATGGGCTGTCCATGAGTATTCAATTCTTTTTTTCAAAAAATAAATAAATCCTAAAATAAAAAAAATAGAGAAAAATCAACAAACATTCAAAATGCGATGGTTTTATGGGAAACATAGATCTATCATTTACAAGCAATTTCCAAGTGGTATCATGGGTTGTCCATGAGTATTCAATTTTTTTTTTCAAAAACTAAATAAATCCGAAAATAAAAAATAGAGAAAAATCAACAAACATTCAAAATGTGATGGATTGATCTATGGGAAACATAGATCTATCATTTACAAGCAATTTCCAAGTGGTTTCATGGGTTGTCCATGAGTATTCAAAAAAAAAAAATTCAAAAAATAAATAAATCCGAAAATAAAAAATAGACGAAAATCAACAAACATTCAAAATGTGATGGATTGATCTATGGGAAACATAGATCTATCATTTACAAGCAATTTCCAAGTGGTCTCATGGGTTGTCCATGAGTATTCAATTTTAAAAAAAAAATCCAAAAATAAAAAGTAGAGAAAAATAAAATAAAAATAAAAATATGTGTGCATGATGAAAGGGAAACATGGATCTCATCATATTACAAGACAAGGAAGCTTTTTATAGTACTTAGACTCTTAGAAAGAGATGAATAGATGATCTCAAAAGTCAAAAGTCAAAAGTTAAAAGACTAGAAAAAAATTAAAAAGAAAAACATACCTAGGTGGAATGGAAGCTTGGGCCTTGGATCTTGTAGTTGTTTCACTTGTTTGTGTCTGATTCCTTCGAATTTGATGTTACTCACTTACTTGTACAATCTTGTAGTTGAAAATGAGTTGAAAGTTGAAACTTTGGAGTTTAGAGGCAAACACAGCAGTGAAGACCTCTTCTAAATGTGCTAGGGCTGGCTGGGAGTGGATGTGGGGGCTTTTATATAGCCCCACGCAACGTAAGCGGCTGCTACACATATGTAGCGGTGCGTTTTTTCGTGGCGGCCGCTATTTTTTCAGAAGCGTAGCGGCCGATATTTGCATCCTTGGTTGCATCCCAATCCTGGCCCCTTTTCCAATTTGACGTAAAAAACGCCTTTCTTCAAGGTGATCTTAAAGAGGCAGTTTACATGCGACTGCCTCAAGGTTTCCCAAAACCATCAGAAGGACTCACTCATTTGAAACGGTCTTTGTATGGGCTAAAACAAGCACCAAGAGCTTGATTTGATAAATTCAAGGATGCGTTACTGAAGCTGCAGTTTCAACAAAGTCCTTATGATCCGTCATTGTTTTTGCATCAGAAATCAACGGGAATCACCATTCTTCTAGTCTATGTGGATGATATCATAATCACCGACACAAATACAACCATGATTCATGTTCTCCAATTTTCTCTTCATCAATCTTTTCAAATGAAGGATCTGGGACCTCTGACATATTTTTTGGGATTAAAAGTTCATCAATCTGAGAAAGGGTTGATTCTGCATCAACTTAAGTATACTATAGATTTAATTGAATCAACAGGCCTGTCATATTCCAGACCTGTGGATACACCTCTTGAACTGAATCTTAAACTCCATAGTGACAGTAGTGATCCCCTTCCTGATCCGACATATTATCAACAGCTTGTCGGTAGTCTGATATATTTGACTAATACTTGGCTTGACATCAGTTATGCAGTAAACTTGATGAGTCAGTATATGACCAAGCCTCATCATCTCCATTTAGCAGATGTTCGACGAATTATCCATTATCTTCTTGGCACTTCTCATAGAGGCTTGTTTTTTCCTGTTGGCTCTCCAATGACATTGACTGCCTATTCTGAAGCTGATTAGGCAGGTTGCCCTGATACTCGTCGGTCCACAACGGGCCGGTGCATGTACTTAGGTGATGCCCTTATTTCATGGAAAGTGAAAAAGCAAGACAAAGTTTCCAAATCATCAACTGAGGTAGAATACCGGACCATGTCTGCCGCATGCTCAAAAATTCTATGGCTTCGTGGTCTCCTTGAGGAACTTGGCTTCCCACAAAAATCTTCCACACCCCTACATGCAGATAACACCAGTGCCATTCGGATTACAGAAAATCCAGTATTTCATGAAAGAATTAAACACATCGAGGTTGCTTGCCATTTTACCAGGGATGAATATCTGCGCGATGTTGTTTCTCTTCCGTTCATCTCCTCCAGCCTCCAAATTGTTGATATTTTTACAAAAGCACTTCCTCGACCACGTCATCAGTTCTTGACAGACAAATTGATGCTTGTTGACTCATCGGCATCAATTTTAGGGGGGCGGGGGGGGGGTTAATGATTCTAGATCCATTGGGCCAAATCCAACATAAAGCCCAACTCATTTCCTTAGTTAAACTGTATACTGTACAGATACTACATACTATCTTAGGATATAGATGACTAGACAAACAATAACTAAATTGTAGCCTAAATCAAGGATTGTACATTAATATATATCGATATCAATCGATCCTTGGGAGATTATCCTATTGCAATCCAATCTGTCTACACCGCTAATTCCATTGACAGTGCTGTTGTTGGTGCTCCTACTCTCCAGGTATGTCTCCTTCTTGCAGCTACTATTCTTTTTTTCTAAGGTTGGACGACTACAGGGGTAGGGATTTTTACTTTTTTTACTTTTGTAGTTGCGTCCGTTACAAAGCGGCGCTACGTTAATGTAACGGCCGATCTGCTACTTATCGATCACTATTTTCATCCATGATCTACGCTAATAATGGTAGATCTCAATGTACTACACCACACACACCAAGAAGAGAATAAAAATAGGGAATGCAAGCACAGAGATGTAATAAAGCAAATAATACACTATTATTCAGCTAGAAAAGTGTTGACTGTGCAATGAGATTTTACAATTAAATGCCACGCACCAACCCGCCCCACCCATTTATAATTAATTTAGATATTCAATATTAAGAAATTATAAACAATGCTTGTAGCTCAGTTGGTATTGGGCGATTGACCAAAGGGGTCAAGGGTCATGATATCCAGATACTTCGAAATACACAACATATTGTGTCGTATTATATCCAATGCTTCACTTTTTAAAATCCTGTATTCCTAAGATATCTTGCGTGTCCTGCCTTGTCTAGGCATCATAGGTCAAGGGTTCAGTTCCTCCTTGGCTTCTTTTTTTTTTTTTTTTTTTTTTTTTTGGGGGGGGGCATGAGAGGGCACTCGAACTTGTAGACTCTCACCCCAAGGGGGAGCATGTATTGGGGCCAGTCATGATATTGACTGCAGCCAGTATGATGCGAACCCCACAAAAGATCCTCACAGAGTTATATTAACATCATCTTCTAGAATAAAATATGCAGAAATTCGTTGACTTACATAATTGTTTGTAAGCTACTATAATAGGAAAAAATGATTGTAATCACCCCCGATCGATGCATCAGCTGTCAAATCTGCTATGTATAGAACTATAAAGAGGGGATCTTCCTAATGGAATGACACAGTTTTTCAGTAAAAACAATTCGTTTGCTTTTTTGGTTTGTCATGATATCAAAGCTTTCTTCGATGAATACATTGTAATAATATGTAATAAGGGAAGGAAGAAAGAGACGAGAGTTTTGGAGAGAAACTTGATGATCAATGGATCATCGACTATTCTGTTCTATAATCAATTGTGACCTTAATCAAGGTACTAAGTACGTTAAGATTACAAATTAGAATAAATGAAAGAATGAAAGAATCAATCATAATCAATCCTAGTCTATACAAGGAAAACATAAAGAGAGAAATCATCTAAACAATGAAAGAAATTAGCTTTATAGGGATTGACTAAATCCTACGTGAGAGAGGCTGTAATGGGCCTCTGTTGGGTTGGGCCTAGGGCCTGTTAGCATACAGCCTTGTTATCTTCTACACCCCCCCTCCATTTGATGTGGTAAGGCAGAAAACATCAATTTGCTAGTGAGATCATGATGACACGTTTTGGAGAGAGCTTTTGTGAAGATATCCGCCAACTGGTTAAGAGTAGAGACATGAGGTAGAGTGATCTTCTCAGTAACAACATGCTGACGAATGAAGTGACAATCAATCTCAATGTGCTTCGTTCTTTCATGAAAGACCAGATTGTTGGAAATTCTGGTAGCACTTGTGTTGTCCCCATGAAGAGGTGTAGAACTACCAACAATGACACCAACTTCACAGAGAAGACGGCGTAGCCAGATGATTTCAGCATTAGCAGACGACATCGCCCAATATTCAGCCTCAGCAGAAGACTTTGAAACGGTGGTTTGCTTCTTGCACTTCCACGAAATCAAAGAGTCCCCAAGAAATATACACCAGCCAGTGGTAGAGCGCCGAGAATCAGGGCAACCAGCCCAATCGGCATCTGCATAAGTTGATAAGCACAGAGAAGTACATAAGGGTAGAAGAGACCATGGTTAAGAGTGTCTTTAATATAGCGGAGTATGCGCAAAGCAATAGTAAGGTGGGGTTTGTGAGGATTGCTCACAAACTGGCTAACCATATGAACTGCATGAGAAATATCAGGCCGAGTCATAGTTAAGTAGAGCAAATTACCAACTATCCACCGGAAAACAGAGGGATCATCCAGGGGAGGGCCATCATCCGAACTGAGTTTGTTGTTCAATTCTGTAGGCATATCATAAGTGTGAGCCTCATAAAGTCTAGCCGAACTGATCAAATAGGTAGCATATTTATGCTGATGGACCCAAATGCCTAATTTGTTGAACAAAAACTCAAGCCCCAGAAAGTAGGTGAGAAGACCAAGATCCTTCATTCTGAAGTGGTGAGTGAGATGGCGTTTGAGATCTGTAATGCCGGCAATATCATTGCCACTGATAATCATATCATCAACATAGACTAAGAGGAATGTGTAGCCCTTCGGTGTCCAGAGCAGGAAGAGGGAACTATCAGAGTGACTTAAATGAAATCCGGCTTGAAGGATAGCTGCCCAAAATTTATCGAACCAAGCCCTGGGAGCTTGTTTAAGTCCATATAGAGCTTTCCGCAATTTACAAACATGCTTTGGCGGACAAGCATAACCTGGAGGAGGTTTTACATAAACAATCTCTTGCAAGTCCTCATGGAGAAAAGCATTTGTTACGTCCATTTGTCATAGAGTCTAGTTGCGGGCTGCTGCGACACAAAGAAGAGTACAAACGGTGGTCATTTTAGCCACTGATGCAAATGTTTCCTCATAGTCAATTCCATATTCCTGCTTATAGCCCTGTGCGACCAATCTGGCTTTATAGCGATCAAGACTCCCATCAGAGCGTACTTTGACAGAGTATATCCATTTGCTGCCAATCACAAAGGCTCAGGGGCCGGTACCAATTCCCATGTTTGGCTTGCTTCAAGAGCAACCAATTCCTCAGTCATAGCATCTTGCCAGTAAGCAATCTTTGAGGCCTGTGAATAGGAGGTGGATATAGGAGTATTATCCAGGGAAGTAGGAAGAGCAGGAAATCCATAGCGGTAAGGGGTAACAGAAGGACGACTAGAGCGTCGTAGAGAGATGGTGCTATCAAAAGAAGTAGTATAAACTGAAGATGCAGGAGGCAGTGCTGGGAGAGGATCAGGAGAGGGAGTCACCAGAGGAGGGACCGTGTTCTGCCGAACATAGAATTTGGTAAGAGTTGATGGAGAAGCAATCTCCGAGAATCGTGGCAGATAGGACATAGCAATAGGATGACTATCCAAACGTAAAGAAAAGAAGGAAATCTGTTCCAAGAAAATCACATTATGAGAGATTCGCATGCATTTTATTATAACACAAAAACCCTGTGTTCATTACTGTAACCTAGAAAGAGGCATTTAGCAGCCTGTGGTAATAACTTAGTGTGCTCAATAGGAGGAAGATGAACAAAACACAAGCAACCAAAAACACATAAGTGAGAGTATGAAGGAGTATGACCAAAGAGAACTCCGTAAGGAGTAGTCTTTCCTAGAATAGTGCTAGGAAGACGGTTGATAAGATACACAGCAGTGTGTGCAATATCACACCAAAATTGGAGAGGGACTAAAGATGCAATTAACAGGGTACGAACGGTTTCAAGAATGTATGTTCTTTCTTTCCGCAATCCCATTTTGCTGAGGAGTATGTGGACAAGATTTTTGGTGAAGAATTCCTTTATCAGAAAGGAATGCAGAGAATTCATGAGACATGTATTCTCCACCGGAATATGATTTAAGAATCTTGATAGCTTTCTGGAATTGGGTTTTGACCATGTTATAAAAATTTTGAAAAATGGAGAAGACTTCAGATTTCAAGCGCATAAAGTAAATCAAGTATAATGAGAATGGTCATCGATATAGGTCATGTAGTACTTAAATCCCGTCCTACTCAAGGTAGGAGCAATTCCCCAAACATTAGAATAGATAATGTCAAATGATGGCAATGCACGAGTATTATGAACAGAAAAAGGCAAAATGTGACTCTTAAGCAACAAGTTTGACACTTTGAGTGAGATAAAGAAGACATCATTTTATTATCAAAAGTAGAATCCAAACAACCAATCTTAAATAAAGAAATCAAAAGGGCATTGTTCACGTGACCAAGACGTTTATGCCAACAGTCCACAATTTATTGAAATTATTAAAAGAAGCAAAGAAGGAATGATGTCCAATGTCCAACAAAAACAAGCACCCATGTTTACTCCCCGTCGCGATCACCTTCCCGCCTTCTCGCCCCTGTATAACACAACCAGAGGAAGAAAAGTGAACAAAATAGCCATCATCAATAAGTTGTCCTACAGAAAGTAAATTGGCTGATAATTTAGAAACAAAGTAAACATTGGGAAGGATGGTGGACTGGCCAGTGACACTAGATAAAGTAATGGTACCAACTCCAGAAATGAATAGTTGATCACCATTAGCAGTGGTTATTTTCTCTTTTCCAAGGTAAGGTTGTGAATCGGTAAAGCTATGTTCTATGGAGGTCATGTGGTTTGAGGCTCCTGAATCTAAAAACCATGTGGATGAGGTGATAGATGAAAGAGATGCAGAAGAATGAAAGGCAGAAAAAGCTGTAGAGGAATGAGTTTGATACTGACCACCAAAAAAGCCCAAAGACACATAGGCAGAGGTAACTGTGCTCTGGTTTAGGTCTTGAATCTGAGCAGGAGTCATTGAGATAGCTCCGGAGGAAGTGCTTGATCCTGTATCAGGTAAGGGTGCTTGAGCCTGCAGTATTATCAATAGAAGAAGAAGACAGTAGAAGACAGCAGGAAACAGCACACTCAATGCAATTTTCTTCCTAACAGAGCCAGACGAACTTGAAATTTGGACCTGGATCTGTGTGTGGGCCCCACAGGGTGGTCTAATCACAGATCAGGTTTGAACTCTGTAATAAGGATCAAAGTTACTTCCTTCAGTCCAAATCTAGACGGTCTTGATGAAAACAATCTGACAGAATTTTATTAAAACTGACAGAGGAAGAAGTGGATGAAACTTACCTCAAAGGTGATGGAAAAATTCCAAAAAAATCCTTAGAAAGACCCTCAAGGATGGTCGATCACAACTGTGGAGATCTCTTGGAGATACGAAGATGATCCGTGGTGGGCCACTGTTGATCAGTGACAATAACAGAGGAGATTTCCACGCCAAGAAGAAGATCCACGCCAGGGAGACTTAGTGGATCAATGAGAAAAGAGGATTGATCAATGATAGAAGAGGATTGGTCATAACCAATGCTCTGATACCATGTAATAATATGTAATAAGGGAACGAAGAAAGAGACGAGAGTTTTGGAGAGAAACTTGATGATCAATGGATCATCGACTATTTTGTTAAATAATCAATTGTGACCTTCATCAAGGTACTAAGCATGTTAAGATTACAAATTAGAATAAATAAAAGAATGAAACAATGAGAGAAATTAGCTTTACAGGGATTGACTAAATCCTACATGAGAGAGGCTGTAATGGGCCTCTGTTGGGCTGGGCCTAGGGCCTGTTAGCATACAGCCTTGTTATCTTCTACATACATCACGGTAGCAACTGTGATGATGGATTCTGGTGGTTTTCAACATCTCTAAGAAACTGTGTCAGTCAGAACCTTCAGTCAACAGTGTCATTTAAGATTCATCTGGTCATCTGTGGTTCTATATGCTCTATGAAAGATCTCATCTTCTTAATAGAATACCATCTGGTACACAAAGGAACCAGATCTGAAGAATTCGGCTCATCTAGACATACAGTCGGTTGACTGTATCAAGGCAAATTTCAGACAATCTGCTGTGGAGCGCAAGTTATCAGTCCCTGTTTCCTTAGGGCCTGTTTGGATGCACAAGAAAGTACAAGAAAATAATATTTTTTAGAATATAATCTTTCATTTTTTAAAGAAGAAAATCTTGTGCGTTTGGTAACTCAAGAAAAATTTGAAGAAAAGATTCTTTTCTTTCAAAAAGCTCAAAATTCTCTCCTACAGCTCCCCCCTGTAGAAAACTTTCTATAAGATAAAAATCTTTCAAAATGACAATTACAAAGTGGTAGAGTAAAGTAAAGACCTTGGTTCAACAAATCCATCATAATGTGTATGTCTACATATATGGAAAAGTAAAGTAAAAGTAAATCTCACAGGACGATAAAGGTGGGGTAAAGTAAAGGTGGGATAAAGTACATGGTGAAGTAAAGTTGGAATGGTAAAGTAGTTTTTTTTTTTTTTTTTACTTTACTTAAACATTTTATCGTAGTTTTATATGGTAAATAAAAAGTGACTTGTTTACAGGTGTGGTAAAGTAAAATAAAGATCGATGTCATATCATGGTAAAAGATGAGGTAAAGTAAGGTCAGATGAAGTACGTGGTAAAGCAAAGTGAGAGAGAGAGTTATAAAGTAGTTGTTTTTTCATTTACTTTACTTTACTATACTTTACCATGGTTTTATGTGATAAAAGAAAAGTAACTTATGGTAAAAACATGAAAGTTAAACTTTACTTTACCACATTACTTTTTTTATCCTGACGTGGTAAATTACATATAAATTAAAATATTTAATAAAAAAAATTCTTATAATGTAATTTACTTTAATCATAGCACCTTCCAAACATCTCAATTTAAAATCTGTAGTATTCTTCAAAAATTGTCAAACAGTAAAAAAATTATACTATTATAATATTGCATTTTTGTATTCTATACTATTTTATTCTTACAATATTTAAATATGTAAATATTTTATTCTGTAGACATCCAAACGGGCCCTTAGAGATTAATAATGTCAAAAAAATCAGAAATCTTTCCCATTAAATTGAATGCAAAAAATTATTTTTACTGAGAAACTTCAATTTTGTATATTTGTCAAAGGGAAGGAACTATGGGGACACATAGATGGGTTAATTCTCAAACCAAAGGAGGGGATATTTCCTATGCAGTGCCACTCACAAGAAATAAAGATCCCAGTCGAGTTCAGTGTTTTTGCTGCAGCTCTGTCTTGTATGAAGGATCTCCTGGTTAGGTCAGCATGGCTCTCTCTAAGGTCTAGAGAAGCAGCCTTCCTTTAGCATGGGCTTCTGTGGATCTCAATCATCTTTCCTCTGGCACTCTTGCTTCTGGAGCCTCTGGGGAAGTTCTGTTTGTTGGAGCAATTTGTAGGTGGCAGTTTGGTCAGCTCCCTGTGGAGCAGTGGAGTTTTTTCTTCATCATCTCACTGTTGGTTAGCTTTTAGTCTTAGAGAGCCTGGTGGCTCTATTTTGAGCCTTTCCAATCTCAGGGTTGGCCTTTTTGTTTGTTCATTGTATGTTTGTTTTCCTGGTTGTTTATTTTTCTTCTCCTTGTCCTGGGGGCTTTGCCCTCCTTCTTTCTTTTAATACAAATTTGCCAATTTGCAAAACAAGAAATAAAGATCCTCACAAATTTCTATTAATGCCATCTTTGAGAAGAAAATCAGCGGAAATTCATCAACTTATATGATTGTTTGTAAACTACTATTAAATAGAAGAATTAGATGCAACTACCCCAATATAAGGTGATACATAGGCTGTTAAATATGCCATGTATAGAATACTGAGTACTCTAAAAAAGGGTCTCTTCCTAATGGAACGAGAGACAGTTTTCAGGCAAAAAAAAAAAAAAACCTTTTAGCTTGTCCGTTTAGTGCCCCTTACCAACTAAGTTACATCCAGGACCTCCTTGGCACAACTCATATCATAAATTTTACATTTTACAACCAAAAAAAAAAAAAAGTAAAAGTAAAAACCATTAAACATTTGTGCATGTTAAGGGGCATATTTGGCTTGTTACACTGCACATTCACTGCACATTGGGTTCGGATGGAGTAGTTGTAAATAAGGGCAGATACATATTTACCGCAACCCAAACCAAACCCACCCCATTGTCATCACTCATCTGAACTCACGCACCCTCACCCACTACATCAGGCGTTTGGTGTCTCTAACCAGCTGAGAAACAGCCCAGGACAGCCTTCATTTTGTTTATATTTACATAAATCAAAATTCCATGTTCAATCAACTTCCAAAATCATCATGTAAATTTGTGAAAAAAAGCGCCATTCAAATTACAGTTGTCAGTGCAAATATATATTTCATTAGTATCTTTGCTTCTTTTTCTTAGTCACTCACGTTTATTTTACTGTTATGTCTAGTTTCAGAATGTCGCTTCAAAGCCCTAAAAGCTATTACATTATTGCCATGATCAATTAAACTTTTTGTTAGTTCCAGTTTACATTAACTCTAGGATTTGCCAAAAGCATAGCTCAATCCACAGCTAAAAAAATAGGAAATACAAAAATATGTACATATAAAACTTTCCTTTCTCAAGAAGAAAAACAATAGTTGCAAGCGTGTAACCATCCTTGCATTTTTATAAATCTAACATCTAAGTTATTAAGACAATATATGCATCAAAGTCAGTCAAAAAAGCTTTTGTACTTCAAATTCAAGTGGAAAATATCATAATCAAAAGATGCTCTTTAAAATAAAAGATTGCACTAGGAATGAATACTTGTGGATATAGGCTTACTGTTAAGCTATATGAAGCTTCCAATTTACCGATGTTTTTAATAGTGATTGTAGCAGTCCCAAATTGTGTAAGTGCTTCAAATGTAGGGATGGTGACATTCAAGATTTGACCAGGACTCCTGAAGAGAAAAGAAAAGATAAAGATATTGCTATCACAGTTCTGAGCAAACCAGTTATGCTTCTCTTAAAATGAACATAAGAAACTTCTCCATATTGCAAAGCACGAAACCAATAAAAATATATTACGTCCATATCGCTTTGTAAGTATACCATATGATATAAATCTAGCTTTGTTCAGAAGCGACTTACTAGCCTCAAACATAAATTAGCCATTCCCCTTAGCAGCAACATATAAGTTCAAATTCCCCTAATCGTAATACAAAATATTAATCATCACTATTTGATCGTAAAATCTCCACCTTAGCATCAAAATTTGTTTTAATCATCATATGAAAAGCATCAAAGATTAAAGTCCATCTCGAGATTTCATAAGATAGATCCAAGTATGTTTAAGCATAGTCACCAAATAAATGAAACAAAATAAATGGCTTGCACAAAAGCTACGTGAGCATAACCCAAACATCAATGTGAATTAAACGCCTAGTCAAAACTGTGCAATATCCTTAAGAAGCTAGCAAATACTAACATTTTCTTTTTATTTGCACATTAAGTGGATATAAATCCCCACAACTCTTTTGCATTTTCATAATAGCGAAAACAGGTAGCCTTGGGTTGTGAATTCAATACATCACCAGCATATACTGAACCTCTGAGACCCCTTATTTAAGATCATTCAAAGGTGTTTCTTTTACTCCATCATCTATGTATCCAAGCCTTTCCCAAAACCCCAATATCCACCTTTGCTGAATATGACAACTCAATATAGTTACGACTACCAAATAAGTAGATAGTAATTCAATTATTGGGATTAACCACATCAATTCCAGATCTGAGATGTCCCAAAAAGAAAAAGAAAAACCTTACTCCCCCTTGAGTTCAACTTCAAATAGATCTGCTTTTACTCACAACCTTCAACTACACTCAAAACTCAAAAACCCACTGAACTAGGGTTCCATTACACCTCCCGAAAAAAGAAGGAAAAAGAAAAAAAGAAAAAAAAAAACTCCCGCCACCAAACACCTTAGAAGAAACTTGAGACACATCAACAAACTAGTCAAGCAATTAAAAATATATATATACCGGTGATCTACAGGGTAAAAAAAAAAGCTGGTCCAAACCTAGGGATGCAAATGAGTCGGTTCCGGGCCAGAACCAAACTGGACTTGGACCCAGAATTGAAACTGTTTATAACCGAATCCACTCCAAACCTATTTCGTTGGTTACAGACCCGATTTCAATAAGAGGGTCCGGATTTGGCTCCAACTAGACTGTGATCTTGTTTCAAAACTGGTTTTGCCTTGTTTTTCTGTTTTTTTTTTCCTTAAAATAAGGATATTATTCAACTTGTAATAGTACATCAAGTCTACTACCTCCAAGATTAAACATAAAAATGATCGACTAAAGTTGATTTTGAGCTACAATTACAACATCAAAGACTCTACAGGTCGAAACCTGTATGGATCCGGAACCAAACCCATTTATCAATCAGAACCTAAATTTAGTCCCGGGCCGAGGCCCATTTATGAATCGGAACATAAAATAGGTTCCAAAGCCCCTTTTTTATGGGTCGGAACCCCGGATAATCAAAGATTAGGATACCCATTTACATCCCTATCCAGACCTCTATAAGGTGCTGAAGTCAACACACCCTCAGGCGAAGTCAGCCTTAGAATCCACAAAACTATTGCCTTCCTCTCGTCTTTGTTTGCCTTTTTCACATTGGATAAAAAATGGGTTCTACATATGTAACCATGCAAATGTTACATATGCAAGTGTTACACATGTGAAACACACATTACCATGTTTGTCAAAGTCATCATTTTCACGAGTAAATGAGTATATCAAACGGTTTTAGAATTATGTAGAAATTTTGGAGTTTTCACAAATTTATCAAAATCCATGAAGAAATAAGATAGGAAACTTTACATCCTGATGTTTACCATTAATACAAGAATATTGAACGGATTGGATCATGAATTGGGGGCCCACAGAAGTCTAGAAAATTAAATCTACACGTTGAAATTTATTTCACAAATTACTCAAAATCTATTCAGATTTAGGGTAATAAGCTTCAAGATCTTGGGGTTTATTGGTTCAACAAACAAATCAAATGGTTTGGATTACAAATATTGGGCCCATAGGAATTAAAAAATAAAGGTCTTTGATGGGCCCCATAGGTTAAAAAATTACTGTGTAACTCACTGTACTGGAGCCTCGTTGGTTGAGGGGGTGTGAATCACTTTAATACCTGCAATTTGGTGTGTAAATTGCCATATTTACACCATTTAAAAAACTCATTCATGCATCACATGCGTAAATGAGTATGTGATGATGCGTGACCAATCCTTAAACCTGCTCTGATACCAACTTGCTTGTTGTTTTAATTCAAAGAAGTACAGATGAATGTAAAAATGAGAGAAAGAAAGAAAGAAAAGGAGGGAACACAGTAAAAGAGGGAAAAAAGAGCAAAAGAGCAGCTCCCCTGGAGTACAGAATAATCTCTAATATTCCTAAGAACTAAGGTTTACCATAAAATAAAAAAGAATCTTTGTTTTCTTATTTTCAAAATGTCTTTCTATTGATAATTTGCATGTTTTGCACATTTTTAAGTCCTAGTAACTCTTACAGCTAACCAGCCAATGATCTCCGTGCTTATTATATTATAAGAAATCATAGATGTTTAAGCATTGTGATGAAATGACTTATAGCTTTGATTGGTGTAACGATGAAGAATTAAAAATACAAGTTGATAAATCATATTTCATATGCCGATATCTTTCAAAACGTATAAAATGCAAATAAACAAAAAGCACAATTGGTCAGGCATCTTCCATTAACAGTCAGTCCAAAAAACAATATAGGAGTATGAAATTCACTTGGTCTTCCATGATCAACTATTTGATGACCAAGAAAAAGCTATGAAGAAATAACATGCATGCTGCTGCCATCCAGGAATAAATCACATCTGACTACAACAAGTTCCAAAGATGCACGTTTTTCAGATGATAATAAGCCATTTGAACATACATGGTTTTAAAAAGAGAAAGTAAGCAGGAAACTGACCACCTTCTACAGACATATACTAAGTCATCAGTACATATTTCTATCGAGAGATTTGTATTAAAAACCTTCAATGATTCGTTTAAAGAACAAATGTGTTAAAATTAGCAGAAACTGATCACCTTTGATAGACATATTCTATGTCATCAGCACTTAATTCTAACAAGAGATTAGTATTAAGAACTTCAGTGATTCCTATAGAGAATGAATGTGTTCCAGCATCCTGCAGACAATTGCAGGAAAAAGTTTGAGTAAAAGCACGTTTCAATTTTGAATAATGTGAAGTCATTAGAAAAATATAAATGTAATCATAGGACATTACTGGATGCTGGTTAATTCTTTCAAACCTCCTCTCCACAGTGTACTGGGGCAGCTGATTCTTGCGGATGCGGTTCTGGTCAGCCTGTCCGGAAGAAAAAGAAGGATAGTAACCATATTGCTTTTTAAATATATAAAAACATTACATACATTGAAGTTACTGAGTTATGTGTACAAGGAGTTTAATCTGAGATCTTTGATCAACATGTAATATATTTTAATCAGGAAAACAACCAATGTTTTATGAACTATTACTCAAATAATTGATTATGAAGTAAACAAACAGAAAACATCAGGTAGCTTTGTCCATGACTAACCATAGTTTTCTTGAAAAATATTAGACTCGGTAAGGGAAAATGAAATGGGAAACCTAATGGGGCAAGGTGAACACAGCTAGACCCCAAGACGAGGCCATGCGACCATCAGATGTGTTAAAGAATCTACAGTGGGTAATCCATTTTTACCTTTCTAAATGAAAAAAAAAATGGACAGTTCATTTTTTTCTAAAAAATGAAAGAAAAAAATGCCCCATACTCACTTTGTTTCTTTATCGGTAACAAGTTATGTTTCTATTGGAAGGAAAGCAAAACAAGGCAACAGCCTACAACCAAGGACGCCAACAACAAAGGTATAAAAGGATTATACCAAAGGGAGACACCATACAATGCCACACAGCACAAAAACACGCTACCCAACTTCTGCACATAAATTTGAAAACAATCCACCCCTTGCTTGGCTAAAATGTCAACCATACCATTGGCTGCCCTACCCACATGCTGAAAACTATTATAGAGAGAGATAGAAAGCACTTTTAATCTATTGAAAGCAGCGGAAGAATTTCCAAGGACGGTCAACGGATTACGTCATCAAAGAAAAAACGTTGGATTGTGATTCTTTACCATCTCTATGATCTTAATGAATTATGTGTGCTTTGCTAGTTTTCATTTCCTTGATTCCTTATGCTTTAGTTGTGTAGATCGATTTATTTGCCAAGCGTAAGCTTCCCCCTCTCCTTTTCAGTTTGTGCAGGTTAGGTGCTGAGCTTTGGACTGATGGGATTATGATGAGAGCGCCAGATGATTCTAACAGGATTAGAGATTTTTCTAAAGCCTATTGAATTGGATTTGCTGATTAGTTTATTTCAGTTAGATTTCTGATTCTAATATTGCATTTTAAATTTCAGAATTCAGCTTGTCTAGTTTCGCAAGACTTGTTTCCGTCATGTAATAAAATTGGAAAGTAAGATATGCTCTGATGTTTCGCATTATATGTAAAATTAATTTCTAGATTTGACCCATGCTTATATTTTGAAGAAAAATCATGGCTCAAAATCTGGGCCATGGGTTTTGGGTTCATGACAAGGACAAAGGTGATAGTTTTGACATTTTAGTAGACATTGAATTCGTAGGAATATAAACACAAAAGTTGATGAGAAAAATGAAAAATAATGAGAAAAAAAGTACAGATAAACAATATTATTGCAAGTAAACAAGCCCACAAAAGTTAATGAAAGACAAAGGTGACAAAGAACAGATGAGTAAATATAAAACAAAATGATTACAAGCAACTTCTAGTGCACAACAATTCATGAAAGTAAAGCTCCAGCTTTAAGAAAGTATAAATCGATCACACTCAAGGACAATCAAATCAAAACAACAAAACAAAGATGGAAAGAAAATTTTTCATTTATTTAATGTAGATAACACCAATGAAACTTCCTAAGAATAAAAATTCATGTCCATATCACATAGAAACAACTAACAAAAATAACAAAAAAAGAAAATAAAGACATCCAAAATAATAAGAAACTAATTACTAATAGGTTCAAACTACTAACATCCCAAAACTTCCATAGCTGATTTTGCAAGCAACTCTCAAATGGTGAAGAGCAAAAGTTGGGCTGTCCACTAAAAGCTTCATAACTGACACCAATTTTGTTGCATTCAACGCCATCTAAGGTGAATCGTACTCTTTCTAAGAGCATCCACATAGAAAAATTCCTCCCAAGATTCTCTGGTTGACCGGGCACACCCTTCAACAAAACATAGCCCCCTTAGCAACAACAATTAAGTAATATAAGTAAGACCACAAAAAAAATTTAAAATACCAAATAGGCACATGCATTTTATGGATATACAGTCATGAAAATAGCCAAGCCAAAATAGGACAGTGGCTTCACCGCTACAAATAGCATGCATAAAATGCATGGTAACATATGCATAGAAATTATGGGGTGCTGAGCTTCAAGAAATTATACTTTTCTAATCCCAAATATTTGTAATACAGTACAAACGAGTATAGTACGCCTCAACCTTCAAATGCAAGCACAAAACACATACATCCCCAGCAATGTTAAGGATTTCAAACAAAAATTAAAACTTAGAAGAGCATAATCATTTAGTTATTGATGTACCAATTCTACAAGATGCTCATTGTCGCAGCCTCGGATCCACAAGTGATGATGGGGTGGTGATGGAATGGATGTAGAAAAACCCTAAAAAGAGAGTTCGCCGAATCCTAGATGGATTCCAGTGTGAACCAAGTCACCAACTCTACAGATGGCAATTGGCCAAATTCCTCTCGGAACTCAATAGCACTCTTCCATTGAAGAGAAAACCAAACGAACCAATCTTTATTATTGAATAATCATGAACTACTCTCCTAATGGAGGGATCACATATTTATAGGAAGGGTTGGACATCCCCTTTCCTAGTAGGATTACGCTTTCCTAAACAATAAAGGAAATTAAATCATTAACTTGCTTAACAATCCAAATAAAATAAAACTCCTAATTTTAATGACTTCTAAATAAATCAAAACTCTATAAGATTCTTAAGTAATTAAAACTCTAACTAAATGGATATTATGTTGGGCCTGTGGACCGGAACCAATTAGGTGGCCGACCAGGGCTCTGGCCTCATCAGTTCTCCCCGCCTTAAACAGAACTCGACCTCGAGTTCTGTAGATGTCCACTTGGGTCAAAAGCCAACGAAAAAACTTTTTATGTTCATGATCTTCATATTCCTCGTGTAGTATGGAAGCTTGACTTGATGCCGACCTCCATGTAGAAATAGATTAGAGACGCCGCTTCTTCTTACATTTGCATTTAGCTCAGATATGCGATCGAACCATTAGATGCATGTGGTGTGTACTAACAGGTCATGATATTTGAATATCCATCGTTGATCCCCGAAGATGAAGTCAATGTGGGGGGCTTCAACAAGTTGTTCTTCTATTGATGTCTCCTGAACTACCATTAGATTCACTGAATGTTTAGACGACTTGTTAATCATTAGAACTATGTCTTCAATGTGCACTTGTCCTACTTCACCTCTTTGACTCTTTTGATCAAAACCATCCATAGAAATAATTTTAGTCCCTATGTTTACTGGCTCTACTAAAATATCCTCCCTAGTAGAAGTCTTGCATGATATTTCATCTGACAGTGTCGGGACATAATCAGTTTCTTGATCTTGTTGTTCAATGTCATCCTTGATGTCTTTTATCATGGCTTGTAACTCTTGTGACACAACCACGACTTATGTTTCTTCCTTCTGCTCTCTCTTTGGTTCTTTAATTGGAAGTAAAGATATAGATAGAGAAGGTGTTGGCGATGGCAATGGAATAAGCTCGGTTTGTTGTCCCTTCCAAAGAAAAGAATGTATATTCTTCTCCTTTTTAGTATGTCTTCCAAGAAGAATATGAGTGGCATTCATACGGGTCACATCACACCAAATCTTATCTTCATAATTGCCAATCTTGAAAGATACTAGACATCAATGAGTTACTTGAATGATTACATCATTGGCCCGTGTAACTCTATAGGGCTTCAAGAGCTTCTTGGTTGACCAGTGAAGCTTGTCAATTACTTCTTGCACAACAAAATTTATCGCACTGCCACAATCAATAACCAGATTAGCTAACTTGCCTTCGCACCTTACTCATGTTTGGAATTTTGTATGTTGTCTCCATTCTTCTTCCTCCTTTTCATTTGTGGTGAGAAGTCGAAGTATGACAAGCTTGGGATCATCCTCTCTTGAAAAATGTGTTTCAACAATAAGAGCTCTTCTTCTTTGTTGAGACCTTCTTTCTTGAGGTTTACAATGCAGAATGTGAGATTGTCGAAGTATGTCTTCAACACGGATAGCTTCTTTGTATGCTTCTTGAGCAATTTGGCAAAATTTCATTTTCCCCTCTATATTCGGGTTTAGACCTCTCATAAAATGAGCTACATAATGTGACCGACTTTCCTTCAATTTACATAGATATTGTAGTTCTTGAAATTGGCGTGTATATTCAGCAATTGACAACTCCCTTTGCTACAAATTGAGGAATTCATGAAAGTATACCACATTCTCAAAATAAAATTTTCCATATCTGTATTGATATAAATAACTTCGAACTTCATCAGAGGATCCAATGTTTCTCATATTGATTTTGATGCGAGGACATAAAAATATAGTGCTCTCATAAAATTCAGTGCTTCGCAAAATGACTAACCTGTCATCTAGATCTTGTTGACAGAAACATGCTCATGAAGACGGATCGTTGATCGGATGTTAGATGGCCAAAATATCTTTTTTGAGAATCAAGGGCTGAGAGTGATCAACTAGAAAAATACTGGATCAAACTTTTGATACACTGGGCTTGACCCACTTGTGACTTGGCTCGGCTCACTCAGTTGCAATTTTTTTTTTTAAGTAGAGTTCGGGTCGGACCCAACTCGGGTCACACGGACACGTGAGTTTTTTTTCCCTTTTCTATCTCTGCCTCGTGTGAATTTAAGAGGGGCTGCTCTTACCTTCGATTGAGAATAGGGCTTCAAACCTCGAAGCTTCAACGAACGATAGAGTGCATGGAGAAGGCGAAGGTGATGTGGTCTCTGATGACTGCAATGAAGATGATGAGTGATGGGGCTTTGTCAACAATAGAGATGGCCAATGATTGTTTTGCAGTTCGGTGGGAGCCACGTGCTGTTGTTCGATGATGACAGTCGAAGTGGAGCTTGATCTCCATGTCCTTCCCTTTTTTCACTAGGATGGGGTTTTGGCGTTGGGACAGTGGAGTGTTTTAGGGAATCAGGATGCCGAGGATTTCTATCAAGGGTTAGGATTGGAGTTTTGGGTCTTCGATGGAGATTATGGGTGGTTTAAAAATGGGTTCTGGGTGTAGATTAGGGACTTTAAGATGTCAATGGTGTCAACTAGTGGGTTTTCCGGTAGCTGTGATCGAGGGTGGGGTTTTGGGATTGGAAGGGCTCGGATGGCTTGGATGTTTGGAGTGTTTCGGCTTTGTGCGTCGACAATGGATAAAGTTCTGGATGGCAAGGTTCTATGACTGCGTCTTTTTTTTCAATCGGGCATGGTATGGGTGCTGCCGAGAGGGTTTGAGAGTTATCGATATGGTGGAGTAGGGCTTGGAGATGGGTTTAGTGAAACGGCTAGGCTAGGGTTTTGGGTGATGGGTACTGCGAATGGGTTTTGGGGTGTTGGAGATTCGTGAAGGAAGTGGTAGGGGATTGGTAGTTTGGTTAGGGCCGTACATTAAGGGTTTTCGGTTATGGGCCGAGTGAGTTCAATTGGGTTCTCGTGAGGTTCTGATTCGAGGCTTTGTGGATTGGGGGAAGTTTTGGGAATTTAGGGTTTGAATTTTGGGGAAATTGGGTGATGCGGCAGTAACTGAGGGTTTGGGAGGGGATTAATTCAATTCTAGTTTTGGGAATTTGACGGGAATGTAGATTTGGGTTCGGTAGGGGTTTGTGGGATTGAGGATTAGGGATTGGAAGGCTTGGGCAGGCTGGGTTTGATGTTCGATTGGTTGTATGGATTTGGATTTCGTGTGCAGGGGAGGAGAGTAGGTCGGCTGAGGTGAGATGATTGGATGATGAGGAAGAATTGAATGGAAGAGATCGGTGTTCACGAATTACCTTGGATCAGCGATCCGAGAACGGATGTTCGCTCTAAAACCAATTGACACAGCCTCGGATCCGCAAGTGATGATGAGGTGGTGATGGAATGGGTGTAGAAAAACCCTACAAGAGAGTTCGTCGAATCCTGGACGGATTCCAGTGAGGACCAACTCTGCAGATGGGACTTGGCCGAATTCCTCTCCGAACTCAATAGCACTCTTCCATTGAAGAGAAAACAAACAAACCATTCTTCCATTGAAGAGGAAACAAACGAACCAATCTTTATTATCGAATAATCATGAACAACTCTCCTAATGGAGGGATCACATATTATATGAAGGGTTGGACAAAAACTCCTAATTTTAATGACTTCTAAATAAATCACAACTCTATAAGACTCTTAAGTAATTAAAACTCTAACTAAATGGATATTATGTTGCCGGCCATGGGTCCAGCCTGCATCACTCATCCTAGTAAATAAAGTCTAGATTCCTTCTGAGGCTTCAATAGAAGGGCTTGGATTTGTCTGAGACCTGGAGTAAGGTTATGAGATCCTCCAAGGGAAGGGTCTTGTGGAGTTTTCATTTTTGGCCAACATATGGGTCCCATGGAGGGAAAGGAACTCTCAATGTGTTGAGGTTACCTCCACTTTTGTGACTTCATTATTAGATAAGGTGCCGTATCTAGTCACTTCATGGGCCTCTTCCCTCTTTTTTCAAGACACACCTGCTGCTACCATTCTAAGAAGTTGGCAACAGGTTGCTTTCTCTTTGATTTTTAAGCCTCAGTGGCACATAAGATGGTGCCCACCTCCATCGAGCATAAGAACGCTCAAGTTTGATGAGAGGATAATTGTTAATATGGGCATTGCTTAAATGTTGGGTTTATTCACAACAGTCCAGGTGAGGATATCCTTTCCTTTATCTGAACAGTTTACAAAGCAGAAATGGAAGCCATGCAAGCTGGCTTTCTTGAACTCGCCATCTTAATCTCATCAGCATTCTTGACTAAGTCCCGATTGACACAATCGGACTAAGAAAACCATAAATAATTTCTAGCAACTAGTGCCGTCGCAGACAACTAAAAGAAAACTTAAAGAATCAAATAAGCAATAAACAAAGCATAAATCAACCCAAACTGACCTTTATAGCCTTCCTCGATCCCTATAGCATCAAACAACTATGAGAAAGGAGAGAAAAGCTTTTATTAATGAATGCAAACTGTTGAACATAGAACTGCTTGTGTAATACCCCAGACCCTGATATAGGGGCTAGAATAATAAGGTATATTTATGTTATTAATGATTTATATTTAGTATGAGGTAGGCCCTTTAGTTTTATGACTTCTTATAGACCTAGAGGAGGGGACCCAACTTCTTGTTCATGTAGGAGGTCGACACATGCTTGTTGGAGTCTTGGTAGGAGTAGAACTCCAAATTCTGGTATAACCCTACATGATAGAGTTCTGATGAAAGTTAACTTAGATAACTATTTATAAGATCTCTCTCTTTTATCTATATATATATATATATATATTATATATATGGGAGGTGCTCCTATGAGAGCATCTCTCACCTTACTATAAGAGATAAGGTAGGGCCCTTACATCCATTTCCAATGCCAACAACTTAAATGTGAGGGCCCCCACCTTTATCTCTCATAATATATATAGCCAGTTCCCTCCCAAGAAACCCAATTGTAGGAATAGAGACTAGCTGAGGAAGGAGTAGAGACCAGCGAATTGGAAGCCCTCATGGATGGCTTACTTTTTCCCAGGCCAATAGAGCCAGCAGAGTCTATACCAGGTGAGTAGGATTTCCTCATATAGAAGTTATGATGTTGTGCGTATGTGAGAATTGTGAATTGAATGTTGTAAAAACTGATGTGGTTCTATGACTCTGCACTGTTTGATGATTTCAGCATGATATGATGCATTAAAACATTGATGAGTAAAACTTTGTCTGATGAATTACCTGTCCCAGAGTCTTGTACATGATACTGTCGACAAACCCAGACCTTGATTGATGTTAAAGAATAATCAGATCTCTTAGACATACATGATAATTGGGTTCTTATTACTACTATTGTCCCTAGATAGTAAGTTCATGCAGAAAGAATTGGATTCCATGAAGATTCAATGCAGATTCTGAAATTCTGCACTTTTTGTCGACTGGGGTTGTGGGACCCATGGCCCACTTGATGAATGATGGAGACCATGGATTTGAAAGGGGGCCAATGGGCACCCCTAGGGTGGTTGACCCATATGGAGTGGTTCCCATACAATTGCTTTGTTAGAAGGGAGGCGGCAGTTTGCAGGTTTTTGGCTGAATGTCGACAAACCTTAGTGGGACCCCTTGGACCACCTGAGATAAGGTCCGATCATATGTTAGGGGACTACTGGGTGACCTTGGTGATCAGGTCCATCTTAGTTTTGACCAGTGGGGCCCACTATCCAAACAAACCCAAAACTACCAGGCGTGAAATATGCAGGGGTTCTGTTGTGTACAAATAGGCCCTGCTGGTTTGAAATATTTACTCAGGCCTTTTAGGATTGAATCCCTTGGATAAACAATAGAGCGGGGGCCCACCAGCCAGATGCTTCAGTTCCGGGAAACGAGAGACCAAAACCTGAGATGTGGCGAGCCCTGTTTTGACTTGTGACTTTTCTGAAACTACCAATAGACCCTACTGTTTTATATAAATTATAATGGGACCTTAATGTTTTATTCATGAGTCTTCCTTAATGTTTTATTCATGAGTCTTCTTTGAGATTATGTACCTACATGTTGGAAGGTTATTTGATGAGGTGCATTAGACATAATGTCAACAGTTTGTTTGGAATGAGTTCTGTTTTGATGGATCCTGCCTATTATAAGTCCAGTCCTGATATTTATAACATTTATAATGCACTCCCTTATGGTTTACTTATTGCACCCACCCTAAGTGTATTGAATACTCGTGTTTTCTTATTTCTGCTTAGTTATTTCAATAAGACTGAATTGAACATATGTTGCTTGAGTTAGTTATGACATAAATTGAATGGTAATGTGGATTATGAAATTATCATTCTTTAATATGATGTGATGTCGGTATTTCTTATTATTATTGTAAGATGATGCTATGATATTTCTGCACTTATTTAAAACTTTGATGAAGTGACTAACCTTATTGAGATAATTCGGGATATTGTCCTTACAATTACAAGTACCAATATGGTCAGGGAATGGGGGTGATGAAACGCGGAGAACACCGTAAGGACAAAATCTCAAATTATCATGGCATCTATTTGGAAAATATTAGTGAAAACTGTTTTCAAAATATGATTGGACCTACCCATTGGACACCCCTCTAGATGCACCAGCACGAGTCTAAGAGATGGATCATTTTGACGTGGCTTCTAGGCCATTTGCATAATTGTTTTGGCTATAGGCCAGTTGCACTTGGTAGCTATAGGTCAGTCATTCGACTGACTATTAGCATGCTCTTTTATTCTGAGGCACCCTTGAGGTATATGTTTATATTGGAGCCAGTGTGCTCGGTGGTTAGGCAGTGATCCCACGGTTAGAATTAGAGACCCTAACTGAACTAATGCCAACACATGTGTCCTTTTTATCCGATTTATGTATTTTGAATGGAATGGTTAAAGAAATTGGATATGATAATGTACTCTGAACTAATAGCACAGTATGAGTTGATGATCTCATACTCAAGGTCTTTGTGGCTATGGAAGTTCTGAACCTTTGGGTTTAGGTTGTATTATAGATGAGGACCATGGAGGCCATTATGTTTGTTGTGTTGGCTGGTTCTTGGAGGCCGTTGTGTTGGCTGGTTCTTGGTGGACATTGTGTTGGTTGGTCCTTGGTGGACTTGGTGGACGTTGTGTTGGCCGGTCCTCGGTGGACGTTGTGTTGACTAGTCCTTGGCGGACGTTGATAACGAAATGATGTTTGAGTGGCATCTTGGTTTATGTGCAGCCTTGGTGGCAGTGTGTTGTGGACAGGGTGCGAGGATGTAGTTCAGAGATACGATTTGAGATGGAGCTTGGGTTCAATTTTTTATTTATTGTAATTGAATATTGTATGCTATCATAACACTTTTTGAATTTTATTTATTTGATATGTCCAGCATCATGTTGCTAGTATAGGAAATTCTATTCACTCAGTATGACTGATTGTTGTTTTCACCCCAATCCCAGGTATGACAAGCATAGAAAGGCAAGAGGTACCTAACGACGAAGAGATTAGTTTTGGCGTATGCGGTTGAGAGTTTCGGGACTCACAAATACCTAGACACATACTTGCAAAGACTTTTTTGGAAATTGTGTAGTTATTTCTTTTTTTGAACATTATTGGATTTTGAATATTGTTTTAATTAAAAATTCAGATTTTTGGAAAAAGCCCAGTTACTATGCATCGAATGATTTGATTTATGATGTGAACGTGATACTTTTATAAGTCTCAACACGGAATTCGAAGGGCCCCGGATTCCGGGTCGTGACAGCTTGTGACTGCTGAGTGTGCTATGTATATATAACACTAAAAAAAAACCCACAAAAATCCCTAGGACTCCTACTATACTAGTATACTAATACAAATAGAAGTCTTGCTATATTTTCCTACTCAAAACAACATCATCATCAAAGCCTTGCCCCAACAATGATGGCGTAGCTACATGAATTATGTTTCTCCATATTTGTCCCAAACCAAATCCTAGATAGGTCGCACTTTTCCAAAACAACTATCAATTTCTTAAAAAGAAAACAAATAAAATTGAAGGACTCCAAAAAACACTAATGGTGGTCTAAGGATTTGGGTGGTCTAAAAAGAAAACAAGTAAAATTGAAGGCTAATAATAGCCTAACGTATATGCTCTAAGCATTGGGTCAACTATTCAACTTGCAGTTTTAATTCCTAAATTTCTAGGTCCCTCGGATTTGGTTCATGACCCGCATTGCTCTCAACCTCTTGCCTATGACCTCGTCCACGTAGTGGTGGCATGATTAGGGAGATGGCAATCGACAACAAATTGTATGATCAGTTTGCTCTAACACCAAGTAACAGAGTCCCAATTTGAAAAAAAAAAATCAAACTATCTTCCAATTAACAAAATCAGAAATAATTTCCAGCAATTATTGTTGTCGCAAACAATTCAGAAAATTCCCAAAATCAAATAAGCATGAATCAACCCAAACTGACCTCTATAACCTTCCTGACGTTGACATAAATTGTTGTGCCGTTCACTAATAGCTCGAGCTTTTAGTGTGTTTTGGTCATTAACATGGTATCAAGGCCAGAAGTCACGAGTTCGAAACCACTGGGAGGCATGTTACCTCCGTCTCTTTGCTTGGTCCCTTTGCCGTCCAAGGGGGGTGTTGATATAAATTGTTATGCCGTTCATTAACACCTCGAGCTTTTGGTGTCTCTGGTGATTGACACCTCAACCCCTATTGCATCACATGATAATGAGAGGGGAGAAACAAAGCAAACTAAGCTTTTATTAGTGAATGCAAACTATCGAACATAGAACTGCTTATGACCGCTGACTATGCTACGTATATCTAGCACTCAAAAACCACAGAAAGCCCTAGGGGCCCTGCAATACTTGTATCCCAGTATAAATAAGTCTTACTATTTTTTTCCAACTCCAAACGACTATCAATTTCTTTATAAAAATCAGTAAAATTAAAGAATTTCCAAAATATGGTGGACTTTGATATTTCTGTTGAGAATCCCTATAGGCACACATGGCCCACCCTTTGATCAGTACATGTGCAGCAAGCTCCCAGGCAACTCTAGCTCTCCAAGTTTCAATTGAATTCAGTCAGTTTTGACTCTTTACAAAATGCTCCAAATTAACTGCATGAGAGCCTTGTTGCCCTAGAACTTTTCTGAAAATTGCTCAAAACCCCTACGGTCTCTGTCTTCTCCCAAAAAAGTCTCAAAATTTAAACTTAAACATAATTATGACTGTGTGGCCACCAATTTTCAATCAATCCTTGTTAGGATTCTCAATCCACTCCATGTGAGCTTCAACCACTTTAAAATCATGATAAAAAAAATCTATTCCACATTTAACTATATTAAGCTAAAGGGTTTTCAAGCTAATTTTGATTATAACCTCTAATTTTGACCATTAGTTATATATAACTACTGTATAACTTACCCACATTTTCCTCCCACTACCAGCATGAAACCACTCAAGTCTTTTTCCCAGTTTTCACTCTTTTCAACGTCATTTCCATCCCTAATCTCTTGTACCCTTTCTCAACATATTCTCCTTTCCTTCTCACCTCAATTCTCGTACTTAGTTTCTACTTTGTACTCTTGGATTCAGAAAAGAAGTACTCTATTCTTTTATGCTCTATCTGTACTAAATCGTTGTTAGTAAGTATTTGAAAATGATTTACGTGGTTTGAATTTCTTTTTATTGATCTTTACACATATTGCTACAAATTTAATCAGTAAGCCCATGCTTAGCACTGGTTATTGTGCTAATCAATTCTTACTGAAGAAGAACCCCTTTGCACCATTAGATGGGCAACAGGTTCATGTGGCAAGCCTTGGATAATGCAGGATGTGGTGGAGGAAGTGATGGACATAGGCAAAGCATTGGAAGCATGTTTCTCTCATATTAAAAGGAGCACGAATTCAATGGCGGCTAGCTTGGCAAAAGATGGAATTTTCTCCCATAGATTGTCGATCATCCATCACAAGATCCTAACTCCTCTAGCCTAGGCTTTATTTAGTTGTGTGATTGGTGTTTTCTGTACTTGGTCTTTTCTGTGTTAGCTTTGACAATAGAAAGAATGAACTGATTTCAATGAATGAAGTATTGCCATAGCATCAACACCTTTAGGAAATTACAAATTTACAATCAATCAAAATTAATTGAATCTCTTAAGACATAATAGTATAGTGCAACTAAAGTGTACACTATTTTACGATATGGTACTCATGGAGGACATTCTGTTTCAATTCTCTTAATAAAATTCCATTGTCATTCAAAAAGAATTATTAAGGTATCATAGGATCATAAACCCAGGAATGGGAGTAATTTCCATCGAAAACTTCTTCCTCAATATCACCCACAAGGGCAATTGATACCCATTAATTAAAGCCATAACGAAAAAATGATAATTAAATTAATCTATCAAACGTCTAAAGAATTTTCAACAGAAGATAAAAGACTATCAATATGTAATCTGGCAACATTGCCAACAAACCTGTCTTGGAATTGCAAGATAAAAGTCCTCAAATGATGGAAGACTTGTATAGCCAACAAAATCACCAATAAGGTTAACTCTTAAAAAATTGTCGTTGGATAACACTGTTCTATTTTCAGGGCTGACCAACACTTCCTGCAGCCAAAAACATGCCCACAAGAATAATGTAACAGAAATGCTGATACAGTAATGGAAAAGCCAGAAAATAAACATTTATTAAAAATGAAGAATATCTTTCCCTAGTATCAATCAACTAGTAGTTAGCCACAAGAGGAAGAAAAATGTTGATAGTTCAAATGGAACTTGCATGAATTTGCTACAAAATCTCCTCTTTTTTTAATGGTAAAATAAATATATTAAAAAAGCCATCAGGACAAGAGAAATACTTGCTACAAAATCTCCTCTAGCTAAAAGTATCAAAGTCAGTGCCATAATTGCTAGTGAACCAATTTGTTGAAACCACAAAAGACGCACTTAACAAACGAAAGAAGCACATTCCAAAAACAATGTCTACTGCTTCCGACACTCACTCAGTTTTAAAGAAGCACCCAGGGCATGGTTCAAAAAATTTCGCCGAACCATCATGTTGGCTGACTTCACCAAAAGAAAATATGATCCATGATCATTTCTTCAAGGAACCGCTGCCAGTATCACACTTCTTCTCGTCTATGTAGATGACACCATTATTACAAGCAGTGACAGCAGGTGTTCATTGACCAAAACAGTTTCTCCATTCCTCATTTTACATGAAGGATCTCACTGAGTCTGAATCAGCACAAATACACCAACAATCTCATTGCTACGCTCGCCTCCACAATTCCGATATCGGGGAGACTCCTCTTGAGGTTAATGTCAAGTATAGAAAAGATGATGTGATCTCCCAGATCCAACGATTTATTGGAAGTTAGTTGGTAGTGTTGTTTACTTAACCATGATCCGATAGATATTTTTCTTCTTGCTGATAAGGTCAGTCAATTAATGACGTCTACACAATTTACATATGGGACACCCAATCAAGGATTATTCTTTCCCAAAGGTTCCGATATACATCTCTTTGCATATAGTGATGTTGATTGGGCTGGGTGCAGAGACACATGCAGGCATAAATACTTAGCTCATTTAATGTAGGCACCAGGCTTGGGTTTGAACATTGAAGCTTGCCAACCTAGCCTAGCAGGGCCCATTTATAGACTACTATATTACACACATTCTATTTACAGTATGAATATATAATCATAATCATATTTAATATCATAAAATTCATGCATATATTAAACATAGTTACTTTCTATACTAAAAAAATTACTTTTAGGCTTATCACATTTCCTATATATTGAAAATGATCTCACCTACCAAATAGGAAAATAAAACCTATTTTTTTGCAAGAAGCTGATGAGCAAACTATTTGATTAGCATCTGAATAGAAATAGGTAAAACGAAAATAGATGAAGCTACATAATAAATATTTCTTTTTTGCATTTAATAGAAGTACACTAATAAAATAAATCTATTCTTTACATTTAAAGAGAACTACAGAAGGAATCTACATTAGTGGGCCTGTGCACTGGGCCTAAGCCTAGGCCTTGCGCTTGACATTTTCATGAGGATTTGATGCAGGCCCTCTAGGGTTAGGGCTTGCATGGAAGTGCCGAAGCACATGTACGCAAACACTATCCAAGATCTCCGCAGAAATTTCAACACGAGGACGCACCTCAATGTATAAAACCAATTCAAATTCTATAAATCAAGTCTGAGAAATAAATCTCTACAATGCAATATAAATAGGAAAAGCAAACTTAGGGGCTAAGAAAACCTAATCCAGTAATAGAAAATATCCTAGTTATAATTCTTTCAATAAAATTAGAAACCTACTAAAAAAAATAATTAGGGTAATAAAAGGAAATAAAAAAAATTATTCCTAAACGATCTTCCGTGATCCCACTTGTGGGCCTATTCATTCCGCGTCACAATTGGGCTCGGGCGCGACTTAAAAAGCCCACGGGCCAATCCGGGCCTGATTTTGAGGATAATTGACATTTATCAGCCTGGCCCGTTGAAAATCAAAGACACATTTAACCATACCAGTAGGTATATACTTATTTCCATCTCTAAATGTATATTATTTACTTATTTCTGAGACTAATGAATTTCTGAGAATACTTATGAAATTCTTCCTCCGCACTAACTTTGGAACTGAACAGTTTGAAAGTTACAAGTTCGACAAACCTGAAAATGTGCTATAAGCTACAGGAGTTGAACTGGGCTAAAACTAGCCCCTGCCTAAGCCAGGCTGCAAGAGGCTTCTTCAGAGATGTGGCAACAGGAAGCAGCTTCAAGAGATGCAACTGAGAATGGAACAGAGGAAGGGCATGGAGAGTTGTAAGAATTACCACCAGCACCACTTGCCAACACCCAAGAATTAAAAATCGAAATGGATCATTATCCAATTCAAATTGATACTAATAGATCTGAGGCTAGACGGCAATGAGGATCAAACAGTACCTGGCATGACCACTGCTTTGATTCAAGTTTAAGAAGATGAAGAAGAACGTTTCGCTAATGTCAGCCTCCGCAGATGTTAGTAGAACTGAAGGGCCATCAAACATAAATATTACTCTGGATCCTCATTCCTCAGACAGAAGTTATAAATCTAAGAGGCCCATGGATAGTTAGGAATGACCATCCGCAGTGTAGTGTTATTGCTGGACTGCAAAATGCTGCCTCCACAGCTGAGCCATTGAGTAGCGGAGAGAGTGATGGGGTTGTGGAAGCAGCTTGTTGAACAAGAAACAGGTTTTGGAAGCAGCTTGACTAATTTACAGAGGCATGCGGAGTCACACCGGCTAATAAATTGGAGAGGCTTTCACAAACATGTTGATTTATCTAAGTATGCAACCTTGTCACAGACCGCTTGATGATCTCATAAAAATCCACAAACTTTCATCCTCTTTGCCCACCTTCTGTTATCATGTTTGTAGCATCCAACTCAAATCCTTCATTTTTGTTCTATCAGAGCTTATCGTGATCTGTAATGTCATGGTACTAAGTTATTTTCAACTTACACCAACTCGCCTTTACTACTCTTAGATCCACTAAATTTGCATTCCATACATTCTTTGTTCTGCTAATTCTTGACTCATTTGACTCCTAAGCTCTAGCTTACCAATTACATTCTGTTTGACTAATGATTTTCACATTATCTGCCCACGATGATTCATTAATATCATGGAAGTGTACGAAGCAGTTGCATGTCTCCAAATCATCCACAGAATCTGAATATTGCACGATGTAATGTTATGTACCTAACCAATACGCCAAAAGCCACAAGACTGATGGAACACGTCAATTAAGTCTTACAATCATTTAGGACCATAACATACCACCATGCTTCCGCAACCAACATCCTCGGCGGCTCTCACTCAGGCGGAAAGTAACCCTTTTCCGGCTCACACTCTGCTCCAGGCAGCCCTCTCCAGGGTGGCTTTCACTCTGGCGGTAGGTAGCCCGTTTCTCTATTTTTTTTAGATGGCTCTCACTCTACTCAAGGTAGCCCTTTCCGTGACTCGAACCCAAGACGTGGAGGTTGGCTCTGATACCAAATGTTATGTACCTAACCAATATGCCAAAAGCCCCAAGACTGATGGAACGCTCCACATGCTTTGAAATTATTTAACTTCGTCATCTCTTCTCTGAGATTGGTCTTCGACAACAAGAAGAAACTCCTCTACATGCAAATAACACAAGTGCCATTTACATTGCGGCCAATCCTGTCTTTCATAAATGCACCAAACATATCAAGGTGGGCTGGCACTTGATTCATGAAGCTTATGACGACAACACTATTACCTATGATACCCGAATACGGCAAATTACTTGTGGTACCCATACCGATACGGTCCAATACGGATACCGATACGGGATACCACAAGATACGGCTTGGATACGAGGGGGGGCAATTTCAGGATACAGCTTGTGTTATTTTTCGCCCAATATTTCGGCAGATTTTCCATTTCGGCCAATTTCTGTCTCTCTCTTAGTTTGATCAAAAGGAAAACAAAAAAGAAAAAGAGGAGGAGGAGGAGACTGACCTGCTTCGACTGGGGCTACTGCTTCGACTACTTTCTATTCATACTTCGACTGCTACTGCTGCTTCGACTACTGCAGCTGCTTCGAGCTCCAGGTGCGAGGTATTCCTCTTCTTCTTCCTCCTTTCGTTTTTCTTTCTTTCTTTCTTCTTCTTCTTTCTTCGTTTTTTTTTTTTTTTTTTTCGTTCGTGCCCATAGATGTAAATAGCGGCCGCCACGCTACCGGCCGTAGCGGGCGATACCGCCACGCTACGGCCAACTTATCGGCCGCCACGGGGTATCGCACCCGTGGAGGCCCGTAGCGGCCGATACGCTTGAGGCCGCCACGCTACATGGCGGCCGACACGACATGGGGGGTTATAAAACCCCCCATTTTGGACTTTTTAGGGTTTTTTACCCTTCTCTTTCATCTCCTCCCCTCTATTTTGCTGTTTTCCCCCTCTTTGTGGTCCCCAGTGTCTCCCTAATCCATCTCTTCAAGATTTCTTGCCACCAAATCACCAACATTCAATTATTGAAAGAAATCTAAAGATTATAAACAAGATTCTTCATCTAGGTATGTGATATTTTTTTTCAACTTTTGAGATTATCACTCTCTAACTACTATGAATCACAACATAATGGTATCATTGTCTTGTTTTATTGTAGATCCATGCTTCCTTTTGATCTTGCATGCATATCTTTTGTTTTTTTTTTATATATTGTTATTTTTATTTTCGGATTTATGTTATTTAAAAAAAAAAAAACATTATCACTTATGGAAAACTCATGAAACAACTTGAAAATAGCTTCATATTGTTAGATCTATGTATCCCATAGATCATTCCAACAATACTTGAATGTTTGTTGATTTTTCTCTAATTTTTATTTTCGGATTTATTTATTTTTTGAAAAAAAAAATGTGAATACTCATGGACAACCCATGAAACCACTTGGAAATTGCTTGTAAATGATAGATCTATGTTTCCCATAGATCAATCCATCACATTTTGAATGTTTATTGATTTTTCTCTAATTTTTATTTTCGGATTTATTTATTTTTTGAAAAAAAAAATGTGAGTACTCATGGACAACCCATGAAACCACTTGGAAATTGCTTGTAAATGATAGATCTATGTTTCCCATAGATCAATCCATCACATTTTGAATGTTTATTGATTTTTCTCTAATTTTTATTTTCGGATTTATTTATTTTTTGAAAAAAAAAATGTGAGTACTCATGGACAACCCATGAAACCACTTGGAAATTGCTTGTAAATGATAGATCTATGTTTCCCATAGATCAATCCATCACATTTTGAATGTTTATTGATTTTTCTCTAATTTTTATTTTCGGATTTATTTATTTTTTGAAAAAAAAATGTGAATATTCATGGACAACCCATGAAACCACTTGGAAATTGCTTGTAAATGATAGATCTATGTTTCCCATAGATCAATCCATCACATTTTGAATGTTTATTAATTTTTCTCTATTTTTTTATTTTCGGATTTATTTATTTTTTTAAATAAAAATAATTTTTAATATTTGAATACCAATCAAATGTCTTGAAAATGGTTCCTATATTTGTGATATAAGTTTCCTCTAACATGTTTCTATGTTTTTTTTTTTTTTTTTTTTTTTAACATACTAGTATACTACTTGTTTATATTTATAACCAGCCAGGTATTCAATTTCAGTCCATCTGTCTTTGCCAATTGATAAGTAAAAATGCCTCATGATATTGATCCCGCATGGAGCTTTGGTGAGGCAGTTGAAAATAATAGGTTGAAAATCAAATGCAAGTTCTGTGGAAAAGTGACCAATGGGGGCATTACAAGATTCAAGCACCACTTGGGCCACATATCTGGCAATGTTGCTGGTTGTACCGAAGTACCAAGGGAAGTCAGAGAACAAATGAAAGCTTTGCTTGGCCAAAACAAAGCTAGAAAAGTAGAGATAAAAGAAAAGAGGCGGCAAGATGTTGATGCTACCCGTTATGATGTATTTGGGGATGAATACTTTGATGAAGAGGAAGATGCACAGATGGAGGCTGCACGCCGAGAGTCTTTGATGAGTCAACAAGAAGAATATGAACGTCGTGCATTTGCTGGAAGCAAATATTATGATGCAGGGGGCTCATCATCTACTGTGCCAAGCAGGGGTAAGGGCTTTGCGGGGTCCATACGTAGGGCATTTAGCACCCGGGAACGGGATGCTGATGTAGAAATTATCTCTACAAGAAGAGCAGTTCCTCCCCCTGTTGATCCTCTAGCACATAGAAAAGAGGGAGATAAACAACCAAAAATATCAAGTATTATGAAAGGGGTAATGAAGGCTGCAAGAGATGTCAAAGCCAGGAGGAGAGAAGAAGATAGAAACAATAGAAACAATATGATTGTGAATTCGTTGATCCCATTGAGGGCTCACGATGTTCCTTTATAGAATATAGTTGCTATACATGTTACATAATTGTAGCAATCACTAGATTATAGACAATCTAATCCAATCATAATCTAAATTACATCTCCTAATATGGCAATGATATAAATTACATAGTTGTACATGTGAAGTAAATTATCTCCCAAGTTTGGGCTTTATTTGTCATGGGCTGACCCATTGACCCATTTAGCACTAACCCATTTAACACCCCCCCTCAAATTGATGCGGGTGAATCCACGAGCATCAATTTGCCAACTAAGAATTGGTGTCGTGGCCGGGGAAGACCCTTGGTAAAGATATCTGCAATTTGAAGGCCGGTAGAAACATGAGGAAGAGTAATTGCTCCACGCACAAATTCATCACGTATGTAATGACAAGCCACCTCAATATGCTTTGTACGTTCATGGAAGACAGGATTTTCAGTAATCCGTATGGCACTGGTGTTGTCGGCATAGAGAGGAGTAGGACCAGATTGGGAAAATCCAAGCTCAGAAAGAAGACCCCGAAGCCAGACAATTTCAGAAGTGGCAGCCAACATAGCACGATATTCTGCTTCTGTGGAAGATTTGGAGACTTTATCTTGATTTTTACATTTCCAGGAAATTAAAGAGTCCCCCAGGAACATGCACCAACCAGTGGTAGATCGGCGACTATCAGGGCAACCAGCCCAGTCAGCATCTGAATAAGCAATGAGAGACGTCGAATTGCCCACAGGAAAGAAAAGACCACGAGATGGTGTATGAAGAACATATCGAAGAATGCGCCGAACAACAACTAAATGGAGATGGCGTGGTTGTGTCATGAACTGACTAACCATATTTACTGCATATGAGATATCAGGCCGAGTGATAGTCAAGTAGATCAAACTTCAGACTAAACGGCGATACATTATGGCATCAGGAAGAAGATCACCCGTATCGTGCGCGAGCTGAAGATTGGCCTCAACAAGAGTATCTACAAGAGTGGAGTTTTGAAGACCAGCTGTCTCAATGAGATCCATAGCATATTTGTGTTGATCAAGGATGAGACCTTTCACTGACTGATGAACCTCAAGGCCTAGAAAGTATGTGAGGGGTCCTAAATCTTTCATATGGAAAGATTCATGTAAGGATGCTTGTAATTGTGTGATCATGCCAGAGTCTGTCCCAGAGATGATGATATCATCTACGTACACCAAGAGGACAGTAAGCCCATTTGAGGAGCGATGAAGGAACATAGAAGGATCAGAAGCACTCTGAGTGAACTGTAGATGAAGGAGAGCATCCCTAAATTTCTCGAACCAGGCGCGCGGAGCTTGCTTAAGACCATATAGAGAGCAGCGTAAGCGCGCGCAATCGCCTGCTGATGCACCCGTAATGCCTTGTGGAAATCGCATATAGACTTCTTCTTTGAGATCACCATGAAGGAAGGCATTCTTGACATCAAATTGGTAAAGAGGCCAGGAGTGAGAAGCAGCAATGGCAAGAACAGTACGGATTGTAGTCATTTTCGCAACTGGAGAAAAGGTTTCCTCATAGTCGATGCCATATTCCTGTCGGTTGCCGAGAGCGACTAACCGTGCTTTATAACGATCCAAAGAGCCATCAGCCTTAAGTTTGACAGAAAAAACCCATTTGCAACCAATAGGTTTTGCAGAAGAGGGACATGGAACAATATCCCAGGTATGATTCTCCTGCAGTGCCGTTAATTCGTCGTGCATAGCCTTTTGCCAACAGTCATGCTTCACCGCCTGCAAGTAAGAAGTCGGAATAGCAATGGAGGAGAGGGCAGCAAGCAAAGATGTGTGAGTGAACCCATATTTGTCAGGAGGCTTGGAGATACGCGTAGAGCGTCGAAGCTGAACTGGAGAGGAAGGAGCTTGTGATGAAGCGGGGACAAGATCAGGTGCCGGCGAAGGATCTCGAGGGGGAGGCAGTAGTGGAACATCCTTATGACGACGTCATTCATAAACAATGAGTGGAGAAGAGGTCGAATCAGAAAAATCTGGTAGATGAGAAAAAGAAGGTAAAGGAGAGGAATGGGTAGAAAAAAAATTGATTTTCGAAAAATGTGACATTTCTAGAAATGCGAATACAGTTGAGCACAGGATCATAACAGAGATACACCTTTTGGTGAGATGCGTAGCCAAGGAACGCACATTTGGCAGATTGAGCAATTAATTTGGTACGTTCGGTTGAAGGTAGATGAACAAAACACACACATCCAAAAATGCGGAGGTGGGTGTAAGTAGGCTCGGTATGAAAGAGACGAAAGTGTGGTGTTTGATTGTTGAGGCGATGGGATGGTAAGCGATGTTGGGAAGTCTCACATCCCACATCGCCTAAGTAATAGGCTTGACATATCTTAATATACCTGTATGGACCTTCCACCTATTAGCTTAAGCTTTTGGGTTGGTATATGGTTTCTTACATGGTATCAGAGCGGGTTTCGATCCCGGTGTTCTTGTGTAGCCCACGTGACATGCCAGTCCATGAAATCTGTTGGGCCTGCACGTGAGGGGGAGTGTTGGGAAGTCTCACATCCCACATCGCCTAAGTAATAGGCTTGACATATCTTAATATACCTGTATGGACCTTCCACCTATTAGCTTAAATGAACTGCAGTGGCTAAAGCTTCGGACCAAAATCGTGCGGGAACTGATGATTCTAAGAGAAGAGAACGAACAGTATCGAGGAGATGTCTGTTTTTTCGTTCAGCAACTCCATTCTGTTGAGGAGTGTAAGGGCACGATCGCTGTGATAAAATCCCGTATTTTTGCAAATAAGTTTGAAATGGATGGGACATATATTCCCCTCCGGAATCAGATCGAAGAACTTTTATGCGAGTAGAAAACTGATTTTCAACATATGCCATAAATTTTTGGAAAGCATCAAAGACTTCAGATTTAGAGTGTAAGAAATAAACCCAAGTGAATCTACTATGATCATCAATGAAAGTGACAAAATATTTGAAATTTGTATGAGAGATTACCGGAGTAATCCCCCAGACGTCACTATGAATAATGTCAAAGCAATTTGAAGCCATAGTAGATTTGGAAGGAAAGGGAAGAACTTTGCTTTTTCCAAGTTCGCAAACAAAGCACTCATCAGAAATGTGACGAAAAGATGTTTTATTTTCATTAATACTACTAGTGTTTAACATCAAAGATAACAATTTTGAATGAGGATGGCCTAATCTATTATGCCAGAGCCTCCAAATATCCTGAGGAGAAAAACAAGAAAAGGCAGAAAGCTGATTATTCTGAGAAGGAGGCAGAACGAGAGGAAACAGGCGTCCACACTTAGGCCCCTTCGAGATCACCGTCCCCGACACTTGATCCTGCACAACACAACCAGAGCGAGAGAAGGAAACATTACAATTATTATCAATCAATTGGCCAACAGACAGAAGATTTGTAGTGAGATGAGGGAAAGAAAGATGTTTGTGAGAGGTAATGAATGAATGATATCACCAGTAGCTGTAATAGGAAGCTTTTGACCATCAGCAGTATGGACTTGTAAATTTCCATTGTATGGTTGCAGGTTAGATAGATGAGCGGTGGAGGAGGTCATATGATTGGAAGCTCCAGAATCAATAAACCATAGGGAGGAAGAGGAGTGGTGGTTACCTGAAATGCCAAGTGCAGAGAAGGCATTTATGATCATCTGTTGAATAAGCTCAGGGGTGATTTGAGGAACAATATTGGTGGCAGGAGGTGGTGAATGCATGACTGGTGCCGAAGGACTAGCACTAGAAGAAGTAGCATCTGCAGTATTGACATGATAGGCTCGTGGAGTGCGATTTTGTGGCCACCTTTTGGATTCAGTAATAACATGACCATTCGATTTGTAATAATTACAAAACTTGGTCTTACACTGTGAGGCATAGTGTCCATAATTTTTGCAGCCAAAACATTGGATTTTGCTGAGATCTCTTGCTGGAGGTTGTCCTTTCGAAGCAGAAATAGTATGATGAGCGATCCCTCCCGGGGTGTAATTGGTAGTGGCAGCAAATGCGACATCAGAAAAGTTTCCGGAGGACTGTTGCTTTAGGGCATGCTGAGTTATCTTACTTTGTTCCTCTCGCAAGAGTTCATTTAGACACTCATTCAGGGATGGAGATGGAACCCTGCTCATCAGACTGGAACGAATGATCTCATACTCAGATCTTAATTTCATGAGGAACTGGTCTCTGTGAGAAGTTGCCTGTAATTTTTGAATCTCAGACAGAGCGGCCTCAAAGAAATTGAGGTATTTGATTTCATCATATTCAGCCCATAAATTAAGAAAACCTGTATAATAATCCTAGATGGAAGAAGTCCCTTGGGTATACTGAGCGATCTCCAGTTCAAGCTGGTATTGTCGGGTTGAGTTCCCTTGGTAATATACTTGCTTCAGATATTCCCACATCTCCTTAGAGGTCTTGTAAGGTTTGAGATTCAGGATAAATTGGGGTTCAACAGAACCAAGAATCCAGGTTTTTATTTTGGCATCCTTTGTATTCCAAGAGAGTATTTTTTTTCTCATCTTCCTTAGGACGTGGATCTACTCCGGAAACAAGTCCCCACATTTCCTTTCCCTCAAGATAGACTTGAAATTGATAGGACCAGGAAGTATAATTTTTTCCATTAAATTTAATCAATGCAATGTCATGCTTTTCCATGGCAGTAGATGTATGAGTAAGAAAATCCAACTGTTTCTTAGAGAATGGCTACCCAGATGAGAGAAATAGTTCCAAGTGTGCAAAAGAGAAGTCCAAGTTTGCAACAGAGAAATCAGAGAAGACAGATTCCAAAAGCAGCACCTTTCAAGCAAAAAAAACCAAAAAATAGGCCCAGGCGACCAGGATTTTTCAGAGAGAAGAGGGTGCAGCAGCCAACCAGTGTAATATATGATCAATCAGAGATCATAGGATGATGAAGACCACAAATTCGCACCAAACAAACCAGATTGCTCACAAAAAGGATCAAAATCCAAAAACTTGGACGGCTGTGATGAAAACATACAACAGAAATTGGAATTTCTCTAGAAATGGTAGAAAGCCTACCTCTGAGATGCTAAAAACCCTCAAAAAATGCCCACAAATACCAAAAGGAGTGGTCGACCAGATTGGTTGCAATATCCAGATGCAGTAGTGTGGATCTGGGGTGGGCCACGTATGATCACACCTTGATCAGACCAGTGGATGAAGATTCCTTGAGTAGAGAAGACACTCGATGACTTCCAATGGTTGGAAGATGAAGAAAATCACTCAGAAACTCTCTATAGAGTTGTGTTTACTCAGGGCTCTAATACCATGTCAAAGCCAGGAGGAGAGAAGAAGATAGAAACAATAGAAACAATATGATTGTGAATTCGTTGATCCCATTGAGGGCTCACGATGTTCCTTTATAGAATATAGTTGCTATACATGTTACATAATTGTAGCAATCACTAGATTATAGACAATCTAATCTAATCATAATCTAAATTACATCTCCTAATATGGCAATGATATAAATTACATAGCTGTACATGTGAAGTAAATTATCTCCCAAGTTTGGGCTTTATTTGTCATGGGCTGACCCATTGACCCATTTAGCACTAACCCCTTTAACAAGAGATAGATTGGCCAAAGCTACAGCAAAATGGCTAATTCACAAGAACATACCACCTACAGCAGTAGATTCCCCATATTTCCAGACTATTCTTGATGTTGCCGCCGAAGCTGGGCGGGGTATACAGGCGCCCTCCGTATATGATGTGGGCACTAACTATCTTGAAGAAGAATATAAAGAAATAAAGGCTTGGGTGGAAAAATTTAGGCCCATGTGGCAACAGAATGGTGTTACCATCATGTGTGACGGGTGGACCAGCGGCACCCAAACACAATTAATAAACTTTTTGGTGTATTCAGTCGATGGGACCGTCTTTGTGAAGTCCATTGATGCATCTGAACATAGACGGACAGCCACATATCTATACACTCTTATGGATAAAGTTGTAGAGAGTGTAGGAGAAGAGTATATTGTACAGATTGTTACAGATAATGGCGCCAATTTCAAGACAGCAGGTTTGAAATTAATGGAGAAGAGGACCCATTTATTCTGGACCCCATGTGCAGCACACTGCATAGATCTCATCTTGGAAGAGATTGGAAGGAAGACGAAAGTGGCTTCATTGATCAAGGCATGTAGAGGAATTACAAGATTTATATATGATCATTCATGGGTGTTAAGCTTGATGAAAAGATACACAAATAACCATGCCTTGCTGCGTCCAGGATTAACTAGGTTTGCAACCCATTTTCTGGCTATGGAAAGCCTTGTAAAGTTTAGAACGGAGCTCATTCAGATGTTTGCATCAGAAGAATGGCTTCGTTCGAAATGGGGCAATGCAACTAGTGGTCCGGAGTTTGAAGTCCCAAACCTGATGAGGGACAATAAATTTTGGAAGAAAGTGAAGAAGATATTAAAGGTTTTTGAGCCTTTAGTTAAAGTGTTGCGGCTTGTAGATGGTGATGACAAGCCGACAATAGGCTTTATATATGAAGCAATGGATCTGGCAAAGCACTCCATTATGGAAAATGTTAGATATCACGAAAAATATATAAAGATTATTGATGCCCATTGGAACGATCAGTTGCACCATCCATTGCATGCTGCAGGTAATTAATATATATCTTTGAATTTGATACTTTTTTGTTTTCCTAACTAATGTATTTATTATCTTGTTTGCTCACAGTACATTCTACATATTTATAATGTAGGTTATTTTTTGAATCCCGAATTCTATTACCGCAATGTCGAACTACACACCGAAGCAATAGATACGGACTTGCGGGTAGGATTACGGGAGGTATTGAAGAAATTGTTAAATCCAGATGATCAAATTGATGCCATACAAGAGGTGAGTGGGTGGTTACTTAAGAGAATTTAATTATGTTGTAGGGGTTTACTGACTTATATCTAATTTTCACATTGTAGATATCTATGTATACACAAAGGAGAGGAACCTTTGCTGACCCTCTTGTGATACGATCGATTGGAAGGATGCCACCTGGTATGACTATGAACAAAAGACAAATCCACATTGTAGATATCTTGTGATACGATCTAATTTTCTTTATTTATGTTTTGCATTTCAGCTGATTGGTGGATGAATTTTGGAGAGAGTGATCCACATCTAAGGAGTGCGGCTGTTCGCATCCTTAGTCAAACTACAACATCTTCCAACTATGAAAGAAATTGGAGCACTTTCTCTTTGATCCACACGAAGGTCAGGAATCGGCTTACCATGCAGAAACTCAACAAGCTTGTATATTGTCATTACAATCTGAAGTTGAGAAACAGACTTAGGGAGAGAAGGACAGGGGATAATCCTGATTATTGTCCCACTAATTTGGATCACATATTTAGAGAGGACGATCCCTTACTCCCATCGCTAGCCGAGATAGAGGATCCACTGCTAGATTCAGATCCGGGGTTTCAAGAAACGGTTCAAGAGTTGATAGGTGAGGACATGCGTGAGGCACCTGCAAAAGGTCAGCCACCTCAGGGAGAAGGTACCAGTAGTAGGACTAGGAGGAGTGGGAAAGAACCTGCTTCTGAGAAAGCTAGTTCCACCACAGTCTCTTCAAGTAGCCATGGTGGAGGAGATGGAGGAGGAGACAGTGGGACAGGTGGTACTAGTGAATACTATCAACATGATGAAGACGATGTCATTCCTGTAGAGGAAGTACAGGAGTTACCTCCATCTGGAAGATTTGATCCAAGCCGTGGTTATCAACGGCGCCGAAGAGATTCACCACTTGGGGCTGGAGGTAGTACTGAGCAAGGAAATATGGGTGGAGATTTTGGAGGACAACAAGCGGCATCATGGACTGATTCGTGGAACCCTGGTTACAGTGGACAAGGACCCTCACACTCACAGTATTTTGACTTTTTTCCATATGGTCAAGTACAACAAGGAGAAGAACAGTCTTCAACTTCGGGGTCCTACTCAAATGGTGACTATGGTGAAACGCAATATGGTAGATATCCACCTGGACCACCACCACCTCCTCCAAGTTCCTATGATGTAGGTGCAACTGCCTTCTTTGGATTTGTGGATCCCAATACTCATCAATATCAAATTCAAAGCGGTGCCAATAGAAATGATAACACTAATGGGGATGAGGATAACCATAGCCCCTTGAATCTTGGTAGACATTCCTTTTGGTGGTGATTAAGGTATTCCTATTTCCTTCACTAACTCTCTACTCTCTTTGTCATTTCTAAATTGGTGTTGAATGTTGATTGTTGATCACTTCATAGTTCATTCACTTGATTGAATTTGAACCTTGAATGTTGAAGTATTGATATTTGATTGTTCAATGTTCACTAATGACTAATGAGTAATGACCTAACTCTTAACTCTTAAGTCTTCTTAATTCTTATGCCTTTATTTCATGTTCTATTTTTTTTTATGAGCTTTCCATTACTTTTTAAGTTGAATACATGTGAAAAAACTAATCATTACTATTATTTTCTATTTATACAGCGATACAGGACCTCATATATTGAGGGCACCGCTACGCCCACTTTTCTTACTCACTTTTGCAAAAGAACCACATTTTCTTTCATTTTACAATTTTCTGGATTTTCTGGAATTTCTTCAGATTTTTTTGGCGATTTTTTAAAATCACACCGCTACGCCGCTACGTATCCCCGCTATGCTACGTACGCCCGCTTCGTAGCAGTTTGGCGGCGGGCGTACCGCTATTTTCATCCATGTTCGTGCCCTAGAGATGCCAACGAAAAGGGAGAAAAGAACCCATCACTCTTATAAACGAGTATGGGCCCGTTGGGCTTGTTTTGTTTCTTTCTTTTTTCAATGTCAGGCTACTAAGCCCGTCAGCCACTCAGCCCATTTTTCTTTTCTTCTCTTTTTAATGTTGGGCTACTGATCCAATCAGCCACTCGGCCCACTTTTCTTTTTTTCTCTTTTTCTATGCTGAGATATTGTATTGTGAGGCCCACCTCATTGAAATTATTTAACTTCGTCATCTCTTCTCTGAGATTGGTCTTCGACAACAAGAAGAAACTCCTCTACATGCAAATAACACAAGTGCCATTTACATTGCGGCCAATCCTGTCTTTCATAAATGCACCAAACATATCAAGGTGGGCTGGCACTTGATTCATGAAGCTTATGACGACAACACTATTACCTATGATACCCGAATACGGCAAATTACTTGTGGTACCCATACCGATACGATCCAATACGGATACCGATACGGGATACCACAAGATACGGCTTGGATACGAGGGGGGGCAATTTCAGGATACAGCTTGTGTTATTTTTCGCCCAATATTTCGGCAGATTTTCCATTTCGGCCAATTTCTGTCTCTCTCTTAGTTTGATCAAAAGGAAAACAAAAAAGAAAAAGAGGAGGAGGAGGAGACTGACCTGCTTCGACTGGGGCTACTGCTTCGACTACTTTCTATTCATACTTCGACTGCTACTGCTGCTTCGACTACTGCAGCTGCTTCGAGCTCCAGGTGCGAGGTATTCCTCTTCTTCTTCCTCCTTTCTTTTTTCTTTCTTTCTTTCTTCTTCTTCTTTCTTCGTTTTTTTTTTTTTTTTTTTTTTTTTTTCGTTCGTGCCCTAGAGATGCCAACGAAAAGGGAGAAAAGAACCCATCACTCTTATAAACGAGTATGGGCCCGTTGGGCATGTTTTGTTTCTTTCTTTTTTTAATGTCAGGCTACTAAGCCCGTCAGCCACTCAGCCCATTTTTCTTTTCTTCTCTTTTTAATGTTGGGCTACTGATCCAATCAGCCACTCGGCCCACTTTTCTTTTTTTCTCTTTTTCTATGCTGAGATATTGTATTGTGAGGCCCACCTCATTGAAAATTTGAAACAAACAGTGGGCCTTGTAATATTTGAGCTCTAAATTGAGATAAAATAAGCATTCCACCTAAAATAAATCCCTAACCAAATTTTTATATTTATATATTTCTAGGAATGTCGTACCCGTATCCATATCCTAAAATTTTGAAGTTGACGTATCGGACGCTCGTTCCCGTGTCCCGTATCCGTACCCATGTTCGTATCTGGGCATCATAGACTATTACCCTACCCCACATGTCTTTTGAACCGCAACTCGCTGATATCTTCACCAAGGCAATGTCCCACGATAGAAATCAGTTCCTTGTTCACAAGTTGCTACTAATTACTCCACTAGCATCAATTTGAGGGGGCTATTAAATGGTCCCTTGGACTACTATATTGTAACATAAGGAATACACAATTAAGCACTATAAAGTGTACTTATTAGGAGGTTAGCATTTTAAGCAACTAAGGGCCAGTTCGGCATCATTCTAGAAATGTTTCATTCTGAAAACAAATGAAGAAAAACTTGTTTGATAAGCATTTTGTGAGAGAAAATTTAGAGAAATAGAGAGAAAAGGGAGACAGATGTGCAAATAGGTAGGGAAAATGCATGCCAAACAAGTTTTTCTTCATTCTTTCTCATAATGAAACATTCCCAGAATGATGCCAAACAAGCCCTAGGTTGCTTGTATCTCTCATAAGTCAATGTATATCCCCCTTTGAAAGGGGACAATTACTATCCATAACGCAAGTGTCCTCTCCCAAATTGATGCGGAACAGGGTACCAGATGCGGAGCGGGTAGATACAGAGAGACGATAGACGGAGGGTGGAAGGGATAGGTCAGGCCTTCGCCTGAAAATTGGCCTCACACCAAACTCCCTATCGCGGGTGAGGAAGAAGAGATACCTTCGGCAGACCAAAATCACTCGAGTAACTTTTCATTCAATCATTCACTAAGGAGCGAATAAGAAAGAAATAACCTTCTACTCTCACGTCTCCAACTTCTTTCAAAAGGTCAAAGGAAGCTAATAGATACTCTGTAGGCTCTCCGGGTGTGAAGCATTCATTCGATCATGCTAGTGACATTCATTTATAATGTATGGTTGACTTCGATGGGGAAGAAGATGAATATAGGGGGAAATCACTCAAAACTCAAATGAGGGTCATAGCGTAGCCTGCGCCCTATGCAATACATCCTCAGCCCATTTTGTACCATGAACTTCTAGAGGCTCCATCTTTTGATTAGTCCATTGGATTTTTACATTCAAGATAAAGTAGGAAACCTCTCAACAAGGAGACTAAATTGGAAAATCAGACTTACCCACTTGGAGCAAGGATGAAAATAGCGGTAGCGGCGGGAGTATTGGCCCGCCACCAAAACGCTACGTAGAGGAGTAGCGGTGCAATTTGGAAAAATCATCAAAAAAATATGAAAAAAATTGTAGAAAATCTAGAATATTGGAAAATGATAGAAAATATTTTTCTTTTTTTTTTCTTTTTTCTTTTGTAAAAGTAACTAAGATAATGGGGCGCAGCGGTCCCCTCATTGTATGAGGTCCTATATCGCTATATAAATAGAAAATAATAGTAATGATCATTTTTTCACATGTGTTCCTGTTGCTTAGTTATGCTAACTTATAAACTAATGAAAGGCTCATAAAAGAAAAAACTATGTCATGAAGTCAAGACTTAAGAATACCGAGAGAAAAAAATACATCTACCAAAGGGGGTGTCTAATAGGATGTACTTAGAGAAGAATCCTTGAGAAGAACTCTCAGTATTGACTGTAATTTGGCGAGATCATGTGCTTTTTGGCGTTCTTTTAAACATAAAGGGTAGAAGAGTTGTGTAGAAATGTTATTTGGAGAGAAGAAGAAAAGAAATAAGTCTTATTATGCATTTTAAAAAAATTTGGAAAGTAGGAATTTTTCTCACCCCGTAGCGGCCCCGCAGCAGGTGTAGCGGCCGCTACGGATGCGACGGCCGACATTTTCATCCATGATTTGGAGATATTTTTTAGGTGAGATTCCTTGCTCCAAGGGTCAAAAAACAATTTTCTATCAGGACATTTAGCTATTTTAACCATGAGGATTAGGGAAAATTGCTTCCTTGCCTAGTTCTTTAAAATTATAATGCCTCCAGATTACCCCCTCAAGAAATTAGAGCTATAAACTTAAGGTTTGGGCCTAGTTCTTTAAAATTATAATGCCTCCAGATTACCCCCTCAAGAAATTAGAGCTATAAACTTAAGGTTTGGGCCAGGTTTCTTGAAGAGTAAATTTTTACAAGTAATTTCTTGAAATGTAATTTTTCATAACTCATCTTCATTACTCTTCATGAAAAAGTAGTAAACCTAACCAACACTTAAGGGAATGTTTGCATGCATTGAAATGGAGTAAAGGAAGGTTGAAAGAGCCTCCAATGGTCATCTTTTTTTACTCCAAGAGGCGTTTAGATGTTTACGAGGGGATAGGTGAAGTGAATGTGTCGGCCCACATGGATGTCCCTTTTACTCCTCTCAACCTCACCCCAAGTTACTCCAGAGAGCCCAAATAAAGTGTCAGTTTACTCTCTTCTCCATCCCAGCCCTAGAAACGATAGAAGCAACTAATGGCAGAGAAATGTAGTCAAGGCCGTAGACAATGTGGTCAAGGGTGGAGGAGACAATGTGGTCTGTGAAGATGTGGTTGGTGATGGCGGAGACGATTGTTCTAGATTTTCCTAGACACACTTCATCAAAGTTCAAACTTGAGAGTTTCAAAAGCTTGCTACCAGGAGTGCCCGAGGGAGAGGTCCCAGCTCCCAAAGACTGGTGTAGGAGATCATTACAATACAGGGGTCCACAAGGGCGATAGGAAGAGAAGCACGATCAGCAATTAAAGGACTCTAGGAAGTGCACTAGGTGGAATTCGGCGTGCACGCTATGCCAAGAGCACCCCTTATGAGTGCTCTCCTGTTTCAGTATGGGATTTCTTTGCATTATGTCCTTGTGGCTTTTCTTTAATCTGAAGATGTCCAATACATGGTAGTTTAGCTGCAACTTGTGCATCTGTACAGCACCTCGAGATTGGAACACGACTTGGTATTAAATTTGTCGAAGACAGGACCCCAACACGTTGAAGATCTGAATAAGAAGATTGTGCCACTGAGTTGTGCCTTTGTACATTCCCCAGTGGAGTCGCCTCCAATTGATGATAAAATTAAGCAACCACAAAAAAGACTTAATTTAATCATCGATTTATAAAATCAATCATTTGAGACTAATTAGTTATAAAAACCAGCAACAGACAAGAGAAAGTATGTAGGAAGCCTTTCTTGTGGGTAGAAATCAAAATCAAACCAAGCAGGGAGAAGAAAACCAAAACAGCACAGTAATTGTGCAAAAAATAGCCCCAGACGACCTTGACAGTTGCTGTAGATCCACTATGTGGGCCCCACTTATGGTTCTGGCCGAAGATCAGAGGAAAGATCTGAGGAAGCCCTCTATTCTGGCTTCCATTGAAACAAGTTTAATCTGATTCTACCAAGATTCTGGACGGTCTTGATGAAAACAAAGTAAATTTCTGGAAAATCTTGAGAATGAGTAAAACACCAACCTGGAGTCACTGAAAAATTGTGGAAAAATCACCAATAGACTTATAAATATCAGGTGACCATGAAGGGATGATTTCGGAATTTGATCTAATTGATCAGAAGTGGGCCACCAGGAGGATGTCGCTAACGCAGCAAGAAGATGTCGCTGGAAAGATGTGTCGTTGGAAATTTATTGAAAACAGATCCTGGATCTATTTGCTGCACAAGAGAGACTTATTTCTCTTTATCCCTATTCCCTTGATGCTTTGGAAGATTTCTAAGATCCTTGAGCCTTGCTCTCATACCATGACAAACTCACAACAGAACTTGATAGAATATAATCTGAGATTGTATTAATTTGAGTGTCCTTCCCTTTGGATCCCTCCTTGATATATAACCATTACATGCCTTAATCAAGGCTCTAATCTAGGCAAGAGTATCAATTACAATTCTAAGTTATAGAAACAATGACTAAAATAGAATATCCACAACTATGTATACTGTGTCATTGACCCAAGCATGTAATGTTCTTGATATATTAAGAACTGTACTGGATCCCTTCATGGGTCATGGGCCTGATTAACAAATGGATGGTCAAACAATTACACAAGAAGCAATACATGTCAATTTTAACATATTTGTACCAGTAACACCCAATTTTGTTGGGAAAAGAAAAATGCTTTTGCAATGGGGCTCCTATATCTATCATTGGATTATAGGTTTTTACATTAAAAAAATAGATTTATTTAAGGTAAAAAAGAGTAAGAGACTTGTGTAAAAATGACAAAGAAGAACAAGGTCTTTTTGTTTATATCAAAGAAAAATGGGTTCATAAACAAATGTGGGTTACAAGAATTTCCAAATGACCCTCAAGCATCATTAGTGAAAACTGGAAAGAGCACTGCAGAATTTGAATAAAAAAATGAAAAACATCTTGTAAAGAAAATGAACATAATAAAATTGCTTTAAAAATTGTGTAAATCACAATTTCAAGAAGCATACAACCCTATGAGATGGAATAAAACATAGGAAATAAAAGAGAAATGCATAAGACTCTACAATTAAAAAAAAACATTTACAAGGTTGTTGGCAACTCAACATACTGATGTTTTGGATCCTTTCTTAACTTCAATTCGGACACTAAAACCTAGCGACCGCCTTCCAATGCCAAAAACATGAAACCTAAACAGGAAAGGAAATATCGATGGCATCAGTTCCAAGAATCTAAAAAATAGAGAAGGTTTACAAGTGTGATCAACCTTAAATGACAAAATAACATAGATGAATGACATGTAAAAAACAGAAATACATGACACGAATACAGAGCCTAACAATATTTTACACTTTATAGGCATCGATCTCCTCCGAGAGCCAAATCTATCAAGTATAAATTAAATTTCAAATATTTAAATATGTTGAATTTATTTCTTCTGCTAGAATAGTCGGGAGATCTCAAAAACAAAAATAGCAGTTTCCTGCTAAAAATATTTCAGATCTGCATACTATACATAACAATGATGTGTAGACAACCCTGCAACTGATAGATAACCAAAGAACAAAATAACATAAATGAAATGTTGATAGCCATACCAATCACCTGGAAACCGAAGACAATGTGCAGAATTAGCCTTCCCTTTGAACAATTTATCAACTGCTCAAAAGCAAAAAACGTCATCAAAGGAGGGAAATAGACAATAGTATTTCAACAAAAGCTAAGCACATACAAAAAGTGAGAAGCCAATATTTTTTTTTTTTTCTCCTTTTGAAATGAGCAGTGAACAAATTTAATAGTCCATGAAAATGACAAGCACTTACAGAAGTTTCCACATGAGGACGGAGAACGCCGCCATGGCCCGCAAGGACAACAAATTGGCTAATAAAAAGGAAATACAAATACCTTTATTTATTTAATTTTTGAAAGCTAAGAATATGTGAAATATAAATATTTGGTGCAAAATAGAAAGAAAATAAAATGCTTCTAAAGAAGATATCAGCAAAAAATTGTAGGTCCACAAATAGACAAGTTACAGACAAAAATAATAATCATAAAATGCAGGGACGGAGCCAGGATTTTCTTCTAGTGAGGGAAAAGTTGATCGACCAATAATGTTAGTGGGACCACTTATGAAAAATCTAAACCATTCAAGAAAATAACCCCTGCCCATATTATCTACATAAGATTCACTTGAAGGAAAAATTTCTCTTACAACAAGTAAATCACATATAAAGTCCAACTCTATGGGGCCTACATAGGCCGACCTTTGATCAATTTAGCTCCTTTCACACTTATATTCCCACCTTGATTTGGCACCATGCTAAATTTTGATGTTCATCAATCCTTTACCCACTATTGGGTTGGATCTCATAAAAAAAAGAGAGAAATTATTATTAAAATAGTGTTAAATTTTAAGCTTGTTAAATCAAGATCTAGGATGGTTTCAATATCCACGAATACCATCTACACTGTAGAGGTAGTTAAGAAAGAAAAAAAAAACATGATAGAAGAGTTTCACGACAGTAGACCCACTAATAAAATATCTAAACTATTGAAAAACAACCTCCTCACATAGTGTATAGACCTTATCAAGTTTCACTGAAATGACCCAACTTATGATTGTTAACTTCTAGAAAAAATACTCAATAAAACTTTTATAAACAAATTCAATTTTTCATATAGATCAATTTGACTAGGGCCCACATCATATTGAGTAATATTTTTTTCATAGAAAACTAGAGTATTTATTTTTTGGGGTTTATATTTTCTAAAGTATGCTCCACTAAGGAGCATCAACCCTAGAAGACCCACATTCTGAGCCTATTTAATTTTATTAAGTGGGCTCCAGTCAAGAGCTTCATTAAATACACTAACCATGGTTGCACATGGGATGAGACATTGGGATGGATAAGAATGGCATTGCCAAGAGAGATAAAACCATAAGATTCTATCTTTTAGGGAAAAGGTCAATAATGCCCTCATTAAGACAAGAATACCCTTGTTGCTTTCTAAACTTTTCAAACAGTAGAGAAAGTTGAGGGGGGGCAAAAAGGCATAAAATAAAAGATCCTAAATTCACTCGAGTATTCTCTCTTGCTAATCAAATATGAAATAGAGAATCTGAGTGGGGCCAATTGCCCTCACTCGACCTCCCCTCCCTCCGTCCATGATAAAATGACAAGTTACAGATGCCTAAACTACAAGCAAAGGATTAAATCAAGAAATTACACAATTTTAATAACCATTCATCAACTGAAATGTCCATGTCACAGGAAAGAAACTAATAAAAGGAGAAATGTTTCACACTTCTTCAGAAGAATTATCATATATACCTATGATAAGGAACAACAAATAAGCACAAAACATAAGCAATAATAGATGTTTTAATATTATTGACTTTGAAAATACAAAATGAGATGTACACAGAAATTATGTACACCTAAATATTAGCAATGAATACAACAAAAAATAACAACTTCTAACAACCATTGTTAACTAAAATGTACATGTATTGGGGGTGTGGGGGGAAGGGAATAGACCAAAATGCTCTTTACTTTTTTCTAAAGAAAATGAACCTACGGTAGGAAATAGCAAATAAAGAAGAGTTACATAAACAGAAATACAAGTTTTAAAGTAATCAATATGACAATAAAGAACGAGATACAAAATGGTGCAAATCTCACCTGAGTATGATCAATAAAGTTACCATGTTCATCTCGTAGCCTAGAAGATGCATGGAAAAACCATTTCATAAGAAAAATGTCAATATTGAAGTATTACAATAATAATGATAACAGTAGCAGTAGTACTAGTAGTAATGGTAGACAATAGGGCTGCACAAAAAATCCGGTATCACTATAAAACCAGACCGAACCGACCGAACCAGGCGGTTCGGATCGGTTTTATGTAGATCGGTTTGGTCAACGGTTTAAAAATCATAGAAACCGCCTTACATTGGTCGGTTATCGGTTTGAACCTACGGTTAACCGCCTAAACCGAACCTACCGTAAGTATTAACTTGGGTATTGAGTTTTGACTATTTCAGCTTCAGGAGAAGCGTTTGTATGTTCTACTTGCATGTTACATATTTGATGAAAGTTCTACAAGAAGTGTGCATTATTGGGTTTTTAGTAGCGCTACCCAGGGATTTAGTCTGACCTAAGAGAAAGTGAACTATGAAAAGGCCCATCTCAATTAGTTCAAAATTGGGGCTACATTCCACTCAAACCCATCTTGTTGACAAAAAAAAAAAAACTAGCTCCTTTTGTGTTGAATTCATTGGTCTGGATCAAGCAATGTAGTCTAGTCCACGTTTTATGCAAAGAAATAGGTACATGCCTGACCATTATGTTGGTGTATTTTACCAGAAGATTTGAATTGCTTCAGCTCAATGGCCTGAAAAGTTGGCCGAACCTAGCCTGGTTCATTCAATCACGCGACCGGATAATGGATGGAAACAGTTCATCCATCATTTGATATATGCTTCCTTGGTTGAAACGACTTATAAAATATATTTTAGTGTTCATTACAGCTTCTCCTCATTCCATTTGATGGACCAAGTCTGAACTACACTTTTTTGAGAAAAAAAAAAAAGAAAAATAACAGTAACCGAACCGAACCCGGTTCAGTTCGTTTTGTTTTGAGCACATGGGCGGTTCGGTTCAATTTGGGAAAATAGAAAACCGATGGGTTCGGTTTGATTGATGGTTTCCCCTCTAAACAGATCCGAACTGCCCATGTGCACCCCTAGTAGACAACATTTATTCAAGAATCATGCTTTGATGAGCACAATAAACTGCTCAACTAAACAACTCCTGCAAGCCAAGTAGTTTAGGAAACAAAAAAATGGCTCTTTTATTGCCCATCTATTTGGTATTTGGATACAAAAGAAGCACTATTTCTGATAGTAAATTGTTTAAAGGAAAAAACCATACCCAAAATGCTTTATGCATACTGTAAAGCAGAGACATAGGCATTGTTCCTGGGTCACGGACCTATGGGTGACCAAGGCCCAACTATTTCTCCTCTTGATATTGGCAAATGATCCTGTACATCTAACAGTACATACCACCTAGTGGGGCCCACATTATGACCCATTCAAATGGACCACACAAGAATTTAAAAGGAATGGTAATTGACTTTAAAAGAAAAATAGACACGTTGGGGTCAAGAATTCACCTCATGCCTGCCAAAATCAGACGAGACTAGAAAGTTAAAGGGGACATTAGGAAGCAGACAAAACAACCATGCATTTGGACGTGAGTTTAGATGACATCATTAACTTGACACTAGTACTTTAATTAAAGCTAAAGCTACCAATGGCTAGGATAGCTTGTCAGGCCTTTGACCCTATCTGCTGTCAGATGAGCTTGGACTCAACTTTTAGGCTTGTGAGGCAAGGCTCACCATGAAATCAAGCCTCTATAATAAGAGGGCAAGCCGGCCTAGCCCAACATGCTAAGGTCCACAAAACTCTTCATTAGATTAGTTTAAGCTCATTACAAGTATCGTTCTCTTGCAAGCTTTGTAAATAGTGACCCTGGCCCACTTCCATGTGGCCCATGTATGTAAATTGTGACCCAGGCCCATTTGGCCCATAGGCGACCCACTAAGATCCTGCATATCTTCAAGCATGGATGTGGATGGATGTGAGTCAGGCAATATTTTGTTACTACTCTTAGGAGATTATATTAGCTAGCACATTCAATTGATTGATTTTAAGTTATTTCTTCCCTTGATTGTAGCCTTCACAATGGCAACTGTTGTATCATCAATAGAGATCCATCCCAAAGGGATGTGGTACACATTCACTGCAGTCCTATTCTCTCTATTCCCTAATTTCATGGTATCAGAGCCCCTGTCAGAAAGGATTTTTGAAGCCCTCTAGCCTTCCCATCTCAGCCTTAATCGATCTCTCTCGGAAAGCTCTTTGGACATCAAAATCATGTGCTACAAAGAGAATTTCTGAATTCCCTTGGCCCCATCAATCTTCATCTGCAATCCAATCAGTATATCTTTATAGGTTCAAAACAAAACTGCCAAATCAGTCATACGACTGTTTTGATCACCTGAAAACAAACTAGGGCCCACCTCTGATCATTAAATCCTCTCGAAGCTTCACCTCCAAGGTTGCCTGACCATCCTAAGAATTTTCTGTTTTTCTGGAATTGTTTGGAGCATGGAGGATCAGTTTTTCCCATATTACTGTAACAGCTATGTTTTAGAATAGTTTTCATCAAATCATTAGATCTCCTAATCTTCTATCGCATCTGCCATCCATCGGTATTAATGATCAGTGTAATCCCAATTCTCCTGCTACTTCTATTTTTCCCTCTTCTTTGGTTATCTACTCAGGGGCATCCAATCATATGACTTTTGTGGACCACCATCTCAATGATACCAAGCCTTATACCGGAACTGACCAAATTGTTGCAATAACCCTTTATACACCACAAATCCAAAATCCTTTATCTTGCCAAATGTATACTTTGTGCCTCATATGTCAGCTAATTTACATTCTATTGCAAAATGAACTGGTTATGGCTACTCAATTCACTTTATTTCATATGGTTGTGTGATACAATATTAACAAATTGGAAAGGTGATTAGGAAAGGGAGTAAGCGTGGGAGGACATTCTACCTGGACATCAGATCAGGATCATTGCTTGTGTCTTTTGTTAGCCTCCAGAATAATTTGTGGACCATTTGGCATCGGCATCTTGGTCACTTTCATAATGATAGACTTTAATTTCTGTCTAAACATGGATATTTAGATTCTTCGGTGATTAATAAAGAGCAAGGATGTAAATATGGCTTCGTATCGGCCGATACCGATACGCCACAAAGGATTTATCAGCTGCCACGGGTTATCGCACCCGTGGCGGCCCGTATCGGCCGATACTACGTGGCGGCCGATACGACATGGGGGGGTTATAAAACCCCCCCTTTTGGACTTTTTAGGGTTTTTTACCCTTCTCTTTCATCTCTTCCCCTCTATGGTTGCTATTTTCACCTCTTTGTGGTCCCAAGTGTCTCCCAAATCCCTCTCTTCAAGATATCTTGCCACCAAATCACCAACAATCCATTATTGAAAGAAATCTAAAGATTCAAAAGTCAAAACAAGATTCTTCATTATGGTATATGTGATTTTTTTTTTCAACTTTTGAGATTATCATTTATCACTCTCTAACTACTATGAATCACAACATAATGGCATCATTGTGTTGTTTTATTGTAGATCCATGCTTCCTTTTGATCTTGCATGCATATCTTTTGGTTTTTTTTTATATATTGTTATTTTTATTTTCGGATTTATGTTATTTAAAAAAAAAAAAACATTATCACTTATGGAAAACTCATGAAACAACTTGAAAATAGCTTCATATAGTTAGATCTATGTTTCCCATAGATCAAATCAACACATTTTGAATGTTTATTGATTTTTCTCTATTTTTTATTTTCGGATTTATTTATTTTTTGAATCTTGGTAGACATTCCTTTTGGTGGTGATCAAGGTATTCCTAATTTCCTATTTCTTTCACTAACTCTCTACTCTCTTTGTCATTTCTAAATTGGTGTTGAATGTTGATTGGATATTTGATTGTTCAATGTTCACTAATGACCTAACTCTTAAGTCTTCTTAATTCTTATGCCTTTATTTCATGTTCTATTTTTTTTTTAATGAGCTTTCCATTACTTTTTAAGTTAACATGACTAAGAAACATGAATACATGTGAAAAAACTAATCATTACTATTATTTTCTATTTATACAGCGATACAGGACCTCATATATTGAGGGCACCGATACGCCCCCTTTTCTTACTTACTTTTGTAGAAGAACCACATTTTCTTTCATTTTACAATTTTCTGGATTTTCTGGAATTTTTTCAGATTTTTTTGGCGATTTTTTAAAATCGCACCGCTACACCGCTACGTATCCCCGATACGCTATGTATCGCCCGCTTCGTATCGGTTTGGCGGCGGGCCGCTACGCCCGCCGCTACCGCTATTTTCATCCATGATAAAGAGCATGCTTCTTAGTTAAAATCTTAATGCATTTCATGTTGTTTAAGTAAAAGTCATATGTTGCCATTTCCTATTCCTTTTTTCATGGTCCATTGGCCCCGGTGATATATTTCACACAAATGTTTGGGGTACTACACCTCAATCAAACAGGCTTGGACATTAAGTAATATGTTACTTTTATTGATGATCACTCACATTTTACTTGAATTTATTCTATTCCCCTTAAATCTGAAGTCTTGCCTAATTATTAAGGAATTTTTCAATCTTGTTGCCAAAAAACAAAAGCATCAACACATCCTTGAAACTGCTTGGGCATTGCTTTTTTCCTCTTTTTGGTGTGAAGCCGTTCATACAGTTGTTTATTTGATCAATAAAAGAGCCACCCCAGTGTTGAACAATATTTCTCCTTTTGAATCCCCCTTACATCCTCCTCCTCATTCTTACTTCCATGCCTTTGGCTGTCTATGCTTTGTTCATCTTCCATTCTTGGAAAAACACAAACTTTTTCATCAAGCAGCTACATGTTTTTTAGGATTTAGTGATGAACATAAGGGCCCATTTGGGAATTTAATATTAAAGTAAAAGTAATGTAAAGCCTCCATTCATCTTCCATTCTTGGAAAAACACAAACTTTTTCATCAAGCAGCTACTTGTTTTTTAGGATTTAGTGATGAACATAAGGGCCCATTTGGGAATTTACTATTAAAGTAAAAGTAATGTAAAGCCTCCATTTTCAGAAAAGGGGTCACATCAAAAGTACACATCTTCAAAATTTCCTCCTTTTTCAAAAAAAAAGTCAAAAAGGAACCTCCTTTCTCCACTAAATAACAAAAAAAATCCACTTTTTACACAAAAAGCCAAAAAGATTCCCTACCAATCCACTAAAGACAAAATACCATCATAACCCCCTTATATTTTATTCTCTCTTGATTTGATGCTTTACTTTTCCTTTATTTTACGAGAAAATTATCAAACGGGCCCCTAAGGGATTCATTTATTATGATCCAACAGCATGTTGCACTCGTATATCTCGTATGTTATATTCATTGAACATGTTCCTTTTTATGCTCTTCAGAATGATTTTCATGTTTTAGATGTTTCTTATCTTTCTAGGTCCTCCATCTCCACCTTTGCGTGTTTGGCAATTAACTAGTTAAAATAAAGTAAAGTGAATCCAGACAAGAAATGACAAGGGATATCAAAAGTACACAATTTTAAAATTCCCTCCGATTTTTTCAAAAAAAGTCAAAAAAGCAACCTCTCTTCTCCACTAAAAGACAAAAAAAAAAAAAAAAAAAAAAAAAAACCCTCAACTTTTCTATACAAAAAGTCAAAAAGATTTCATACCAAACAACTAAAAACAAAACACCATCATAACACCTTATATTTTATTCTCTCTTGATTTGATGCTTCACCTCACCATACTTCAATTCACCATATATCCAAACAGGCCCTTACATCTTTTTGTCACAAAGATTTGCAAGGCTATAGCCAACGGCTGAGTCTTCCCCATGCACCTACTCCTTATCACCCCTCATCGTCAAATCCTGTGTCTTCAGGTATCATTTCTCTTGAACCCTCACCACCACCGCTACAACGTTCCATTGCCAAAGACTACCTTGTTAGCAAGATACTATGACAGAAGAATTATTGGCTCATGAATCTAATCAAATGTGAGATCTAGTTCCACAGCCTCCTAGAGTATCGGTAATTGGCAATAAATCCTATTGGTATATTTCTTGAAGATGAAATGCAAGGTAGTTTGTACATATACAAGGCCCTCCTTGCCCAAGGATACAAGCAAGAGTATGGTATTGATTTCAAAGAAACATTTCCACCAGTTAATAAGACAACCTCAGTTCGCACCTTGTTGGTGGTTGTTATAGTTGGCCCTTTTGGAAAATGGATGATAAGAAAGCATTTTTGCATGGTAACCTCCAAGAAAGTGTCTACATAAAGCCACCACCAAGATATGTTTGTCCTCCCGACCACATATATTTTGATTGCACAAATCACTCTATGGTGTCAAGCAACCTCCTCGCGCATATCATCATCGTCATCATCATCATCAATGCCTTGTCCCAACTATGTTGGGGTCGGCTACACAAATTATGTTTTTCCATTCTGACCTATCTTGAGCCATATCCTCAGATAAGTCACACTTCTTCATATCTATTTTTACTAACTCCATCCACGTCCTCTTTGGCCTATGCATTCCCCTTGGTAGGCCATCAACCTTTACAGTCAATTTTTTCCTTACCAACTTCGTTGCCGGCCAACGTTGGACATGCCCAAACCATCTCAAATGGGTTTCTCTAATTTTATTCCCTATTATATCCCCTCCCCGCGCATAGTTTGACAAGGTTTCAAAGTGTCATTCTAAAAGCAATCTTTTATCAGAGTCCTAATGATAAACTCCCTATTTGGTCGGCATACCACTACAATCTGTATGTTGATGACATTATCATCAATGGAAATGATGTCTCTGGCATCACTGCTCTCAAGAAATATTTGATGAGCAATGTTGAAATGAAGGACCTCTCACCAACTTTGTCTGGAGGATTCTCGCTCCAGATATGGTATTTGTCTCCACCAAAAGAAATATGTAGAAGATTTACTATTCCTGGCTCATCTGACAGATTCTAAAATCTCAAACTAAACTTATCAAAGAGGATCCTCGTCCTCTTCTAGGCTCCACGATTTATCATCGCCTTGTTGGGAGTTTGAAATATCATATTATGACCCGTCCACAAAGGTTCAACATTATCTCATGCAGCTCAGGTTGTCAGCCCGCTTGTCAGCGACCCTCACAAGCCCCATGTTACTGTAGTTCATTGCATTCTTTGTTACATTCGGGGGACTCTTGACCAAGACTCTTCTACTTCCATAATGGATCTTCAAAGGTGTGCTAATGTTGATTGGACCGAGTCCCTAACACAAGAAGATCTACCATGTTGGTGTATGTCTCTAAGGTCCTCTCTTATTTTTTGGAAATGTAAAAAGAAACCCACAATCTCCAAATCCCCCGCCAAGGCTGAGTACAGATCCATGTCTTCAACAAGCAATGAAGTAATTTGGCTCCACAAATTTCTTTGGGAACTTGCTGTTCCAGCTCTGGCCCTAATCCTCTCAATGCTAATAATACCAATGCTACACAAATCACCAACAATCCAGTGTTTCATAAAAGGACCAAGCATATTGAGGCTGACTGTCATTTTATTCTACAGCATGTTCTCTCTGGTTCTATACAGCTGCTTCATGTCTCCTCTTAGCATTGACTGGCAGACTTATTGACAAAAGCTTTACCTCGGCCCCGTCATAATTTCCTGACTACCAAATTGATGAATATTCCACAACCGTATCCATGTATGTAAATAGTGACCCAAGCCCAGGCCCACTTGGCTCACAGGCAACCACTGAGATCCTACACATCTTCACGCATGGGTGTGACTCAATCAATATGTTGTTACTATTCTTAGGAGATTATATTAGCTAGCACATCCAACTGATTGATTCTAATTGTAGCCATCAAAATGGAAAATTTTGTATTACAAATAGAGATCCATCCCAAAGGAATGTGATACACTTTTCACTGCAATCCCATTCCCGTTATTCTCTAATTTCAAGCTTGACAGTTTGAAACATCTTATATAGTTGTCCGTTATATGCTTTAAAGGGACGCTGAAATAAGAGCAGGTAGTAATCCACTTCTAATAAAAAATAGTATTACTTATTCAAACTATCAGGCCTCGGCTTAACACATATTATAAGAGGGTATATTTGCCTGTTGGACCTAACATAAGGCCAGCAAGGCAAGGCCAACCTGATGCTAAATCTCAAGCTTGAATAAAAAGAGACAGATTTGGCCCGACCTTGGCCAGCCTAAGCTCAGCCCATTAATGCTCCCAACTGCAAGTACTACAACTGTGCAAGATCCATTAACTATTCAACACCATAACTAAATCAAGTTCCATTTCCAAGCAAACCAACGGGATTACTTGCCTCTCACATATTTTAACAACTTTGGCACTGGCATCTCGCTTACATTTACGTGTCTTGATAGAAAACTCCACAGGTTTATAAGGAACATCCTGGAAAAAATATGACATGTGAATACTATTCAGAATTGATAAAAAAAATATTTCAAAGTGGAAATGAGATAAATATTTCATAGAAATTGAGTTACTAGTACAAGCACTGTTAGTTTAACCAGACAGATGAGTTCTTACATGAATATTCACCTCCTATCATTTTTTTCAAAAAGAAGCCTATTTTTTAAATCAGTTCAATAAACAAGGATTATAGAAAGGGAAGTATCAAGAACATAATATGATTAAATGCGTGAGTATGCAATCCTGTGGTAATTATCCACTTCAGCCTGTGAAATATTTGTGTAGAGATATAAATGATGTACAAAAATATAGATTACACACATTAATCATAACCAAAGGCAGAGCAACATAAGATCACATGGAAATTATCGAAGCCAACCAAGTGAATGTTCTTGGTAATTGACAATCAAGTGATCAACCAATACAGTTTTTGGCAAATGTGCCTTAATTAGCTTTAAGTGTTTCTGAAATCATCCCTTAAAGTGTTATATAAGTTTCAATGTAGTCTTTGAAAAGAACATTTTGGAGAAATGTTATCCAGGGAATCAGAGTGTTTGTAACTTGGTATATGTGTGTGTGTGTGTGTGTGTGTGTGTGTGTAGAGCGAGAGAGAGTGGTATTATTCATTTGCCTTCCAATTTTCTTTGCTTTTGCCCTTTCAAGGGATGATCCAGTGTATCAAGTAGAGGCATTCTTGAAAATTCCCAGACAATAGTTCTTTGATATAAATAAGATAATCCATCAGGAAAAGTATTTTCCATAGCCAGGAAACAATCTTCTTTCTTATTTTACATGGGAGCATAGCCAAGTTAAAAGTAATGTGACTAGGCATAAACGTCAAAAACCCAAATCCCCTCCGCTTCTTCTTCCTCTTGTACTCATCCCAAACTTCTTTGCTCTCCCTCAAGTGGTGGACCCAACTCTAACAGCCTGACCGTACAGCTGACAACAGTAGCTGCAGTCCCAAGAATAAAATCAATAGAACTCATGCTAATTAGCTTTAGTTAATCTGACCATTTATGCAACAGCCAAAATATACTAATACAAGACTATTATGCCAAATCTACATGACCATCCATATTCAGCTATCAAGAGGAAAAGAAAATAGACTTATCAGGCTTATGCATACAATTATGGTCAACAATTGATTGAAAATGTAGATAGGTTCTTACACGTATATATGTTATCTCATATAGGGCATAGGCAGCAGATTTGTTAACTGTTATAACTGGTGGGTTTCGCAATGTTAGCATCTTGCTAGTTGTATTGTCCTCTGCCTCCACTAGTTCTGCAACAAGGGAAGCCTCTCCACCACTCTGTAATAGGAAAAGTCATAATGAGCATTGATACCTGCTTGAACTTGAAGACAAAAGTAATATGTTTGGACGACCCTATAAATTCGGGGATGCCTTTGTTCACAAACAGCTTATGTTTCACCTAGTTCCTGAAGCATTCAAATTGATTTGGAGCTGAACAGGAGGAAAAAAAAAAAGAAATGGTATATGGCAATACCATTTCCTTTCTCTGTGCCACACCAACCACTAATCTCAAAAGATAATTAGTATGCAATAGCATTGCCAGGCCCAAAGGAATCTACAGTATCACCAAGTAGAGCATTCCATACAGATGGACCCCACCAATTTACCACTGGTCTACAATGTTTATAGGTTAGAATCATTGCAGACATGAGATGCAGAAAAGAGCTCTCCCATGGTTCCCACCAGGAAAAAAGTATGACTAGACGAGGCCATAGCCAAAGATGTTATTCACTTTTGGATGCCACTTAGGACCACCATCTCAGTGTTGGTTAAAACTTAGAATTGGAAGGTCTCATCATTGATGGGGTTGAGCTAAAATGTCATTGTTGTTGAAATATAATGGACATCAATACAAGGACCCCAAAAAATCTAATGGTACAAAATTAAGGTGATTCAATGCAACAATGAATGTCACTCTGGTTGGGATCAAATACGGCAGTCAAAATGCACAGGGTGGAGGTAATGGTTATGGAAGCAGGATATACCAAATGTAGGGTCCACAAAAAGACTCTGCATGTGGTTAGCACACACTGCATCTTTTTCCTGAAAAGTATAGCCTATCAGTCCATACTCAAATGGAAAAAAATCCAACTTCTGGATGACCGGCATTATTAAATTGGCAGACATTCCTATCCCTTTGCCTTTCACGGTGGACTCCATGCTGGAAAAACTATCAGGCTATATATGATTGATCCCACATCCAGAGAAAGCCTTTACCATCTAACTTGGGATTCTATGGGGCTTTCCGTCTTCAACAATGAGTCAGGATTAGCAGGATTAGGGGCTCTCCGACTCCATGATGTTGGGCAAATCCAAATCATCAAGCAAAACTCTACTCCCAAATAATGGGAAACTCTCATGTTTCACCTTGACCAGGGTCTTATTCATCTTGTGAAAGAAAAAAATGTCACACATTTCCCTCGATTTTAAGAGTAATCATATCTACTTACACATGATTAATACTAGAAACATTCCACTACGAACCGGGCGCGTGCCCAAATTCACAAACAAGAGTTACAACATTCCTATGTATAGTCCAACAGTGATAAATATTACTCCAACAAAAAACAGAAGAAAAAAAAATCTGGGGTTTATCATTTCAGACGGGTAGAATTGATTCCATGGTTTAATGTGGAGATTAGTAGTAACAGACAACATCTTTAGCAAAATGACGATCTGAGGGGGCAGAAAAAGAAGGAAAAAGAAGATCTTTGTAAGGGGTGACTAATGCCCACCGATCCGCTGGGGACTGCCATGTTCAAGACGATCTTCTGCTTGCAATCCAACTTGTCAGAGTCGGATAGCTTCTCGCACTTGTCGATCTTGGACTTGGAAAGGATCTCCAATCCTATTCCTTGTTTGGAAAATACAAGAAGAAAGACGAAGAGTGGAAGCAAGAAAAGCTTTCCTCTTCCAAACCCCTTCATCCCCAAATGCTTCAGTGAGAGAGAGTGAGAGAGAGAGGTGGCAGTTAAAGGAGGAATGGCGTGTTTCTCTGGAAAGTGTCTTTTCAGTTTGGGGTTTTTTCTAGAAAGGCCCCTGAGGTTTGTGGTAAATCTAAAAATTCAAATAGATCACTGTGTTTCAAACTATTTCTAGCCCGAGACAGCCTGGATGGGCTAGATAGGTTTTGGTTGGGTCTGGTTTTCTGGCTGAGATGCTAAATGGGCTGAACTTGGCCTATAAATGCTTTTTGGTTGGGGCTGGTTTCAAACCCATTTGCAATTCTTATTTAAGCCCAAATTCTCAATTTCTAATAGGATTGTAAACGGATATTCAATCATGCACAGTCTTCTATCTGGGGACAAAATCATGTTAAGAGCTTAATTCTGGTTAAAATAAAAGCGATCCAAATTCAAAACATATTATTGAATCCATGCCAAAATTCATATCCGGATTCATTGGGCGTGTTTGGATGTATGGTGAATTGAAGTAAATTGAGATGAAACATCAAACCAAAAGTGAATAAAATATAGGGGGTTATGATGGTCTTTTGAAAACTAACGCTATCTTCTCCTATATGAATGACTAAAAAAAATGTATCCTTTTGTGATCCCAAAACCTTACTCCAATCTAATAACTCAAGCCTAAGCAACATTACTCAACCTTTGCCCACATTAAGCATGGAATTCGGTTATGTTTGTGCATAGTTGTGGAAAAAGTGATTTAATGAATTAGCAATTAGGGTTGTTCGGTTGTAAGCATTATAGGATCTCTTGTCTTGGAGCATTTGGAGATATTAAAATGATGTCCCTCTCAAGTGGAATTTTGGAATGCTCGGTGCTGATTAGCATTCCAAAAGGTGGATATGTGACAATTCTATGTGGGAAAGCTTTCTTTTGAATGCCGCTTTAAAGAATCCTTGTACATTGACCAAGGCATTTTGAATTATTGGGAGACAACACCTTCACTCTTGTCATAAATTCTATACTAGCACAAAAACATGTGTTAATTACGGGTATGCATGAAGAGGTAGGATTCTATGTATGTTAGAAATGAGGGAGATGAGAGTCCGAAAGTGGGGGAAGTAAATTAGTAGAAAGTGCAGGGAGAGTATATTAGCAGTTGTAAAAATTGAAAGTTACTTCCAGTCAAAATAGAAAGTACAATCAAAATTGGATAAAAAAAACTTCTAGCTTAATATATTATAATAGAGAAATCTTGTGAGAAATGCTTACAACAAAATAGGTCCAAAGTGATTCATACCTTTTTCATAAAAGTGATATTCTAAGGATTCAAGCAATTAATTACATTTTATCCTTTTTATTCACAATAAAGATTTGCACCGAACTACAAAAAACTAGGGATGGTAGAAAAAACTAGTGACTGTAGAATAGGGAATCTTTTCGGTGTTTTTTTTTTCACGAAATTAGTGTTACATAAATGAGCCATTAGGTTGTTTTGGTTATAGGTAATTTTTCAATTGGAGCGGAGAAGGGTTATGGATAACAAAAATGGGTGTTTTCATCTTTTATTGTCCGAACTCCAAAATCAGCAAAAAAAAAAAAAATGATTTTCATAATTATCAGCTATGGGTGTTTTCTGAAATATAGTTTTTACCATTTACCGGTTTTTCAAGTTCATTTGTTGATCTTGGTCTTCTTATTTAAAGGTTGATGATCCGAACCTCTCTTTACTTTAATTAACCACGTCATCATATGACCAACTTCCTTACTCTCACTTGAATACTTGTTGTTTCGTCTCAAAAACCAAAGGATCCATACCCCTCAACCACTACACCAAAGGTGATGTAGTGAAATGCCTCTTCCCCACTTATTTGGGATAACAAACTATAAACTCTCCAGGTTCTCCACACCTCTTTCTTTCTATCTACTCATCACTACAAGTCATACTTAATCAAGTGTAATTCTAAGGGGTAGCTCAGTTGGCGTAGAACCACGGTTTATACCAGAGATTGTAGGTTCGAAACTGCACTACCACACTAAGGCTACAGGGGACTTCACCCGGCTTCTCTTTGGGCTCAAAGGGATTAGTCCAGCCCCAAGGGTTGGGAATCCTCCGATAGCAAAAGAAAAAAAAAATACTTAATGAAGTGAAACGCCTCTTCCCGAAGGTATGGTTTCTGTTGGTTTCATTCTCTCGTATCCTATTACTCTGACATCAATAGAAATGTATTTGTAACTAGTGTTTTTTTTTTTTTTTTTTGCACATGGAATCATTAAAGATTTGACAATGGGGGTGCCTATTTATTCCTTTCTCGAATGAGGGGTGCTACCCACCCCGACTGGGAGCCCGGGCTCCCATGTGGGGCGTTGGATCCCAGCCCCCGGGCTCCCAGTCGGGGTGGGTAGACTTAATGTTCTCGAATATGTATTGCTTCATTACATTCTATCGAATCTCAATACCTACCAAAATATGATTTCTAATGAATGTTTGGGATCCAAACCCTAGAAGGGGGTTAGGGTGAGCATCGATCTATAATCAAGTTTAAGTTCTTTTGCCAATTATTCTCAAGTAATGTTTTATGAAATTTAAGCGGAGAGATTAAACATGCTAAACAATACTAACCATACATCAAGAATTAATTAAGCATTCACCATAACACATCATGTATAGTGATTCGGCCAAGTTGCCTACATCCACTCGTGCTTGTGTTCCTACACCCCACCGGTAATCCACTAAAACAATGGAGGTTTATGGTTTACCTCAAACCTCACAACCACTTATGCTTTTTTAAGGCTTAGCAATAACCTCTATATATACTTGTTAAGGCTAAGCAATAATCTTTTACAACTTTGAAAATCTTCTCTCAACAATTTGCCTAAAGATGCACTAAGAGAGATACATTTGAGTACAAGTTGGTGCCTCTGGATAGGCTGATATGAAAGTGTAAACAAACTCAATGTATATACATAAAGATGATTACGAAGGTTGTCATTCAATGCATATGCGTGGAACCTCTAACTCTTTTGACTCACAAAAGATGCAAGAGTGATGATTATAAAAGTGAGATAGAGGTATGAGATGATGAACACGTGTTTGAATTAAGAAACAAACTTGTTTTTGAAAAATAAAAGTCTAAGTTTAGCAAGTTTGATCAAAGCATAAAACCAAGACATGTGTGAAACAAGTCAAATGCTGAAGTCATAAAGGTGAGCATGTTTAAAGTACTAATCATGTTATGAAAACAACATTTAATCAAGTCAATCATTCATATAAATCATGCCATTAAGTAAACAAAAGCTTAAAACTTAGCATGAGATATTTTGGAAAAGAAAGGCAAGCCATTTGTAAAGAATCTAAGGTTAAAGTCCATGGATTAGCCCACCAATCTTTCTTTAGCCTAACTAAGTTGTTTTTCCTTCCTTGACCCCCAAAACATCTCAAAAGCTCAGGCACAGATCCCAAGGAATGAGCTGAAGTTTATAGTAAAAAGTTGCCAACGGCCAGTTCCTAGTCGACATGGAATAGGGCGCGGTCGACCACGCTTCAACAGTCAAAATTTTCAAACGGCCAGAAAAAACGGCTATGTAGTTGGTTGACCTACCATGTGGTCGATTGATCGGGGACACTAGCTGGCAACACCCAAAATTTCAATTTTTGGATTTCTTAACGTGGCGTGCTCATGAGAAATCTGAGACATGGATTTCATGCTTGGATTCATGTCTGAAGTGATTAAAAAGGTTTTTTCAAAAAACATGATCCTAATCATGCCTATTGTGATTCAAAAGTGAGAAGCATATGTATGATTAAAATTCAAGTTGTCAGGACTTTGCACGTGAATTTTAAAAATCAACATATGCATAAAAGCGTCAAGTTTTAAAGTCATAATTCAACGATTGAAGTTTAAAAGCATGCATGAAGATATTCATGAATCTATGTTTGAAATCATGTGAATGTTAGAGATTAAGCTTTGGTAAAAAAGTATGAACGCTTCCAATAAAATTGCAACAAATGACAACCCTAACATCTAATTTCATGCTCTCCTACTTTGTCACTCTGTCATCAGTGGAAATATGTTTGTAACTGGTATATTTTTTCTAGGGCATGAAATCATTAGGGATTTGACAATGGGGCTTATTTATTTAAAAAAAAGATAAATACAAATGTGCGTATGCAACTATATTTTTATTCTAGTTCATGGAATCATTAGCAATTAAACAATGTGGCTTATTTCTTTAAAAAAGTCAATAGAAAATGTATGACACAAGTTTTCATTTTTTTTCCATTCCCGTCCTACACGGATTTGCAGAACTACGCATCACATGTAATGCTTGACAATATGAACTCGTACATCAGTGTATTGCCCAACAATATCAAGCCGTGCATCAATGTATTGCACGGCTCTAGATTTCGACATAGCTATATGCCTCCTAAAGCTGACAAGCCCAAAGAGATCCTTTGGACCACCTGAAATAAGACCTTCCTGACGATCGTCGTTCACCCTCTCCTCTGGAATGAGCAAATGTGCATTATCATCAGTAATATCATCATTGGTAGCCTAATGAGAGACTACATCCTCCTCTGACTCGTCTATTGAATCCAGACTTGGATCCTGTCGTGCATTGCATCTCCGCTTTGATGCCATAGGCCTATGACGATATATGGTGGATCGCGAGTCTAACCCCGCAAGGTCGATAGACTACTAATAGCACCATCGCGCCCTGAGGTCGAAGAACTACCACAACGAACTCCTCTTGGCGGCATGCTGAAATATATACATCATTCGGATTAGCAATAAATAAGTAAATATACTGTACGGATTTATTAGCAGTGCATATCTAAAATTGCACGGTTTTAATTACCCGTGCATTTCACATATACACGGATGTGAAACTCCGTGCATATGCAACTTGCACGGTTTTAAAGCACCGTGCATATGCACAACGCACTAGTTTGAAACTTTGTGCATATGCAACCTGCACGGGTTTGAATCACTGTGCATATGAAAACGGCACGGCTTTGAATTTCAGTGAAATTATTTTTTGCACGGATCTACGTTTCCGTGCAAAACGTGAACCATGTTTTTTATTTTACGCGCAATCCGTCAGTGATTTCCCTTCTCCCCTCTCCCATCCCTTCCATTCAACTGGATTTCCCTCCTAATTGCAACCTACACACTCCATTCCATTTGCATTACATGTTTATTTGGTTGGAAAAAAGATTGACAAGAGGAAAACAAAAATGAAAGAAGTTGAAGATGAAGAGGTACTAGGAGAGATGAAGATGAAGAACCCTTTTGCTCACGAAGAAGAGAATAAGATGAGCTACCCATAGGCTCAGAGGATACGCTCAAACGATCGGAAATTGCGTCGTAATGAACAGACGAAAATGAGGAAGAAGAGAAGAAGGAGAAGGAGAAGAAGAAGGGGCACGTTGGTAATTTTTTGTGAGTGGGCTCAGCAAAAAATGGGAGTTTATATTTTCTCTATAGGTGAGCTCAGCAAAAAGGGTGGGTGAGTTTGGAATTGCCCTAAAATTTGTGAAAGGCATTTCCTTTAATGAAATCATTCTTGAAATCTCATATTACACACACACACACACACACACACACACACACACTATGTCCATAGCATATCTGGTCATTTGAATCAGCTCCATTCAAATGCAATCCCTAGGTGCAATGCAATGCAACTGCCTGTGTTAGATTATACATTCGTTTCCACTCGAGTGTCTCATGCTTCTGCAAACGCCCTTTATTTTTATATGTTTGAAAGAGAGCATGGGAAGACTGAAGAGTGAAGAGGGCCCATCTCCCGTGACGACAGATTATTAATAGGAATAGAAGATTTGAAGGCATTGTTGTTTGTCCCTTCTGCTCCACTTACATTGTACCTTGACGTCTGATTCACATGGATATAGACAAGCCCAAAACAAAGCAAATGGACAATCATTATCATCATCCCCTCTCTTTCACCCTTTTTTTAGATTGAAAATGAGATACCCAAGAATCAGATTCTCACCTACAAAAGTATCAAACGTTTCTGTAATAATATCTCTCCTTTTAGGGCTTTGAAATCTTCCTCTCCTCATCCCACCTATTCAAAAATCTCGCAAAGAGATTTCAGGATAGTGATCAACTTGGTAAAATGCCGATATTGAAAAAATTGAAAGAAGTGGCAAATCCTCCATCCACCTATCTTCTTGAGCAGGATGTCAAGTTGAATACTCAGGGTCGATCCACATCGAAGAAGAAGAAGTCGGATACTTCTACTCGTCGAGATCCATCTGCTTTTGAGTATGCACTCCCCATCAAAGAAATTGCGACACCAAAGATAAGCAATATGGTGATAACACGAAAGAAGGAGAAGTTAGGTGTCCGTCGGACTTGATCAGGATTGTCTACATCTTATTATGACTCGCTTCCTCAGACTCATGCCATTTATCCAACTTATTAAGGATGTTGCAGCTGATGGTAACTGTGGCTTTAGATGTGCAGCTGATCTTTTGGGCATGGGCGATGATAATTGGGTTCAAGTCAGGATAGATTTGAGCAATGAATTGCAAAGATATCAAGCATATTATGCGTTGTTATATGAAGGAGAGCACATGGTTGGTGAACTATATTACGCATTGTCATACTTTGATAACAATCGATCATTTGATCGTTGGATGTAAATGCCGGATATGGGTCACTTGAGAGCATCATTTTATAATATTGTATTGATACACATATCTCTGCATCAGTGCCTTACTTTTCTACCTCTAACGTCTAGTCCGATTCCAGTGCCTTCCCGCAAAGTGTTCACAATTGGGTTCGTCAATGGAAACTATTTTGTCCAAGTGTTCTTCGCATCCGGATCTCCCATGCCCCCTATTGCCACAAATTGGCACATATGCCCTCAACCATATGCAACAGGATGAGAACTTCCTTATGCCAGGAGCATCTAGCAGTTCAAAGATATCATAGGGGACTGTTGCTACGCAAGACACGATTCATCTAGATAGCGATTGACTTTGTTGATCTAATGTCAACACGAACTTTATTTTATCATATTGTATACTCTTAGGCTTAATGCAATGTTTTTTAGATTTTTATTGTAAAATTTTGCATCACCATTGCTACTTTGATCAACATGCATACTTTAAAAACAAATTTGTAAACAACTTCATCCACTATCCATTAAAAGTACATCCAAATGTCAAATGTCATGTAAATACTTTTCTCCACATCAAAGTTCATCTACAAAAAATAATACATAGTTCACCTTTCAAATCCGACTACGGTCCTTGTAGACGACGCCTGTATGTAGCCGGCAAGTCTTTTAGAATCTCGAGTGCAGTTTGTAACGCATAGTAACACACGTCAGTTGGCTGTCCAGTTCGCGCAATCGTGCCACGGAGATGGTTCACGGCTCGGTGGACCTGTATCAGCTGAACAAGATATGTATTTAACAAATGGGTTAGGCATGCATATACCATCAAGGGAAAATCCTCAAATTAACTAATCTCATCGTCATGGGGGTAGGGTCATCAGCGCCTTGGTGGGGGTCTTAATGTGAATGGCGATCTAGGTTCTAGACCCGTACACGCGAGATCCTCTGAAACCACTGAAGGTAATTAGGAATGCCAGTAATTTGAATGCCAATAATAGCACTGACGTCATCCAATGTGATCGTCATCTCACCAAATGGTAGGTGGAAAGTGTTAGTCTTGGGCTGCCATCTCTCTACATATGTCGACACCAAAGCCTGGTTGATATAGCGGTAAGATAAGTGCATCATCAATGTTGCCAAGCCGGACTCTTCTATAATCGCATGAAGTTCAGGAACATGATTATCTTCACCCAATTGCGGTAGATATCACGATCTCAACTTAGGCCAATGACTTATAAACTTGAGCATTGCGATCCTGCACATTGTAAGAAAGCATATTAAAATTAGATTCTAACAATTCTAATAAAAAAATGAATCATTAATACATTGTCAAAATGAATGTCATACCTCCCCTCCCCATATCGACATGGCTATATACGTCCTAAAGCTGACAAGGCCAAAGAGATCCTCTGGACCACCTGGAATAGGACATGCCTGATGATCCACGTCCACCCTCTCCTCTGGAATGAGCAAATGTGCATCATCATCAGTAATATAATCATCTGTAGCCTAATGAGAGGCTACATCCTCCTCTGACTCCTCTATTGGATCAGGACTTGGATCCTGTCGCACCTTGCGTCTCCGCTCTGACGCCGTAGGCCTATGACGATCTGTGGTGGATGGCGAGTCCGACCCCCAAAGGTCGATGGACTACTAATAGCGTCAAATCGCCCTGAGGTCGAAGAACTACCACGATGAACTCGTCTTGGCGGCATGCTGAAATATATATATATACATCATTCGGATTAGCAATAAATAAGTAAACATACTGCACGGATTTTATTAGCAGTGCATATCTGAAACTACACGATTTTAATTACCCATGCATTTCACATATGCACGGATGTGAAACTTCGTGCATATGCCACATGTACGGTTTTAAAGCACCGTGCACATGCACAAAGCACGGGTTTGAAACCCTGTGCATATGCAACCTGCACGGGCTTGAATCACTGTGCACATGCAAACGACACAGCTTTGAATTTCCGTGCAAATTTTTTTTGCACGGATCTACGTTTCTGTGCAAAACGCGAGCCATGTTTTTTATTTTGCATGCAATCCGTCAGTGATTTCCTTTCCCCCCTCTCCCATCCCTTCCATTCAACTGGATTTCCCTCCCAATTGCAACCTACACACTCCATTTCATTTGCATTACATATTTATTTAGTTAGAAAAAAGATTGACAAAGAGGAAAACAAAAATGGAAGAAGTTGAAGATGAAGAGGTACCGAGGGAGATGAAGATGAAGATGAAGAACCCATTGCTCACGAAGAAGAGAAGAAGATGAGCTATCCACATGCTCGGAGGAGATGCTCAGACGATCGAAAATGACGTCACAATGAACAGACAGAAATGAGGAAGAAGGGAAGAAGGAGAAGGAGAAGAAAAGGGGCACGTTGGTAATTTTCCGTGAGTGGGCTCAGCAAAAAAGGGGAGTTTATATTTTCTCTGTAGATGAACTCAGCATGTGGGTCGGCTCTGCAAAAAGGGTGGGTGTGTTTAGAATTTCCCGAGGATTTAAACAAAAAAATGGTGGAAAACTTTCACATTTATTCAAAATATTCAAATCTTCTTGTGCTTTTTTGAAAATGAGCCAAGAATTTTATACTTTTTTGAAAATCTTTCCAAGAATAAATAGAACGTTTGCATGGTTCCCTCGTTCGGAGTGTTCTGTGGTACAAAAGAAATCACTCCAACTTTTGCACAATCCATTTTGTCCTTTTTTCTGGTTTGGTGCAACACTACTCTACACTCAAAATAATAATAATCCACCAATAAAGAGGAATTCAATTTCATGTGGGAAAAGGCTGAAAACATTATTCTCTTCCAAACACGACAAGAGAGAGCTTAGAATCGTCTTTTTACACTAACATGCCCAAGTTAAAACGACCCATCTGCTGGTACATGTCACGCAATGTTTTTTTTAAATTTGACATGAACAAGTCACATCTTATGGGGGCGCAAAGATGGACTGACCCAATAATCTCACCAGTTCAATCATTATTTTTTCTTTCCCTCCTGAATTTGAATTATCTTAGATACCCAATAATTATGCTGCAGAAAACTTGTAGAACAAAATCGTCATTGGCCGAGATCAAGAAGCGGGCCATCTTCCGAAGTTTATTGATTGTAAGACGTTAGATAATGTAGCAACATCTTCACCATTGCCATTGCCCAGGAATGAAAAGATCTTGCCGGTTTAATAGCAGGCTGGATGGTCATTGCCCAAATGACGGGTTTGTCTTTTCTGTTTGGTTGGAGAAAACAGCATAAAGGAAAATAAATTGGAGGGTCTGTATAATATGGACCATGTGAGACCATTCTCAAATTAACAAGTGCAAGCAAAGATCATGCACATAATGGAGACTAGGAATCACTTTGAAATTGTTGAGATTTCAGAAATTCTACTCGCTATGAGTGAGATTTCAGAAAAACAAAATTGTCTTGGCTTGGCTTTAGCTGCTCCCTTTCAAACTCTCCAACCAAATGGAGAAGGCTTCCATAAAATTGCCTTCATGATATTAGTATTTTTCTTCAATAAAACTAAAAACATGCAACATTACTATACCTATAATTGTTCTCTGGACAAGAAGAGGACACACAAAATCAGCTAGCTGAAGTAAGTGGCCCATCAAGGCTACAATCAAAATCATTGAATACAGATCAGTTGGGAAATCAATCAGCCACTGTTAACGTTTCCTCCTTTTTTTTTCTTTTTTTTTTTAGAGTCTATTTGTTTGTAGAACTCTCTTACCAACCCTAGGTTGATGGGGGTAAAGCTTAAATGATGATAACGATAATGAAAGTAGGCCAGTTTAAGGAGGCATTATAAGCTAATAGGAACTTATTCTCACTCTTCATACGCCTGACCCTCATCCTGCTCTCCTGTGTTGTAATCTTTCAAAGACCAACAAAACCAGTCTTTATACTATGTTAACTATAATTCCAGTCAATTGATCATAAGAAAGAAAATTAGTTTCAAAATTTCCTATTGCTTCCCAGCCCTAATTAGAATAATCAAGGAAAAAAAATTCCCATTTTTCTTCGAGAGTCTGCAGCAATGCAAAGAGAGACTAATCAGCAGGGGCATTCTAGAATACATAATGAATTAATCCGGCTTCCTCCTTCGTCAGCACCCCATCACAAAGCATTGTTTGTCGCTTGAGGAGCTCTTCAAACAGATGTTGGTTAGAGAACTGATTTGCAGATGCGCGTTGATAACAGGGTTGTATACACCTTTAGTTGCGCCAATGGTCATTGTTAATGGAGCAAAAGAAACTTCTGTTGCCCACGGAGGCAAGAAGCTGTTGTTTTCTACCCATTGCTTTGAAGAGCATATGCTAGGAACCTTCAGATTGCTTCTCATCAAGCATTTCTATTGCTTTGATGAGAAAAGCATACTCAAAAGCTGCCTCCTCATATTGTCCAAAACGACCACCCTCACCAAAATGTCCTCCACTCATGTTCGCCTTCAAAATGACCAAATGAGAACAACTGGGACATGCTTTCTCCCTCACTCTTGCGAGCCATTTTGCGGCTTCCCAAACTCCCACCCTAGAAACCATACGGAATCCATTATAAGCATAGACAAGGAAATACAGAAGCAGATATATACATTGAACAAATGAATTATATAATCCTCAACCTGATGATATGCACAATGACACTTGCACCTTGAGTTATACTAATGAATAGGGCCCATGATCTGGTGATCCTGACTATTGCTCTGATGGGAGCCACTGCTAATAGACAATGCCCATAAAGCATTCCATGCTTCAGGTATATGATTAAGACTTCACACAAGAAGTAGAAAGACTAATTGGATCTATAAATGGGGGAAGGCATGGTAGTGTGGGTCACTGAACCATCAGTCCTCACAAGAACAAAATTAAGGCTTGGGGACAATATCCGTGCCAATTGAGTATTTGACAAAGAAGATTTCTGAGGCCAACACCATCCTATCAAATGAGTATTACAATCTTCAAAAAGAAAAAATGGTCGGAATCAATTAAAGAAGAAGAAAAGAAAAATGGTCGGCAGCCCCAATTCAGCAGGCAAAATCAGATGGTGAAATTTATATAATCAGCATGATTCAAACTACTTTGAATCCCTAAGGGTAATTACAATTCCAACCATCTGCATAGGTGTCCATATCAGACATTAATGGTGTCTAGTTACTACAAATTATTGCTTCAAGGAAAAATATGTATGAAAAAAAAGGAAGTTGAATTCATTTTTCTACAAAAAAGATAGGTGCCAAACGTACCTAGAGTCATAAAATGATGTTGTAACCAACATTGATGGTAAGCAAACTCCTGGACAAATGTTATCATAAGGAGAGTAACTTCGAATGGTCTCAAATTCTTTTAGAACCCTGGGGTCACCAAATTCCTCGTAGTCCAAAACAGTGAGAGGCAAATTGGGATCCAATAGGGTGTTGCATATATCAAGGAACGGAACCTGCTTCATGCTTAAACCAAATATCACTTTCCTGAATAATCAAATTGCAGTTTTTTTATACAAATACCAAGAAATTTAAAGCCAATGCAGCCAAGATGCATATATGGACATGGATATGGATGTAAGCGAGGATCAATGTAATAAATATTCTTCTCAGGATTTTTTTTCCTTGGGAATTTATAGGGATATTTTCAAATTTGGGGATTTTCTCAAGATACCATCAGCGAAATGTCATAGATAATGACCACTAAAAAAACTGTCACAGATAATAACTATTTTTCAAATCATAAAAACATCAAAAACAAAATAAATATAAAATTCTAAAAAATCAAATATTTTTTTTTACCAATTCCCAATAATAATGTCATATTTTCAAATTTCCAATATTTCAGAATATTAGAATATTATAAAAAAAATAGTATGCCAAAAAATATCATGATAAAATTATGACATTTTCAAAATATTGGCAATATTTGTGTAACAGTTGGGATACAGCATTGCATTATTTGAAATTTAGGACAACTAAAAATATATGGGGCATCATCATCAGCGCAGCACTTATCTCATCTAATTGGGATTGGTGAGATAATGTTATGCAAATGACTATGTATCCAAAATGTGCTATTTATATGTAACACTATGAATTGGATAAAGTTCACATAATACCAGTAAGTAACTTCAATTTTCACACAGTATTATTTGTTCTTTTAAAACATTACGATTTTTTCTTTCTTTTGAGAGAGAGGGAGAGGGAGGGTAACGCTTTGATATCTATGTTGATGGTAAAAGAATTTATTTACTTTTTTTTTCAATGGTTAAAAGAATTTATTTACGAAGAAAAACATATAGAAACGAGTATGACCAGACCATGGAAATGAAAAGTAAACAAAAAAGAGCACTACATATGCAAAACAAGATCAGCGATGGGATCTTGTTTGCAGCGAAAAGATCAATCAATACTCCCAATTCCACCAAACCCCCCGCCATTTAGATTGGAAGAAAGGATGACAAGATGATAGAGGTGAAATTATTTTCTAATTTAAGTTTCAACTGTGAGATTTTTCTCAATCATTTCCCACCTTGCCCTTGCATGGGATCTTGTTTGCAAAGAAAAGATCAATCAATACTCCCAATTCCCCCCAACACCACCCCCCTCCCCCATTTAGATTGGAAGAAAGGATAACAAGATGATAAGAGTAGAAAATTTTCTAATTTAAGTTTCAACTTTCAACTGTGAGATTTTTCTCAATCATTTGCCACCTTGCCCTTAATGTGTCTGTTTGGGAAGTTGAAGATGAAGACTAAGAAGAGAGAAGAGGGGAGAGGGAGAAGGAAGAAGCCTACCATGCTAGTGTTGTGTTCGTGTTGACTAGAAAAAATCTTATTAGTAATACATGGAAAAACATATGGTTTGGTATCTGTCCAACATCCTACAATATGTCCAACATTAGGTATCACTGGCTGAAACTCTATTTGCATGATAGCACTTCAATTATTGAACCACCACTTTTCTTTCCAATATAATGAGCCAAGAAAAGACTTATATGGCCATTAATAAGTGGAACATATGCTTGACTTGAGATGGGTAAAACCTATTACTTACATGATAGAAAAATGACGTTCTACAGCTCTTTGTATCTACTTTCTTGGCTTACCATATCCACTCTGATTGTTTTCTCAATTTCCACAAACCAAAAGATGTAACGAATCACACAGTTCATGGAACTTCAACTAAGAGAATATGTAAATCCTGACTGATGCAGTTACCAATTTGGGCAGGAAACTTTTATAACTGCCATAAATGCAACACAGAGCTCAGATATGGACCAGCCACCCCAATTTTCGGAAACATCCAAATGGGGTAAGAAATAGAGAATGCTAGGAAATAATTACCTTTAAAATGGCAGCGCAGAACAAATCAGGAGACATATTGATAACTGCCCCTGCAAGAAGACCTCCTGCACTAAGGCCGATAGCACAAAGCCGATTGTTGTGCACATATCCCTCACTAGTCAGGAACTTGCCACATGCAATTAAATCATGCATTGAGTTAATTTTTTTAGATCCAATGCCTGCATGATGCCATGACTTGCCCCCACCTCCACCGCCCCTGCCCATTAAAAGCAATCTCATGTAAACAAATTCATACCTCAGAAACTATATCCTACTGAAAATTTTAGCCTTGAAGGCTATCCATTGTGTGTATCTAGATCCATGAATGCCCGTATACATTTACTAATAATATCTATTTTAGTTCATAACAGAACTTTATATGAATTCAGGTCTGCACAAATATCCTGCCATATAATTGTATAACGCTATCTACTAACATTGTTACGTCCACTGTAATAGATTTGATAAGGTTCTGAGTAGACATGTCCACATCAGGCAAAAACTAGATTGTCTTTTTAAGTTATATAATATTCAACCTGACCCAACAGTAACAATTGCCCAGAAGAGATCCGGCATAGGACTACTCAAGTAGCAGTAGCCAGTAAGATGAAACTAAGGGGTATGACAAAAGATAATGTAAGCAGAAATATTGGAACTTTGTAAACCAGTGCTTCACAGGGCCACATATTTCCACTGACAGAAAGTGATGGAAGCATTTTCATCTTGGCCATTCATTTGATGAACACATATTTGATGGTCAGGAACACCTTATCAATGTGATTACTGATTATCACAGGATATACTCCATTTACAATGGAACTCACCATATTGAAAATCCAGAATAGATGCAATTATGCTATATGCACTTTGATAAGTCACCATGATGTTTAACTTTGTGCGAGACACGCATAGAAATCATAGTCAACAGAAACTTATCCCATCAAGATGGGGTCAGCTAAGACCATATAAATCTTATCAATATATTGATGAATAAACACCAAGGTGAGCCTTACCTAACATCAGCATATGCTACAACCCAACCACGATCAAGTAAACTTATACGGGCTGCACACCAGCTTTTATCTAAAACTTCTCCATAAGCTCCATAACCTTGTAAAAGGCCAGGAGATTGACCATTTTTCTCTGCTTTTTGAGAGTACAGAATGGTTAAGGGGACTCTAATACCATCATGTGAAGTAACCTCCCTTCTTTCACAAGTATAAGCTTCAGAAAAGCCACTCCAATTATGCAGCTCTTGCATATTTTGAAAATTCTTGTCCTGGGGGGTCTGCACACCTGACAGATTTGTGCAGTTACTCGCAGATGAGGATAATCCAATATTGCTTGTAACACCAATAACCTCTTCTTGATGCACAATGGTGAATGTCTTATTTGACATATCATAGTCAACTATCATATCAGGCACCTGCATGTTTCAACAGAGAAAAGAATCAAGATTTGAGAGGCAACCCTCCCAGCCCAATTTGGAAAGAAAAAATTTGCAAGTTCATGTAGGGAGGAGAGACTTCAGAATTCAGAGTCCAGAGTTTTTATTTCAAAAATTACATGAAATTAATCTCCAAGAACAAAAGTACTTTCTAAAAGCTACTCTGCACATTTGTTGCACTAAACACTATTGGCTGGCATAACACAAATATTCCGTCGAAGAGGAACCCATGGTGTTACTGTCCATGTCTTTGAAAAGAAAACATAGCAAATTCACATCCCATACCACAACATGGGTGTGCATAGTGCTTCAGGCCAATGAGATGCCTATAGGGACAAATTTCCAATATATAATTATCAGCCATTCAAGCCAACAATAGGCTTGGACATTTATCTGAGTATAGAAAAAAGCCTAGGCAGAAATAGCCTAGGTTATAGAGCAAAGCATAATAGATGCAAATAGCGTTTACCTTTTCAGTTAAAAGCTAAAACTTAGTTCTAGTTGAACGGATTTTGTGCCTTCTGCCCAGTTGGAAAAACAAAAGCCATAGCTGAAGTGGGTTGACTCATTGAAACCAGACATGAGCATTTTACATTCAAGATTATAAAAAAAGGCAAATGGAAAGACCAACACTAATTTCCCATAGCAGCTGACCAATTAAATTGAAAGAGTAGATCTTTATTGGATGAAAACCTTGGGTAACAAAGAAGATGCAATGAAAGCCACGCTTCAATAGCTGTTTCATGGCGACAAAACTATCTTCCAATGGTCTGATTTGGTTCTTAATGAAGAAAATGAAAATCGGCCAATTGTTCATCCAGGTTATGAGGAGCCAAATGATACTTCTATTGTGGTGGCTGGCCATAATGATGGTAGCAATCCTCCCAATAGGGAACAGAAGAGAATCAAATGTAAAAGGTTGGATAGTGGATACTGATCATTTCAAAAAAAATGCAGAAGGTTCAAGTAGAATTAAGAATCTTTTGCTGTAAGAACGAGGATTTTATGACCATTCATATTAAAAAAAAAAAAAAAGGATTTTATGTGATTTTTCATTAGGGGACTTCTGAATTAGGATTGGAGGTCAAATCATAATAGGAGAGGTATAAAATCTAAAGGACACTTAAAGAGACAGGGAAAGAAACTTTTTCTTTTTCTTCTTTTTTTTAGATGGTAACAGAAAATTTATTACACAAAGAATAACAATGAACATGCTCCAAAACACATCAACCCTAGATAATTAAAACTTAAAAGAGTTTACCATACCAAGCTCTTCGACCAAGATCAGAAACATTAAAAAAAATTCTAAAAACTCTTTAGTGGTCATGGTTCAAGCAATGTTGAGTGAACAAGCCTGACGAGCGACATCATTAGGCAAAAGAAGCCATAATTTAAAAAGTCCTATCTCCGTGAAGCCACAAGGACCAAAGAACAGATACGACCATTTAAATTCACAGACTAGCCCACTTCAAGGAGTATAACCAAAATTTCAGCCTTCATTGAATGAAGCACTCACTGTACTCAAAATATTTTGGAAAAAAAAAAAACAAAATAAAATAATTTCAAACTTCTCAAGCAAAAGGACAGGATACAAGCAGGTGAGAAACGCATTCTACAACTTGCAAGTACATCATATAACCATTGAAAATATGTGGCCTTTTATTACATCAGAAAATGTTATCAATGGTCAGCATCTTCCTCAAAACAGCTGTCCAACAAAACATCAAAACTTTTGGAACAACGTTGACTGGCCATTCATAAGAAATAATCTGACTTCCTGTAGATATCCTTCTCATAACAAGATTTAATATTCAAAGTTCTATTAATTAAAAATGCCCTTAGTATCTTAAGGATAAAGGTGTATCGTTTGTTCCTAATGAGTATATAGCTGGTACTCATTTAGATGAATGGCTACTATTGGATTTTTTATTATTATTTTTATTTTATTTTTTGCATCTTTTAAGGGCTTCGTGAGCAAAGATGTGTTCCTTTCAGTTGCTAGCCACGTTTTTCTCAGTTATTTGTTGTAATCTTGGAGACTATTGGTGAAATTAAACTATCAATAGAAAATTAGGGGAAAAAAAATCAGGTGGAAAACTTACCACTGGAGAGGACAGCACCATGCGAAAAATGTGTGTCATAAAGTCATGGTTAGACCCTGGAACCGCACTGCATGACTCTGAAGGCATTGGGAAAAACCACGGATTGAGATCCTCAATATGCATGGGGTGCTGGAAAATTTATGAAGTATTTAGTTGACAATAACAAATTACAGAAGAAGAAGAAGATTAAGAAGATATTTGCTAGCATTACATACTTGCAGTCCATGGTGGAGTTGTTATCACAGTTGAATTGAGTTCAAAATATTACAAAAGAACAAATGGATGAAATTATATGTTCAATATATGATCAATCTAATGGTGGTTCCTTCTCAGACTTTTGTGAAACATAGCCTAATGCCATGTCACCCAGGAAGACTAGTTTTGAATGATTTGGATTGGAGGAATGGGCCGCATTCATAGATTAATAAAGAGAGACATCAACGTATGATTCAATACATGCCACAAGATATGATGAATAGTTGAAGACATCTAGAATTTGATGTAAAAAATCTCTATCCAGTTAAGTAGAGATATATCCGGGGGAGAGGGATGGTAGGAGAGAGGTATGCAAAATTTAGGATTTTTAAAGGCTCAGATGAAAACTTGCAAGGCTCATGGTGCATATCTATTAAAAATCTAAATTGATCAAGATAAATGTCTCTCACTTGTATGCATTCCAAATAACTTTTACTCTAATAAGAGATGGTCCGACCAAAGATGAAAATAGTGGCAGCGGCGGGTGTATAAATAAATAAATTTTATGATGGTTTAATTCAATTAGAGTAAAATTTGATAGATCCTATTAAATAGGGGACCACTTATTCTGATTGGTTCAGATTTTTAACAGGTGGGACCAACTGTGAAAGTTTAAATGTTTTTTTTATATTCAATTTAATAGACAAGGAAAAGGGATAAAGGAAGCTTTAAATGCTTCGCTATAAAAGTGGGTGATTGACTTGATTGAAAGAGAGATACAAATACGAAGGAGAAAAAGGACTTTCTCTTCACTTTCTCCCTTCTCCTCATAACTTTCCTGCTACAAACAATGAAGTCACGAACTGCAATGAATTGTGCAGCTTTGGAAACCTGAACTCAGTTGAATCGAATCCTGAATTATTTAATTCAGCCTGTATAGTATTCAGGTACCCTCTTATCGAATTTGGTAACTATGGTGCAAACCCAACAGGAGAAAGGGTTTTATTATGAATTAAACAGGAATTCGAGCCTATTCCACATAAACCCAACAAAAAGACTAATTTTATTCCATCATAAAAACTGCCAACTTGATTGTACCCTTTATTTTTATAAAAAGCCCAATGAAGTCATCCTATTTGATCTAAACCATAAAAAGAAGAAACTAAAAATCCTAGAAAAATTTAAATTTCTTACAAAGAGCCCTACTTGAACAAATTAATATAAAGTAATCTCAAATAAAAGAGAAGAAAGACATCAGTTTCTTGTTTCAAATTGATTTTGTGCATGTCTTGGGTTTGGGTCCAACCAGACTCTGGGCCACCTTTGTGGGACCACTTCAACAAGTGGATCAGTATGCAAATTTGGTATGTGCAGCTAGGTTTCCACACATTAAAGAATATGAAATCTCTCAAATACAGATATAGAAAGAGCATGGATCATTTATAGTGGACTTTGTTATTTATTTAACAGGTGCATGAAATGAATTGAAATGGAAGACGCAAGTGTTGAACTTCATACCTTTTTCATCACTTTTAATTCAGCCATTCTATACTAAAGGAAACAACGTAGACACATGTAAAATGAATAGTTAATTACTCTCATGAAGAATAGTAGCTAATCAAGAGATAGCTTACTGATGCTTGCACATGAAACTAAATGGGCAGCCCAGTGCACGAGGCTCCCATCGCCACGGGGTCTGGGGAGGGTCAGTGCAACCTTACCCCCGCAAGCAGAGAGGCTGTTTCAATCATTTTACACATGAAACTAAAAACATAAAATGGAACACTGTGATATTAATCATTTTACAATGATTATCTGTACGTGAATATATATATATATATATATGAGAGATGCTCCTATGAGAGATATCTTTCACCTTATATGTGAGATAGGGGAGGGGGCCCTCACATTTAAGTTGTTGACATAGGATATGGATGTGAGGGCCCCCACCTTATCTCTCATAGTAAAGTGAGAGATGCTTTCATAGGAGCACCTCCCTATAAATAAATATATATATGTATGTATGTATGTATGCATGCATGCATCTCCATCATCGAAGCGTTATTCTATCTATTAAGGGTTCGGCATATGCGTTCAACTTTTCAATTCAATCTTCTTTTTTCTTTTTTTGAAATGGTAACTCATATCAATTGGCGACCCAAACATAGTTGGGACAAGGCTTTGATGATTGATTGATTCATAACTTCTATCAATTCAATCATATTTATGTCCATGTTTTCCATAACTCCACATTCTATCATGTCTTTCCTTACTTCCTTGTTGAAAGTCTCACGGTTCCCCCTTCCGTAGCTCCTTGAACTCATAGCACTATAATACTTCATAAAGGACTGTTACTGGTACTCTGATGGGCCATTTCTGGTAATCCATGCATGTCCCAAAGCCATCTCAAACAGCACTCCTTAATTATCTCTTCTATTGCAGCTACCCGTCTGTCTGCTCTTATGTACTCCTAATTCTATTCTTTCTTTAACTCCACATATCCATCTTAATACGGCACCTCAGCAGTACTTCAGCTTGACGCTACTCTGTTCCTCAACATTCAACTATTAAAAAAAGTAGGTCTAATTACCATCCTATAAAAATGCCGTCTCCTATACTGTATTGCCTTCTTTGAATTTAATTCAGTCACATTTTCCAAAAAAAATAACAACAATGGCACCCAGCCATCACACAACACTCCACTCGCCCACTCTATATCAATCCTAAATGACATCCAACTCAAGCTCTCAGTTCTGTTACATAGTTATTGCTACATATCAAAATTTATCACATTGTGGTACTAAGTTATTTTCAATTTACTCAAAACCCTAAACCTTAGGCTCTGGTCCACTTGGACTCCATATAAGCAGTAAGATCTGCTAATTTCAACCCATTTGCCTCAAAACTTTCCTCCAAAGCTTTTTGTCTGGGCCCTGTTTTCTTGCCTTGTTTTGTTACAGTATACTTCTCCTATATACTGTATAGCCTTTTCTTTTTTAATAGTCACTTTTTTCAGAAAAAAAAATAAATAAAAAACCTTTCCTCCAAAGTTCTAGTCTTCTTTTATGAAATGGTAAGTGTAAGTTTTGCTCAAAGAAAAACAAAAACTCAACAATTTACAACAAACAAAAGCACAGGACATCCAAAAGAGATAAAAAAATCTTTACACTAGAACACCAATACCACACCATTCTCTCCAACATCTCCAAAGATCTATAACCAATTTACCATGAAACTCCAATGATTTTGCCCACCAAATTTCATGAAAACGAACCTTTCTCACAGCCCTTCCAAGGAGTATTCACCTTCTTTCGAAAGTATGATTGTTCCTAACTTCCTCTCCCACCAGATCACCCCACAAAGCCACCACCAAAGAGCAACTACACAAAAGCAACCTCAAACAACTATAAAAGTAGAAGTAAATACTATTGGAGGAGGAGGAAGGATTGCCCGGCCACAAGTACACAGCATTTACTTCCTTTCCACTCTAACTAAAGAGGGCAAATCATCTGCAAACAACATATATAAAGGAGTTCGCTGTTCTTGTCCACAAGTACACAGTATTTACTTGCTTTCCACTCTTAACTAATGAGGACAACATCATATGCAAACACAAACAAAGGAATTCACTGTTCCTTATAACTACCAATTTATTTTTTTAAAGTATTAGCATTTTACCAATAGTAACAAAATATCTACAAAGATCAACTCACAAATCAATGAAGACTTGATCCTAAAACTTGAGTAAATGAATGATACATTGGAGAACAACTTAAAAGTACTCTTACTTTATGAGATTCATGTTAAAAGCCCTCAAAATAGTAAATAGCACAAAGATGACACGGTGGCATGTAAGCGTTCCCTATACAATTTATAGAGAACACGGAGCGCTCATATTTCTTGGAAGTAACCATCCATAATAATAGCCATCAATAAACTAGAAAATGGAATTATATATATTAAATAACTTATACCTTGCAATTGACATCAATAGGCATATTTATAGAACAAACCATTGGAAACCCCCTCCTCTGAAGAAAAAGCACCAAATGCCCATTAAAAATGTCCATGTCTTCAAAAATGATATCTTCACTGGGTAGAATAATATCCTAGAATGCCAATACATGAAAACCAAATGAATTATGCACTAGAAAAGCATTTGATTGGCTGAGTATTACATAAGTTAACAATTAAAATGATAAACTCGAGAAAGAAACATGCAAAAGTAGTAAATTAATAACATTAGTTGTATTAACATGGCATATCCATTTTGTATTAGCCAAGAATAAAACCATGTTATTCATCTTGAAAACAAAATTGGAGAACTTAGATATCAAATATGAAAACAAATAGATTGGCAATAAACTCAAGATTTTGCATAACAACGGGGTGAACATTACATCTTGTGGCAAGGATCATAGTGGTTTGACCCTCTAGTGAAATGTTTTAGCATTCTGGTCAACTCCTGTATTCCGTTCTAGAAAAGATGTGATGGAAAATGGAAAAAAATATGAAATAATACCTAAATTGAAAAAAAACAGTTGAATGCTAAAATAATACTAAAAATGCATACTTACATCACTTAAATTAAACTATACTCTACAATTGACCAGTTTCTAGTTTTCACTACATATGAATGGAAGTATGAAACCTTGGCCATAATGGGGCAGAATTGGTCGAGAATAGGAACCGGAATGATTGGAACGGACCTGGAACTCTTTTTTTTGGGTGGGTGGGGGGGGGGGGGGGCAGGGCATTCCATTCCATCCAAGGCCAATTCCGGCCAGAACATAATGGAATTGACAACCATGGCAAGGATGCAGTTGAGATGAGTTCAACATAGATGGGCCTATGAAGCATAGTTAGCAAAATTTATATCATAATGACCAAAAATATATATGAATTTAAATGCCAAAGATAAATTATAAAAAAAAAAGTCCTATGTAGCTTACCAAAGATAAATTATAAAAAAGTCCTATGTAGCTTCTTGTTCAGATCTATAAAGGTGTTGGAAACAATGGTATGGGATTGAATTCTCTAATAATTAGCTTGGGTATTTTATGCATCCGTTGGTTGTTTTCTGTTGCCTATATATGCTCGTTATTCTTTAAACTAAAATATGTTTCAAATGAAGTAATCAGTTAATATTTCAAAATATACATAAACACATACTTATATCTTCTCTATAATGCACAGGATCTATTCACAATTTGCAATAACTACAGGTTGCATTCAAAAAACATGTGCACGCACACACTACAAATGGTATTCTCAATATTTCTAAGAAAATGAAAGAGACCTGCCAACCACCCGCTGCTAAATTCACATCCCTGAATCTTGCTAAATGATAGTCTCCAGTAGCAAAGAAGTCTATTCCCTCTGAAGAAGCATTAGTAAGAACGTAGAAAAAATCATGGTGGTGTTCCAGAAAATACTGCACACCAGCCATGCGTGTTCTCACACACTGCAAACCATCAAGTGGGCAAGCTGCATCTATTACATAAACCTGTAAGCAGGGCATAAATACCATTAGAGCATAAACCTAGAATATATGCTGGACTTCTGGAATGAACAACTCATATGCAGAGAACAACTTTATTAACATTATGATGAAAAAAGATGAGAAAGTAACCTTCCTCAGATGAAGTCCTTGAGTTGGAATTCACAGTTATAAACTTGCCATCTTTCGTGCTTGTGATGTCCACACAATAACCCAAGCCATTTTCTGTATACAGAAGACTATCCGAACCATCCAATCCCAGCTTTGTACAAAGTACCCTGCCAAACAACAATGACTGGAGTATGGCTCAAAGCCTGCTAGCAAATGTTTATAAGAGTAATCGTATAATCCTTGACCTGAAAATATGGTGTCATCAGGTCTTGAGTCTGTAAATGTGGCAGGTTAAAGTATCAATTATCAACAAGTGATCCAGAGTCTATAGTCTGAACCACCAGATAGGGTACACGATGGACAGATCATGCATCTATGCCTTAAAATAACCCAGATTAGAAGATTCTAGCTATCCAACATTTAGCATCAGTGGCGCAGTGGAAGGTGCTCACTATTACAACTTTATGGTTGTGGGTTCAAGTCTTATCACCGATAAAAAAAGAGATCATTTAGCATCTTTTACGTTGAAAATGGACTCTATTTTTGTCTCAACTGTGTTCAAACAATTGACCAAAGGCATAGGCCTGTTCCACTAGGTACAACTTTAAGGTTGTGAGTTCAAGTCTTGCCACTGATTTAAAAAAGAGCTAATTTAGCATCTTTTACGTTGAAAATGGACTGTATTCTTGTCTAAACTGTGTTCAGACAATTGACCAAAGGCATAGACCACTAGGCAGACTGATCATACTGAATCAACAGTGTACCCATCAGGTCAATTATCTAAATAACTGAACCATGGGTTCCCCAGTACTACATCATGCTGAAACAAAAATCTGAAAGGTTCACCTGTAAGGTCGTTGGGTTTCATCAGACACTGTATACAACAAATGACTGCTATCCTTGGCCCATGCCAAGCTAACGACACCCTCAACTCTTGACCTAGGAATAATGCATCCAGTTGTAAGGTCTTTAATTTGAAGCACAAATGATTCAGAACCGGTCGTATCCAGTGTATATGCAAGGAATTTATGATCAGGAGAAACTCGACACGTTCCGACATGAACGTAACCTGCAAATATGACAAGTTATGAAGTTGAATCATGAGTCCTAAGAGGCTGTAAAGAGTAGAAATAGAATTGCATTATTTCCAGTCAGTAAATCAGGAAAATAAAACCACAATGATTCATTTACAATTAAAAAAAATTGAAAATGGATTCATTTACAATAATAAAAAGTTATAAACCGAGCTTTTTTAAATATGAAAGCTGAGAACTTTTGAATAGCTTTATTTTATTTTTTGAATGATAATTCTCATAGACTACTTCAAAAGGGGGGAAATGCTTGAAAGGGAATTCAGCATTACTAGGAAATGGTGCATTGGTGCTGAGTATCATATATGGTGGCAGAAAGCTTCAATGGTGAGGATATATTCTATTAGTTTGTGAACTTGTTCACATTCCATCAGGTGATGCATCCTCTTCTCTTGCCATTTGTCAATCATTCCATAAGAAGTAATTTCAAGTTCTTTTGAGGCTCTTCACTATGAACATTGGTCACCGGAAAGAAGACAAAAATAAATGGCAACGCTTGAAAGCATAGACTTGACAAAGAGGTTCCATTTCTATGGAATCTTACAATTTATGATTTGAGTCTTATGGCTAGAATCAAATCTTGCGCATAAAAAAATGAATCTTATGGCTAGAATCAAATCTTGTGCATACAAAGATTTGAATCTTATGGCTAGAATCAAATCTTGTGCATAAAAAGATTTGAGTCTTATGGCCATCCTTGTTGAGTCTTTGACGCAGGAGTGGAAGATCCAAACCTCATGGGTCCTGCATTGGATCGAGCCTTGACTCATTTGGACCAATTAGATCAGTCCAGTAGCTATTTGATCCATTTACATCAGGGCGCAATCAAACAAGAGCTCGGATCTAAATAGGAAGGCAATTTTCAAATAAAAGGAAAGATGCACAAAGATATTGAGGTTTCTTAAAACAAGAAGCACTTCAAGGGATTTAGAAACCAAAAATAGAAAGTAGAGAAATTCTCTCTACCATGAGATTTAAGCCAACCCAACGTCCTAATTTCTATCTTTCTTGATTATCAGGTAATGATGTAATTAGCAAGGACTATTAATATTGATTTTCTTTCCTTAGCCATTTAGGAAACATATTTTATAATATTAGAAAGTAGAATAAGACTTCTTATTTGCTGGAGATTATAAATGCCCTATGTATGGGACATCCAACCCATGTTTGGATGATTTATTTCTTTAACTAAAGTGATGCATGGTTGCTCCTTTATTCTCTTCTCCGTTGGATTGAGTGTATCTCCCGAAAGACTGAAGATCAAACAAGTGGGAATTAGTGATCTTGGGTAAGCTAAACTCTATTTCCTCCTTGTTATTGCATAATTGGTTGTAGATCCGGGTGGAGTTGATATTTATTTTGGTTTTTATCAACTCAATCAATCTAAATCTGTTGGACTCATTCAGGTAGTCTGATTTGCTAATTGGAACTGCACCCACCTTATTTCCAACACTTTTTTTCTATAGGTTAGTAGCTGACCCTCGTATCTGGAAAACAAATACCTCTAGAGCATTCGCTTCGAAGTCCTTTTATAGGCAGTTGGATCCATGTGATAGGATGTGGTCTTATTGTTCTTCAGTTTGGATGGGTCTTGCCCCACCTAGTGGAAAGTGATTCTATCTCCGCCATATGTTGGGCAAAGCCTTCAAAAAGCAATTATAAAAAGGGTTAATCTATCTAGGTTTTAAACTAAGTCAAAATTCAAAAGGTGACAATGAGAAGCTTATAGAAATTAAAGACATTATACCATTAGACAGGATCAATCTGCAATGATATATATATATATATATGTATATGGGAAATATTCAAGTGAGGGATTCCCTCACCATGTGTGGTGAGGGACTCCCCTTTTTGGGGAGGTTTCAAGTACAAAAGGGCTTTTGTACTTGAAGGGAGTACACCCTTTTGTACTTGAAACCTCCCCAAAAAGGGAGTCCCTCACCACACATGGTGAGGAAATCCCTCACTTGAATACCCCCCATATATAGGGACTCTCCCTATATATATATATATATATATATATATATATATATATATATATATAGACACACACACACATGTAGTTTGTCACTTTTTTTCTTTTTTTTAATGGTTGTAGTTACCCTTCCCTTTCTCATTTTATTATCTCAGTTCCTGCATTTAATTTTTTCCTTGTTGTAAAGAGAGTTCATATTCAACTTTGAATCTCCTCTTAAGCTGTTGCTCCAGCGATGTACCTTTTCTTCTTTTAATGAAATTAGTTACTGCTACCAATCAGGAATACACACTGTTCTGCAACACAAAGCAAATCCAATTTAACTCATAGCAACATACCAAACTGTTCTGCGACTTCATTCCAATCAAGCAAAACTTCTTCCCTTCCAAAGCCTCTCATAAAATTGAACACTGTTTTAATCATACCAGTATTGCTCCCCAATTTTCGGCATAGAACTGGATACTCCTTTCCCTCAGGTATGTACTGATAGTATAACCTGATCCACAGTCACAAATCTCAAACAAAGGACATCACAAATGAATATTTCACTTTAGGACTTTGAAACATTTAAATAGCAATTCAAAAACCAAAACAGACAAACAGCATTCACAATGAAATGCAAGAGTACTCAAGAAATTGATGCAGCACCTCGCGTTGCTAGGAACTATTATGCAATGATATTTCACTTTAAACATGGCTGACCGAAGGGTGGGTCACAACTGTCCAATGGGTCCTAAAATGAATCACTCGTAGGAACCATAAAGAACAGGATCAGAGATCCCAGATATCACTATTTCCAGTAACCCACCATGCAGTGTTTCTACATCTTCATATTCTCCTCCACGTCCTTTACCTGCAAAAGTTTCTTTCTCTTCTGTCTTTGCTAGCCCTGCAGAGTGGTATTCTCAGCACCCTGAACTTTTACACCCCTCCACTAGCAGCATTCTTCATACCCTCTTTCCCTCCTATTGCCACCTACAGGAAGCTAACATTCCCCTTTATGGCATTGCTTATTCTTTATTATAGGCATTCCTCCCCCTTAGTCAGCTTTCAGTTCATCCTTACTGAGCCATCTTTGTTCAAATGCTGCTTTCTTTACAAGCAATCTTCTGCTTTCAAATATGAACCATTGAGCTCCTTACAAGCTCTAGACCCCTCCAGACCACACCATATCTCACAAAGGCATAGCACAAGGCGCCCCCTCCCCACCTTTCCCTAGGATATAAACATACCTCAGCTATAAAGGCTATAGGTTGTCTACAAAGGTGGAGTGCAGCTCATGCATCCACAGTTCCACATCCTTCTTTGAGATTATTATCTATCGGCATCCTTAGGTAATTAACCCTCCTTGATTCTTACCATCTAGTTGAAGTTCACTGACCAAACAAGAACTATCTTATAGTTAAGGCGTTAAAATTGTGACCATCCACAGTATTTCTACTAAATGGACGAATCCCAATCCACAACTCCCCTATCATGTCTATGGTCAAAGGTGACAGTGCTTATAAATTATAATAATATCATATAATTTCCTGATTCAAACATAAACATGATAAGAGAGTGAGAGCTCCTAACATAATCCCACATTGTTTAAAGATCCTCCCCCCATATAACCTACCAAGTGTCAATCCTTAAGAACAGTTCGTCTGTCGGACCCCCACCATGATGAAGAAATATCAGAAATTGGACAGCTCAATGGGTGGGCCCATTTGACATGCAAATGCAACTTCAAATTAAAATGGCAACAGCTCAAATTGAAGAGAAGCGCAAAAGATTTTGCTGGATGATTAGGATAGTCATACGGATGGGACTCCCAAATTTCAGCTCAGCTAAAATGGAACCACTAGACAAGTGTTCTGATTTCTGGACACTGAAGGTACAACCACGTAAGAAGCAACCATCAAGGCTTCGGAAACTAGAATTCAGCTTTGTTTTAGGGGTACAGAAAGATCAGGACTGGATACAGAACAGAAGACAAGATTTCACTTTTACACAAAAAATGAACAGATATCTACTTCTAAACTGTTAGCATTCATTTTCTTCTTTTGCACGTGAATCCCCCTTTTGTATTTCACCCTATGTACTTGAAATCCCTCTCCCTCTCTTGTACTTGAAATCTTTTATTTATGGAAGCATCCCTCACTGCATTATAGGGTGAGGGATATTTGACAAATATTAAAGTGCAAGGGCATTTCCATATCCATATATATATATATATATATATATATATATGAGATGCACCTACACATCTCTCTCTCACCTTACCTACAATCTCTCGCTCACCTTACCGGGAGAGATATAGTGATACAGTGTGCATGGTGGGGGCCTCAAATTTAAATTGTTGATGTAAAATATGGATACCAGGCCCCACCTTATCTCTCGTAATAAGGTTAAAACAAAGAAGAAAATAATAGAAAATTAGGGCTTTGATTCAGACCAAGGTCCCCAGCGCTCAGGGGGAGTGGAGATGTTAGGGGGCGTGCGGCATCTCATCTCCTCGAACAATTGCCGTTGCAGTGCCTCTGTGTCGGCCATGAAAGCCTCCGTGTAAGAGTTCTCCTGCAGGAGGTAGTGAGAGAGATCTGGATCGTTGGTGTTGGACATCCAATGGTAGGGATCTAGCCACGTTTTCCCATGGGCGGAGGCGGTGAAAGGGATTTGTTTAGGACGAGGGGGTTTTAGAGATGGAGATAGGGAGGAGAAACGGGAGCCTACTGCTCCTCTTCTGCAAGAATAAAAAGAAGAAGAAGAAGAAGAAGAAAAGGAAGAAGAAGAGAAAGAGGAGGAGAGGAATGGAACAAGAGGAGAGAGGGAGAGCAGGTGTCTACATTTTAGCATGGTTCTGCTGGGAAGGGACTATCAACTGTGGTGTGGTCTGCAGCTCTCGTTTTCTTTCTGCTCTCTCCGTAGAGTTGATAAAACACAGTAGGTTTTTGCCTTAAATTTGGATGAGCCCTGTCCTTTAATTTTGAAAGTAAGCATCATCACTTTTGTCTGCACCTTTGGGGTCGTTTGTTTCTTGTGAAAGTGATTCACATGTGTAAATGACCCACATATGAGTCATTTGTATATGTAAATGACTCACATGTGGATCAGATTCCACCGTTTGTTACTAACATAACATTTCACATGTGAATCTATAAATAAGTTGTAGATTGTTTGATGATATCTCAACATTCAAGCATCATCAATGGTTGAAAATTGGACACATGACCGTATTTGAGCTTCTGAAGAATATGAACGGTCCTGATTTTACAGGTGGGGCCCAGAACATTAAAAAAATTATAAAAGGCGGACTGGGTATGTTAGTAACAATAGGTTGTATATTGTTTGATGATATCTCAACCTCCATACATCATCAACGGTTGAAAATTGGACACATGGCCGTGGTTGAGATTCTGAAGAATATGAACGGTCCTGATTTTACAGATGGGTCCCAGAAAAATAAAAAAATCATAAAAGACGGATTGCTATATGTTAGTAACAGTAGATTAATCGAACGACTGTGATTATGTTGATCATATCTCAACCTCCATGCATCATCAACGGTTGAAAATTGGAGACATGACCGTGTTTGAGCTTCTTAAGAGAATGAACGGTTCGGATATTACAAGTGGGGCCCAAAAAAATTAAAAAAAAAAAAAAAGGCGGACTGCTCAGTGAGGCACTGTAGCAGTCCGCCCAGTAACAGTAACGTGTGTAAGTTTTTCACACCTCTTGAGGTGTGAAAATGCAATGCATAAAAAGGGTCATCTTTCACACCATTTACACAATTATTTTACACATGTGAATCAAAATCACACAAAACAAACATGATTTTTGTGTATTCATTACCCATGTGATTCAATTACATATGTAAATGGAAAAAACAAACGTATATGGTAATTACAATATGAGGAGCCTATCTATCAAACACTCATATATTTTCATTCCTGTAAGCCCCATTTTTTAATTCAAATCTTCCAATTTGTTTATTGGACTAATAAACTCTTCTACTGATTATATTAAATCTTTGGAAAATTTGAGTTTTTTGTGAAAATGTCTCAACCTAGAAATCTAATTTCTTTTTGCACCTCTATTGCCCCCCAATTCATGGTCTACATCATTCAATACTCTTGTATTAACGATAAATAACAATATGTTTAGTTAGAAATCTTAATTCTTTCCGGATTTTAAGAAATTTGTGAAAAAGTCCAAAAAGTTCCAAATATATTTAATGAGATGAAGATACAACAAGAGATGTAAATGGGATTTTGACCTTTTTAGAATTTAAATTACTAGTGTGATGTGGCTCCATCTTCTCTTTATTCAAGATTATCTGATGCTCTTTTTTTTTTTAATATTCACATTTGATTCATCGCTTTTATCCACTACTATAGAAATACAAAGGCTTTAAATACCTAACCATTCAATTATACATAAAACAAATTGGCACTATCCAAACCTCTCGGAACCCTTGCATTGATTGGCACATAATGATTTTTCACCTCTCTCTTCAGAATTCAATGCCACCATCGGCACGTGTTAGGTGATTCAAAAAACAGAACAGGAAAAATAAGAAGAAAAAAGAAAAACTTTGTATGTTTTCACTTAATTCAATTCGTCGGCTGCCCGTCAAGTTTTCAAGCCCTGGGGTTATATCCACTGAGGATCAGCTTAAGCAACAAGATAGTGTACTGAGCAATATTCAAAAGATAGACAGGGAAATCAGTTACAATAGAGAGAATAAAAGGTAATCATCTTGTACAACGAAAACATAACCTAAAAATCCAATGGAGTTCACAGAAACACATAAAATGTACATAGGAAATTCAACTAGCCTCTGCCTTTCTTCCAATTTTACACACTAATGGAAAGCAAACGCCAATAGATGGATCATCTGTTATATGACACCTCAGGCATCCCCAAATAGGCAAGAGCAAGAATCAACCTCATGGCATGCGTGTCTGCCCGGACATTCCATTTAATTCCCTCGTATGTAGCATTATTTCCACTTGAATAGCTAGCAGGGACCCATTCGAATATAATACGGATTTACACTGAGTCAGTGGTTGTCTCTGACTGCTTTTTGGAATTCTCATCATCATCCTCACTTTCTAGAGCCTGCAAGTGTAGAGAGTGTCAGAAACACAGTTCTACTGCATCATTTTCCTCTTTTCCATATTGGAGACAAAAGAAATGATAAAAACCAAAGAGAACCGGCCTACAGCTCTATGGAACAGGGTATTTTTGGAATACCATGAATAGCAAAGGACTTAAACATATTGGTTGATGAGTTATTTACTGCACTGTGCGTCTAGGGCAATGTGGAATCTTAAATAAGATAGAGAGTATATTATGTTAGGGCACGGCGGTACAACGAGAGAATTCCATGATAGAGAGGAAAATTGTTTCGATTTTTCATGCAGGCCACTATTCCGGTGTCTGATGTGACGCATTTTCCCTCCAGAATAGGGAAAAAATGATCTAATTTTCTTTGATAGAGGGGATTTCGATTTCCCACAGAAAAGGAGTAGGAGTGCAGGTTCCCTCTCATGTGGAAATAGAAATTCAAAGAGGGTGAATCCTCCCATTGCATAAAACAAGTACACCGTGGAGAATTTTCTTCTGAAAATGAAAATGGTTTCCACTGGATGTAAGTTTCCATTCCGTGTCTTAACATTTCCCGCTGTCTTCATTTTCTGAGGAGAAAGCATTTCATGCAATTTTAGCAGAAGCAGATTTTGACACAACAGATAGAGAAGATTTCTGCAGTCTTAAACATGAGGTACAATTACAAAAACATTTTACCATGAAAATGTCAGTGCACCAAATAAATAGAAAATAAAATACTGAAAATGATGTCTTTGGTTTCAATTTTCTGCAGAAAACCATCACGCACACATAATTCTCTGAGAAATCAATAGTCATGACTCTGGCTGTGTTGCCATATTCATGCATCCCAGTACCAAATGGTGCCCCTTCTTTCCTGTCAAATAATAGAAATGGGGACCATATAGTGCTTTTCATGGGCACTGGATGAGACAGATGAAGCAGCATATCTTCTCATCTCCTATCATTGGACATGATGGATGAAAAGCAAACAGGCCTATACATCCTCAATAGGTTAAACATGGAGAGAAAATATACAAATGAAAACTTTTTCTTACCGAGGTGCTCCCAATCTTGTCGAAATCATCGTCAAAATCTCCATCGGCATCACCATCATCTGAGAAATTCAGTGAATGATTTTTGTATGGAAAACTATGTGGCATATTATATTACAAACATAGAAAGCTCATGGTTACCAAAATCAATCAATCAGACTGCAGTTTAGCTGACAAACTAGATAACCAAAGGACTAAATAGGAACAACATTGTTACAAGCGAATTTGGCTTCTTAATGTTTTGAGAGCCCAACATTCTCTTTTTTCCCTGAAACTTTGGGATCTCTTAAGTCCTGACCAGTAGAGAATCTTCTCAGCTCCCAACACAGCAAGTAATTCTACTTTTTAAGGGTTTGTAGCTAGAGGTAATAACTAGAACAAGAGAAACCAAATAACAATTGAAAAAATTCAAGTTACTATGAGCCAGTTTGTCTAACTCCTATCGAATACCTAGGATTTAGAAATGGCATTCATTGAAGGGGCAAAAAACCCAAAAAAACGAAAAAAAGAGAAAAGAAATGATTGCCTCCATTCACCCAATGAGAGTAAATCTTAAGAGTTTAATGCCCCTCCTCAGATCTCCACCCTTGACCCGTTAAATACTCCTGCAATGAAAGCCCTTCTCAATAATTCCTAGGTATTCAGTAATAATTAGGCAAAATGGGCCCAAAATAATCATTGACAATATCCAATAACACATACAAACCGAAAAAATCAGATCAAACCACACAAGTTACACAGAAACAAGATTTATGTATTTAGAATCATTAAGATTCAGAACCAGCTCTTTAGAATAAAGATTGGAAAAGGAAAACCTAAATGGACAAGTTTACAGGTATTGAAAAAAATAATCTCAATATTTTAGCACCCACTCATGGAGAAAGACACTAAAAGATAAAGGTCTGGTTGGGTGCACCCAATCAAGAACCCAACTAAATCAAGTCAAGTCAATTTCCAACAAAATGAGGAGCACAAACTTTTCAAAGGGATTGAAAGGAGAAGGTACATTTCCCAAATCTACTTTTCACGGAAAAGTGACCGGTCAGACAGGTTTAGTATACCAAACCAGCAAGTGGTTTTTGTGTGCAAAGCAGATAGACAATGCTACCATGTATTGCTAAACTAAGCTTAGGTGGCCAGCCGTATCCTGTTTCTAGAAACACGAAACCTAAACATTTTGCAACTAAACGATGAGTCTTTTTTTTAACTAACAACAACATGGAAACCATATAAAGTTGCAGAAACTTAAGCTCTTCAGTTCTAGGGCCTAGCCTCTAGAACCTGGTTTAGCTATGCTGAACCAATGAAAGAAATTTATCAAATTAATCCCAAACAAAATCTAGCTCTAAAATCATAAAATTCCTCACTGAAATTATTCTGGGGAAACAATTACTTGTATTTCAGTTCAACCAAGCCAAACCAACCTCTAGCTTTCCATTTACATAACAATTTGCTGAAAAAAATGATAACACTGATAAAATAAAATAAAAAGAAAAGAAAAGAAAAGAAAAGAACATATGAGAACAAGAGATTCTAACCTCTAAAGCCTGTCTGAACTGAAATCAACTGATATGTACTAAAATAACTGATTTCTATCCGGGCTCCAATTCTAATATCAATGACGTTCTCAATTAAATTATTCAGTAAAGCAAAACTGGAAATCAGGTATTTCATTTCAGCCCAGCCAAACAGACCCATTTACATATCATCTTAAAAATAAGATAACCAAAAAAACTCTACCACAAAATTTTTGTCAAGCCTATGGCACAATGGAAGGCGCTCAACATATAATAGAACAGTGCACTACAAGAAATAGCTTAAGAAATAGCCATATGAGGAGAAGATTCATTCTGTACTGTTGGCCCTGCTGGTAAGCGGCTAGGATCCCATCCACAAGAGGCACAATGACGTGCCTACTTGAGGCGTGCAAGATGCAAGGAAACATAGAATAACTCGTGTATAGTAAATAATAAGTTATGATAAGAAACATCAAATTAAGAAGGTTGCTTGCTTGCTGTTGTCTTTTCATCACGCAGAGGATTCTTTTTTAACCAAGCAAACAGCAGAATATGAGTCAATAACCACATGAACTATATATACCTGGTCCATCATCGCTGCTGCCAAGATCACCCAAAAGAAATACATCCAAGTCCTGCTCAGTAGCCGAAGCCTTACTTTGTCTGTTTGTTTCTGTCATTTCAATCGCAGATGATGCTTTTGTGGTTGAATTTTCACTCGCTTTAGTATCTTTTCCTTGTTCTGCAGATTTCAGTTCAATCTCCTCCATATATCGTTTCTCATAACTAATTGAAACCACATAAAGTAAAATATTACAGAGGGAAACTAAAGGCAGCCACAAAAGATTTAAGAAATAGATGATCTTTTCCTGACATAAAAGAAGCAAAAAATAAAGTCTACAGCAGAAGATGTTTAATATATATTCAGACCTCAAATATTTACATACACACTCATGGTGCTACCACAGAGACACTGATCTGACATGCACCACATGGAATAAAGACCAGACATCCTTAAACAATCCACTAAGAGAAGACCCTGGTCATTTAATTGATGGCCAGAAAATATAAGGCTTAAAAATAAATAAACAGTTCACATCAACATAAAAATGGTCAAACATTGCATAATAGGATATTATCTTGGCAGCTGGCCATTCACGCGGAGGCCATCAGATCAACATTTGGACCACTGGGTCAAGTGCACCTCTTGTACAAACTCAAGACAAGATAATATACACATGGAGCCCATCAGATCAACATTTGGACCACTAAGTCAAGTGCACCTCTTGTACAAACCCAAGACAAGATAATATACACACCAAGGTTGAGGATAAAATAGATATACTATAGAATGAGATCTTGGCAATCCCCAATAGCGATTAATGATTTCGATCAAGCAGGCATATTGGCACACTTAAAAACTTCTAGATTTCATAAGATCATCTATTGAATTCCAAAGGGGTAAAAACACCGAGGCAACCCCCCCAAAGGGGAAATATCACATACAGAATATTATTGAGAAGTCTCCCCTCCAAAGTAAGTGGAGGGAAAACCCTTATCAAGCCAGACTTAACCCAAGCCTTTCACAGGGCAGGTATGGTAACTAGTATCAGATATCCTAAACCAATCATGGAGCTGGGAGGGCGTGCGTTGGGTCAAGTATGAATTTAACCCCAACATGTATTAAACTCAACTTGTTGTGATCTCAAGTAATATGCATAACAGAAACAACTAGACATGACATTATTATTGACTAAAATATTATTGCAATAATAAACAAAATAACATCAATATCAGTCAACAACATGCTTCCTTGAGAAAGAAAAAACTTACGGAGTCACATGACTCTTCACAAGCATAAAATATATCCTCCAAAACTTTCTCTCTTTCATATGACGTGGGCACAACTCATATCTTAGCCGTGAAATTTCCTGCAGAAGCAATCCTATCAGAAAATGGAATATCACATACTGAAATATCTTGCTGGGCCTAGAGCATCTTGATACAGCTCAAAGACTGAACACATGCAAAACATGAAAGCATAATCTAACTCAAACGGAGGAGTATAGCAGGAGGCATAATTTGGAGCTGTGTGCTTCTTTTCAATGATATATAGCTTGTTAAAAATGTCTTTTCTTACGTTATGGCATCAACAACATATTAGTTTAAGATTTTTGTCTTTTCATGCTAGGTTCTTATGACATCTAATATAAAGGTGGTCTACACCAGGTAACGATATTCTTTTTTTTATCAGCAACAAAAACTCATTGATTAAAAAAGGAAAAGTCCATAACAGTACACTATCACCAGCACAAGAAAACTATACTGTTTCCAGCTGCACCTTAAAATGACCCCTCATATAGCTCACAATTCTTTTATCCTACAGAAGAAAAATACGTTGAATGATAATTGAATCACAATCAATTCCTGGTTGCACCAAAAAAATGGAGAAAGTAGAGAGAAGAAAGAGATGAATGACATGTGTTAACTGAGAAACTTGGAGATATATGCCAAGCTGGTATATGATTGCCCCTTTCTTGGAATGGTGTCATGATACCCTTCTCATACTCATTTCTATTGCCAATGAAATACGTGAAGTTTCTCTTTAGTTGCAATGGATACAATCGAATCTCATGTTATTTATCTCACCCAGTTACACTACATGGGAGTAGATGGCAATCTAATTTCTATTACCTATAATGATGCTCTATTGTTGTACTTGTACCACTATTCTTAGTCTTTCATGCCTGTGAGGAAGTGCATGTCTCAGATCCATACACGTATAATCATCTAAAGTTACTATGGTGCCCTTAATGTTGCTTGATGCTAGTTTATGATAATTCTTTTGCATATGTAATTTGCAACTAGTTACTTAACCACAACCATGCACAATGATCTTAGCCAAGGAGAAAGCAATTTCACATTTGGTAACTGGAGATAACAGTACACTAAGAAAGAAAGAAAATACCTTCACAGTTGAAAGAACAAGCATAGCATGTCTTGCTTGCCATTCTGTAAGATCTTGCCTAACATTTGAGACTGTTGGGACATCTGACGCTTGTGGTTCATCTGCAAAAATAAAATAATAGTAATAAAAATACAAGAATCAATCTCATTTACACAAAAAGAGAGAAAAACACACAAATCAAAAGCATGGTGATCACCATATCATCAAAATAAAGTAATAGATAAGTAAATCCACTGAAATACACTGAACAACCACCCCTTGAGTCCATGTCCAAGTCATACACTTCCATGGCCTCATTTTTTCTAAAACTTACACTAGATTAACTACTACCATACACAGTCTTTACTCCATCTGGAATCTATCATCTACCAATCATCCCCCGCCAAGAAATCCACAGACCAAAACTAATACATTCCCTAATGTAGGTTGACAATAAACAATAGGGATGTCCGTGTATGTCTCAATCTGAACTTTTTGTTCACCACTAGATGAACTCCAGATCTTCATAATTTTGGCTTGATCATTCAAACTCAGTTGTCAAATTAGATCTGGCGGCAATTCAAGGAGGTAGTAAGTGTGAGAGGACAACATTGATCATGGGAGTAACAATAACCTTTTCTACTGAGATAGTATAGTTTTCTGAACAAAAACGAAGCATCTGATTCAAGATTAATCGGATTGTGATTTAAAGTGCACCCAACAGAAGTTACAGAACCCTAATTCCAATTGGAAGGAGAAAAAAAAAAAATCTTTCTGGCATCCTCACTACATCCATCAGATTCCGAGCACCAAAAAACCCTAAATATAATCAAAAGCAAAATGCAGCAACCAATCCCTACCATTCCCAACCAAGAAAAAGAAACCCCAAAATTTATAATCCAAGGATAGAATTAGCTGTCATCCTGAACACCAACCAAATCCTAAAATTCAACCAAAACCAAAATGCAGCAACCAAACCCTACAAATCCCAACCCCACAAACCAAAAAAAAACCACCCTAAAATCAAGTCACACTCCAACCTAACCCCCAGTCAAAAGCAAAACATGCAGCAAACACAAACCCCACAATTCCCAACCCAATATCCAAAACCCTAGAACCAAACCCAAATCTACCTTCCAACGGAAAGTCCTGAAACGTGCTCATGGTGATTTCCTTCACGAACTCCCTCAGCTCGTCGGTGACCCCGAACTTCTCCAGATCCGGCTGTTGTGGATCGGGCGCAGGGTCCTTAGTCGGGATGGGTTGGACGGACGAGATCCCCTCGGCCAGGGTCTTGATTTGATCGGCGCGCTTGAGGGCCTCGACCTTGATGAGATCGGCTCGCTTGGTGGCTTCGGTGGCGATCTCTCTCGATTTCTTGGCAGTCTCGGAGACGATCTCGGCCGCTCCTTTGGTGATGACTTGGGAGCGTTTGGCTGCTTCTTTCGTGATCTCTTGGGATCTTTTTGCTGCTTCTTCTGCGAAGCTTCGAGCTCTCTGCCACAGATCCATGGCTGAGGAAGAAATGCAGAGAAGAACGAGGGAGAGATTGTAATTTGTATGAATGTATGAAGACCAGGAAGAGTCATTGCTATCGAAAGATTTGGAGTTTTTGGGCTTCTGTCATGGACACGTGGCAGACAGGTGGGGAGCAGTGGCCCACTGTAAAAAGATGATTTGTTTGATTTGTTATTGTTGTTGAAATGATTTGTTGCTCTGCTGTTATTATTGGTATGCTTGCTGTTGGATGGTTTAAACCCTGTGGGACCCAATTTTGGGATGAAGCTTACCCTTTTCTCAAATTTGTGGAGTGCCAACTGGCTGAATTTTGAAATTTAAAATTTTATAATTTGATCCTAATTTTTTGTTTTCATGTCTCTTAATTTAAACATCCACTTTAACTAATTAATATATATATGAAAGCAGTTGTTTTCAATTGAGAAATCAGTCTCAATTTATTCAGTTTGTTCAATTAATTTTGACCATCAAAAAATTATTGACTGTCCTTTTATCTTCTTTGGAGAGGAGTAACTCCTTCCATCATTTTCCAAACAATAATTCATGCCTCTCTTCTTAATTTCTCTCTTGCAAATTCCAGCCTTTTTATTAACTCCTCCAAATCACAATCGGTAACCAAATCTCCTTCAAATTACGTTCAATAACCAAATCCCTAGGCAAAAGATTTACATTCCATAAAATTGCCCATTATCTATGTTCTGTAATCGTCACCTCTGGATTATTGGATCAAATCCCAATGAGATTTGCAAATTTTGCAAGGCGAAAGGGGAGGAACGGAATCTAAAATCTTCACCTTCTTTGTGTAAATCATCTCTCCGGATTGACTCTCTCATGGACATAAACACTTCTCTCTCAAATAACAACTCCCTCACAACGAGTCCCCTCAGTCATATGCACTCCTTGTCTCCTTTCCCATTCTCTCTTTGCGGGGGTGATATGGCCCGAGTAATATTGAAACTTGACACGCCACTTGTTCATGTTATCTCATGTGATCTCCATTACACTTCCCCAGCAACCCAGTTCTATGAAATATCATATGACTAATAGTTGTCATTCCCAATAGACCAAACATGTGTAGATGCATGATTGCATTCTTAATATCCAATACCACCATTAGGACAAAGTTTTGTGCTAATATATTGGGTCATGATTTTTAAGTTCATTTACCAATAAAAAAATAAAGTTGATTTTTTAAAATTAGATTTATTGGTCCTCCACTTTGTTGTATTCCCTATCATTTGTTTTGTTTTTTAGTGTGGCTGGTGATGGATGCAACGAGAACTCAATCTATAATATTATGCTGTTTTGTAGGACCAGTTCTCTAAATTGGTGCATTTGATTTGTATTTCTTTTTATTTTTCTTTCTTTTAGTTTTTAAGTAGACAAATCTCTTATGTAAATTATAAGGTATAAAGATTGTGGTTGCAGTTGTTAAGCTCTTTCTTGTATGCCTTTATGATTTAGCACAACATGAGGTCCAACTTTTTATAATACTATTTTTTGTCCATTTCAAAATAATAAGAATAACAATAATAATAATGATAATTGTAATGATAATGATAATATCATCATTGTTTAAAGATACTATCCATAGATTTAACTATTAGAATTTGTATTAATTAGTGAAAAATACAAATATAGCTGCTATAACTATAGAAGCACCAACAAATATCCTATAACACAGTTGGAAGGATTTAAAAAATTTTAAAAGTGAAATTCGTAATGGGTTTTAAAAACTCTTTCTTGCATTTCCCAAATCAAGTTGGGAAATTGGTACACGCCGCACACCACCATGACTCGCTCCTATAGGGGTAGTTTGATAGTAGTCTGCCAGGCTCAAGGTAGCTAGGTTTGGGTTTTGGGTACAACTTGATCCACCCTACCCTGGATATATACTTAGTGGATTATACAGCTCTTTATAGAATGAAATCTAATACATCTATTTTAAATAGTTCTTATTATATACAGTTTACAGTCTCTTAATTCTTTTATTCATCTTATAACCCTTTTGTAATGTAATATCTCTTGTGAGGCCCCATCCCTGGTGGGCCCTCAATTTGGATTTTTGAATACTATTTAATAGAGTATAATAGCTATTGATACTAATTAATGGGTTAGAAAAGGGTAGTTATATTCTTTTCTAAGTTTTAGTTAGATTAGTCTAGTTGTGTTAGTAATAGAATTAATAGGGGTCTTTTGCAATTTCTAGGGTTAGTTAGTGAGTTGGAGGCCCTAGCTAGATATTAGTAATTACTATAGGGGGGTATCCACTGGAGAATCTTCTAGAACCTTACCCCAAAGACCAAAACGCCCTCTACCCTAACCTTAATCATTTGCAAACTAAAAGGGTATTTTAGTCCCTAGCCTAAACCCCCAACTTATAAATACTACCCCTTCCCATGCCATACATTAGCTACTGTTCATCTTCATCAATTCCCCTCTCCATTCTCCCTCTCTCTCTAGAAATCTAAGAAGAAGAAGAAGAAGAAAACCCACAATCTCAACTGCAACTTGTATCTCTCTCTACCTTGATCATCTCCTACTTCTCTTCTAGCTAAGGTAAGAACCCTCTTGTAATTCAATTTCATTAGAAACCCTTCTTTCTCTCTCTAGATTCTTCTTCCTTATACAAGTTCTCTGTGGATGTGGGAATAGGAGTAAAGATCTCCTCTAGATCTGAGATTCTGGGCTGATTTTATGATTGAGAAGACCATAGGAGGTGGGATTTCTTTTTATTGGCTTGGTTCTCTCTTTCTCTCTCTACAACCTTGCATTTCAATCAAGGCAAGTACAATATACATATTTAGCATAGAATGTATGATTCTATTTACATTGATTCTGCAATTTCGATTCAGTTAATGTTAATGTGTTAGATCTACCCTTGAGCTTAGTTTTGATGGGTTTTGGGCATTGATGGATGAGATCTCTCATTTGGAAGATCAATGGCCCGTTTAGTGTTGGATGGTAGAATACTGAAGTGTTTTTATGATTTATGTTGATCTTGTGATGTTTGGGCGAGATTGGAGGAGTTTTAATGGAAAAATGGGTTGAAGGAGAAGAAACCCTGAAATCTAGATTTTTTACAGATTGCGTGTACTCGGTCGACCGACCTGCAGTTAGGTCGACCGAGCACACTGAAAATGAGAAAAACCAGGTCTTAGTTATTTTCCTGCAGGACTGACAGTCCAGTGTGCGCGGTCGACCGAGCCCTGCTTCGGGTCGACCGAGCACACAGGTTGTGAGGCCCCACCCTTTGTGGGCCCTCTAATTACTATTTTATAGGCTAATTAATACTAATTTATACTAATTATATGCTAATTACTACTAATCTTTGCTAATTATTGCTAATTACTATCTAATTGGGCTAATTAGGGGTTAACTAGGGTGATTAGTTAGATTTTCCTAAGTTATAGTTAGACTAGATTGATTTAGTTAGTATTTGGGGTTAGTTGGGTGTTGTGTTAATTTTTGGCTAAATAGTGCTAGATAGGTCCTTAGTTGGGTTTTATTTTAATTAGTGAGGGTTTAGTGTTTAATTGTGCATCCCCTCTAGAAGATTCCAGCCCAAAGACCAGCCTACCCCTAACCCTAACCCTAATTGCATGAAACCCTAAGGGCTAATCCTGTCATTAATCCCTACCACTAATCTATAAATAGGCTCTTGTCCCAATGCAAACCCTAAGCTAACCTAGCCCCCTTCCCAAGAAAACTTCCAGCCATTGTTCATTGCAATTCCCTTTCTTCCTCTCCCTCATTTCTCCCTTCCCAAACGACTGTTACTGCTGGGAGAATCCTTGGAGCTGCAGCAACTATTGCTTCTTCATTTCTCTCTTCTTCCCATCTCATTTCCTCTCTTCTTTCCTCTCATTTTCCTTTCCTCTAAGCCACTGTTGTGTTGGGACGGGACTGTGTACTGAGATTTTCCTAGGAGCAGCTGCTACTTCATCTCCTCTCTTTCTCATTTCTTCACCTGGGAGCCACGGTTACTGACTGGGCTGGGAGATTATCTTCTTGGAGCTGCTGCAACAGTGCTACTTCCTCTTCCTTCTTCCTCTCTCATTCTCCAAGCTACTGCTGTTACTATGCTGGAATTTCTCTAGTAGCTGCTGGTACTATTTCTCCTTCTTCTCCAGTGAGTTGCTACTGCTACAGCTACAACTGCTGTATCTCTTCTTCTTCACTTTCTCTGTTCAGCTGGGACTCTGGGATTTCTCTTCTATTGCTCTGTTTCTCTCTGCAAACCTTCCCTCATTTACTAAAAGGCAAGTGCTCATACTCCTAGCTTAGGACATGTATTTTATTTCGTGATTTCTGTAGTTCAGTTCATGGTTTGTAATTAATTAAGTTTTAGATTTCTACCTGGAGCTTTGTTTTTGTTTGGATGGATTTTGGCATTGATGGATGGGGGTTTCACCCCCCATTTGGAAGATCAATGGGTCCAAGTGTGGTTAATGGATGGGCATTTGAGTTAATTAATGTTTGGAGATGATTTGGTGAAGTTTGGAAGTGATTGGAGGTGATTTGGATGTAAAAAGAGCCAAAACGGAAATTCTGTAGAAACCCGTTTCGTGTTCACAGTCGACCGGCAGACTCGACCTGCAGTGTTCCCGGTCGACCGGGACCTGCAGGCCGGTCGACCGGCAACACTGCAGCTGTAACTGGACAGCTCCCAGTTATTTTTTTTCCCTTTTTCTGCAGGTCTGAGATCTCTAGTGTTCCCAGTCGACCCATAGGTCGACCGAGAACACTGTACTTTTGGGAAAAACTGGCCCTCAGCCATTTTCTTGCATAAAATTTATTTCAGTTAGCCAGGTTGACCCGGCCTTGTCCAAGTTGACCTGGAACACACTGTTTATGCAAGAATTGACTGAAAGTTGGTTTTTCACCTGAAACTCAGACTCGTTACACCCAAATCAACCTGATACTTAGGATTTACTTTAGATAGTGTTTAAAACTGAGACAATCACTCTTTCTAAGGTTTTTGGAGTATGCGGTCATCATCCAGGCCAGGAGTTTGACCGGACACGCTGGAAACCTTTAGAAATGAATCAAGTTGTCCAGGAGGCCTGATTCATGTAATTCAGTGCACTCGGTTGATCCACCAGGCCAGGAGGTCAACCGAGCACACTACACATCAGGCCCACCTAGGAAACCCTGATTTTTCAGTTTTCAACATTTAGGAGTTGTGATCAGAAGTGGGGCCCATTGACCATCCAAATGAGCGTTTATCGATGTTCTAAGCCCGAGTCAACGGTGTGGCTCAACCTTGACTCGCGGGGACCACTGTTTAGTGTTTTGGTTGATAATCTAAGATGATTCGACCTCTAAGAGTTGTCAACGATGCCCTTAACCACCTAAGCACCAAACACAGTATTTTTGGCATTAATGACTTCGTTTAGAGATCGAATTACCGGAGATGGACCTGAACCCTATGTGGCCCATTACCTAGGATTGGACCATTGTATTTTCCCTATTGATTCCTTCATTGAAGTTCATACTTCACATTTATTATTTATTGTCATTCTTAGATCTTTAATGTAGCTGTTAACTATTAATTTACATAAATGGAGGACCTAATCCTAGGATATCTTAGAGGTGACCCGATAGACTGATTTGGAGATCACTAACCCGTGTCTGTGTCTAGGCGGGCCCTTATTGGGCCTAAGTATGGGATGTGAACCTTTAGATGGAAGAGGTAGTTTTTATTGGACTGTTAAGTCATAATGGATTAAAATGAACTGATTATCAGTATAAATGGATTATTGCCTCGTTTAGACAGATTTAGACCAGGCCATGTGCTGATGGGCCTTGGTATGGATCCAACGAGTGGGCTTGTACCTTGAATAAAATCCATAGACTGAATTAGTATATGTAGACCTCTTAGAGACTTTGTTAGGACCTTGTTCACGCAAGGCAAAACCTAGACAGACACAGACCCTTAGAGTTATTCGTGAGTCGGCATGAACATTCACTCGGTTGATATAAGCTCAGCCTGTGGACTGATCATCCCCGGTAGGAGCTAGTTGAGTGTTGTGGAGCTATCATGATGAGCTGTGTGGTTAAGACGGACGGTGTGATACCGTGTCCGGTCTTGAGTGATGAGATGATGAGATGATGAGGGATTTGCGGGATTAGTAATTCCCAGCACTGGTGAGATTTTCCCTCCGCAACTGTGTTCAGTATGGGAGGGCCACGGCATAATATCCCGCGGTATTCCAGCTCGTGTGAATGTGCCGTTTTGTTGTAGTAGATTAGATGTATTCTATTTATCCTGATTCCTTATGATTAAAATGCACAACTGCTTAGTTCTTTACCTTGCTATTCATTTAATCTATTTACCTGTCTCTATTCCTTTGATATATGTGTTCTATGTTAGTAGTATGCTGTAACTTGCCAGATCTTTTAGATCTGACCCTTTATTGGTGCTTAGGCCTTGACCCAGAGATCCCTGATGATGCACTAGCGCTTGTAGAGGCGCCGATCGCTGGAGAGTTCGCATGGGGCCCGACCGACACGGATGTCGAGCCGGAGGGCGGAGACTATATACCAGGGTTTTGAGAGTCCTCTTTATTTTGGGTTTGAGAGGAAATTTTGTAGTGAGTTGGGTAGAATTAAATATGTATAAACTTTTGATTAACACTGAATCTTTTAATTAGACTACTGTTCTGCTCACACTTAATATATATCGATACCCATTGCTTCCGCATTGTTTAAATTGTTATGCTTCCGCAAGTTTTAACCATTGAGTATTATGTTGGTCAAAAAGTTTTAAATTGGACCTCACTGTGGCCTACGATCTTGGAAGTTCTCGGATTTTCCGGGAAGTAGCGCGCCAACTTCGGGTATCCGAACGATTATATCGGTATCCGGAATTGGGGCGTTACACAGGTTTTGCAGAAAACAACTGGGAGTTGGATTTTCCATCAGACCCAGCCATCCTGTGTACGCGGTCGACCGAGCACACAGGATTAGTAGTGAAAATGCCTAAGATCTAGGACATCATTTTTCTAGGATTTCTGTGTATGCGGTCGACCGCCCAGGCCAGGAGGTCGACCGGACACACAGGGAATCCCTGAGATCAGACCATGTTTCCCAGGTGCAAGACCCAGTTTTTCCAGTGTACTCGGTCGACCGACCAGGCCAGGTGGTCGACCGAGCATAGGGGTGAAAGTGGGTCGGGCCGTCCTAGGGCCGCCCGTGGATGGCCTGTTATAGGCTCAGCCCAAGCTCGGCTCAAAAGACAAAAGAGCCGAGCTAGGGCCTAATAGGAGGCCCGTTTGCTTAAAAGGGCCGAGCTCGAGCTTGATGAAGCCCGGCTCGTAAGCCCTACGGCCTACATATATTAATACATATATTATATATATGTACACTATACAATATATAATACATATATGATATAACATAATCCATAAATCCTAAACCTTAGTTTTAATCAATATAAATAATCTCTAAACCCTAAACACTAAATAATCCATAAATCTTAAACCTAAGCAGTAAGCCATAGGGCCTACATATATTAATCCATATGTTATATATATGTGTACACTATACAATATATAATACATATATGAATCTATGATACTAAATAATCCATAAATCCTAAACCTTAGTTTTAATCCAATATAAATAATCCCTAAACCCTAAACACTAAACCCTAAGCACTAAATAATCCATAAACCCTAAACCTAAGCACTAAACCTTAAACCCTATTTTTAATCCAATATAAATAATTCCTAAACAACCTTGAGGATGCATGTATATTAATGGTCTGGAAGACATTTTTTTAAGTCTTGTAACTCTGGAACAACCTTTCCTTTGTTGTTATTATTATTTATTAACAAAACTCTATTGTTGTTGTTATAGGTGATGCTGGTGATGCTGGAGACTTTATTTTATGATGCTAGCCGAATACTTTATTTTATTCTATGATGCTATTGGAGTTTAATTTGATTTGTAACATTGAACTATTATGGAGTGTTGGAACTTGGCTCCCTTTGCTTTTATGGAGTCTTTCCTATTTTAGTTAATTTTATTGTTGCAATCCAAATTATGGGAATGAGAATATGGGATGAATGCATGCATTTGACCATTTTTTGTTTCTGGTTTGCATATGTAGATTTCTTTGAATTCCTACAAGATTTTTTTTTCCTGAAAATATTTTCTTTCAGCTAGTGCTATATCATTAGCCGGGCTCAAAGGGCTAGCCCTGGGGCCTCATAACTTAATAAGGGCCGAGCCCAAGCCAGGGTTTTTGAGGCCCTCTAGAGCTAGGGTCGAGCTAGGGCCTATTGAAAAATACTAGGGCCGAGCCTAGGGCCTGTCAAAGCCCGGCTCGGCCCGGCCCGGCCCACTTTCATCCCTAACCGAGCACACTGCACACAGGGTCGACCTGTGGGTTAACATCCTGACAATCCAGTGTACTCGGTCGACCGAACCCTGTGCTAGGTCGACCGAGGACACTGAATTCAGTGATTTTCCAATTTTCACATTCTGAGGTTGTGATCGTTTGTGGGGCCCATTGACCATCCAAATGGACTTCTATTGATGTCTGTGGGTCAACATCCTGACAATCCAGTGTACTCGGTCGATCGAGCCCTGTGCTAGGTCGACTGAGGACACTGAATTCAGTGATTTTCTAGTTTTCACATTCTGAGGTTGTGATCGTTTGTGTGGCCCATTGAGCATCCAAATGGACTTCTATTGATGTGTCAAGCCCGAGTCAATGGTGTGGCTCAACCTTGACTCGTGGGGACCACCAAGTAGGGTTTTGGTCGTTTAATCGACGATGATTCGATCTTTAAACGTTGTCAATGATGCCCGTAACTTCAGGAGCACCAAACACAGTATCTTTTGGCATCTGAGATTCCATTTAGAGATCAAATTACCTGAGATGGACCTAGACCTGAATGTGGTCCATTACCTAGGTTGACTTATTGTTATTTCCCTATTGATTCTCATACTTGAAGTTCATACTCCACTTATCTTATTACGGTCACTCTTATGTCCTTACTATAGCTTATGACTGTAAATTAAATGGAAATGGATGACCTGAACCTAGGACTACTTAGAGGTGACCTGGTGAAGTAATTGGGTGAACACTGACCCGTGTCTGTGTTTAGGCGGGCCCTTTTATGGCCTAAGTATGAATGTGTTATACCATTAAAATTGGAGAGGTGGATTGTACTAGACTTATAACTCATTTTGGATGAGAATGGACTGGTTATCCGTGGAAATGGATATGTTACTTCATTTGGATTGTTTTAGACCAGGCCATGTGTTTGATGGGCATTGGTATGGATCCAACGAGTGGGCTTGGACTTGGATTGTGATCCATGTACTGAATTGGTATCTGAATCTCTTAGAGACCTCGTTAGGACCTTGTTCACGCAAGGCAAAGCCTAGACAGACACAGACCTTTAGAGTTTTCCTCGAGTCGGCGTGAACATTCACTCAGTTGATTTAAAGCCTTTGGACTGATCATCCCTGGTAGGAGCTATTTATGAGTGTTGAGTGAGCTATCATGATGAGCTATGTTTTAGACGGACGGTGTGATACAGAGTCCAGTCTCCCCGAGTGATGAGTGTGGTGAGACTGTTGAGTGTGACTGTTTGCGGGGCTAGTCATTCCCCAGCACTGGTGAGATTCCTCGCCGCAACTGTGTTCAGTATGGGAGGGCCGCGACATAATATCCCGCGGTATCCAGCTCGTGTAAATGTGCCATATTGTATTAGACTAGATACTATATTTGTCCTGATTCTATATGCTTATCTTGCTCAATTGCCTAGATCATGTATTTTGATATTCTTTAACTGTGTAACTGTCTCTACTCTTTTGATACATATGTCCTATGTTACTTGTATACTGTGACTTGCCAGATCATTGGATCTAGCCCATTTTGGTGCTTAGGTCTCGACCCCGAGTACGAGGATGATGCGCTTGCGCTCGTAGAGGTGCCCATAGCTGGAGATTACGGTTGGGGACCGGCCGACCCAGATGTCGAGCCGGAAGGTGGAGAGCCAGTACCCGAGCTTTGAGTGTTTATCTTTGTTTGGGTTTTGAGCGATTTCTGTAGTGAGTTGGGTAGCTGTCGAACATGTAATTATCTTTGTTCTTATTAATTGATACTTTTAAATTGGACTACAGTTCCGCTCATATTTGATATATCATGATACCTATTGCTTCCGTTTTACTTTTTATGCTTCCGCAATTTAACCATTGATATTATATTGTTCAAAAGTTTTAAATTGGACCTCACTGGGGACCTACGATCTTGGAAGTTCTCGGACTTTCCGGGAAGTAGCGCGCCAACTTCGGATATTCTGACGACTTTCTCGGTATCCAGATTTGGGGCGTTACATCTCTTGATTAGAATCATTATGCATAAATCATAATTCATGGAAACCTGATAGTATCTTAATTTTCTTGCAAAAAAAAGTATCTTAAAATTTGTTTATTTATCTTTTACACATGATCAATCTGATAGTTACTAAAGTAGTTCATATTAATAGAACTTCAAAATTCATGAAAGCAGTTAATTTGGATAGTTTGGATGGATCTTCATTAAATTTGTATATTGATAATAAATACTATAGCAACTGATTTTAATGTAATTTTGACAATTTCAATATAATTCACACCAAAATAATAATATTTTTTTTAAATTCTTAGAAGTTATCGATATTTTCTTTTTAATATTTTATATCATTAATTATATTGCCCGTGCTTAGCATGGGTGCATTTTGGTAGTTTACTTTATACAAGTGAAATATCCAAACAAGTCTAATTTCTTGAAATTTGAGACCAAGGACTATTTGGTATTTCCAAGTGCTGAAAATCTGAAGTGCTATTGAATTCTGTTATTTTTATAATTTCCGTTTTTTTATACCTGAATTTCTATTTAAGAGTTTTTAAATTTCTAAATTTTATGAATTATGAGTATCATAATTATAAGGATTTATGACTGGAATCTTACTCCAGACCCTAATATGCATTATTTATACATCAATTTTAGGTTACCGTGCTCACCAATATATATATATATAAAACTCAATACACATATGGGTCCCATTAATGACAAAATGTAGGACTCAATGTTGGGGCCACATTTACAATTCAAGAAATCAAGAAGAAAGAACAACCCATACAAACTACAACCATGTAAAACAAATCACATGTGATAATCCAAATAGTGGGTGCCATGCGTGGAGTGCCAACGACCAAACATTGAATTGGGTTTATGATATTTATCAACCAAGCAATGAATTGGGTCAGCGGGCTTTACAATGCAATGCAACATATTTCTCATCACATTCCCACAAAATGGAAACTCGTTTCAGATTCCCACATATCCAAACATTCCTACATCTCTATTCGCACACCCATCTAGATATACATCCACATCAATCAAACCACACAAACATAATCTAAATTTAATACAAATATCTATAGATACCATAGTTGTTCATATCCATCCACACAAATATAATGTGACAATGACAGTCATCTAAAAGTAAAAAAGTTTTCCTGCATCCAACAACGTAAGAACAAAATAAGTAGTAATACATTCATCCATATCATAAACTATTACCATTCATTTTTATCAAAATGAAAAAGAAATGAGTTTCTTGCACTTTGTTGCTTGTCTTGGATTTATGGTTCTTTTTTTGTTTTGGTTGTGCCAGTTTGTCTTGATGGGGTGAATGTACGCCTTGGTGAATTTACACTAGGCTAAGGCAAGTTAGGGTCATGCACATCATACAATCCAGGTGGTTGGGACCTAAAACTCTCATTGATGGTTTCATCATTTTCATTGGTCGATGCCATTTTTGGAGCATTTATCTGTCTCCTTTAAGTTCCAGTAAGGGCTATTTCACCTTTCACAACATCATCAACAATGAGATCATAAATTTCCTCATAAAACTTTATAGTGATACGCTCATACTTAGCCAACCTGTTATTTGCCTGTATCAAGTTTATTTAGTTAGAATGTAATTCATTGAAGGGAAAAACATTAGAAAATATTAGCTTAAATGCAATTTTTATGCTCAATCTATCTGCTCCAAGTTTTCTCAAACTTCGTCTACTATTATTACCATCTTTAGTGTATCGTCTCATCGGATTCCAGACATGCTAAGAAGTTGTTCACTTTTGTGTATTGCGTACGCCAAAGTTTTGTATTTATTCTTAGAATTACTTATAATAGGTTCCAAGCAAGTTTTTTCTTTTACCTGTACTATAGCTTCCTCCTAAGAAGCATTGTTGAAGGTTTTTTTTTTTTTTTTCAATTTCTCTTCCTGCAAGCTTCATTTCTATAAGCGAATCTATTAAAACCTTTTCTACTCTTAGATCCCATTTAAAATTATCTTTTTTCTGCGACCCTAATGAGATGCAATCATTGACAAATTAACTATTTAATATGGAAATGAACTAAAATATGCCATCTTAAATGTCATAAAAAACACTAAGAAAATTTTACTTTAGAAAGTTGTCATTTTGATCGACAACCATACAATTTAATATAACAACCATACATTGTCATGAAAAAGAAAAGCATCTAAACAATGCTAAAAGATGACTAGACATTGAGTGTTAAAGGGCCTTTTGACATCATAAAATACACTAATCCAAAATAGTTTATGTTTCATTAGCCAAGCATTGATAAAAGTTCTATTCTAGCCTTTACCATCCAAAAAGCCTTGCAAAAAAATATATTTTGCCTTTATCATTGGTCACTTTTTTATTGTTGCTGCTCATAATCACTTCACATTTGCTCAGCTATTGAGTCTCGAAATGCTTGCTCTTTCACAAGGGAGGACCGGCTCTATATGTCGTCGTCGTGGGAATTATTTCAAGCTTCCGACATTGTGTGTGACTATATGGTTGTGGAGAACAGAAAAGGCCATGACAATATCTTGTTGGGTGGTCAACGAATACCCTATGGCATACGTAAAATTGAAAAACGATATTTAACAACTTGAAACACTTCCTGAGAATTCACGGGAGTACTTTCCTCAAACTCTCTTAAATGGTAATACACATTTGCACAACATGCTACCATGGCAACAACAACAACAACATGTCTAAATCGTCTTTTAAATTTTTTTGTTGCAATGCAATACCTATGCATAAGGAGTCAGGTAGCCACGGACCTCATCCTCCAACATCGACTCCTCCCTTTTGCCCACACTACACAATGTCAAACTCTCAGTCAACAACTTTCCTCTTTTAACAAGTTTTACTTCACTCTTCTCAACTCTTCTTTTAGCTTTCTGTTCTTAATACTATTGAGGTCATGATTAGTGATGAGATTAAGGCATTATGCAGGAAAAGGTTTCCAAGATACCAGGATGAAATGCCTGGGTTTTGTAATGACCCGGAATCCGGGGGCCTTCGAATTCCATGCCAAGACTCGTAAGCATCACACACATCGGTTAAATCAAAGATCACTTAAAGATTCATGCATTTACCAGCTTAAAACAACTTGTATTAAAAGTCCAAATCTAATAAACAAATGTAACATTGTCCAAAAAATAATTGCAATGTCTTTAAAATGAAATAATCTAAACAATCTATTAAATCTAATTCTACTTCATCAATGTGGCTTCGACGCTCAAGTACGCATCCCAAAGTTTATCTCCCGGTCACCAAGATTTTACTAAGTCGCTAAGTTCTGGCTACCAGATTGAGGCAAATCCACAAAATATCAGTACAACTGAGTGAATATATATTCTAATCTATTTGTGCATTTAAATATATGCTTAGATAAGATTACACAACAAATTGAAGTAACATCCAAAGTCTCATTCAAGCGAAGGTTGGAATCGGGTCAAACAAACGACAACCTCCTAACCACCTGATAGCACAAGCCCAAAGTTCATGCTCCACAAAGATATCAGATGTACACAGTGTAAGACCCCGACCCGAGTGAACCCGATTAGTGTTAATTAAGTCGTGTGTCAGTCTTAAGCGTGATTAATAGTCTTTGACTAAGTGGGTTTAGAATAACTTTTGATACAGTTTTGGGAAATTTTGAGTGCCTTGGTGACTAGTGGGGCCCTTTGGGGGTTCCCTTTACGACTTTGCGTTTACTTGGGAGATTTTCTGGAATTGTTTTGATTTGTGTTTTTATCCCATTTTGTTTATCTTGTTAATCCCGATAGCTTTCATGTTGATCTCGTTCCCGTTCGAGACCCCGAAACCCGATTTCCTAGCCTTAAAGGCAAACCAGTCTTTTTACACTAAATCTGTACCCAAAACTTGATATCCCCGAAACCCGCGAAACATATACTTTTTGGAAACTAGACATTTCGGCGATCGTTTCTTCCTTTTTTATCAAATTCATTCGAGACTCCGAAAGACATGATTTCAGCGCAAAGAGTTTCTTAAGTGGTGGGACCCATTTCCGTTGCTTATATAAGGAGAACCCATCTTCCATCTCCCTTTTCCAGCACAAGCTTTAGCCTAGGGTTTTTCTTGCAACTTCCTTTTCTTCTCCTTGCTCTCTCCATCTCAATCTCCCACCAAACTTGCACCATCATCAAAATAGACTTCATCATTCTCTTCCTCATCTTGAAGGCTACCCATTGATACCGTTTGTGAAGAAAACCTCTCATTCCAAGATCTTCATTGAGCTTACTCTTGCCATTAGAGGACCTTACAAGTAAGTGATCATCTCCATCTCCTAGATATGTGTTCTTGTGACCCTATAGAAGCTCCATTTCCATTATTGAAAGTTCTCTCCTTCTATTTCATTGTTTGACCCATTTTAGGGTTTGTTTTTTGGGGTTTTGTTTGTGCTTGTAGGATTCTTGAGAGGGCTTGTTTAGGTTTTTAAGGTCCTCTAATGGCCGCTCGAGCGAGCAAACATTCTGTCTGCACGTCTTTCTGCGCAGCCCAGGTCCACTCGAGCGCACCTCCTTTCGGGTATGGACCACTTTTGGAGCTCGGGAAAGGTTTTTAAGGGAACCCCTTAACATCGGGGAGAATTATTAGGCAATGTATGAAGCCTATTTGAGAAAGAAACCACATCACAAAGACTCATCGAAGTCTTAATAATCACCAAGGTGTATAAGGAACTTGAAATGTCCCCAAACTCAAAGAGTACCAAGTTATATCAAAATCGACATACGAGACCCTTATTCACCTTCGACTAGATTTGAATCCCGATACTTGTCCCGAAATTTCAAAAGATCAACTGTGTTTTCGATTATTCCGAATTGTCACATGCATTCCTAAAAATTCATGGATTATGATTTATCATTCCCGAAAGCATTGAAATTGTAATTTAGCATTTTGCTAGCCCGTTTATACATTCCCCGAATTGAAAGGAAATTTGTGCCTTGAGCACACCCGTCCCGCTCGTTTATATACTTGCACATGATGTGTTTTATACATGTTTTGATTTTGTTATTTGACACCACTAAGCTTGGATAACCTCGTTGGTCTGATTCACTGACTTGGAGATCCCCCTCTTGTCCCGCTAGCTGTAGTTTGGATCCCGCTACCAGTTATTACCGTGATCTTGTCTCGATGCCGCAGATTGCTACTGTGGTTCCCGATGCCCGGCTCGCTACCGTGGTCATGTATAGTATATGTATATGTATATGTATATGTATTTATAAGATCCACTGTTTCTCCTCACCTCGAGTGACTGAGATCAGTGCCTAGTTATTGCTCTGTCACTTTAGTGATAGAGGACTTAACTTCGTGTGGTTGCCATCTTGCCTGTTTTCCGATTCCTTGGTTACCTTTACATATTTTACAATGCCTACTTGTATTTGAATAAATGTTTTATCTTGTTTATAGAAATTGTTATTTAAACAGGTTTAAATGCTTTTGAAGGTAAATTCATTTATTATTATAGTGTCATTGTATTTTACCCATTTGTCAAACCGTCGTGTTTAACTCACTCTTTGGTACTCAGATCGTGACATTGTCTATCCCGAGACGGAGCTTGAGGATGCGGTCGGTGAACCGCAACGCCTAGTCGAGTGGCATGCTGATGATGTCATTTAGACATTGGATTGCTAGAGAGAGAACATTTTGGGAAAACTTTTAACCATTCTTTTGGGGATTGGTATTTTGTTTATATTGGCCTTTGTTGGCCTCTATTTTTGGGAATGTAATCAAATGATCTTTTGTATAACTTTAACTATTCATTTGGGAAAGCACTAATGATCATTGCTCATTCTGATACAGTATTTATACTTGTGTTATTATCTTTATGACTAGAGATGGTTTGAATATTTGATTTGCTACACGCTTCCGCACTTAAAAGAAATGTTCATATATCGTTGTGATATTCTCACCGCGGACACCTGTGGGAAATTAAATAAATGTATGGTATTAAACCGATGTGGTACATCACTAGTCCCGATCCCGGATTGGCTCGGTAGGGCCCGGTCCGCGGTCGCGACACACAGAGTTCCCAAAACTCATTCCTGCACATCTCAAAATCATTTTTTACTGTCCCAAACAAAATCGACGACCAAGGTCCAAAACCATTGACCACAAAGGTCCATGACCAGTGACTACTAAGGTCCAAAACTATTGACCACCAAGATCCAAAACCAGCGAACTAGTACCACAAAATCTACCTTTGCCAAAAAGGTCCAACATCAACAATTCTCACAAAATTGGCCATACATGCTAGTGGTCTAAGGGTGTCCAAAAAGATTCCTCAAAACAAACAAAGTCATCGTATCTCAGTTTTCAATCAAATAGCTAGCAAATATATGTCTCATAAAAAAATGATATTTAGCATGTCCTTAACATTAGTAATGGACAAATTCCATAATCAACCCCTTCTCAATTTATATGGATTCAATCTGCCCCAGTCCGAATCAAAATTGGTGTACGAAGTAAGAGAGATCAATTACATAACTCACCCTTTACAATTTTGAGGAAAATATTCAAGTACCAACTCAACCACAAAATATACATATATAAACCACACAATCTACCATATGAGATCCCCAAATAACAATGGCACACAACGGGTATCATAATCCACAGTATGTTTCAAAACATAATTACTCAAATAATGATACAAAGAAAACAACTCCAACAATAAATATAATAACCATAATTGATCAACCCTTATTTGTAATTTCATAAAGTTTGAAATCTAAGGAATGGTCTCAAATTAATCAAAACAAGCCCAACTATGAAAACAATAAATACCAGGCCCTTTCTCCAAATTTTAGAAACATAGGGGACAAGGTAAATAATTAATCAGAACTTAACGTTCTGTAGCACGTTGACTCCCATTCCAAAACGTATCCAGGTCATCACCACCACTTTCCCCTCTACACACACAAGTGACATAACCCATTCTAAAATAAAACGCTACACGCCTAATGTTGTAGGGTGGGCTGGATAGTGGGCCCCACTGATCAAGAACCCATGATGGGTCTGGTCTCTAAGGTCGCCCAGGGCCCCACTAGTGGATCAATGGTTCAGATAAGTCATCAGGTCATCTCCCTAAGCCCCACAACCAGATTAAATAAAACAAAATCACTCCTAAGTGACTCCCGCCTCAACTATTTAGAACCTTAGATGGTTGGCCAGATGGGACCCACTCCTCACAGGTCCACTACCATCAGGGTCGCCCCTGGGTCCACAAGCAGATCCATGGATCAGATCTAGTATCAAGTGGCCCACTTGTGTCCCATACTCCAACACAAGGAACAATCCCTTTCTTCCTCACAGTTCAAGTCTATTTTGATAGGTTTGTATTGAATCCAGACTCTACAAAATGACAGAATCCTGGATGATTAAAAAGGGGGTTTTGAAAACTAGATATAGGTGGGTTATGGTTAACAATAATTTGAAAACACTGTAGCAGTAATACAAGGCACGAGAAAATCAATTGAATTATCCCTAATATCCCCGATCTCATCACAAAAATTTAATAACACAGAATACAAAGGCAGAGTTCCAAATATGGCATAATACACAAGTAGATAAGAATCTCTACTCACCATAAAATAGAGGATTCAAAGATATTCAAGAGCAAAAACCATAAATTTAGAACCATACACAATTAGGTCAGAGTTTTCTACTCACTTGTTATGGCTTGATGGAAAAGAAAGCAGAAAAGAGAGAGAGAATAGCTTGAGAGACGCTTGGGGTCAATCAATATATAAAAACTAGAAGTTAGAATCATTTCCAAAGTCCTCTTCCTAATTTTATTATTTCCTTCTCACATACCAATCATATTCCTAACAATACTAGGAGTCGTATAACCAACATAAGCCCCACTCGAATTCTTCTATCAAACTATCCCAATAATTCTAAGTAAAATCAAGATAATTAAATATTAAATATCAGAAAATAATCTAGCCCTTATATTGGGCCCGGGGTATTACAAGATTGCAGAAGGGAGTGGTCTTACTTTTCTTCATATAATCTAACTCATTTAACCTAAGAGTCGCAACGGGTTGAGCCTGGTATGGGTTGTATAAACCATCCGAACCTACATAGGGCCATATGTAAAAGCCCATATGGCTATAAGATGAGGCTTAAATTTACTAGACATCTTACAAAAGAATTCGATAGCACGGTGATATTCTAGAGGGGATACTTACTTGTAGTTTAAGGGCACGTTTGCATAGCCCATTTTGCAGAAAAGGAGGTGATTCTACAGAAAAATCATTTTTCATGTGTTTGGTGCACCTGTTTTCTACGGAATTGCTTTTTCGCTACATCAATTTTTTCCTTTCTATGTCTGAAAATAGACTTCCTATGAGGGTATAGGAAGTCCATTTCCACATAAAACTAACCCCCCTCTCCATATCCTCACTCCCTCCTCCACTCCACCTAGCCACCCTTTTTCACCCCCTTCCCCTCCCAATCCCGTCCACGCACCCACCCCACACACATACCGACCCACCCCACCCAGTAGTTTTCACTAAAGAAATTTGCAGCTGCACCAAACAACATTAGAATCAATTCATTAAGGAAAAACTTTTTACACCAAACATGAATTTCTAACTTCCCTAGAAAACCTTTCCCGAGGTACTTAAAAATCATAGAATTTGCTGATGTGGCAATTTCATCTTTCCATTGAAGTTGCCTCTACACAAATGTGCCCGAAAGTAAGGAACTTGTTTTGGGAGATGGGTGGGAAAGGTTTAAATAACTATTGGTAGGACCCTAAAGTTCAATTTATAGTTAATGTAATTCATTTATGTTTTAAATCCAACGGTTTATATCAGTCCAATTAGCATCAAATTTAGGGGAGTGCCAATACATTGAGTGAAGGTGTATGTGAGGGTTTAAATTTATTATAGGTGGACGGTGGACCACATGGATGCATGCAAAGTCAAGGGGTTGGGTATAGATTGAAGAAAAGATCTCATTGACACTTACATCTTTGCAGAAAAAACAACACTAATTTGATATCCTAACCCCTTGATCTTTGGCCCAAAAATCCTATCAATTTGAAGGCATTCAAATTTTAAATATTTTAGAATAATAGTGAGTAATAACCATTGGGATGAGTTTCAATTCGTTGCCTGAGAGGGGAGGTTTAATGGATGATAGGTGAGCCAAGTTGAAAGAAAATATAAGGTTCACACCACCAAATAATCACTTTTATTCAGCGCATTACCGAGGCCATTAGCTTCTAGCAGATCTCGCGAAATGAGATTTCGGCCAATGCTGCCTGCTGCAATCTCCTCTTCCAATGGGGGTAGAGAATCCAGTGTACGTAAATGCCTTAACAAATAATATCTATTCATATCTGTCAATGGTTTTATGATGAGTTGAGTTGAATTGTGAAAGCTAGTTCAATAAAGTGTAAATGAGCCGATTGTATTTGCCTTCTAACAATGCAGGAATCAATCCCTAATTAAACTACAGAAGTTTTCAATTACAAACAGAGTCTAATCCCATTTCCAAAAGAAAAAGGGAAAACATGATTTCACAGTTTGCTATTCCTCTTTAATTTAGTAGTACCAAGTCATAGTAATATAGCTCAGTTGCACGTTCAACTACACTCCAGCGGATTTGAATAGAGCAGAGATGTCACGAGCCCATGACAGTTGAACCCAAATGCACAGCTTAGAAGCTCTCATGCATATGTATAAGCAGTAAATGAAAGTCCATTTAATAAGGCCGCCTTGATCAAATAGTTGCAAAACCAAAGAAATATGTCTCAAGTCTTAATAATCATCTTGTGTGCTAAGTTTATATGTTATTGGCCAAGGCAGAGATCATGAATTGGATCATTACACGTGGTTAATCAATGCAGTGTTTGCATCCTCATTGTATACGGCTATTGCCATTGTATCATTTACGATGAAACATCAGAATAGTCATCTGAGGTGGTTATACTCATCGACAACTTTGTCTTTGGAAGAAATTGGAGAATCTCCTTTCTTAAATTCAGCAACAGTATGTAACGCCCCAAGTCCGAATACCGAGAAAACCGTCAAGGTACCCGAAGTTGGCGCGCTACTTCCCGGAAATTTCTGAGAACTTCCAAGATCGTAGGTCTGCAGTGAGGTCCAATTTAAAACTTTTGACCAACATATAATCAATGGTTAAAATTGCGGAAGCGTAAATAATAAAGCGGAAGGATTTGATATTATAAAAGATGTATCAAATGTGGCAGGGCTAAAGTCCAGCCTAAATCTCAAAATATAATTAAGAATATGTTTATAAACATATTAGACTAACTCCTTGCTCACTACAAAAAGACACTCAAACCCAAAAAAAGATAACACTCAAGCCCCCGGTACAGGCGCTTCATCCTCCAGCTTGACCCCTTGGTCGGCTCGTCCCCATCCATAGTCTCCGGCTATGGGCGCCTCGACAAACGCGTCGTCCTCATAACTGGGGTCAACACCTAAGCACTAAGAATGGGTCAGATCCAATGATCTATCAAGTTACAATATACAAATAACATAGGATGTATGCATCAAAAGAGTAGAGACAGTAATAAGATCAATAAGAATATCCAAGGTACAAATACTAGGCAATTGAGCAAGATAAACATTTAGAATCAGAAAATTAAGATAAGTCAATCTATCTATTCAATGTGGCACATTCACACAAGCTGGATACCGCGGGATACTATGCCCTGACCCTCCCATACTGAACACAGTCGTGGTTGAGAAATCTTACCAGTGATGGGGATAACTAACCCCGCAAATCACTCATCAATTCCAAACACTAATCACTCAAGAGACCGGACCCGGTATCACACCGTCCGTCTAAAACACAACTCATCATGATAGCCCACTCAACACTTATAAATAGCTCCTACCAGTGATGATTAGTCAACAGGCTGAGTTAAAAACAACTGAGTAAATGTTCGTGCCGACTCACGAAACCAATGTACAGGTCTGTGTTTGTCTAGGCTTGCCTTGCGCGAGCAAGGTTCTAACAAGTCCCTAAGAGGTTCAAGTACCAATCATTGAGTCCATACTAAGGTCCACCAAGCATGACTTTAGTCTAAATAGACCAAGAGAGATCACCAATCTCAATCCAACATCAAACAATCCATTCTCATCCAAAATGAGTTACAACTCTAATCACAATAACCTCTCCATCCTAGGGTTCATACATACAACTTAGGTCGTATGAGGGCCCGCCTAGACACAGACACGAGTGAAATTCCTCCAAACTATATCACTAGGTCGCCTCTAGGAAGTCCTAAGTTCAGGTCCTTCATTTTTCATTTAATTAACAGGTTTATAACAAGAACAAAGATATGAGAGAAGTACAATGTATAATAACCTCCAAGCAATGGAATCAAATGGAATAAAGCAAGGGTCCAACCTAGGTAATGGCCCACTCTTAGGTTCAGGGCCTCATCAGATAATTGGATCCCTAACTGCAGTCTCAGATGCCAAAAATTTTATATTTGGTGCTTCTGAAGTTATGGGCATCTTTGACTACATTTAAGGGTCAAATCACTGATAATTCCAATCCCTAAACCCTACTTGGTGGTCCCCACGAGTCAAGGGCGAGCCATACCATTGACTCGTGCTTAGCACATTGATGGAAGTTCATTTGGATGGTCAACGGGCCCCACAATCGATCAATCATAAAACAAAGGTTGGACTCACAACTTAGTGTTCACAGTGTGGCAGGTCGACCTGGCAAATGTCGGGTCGATCTGCTCCACAGGAATCAAGGTTGGGACTTGGTGTGGATTCTGGAATTTCCAGTGTACCCGATTGACCAGGTGGCCAGCCGGTCGACCTGGTACACAGGTCTACCTGAATCAATAGATTCCAGGCCAAATCTCAACTTCTAAGGTTTTCAGTGTGTCCAGTCGACCGCGCATATTGAACTCTGGGTTTGAGGGGAAAATCCAGGTTCTACACTAGAATTCCAATTGGGTTCATAAAATACTCAGGGCTTATTCAAATTCTAAAATCTAATGTAATTTCCAAAATATATAAATCTCAAGGATCCAAACTCAGTTTAGGTTCATTAAAGACTAAATCTCTTCCCTCACTCAACACAGAACATGGTTATGTAACAGAACCATTCCAGAACGTGCCTTCGCCTGGGGCAGAGTTACTAAAGAAATCGTGGGCCCCACTGATCAGGGTCCAGATCAGGCCTCCCCATCAAGGTCGCCCAGGCCTATACGGCCAGATGACCGGCCCAGATCCACGGTTCAATCATCCCGCAGGCCCCACAACCGGATTAAAAAGAAGGAAAATATTCCAAAGTGTCTCACGCCTCAACTATTTAGAGCCCTAAGATGGTGGGCCAAATAGGATCCACTCCACATGGGTCCACTACTCTTGAGATCGCCCATGGGTCCTCTATCAGATGTGGGGATCCGATCTTCAATATGATCATCTAGTGGGTCCCGCAATCAACAACTGCCAGAACGGTTTTCCCTAAACAAGTCCCCTCTCTTTCTGATCAAGTGCTTGATGGTGGGCCAAACAGGGCCCACCTCGCACGGGTGCACCATCTACAGGGTCGCCCGTGGGTCCTTTTTCGGATCCACGGATCAGATGAACCATCAGGTGGCCCACCTGGATCCTGATATCAACGCAATAAACAACCCATTCACTGTTCCATCTCCGGGACTGTTACAGTAACTAAACCCCTGGATTTCCTTTCAACCCATCTACCATCCATCACATAAACATTAACAAATAGAAAGAGAAACACTTCTATAACCATCATCCAACATGAAACCGGGGCATTGACCTTCCAAATAAAATAACTCATCCATCAAATGACCAAAAACTCAAAAGACAAGCTCAATGGAGAGATCTAAACATATAATTACACAACCGAATTGAAATTGCAAAATCAAGAGACAGAAATCATGCATTCTATGATATTAGCATAGGGTACTTGCCTCAAATCCGGATTGCAAATGAAAATGGCAAGAGAAAGTCCTTAGGAGATTGTAGTAATAATAGGTAGGAGGTGACCCCCTTCTTCTTGAAATTTGGGTTTTGGAGAATTAGGGTTTTAGCTAGGGTTTTGTGAAATGAAAGGTAAATGAGGGATGATTAAGAGTGAATTTAGGGTTCATTTTCCAATGCAATAGTATAGTTTATATAGGCTAGGGTTTTGGGGGAATTTACCAAAAGGGCCTTGCAGGTTGTATAGAGATATGGATAAGACTTGGGCATTTAGGTCATTTGGTGAAAATTCTAGAATGTTCTCAAGTGGGATACCCCCCTATTAAAATCTTATTTACTAATAAGGCCTCAAGACTTCTAGAACTCTATAACATTTATAAATGACACCCCATCCATTCTATAAAATACAAAATAAGCCTAATCAAATTAAAACTTAGGAAAATATCTATCTATCCCTTACTAATCACTATTAATTAGCATAATTAATAATAAATAATATAATTATAATATTCAAATTCAAAACTGAGGGTCCACAAGGGGTGGGGCCTCACACAGTATATTATGCAATTTTTCATCAGTGAGATGAAGCAAGTAAATTATGACTAGTAACTATTTTTGCACTTACTTTGACAATAATGGGCCACATAGGTAATTAGTTACAGTTAGAGATATTGTTCATATGTTATTTATAGTCCTCTTGGTTCTGCCCCTAGGTTTACAGTCCTAATGTGGACATTGACAACTAGGGCATATGAAGAAAAAAAAAATGTTCAAAAATCACAAAAATAGGGAGTTTGGGAGATATCACGACACAACTCCAGCACTCAAAATCTCAAATGGTCATCTCGGATCTTGATTTTTAGACCGTGACAGGGATAAAGAAGGTGGATTTTTGCTTCCTCTACACTCTCATATCATTTCTATGAATGCTTTTCTTTACTACCTTGCTATTTTGATCCCTTATTTTTTAGATGGTTCAGAGATAAAGATGGAGAACGATGCCTGACAAAAGAAAAGAAAAGAAAAAAGCTAAATGGTAATACACACTTGCACAACATGTAACCACGATGGCAACAAAACCAAGTACCAATCGTCTTTGGAATGATTCTATTGTAGCGCTATACTTATGCATAAACATGATAAAGCGATGGAAGTATAAAATAACAATAGAAAGTCTAAGGATCAAAATCATATAGCTTTTTTTATCGTGGAATCACTAACATCTTAATAAATTCAAGATCGAGGAAGATATAATACCTTTCATTGAGTGTAAAGCCTAGAAATTACACTAGTAATCACTGACTTACTTATGTCCAATCCTGCAATAGAAAAATATCATTTCATTTATTTTATACAATAACCTCATTGCATCTTGAGTTCTAATCAACCCTAAAGACTTATCAAACGGAGAGAAAAAAAAAGGGAAAATGCTAAGAATGATGATCGACACTTAGATGTGTAACGATTAACCGCAAGACTACGGTGTCGTCAAGTAGTAAAGGACTAAAAAGTCCGGATTATCGATCCCACGAGAAGAGGATGAAACAAGCAATGAATCCAATTTGAGTAGAATTGAACTAAGATATAACTAATATAGACATTTGAAGTTAACAATTAAAACTATCAAACTATGCAATGTAAATAATTAATTAACAATATAAGGTATGAAATTAACAAAATCTAAGCTAATCTAACAAACTACACTAAACTAGTGGATGGATGAATGGTGGTGGAAATGGAAGATTTATATGAAGATGTGGTGTGAAATGTGTAGGGTTTTAAAACAAGTGATTTGAAATGTGGATCTAACAATCTAAAAGTGAAAATAACAAATAAAACAAGGATTTAAATTAACAATGATATAAGAAGAGATTAGGCAATCCAAAATTCACTAAGTATGTAATTAATTCAAACAATGCGTGTTTTAATTCAATTCCCAAATCTACAATCCAATTAGTAATCTCTTGCCTTATTAGATTGGATGATATAGCAATGAAGATCAAAGTAAAGAAAATAAAAAAACCAAAATTCTAAATCATAACCTAACGACCCTAACAATTAATCATCAAAACCAAGCTACAAAAGATCAAAGATAAGGGCTCTAGAGCATGCTATGTGAGAGAACTTAATCCAACTACAAAGCATCAATTGAGATTATCCAAGCATCAAGTGTAGAGATAGAGCATGAAAAATGAGAGAGATTAGTACAATTAGATCTAAGATCTATTAATCAATGAAGGCAAAAGTAAGGAATTTGAACTAAAACATGCATATAATTGAACTAATCACATTACTTAGCTTCAAAAGGAGAGCCTAATCTAAGAGCCTTAGCCACTAAACATCAAGAAAGAGCTCCAAATCTTCATTATTGACGTTCAATTACACACTCTCTCTAGATTAGTTACAAAGAAGCTCCTAATTACAATCTAAAAACAAAATTGCAAAAAGAAACTTGTCAAAAGATCTCCTCTCACTCTACAAAAACATTCTAATTTATAGGAACATTGAAGACATTTGATTGACTCATTTTATTTCACAAGGATTGCTTCCATTTGATTAGTTGCAACTTTTCACATGGATTGCTTGAATTTGATTCGGAGGCTTTTCATTGGCTCTTTTGTTTTCACATGGATAGCTTCAATTTGATTGGTTGCAACAAACTTTCCTTTCAAAAGCATATGTGCCTTTTGCTTTATGTGGTCCTTCAACTTGGAGGCTTTTGATTGGCTCATATCCTTTCACATGGATTTGTATGGAGATGTGAGTTGGATGGAAAAAAAATAATATGCAATTATAATTAGAATTTGAACCCATAACTTATTCCATACCAACACAAGCTCCAACCAATACACCAACCAATCCTTTGTGTTAGAAAATGACTTCTTTTATCCATAAAGTCTTCTCCTCTTATTTTGGAATTCTTCAACACTTCCTAAGATTTCTTCATGTAATTTCTTTATTGAAATCTCTTCTTGATGGCTTGGGACACTAGCCGGAATGTTGGGATAGTCGCGGGGTCCACCTACACAAGAGAAATTACATAAAAATGCACTACAAATAATCGGATTTATACATGATAATCCAATAATCCATTAATGTGATAGAATGATAAAATCTCTATATAAGGCAAATGATATGTATATGAGATGCCGATGAAATTCGGACTAATGATGGGCACAATATGCAATATTTAGTGATGGGTCAGGCCCAAACGGCTCGGTCCACGATAGCGGGTCAGGTCTCACTGAACCAAAGTCCATGATGAACCCGGGTCATCACCCACCCATTAAGGGCCGGGTCCGGATCCACCGAATGACGAAGTCAATGTGTCGTTCCTTTAAACGGATTTCACCAAGTCACGCGGAAGAAATCTTACCTGCTCGTCTGTTGAGAGCAGTTCAGAAGACTCCACCAGACTGGAGCGTACCTCGCTGGAGAATCTCCCCACCCGTTGGGGGAAGAGTATAAAAGGAGAGTCCTATCAAAGAAGCGAGACGACTACTGATCTACTTTTACACACTATCATTGTACTCTTCTACTTTGTAATCCCTTCCCCGGAGCAATAAAGTAACCCATTGAAGTGGACGTAGGTCTCACTGACCGAACCACTATAAACTCTCTCTCTCTCCCCATTAATTTTCTCATTAATTACTTATCACTTGACCGGTGGTGCCCGAAAGCCACTTTTTGGCATCATCAGTTTGGCGCCGTCTGTGGGAACGAACAAAATTTCATTTTTTCAAAAGCTATGCCGATCACCAGGTCAACAAGGCGACAAGATGGTAATCCTTGGCGAGAAGGCGAGGATAATCCTCCACCGACCAACCCTGCACCGAATGCTCCCGCTCCCTCTCCTCAGCAGATGTTGGAGACCATGCAGCAGTTGGTGACTCAGAACCAACAAATATTGCAGCTCATGCTGGCGGGCCAGGGAGGACCACTAGGTGCAGGGTCGTAGGAAGTACCACGCTCAGAGCAACCGGTTCCTCCACGCAGAGGGGCACCTCACCCGGGTGCACGTCCACACGGTGCCCGGGGTCGAGGCGCCAACCGACGCCACCCTCACCTGGGCGCCCAACCCCTGGGCACCCAGGGTCGAGGAATACCCCTGGGCGCCCAAGCCTTGGGCGCTCAGACCCATCCTCATGGCGCCCTGGGCGCCCGTCATCATGCCACCCGGGCCAAGGACACATTTGCTGGAGCTCCGCCTGTCGTCCCACACGGCAGGCTCCTGGTTGACCCTCAAGGCCACGCTCATCTCGATGTACCTCCTCCCCCGGGTGGAGCCCCAGGAGGGTCAAATCGCGGTGGACTTCCACCTCCTCCCTCTGCTTCCAATGATGAGGATCCTGATTTCCAGGAGGAGGGAAGCGAGAATTACAGCCTGGAAGGCGAGAGTCGCTACCGAGGTCAGTCCAGGGAAGCTCCCAACCAATGGGACGAGAAAATCAAGGAGATGCAAAATCAGATTGGCAATGTCTTCAATGCCATGAAGGCACAGGTACCAGAATCCATTGACTACCTGGTGCAACGAACTGACACACCGTTCAAACCCTCCGTGGCGAACTACCCACTCCCCAAAAAATTCAAAATGCCGACCATGGAGACCTTTGATGGAACCAAGGACCCACTGGATCACTTGGAAACTTATAAAACTCTAATGCAACTACACAACATCTCTGATGAGATCATGTGTAGAGCATTTCCAACCACCCTAAAGGGCTCCGCACGGCAATGGTTCTCCAGTCTGACCCCAGCCTCCATCTCCACCTTTGCAGAGCTAAGCAAGTCCTTCGTGTCGCACTTCATTGGAGGACGCCGCCCCTAGAAGCCTGCCACCCACCTGCTCAGCATAAAACAGGACCGAGATGAGAGTCTGAGGAGTTACCTCACTCGTTTTAACGAGGAGGTTCTCCAAGTCGAGGAGCCCAATGACAAAGTTGCCATGACCGCCTTTCTGGGAGGCCTCCGTTCATCCAGTTTCCTCTTTTCAGTAATGAAGCGACCACCAAAGAGCATGCCAGAACTATTGACAAAAGCTCAAAAATATATGAATGCTGAGGAAATCAACAGGTCCAGGCGAGGTGAATCATCTCGTGGATCGCCAAAAGCTTGACCTGCCTCTGCACTGTTCTTAAACAGGCAGCCTATATCTCCAGCTTAGCGGCTCTCTCGCGGGTCGCCCAAAAAGCTTGGCCTACCTCTGCACTGTTCTTAAACAGGCAGCCTATCTCCAGCTTAGCGGTTCTCTCGCGGGTCGTCAAAAAAGCTTGGCCTACCTCTGCACTGTTCTCAAACAGGCAGCCTATCTCCAACTTAGCGGCTCTCTCGCGGGTCGTCAAAGAAGCTTGGCCTACCTCTACACTGTTCTCAAATAGGCAACCAATCCCCAACTTAGCGGCACTTTCATGGGGCGCCAAAAGCACGGTCTCAAGCTCTCTCACGAGCAATCCTCAGACTCTGTCTTTGCTCTCACGCAAGCAGTTTGCTTCTTTCACCAGGTCATCTGTAACCCGGGGACTACATTAAATTAGCGTACCCAACTGTCTGGCCACCCGAATGAGCCAAACCAGCTGGAACAGCGCCTATAAGGGCACCTGACACGGTCTGCTCGCCCAAAATAGTTTTCCTTTTGCTCGCCTGGATCACTATCCCTTGGTGCCTGATGGACCAGAGTAGCTCGCCCGCATTGGCACACAACAGCTTGGCACCCAGTTCCTCCTCTGTGCAGACCATGGGCAGCCCTTTCCCCTTTGTTTCACAGCATCAGAGATGCCGACAACTGGGGCAGCATTAGGGGCGCCACCCATCCGTGGCTCATCGCAGGAACAGGTGCCTGGGCGCCCCTTCCATCGCTTGTTGCAGCCTCGCCCGCGCCCAAGGGGGCTTCCCGGCCAGCAGCCTCGCCTGCGCCAGCACCCCAGCAACCTTGGGCGCCCAGCACAGCAGCAACCTTGGGCGCCCAGCACTAGGGGCGCCCAGCACCCCAGCAACCTTGGGCGCCCAGCAGCCTTGGGCGCCCAGCACAGAAGCAACCTTGGGCGCCCAGCACAACAGCAGCCTTGGGCGCCCAGCACAGAAGCAACCTTGGGCGCCCAGCACAACAGCAGCCTTGGGCGCCCAGCACCAGGGGCACCCAGCAACCTTGGGCGCCCAGCACCCCAGCAGTACCCTCGGCGCCCGGCATCCACGCACAGGCGCTCCTCGCCCTCGCCCGCTCCCCCGCGCTCGTGCTCCTCGCCCAGGCCCAGGCGGGCACCCCTGCCCCGTCCAGCACCTCGGTCGCCCAGGCCCAGGCTCGACCACCGCCGGGGGACACCCCCGGACCCCCTCTGCAAAGTGCATGTATTAAAAGGGGAACAGCGGAGACGAACAGTGTCTAGAAAAGCTACAAATGCTCGACAAAAAAAAATATATATATATAGGGGCAGGTGAGCGCCCCTCCGAGTGCTCGCCCACCAAAAAATTGGGTCCTGATTGAATCTGTACTTGTCTCGATCAGCATTCAAGTTCCATGTTGACTTGACAACTAGCCTTAAATGAGCTTATTTGCATTTGCAATGTATCTAGCTTTACTGGAAGGTCTTTACAATTGTCATTAGTTCTGACTATTATTTCTCCAAGTTTCCTTATTGTACAAAAAAAAAAAATGGTGTTGCTCTCCCAACAGCTGCTGGGCGCCCACCAGCAGCTCGCCCAGTAGTAAGTGCATCCCAGGCTGCCTCGTCGCCCGCTCCAGGGGCGCCCCAGGCCTCGCCAACCAGCACGCCGCCCGCCTGCCTGGCGCACAGCCTCGCCCGCCTGGCGCATCCCCACGCTCGCCACGGCCACGGGCGCCTGCTCGCCCTGCTCACCCACCTGGCGCACGCCCCTTGGCGTCTTGCCTGCCTGGGCGCCCTGACCACTCTCGCCACTCGCAATAGGGGACCCCGCACCAGCCGCGCCTGACCGTCCGGCGTCGACTGCCTGCCCACCACGCGCAGCTAGCGCAGCATCGGGGTCGCCCTCCTGGGCGCCCCATCTCCCCTCGCCCGTCTGGTGCAAGGCCGACGTCACGCAGCCAGCAGCAGGGGCGCCCCAGGCGTCCGGCCATGATCGGCTTGCCCACAGCAAGGGCTCGTGCTCAGCATCCCAAGCGGCAGCAGCCCTAAGTCCATCTCCCTGATCTTTTTGTTTCATTGTGCAAGAAGATGTGCAGCCCTCTCTTCTTCAAGAAAAGATTGTAGATGGCTGTCTTCTCTCTCTTTTGGCAAGAAGAAAATGAAAAGGAAAGTGAAAAGCAAGAGGAGCAAGAGCCTCTCTATAGACTCCGACTCTAGGGTTTTCAAGGAGAAGAAGCTCAAACCAAGAAAGCAAAGGAGAGGACTCCTAAACCATCAGGACTCCACCATGAAATTCAAAGAAGAAAGAAATCGTCGGGAGGACTCTGCTGGGAAAACTACAAACCGCTCCGCTGGACATGAAAAAGCCTAATGTTCAAAATGTCTCCCTTTCAAAGTTTTTGGCGCGAGACATTGAGGGGCAAATGATGGGTCTGGCCCAAACGGCTCTGTCCACGATAGCGGGTCAGGTCTCACTGAACCCAAGTCCATGATGAGCCCGGGTCATCACCCACCCATTAAGGGCCGGGTCCGGATCCACCGAATGACGGAGTCAATGTGTCGTTCCTTTAAACGGATTTCACCAAGTCACGCGGAAGAAATCTTACCTGCTCGTCTGTTGAGAGCAGTTCGGAAGACTCCACCAGACTGGAGCGTACCTCGCTGGAGAATCTCCCCACCCGTTGGGGGAAGAGTATAAAAGGAGAGTCCTATCAAAGAAGCGAGACGACTACTGATCTACTTTTACACACTATCATTGTACTCTTCTACTTTGTAATCCCTTCCCCGGAGCAATAAAGTAACCCATTGAAGTGGACGTATGTCTCACTGACCGAACCACTATAAACTCTCTCTCTCCCCATTAATTTTCTCATTAATTACTTATCACTTGACCGGTGGTGCCCGAAAGCCACTTTTTGGCATCATCATTTAGCACTCATCAAATGACACACATAAATAGAGGGTTATGTTAGTAAAATATTAGGATCTACGAAGCTCAACTCACTAAAAGCATTTTTTGTTTTTTTAGAACACAATTTATTTTCAAATTTGTTGGACAGAACAATACTTGTTTTCTCACTTTAGAATTCTCAATTCAGAAATGCATTTAAGCTCATTTCTCATGGATTACATTCTTCAAATACCATACTTAAGTTCTGAAAAAGTCGGAATTGAAATAAAAATGTTAAGTTATAAAACCCACCAGCAGTATTTCCCATTAAAGTACCCATTTCATAAAGTCACTACTTAGTTGTTATAATCTCAATTAAGGTGGTTTCATTTTTGTTCAGATGTCAAAGCAGCCCATTTCATAAAGTAATAAAGTCCAAATCATAATTAGTTTTATATCATTGTTTTTCAGAGGCTTAAACTTCACATAAAAACATGTATTGTACTAAGTTTCAGCAAATGACCTTTCCACACTAGATTGTTTATAATTTTCTTATTAGGAAACCAAAATGGACATGCGGATCGATATTGAAAAGATAATTTCTTTACTCTGAGCATGGTAATCCATCACCAGTTATATACTCTAATTCCAATATGCTTCTCTAACCCCCTTGAGGCCTTTGATGATAAAGCATTTTGTTCTTAACATAAAACATGTTCATTCAAATTTCCTTATTTAAAACATAAATCAATCCTTATTCAGTGTAAGAAACCAACTAGTCTTTACAAAGGGCAATTCATCAAGCACGCCTCCTTTACAACCTGCCCCTAAATTCACTAAATCCATATTTAAAAATATAAAAAAACTTTCCATATTAAATTAGAATTTTTACCACAAAAAATCTCGCTACGTATCAAAGAAGCCTGCATCAAATATATGCGTGAACAACCATAAAACATAAACCATCGGATTATTTACATCCAATACTTCACATGCCATGAATAAAGGTGTTTTAACCTCAATTTGGAAAATGATAATGTCTCACTCAAAAATTAGGGTGTTCTTTCTATTGGGTTTATGTCTTGTATTCTGGGTTTACCGGAGTGGTCCATTGGATCGGGTTTAGAATCAAAGGTATTTTGGTCATTGTATTAGGGCTTTTTAGGGCATAAGAAAATGAAGATTATATATATTTATATATATATGATGTAATCTGTAATCGTAGACTCTGAAGAGAGTTAAGACGTAATTCTATACTCTCGCCGTGCATGTAGGTGTATTTGCCGAACTACATAACATCCTTGTCTCTCTCTTATGTGGCATAGTTGATCAATCTTAGGTTTCGCGTTTCCGCACGTACGCACACAAACAAGTGGTGTCAAAGCCTGTGCTTTGACGTGCAACCGATGGTTTTGTCCTGAATCTATCGCATGGAAAAATCGGGAAGACAAAAGGGATAATTCTGGTGTAGGGTTTTCGGTTGGTGCTAGTAGAGAGAGGTGAGCTGTTGTACTTGATTTCTCGATTCAATCATCTTGATCGAAGGTGGAGGAGATGAAGAAAAAACGGCCCAGATTTGTGTTTGTGATCAACGGATTGTTCTTGAGGAGACCTGTTCGCAGGACCTCATACGTGCCAAAGTTCTCTGTTTGGAGAGATCAATTAGATCTCAATGCTGCATGGTTGAAAGAAGGCAACTTGTCTTTGTTTTATGATGTGGAAAAAGGGGTTAGGGCTCAGGTCACGTGAAGATTGTAGAAAAAAGGAGATCGGAGTAAATCTCTTGGAAGCCAGAGACTATTACAGGAGAAGACTCTCGTGCAGAGAGATCAGATCGGTGGGCCACGGCCGATCTGTTGCAATAGAGGACTCAAATAGAGGTGCTGCTGAAAGGTGGAGATCGGATTTGATCAGATCTGCAGAAGATGGGCCATGATCGATCTGAAGAAGGGGCTGGAAACCAAGAGGAGCAAAGGCTCTTGGTTGCATCAGTGCTGGGATTTTGGCCATCGGTCGATGCAGAAGGAGATCGTTGGTCTCGGGTGGTCCATGCAGAGGTACTGCGGTTCTATGAACAGAGGTTTGATTGGCGTTGCAGAGGAGCCAGACTTCTTGTTGTTGCAGTGCAAGGAAAATACCATCGCTGTAGGAGAATCTGGCAGAAGTTGCAGATTGCAGAGCTCTGGATTCGGGCATTGCTGGAGAAGACGACTGGAAAAAAGATCGGCTTCGGACTCTCGTTTGCCGTAGAAAGTACATACAGTCTGGACGTCTATTGCTCTGGTTCTCGGTCTGCTATTCGGAGAGAGAAAAGCGTAGAAGGATTTGGGATCTGCCGGTTGCCTACCCACCATCAAAAGAACGCATCAAAGCCGGAATCGATCCAGGCTTTGTTTTGTTGTCCATTCGTCGCCGCCTGGAAATTGAGGATCCAGACCCGTGATTATTATCTTCTTTACCGGAGAAGGAGACTAGAAGAGATGGCCCGAGTTGCTGGTAGCTGGTTGCAGGCTTCTGGTTACAAAGACCAGAACAAGAGGAATAACTAATAAGCTGTGTCACTGTTCCAGACGAATCGAAGGAGACACGTCCGTTTGGGCTTGGGTTCTTTTGCAAGTCCAGGTTGGGTTGACCTGACCCGAGTTCCCGAAGCCCAACCCAGCAGTGCAAAGAAGGATGAGGCCAAAAGGCAGATTTGACCCGACCAATGGCTGAGATTGTTTTTGCAATATCTTGACAATCCAAAGTTTGATCAAAGATCTGTATTAACCCACGACCTGACGTGAGCAGATCTATACAGTTGGAGAAGAAGATTGGCTGATCAACGATCAATAAAAAAGTTTGATCGATTGAAGGGCAGAGAATTGTTTATGCAATATTGGAACCATCTGAAGTCAGATTTTAGATCCGTTTGATGATGCATGCTCCTGGTGACAAGATCCAAGGTGTGATGCAGAGATTTGGGCAAATTGACGGCTATAGAGTGATCGATCCGAAGAACACTCGCGAAGTCGTTAATGGAACGTCAGGCTTTGAGGTGGAGAATTTTGATGAAAATGTTGGTTCAACATATCAGAATGTTGAAGAGACTGCGTACCATTCAACAAGGTACAGGAAGACATTGCCGATTATCTCCTAGTGTCCTGGTGGTTTGAAATCTATGGAATTCAAGTCAATGTGGAGATTGTTGGGTTATGTCTTGTATTGCTGGTTCGACATGTAAAATTGTTGAAAAATGAGGGTTGCACCCATAGGTGAAGGAATGTACCTGTCAACGAGGTACGTGAAGACATTGCCAATTATCTCTTGGTGTCCTCGTTGTTCGAGTTCTGCAGAATCCAAGCCAAGGTGGAGATTGTTGGGTTTATGTCTTGTATTCCGAGTTTATCAAAGTGGTTCATTGGACCGGATTCAGGATTAAGGGTATTTTGGTCATTGTATCGATGCTTTCTTAAGGACTAGGAAATTGGGGAATTATATTTATGATGTAATCTGTAACCCTAGTCTCTGAAGAGAGTTAAGATGCGATTCTATTCTCTCTTGCTATAGATATAGGCGGATTTATCGAACCATATAAAATCCTCGTCTCTCTCTCTCTCTTGTGTGGCATGGTTGATCGATCACTGGTTTCGCGCTTCCGTATGCACGTGCACAACACTTTCTATCAATAAGCAGATCCCATGGTGGAGTTTCTATATCCCACTCACTTGAAGTGTATGGGACACATTGGGATTCGGCTCCATTTTTACAAGTAGACCCCACTTGATGTTTTCCTCACATCATGGATCTGATTACCCCACCTTAGATGATGGAAGCACATCCTATTTCAAAACTATGCTCCATTCTCAACTACACCAGTTCGTCTCACGTTATAGATCTTCACTTGTTATCATTCCAGGTCCAAATCATCAACATGCAAGAAAATAGAGAAAAATGAACAAAAAAATACAGATAGCATTCTCTCTATCATGCATCGTTCTCCATCTCTATCTCCAAACCATCTAAAAAATAAGAGATCAAATCAGCAAGGAAATAGAGAAAAAAAAATCATAGAAATGATATAGGAGTGCAGAGGAAGCTGAAATCCAACTTCTTTTCTCCCTGTCATAGTTTGAGAATCAAGATCTGAGATGACAATTTGAGATTTCGAGTGTTGGAGTTATTCCATGATGTCTTCCGAAATTTCTATTTTCGTGATTTTGACCCCATTGAAGATTAATTTTTCTTCATCTGCTATGATTGTCAATGTCCACATTAGGGTTGTAAATCCATAGGCAGAACCACGAGGGCTATAAATAACATATTAACATTATCTCTAACTGTAGTTAATTACCTATGTGACCCATTATTATCATAGAAAGTGCAAAAATAATTGCTAGTCATAATTTACTTGCTTCATCTCATTGATGAAAAATTACATATAGATACTATTGCTGAATTTTACAAAGAAGATTCTCCCATTTCTTCCAAGGACAAAGCTGTCGGCTAGTATAACCACTTTGCTCAGTTTCATTTGCCGTCGACAAGTCTAACCACTTTGAGGAGTTCAAGACAGGGCCAGGTCCAATGTAGACCTTATATCCATGTTAGCCTATTCTTTAAATGGCCATGCTTCAGTCTGCCAAGTTGAAGTCTCTTTGTAAATTTGGATCTAGACTAGCGTAATTGATAAAAGAAATCTAAAAAACTCATAATGGGTCACATAGGTAATTAGTTACAGTTAGAGATAATGTTCGTATGTTATTTATAGCCCTCTTCGTTCTGCCCCTAGGTTTACAGTCTTAATGTAGACATTGACAACTAGGGCATATGAAGAAAAATAAATGTTCAATGGGGTAAAAAATCACAACGATAGGGAGTTCGGGAGATATCACGGCACAACTCCAGCACTCAAAATCTCAAATGGTCATCTCGGATCTTGATTTTTAGACCACGACAAGGAGAAAGAAGGTGGATTTCTGTTTCCATTACACTCCCAGATCATTTTTATGAATGGTTTTTGATGTGATCTTTAAGATACTAATTTTACTGCAAGTGTAAGGCTGTATATATGAGACAGCAGCAAGCACGTGTCGAACCCAAAGGGAGCTAATTTAAAAAACTTTTAGATTAAGAAAATTAATTAATTAATTAACAATTAAGGAAAGTTTTGAGTATTTAGAAATAAAAGAAAGCAACTAATTTAGAAAGATGAAAACTACAAATTAATGAAAGTGATTAGAGGATCGGAATCCAATAAGCATCTACCAAATATTTATCAAGTAACCCTAACTTGTTCCAATTTTTACTTCAAATCAAAGACAAATCAATATTTTTAATTTGGAAAATCTAACTTTTAAAATCAATTTTTAATTATAAAATCCAAAACCCAAGACTTCCTTTACCTCCTAAAAGAATAAAAATAATATAAACACTATCAATCAAAAGTAAGGATAAACTATCAAAAGACTTAAGTCCTAAGCATGGCCTATCAAATCTAAGTATGGATAGTAAAAAATCAAGTTTTATTTTCAGAAATTAAGAATGGTAGTTTGCCTAGAGCACAAAGGCAAGTGACACCAGAGTTCTCAAAACTTCCTGCCACCAAGTTATCTTTTGAGCTTCTCTAGACTTTGTTAATTTCTTTTTAAAGTTCCTAGGTGTCTTTTATGTTCTTAAAAAGTCTATCTAGTTAGTTGTAGTCAAAGTCTTTGTTTTCATTTAATTCTAGCTTTGAAAATCTAAGTTTATTTTTCCTATGTTGGAGGGATGTTCCAACAAGTCCTATATATATCCATTGCTATGAATGAAATTAGTAGAGATTGTGTTTTGATTTAGCCTTTAGCTTGTGAGAAGATATTTCTTCCTTCGGTGGATTCCGATAGGTGACGAGTTTCCCGTTTCTGTATCTCTTAGGTGGATTCTTTAGAGTGGTGAGCGGTTCTCTTGCTCTGCATCCCTTGTGACTTTCCTTTTGGTGGTGATTTCTGTATCCCTTTGGTGTTCTTGCTCGGGTGGTGAGTCTATCTTCCTTTGGGTGGTGAGATCTGTATCCCATTGGATCCCTTTTATCTTTATCTTTTTGTTGCCTATCATATCCATGGTATCAACAAGTCTATTAATCATTAAGCACATAAAAATGGAACTAAATTAGAATTACTAAACAAATAAAAAGTAATCACTTATCTTCATCCATAGCCCCAATCAAGAACTTAACCCGCCATTGAAAGAATAATTCTTGATTTGTCATTAAAGATTGTATCTTTTCAACTTCTCCTTCATGTACTTGCTTGGACAAGGCCCAAGGCTACCCAAAATAAAAAAATATGGAGAACTAGAACTAGAAGAGGGGAAAGTAGAAAAGGAAAGAAGAGAGGGAGAGAAAATGGTTGGGCCACTTTTGAAAGAGAATAGGCTTATCATGTCTTACACTAGTGGCCTTCTCTTATAGTTTTGGACGCCTCCTTATTTTCAGAGTTTTTTCCTTCTTGAGATGATTCTTGGCTTAGCTTTCAAGCAAAGCTTCTCACTTAGGCAACAATTTGAATTGGAGAGGATTTGTTACTAAGTGTGGTCTCTTGGGCTCTAAGTCTTTCCAAATTTAATTCCTCAAAGATCTCTCATGTTGCCAATTTTGAAAAACTTTTTTGTAATTTCCGCATAGAATTATAATAGCCAACTTCCACAGGTCATATCTCCCTCAATATAGTTTCGATTAACGCAATCTTGGGCTCTACGGATATCTACTCGAAAAGAGATTTTTAATGGTGGGTAGATTACACCGATCCGAAACTTGGGTTGAAAATTATGGCCATTTCAATTTGTTGCCCTTGAAAAATCTGAGAATAATGATGCAATTAAAGGAACTTCTATGTTTGGCATGCAATGGGGTGTGTGGGACCGATGTTGGACGTCCAAGACATGTTTGAGAATCTTTTTTTGATTGCTTATTTGATTCTCTTTCCATATTTGGCATGTTTTTTTACTTGAAACTTTAACTAGTCAACTCCCCTTACAAAGTTTCTAATTCTCTCTCTCTCTCTCTCTCTCTCTCTTGATTTTGGTTTCTAAATTTTGCAAGTCAACACCATATTTTCAAATTTGAGTTTCGTCTTTCCTCTTTGTGAATTTTCAAGCTTTCCGACTCCATCAAGATGTCAAGATAAGTGGGCCCACCATGAAGGGTGTTCCGCCTTTGATCTCTCATAAATTTCACCAATACGGGTCCCACTCTTGATTTCTCCTATACAAATAAAATTAAATAATCTCAATAATAATCAAGTGTGAGGAATCTGGATGGACTATGCATTAGACCCAACATGCATACTTAATGCACCAAAAATACCCAATTTTTAAAAAATAGCATATGATGTCAAAATTAACAGGTATGCATTAGTGAAGCTAAAAACTAATTTTGGGTGATGAATGAGATGAAAATCCCTAATTTTACAAAAGTCATGCACTGTAATGAATTTTAACCAAATTTGACCAAGATTCCAACTTTAATGCTCAAATACATGAAATCATGAAATGAGGTGTAATTCTATGCAATTAACCTAATTGAGTCCACAAATGCACATAAAATGATGAATCAAAGCTATGATTTTGTGGACTCATCATTTTTCTCTATTGCCTTGCTATTTTGATCCCTTATTCTTTAGATGGTTTGGAGATAGAGATGGATAACGATGCCTAATAAACAAAAATGCTAAATGGTAATACACACTTGCACAACATGCAACCACGATAGCAACAACAAAATGTATAATTTGTCTTTAATTTGTTTCATTTTGTTATACTGCAATACTTATGCATAATTATGATAAAGCGATGCAAGTATAAAATAACATTAGAAAGTCCAAGGATCAAAATCATTTAGTTTTTATACCGTGGAATCTTTAACATCTTATAAGATCCATATCTTATAACACTTCCCCTTGGATGACCACCATTCGCTGACAGTTGCTTCATTAAAAACCTTGCTAAGGAAAAACCCAGTGGGAAAAAACCAAAACGAAGGGAAAAAGAGTACAACATTCTTTAAGATCATCGAACTGGTGTTGGACGTGCATAATGCTGCCTCGTTAAAACCTTAACTAGGAAAACTCAGTGAGATAAAACCTAAAGAAGGAAAAAGAGTACAGCGCACAAATGTCCATGGGTAGCATACTTCAGGATGCTCCCTAATAAACAACTCCCACTGATGATAACAACCATTTACATAGTTTGATGATGAACTCTACGCATGGCAATCTCATATACAAACTTCTGAAATATTGATTTTGGCAAAAATTTGGTAAACAGGTAAGCCAAATTGGTACTCGAACGAACTTGCTTGACTTCAATTTCATTGTTCTTCTGAAGTTCATGAGTGAAGAAGAAATTCGGTGCTATATGTTTAGTCTTGTCTCCTTTAATGAAACTGTAGACACCTCATTTTGGCCCCTTATGCTATCCTTAAACACTTATCATATATAACGATGCCCCCATTTCACCCATAATTGAATGGTTAATGGCATAATTCAAATTAATTAATGACGATGAAGATGCTTGTTGATAATTTTAGACTTAGTTCGACGATTCATAGAAATTGTGAGAGAAAAGGCCAAATCACGTTAAGATCTCGAGTTCAACCCACTACTCATACAAGGGATGGACTACAACACTACCCAAGCCCCTTTCAGGCTGTATAAAACGCACTCAGGTTGTTCCTAAAGAGATTACACATAGTTTGCCTAAATACAATACGATTAACATGATTAAGAGGTCAGAATCATTGATCCAAATATCCCTTACTTTTCCTGACCTATGACAATTTGGGTGTATAGACCAACATATTCTACATTCTGAGAGCTTTCCGACGATATATAGAACGTCCAAATCGGACAAAAAGACCAAAAGATATGACCATCGGAAGATTACACAAGTGGTCCCGCACTAGGGACACTTGAGCGCCAATATAGGTGCGCCCAAGTCCCAAACTGCACTTAGGTCCCAAGGTCACAGTTGAGCGCACACACAGGTGCGCCCAAGTCCTTGGTTGCCCTAGGAAGCACTTTAGTGCATATTTAGGTTGGTTCCGCTCCACTCTTCATTGTTCTGACCCAATCTCAATCCGAAAACAATCCAAAACCAAACCCCAAGCCCATTCGACCCAAAAAATGACATGGGCGCACACAAATTCTAAAAACCCACTTGGGCTCCCCCACAAGTATGCCTAAGTCTAGTTTCCTCTGTTTCGGTCCGAATTTGATCCGAAAGCAATCCGAACCGAACCCTAAGCCCACTTAGCCCCAAAACAAAACATGGGTGCACCTGTGTGTGCGCCCAAGTTTCCAGACCAACATGGGCGCACACCCCAAAACCCTAAATCTACCTTCGTTTGCGTGAAGCCTCTAGAAACTTGTGCACATAGCAACCCTAAACCCCCCCCTCCACACCAAAACCCTTATATAATGATCTCTTATACCATTTTACAAAGGAGGCTACAAAAAAGAATAGAAAAAACTAGAAGAAAAGAGAGAAAAAGAGAGTAGCCACCATAACAAAAAAGAGAGCTTTAGATCTAGAAGGAAGGAGAAGAAGAGGAGCTTTCTGGTTTCCAAGATTAGCGAAGGAAAAGGCTTGTGAAAGCCATGGATCTGCGCGAGAGCTTCGATCTAAGACTTGAAGGATACAACTCAAACCGGCATTTCTAGATTAGGTTTTTTTTTCAATTGATATTAAGTATCATTAATGCTTAGAAACAAGCTTAGGATCATGCACGCATTGTAGATCTGCATTAATCAGTCGATCTAATATTTAATAGTCATCTATCATTAGTAACATGCTTAGGACCATTCCTACTCCGTAGATCTGCATTATTTCTAGCATTCTGAACTCGTGATTAGGGTAGACTTTGCATCCATCTCGTTTTCATTAAGGAAAATCCGAATCTAAAAAAAAAAAGTGCAACAGAACACTTGGGCTCAACTATCTGTGTGCCCAAGTGTCTGCATTGGGTTCCAACCTCGATTTTCATATTAAGCATATTTTATTTCTTAGATCCCCATTCGTTTTCATACATGTTGATATCGAGACCTTCGGATCGATAATTTTGCATTCAAAATCGTGCGAAAAGTATTGAGAAAAGAAACAAAAGGGGAAGAAAGGTGCAGGGAAACACTTGGGCACAACTGTGTGTGCGCCCAAGTTTCTGGATAGGGCTTTGGCCCCGATTCCCAATTTCGCTCGCATTCTGGTTCTTAGATCCGAGTCTATCTTCATATACATTGATATCAAAGCCTTTGGATCCACAAAAAGCATTGAAAGAATCGAAGGAATACCGAAATATATTACCAAAAGGTAAAGGAAAAGAAAAGACAGTTACTTGGGCGCCACTGTGGGTGCGCCCAAGTTCCTGCCGAAGAGACCCGCCTCTTGAACTTTGGTCCTCATGTCATTACTTTCGAATCCGAAGGTTATTATATCAATAATTCATATTAGACCTTATATTTAGTCACGAAGTGTCGAAAGTCGAATTGGAATATCATACAAAAATTGCAAGTGCATCACAACCCGCAGGGGAGACACTTGGGCGCCACTGTGGGTGCGCCCAAGTCCCTAATTTGATTTTCGGCCCGCATTTTCCATATCTTTGCATTTCATTTAGCTTGCTGCTTTATCTTTGTGGTGATTTCAATTGACTACTGAACCTCTAGACTTCGAATCATCAAATCATCATCATTTTAGGTTAGGATATATTGCATAAGAAACCAAAAAAATCACAAAATCATAAAACACTTCTCCTCTCATCTTGCTCTCCAGTAATTAGAGAAGAGAACACAAAAAGGATAAAAGATTAAAAGAAGTAGTAGAATTAGAACAATAGACATAGTGTAGATGATCATAATTTGCTCTTTAGATTAGGTTGCATTGCTATTGCATAAAAACACAAAAAAAATAATCATAAAACCATAAAACTCTTCCCTTCTCATCTTACTCTTTAGTAATTAGAGGAGAGAACAAAAAAAAAGAGTAAAAGAAATAGAAACATCCAAAAAAAGAGTAGATAGTAAATAGATAAACCTAGGTTATTGTATTTGCGCCTAAGCAAATTAGTACACTTAAAAAAAATAATACTTAATCAAAACATCTAATTTAACCTTAATTAAAACCAACCAATTAAAACACCTAAATCAATTTTAATTAAAACCATTGACCTGAATCCTAATTTCCAAATTCTAATTAATTAAACCCTAATAAATCAACCCTAATAAAAACACATTAATTAAAATCCTTAATCAACAATCTTTAAGCAACCCCTAATCTATCCGAACCCTAATTAATAAGCTTGACCAACAAACCCCTAATTAATCAAACCCTAATAAACAAAACCCTAGACACCAATCCCTAATTAAGACCCCAATCAAGACCTAATTAAAACGATAGACAAGTCATAACCCGAGAAAAAAAACATTCCCCAACCAAGACATGAGTTAGATTTTCCGAAATCGACATAGAAATACCCTAGAAACCATCGAACCCGTAGCTACCCAACAAGCACACACTTGGGCGCCCCTACAAGTGCGCCCAAGTCACCCCAGGAAGCCGAGCGTGCACATAAGTGCGCCCAACTCCTTGTCCCAATCCCAAAGCCTGTTTCGGTTGCGTTTCAACTCCCGAATACAAACCACTGCCACACTTAAGGATTATAAACTTAAAACCAGCTCGGGATATATAATTATTCACGTAGATTACCTGAAACTCCAAGCCTAAGTGAACAAATCCCGAAAAAAACCAAAACACACGAACCAGACACTTGGGCTCCACCACAGGTGCGCCCAAGTCACCCAGGAAACATTGGCGAAACCACAGGTGCGCCCAAGTTCATCTCCATTCCCTGAGACCATCGAATCCCTATTCACTTCCAACCTTGACCTCAATCGACATCTCAGAATCCTTACCGAACCAACAACAACCCAAAAATTAAAGATTTAATTAACTTAAACCCATCCGAAACCTCGAACCAAAGTCGGACGGGCAAAGAACATCAAGGCACCACTTGGGCGCCCATACAGGTGCGCCTAAGTTCACAGAAACACCTAAGCGCACACACAGGTGCGCCCAGGTTTCCTGTCTTGCCCAAGTTGTGAATCTTGGTTACATTTTAAGTTCCGAACTTAAGTCATTAAGATAAAAATCGATCCAGAACCTAAAACATCAAAACATAAACTTGCATTAAATAGAAACCCTACGAACTCCGAAGACCAAGTTGATTCATCACCACTAGCCAGGCCACACGAGACCTGGCACTTGGGCGCCATTATCTGTGCGCCCAAGTCACCAGAGTGACCTAGGCGCAACCACAAGTGCGCCCAAGTCCTCTGTCAGTCCTATTTCACCGATTTCGACATCTTTTCATCATTTGAAATAAAGCCTGAAATTATAAAACCTGCAACAACTAAGACAGAACCTTAATATATTGAAAAACACATTAATCAAAACCTTAATCCATCCCTAAATCACCCTTAACCAACCTTCAACATAAATCAAAACAAACCGAATCAATTAAGATCATAACCAAATTCCTTAGGCAGAATTATCAAACTTAGGCTGTTTGCACTTTAGGATTAGATTAGAATATCTTGCTAGATAGATTAGAGCATTAAGCTCCGTCCCATCACTTTTCCTGTTCTGTTAGGGGACCGGGAGAGCTGATGTGGGCGGTCTAGGACCTTAGGTTAGGGTCAATCCGATAATCAGTAATAAAGCATTAATCACGTAAATCCAAGTAAAATCCCCCTAGTTGGGCCCTTTTAGCCCAGTATAAAAGATCCCTGAAAACTATAAAACCAATAAAACGAACCCAAAAATATTTTTCCTTTATTTCTTCCTCCACCTCAGGTGCCAGATATTTAATTGAACTTAATGATAAAAGGGAATGAAGAACTGATCTCTAAAATTGAATAAATGAGAATAATAAGATGAGATGAGTGATTTCACACACTTTGCTTATTTTTATTTCGGCCCATCGGCCACCTCTAAATCAATCATGGCCCATCGGCCCCCTTTTAAAACAAACACCGGCCCATTGGCCTCTTACTTTTATCACTCGTGTATTGCACACGAAAAACACAGAAATCACAAGTCAAAGTCTCATTTGCATCATCATTTTGATTTGAAAAATGAGCCTTTAAACCCTATTTTGCCAAGGGATTAGAAGGGGGTATCCGGGAACGGGGCCGATCCTCTTCTTAATTATTTGGCACCTCCCCCCTTTTATTTTCTTTATTTTGATTATTTTATTTTACTTGGATATATTATGATTTTGCTATGTGATGATTAACCTTATTCAGACTTTTACTCATAACCCTGAATTGACCCAATATTAAAGAGACCCAAAGTGACCCAAATTAATGTGACAGGAAAACCGTCGTGTGTTGCCGGCAGCACATTAGACGAGAGAAGAACCCACCCATTTATTTTCTCCCATTTTTCTTCGGCTTTTGTCGAAGAACGGTGTTATGGCCGTTACCGTAGCTGGCGATCGTGATCCGCCAATTTTGAGGGTAGTCGGAATCCTCATTTTCGATGTAAAATTTAAATAACACATATAGATGAATGACGATTTTCCTCCCCTGGGGGATCAAAATTCACATCCGACAGCCTGGGGGATCGTGATGGGACAACTTTTGTTTTCCTGTCACTTATTTGGGTTTTTCTGAAATTTTATTCTAAGAAATGAACATCCAATCAATGATTAGATGTCCGTGTCCCATTCAGTTTAGGGTTATTATGAGTCTAGTCTGAAATTAAACCTGAGGTTCCAATGGACCGTCCATTAAGGTTTCCCCCATTGCATTATAAGAAACAAACTTGCACCAACACTCACTACCGGACAACATAAAACGTGTTTTTCTCATCCCCTCTTTCTCTCTATCCTCATCTAAATATTTCTTCACGAATGGAGGGTTACACGTTCGGAATGTCCGACCCTTAACCCCTCTCACCCCCACTAATGCTCCGCACCACTAGCGGGTCACATCAAGTCCCACATAATATAGAATCCTCTAGGGTATTAGATGGATCCTTAGCAGCTTCAAGTCATGACCCACAACAGATAAGCCGGTCCCTCTTCGAAGGAGGACCAATCCCGGTTAATATCGTTACAATGGGGAGGAATCATTCTAACACATCTACCCCATCTCATTCGTCAGCGAAAAATCAATTCTCCTCACATTCAGGAGTAACGTACATAGACCTAGTTAGTCCCACTGGCCAGGTTATAAGATATAGAGTTCACAATAATATTTCGTCAGGGGATCACTCTTTCCGCACAAGCGATCCTGTGGTTTCGCAGTTTATACCCTACTCATCCCTAATTTGTCAGACCGAGCCAATCACTTCTTCTATCCCACAATATGGGATGCCCGCTGATGCGCCTATCGCTACGCCGGTTAGAGTCATCGCACCATCACAGACTCTCGCAATAAACGAGAATCTGTATCATCAAGCGAGTCATGGTTTAGTAAACTCGGGACAATTGATGACGTCCAACACCTCGCACCGAAACCCTTTGAATCATATAGGAACATCAGATGTCTACCAACAACATGAGGTGGCTCGACCTCAATTCCAGGTTATGACCCCTCCGCCGATCAATCAAACGAATTACAATCTTGTGACGGCCGGCAGTGATATATTATACCCCCAGCCGATTCAATATGAGAGGACCCCTCCTGTTTATCAAAATCGGGCTGCCACAATCTACCAAGTGCCTAACTCAGATCAGGGTCCCCCGATACAGAACATACAGGTTATCAATCCCTCGAGCGTTAGACATTTTTATCAAACATATCAGGGAGATGAGCCAAGCTATCCACAGGCATATCAACCGCCCACCTCGAGCCCGATGGTTGACCCGTATAGAGGACAATTGTTTGTTTATGGAGGAACTCAATTGAACCAAAACTATCATCCTATTCAGCAACCATATCCCCAGGACCAGTTCCAAGAACCAACCTACGCTCCTGCTCCAATAGAACCACAAGGAGCATACCAACCACAGTGTAACGCCCCAATTCCGGATACCGATATAATCGTTCGGATACCCGAAGTTGGCGCGCTACTTCCCGGAAAATCCGAGAACTTCCAAGATCGTAGGCCGCAGTGAGGACCAATTTAAAACTTTTAGACCAATATAATACTCAATGGTTAAGATTTGCGGAAGCATAACAATTAAACAAAGCGGAAGCATCTGGTATCAATATATGTATTAAGTAAGAGCGGAACAGTGGCCACGTTAAATGTATCAGTTGTTAATCAAAGTTAATACATATTTGAATCTACCCAACTCACTACAAAATTTGCCACTCAAACCCAAAATAAAGAGCTCTCAAAACCTTGGTATGAAATCTCCGCCCTCCGGCTCGACATCCGTGTCGGCCGGGCCCCACGCGTACTCTCCAGCGATCGGCGCATCAACCAGCGCTAGTGCGTCCTCTGGGATCTCTGGGTCAAGGCCTAAGCACCAATGAAGGGTCAGATCTAAAAGATCTGGCAAGTCACAACATACTACTAACATAGAGCATATATATCAAATGAATAGAGACGAGTAAATAATTAAAGAATGACAAGGTAAGGAACTAGGCAGTTGAGCAGTATAATCATAGAGAATCAGAATAAATATAAAACATCTAAACTACTACAACAAAATGGCACATTCACACGCGCTGGAATACCGCGGGATATTATGCCGCGGCCCTCCCATACTGAACACAGTTGCGGCGGGGAAATCTCACCAGTGCTGGGAATTACTAATCCTGCAAATCACCTATCATCTCATCATCTCATCACTCAAGACCGGACATGGTATCACACCGTCCGTCTTAACCACACAGCTCATCATGATAGCTTCTCAACACTCAACTAGCTCCTACCGGGGATGATCAGTCCACAGGCTGAGCTTAAATCAACCGAGTGAATGTTCATGCCGACTCACGAATAACTCTAAGGGTCTGTGTCTGTCTAGGCTTTGCCTTGCGTGAACAAGGTCCTATCCACACCTCTATGAGGTCCATACTTATCAACTTAGTCTATGGATTTCATTCAAGGTCCAAGCCCACTCGTTGGATCCATACCAAGGCCCATTAGCACATGGCCTGGTCTAAATCTGTCCAGACGAGGCAACAATCCATTTACTACTGATAATCAGTTCTTTTTAATCCATAGTGACCTAACGGTCCAATAAAAACTACTTCCTCCATCTAAAGGTACACATCCCACACTTAGGCCCAATAAGGGCCCGCCTAGACACAGACACGGGTCAATGTTCTCCAAATTACACTATCGGGTCACCTCTAAGATATCCTAGGTTTAAGTCCTCCATTTATGTTTAATTAATAGTAAACAGCTACACTAAAGATCTAAGAATGACAGTCAATAATAAATGTGAAGTATGAACTTCAATGAAGGAATCAATAGGGAAAATACAATGGTCCAATCCTAGGTAATGGCCACGTTAGGTTCAGGTCCATCTCTGGTAATTTGATCTCTAAACGAAGTCATTAATGCCATAAAATACTGTGTTTGGTGCTTAGGTGGTTACAGGCATCTTTGACAACTCTTAGAGGTCGAATCATCTTAGATTAATAACCTAAACACTAATCAGTGGCCCCTGCGAGTCAAGTTTGAGCCACACCGTCGACTCGGGCTTTGAACATCGATAAATGCTCATTTGGATGGTCAATGGGCCCCACATCTGATCACAACTCTTAAATGTTGAAAACTGGAAAATCAGAGTTTCCCAGGTGGACCTGATGTGTAGTGAGCTCGGTTGACCTCCTGGCCTGGTGGATCAACCGAGTTCACTGACTAATCTGAATCAGGCTTCCTGGAAAACTTAATTCGTTTCTAAAGGTTTCCAGCGTGTCCGGTCAAACTCCTGGCCTGGATGATTGACCGCATACTCCAAAAACCTTAGAAAGAGTAATGTCCCAGCTTTAAACATTTCCTAGTGTAAATACTAAGTATCAGGTTGATTTGGATGTAAAGAGTCTGAGTTTCGGGTGAAAAACCAACTTTCAGTCAATTCTTGGATAAACAGTGTGTTCCAGGTCAACTCGGACAAGGCCGGGTCAACCTGGCTAACTGAAATAAATTTTATGCAAGAAAATGGCTGATTGCATAAACAGTGTGTTCCAGGTCAACTTGGACAAGGCCGGGTCAACCTGGCTAACTGAAATAAATTTTATGCAAGAAAATGGTTGAGGGCCAGTTTTTCCCAAAAATACAGTGTTACCGGTCGACCAGGGTATGTCCCAGTCGACCAGGAACATAGAAAAACCCAACCTGCAGAAGTTCTAACTAGGAGCAAAATTTTCCCAGATTCCAGTGTCGATGGTCGACCGGCGTGCAGGTCCCGGTCGACCGGGAACACTGCCGTTCGAACCCTCGGTCGAATCTGCAGAAAATAACCGGGAGCTCTGTTTTGCCCTTTTTCAGTGTTCTCAGTCGACCGACATGCATGCTGGTCGACCGGGAACACTGCAATTTCACTCTCAGGTGCACGAAAACCCATTTTCTGCAGGTTCTCTGTTTTGACTCATTTTATCTCCAAATCACCTCCAATCCTTTCCAAACTTCACCAAACCAACTCTAAACATTAAATAACTCAAATGCCCATCAATCAACAACCTTGTGGCCCATTGATCTTCCAAATGGGGGGTGAAACCCCCATCCATCAATGCCCATTTCATCCAAAACACAAAACAGAGCTCAGGTAGAATTCTAAGACTTAATTAATCACAAATAGGAAAAATGAAAATATAGCAATCCAAGGAAAAACATACACATCCTAAGTTAATAGTAGATGCACTTGCCTTTTAGTAAATGAGAGAAGATTTGTAGAGAGAAAGAGAGTAATACAAGAGAGAAGGAGTCCCAGCTGAATCAGAGAAGAAGAAGAAGATGATACAGCAACAGTAGCAGCAGCAGCTCAATGGAGAAGAAGGAGAAATAGTAGCAGCAGCTACTGGAGAAATTCCAGCACAGTAACAGCAGTAGCTTGGAGAATGAGAGAGGAAGAAGGAAGAGGAAGTAGCACTCTTGCAGCAGCTCCAAGAGGGAAATCTCAGCACAGAAATCAGTCCGGTCCCAGCTCAATAACAGTGATTTGGAAGGAGAAATGAGGAAGAAAGAAGAGGGGAAATGACACAGGACGAAGAGAGAATGAAGGAGTAGTGGCTGTAGCAGCTGAGAAGAAATTCCAGCACAGTCACAGGAGCAAATCTCAGCTCAAACGTAGGGGGGATTGAGAGAGGAAGGAGGAGAGAAAATTGCAATGAACAGTGGCTGGAATTGTTCTTTGGAAGGGGGCTGGTTTAGCTTAGGGTTTTTGCATTGGGATAAGAGATGATTTATAGTTTAGGGATGGGTGGTTAATGACAGGATTAGCCCTTAGGGTTTCATACAATTAGGGTTAGGGTTAGGGTTATATTGGTCTTTGGGTTGGGATCTTCTAGAGGATGCACAATTAACATAAACCCCTTCCTAATTAATTAAAACCACTAACTAGGGCCTACCCCACACTAATAGCCTAGGATTAACACAAGCACCCAACTAACCCCAATACTAACTAAACCAAGCTAGTCTAACTAAAACCCAGGAAAATCTAACTAATCACCCTAGTTAACCCCTAATTAACCCAATTAAATAGTAATTAGCCACAATTAGCAATAATTAACTATAATTAGCATTAAATTAGCATAGATTAGTACTAATTAGCCTATAAAATAGCAATTAGAGGGCCCACTAAGGGTGGGGCCTCACAATAGACAATTCTTTACCTGGATCCTTTAGCATTTAAAGAATTGCAGAAAAATGTAGAGGAACTTAAAAATGAAATTAAGAAGAAGTCCTCAAGCTCAACTGGAAAAAAGCTAGGCTTCTACGATTTTACCAAAAAAGAAGAAAATGAGAAGTCACCTTTCCCTGTTAGGGCTCCTAAATTCATACCTTACGATGGGACAACTGACCCTCAACACCATCTGGTCTCATTCTGCAACAAATGTTGTGTCATTGCTGACAATGACTCCATGCTCATAAACTATTTTCAGGAATCATTAACCGGGGATGCATTGACTTGGTATACATCTGTACCTTCCCACGAAATTAATACCTTCGAGGATGTAGTGGAAAAATTTCTAGCACGATACCAGCGCTTGACTAAAAACAAACCTCTCTGGCATGACTTTGCAAGCCTCAAACAAAAGAACAACGAAGATTACGAGGAATTCGCTGTGAGATGGCAAAATCAATTTGCGCGATCGGACTACAATATGCAAGAAGAATAACAAGTGAGAATGCCTATATCAAATATGAAAGATCTGATGAGAGCTTTAATGACGATCGGGGAGGTTGTTAGTTGGAGTGGCCTATACTGTAGATTATCCAGGATGAAACAAAATTTGGACGAAGGAGTGTTAAACACCATCATCGACCATAAAAAGAACACACGTAGGGCAGGCACAACTACTCAACCAGAAAGCCGTGGGACCCCTGAGGTGAACTCGAATAAAAAAGAAGTTTACCGACCGTACCAAGAACATAACCGCGTTCGCTTTAACCTACACCAAAATCAGGGGCAAAATAGTAATCCCAACTTCCAGGGCGGTAACCCGAATTATCAAAGGAACAATCAGAATTATCAACGGAACAATCAGAACTTCCAGAATCCTTCAAGAAACAATCAAGGTTATGACCAACCACCAAGGAACCAAGGACCCCCGGTAAATCAAAACCAGAACTCTGATCACATACAACCAGTTCCGAATTCGACAGTTCCGTCATAGAATCAGAACGCGAATCATCAACCCAACTATGGGACTGTTCCCTTCAATTACAATAGAGACAACATTGGCAACCAAAATAACACAAACAATGGGAATAGAAGAAGATTCGAACCCAAAAGGGCAAACTACCCATCCTTACCCCAACCTTGGATTGCTGTCTTCTGGTCCCTTCTAAGCTAGAACGCTCTTCAACTCCCGCTGAAACTACTGCAGGCATGGTTAGAACACCTAGATAAAACCAAATTATGTGCCTACCATAGGATGTCGGGGCATGACCTCACCCAATGCTACACGGTTAGAGATTTGATTTACGATCTAAATGACAAAGGTATGATCGATTGGAGCAATATTAGGCCAATAAACATGACCGACCCGCGAAATACCCCTCCTAACCGAAACGGGAGTACCAATCCAACACAAAATGTTCCGAACATGCAGATTTATACAAACCGCCTACCTCAACATGGACTGTCAACCTCTGGACAAACCTCACAGACTCAATTAATAAACATAGCCATGATAGAGCACCAATGTGTTCATGCCCCAACCCAAGAGAGCATAAACCATAGCCAACCATGCCACGACGAGTTATTTGAGGAAGCAGACTATCAAAGATATATAGTGTCATGGGATGGGAAAACCAAGTTCAAGATCTTCAATTCCGGAATGGGCGAGATCATTGATTCTCCTAACCTTTACAAAGTGAATTTCGATGAGCCAAATGACCAAAAACCACCGGTCCTTATGAATTCCCAACTAGATCATCCCTCTGATACAAACGCTTCTCAAGCCCATCTTCGATCTGGACGGATCCGTCCTCCCCGGTTACCTCCTCACCAGGCTACCCAAGATCCAAGCTCACAGAACCCCAATGGTCAGGTTGAGGAGACAACTGATGACAGAGCTTATACTTCGATAGAAACTGGAATCGAGTATGATCTCTTAGGGCACCTTACAAAGATCCCAGCTAAGATATCTGTCCTCGACTTGATTAAAACCTCACCAAAGCACCAACAACAATTACTTGAGGCTATTACGCATTTGCAAGTCCCCATGGGCATAACTCCCGAAGAGTTGAGAACTACCATCGCGGCTTTAGCCCCCTGGAACTCCTTTCCCTGCCGTCACATTTACTGAAAAAGAGCTGAAAGAAATACCACCTGGGGCGAGGACGTCTCCCCTACATTTAACGGTCAAGATAACAGGAAAGGAAATATCAAGAGCACTAATAGACACCGGCACGTCATTGAACATATGCCCATTGAAAACATACAAAGCTTTAGGGGCTCACGACAAAAGACCTAACTCCAGCACCCATGGTGGTCCGGATACGATGGAAATGAGAAAGCGGTATGTGGAAAAATTATGTTATTAGTGCAAGTGGGTCCGGTCTCGATGCCAGAAGAATTTTATATCATGGACATCCCCGCCACTTTCAACTTAATCTTAGGACGCCGATGGTTGAATCATATGAACGCCGTCATGTCAAGTAGGCATCAGTGTGTTAAATTCCCCTATTTAGGCAAGATTGTGAAAATGATGGGGGATCCACCTGTGATTGAACCAGAAGAACTTCAAATACTCCCGACCTTGCAACCTGCTCCTATGATGCCAGAGGTCAAGATTCACGGATACAAAGTTGACCCTCTCATCTCCTTAATGGATATGGACCCCATGCAAAATATATTTCCTGAATTATCCCCTCCAACGTGAGTCAAGCTCGAGGATGGACTCTGATGAGGAAAATGGGATATCAACCCAGATTTGGACTTGGAAAGGATGGAGAAGGCATTATTGGCCCCTACATACCAGACCCTAGAGCGAGAGCAGAAGGATTAGGGTGCGATACACACAATGATCTGAGAAATAAACTAGAGGACTGGACTTTAGATGAACACTTCGTGAGACACGATAAAATTCTAGATCCTGACACGTCACCGACTAGAGAGTGACACTACCATTTAGATTCAAATGATAAAGGTAAGGCCGTCTTAGTAGAAGATTGGGAAGACTCCACGTCATCTGAAAGCGAGATCTACGAGGAAATCTTTGGCACTTGGAGAGAACTCCATTCACCAAAGGAAGTGGACAAAGCAGAACACACTATTGATTTGAGGCCCCAGATCCTATCATGCAACATGTTGACTGTGAGTAAACCAACTCATTTATCCAAAAAAAAAAACGTCGATTCCCGAACTCCGAGAAAGCCGTGAGACGTGGGAAATTGAAGACCCTACTCGAGAAGAAGTGGTGTATTGGCCCATTGCCTGGCACCATTGGTGAGAAAATCCCTCCCAAAGAGACCATAAAATTTGGGAAGCCGATGACCAAAATGATCACAAAGTGGTATACCGCCCCACTGCCTGGCCACGCCAGTAGGGAGGATCCTCCTTGGTAGATAGCCCATCTTCAACCCCACCTGTACCATATCATTCCAAAAATCCAAAAAAATTAGAAAACCCTAAAATCCCCAAAAAAATTAGAAAATAGAATACTTAAAAAATTAGGAACCGTAGGAGTAGAAAACTTTAGTCATCATCAAAATATGGGTGATCCAAGGTGATGGAAGTTACCCCCGGTAGAGCAGTCCTGACTAGAGGAGATTATGATCAACATTGATGAGTTATGCTGTGAATCTCTGCCTGTCATCCCAGAACCCGAACCCTCAGCGCAACATGCGAACATCAATGATGGAATGGGTGTTTATGAATTAGTGGACGTCGAAGAAGGAGATGACGAAGTTTCTGAGGAATTTAGGAGAATAGTCAAGAAATTTGATGAAGAGACACAAGCAGCTGCCGGAAAGGCAAAGGAAATAAACCTAGGGACAGAGGAAAGACCGAAGCAGGTTCAAATCAGCGCGTGCCTGGACCCAATGAGGAGAGTAAGATACTTGAAGTCCTAAGAAAATATCAGGACGTGGTTGTATCGGATTATAAGGATATGCCCGGACTTGCACCCGATCTGGTGGAGCACCGGATCCCACTAGAAGAAAATGTTGAGCCTGTCAAGCAAAAATTAAGAAAGATGCTCCCCGATGTTGCCCTTAAAGTAAAAGAAGAGGTTGCCAAACTCCATCAAGCTAAATTCATTAAAGTCGTCTTATTCCCTTAATGGGTAGCCAACATAGTCCCGATAAAGAAGAAAGATGGACGCGTCCGAGTCTGTATTGATTTCCGAAACAAGGCATCTCCCAAAGACGATTTCCCTTTACCTCATATCGACGTGCTTATTGATAATACTGCAAGGCACACTATGCTATCATTCATGGATGGTTATTCCGGGTACAATCAAATCAAGCTGTCACCAGACGATCAAGAGAAAACATCATTCACAACACCCTGGGGGACCTATTGCTACCTTGTGATGCCTTTCCGGTTAAAGAATGCCAGTGCTACTTATCAAAGAGCCATGATGGTGATATTCCACGTTATGATACACGATTGTATGGAAGTTTACATAGATGACATTTTAATCAAATCCAAAACCTGTGAAGATCGTGTCATGGCTCTCAGAAAGGTCCTTCAACGATCCAGAGACACCCAACTGAAAATGAATCCGAAGAAATGTGTTTGTGGGGTATCCTCTGGCAAACTCTTGGGTTTTATGGTAAGTAATCGGGGGATCGAGGTTGATCCGTCTAAGGTAAAGGCCATCATTGAAATGCCACCCCGAAGAATCTCAAAGAATTGAAAGGCCTTATAGGGCGATTACAGTTCATCAGGAGATTCATTTCACAGCATTCCCAAAGTTGCAAACCATTCCACAAATTGCTAAAAGGAGGCGTGAAGTACCACTAGGATGATGGCTGCCAAAAGGCATTTGAAGATCTGAAGAAATATTTGTTGAGTCCTCCCGTTCTGAAACCCCCTATCAAAAACAAGCCTCTCATCCTATACGTGTCAACGATAGAATCTGCAATAGGTGTGGTCCTAGGCCAGCATGATGAGACCGGCTGAAAGGAGAACGCTATTTATTACCTGAGCAAATCTCTATTACCCTATGAAAGGAAATACTCTCCAATGGAAAGAACCTGCTCAGCCGTGGTTTGGGCGGCTTAGAAATTGAGACACTACTTTCTTGCCCATCAAGTTAAACTCCTAGCGAGGATGGATCCCTTAAAGTATATTTTCGAGAAGCCTGTCACTTCGGGAAGAGTCGCCCGATGGCAAATGCTCTTGGCTGAATTTGACATAACCTATATTACAGAAAAGTTCGTAAAAGGACAGGCGATCACTGACCATCTAGCACACCTCCCTCTGCCTCAATACGAGCCAGTCAAAACCAGTTTCCCAGATGAGGACATTTTATTTACAGACATTGAGGAAGTTAAGAATGATGATTCGTGGACCATGTATTTTGATGGGGCCTTGAACCAAAATGGAAAATGAGTCAGGATATTATTATCCCCGGAAGGAGTTGTCATACCGAAAGCCTACAAGATTGGGTTTCCAGCAACCAACAACGTGATGGAATACGAAGCTTTACTAGCAGGACTGAGAGAAGCCCACACCCTAGGTATCGAGAAATTGAGGGTCTTCGGCGATTCCAAGGTTGTTATTTCCCAAATAGCCGGAGAATGGAAGGTCAATGCCCCGAAGCTAGCACATTACCATCCAAAAGCAAAAGAATTAATGTCTGATTTCAAGAAGATTTCCTTCCTCTACATTCCTCGAGCCTTGAATCGACTAGCCGACTTGTTAGCAATCCTAGCTTCGATCATAGGGATACCTGACGACAAAGACTCTGAAGGCTTCCTAATTAAAAGGCTAGCGTCTCCATCCTTCAAACCAATAGATTTAACCAAAGGGAACCCTGCCGAAGTTCTGCCAAAAGTTTTGAAGGAAAAGAGTAAGAAAGCCAAGGCCAAAGAGTCTGATCAAGAGAAAAACGCCAAGCCCGAAGGAGTCGTAGCCCACATACAACATGACGATGACCTGGTAGATGACCACCCATGGTACTACGATATTTGGAATTACTTACGTGATGGCTACATCCCTGAATATGCCACCCGATCGAATAAAAGAGCGTTGAAAGAAATGGTTCAGAGAAGTGTCATAGTCGTGGGACTATTGTACCGTAGATCATTCAGTGGAATTCTCCTACGATGTGTGACCACAGAAGAAGGGCAAGAGATAATTGAACAAGCACATTCAGGAAAGTGTGGAGGACATGTCAATGGCCAGATGTTGGCTAAGAAGATCATCCGTTTAGGTTATTTTTGGCCATCCCTAGAGTCAGATTCAGTCCATTATGTTAGGAGATACAAAGAATGTCAGCTGCATGTCGACCTAATACATGCCCCCGCATCATCCCTTCACCCTACCATAGCTCCATGGCCTTTTTCGACATGGGCCTTTGATATCATAGGACCCCTGGCCCCCACACTAGAAAACACATAAAATAAGGCATTCATATTGACAGCCACAGAATATTACACTAAATGGGCAGAAGCAGAGGCATATGTTAATATTAAGGCTACCTCGTAGTTAAATTCATCAAAAAGAATATAATAGCCAGGTTTGGCATCCCTAAGGTATTCATAACAGACAACGACCCCTAATTTATATCTCAACAAATGAATGAGTTGAGCACAAAATATGATATAGAATTGCATCATTCAACCCCATATTATCCCCAAGCCAATGGTCAAGCCGAAGCAACCAACAAGACCTTGCTGAAGATCATCAAAAAGACTGTACAGACCGCCAAAGGTAATGATTGGCCAGATCGTTTGGTTGAAGCATTATGGGCATACCGGACTTCTATAAGAACTCCTATAGGAGAAACCCCATACTCTTTAACCTACGGAACGGAAGCAGTCCTTCCCCTCGAAGTTCTTCACCCGTCACTGCGTGTCCAGCTAAATGAAGATATAACAGAAGACCAGAGGAGAGAAGCACTACTACTTCAGCTAGACCTACTCGATGAGAAAAGAATGAAGGCAGCAGAACATGCACAAGTATATCGGAAGCGGATCGCCAGAGCCTATGACAAACATGTCAAAGAACGAAGATTCAAAGTTGGTGATTTTGTGCTAAAGCGCATCACTCCATCTCAACTTCCGCATCCCAGAGGTAAGTTGTGACCCAATTGGGAAGGCCCTTATGTAATTAAAGAAGTATATTATGGAAATGCATACAGACTAGTAAATGCAGAAGGGGAAGAGATCGCCGATCCATGGAACACTATGTACCTGAAAAGGTACACAGTTTGACCCTTCCCTACTTCTTGCAGAGTATGACCCTCCTTGCTCCTTAGTGTAGTTGTAGAAATCCCGTAGGAGGACCAAAGAGATGCACGCTGATCAAACTTGAAACTCAAACACACACCAGCACATAAAAACACACAAAATGGTGAGTCTACCCCACACAAATTTTGCACGGTTAAAGCCACCCAATGTAAAGGTTTGAAGGTGAGATTGCCCGTGTCATGAAAGCTTTTTGATTCCCCAAAAAAAAAGAGAAAAAGAGGTTGTTTAGTGAGGAGTCTAAAAGAAAAAAAAATTGTGACTAGTTTGGGTTCATAGCCTTTTTAACCCGAGCCAGTAAGCCCGTGGGGTATTTACATATCTAGTGCCTTAAAGCCACCTGGTTTGGGAGTCATTGGCCGAATGCTCATTACACAGATTGATTAGAAAGCTTAAGGGACCCAGGCATTGCATAGTCACACGCCAAAAAAAAAAAAAAAAAGAAGGGAGAAACAAAAAAATTTCTATTAGAATTAGGCTAGCTGGAGTGACATGGGTACTCATCAGGTGAACTAAGCAGAAGGTGATCAAAAACCACAACACTAAGGTAGCATGGTGATTCACCACCCACCCACACATGAACATTACTCACAAATGAGCCTCGGAGGCAGTCAAGTGCTCTCCAAAGTTCAGCCGAAAAGACTAAATAGCTACAAAAAGGGGCCCGTGAGGGTTCGACCTCCAAAGGGAAGTTAGGGAGGATCACATTACCACCAGAGTGAAAATTATGAATCGAGAAGCTAATCTATCTTCACATTCTCGCCCACGACCAAAATGAACAGTAGTCTTATACTGGGGCATTTATATATATAATTTATCTCGCACGGCTTCCCAACCTGGGTCCTCATCACATACACAATTGCCACGAGCACTCACTAGCCCACACACACTCACCTCATGCATGCTTTTATTACTAATTACTTTTGGTTGGCTGCGGGGAATACATATCCCCTAAGGTATGAATTCAATCTTGTTATTTTCAAAGCTTGAATGCCGAAGTGGCCCCCTGACATTTTTACCGAGAAATAAAATATTACCTTAGCCAAACTATACAGGGGGCCTAAAATATTAAACTAACAAGTTTGTTTTGAGACCTTGCAGGGAACCCAACCCCAATCACATCCAAAACATTCCACAAGCTGGGGCATTTTATTTTACATGCATTATTTTGCGCACAACTCCTCATGATTTAAAAGGAATACAATGGTGGTAATTAAATTTGAGAGATATGAATTAAGTCTGTTACGATACTATATGATGAATTTAATTATAGATACCTACTGTTCACACCTTTTTTATGATATCAAATGCTGTGCTATTTAAAAAATGCAGTTATCTTGAACCTCTGTCTTTACATATATAGCTAACAATGTGAATGCCTTAAAACATAAAACTGCTTAGGCCACAAGCATCACACACCCAGCCACTCCCCATTGTTTGAGAACCCTAAGTCTATGTTATCTCTCAAGCTCAAAATTGATACGAAGTTGTAGTCATTTGGTATATTTTAAAGGTCTCATTCCGGCTATCTTTGATTATTAATGGTCTTCCATACAAGATCCATGCTAGAGCACAAATTTTGAGATGTATTCTAGAAAAAATTTGACAGCATCTCCCCTTGTTTTTGGACCTCGGAAAATCTCCGGATACAAAAAAACCTGTTACCTGTGAAGAAAAACACTCCATATATTCCCCGACACCGCATTCTCATGGCACTTCTAAGGCATCAAACACACTATCTCAACTACACAAACATGGTATATACACACGTCATACATCTCAGACCAAATACATACGAGCCCATGCCATGAGCCAAGTACAACATGAAACAACATAAATACATGGCCAGCACATATGAATACAATATAGAATAGGGATATGCAAGGGATGGATCCCTAGGAGATCAATCGAAGAACGATGACCCTACGGAGCAGCTCCATTATGACGAGCCGACGAAGCGAATGAGGACGGACCAGTGATATGCTGAGAAGAAGCTTGCATCGAGTCCGAAAACGCGTAACCTCTCTCTTCCGCCCTCTGACGATATCGATCGAGGCGCCTTCGCAGATCAGCAACCACCTCCTCGTGACATCGCGCCATGCGATCCATGCGCTTAGCATACTGATCATGGAGAAGAGCCCTCTCCTCACTCAAGCTGAGACGTGAAGGAACAGAAGCAACGATAGCACCGCTCTACAAGACAACATTTTAAAGAAACATTACATTCAACAAACCTTGCTGCAACAAACATGGGACTTAAAAGGGAGAAAAGACCCTCACTTGTACAGAGGCCTCATAGCTCATGAGCTTGGCACGTAGCTCGTTAACCTGCAAATCACAAGATTACAAACCATATCAACGATGGACAAGGAATCAAGGTTGAAACGTCACATGAGTAAGACTCATACCTGTGCCTCTAAACCTTCTCTCTCCGCGAGCGCGACACAAGCCTCCGCCTAAAAGATCACAAACACAAACGGTCGAGGATCAGTCGTTATACAAAAGAACGACGCAATAAAAGTCTGAGCCTCACTAACCTGCAGTCGGTCCATCTCAGCCTGCAGTGTCTGAAACTCACCCTCCAATCTCATCCTCGTAGCATCGGATGCAGCCAAATCCCTATCCCTCTGCACAAGCAGTCAGATGTCATAACTCTTAATTCGCAATAAGGATTGAGTTATCAAGACATTGCTTTTACAATAGATGAGGGATCATGATTCCCGTGCCTCATAGGCCACAAAGGACGCATGTAGTCGCATCGTCATGGCCTCCTGAGGTCATAAGGTATACAATGCAGCATGGTTTAAAATAACGGCCGTTATCGTTACATAACAGCCGTTATCTATTATGTAACGGTAACGGCCGATTCCGTGCCGTTATATTGAATATAACGGCCGGTATGTATAACGGGGGAGAATATCTTGTAATTAACGGCCGTTACGGGCCGTTATTTTGAATATAACGGCCAAACCGTTATAACGGCCGTTATATTCAAAATAACGGCTGTTATATCGGCTGACAGAATTTTATTTTTTTTAAATTGTGTGATGTCTTCTTCTTTCACTTCTTTCTCTTCCCTAAGAGCTTCCTAAAGGTTCCTAAAGGGCTGCTACAACTTCTAAGGCATGGAGGAGACCTAAAAGCTTAGATCTAAGCTACTTTTGGGTAGATTTGGATGTGGGAAAAGCTAATCAAACTCAAGGGACCTCTTTGGTAAGCTTATTTATTTATTTTTTGGAGTTATTTTCAAGATTCAACATCAAAATAACTTAGAGGTGGTTGAGATGTGTTAGATCTATACTTTTGGACCCAAAAAATTCAAGTTTTAACACTTTTTGTAATATTTTTCATTTTTTCATTATTTAAATCCGAAGCAATCTTCGTTCCTCAACCACTAATGACTCGGCCTTACTTTATGAAGCAATCTTCGTTCCTCAACCACATCCACAGGCACAATAATTTTATGGGCACTATGGGAGTGGAGGCTATGTAACACAACAATTTGATGCCTTCTACCCTTCAAGAAATAATGATGATGATGATAATATCGAGCCAGGACGTCACTCGTTTTGGCATTAGGCACATGCACTAACTCTATTAGTATTTATTGTTTGATTGTAGACTTTAAATGTTTAAGTGTAAACTGTTAACACTATTAGTTTGCCTAAAATTATGGTTGCATTATGTCAAATTTATGATATTTCAGCTTATTTTAGTATATACATCGATACAGCAACGAATGCAGGATGTTATAACTTGAGGGGACCGTTATTTTGCTTTTAAGTATGCACTAATGGAAAAAAAAAACATTAGTTTCTATCATTTTATAATATTCTGGATTTTTTGGATATTTTTTCGGATTTTTTTGGGGTCAAATAAAAATTCGCTCCGCAATGACCGCGGACCGCGATTTTAAACCATGCAATGCAGTGAATGAGTACTCTGACACACAACACCAAAGGATAGTACCCCCAATCCCCATGTTACAAATTGAACAGGTATTACCTTCTCTCTCACCAACTCGGATAGTCGGAGTACCTCCTCCCAAAGGGCTAACTCAACATCAGACATCGCTCTCATCGAGGTCCTCTTACCAGCAAGCTTCGTCTTAGCCATTCTGCACATTCAAAAAAAAGGAGAGAGAGCATATATAAGAAACCATGGATTTAGAAATACATGAACAAAAGGGGAAGTTTTAACTTTGAAGATGTCACATAGAAGATTGTGCAAAACAACCAAAATGAATTCAGAAAAGACATCAAATTGGAAAACATTGGCCAAACCAATCCTGAAGTAAATCAATCAAAGAACAAGAGTGAACCAACAATAACAAATAATAATAATAATAATAATGATAATAAGAACAAGTAAGGTGAACCCCATCTCAGCTGAAACAACCTCCCTGACTTTTGTCCATTGTCCCATCACAACCTGATCATCACACCCCTCTATTGTCAAATTTACTCTTCCATGTGAACAAACAAACAAACCAAAAGAGAAAGGGAATAAAAGGACAAAAGATTTTCAACACATCCATAGATATGAAAGCCAGCATAAAACACATCATCATTTTCTCATAAACAGGGCGAAACAAGCGCTCCACGAATTTAGGCAAATCCCTGAATAACAACAACAGAAACATAACGCATAAATAACCAAAAAAAAAAAAAAATGCCCAAGCCGTCCCCTGCAATGGCCAAGATCTATGCTAGGATTCCAAAATCATGTTCACCACCTTCTCATTTAAAGCCAATTGAATGTCCAACAAACTCAACAATCTTCACTATACCCATTAGTCTCCATGGGTGACACCAAACGTCACTCCTCATCATCTCATCAATCCCAACTACTCACAATTAAATGCCCGTTTTCCACCCAAACTGATTTCGCCAAAGGATTTCCACTGTGCAACCTTTCAAGTTTGAATCATGAGGGTTGGGATTGCCAACCTCCCAATGGAGACAACTCCACTTTCCTTCTCCCTCACCAAAATCCACTGTCCATGGCTGCCCTTGGCCAAAGCCGAGCCCCAAAACCCCAATCTGCAACCATAGTAAAAAAAAAGAAGAAGAGAATGTATAGATGGAAGGGACGGGACCCACACACCTGGACGCTCTGGACGCACACTGCTTCTTCTTCACTGCTGTCTTCACTCGTTCTTCACCTACAAACAACAACAACAGATTCAAAAAAAAAAAGAGGAGGGAAAGATGAACAAAAAAAAAAAAAAAAAAACAGAGAAAAAGAATGGAGCACACATACCTGGTTCTCTGTCTACTCCCTTTCCTTCCTCTTTCCTCTCCTCTCTGTTTTCTTTCCTCTTCCTCCAATCGTTCTTCACCTGCAACAATAACAGCTGGTTCACAAAAAAAAAAAAGAAGAAGAGAATGAAAATGAAAAAAAAATCACAACAAATACCATAGAAACTTTGCAAAATATATACCAAAACAAATGAAATGCAGAAGAAAAGAGGCAAACAGACAAAACCCCTCTTTCTAATCGCTTTCCTTGAAGAAAAAAGAGTACCTGACTGCTACCCCCAAGGGTTATGGACTTATGGTGACTTGGGGTCGAGACATTTTCTCAAACAGAGCACGCGCCTTTTGCTTTCAATTTCAATAGCTAAAGATGAGAGATTAAAGGAGAAGAAGGAAAATTGGAAATGGGTTAAGGCTGGGAAAAGGTTTTTAGAAAAAGAGTCGTTCTAAAGTGGGTGGGGAGTCTAGAACGGTTTTCAGAAAAAAAGAGGCTTTCTAAAGTAGGGGGTGGGCCAAGGATGGATTTTAACATTTAAGAATTCCAAAATCCGAGGGGGGGGGGGGAATTTTGGTGATTTTTAAAGAGTTTTCACAAGCCCGCCCCCCCGCCCCCCCCCGGGCCTTAATGTGGTTCCGCCACTGATTGGGCCCAGAGAGCTTTGTGTGAACAAGTCAAAACCAATCTCTCATCTGGCAAAGAAAGACGGGGTAGAGCTCTTTGATGAAGGAGGCTCATCAAATAATCTTAACCTAGGGCCTCAGTTTAGAAAGGAGCCACTTTTTCTTTGATTCTTGGTGCGACACGCAGAAGGAAAAAATGATCATAAACTTTTTTTTTTTCTATCGGAAGAGGAAACCTGTGGAGTATTTGTAATGTCATATGAATGGTCTTTGTAATACCATAATTTTAACTGAAATTGAGAGATTTACGGAGGAGATTTGGAGAGGATAACTGAAATGACGAAATTTAGGAAGGAGTTTTCAAGAGGTACAGCCTAAATGTTAGAGGCTTGTGGATATTAAATTGATAGATATATGATTTTAGAAAATTTTATAGCTTCCATGTTAAATTTAAATTGTATAGTGATATGGGTTCCTACATATATGAACTAATTGGTTGGGGATAATGGTTCTTATCATTAAAGAGAGATTTTAGGAATTAAGATTTGAATTCAAAGAGGTAATTTAGGGAGTTGAAAGGGGGTGTTTGGATAATTACATAATATAATATCAATAAGTTTAAATATTGTAAGATTTCATTATCATAAAATAAAATAGTGTCATATTATTATATTGTGTCACTTATGGTGTTTGACAATCTTCACAGATTTTAATATACCTTTGACAAGTTTGACAATTATTATATATATAAAGACAGCAGCCTCTTCGCAATAGTGCGACACGTGGCGCATCCTCAATTTTTTTTTCAAGGGCGCCATGTGGGCATACAATAAAAATGACACGTGGCATAAAAAAAAATCCTAAATCTTCTCCAACTCCCCGAAAATTCCTCCCATTCAATTTTAAACTTTCTAACATCACCTCTATTCTACTACCTCCTAACGTCACCTCTCTCTAATCTATTATATTTATTTCCCCTAAAATCTCTCTCTATACCTCTCTAATCAATTTCATTTACTTTACCTAGAATCTCTTTCTACACACGATTTTTCTTAATAAATCCCAAAAATTCTCCATCTACCCCTAAAATCTCTACCTTATCACATGATTTCTCTCCTTATATACACATTACATTCAATGGGTCCTACATATTACTACACAAACAAAAAGAGAAAAAAGAAGAAGAGTCAGCCATTGAGTCATATTATCTCCCCGCTCCGATAGCCAAGGTATAGATTTTTTTTTCTCATTCCTTGATTGCTACAAAGAATCGTACTATGGGTCTTTGGGTCTTTTTTTCACTAATATTATTATTGTTGTTGTTTTAATTTTATTATAGTGATTGCAGTTGTTCTTTTGCTCTTATTATCTGCTACAATCATGGTTTTTTTTTTCTTATTGATTATATGAATTGTTCTTATGATCAATAAAAAAGGAAAGAGTTGATGGTGTTCCTTTTGCATATAAAGATGGCAAAACGAAAAACAAGGTATGGTAGATAAATTCGAAAGATTGAAATTAGTCAGATCTCTTCGACCATGAGAGCTTTGCCACGGGCCATGTTTAGGGTCCCATCATGTCAATGGTATGTGCACTCCGACACACTTCTATTTTGAAACTGTGATTTTCGTTGGGACTCAACGAAATAGTAATTTCTCTAATGATTTAAAGCATAATGTAAGTAAATATTTTTGTTTCTTATGTATTTATATATATATATATAATAAAGCACCAGTCTTTTCGCGGGAGAGCGATGCATGATGGCAATAAAAATTTCTATATTGTGTTTTTCTATATTGGCTTGATCCTTAGTTTTCTGTTTTGATTTTGATTTGTATCTCTTTGTTCATTTAACAACTAATTTCTTTCATTAGACTAGTTGGAGAAAGAAACCAAAAACTATTTTTAATTTTTCAATTCTCTTGAAAATCACCTTTGATTGGTGGGCCCCACCATGAGTTAGTGCCCAATTGTATTGTTTGCTTTGTAAGTAGATATTTTGCATCTCTTGCCATTAAGCTTCATCAACCTAAACAGTTTCTTTCTTATAATTATGCACTTTGTTGTTGTCGATGATGTTGATTTCAGTGGTTTTTTTTTTTATATTTATATTTCAGGGTTATAGGGATGCAATTTGGAAGCAACAAAGGCAGCAAAATGGTACTTTTGTTGTCTTTATTACTTTTCTTTAATAATTTTTTTTTGTTCTTTGTATGTATGTTTTAGGAAATTGTAATTCACTCTCATTCTACATTGATTTACTGAAAATTAAATATTCTAGCATAGTTGCTGGAGCTCCAATGACCGTTACTACAAATCTACTTTGACATATCAAGACAAGATTATATCTCTTTTATTTTTATTTTGCTTTTTCTCCTAAACAGGCAGCAGGTTTTTTTTTTTTTTTTCACTTTTAGTTTTTATGGCTTTTATAATAGACTAAAATCATGCAACCTTATTTTTAAACTTATTTAAATAAAATATTTTTATATGAATAAATTTAAAAATATTTCTAATCTTTTAAATAAAAACTATTCTCCCAAACGTCCAAGAGTGACGTTTCATTGGATTATTTATTGAAGCAACACCTTGGGCCCACTTAAAAAATCTAATATTCTCCTTATCCAGTCTTTCCTTTCCAAAAATCTTATTTTCGCATGAGCATTAAATCTTTAGATAAATTTGCAAGGGTAATCTTTTTTATTTTTAGTCCGATCCGAAAGAGATCATAAGCATTACATATCGCTTTGTCCAAAGATATACACTTGGTTACACTTTCTTAAGATTTCATGCACACTTACCTTTTTTTTTTTCTGATAAAACATTATTTCTATTTATTCTTTTATGTATAGATTTTTTAATAATTCAATCTTATTTTTAACTTTTTTGCATTCTTTTATTTGTCTTCTGTTTCTAAGTTTCAAACATTTTGTTGTTATTTTAGCATGTGGGACATTCATGTGCATCCATTCCTCACCATAGGGTGAGGGACACTTACATGGCTTCCCTCCTTTGTACATGAGCATTCATTTTAGTGAAAGATGGATGCACATGAATATTCTTCATTTTAGCATATTAATATAACAAATTTATTTTGTTAGCCCGAGCGTTTTTCGCTAGTTATATTATATATATAAAGACAGCGGGTGATGCGGGGGGAGCGACACGTGGCGGCAGGGGGCTTCTTGGGAGGAGAACACGTGGCGAATCCTCAGACTTTTTGCAATGCCATAAGATACTTATCCCTTTCCTAAAACATAGCATACAATAATAACTTCTCTTTAATTACTTTCAAAGGGCCCCTTGTATTATTAAGTTATAAGAAAAAGGGAATAAAGGCTCTTTGACAATGATTTTAGTGATTGGTGAACATGTATGTATTAAATGTTATTGCATATCAATTTGTGGGACCCTTATGTCATATCTAAGTTGCAGAAATTTGGGGCACTTTCGTAGATAGTATTTTGCTACTTTTTTTCTTATTTTTTCTTTTAGTATTTCGTATGCTTAATCCGTGGGAATGATTGTGGAAGCCAGTTAATTTCAAAATCCACACTTAATATGTAATCATTTATATTTACTAATTTAACCAAATAAATTTTCTAAGTCTTCTTTATTTCCAAACTTACAATTTACAAGGGCCACTTTTTTTTATACCAACACACGAAAAGCTTTTTTTATATCAGAGCGGGTGCCACTTTCATAGGTTGTATTCTGCTACTTTTTTCTCTTTATTTTCCTTTCAATATTCAATAACATTAATCCGAGGGGCTCATTATGGACATTTTTCTCCTTATTTTTCTTTAGATATTTGGTAGGATTAATTAATCTGTGGGGCCCATTGTGGAAGCCTATTCATTCCAAAATTCACATTTAATTCTGAAATGACACTCAATTTATGGCTAAGCACAAATATAATCAAATCAATGTTCTAAAATCTTTACTATTTACTTGATCTTTCCCTAAATATCTCCAGCTACCTAAAATTTCTCTAATGAGTTTTCATCTTTATTATGAATTATATATTAATATTTATTTATAATTTATTTAAATTTTAGAAATATTTTTAATGAGAAATTTTAATGACTTTTTAATTAGCGCATGCCGATTTCACTAGTTTATAAAAAAAAGTCACAAGATGACGTACCAAATAACAAATGGTGAGAATATAACGGGACCACTAATTAGTAATCACAGTTGTTAATAATCATGGTAGGACCCATCTATTGTAAAAAAATATATATATAATTAAATTTAAATCAGGAGACCCAAGCAATATTGTTTAATTAAGGTGGGTCCACCAAGCGTAGGTAACTATACTATAATACATCTAATGGTGATTATTATAAATGGCCCTATCTAGCTTTTTTTTTTATGAGGAATCATTGTAGGACCCATTTGAGGTTGGTAGTCATATTAACTCTAGGAGAGCTATCAAATAGTGAGACTTATTTAATGATATCAAAATGATAATTATAATCACACAATTCAATCTTAGTAATCATGGGACCCACCTAATGTTGGTAATCACAATGAAAGCCTCGAGTGTGACATTTGTAGGACCCACCTAATATTGATAATTAACAAGGGTTTGTAGTTGAGATATTGCTATAGGACCCCACATTAAATTTGTAAGTACTGTGGGGCCAATCTAATAGTGAGACTCATAAATGTTAAAAGTTAGAGTGGGCCATTATAATTAATGGTTGCTTATGAATTCTCCAATGATTTTTCCTTAAACTCTCCATTCGTATTTAGAATTTTTTTCTAAAAGATTATATTATACAACATGTCCTTGAATAATGTAATATGAAGGTTTTTGGAAGAAAGTGAGATATTGTAAGATACTTTCTAAGTTATTTAAACACATTTTTTTTAGGTGAATAGATTGCATTAAACCAATAAATAATATATCAAAATCTCTTAAAATATCTCGTTTCCAAACACCCCAAGAGATATATTGGAGGTTTGGGAGAGAAATTTTAGAAAATTCAAAATGATCAAATAGATAACTTTCCAATTTAGTCCTTTAGAAATCAAGCTATGGGCCCTATTGAGAAATTGGATGGCTTTAGAAAGAGAAGGTCCCTTTTTTTTTTTTGTGCGCGCAAAAAATAGGATGAAATATATATAATATAACTAGTGTGAGAGTTACGTGCCGCCCACTTGATGGATGTCCACTTCTGGATGTCATGAGTTTTATAAGTTGAATATGATTCCTCGGAATCCCAAATTGCCAAACTAGGTTCTGCATGAAGTTATGCTCTACCTAACCTCTCATGACTCGATTTTATCTCCAACCTTACCTAAACCAAACCAAACCAAACCAAACCAAGCATTTTCCCACTAGGTGGGGTCGGCTATATGGATTTGACGACGCCAATCAAATCTGTTTAGGGTCATGTCCTCCGTTAGATCCATGTAGGCAAGGTCATGTTTAATAGTTTCTTTCAAACTTCTCTTGGGTCTCCCTCTCCCTCTCCTACTCCGGGCAATCTCCATGCTTTCACTCATTTTAACAGGTGCCTTCGTTGGACGCCTTCTAATATGGCCGAACCATCTCAGTCGATTTTCTCTCATTTTATCTTTAATCGGTGCTATTCCTACTTTGCCCCTAATCTCCTCATTCCTAATCCTATCTCTCCTTGTGATCTCGCACATCCTTCTTAGCATTCTCATCTTCGCAACTTCCATCTTCTTAACATGATTATGCTTTACTGCCCAACACTCTGATCCATATAACAACGCTGGACGTACCGCCACCTTATAATACTTTCCTTTAACCTTGAGGGGGACTTTCTGATCACACAAGACCCCCGAAGCACTCCTCCATTTGGTCCACTCGGCATGAATCCTGTGACTTACATCAGTATCAATCTATCCATCCTGTTACACCAGAGATCCAAGGTACCTAAAGTTTTCTTTCTCTACAATCTTTTCTGTGCCCAAACTTACTTCTAAGTTACCAAGTGTCCTACTTTGACTAAACTTGCATTCCATATATTCCGTCTTGCATCGACTTAGCCTAAACCCTTTTGTCTCTAACGTTTTTCGCCACAATTCTAGCTTAGCATTCACTTCTTCTCTCGTTTCATCCACTAAAACAATGTCAACTGCAAATAGCATACACCATGGCACCTTATCCTGAATATGTCTTGTAATCTCATCCATAACTAGGGCAAACAAGTACGGGCTTAACGTTGAGCCTTGGTGTAGACCAATCATGATAGGAAACTCTTTAGTCTCTCCGCCAGTCGTTCTTATAGATGTCACGGCTCTATTGTACATATCATTTATCGCCTCAATATATGCGACACACACTCTTTTCTTTTCCAGTACTCTCCATAGAATCTCCCTAGGAACTCGGTCATAAGCATTCTCCAAGTCAATGAACACCATATGTAAATTTGTTTGGCATTCTCTATATTGTTCCATTAACCTTCTCAGGAGAAAGATAGCCTCCATGGTTGATCTCCCAGGCATGAAACCAAATTGATTCTCTAAAATGTTTGTTGTTTTTCTTAGTCTTCTCTCAATAACTCTCTCCCATAATTTCATTGTATGACTCATTAATTTAATCCCACGGTAGTTCGCACAGTTCTGAATATCTCCTTTGTTTTTGTATATGGGTATAAGAATACTTTTCCTCCATGCATCAGGCTTCTTTTTGCTCTCTGGCCCAACCTTACCTCATGTATAAAAATTGATTGATTGATTTAACAAAGTGGAACACTCATGTGATTATTTTTCATAATTTATTATTGATTATGGCCCACTGATGGATGTCCTTTTCTGGATGTGACGAGTTCATAAGCTGCATTCATATGGGTTTTGGAATCACAAACTGCCAAACTGGGTTTTACTTCTGCTTAATCTCTCATCATTTGATTTCGTTTCCAACCTTATTTCATGCATAATTTGAGCATAAGTCTTCACAATAAATTCTCTCTTCTCAGTCAATTATTTCAATCTAGCCACACCATTTGTGGGCCTCACTTATATCCACTTCAAAGGAGGCAAGCAAACTCCACGTGTGCAGCCTAACTCATGGGGCTAGATGCATTTCTCCTTCTGAGAGGAGGGCGGATGTGAAGGTATCCTCATGGAAAAGGTAAGGCACAAAAATCAACATCAAAGATAATCTTAGTTTTTGATTTAATAAATTTAAAATTTAATGAAATTTTAACTATAATTTTTTTTAGATTTAATTCAATGGCAAGTAAATGTCTAGTGAGTACAAAAATTGGGCCTGATATTAAATCATAGGATGAGAAGAGTAGAAAATGAGTTGCACCGACCAAAGGTAGGCCCAAATGCGCCCTATAGAGATGGATTACAGTGTAATTGCAGAAAGTGCAAGCTAGGCCATAGAACCGGTCCCGGGGGGGGGGGGGGGGGGGGGGCGTGGTTTCAGTTAAAAATTTCTAACAGATTTAATTCCAATTAGAGCAAGTTTAAGCCTAACTCCACATATTACATATTCTATTACAATATAAAAAGGAGAATGTATCTAGAGTGCTCCTTTTATATTCAGATGATATATCAAGGGTTCTAAGGCCCATTTCTTGGTTGGTTTGGAGTCCATTTTATCTGAATAGGTTGGCACACGCATGGAGAGTTTTTTTTTTTTTTTTTTGATGAATCCTAGCCTACTAAGACTTATAGAGAAGCCTTCAATCTTGATCTTTCTTGAGAGACACTTAAGGCAAGGTCTTGGACTCTTTTACATAGAATTACAATACAAGGGTGGACATATATGACCATGGCCCTAATAATTGCTCCTAGGAGAACATTGTCTTAGCCTGTGAGGCATGGGTGAACCTAGAATTAAGGCATGAACCTTTCTTGGTAACTGGTCCAAATTCATGTCTACTAAGGTTCAGACTCGAATATCTAATTAATAAAAAAATGTACATTAATTTTTGTATGTAATGGAAGGAGCTCAACCGTTTAAATTGTTGTAACCATGGTTTAAACTATCTGCTGATATAGCCATATAGGTTCATATCAATATATATGAATCGATATCTTTTACGATCCTAAATGGTTATAAGATTTAATTTGACGCGTTCCATTATTTATGAGGCTTTTAGCATATTGGTTATGTCGTATCAATTCTGTGATCATTGAAGCCTATTATTTTCAAAATATAAGTCTGTACTGATATATCAATTGATATCCTACAGATATCTCAATTTTTCTTTGAAAAAACTGTATCTCCTACCTCTTCACTTCCATTTTCTAATTTCCATACACAACCACGACAAAGTGAGAGGCTGCTTGAGCTCCCTCAACCATTCTTCTCGTATAAAACCCAACTGTATCACATGATTTGACGGATTTCTTCATGGAAAAAACAAGCGACGGAACAAATCCCTTATAGTTATGCATTTTGAGTTTATTTTATTTTATTTTTTAAATTAAAAATAGAATAAAAATGATTGAAGCATGTTAGTTGAAGATTGAAGGTTGCTCAAAATAGATTTAAGTGTTGGAGCAAAAGTCTGTAAATAGTCCTTGAAACTACTTAGTTGAAGATTGAAGGTTGCTCCACAAATGGATTGCAATAATGCAAAGCGACCCATATTTGCCTTCTAGGAGTTGGACTGTGACCAATGCCACGACTTTTAATCCTTTCCATGCGACGGGATCATAGCGTTCGAGTCGTCTTCCCAGGGGTTGACTTGGATACATTCATCATTTTACTTCCCGAGAGCCCATAGTCCCATACCCCATGGGCTACAAACTTGGCCAGCAAGAAACCAAGGCATATGCTTAGAAGATTTTATAATGCTCTATCCAATAAACGAGCGGCTGTGATGATCTCTTCAGATGGACCACACTTCCTTTCTAGAAGGATCTAGCGATCAGCATGCAGCACACCAGCTCACGCTGCTCACAGTTCTGTAAAATCCAGGGCGCAGATTCTGTCTCCTTGAAATCTTGCTTTCTTCCCCACTCCACGCCTTTGTTCAAATCTTCGTCTCAATCCAGTCTTACCCATTTGAACTACCCCACCTTACCCATTTTGGAAAATCGACCGTTCATACCCCAGTGGCCCACTTTCATGTAATTTTCACTTTCAGTAATTGGGTTTTTTCCTCTTTCAAGTGGAAGATAAGGTCAGATTTACTTCTCTACTCATTTCTATTCTGTTTTAAGGAGATTAGGAAGCTGTCTTCAAAATCTAGTACTAGTATTTTGGGTACTCTGAAAATTTTAGGGTTTTCTTCTTCTGTTTTAGATTTTGGGTTTTCTTTTTTTTTTGTAAAGATCTTCCTTCTTGGGTTACTGGGTTTGTGATTTTGGCCTTTTTATTCTTAGGGTTTTTGGGGTTTATTTTGTTCTTATGTTGGGTTGTGAGGCTTTTAGGGTTTTGTTTTTGGATTGTAAGTGTTTGGTCTCTCTCTGTGGCATCTGAGTTTCTGTTGTGGTTTCTAGGTCTTCCAGTTGGGAGTCTCTTTTTTTATTTTGGGGTTTTTTTTAGGGTTAGGGTTCTGAAACATGATGGTTCTTGGCGTGAATTCTAAGAGGCAGAGGCGTCCGAACGTGAGGTTAGGAGAGATTGGAGATGTTTCTGCTGCTATTTCTTGTGCAAGTTCTTGGAAATTTAGATGGAATCGTGAGGAGAAGAACCTGAAACATGACCGGAAGAACTCCAAAGAAATGGATTTTCATGTAGATAATAGTGGGTTTCCTTTGCGTACATCGAATTTCACAGATTCTGATCCGGGGGTCTCACCAAGGTTGGATACATATAGCAGGGAGAACAGGAACCCTAATTCCGCAGAAACAGTTTTGCAATTCACAGGTTTGGAAACTGATGTGGCCAATGCAAAGTTGGATTTTGGAAAGGTTACAAAGAAGAGCAGGGCAATGAAGCGCCGGGAACGTAGCAGTAGAGACAACAGCATCATTGGGAGTGCTTGGAATTCTAGGCTTTCTTCTGGGATCACCAATGAGAATGGAAAAGGAGATGGAGATGATGCGTTTGGACAGCCTGCATCCAATGCCCTCTATGATGTTTATACCATTGAAGAGTTTAAGGATCCTTTGGATCGCGACACTTCTGACATGAGCAAACACACCTATGAGAATGAGTTCGACGATCCCATTTCTGACATGAATGTGCGGGGTGATTCAGATGAGTTTTGGACAGGGAATGGTTGCAAAGAGAGAAATGGGTTTTCTTCTGATGATGCTCACTTTGTGGATAGCAAATTTGATGAAGTCCATAGGACAGGGAATGGTGGTGCAGTTGTGCATGATGTGAGGGAATGGTTGGAGGAGATGGGCTTTGGGAGGTATGCTGGAATGTTTGAACTGCATGAGGTGGATGAGGAAGTGTTGCCTTTGCTTACATTTGAAGACCTCAAAGAGATGGGTGTAACTGCTGTTGGGCCTCGGCGAAAGTTATTCACAGCAATTCAGCGCCTTAAGGATGAACCTGCTCAATAGTTGGTAATGTTGTCTTAACCATCTCCAAATGTAATGAACATCACACTCGATGTAACTTGACACTCTTTTTTGGGTTTAAGAACATCATTGTGTTTCTTTTTGCACTGATCTCAGCAACTTAGACTTGTTAAAAATCTTATCGCATTTTCCTTTTATTGGATGAAGCTATAGTTGTCTAAGCTTAATATACTTGTTCTATTGGGGGTGATAATGTGGAAAATGGCCAATATTTCACGGATGTGACATGGAATCCATCTAATTGTTTACTCTTAACTATTCTAGTGTGTGTGTGTTTTCCAGTATCTGATCTTTTAGTGTTATGTATGACCCTTGATTCTTGTCTTTATCATCGAGCGGATTGTAATTTTGTCACAAACCTTAGGCGTTCCCTTGAATGCTTGGGGGACATCTAGAAAATTAAACTTGATGGAGTTTTGGATGAAAATCCATTTGGGATAATTCCGGCTATGCAACAAAATACTAGCAAAGCCACTTTCAATCCACCCAAAATTTTGAATGAGAAAACTTTATTGCCTCCTCCCAAAATTTTGAATGAGAAAACTTTATTGCCTCGTAGATATGCCACCACGCCCACCACTAATTTTTCTTCCCGAAAACCATCCATATTGGTAAGCGCTCCCAAATGTACATTTTAAATAGGGAGGTTTGTGGTGATTATAGTGACAATTAACTCGTAATGGCTGCTTTCTAATCTATGTTATCATAGTTTTTTGAGTGTGTATTTATCAAGTTCCTCTTCGAGTTTGAATATATAGTTTTTATTTTTTTATTTTTTTTTTATTTTTTAAGATTAAGATCAAGCAACAATTTGATGGAAAAGGTAAAATTCTGTGCTGCATCTGGGAATCTGCCCTCCCTTAGTATCAAGATTTCTCCACATTGACCATGACGAGAAGTTGGTATGAGGTGGATTTCTCTTTCACGATTTTTTCATTTAAGCTTGCCTAGATGGTTTTGCCACCCCCCATGCCCAAGATGGGAGGGCAATTGGCAACCTTGGTTTAGCGGGTGCTAGCTTCAATTAGGGCTTGGTTGAATCCCAAAGGGATTCCATGGGCACAAACAGTCTCAACCGAAGAGAAGCACTCACAACCACAGGCAAACCAAAACAGTCTTTATTGAATAACGAAGAGTTGTCTCTCCCAATGGTGGGATTACATATCTATAGGAAGGGTTGGATGCTCCCTTTCCTAATAGGACTCTAATAGAAGGAAGGAGACTAAATATCTCCTAAATATCAAGGTCATGTTTGGCAACTAAATCCTCAGGGAAAAGTTTTTCGTTTTGCATAGTCGTCAAAAATCTACAATTTACAATTGTAAATCCTCGAGGATTTGGATGAATGAAAATCCACATTTGTTAGGATTTTCAGATCCAACCTCTCCCCATAGGATCTGGAAACTTTTGTGGATTTCACACCGAAACCCATTTTTCTTTGCTTTATCTGTTGGTACACACCGGTATCAATGTGAAATCCTCGCCTGTATAAATCCTTAGGGAGGAATCCCTGTTCGAGGGCAATGAAGAATCATTAGATCTATGGATTCTTCACTTGTTACCAAACATGCTCTAAGTGAAACTAAATATCCTAAAACAAGCCAATTCAAACCAAAAATCAAAATTTAAGGACTTCTAAATAAATCAAAACTCCTAATAAAGATTCCTAATCAACTTAAATTCTTTGGGTAAATTGGATGAACCCGTTGGGCTTGTTGGCTGGTCCCAGTAGGGTTGGTCGACCCATGAATCATCGGTCTAGCTTGCATCAGCAGGGATAGCTCTCTTTCTTTGTCCTTGCTCGTCGTTGCTCCGCCAGCAAGGTGAAATGTTAGCTCTGAGGACTGGTCTTCGCAAAGTTCATTGTATTTACTTTTGGCAGATTATAAGGCGGAAGGCAATTTGATATGTGCCACCCAGCAGGCCTCAGGCCTTTGGAGTTTAGTAGATGTGATGGAACAGGTGTTGGTGCTATGGAGGCATTTTTTATGTCTCCTTTTCTCTTGTCAAGAGGAGCGCTAATGCGTTATTAGATCTATTAGCCAAGGAGGGAGTCATATGACTAGTTTGATTATGAGTGCCCATTGCTTTTCTTTGCTTGATTGTATTGTGTGCCCTTGTTTGGGCTTGGTTTCTCGGCTTTGTAGCTTTTCAATATATTTCTCTGATGCTGTTCATATTTTTATTGATGAAAGTTAATACTCCTTTCTTTTCTTTTTGTTTGATATCCTCTTTGGAAAGTTGACTTTGGGAAAGAGTAATAGTGTAAAAAGCGGAAGAAAGAGAATCAAATGTATTTGAGAAACAGTTTAGGTTTATGCTAGGTAAAGCCAACAAACTTTTTTTCTATTGGGTCGAAATAAAAAGTTTAAAGAGAGGAGGAAAACTTACATACAGTTTTTATTTATTAGTCGAGCCACACAAAAAGTTGTTAGGGGCAGGGCTGTTAATTTGGTGAATATTGAGGGACAAGTGGATCTATAGTGGATAATTGAGATTATATTTGACATGTAAATAGGGTTACAATAAGCGCGACGACTTTTTGGTGTAATAATCAAGTTCCTAGTTGCAGTTGGGTCGCACCAATGGGTTTGATTTTTGCCAATTAGAGTTTCATTATCATATGAAGCCAAATCTTGGGCAAATAAGTGAAGATGAAAAGAGAGATCACAATTGTAAGGTGCTCACTGTCGCAACCCAGTGTCGTTGGGTTCTGGTAGGTCACCTATCACAAGGGAACAAAAGACAAAGTGTATGTGATTGAGACATATGCTCAGATGGATCTCTTCAGCGAGAACATGGTTGGATTAGGAGTTGGTATGAAGTAGTCAATTTCAATGTTTGCTTAGAACTGAAAATGCTGAACCTAGATAGACAGCATAAGGCTTTTGTTGCTGTTGTTGTTGTGGTGGTGGTGCTTTAATTCCACCTATGCTTATGTTGCAAATTGCTACATTACCTTGTATAAGATGCTGCACTCAGATGTTATAGCAGGTCATTTTCTTGGTTGAAACTCATCTTGAATTATTTGTCTTCCAATGATCAAGGTACTGATTTTTTTTCATTTTTTCCCACTTTATTTACATTTTATTACTGGAAAATAGAAAGAAGTCCTGGTTACATGGAAATTTAGTGGATTGACATGTTAGATGATTTCACTCTCAAATCTCAAGGTTTAATGAAATGACTATATGTTTATTGTTATGATAATTGGGGATTATAACGTAGGTTTTGATCGTTACTTATCAAAATATTGAAGGGCATGCAAAATATGGGTGTAGCAGAGCTGGGAGTGTTGAGTTCGATGCGTAAAAAATGAGGGCATTCGTGAGCATTTAGGGCCCTGCATTGATAGGTGGTAAATTAAGAGAAACTTGTTTGTGATGGTTTGAAACGTCAATCGTAGGCCAGCAATGGGGTCATTGAATACAAATTTTCCATTAAAGCTAATGGACCACCAAGAAAAAAGGAATAGGCCAAATAGGACATGGATAGGAGCAGTAAAGGATTATAAGAGCAACTGTTCGAGGATTTGGCCGAGGATAGACTAAAATGGAGAAATAAAATTCATGTAATTGACTCCAACCTAGTTGGGATTAGGCTTTAATGATGATGATGATGATGATGATGATGATGATGATGATGATGATGATGATGAAAAAGGAGTGTTGCATGTACAAAGAGGAGATCGATAAAAGACAGAGGCTTGAATAAGATTGGTAAAAGGAAAAGAGGGGCAAATCAGATCATGTACAACATTTTGAAGGTAATTAGTTCATAGAACTAGAAGAAGGGGGGGATCTGTAAATATCTTTGGATAAGTACTGCAGAAAGACATGTTTGATTGGCAGGACATGTCAGATTGGGTGTTATGGAGATAATGCCATCAAATAAGGTCACATTGGAAAGTGCGACCCAAATACAATGTGTCGAATGGTTACCAGTTTAGAGAACTAGAGGGAAGGGTTACCAGTTTAGAGAACTAGAGGGAAGGGTTACCAGTTTAGAGAACTAGAGGGAAAGATTGATAAGTGCGACCCAAATACAATGTGTCGAATGGTTACCAGTTTAGAGAACTAGAGGGAAAGATTGATAAGTGAAGGTATCTTACATTGGAGATTATGAAGAAATACCATCAAGTACGGTCATGTTAGACACTGCAAAGATGATCTAATGGGGTTGATAATTTTTTGGATGCTCTATTTTTTAGCAGAGGTTATTTATTTGTTTTACACCCAGGATCTTATTATGCTTTATTTCTGAAAAAACGGTTCATTGTTGTAGGCATGGGATTGTGGATTCAAGTCACATTACCTATAAACAAAATGTGTTTTGTTTAAAACCTTTTAGGCAGGAAATCCCCTAAATCCATTAGTGGTAGTTTGTTTGTAGTCGTTTACATATGTAAATGATTTACATGCGTAGTGGTTATGCATTGTCACTTTTGTTTGCATAAATGCGGTATGAAAATGGTGTAAATAAGGCCATTTCCACACCTGTGCAAGTGTGAAAATCACTTGCACACCTCTTTCAAAAAGGTGCAAGCACAATGAGTCAGATGGTGATTGCATTCTTGTGGGCCCCATCAACCACTTCCCCCCATTCCTATGGGCCCTATATTTGTAATCCAAACCCTACAATCTGTTTATTGAACTAATAAACCTCAACACCTTGAAGGCGATTATCTTAAATCTTCAGAGATTGTGAATAATTTGTGAAAAAAATCCCAACCTATAGATCTTATTTTTTGCACTTTTTGTCGCCCCCAATTTATTATCCGAACTATTCAATGTTCTCATATTAATGATAAGCATCAAGACTTGTAGTTTCATATCTTAGATCTTCATGGATTTTGAGAAATTGGATGAAAAGTACAAAACATCTGAACACATCTAAAACCATAGGATGTTCTCATTTACTCGTGTGAAAATGGTGATTTTGACAAACAAGGTAAAGCCCATTTTATATCCCATGTGTAAAAGGCGAATGACCCCCTAAGGTTGTAAATCCATAAGTGAAGTCTACCTAAGAAATTCAAGCCGCTCAAACTCAAAGGCATTGTATTTATCGATGCTAGCCTATATCTGACTCTAATTGGAGTAGGCTCCATCTTAAGATTGATCACCTTTGAAGCATGGGATTTTTCTTTGGTTTTTATTTTAATAAATATATTTTAAACATGATCAATCTGATGGTGGGGCCAACTTTTATTGAATTCAAAATTAGCTTACAGTCAATATATGGAAGGACAATTATTTTGAGTGGCTTGTTTCCGACATGGGCCGCAGTGATGGATTTATTTCTTTGGACTGAACGAATTAGTTCTTATTTCATCATAATTCGTCAAACTTGAACTCTGAATCAGACTGCTGTGAAAACATTTCAAATGAACCTATTTCATTGAATGTTTGGATTTTGTCTCAAAATATGACTTGAACGGAGTAACTATGATACGATCATGCTCACAAATTGTGATAGTTATGGTTTGCTTCATATAATCAGCATATGGTCAGCAGGCCTGTTCGTTTGTAGAGGAGTAGAATAAAATATTGAGTGCCAAATCAAGTAGAAATAAAAGTAGAGGGAGTTAGGAGTAAAAACACCCTTTTTTTTTTGTCATTTTATGCTTTTTAAGAGCTTCTTCTTCTTCTTCTTTTTTTGTTTTTTTTTGCTCCTTTTTAGAGCATCATTTTTGTCATTTTGTGCAACTAATGTGCTTTTACAACCAATTCCCCCCAGAGTCTGTTTTTTTTTTCTCAATTGGACACTTTCATTTCATTTTACTCTACCCTGCAAACAAACGCGTTGGCAAATCCTTGCACATAGGTCATCTCATCCCTATTTCTTTTTTTTTTTGGGTTGCCTGCAATAGGTAATACTCTTCCAATCTCTGGCTAGTGGCTGTGGGCATTGATCACTGTACCATGTGGTTCCATATGTAATTCTGAGTGACTAGTTTATCTTTTAAGAATAGTGGTGAATATGATTATTGCTAATTGCAAGCTTATGACAATTGAACTTTGATTAAATGCCACTTTCCATGGTGAGGAATCATGTACAATTATTCCCAAGCTTTCATTGATTGGCCACACCCAGTATTTGTGAATGCACCGAATATATTGGTTTGCAAGATCATTGCCATTTTATCTTTGGCCTTTTCCCCCAATATTTACTATGAACTGTTGGTGTGTTTTCTTAGTCTTCCGTTTGCTGGCAGCAACCAATGAAGTGGTTGAGAATGTAGGATTCTCACATCTGCGAAATCATGCACATAACATGCATGTGGGACTTGCCATATGGATGCTCCTGATCAAATTTTTGGGTGGTTACAGATGTGGAAAACACAATCAAATTGTTTCACAAAGACTTCAAAAGCACAGGTTTTTTCACCTTTCACTGCTTAAACCATGGGATTTTCAGTTCTGTCGGTTGTAAAGGATCTCGAAGTCATAGTTGGATGCATTCCTTCCTGATTTTTCTGTAATACTGGAAGAACCAGAGAATTTGGCGGTCTTTTTTGTATTAGCAATGAAAAATAGTGTTATCTTGATAGGAAAATCTGCTAGAGGATCCAGGTCTTGTAGGTATTGGGCTGGTCTAATCCTAAATTAAGACAAGTTACAAGGTATAAGTTGTGCTTGTGTTTTGGATTTAATTGAGGTTTGCCCAAGGCCAAATTTACTGTGGCTGTAGGTTTGGACTGGGACTTGGTAGGATGTATATTATTGAGCCTGAAACCAGGGTGAACGATAAATGTGCTAGGCCTGTGACTCGCCCAGGATTCTGAGTTTTTTTTTTTTTTTTGGAACTATCTTGGGTCAGACGTTGCCAATTGTAACTGGCCCTCGAACCAGGTCTTCAACAATGCGAGCCCAGGCCTTCATAGTTGAATTTTTCTAGTGACCTGTGTATGATTGTGGACATAGGTTGTCTGTGGTATCTTATATAGGAGCATTTTGCCTGTGGTACGGTTGGAAGTATTTCAAGGGGAAAAAAAAAGTGACTTTTTTTTTAGTCCAAATCGGTGTTGAGTTCTATGGGAACAATTGATAAAAGAGGATTTGAACAATGGGCCGTGCCGATCTTTATAAGCTTGGTTTATATCCAGATCACCTGGATTACTAAGTTGCAGTAGTTTTGTTCTGTGGGCCTGCATAATCTAACATCCCTGTTTGGGCCATTTCTTTTTCCCCATGTCGTAAACAATTATATGTGAACAGAATATAAAAAGGCATTTGGATTTACTGGTGATTTTGTGAAGGGCAACTATAAGGGCTCATTTCTTTATTAGAATTTCAAGAATTCATGTCCGGGAGAATTTCAAATTTTTCAAAAGTTGTCCCCTTATGTGGAATTCCAAATTCCTCTTTTTAATGGAGGATTTGAAATTCCAACAAATATTATATAAAGTGGAATTTGAATTCCACCTAAGGGGACAACTTTTGGTGAATTTGAAGTTCTCTCAGACATGAATTCTTGGAATTCTGATAAAGAAACGGGCCCAAAAGTTTTGTTCGTTCTAGTATGTTCATTGGAAACCGGTTTTGCAGACTTTTTCCTCGTCTGCGAGAACTGATCTCCCAAAATAGGAAATACTTTCCTATGGAATCATGGAATATTTAGATCATTTCTGTGCTTCATCAGACACGGGAAAGCGACCAGACCAGATTTTTCATGCTTTTTCCGCATAAAATGGCTGAAGAATGGTAAAAATAAGGGTGGGGATTCAAAGGGAGGCTAGTTATTTTCTAGGCTTTTAACTTACCAGTGGTTCCATTGCTTAAAATGTACTGTAGCCGGGTTTGTATGCAGTACCTTCCTATAAAGTGAAACAGAGTGAAAGCATTAAAGGTGAAGAAGATCCACAAAGACCAATAAAAGCATCTCCCCTTTGATGCGATTGATTAACTACCATTTGCCTTAAAAATTAGATCCTAATAAAGTGATGGATACAGGGGAAAAAGCGATTGATGCCGATCTCTAACTTGTCTTCATGGTTTAAACCTTTGGTTTACAACATTAGGTCACGGGTTGAAAATATGACACCAACAAAAGAGAAGAGATGGTTACCTTCTTCACCAAGTGGTGGGTATCTCCATCAGTACCTTCTTTACCTTTCATTTCATAATCCTTCAACAGACCTCCTTTTCCAAGAATTCCTATTTATTGGACGCCTTGTAGGCAAACAGGCCGTAATAAAACGTTCTTTTGATGGCTGCTGTTAGTTTTAGATCTAAATCCTTGGGTCATAATCATAATCCAAGGATTCAAATATGAAAACTATTGGATTATAAAAATGCCATAAGATAAGATCTCGCATCATGTCCAAAAATTTCCAATATGACAAATTTTCTTCAGAAATTCTAATAAAGAAACATGCCCTTACTACCCATATCAACTTACTTTGAGCTCAATTTAGCACCATATGAGATCTACTCATCATCCTATTGGATCATCATCATCATCATAAAGCATTGTCCCAATTATGCTTGGTTAGCTATATGAATTCTGTCGTGCCATTTCATTTTATCGTGAGCTAAGTTGCACTTATTGAAATCTATCTTTACTGGCTACTTTCATTCATGACTTCTTTAGCATTTTTTAGAAGGGCTATCAATTTGCTAGAAAACCTTTTCCTTGTGGGCACCAAATATGGATCTTATAATGGATCTAAAAAACAAAGTGTAAACGGGTTTGGATCTTGGATCCTCGTACTCGAATTTCCGGTAATTAGACCTTTCATTCCCCTGTGTGATTGGACCTTTCCTTCTCACACCTGCTCATGCATTTTAGTGTGCCTCACGACTTGGACTGCATGTGAGCAATGTGTGGTCCACTCACCAGAGAACACAAATCTAAGATCTTATCATGGTTCCCTAGTGGTCCCACAACCAGTTTGATTCCTATGTTCAATCTGGTTTTCCAATTTTTCCCTCCTTTCCATCCTTTCAAGAATTGCATTTGCCTTTGAAACTCGCGAGCACGCTTTATATCCTCATTCCTTTGTATCCTAGCCAATTCCAACATTCTCATTGAACCAATCAATGTGTTTGTTCTACACCTAATACAAGTTTGCTGAACCCAAGAAACATCAAAGCTCGCTTTTGGTGAACCATTCATCAGACACGATAGGAGGTGGGCCACAGCATGTCCCACCATCAGAGAAAGTCAAAATGGGCATCAATATCCAGTGTAGTGTTTGACAAGCAATTTGGTCTACTCTAATAAATAATATGATCTCCATTACACACTTTACAACCACCCCAAAATCACATTTAAACTACTCCATAGTGTCGGCCATAACACTTCACATATTGAGCATGTTTTTATAATCAAAACAAAAAGAAATGTACTTTTGCTCTCATTCCTTTTCCCAATTGTTTTTGCCTAGGATCCATGCTCCTGAAATGAAGGGTCTTGTTTTATGGTGCACCCGACACAGCCCAGTTGTGTATAGGGCGGCGCCTTCTTGGGCGTGAATAGTCCATGGTCATGAACTGCTGCATGTCTTTCTCTCTGGTGTTGATTGGTACTTGATCGTGCAGTTTTTCTACTACTTACAAACAAATTAGAAATTCCATTAGTCACAAAGTAAAAAAAAAAATCCTTACAGAGAGTTTTCATGCACCGTAACAAGAAAGATAGGTGAAATGGCTGCAAGTTGAAAAAAAAATTCCTTACAGAGAGTAATCTTCCTTGAATTCAAATGCTTTTAAGCTGAGGATGATGATGATGAGTTTGGTGGTTATGAGTTAAACACTTGAGAATCACACAGCCAGTCATTTATTGAAAGGGTTATTTGATAATTCTAATCACACAAATGCAACAAAAATCTCTTCATAAATTGCGAGAAGGGTTTTGTTTGTGGGAGTTGGTGGGCTGGTTAGGGACATGCATAGTGTGGGCGAATGTGTGGGTTCTAGTCCCTCATAAATAAAAAAAAGAGTGAGAACGGCTTGGCTTAATATAATGGTTTCGACATATGTTTTAAATTCACAATATAAAAAACCAATTAGATAGTAGCTGGTAGTAGTGCTGAGGATGGCATTCTTGTTCCAATCCAAATCTTGCATTGCTTATGACTCTAAATAACCACATCAATCAGATGATTGCAAAAATTTCTTTTGTGGTAATGGAAATGACTAAAAAATCATTAGAAACTTGGCCAATATCTAGATGGTAAGGAACTTCATAATGAACGCGTTCTACATCAGTTGCCCTCGAAGAAAGTGCAGAAAATCAAATGGACGCCCCTATATAAGCTAAAGTGTGTATAGAATCATTCCCTTTTTACCCATATAATGAATTAGTAAAAGTAAGGTCGGCTTTAGTACTGTAGCAAAATAGTGTAAGAAAACACCAATTCAAACTTCAAAGCCATGAAGAAGTCAAGAAGCTAAAGACAGACTACAATCCTTCCCCCCTGATGGATTGCTCACACCTTATTCAAGTGTTGGCAAAACAGAGAACAAAACATGCATATTAAGGTATCTTTGGTTAGAAAATCACCTGTAGAACCTCCATTTTTCACATTGTTAGATTTGTAATCTCCATTCATTGATTCTTGAACCTGTATTTTATGGAGAGGAATTAAGGAACATAGAAGGTCCACAACAACAAAAATACAAACAAAGAAATGGGTCCGTTTAGTGTTTAGTATAGTGAGTGTGGGAGTATGAGAAGAAGTCCTTACCATGGGCACTTCAATAGATCTCAGTTTCCTGGGCAATTTACCTATAGCAAACACCAGTTAATGAGCTGTACAAGTTGCAGAGAGAGAGAGAGAGAGAGAGAGAGAGAGAGCGCAATGTTTGCTTACTTTGGTCATGAGGGGAATAAGCAAGAGTCCTGTGAGAAGTACAAGGTGGTACCAAAGTAGAGAAGGTAATGAACAGGGTTATGATGATTAGCAGCTTCATCTCTTAAGTTAAAGAAGGTTTGCTTTTTGCATGAGAGATTTTGTGGGTGAGTTTGGATTATATATATTTCTTAAGGAGCCCAGAAGAGGGATTATGAGAGAGGGAGTCTGAAAGAGAGACAAGAACATGAAACATAAGAGTGGCCCAGCAGCTCCCTAAAGTTCTTTCATCCTCCCTCTTTATCTGCTTTCCATTTATGGTTACGAGTAGTGTGGAATTATCTTATTTAGAAATGATCCTGTGTAGCAGAATACAGTGAAAGGAGTCCATATAGCAAGGAATACAAAAGATTCTTTGGCCAGGCCCAATTGCCCATAGCATACATTCATCAATGACCCGACATGTTAGTGAAATCTTAGCCAATTCTCAATCCAAAAGAAACAACTGACATTGTTATATAAAATAAAGAAAATAATGGATGTAAAAATACATGTTTTACAATTGATCAATCTGACAAAAAGGTGAGATTTGTTGAAAAGCTGAAGAATTAATTGGAAATCTACTGTGCTCTAATGTCACAAGACATGGCGATGTTCTCAAATTTGATTGTATTCTAAGTGATAACGTACAGTAAAAAAATAGCATATAAAAAATAAAAATCGACTTATATATTTAGTACCAATTTTACCTTTTTATATTCTATCAATTTTGTAATAATATGGGAAAATATCATTTGACAAATTTATGTCAAGAATATCATGATACCAAACTATGACATGGATTGAAATTACTTGTCATTGAAAAAGATTCATTTGAGTGAATTCTAAGGCTTGTGTCCTTCCATCTGTCTAATTCTTAGGTTCATATAGTGTGGTCCACCTTTGGAATGGTCTAAATTGATGTGGATGTGTTAGTGTGACGTCTGCTTGAGTGTCATCCACTACAATCTACCGTTCTCTAAAAATCTATGTGCATTTAGAGGAGAAAAATCAGGGCCCTCCATTTGTTGTGATTGATGTATTTTGAGGGTTTTAATCAATAGTGGGCCTTGTCAATGAATGCTATTGGTCCTGATCGGGACCAGTAAGCGGTCCATACTGTCCAAATCACGGGGCCTACTAGGGAATGAGTTCTCTGAAAGCACAGTGATGCCTATCTGATATTGTCAACTATTTATTGAGAAATGATACTCTGGAACTGTTTGTCTGTAAAGTTATATAGGAATTGAATATGTAAGAATATACGTCATAAGCGGTTAAAAATGAGTATGCAAAGGTGAATATTTAAAAATGATTATCAAATAACCCCTCCTTCAATGGAAAGTGAATGAGGGAAGATAGGACATCACTGTGAAGCGATTAGCCTAGTAATTCAAATTCCACGAAAGTCAAGGGCACATATATAACGCTACCTTATGTTCTTCGTCCACACCTCACCTCTTTTAATAATCTTTTGGGAGAGCTCATTTGAATTTGAATCCCAACATGTTCAATTCCTATGTAATCCAATGCAAACAAATAGGTTCTCTGTGTCTATACAATGTGTATTATATGCACTAAAAATCTTCATTGTGGGGCCCAATCCGTTTGTTTCAAACTTCTGGCTGAATCTTTCCTCCTGGGGTTGGAGAGGTGCTCACTTGGATCATAGGGATACTCATTGTTGAAGCTGTAAGAAGACACTGATTAGATGAATGAGTTAATCATGTTATCCACACAGTTTAATTGAGCAAAGTGGGTCCCACCCACACCTGAGATTGCTTGAGGATAGGCAGTACTTCGTGGTGTAATCACAAAGAAAGATCAATTCCCAATAATCTCCTAGAGTTTTTAAGGGGCCACACCAATATGATTTAGAAATATATGATTAGCATGACAATTGAACTATAATCCATCTAAAGCTAAAAGTTTCAAATCAACATGAAAAATGGCCTACTACATCTTGAAATATTGTGTTAGGCTTAGGATATTTTCAGCGGTGCTATGTGGATCGAATTCTGGCCCGGTCCCCCATGAGGACCACCGGATCCCAGGAATTCTGGCCAGGTCCCCCATGAGGACCACCGGATCCCAGGACCTGGGATCCAGTGGTCCTCATGGGGGACCAGGCCAGAATTCGGTCCCCCCATTCGGTCCAAGTGGACTTTCTCGGATATTTTAAGCCTGAAATCAATTGCATAGACACAGCCCACAAGCCTGAAATCAGGGCCCTGAACCAGCCCAAAATATTCAGGCCTAGGCTCAAGTTGGGCTTCAAAAGGGAATCAGTGAAAAGCCAATAAACTAACAGGAGGTCGCTTGCATTAGACATGGAATGATTCATTGTAAAATTTGCAATTTATACAAGAAAATGGACCCACCGTATGTGCACACCAAATGCCCTTGGCAGCTTGGCTCCTCTTTATTACCTTAGTGGGATCATCTTGACCTTATGTTTTTTTTTGTTTTGTTTTGGTACATATCTTAACCCTATGTTAAGAGCCTCCAAAATAGATAGTTTTAGTGACTGTCCATGTAGTTTTAGTGATTGTCCATTTCATGCACATGCGTGCTCTTGTTGAAGAAATTGGGTCATCCCATTCTCATCAAGGTGAAAAGGAAGATATGGAAGCTTTGAAAATTGAGTCATCCCATGTAGGACCTTAGAATGCACAGTCTACCTAACCCATAAATAAATGAAACTACCAATTGATGATAAATTTGTTGTGAAAACTAAAACTACAAGAAGCAAGATGACCATGTTTGGGTGCCCGTACACAAAGATCATGGCTTCTTGTAGCTGCTTGGAGAGATGAATACCATAGATGACCATGACGTTATTCAAAGCATTTGAATATAAGGTGACCCTCTCATTTGCAGAGGGTCTTTTCCCAATATCCAAGAGGAAAATGTAAAAGTGGATGGCCGTTTAGTCCATTAACAACACACATAAGTTGAGAGATTGCCACGACCCGGACCCAAGATTACAAGTAATCCGAATTAACTCCGAGTCGATGCGCATACTTATTCCCGTGAACGTCAATCACATAAAATTTACAAGGGATATCAATTACACATTATGCGGAATATAAACAAATATACATTGCTTATGTATAAAACAGCTTATGTATAAAACAAAAATCCATTTACATCATGTACAAAATTAATCACTTGCATATTTAAGTAGCATGCAAGGATCGAAAGTGTGAAACGTTTTAAAACCATTTTCTACAGGTTTTCTTTCTTTCAAAAGTAACATCAATTGTTTTCGCTTCATTTCGACTCTACTAATCCTCTTGGAGGAACCGGAGTAGTCTCCTCCTTTGGCGCTGTGGTCTCTGAAGGACTGGTATGGGCAGCTGTGCCTGTAATGCCATCAATAACACTATGAATTTGACAATTCAGCAATGTATAAACAATTATATGATTAAACATGCTAATTACACATTTAATCGGTCTAATCCAATGTTAGACTAATACAATTCCTATTTAATTCAAAGCAATAAGAGTCTTTAGTATTTGGCAATCTACAATAGCATTTCACTTCACTTCAAATCACATCTTCCTAAAAAGGAAGGAATCACATCTTTCATACGGAAGGAATCATATATTGTGGGATTTATCAGTGCTCGGGCCAGGGACAACTTACATCACCACGGAGTTCCAGAACACTCTCAAATAATCTGCTGCAGCAGTAACAACTCTAAAGAGCTTACTGAAATCACTATGTAGTGCCAAACTCAAGAACAACATTTAATTCTGTTTAATTATAATTAACAAAAACAATTCAATGTAGAATTCAATTAAGATTTTACCAACCCTTCAGGTGAAATCCTCAGTTGGTTAATGTACATGTTATTCTCAATGGTCATCACAATTTATGTGAAATTGTACATTAAAGTCCCCTTAATTAACACCCCATGGCGGTAAAATAATATTAACAGCCTTGATATAATCAATAGGCTATTTTCCTAAAATTCAGAAATTTATTCTGAAATCTTATTACTTTTAGATAATTATTCAATATTTTATCGACTAGCTTTAAAAGCTAATATTACTATTGGATTACAATGACCCAACTTTGGTTAACACTGAATTCATCATGGATCCAAATCCATGGATACTACTTTATGGAAAGAGTAGTTGACTTATTAGTCCTCAGTTGTATTATAATTAGTCTCAAGACTAATTTTACAAACCATTTATGCTCATAAATGAATATTTGATTCCATTAAAAATCACAAAAATTCTGGACTCAATTTGAGTCCTCCGATTGATCGGGCTTCAGGTTCGATCGATCGGACAGGGTGCGAATTTCAGTTTCAGATTTTGAAACTGGTTTTTCTCTCCCATATCCACTCTTCTTCCATTCACAACCTGCACAAAAGAAAAATGGAACCTCCTGTTCCCACCTTCAATCCATTCATTCAATCAATATATATATATATATATATATATAACACAACTCATTTCACTGATTTATTCATAACCTGCACTACACACAACCACAGGACCTCCAGTCCTCTTCTCCATTATTATTTTGCACATAAAACAACTTCTATTCCAATCAACACCATTCCATCAACCAAATCTATCCATTCACAACTCAATTAAACGAGATAGGGCTGAATTCATAACTATAACAAAACCAAATGAAATCTATATAAAATAGGATGTAAATCATATTAAACTGTTTACACTTGCCTCTAGTTGCAATTTGACACAAAACCCCTTTCTTTGAGCTCTAATTGAGACAAATTCTTTCCCCAATTCAAAACCCTAGCAACAAGAACAAACCCAAAAACGAATTTCTCTTGAATTGTTTGTACTAAAATCACTATAAACCAATTAATCACAACCAAAAAGGTTTATAAAAAGTTACTTAACTCTTGCCTCAAAGAGTATCACAGCAAGAACTAAAGTTCCTTCTAACTCTAGCCTCTAGCACCAAACAGTGTAAGAAGACAATAACAAGGATGAAAAAGGTGAAACTATCTCAAAGATTCTTCCAAAAATCCTTTGCACAACTTCTAATATTGTCAATTAGTGAAGAGAAATGAAGAAGAAAACAAGGAGGAAGAAAACCCAAGTAGTCTCAGCTATTCTGGAATGCTTTCACCGACTGAAACAGAACACTAGTTTTTTTAAAACTCTATGCAATACAGTTTTTCATTTTAACCCCACTTCATTTACTTTATTTCAAGTTTAAGTCAATTTAAGATCTACTCGACCCATCTCAAGTCAAATGAAAATGTGTATATTATGAAAATTATTGCACTCATCAAGATACACATATTGACATCAAGTTTTGCCACATTCGACGAAATACGTATAAATTCATATTTATGAAAAAGTCCTTAATTTCACTAATTTGGGTATAGATTCAACTCTACTAAGCTAAACACTTCCAAACTTGTTCATTATGCTTTTAGTCACTCATGCATAATTTAATCCATTTTGACTGCTAATCACACTTATCTTAATTAATCATGTTTAATTCACATTAATCTCGATTAATTAGAGTTAATCTTTATTAACTCGGGTTGGGGTGTAACAGAGATCAAGTCCATTGATCTTAACACACAATTCATGGTCGTCTGATTGGGCCAAGGCGAAGCCCATTACTCTCCCAAAGAGTTCAAGAAAAAAAAGGGGTAGGCCATTGACATAATGTACAATTTGGATCATTGCTGAAAAGGCCTAATAGAGTGAATAAAAATTGTTGACATTAATAAACATTTTTTATGTTTTTCAAAGACCTCTCCAAATCTATGAGGATCTAAGTGTTGATATAAAAATTCTTGTGTTGTTCAGTAGCAGATTAACTCTTTGGTGTTATTAGTTACCAAGATGATATCGGAGTTGAAGGTCGCGAGTTAAAAGCCTCCAAAATAAATAGTTTTTTTTTTTATGGTAAAGTAGTGGGATCAGCTAATACTATGGTAAGAGCCTCCAAAATAGATAGTTTTAGTGACAATCCATTTCATCATCCATTTCATGTACATGCATGCTCTTGTTGAATAAATTGGGTCATCCCATTCTCATCAAGGCAGGATGGGGGATACTAAAGCTTTGATGTAGGAACTTAGAATGCCCAGTCTACTTAACTCATAGTGATAAATGAAATTACCAACCGACAAAAACTTTGTTGTAAAAAGTAAATCTACAACAAGGCAGCAAGATGGAACATGATATGGTGAGGATGTCGTACACAAAGATCTTGGGTTCTTGTAACTGCTGGAGAGATGAATACCATCAATGACCATTGCGTTGTTCAAAGCGTTTGAATTGAAGGCAACCCTCTCATTTCTAAGTGATATTTTCCCAATAGACAAAAGGGAAATGTTAAAAAGGATGGCTAGGAAAATTATATAAGTTGAGATCTCTTATTTGTTTTTTCCTGGTGACAGTTTTATTTTCTATAAATCTAACTTGTGTGAAGCCAAGGAAATTAAGCACCTTTTTGAGGATTATTTCCAAATCCCGGAACAGGTTATTAATTTCCATAAATCATGTATTTACTTTATCAAGTGGGGTTATTAAAAAGATGCAAAGGTATAGCTTCAATCCTAGGGGTAAAGCTTATGGAAACAAACGAGAAGCATTTGAAAAACCTCTTATTTATTGGAAGGAATAAGAATCTTAGTTTTGAAGCTCTCATTGATAAATAAACGCTAGAATCAATACTTGGCAGATTCTGCTTCTCTCTAAAGTGAGTAGGAACACATTAATTAAATCGGTAGCTTCAACGATTCCAGTTTATAATATGTCGGTTCTGTAACTCTCCAATAAAACTTCTAATGCTATTGATAAAATGTTTAGATACTTTTGGTGGGGGGACGGTGAGGGAAAGAAAAAAGATGCACACCTTAAAATGGAAAGAGTTTTGTAAGACGATTGTGGATGGAGGACTTGGAATAAGGGACACCAAAAGTAATAATTTAGCTCTTCTAGGTAACACATGTTGGTGTCTCCTTAGAGATGATAATCTTCTATGCTCTAAAATTCTTAAAGCAAAGTATTGTCCCAAATCTAATCTATGGGAGGCTAAGTACAGAAAAAGGCAACTCATGGTTTTGGAGAGGGTTTGTTGAGGGGGTGAGTTTCATTTACGATATAGTGGGTTGGATAATTGGTATTGGGGAAGAAAATCTCAGTTTGGGTCCATAGCTGGATCCCGTGTAAAAAAGGCTAGCTTGAGGAAAACTTTAACCAACATAACCAACCTGAATATTACAGCTAAAGATTTATGGAAAGCTAATATGTAGTGGGATGAAAATAAGATTAGAGAAAATTTTAATAACTTAAACGATGTGAACAGAAAAATATATATTTTGGTTGGTAATCATAGTGATAAAAGGGTTTGACCTTTCTCAAAGAATGAACAGTTGTCAACAAAGTCGGCTTACAGAGAATTAGTGGAAAGACGCAATCGGAAGGGGTTTTAGAGAATTCCAATTCCCTAAAGGATCATGATGTTTGAATGAAATTGTTTTCACTCGAGAATAATTATTGTAAATCCCTTGTGCCCACTCCGTGAGGATATAGTGGAAACGGTTGATCACGCTCTAATGAAAAGTGATTACGCTAGAGCATGTTGGTTTGGTACCCACTTTGGCCTTCTAACTCATAATCTTAGTGTTGGGGAGTTAAAAGAGTACCCAAAGAATTCTGTGAGCAAAGTCACCCATTAGCTCCTTTAGGAAATGTGGGTGTTGACCATGTGGTGGACCTTATGGAAAGCAAGAAACGAATTCCTTCCCAAGCGGAAACAGACGAACCCCGCAAATATAATCCACTCAGTTAAAACAATGATTAATAGTTTTAATATTCCTTGTTCTTTAAGGGATAAGAAGAAGAATGGGGGGAACATAAAACTATCAAGAGTGATCAGTTCCAGGAAGGAGGTTGTGATGTTCTCATATGCTACTTATAGGGCAATAGATGACAAAGCTTCATTTGGTTTCATGGCTATGCTTAAAGGGGCGGTTGTGGATGTAGGTGCTTGGATTGGTCCAAAAGTTACCTCATCGAAGGAAGCCAAAGAAAGGGCGCTTCTCACAACTCTAAAAAAAGGCGAGGGAATTATGTTATGTAAGGATCTGGATATACTTGGAGGCTAAAGAGGTGACTTAAGTTGTTAATGACAAATTTGGTTGGGCTATATATCTACCCAATAATTGCTGATATTAAGGAACTGCTTCTTAATTTTGATATTGTGGAGGTTTCTTATATTCCTAGAATTTTTAACTCTGCAGCCCACTCATTGCTAAGTTTTTTCTTGTAGTCGGGACAGACACTTCGAAAGCGCACATGTGTTCATAGGGTTAGACTATTGACTATGGTGTTGTTTGTGGGGGTGTTTCTTGTTTTATGGAGTCTTTTGTTGGTTTGTGTGTGTGTGTTTTTTTTTTTTTTTTTGATGAATGAAAGGCCTTTTCTTATACAAAAAAAAAAAAAAAACATATATAAGCTGAGATCAATTTCATTGACCTTAACATGCAATTCATGACAGGTTGATTGGGCCAAGGCCAACCCCATTGCTCTCTAAAGAATTTCAAGGTAGAAAACAGGGTAGGTTATTGACATATTGTACAATCTGGATTGTTCATGTAAAGGCCTAATAGAGAGTGGAAAAATTGATGACATTAATATGCAATTTTATGTTTTTCAAAGACTTATCAAGACCTATGAGGATCTAAGTTCTGTAACTTTACACCTTGAGCTTTCGGGGGTGTTATGAGCATGATGAACAGTTACGACAAAACATTAGACCCGTAAACAAACGTAAAAAATCAAATCGACAAAAGTTGATTTTTAACCATTTCGGGTTACCTCAATAATACAGTTTACCATTGAAAACTTATAAGAGTGAAGCAACCACGAGTTTTACCATACTCTTGATCAGACAAAACCAACAAGCATTTTACCTATTAATCAAGATCTTATCCATCATCATTGACAAAGCCAAGGCCTTCATTTTTTTTATACCCATATTAATGTTGGGCGTAACAGCCCAACCCTTAATATCCTATTATTTATAATTAGTTATTTGTTAGTTAATTAAGTGTGCTTGGAGTCCTATCGAGTCGAGTTTGACATGTGAGTCACATGTGTGAAGTCTCGCGTGATTCCGAGCTTGTTTGGGTACAGTAAGGGTGTGTCGCAATTTTCAAAAAGTTTCGAGGGCTTTTTTGTATTTTTTATTTTTGAAAATTTGACACCATCGGATAGATTACTTAATTTACCGGACTTTGTTCTGCTACCTCATCCCAACCCAGATCCACGAAGCCCATCTAAAACCTGAATTCCTACTGTCAAAACCCAAAACGCTAACCCAAAGGAAAGTTGGAAGAGAGAGAGAGAGTTGTGTGTGGAAATAAAAGAGTGTGGTGGTGGTGTATAAATAGAAAATAGAATAAGAGTTGTAGTATAACTTAAATTCTAAATAGCATAGAGTTTGGGTTCTAAAAAATATAGGAGTTTGGATTAGAGTAGAATTATACCCACTAAACTGGGCCCGGGTTAACTAAAGGTAAGACACCTATCCAACAAGCCTAACTCACCAACCTAAGTCTAGCGTGGTCCCCATTTAGACTAATCACGTATTTAATTAAAATACAATCAATTATATAATAATAATAATAAAATAAATAATATATATAATATCAAAACGTCACAACGATAGTCGGCAAATAGATATTCATATAAAACACCAATAGATATGCAGTATTAAACAGAGTAAACGAATAGACAAGATCATAAGAAATCATAGCATTTGAATCATAATAAACCTAACATGAACATCTTAACAAAGGCAGTTCACATATGCTAATCACCATGGGATATTATCACAACCCTCCATACTCGAACCGAGTTGTGGTAGAGAGAATGCACGAGAGAAAAGCCCATCCAAGCAAAATTGGATACTGGGGTATAAACAAACAAACGTCAGAAACCCCATCATCATAAAGTATCCGATGGTGTACATCCATCACAGAACATCCGACCTGCAGACGGTCAAAGGTAACAGTCCTATCACAGTGGGGCCCCAGCTGTGTCAAACGGTACAGGTAAGTGGTGCCTGACACATGAGTCCTAATATAGTGATGGTGAAAGGCTAGGTTCATCTTGTGTGAATAAGATTCGTCAAACGCGAAAGAGAGACTACCACCTTTCATCAAATCAAATCAAGTAAACAAACAGAACATCAAATGCCCAAAGTAGTCCTCTTCAAAGCTTATACAGTCAAAGCCCCTAGCCTCGATACTTTCAGTCAAGCGTCGGAATAAATGGAACATCAAAAGGGATCATAAGTCCAACATCTAAGTTCTCACGTGATCCCAACAAAGCAAACTAAATGAAGCTAATGAATATGTTTGTTACATGTAGACAAAGTACCAAATGGTACAATTCATAATCAGAAGTAATAAACAACCCAAACCTAAGTACAATGTTATTCCTGGAGTTTCATACATCCCTACTCAGTTAATGAAAGGAATTAGGGTTCGCGATACCTGAACAATTCTTCTTCGTGCATAGATACAAAGAGGGTATCTCGTTGCCCCATAACGTCTGCGATTAAGATAAGTTGAATCTCAAGAAACCAGGAATAATCACGAGCAATCTCGGCTCAAAACATTCCTCACACATAGTCAAATGAGTCATAAAGAGGTAGCCAAGGTCCCACCTAAGTCCACAAGTCCTAAAGTCCTAAAGTATCCGCGATATATAAATGCAACCACAGTTACGTCCGAAATGATCATAACACTAGGTCACATTGAGGCTTCAGTAAGCATGAGTACCAATGGACAATTGTTTATTTATTAAGAAAAGAATGCAAAGTGATGAAATAGGTGCGGATGCACAAAGGTTTATATATTAATAAAGAAATTCAAAGTGATCAAATGGGTGCATAAAGAATTAATAAAAGCATGCTTTGGTTTCTTTAGGCATGTTTTGGTAATGTCCTCGGAGAGGAATCCTCTTTGGTTTTCCTCGATTCAGAGGAAGACCTAGGTTTGGGTGAAGATATGAAAAGTGGGAGAGAATCTTCCAAATCCTCCAAACCAATAAAAAATCCTCTTCCGTTGATTCCTCCATCTCTCGCGCCACCCCACCATCCCCCCCCCCCAATCGAATTTTGCAAATCCACGGTGGCAACCTAAGCTACAAAAGTGACTCCTCCTAGGTATTTTCCAAACCTAGGATACAATGATTCCTCCCCTCAAAGATCCTCATAGAGGATAGCATTGTTCTAGAGGAATGAAGGAATCCTTTGGATAAAGGATTCCTCCCTATTTACCAAACATCCCCTCAATGATTTTCCCATCCAAAAGCCATCTCCTATTCATCATACTCATTCATACCATCAGGCCTAAAAAACCGAGAGACATACAGAAACCCAGACCTGGGTTCTGTTTTCAATTTCAAAATAGAAGAAGTTTCTCACACTCCCATATAGGGCTGTCAAAGGGCCGGGCCGAGGTAAGCCCTTATCCTACCCTCACATGCTTTGGTTTCTTTAGGCATGTTTTGGTAATGTCCTCGGAGAGGAATCCTCTTTGGTTTTCCTCGATTCAGAGGAAGACCTAGGTTTGGGTGAAGATATGAAAAGTGGGAGAGAATCTTCCAAATCCTCCAAACCAATAAAAAAATCCTCTTCCGTTGATTCCTCCATCTCTCGCGCCACCCCACCCCCCCCCCCCCCCCCCCCCCCCAATCGAATTTTGCAAATCCACGGTGGCAACCTAAGCTACAAAAGTGACTCCTCCTAGGTATTTTCCAAACCTAGTACAATGATTCCTCCCCTCAAAGATCCTCATAGAGGATAGCATTGTTCTAGAGGAATGAAGGAATCCTTTGGATAAAGGATTCCTCCCTATTTACCAAACATCCCCTCAATGATTTTCCCATCCAAAAGCCATCTCCTATTCATCATACTCATTCATACCATCAGGCCTAAAAAACCGAGAGACATACAGAAACCCAGACCTGGGTTCTGTTTTCAATTTCGAAATAGAAGAAGTTTCTCACACTCCCATATAGGGCTGTCAAAGGGCCGGGCCGAGGTAAGCCCTTATCCTACCCTCACATGTGCGGGCAGGGCCTAACCGAGCAAAAGCCCTTGACATTCATAGCGGGCTTGTAATTTTTAGGCCCTTGCCCTACCCTTAAGGGTTAGGGCCGGGCCGGGGCCAAAAGGAGGGAATTTTTTTTAAAGAAAAGAAAATTTTCTTACATCACCACCGACTTCCAATCTAACCCTCCTCCTTTGTCCGGGCTGGGGACCGGCAATACTACCCAAAAGGCAGCATGGCGAAGTTAAAAACTTTTTTTTATTGGAAGGTTGGTGGTGCGATAAAATAATTTTTCTAATGATGTAAAACAAAAAAAATATGTAACAATAGTTCTATAAATGATAATACATATAAAACAAATAGCAATAACTCTTTATTTAATTATTTAATCTATTTTTAGAATATCTAAAAATTCATCTGATGCATTATCATCATTGTGTTGTTGCAAACATATCCAATCTTGTGCACAAATTAAGACTTCTACAGTATCAGACTTTAAACAACTCCTATACTGGTCAAGTACTCTTCCTCCTGTACTAAATGCCGATTCAGAAGCAACCGTAGAAACTGGAATAGCTAAAATGTCACAAGCCATTCTTGACATAACTGGATAATTTGCCGAATTGACTTTCCACCAATCCAGTATATTGAAATTTATAGATTTATCCATTGGCTCCTCCAAATAACGATCTAATTCAGATTTTTCTTCTACAACTGTAGCCTGTGTCATTTGTTCCTCAAATACTAACCATTCATCCTCAAACTTAGTAGGTTTTTTTGCTAAATCAACTTTATCCACATTTGGCAATGTTGTGGTAGGTGTGTCATATATCACACAATACTCTTTATAAAGATTTCTAAAGAGTCTAAGAGTATCAGCTCGACGAATACTTATATCTTCTCTTGATCCATATAACTTTCTTAAAGCATACTCTAAACATAACAACTTGCGTGTAGGATCAAGGATTATGACCATTTCAAATACCTTATTATATTGCTCCCAATATTTATCAAATTTTTCCTTCATTTTTCTAGCCATATTTCTACAAAAGATATCTTCACTATCTAACTTTTCTACCAATAAACTATGTATTTTAATCACTTCTGGTAAAAATAAATGAATGGATGGGTACTTATTTCCTGAAAATTTTAAAGTAGCTTCATAAAAACACTTCAAAAATTCACATATTATACTAGCTATTTCCCACTCTTCCTCTGAAGGAATGTTCTTGTAGTTTGAGTCTTCTAACCCTAGTGAATTGAAAACTTCTCTATATATTAATGCACACTCCAACATTGAGTAGGTGGAGTTCCATCTAGTTGAAACATCAATAGGTAACCCCCTAGTGCTACTTAGCCCTAATTCACTTACCATTTCACGGAACTTGTGTATACGAGTTGTTGAATTTTTAATGAATTTCAATGTATCCCTAATATTTTAAATTGTAGGGGTTATTTCTTTCAACCCATCTTGCACAATGAGGTTGAGAATATGTGCAGTACAATGCATGTGAAACAAGCTACCATTTAGTGGGATGCCATCCTTTTTTTTTTGTAAGATGATTTTTAAGTGTCCTTACCATGGCATCATTTGTGGTGCAATTATCTAAAGTTAAGCAAAATATTCTATCATAAATTTTTCATTTTATTAAATTAGTTTTAATAGTTTCAGCTAAGACTACCCCACTGTGGGGTGGATCAACATTAACAAAGTTAATTATATGTTTATTTAACTTCCAATCAGAATCAATAAAATGTGCAGTAATAGACATGTAACCTATTGTTTGATTTGACGTCCACATATCAGATGTGAGACTAATCTTTGATGATATGCCATCAATTAATTGAGAAATCTTAAGTTTCTCTTCTTTGTAAATTTCTATACAATCAGACTTAATGGTGTTACGTGACACCATTTTAAATTGAGGTTGTAGAATTTTACTGTATTTGATAAAACCTTTATGTGTCACAATATTAAATGGATACTCATGTAAAAGTACCATTCTTGCAAGTGCATCTCTACATTGTTTTTGGTCAAATTTATGGATAACTGAGGTATCATTGGCTTTGGCAAAAGCCACAGGCAATGATTGTTGGTTTCTATTAAGTCTAGGTCTCTTGGTACATGATTCGTTAAAGTGTCTAGTTATGTGGGTAATTCCATTTCTTTTATCATTATTTAGTTGTTTCTTACAATACTTACACTCAGCAACACGACATTCTTTTTCAGTTCCATCTTTTTGTTTTTTTAGAACTTCTAATTGTTTAAAATGAACCCAAATACTTGATCTTTTAGAGTTTTTTTTCCGTAGAACCCGAGTTTGTGTTAGATGGAGTATCAATAGAAATTGTATTAGATGAAATAGGAATAAGAGTGGGTGAGGAAGAGGAAGAGGAGGGAAGTTCAAAGGGCACATGGGTACTCACATCCACCTCAATTGGAATGGGCTCATGAGAGCTATCATTGGCAACATTATGAGCAGACATAGTTGATAAATTAATCTAAGATTAAGATAAAAACTCTGTATGAAATTTATAAATAATATTAAAGTAAAAAAGAGAGGTAAGAATACTAAGTTGAAAGGCAATGCCTGATTCACGAATCACGACACTTATTATCTTGATTTTGTTGCCTAAATATCTGCAAGAGAAAATAAAAATAGAGACATCTTTAAGGGGCTAAACAAATAAATTAATATCATGTGAAATGGTCTGTGCAGTTAATAGAAGACCAGAAACAACCCCTGCATTTTCAAATAACTACGAAACCATGTCAATGAGTAAAAGAACTCGATTTTAGTGATAAAAAACATGAATGGATTATGTTGTTACTGAAAAAGATGAGTGGAGAAATAGAACCCACAAAACAAACCCAAATAACTATGCAGGGTTCAAGCCCAAGTAAATCTGAATATCAACTCTCTAACAAGGAGACCCCTTCATCCCTTTTGTAGTATATGAGTATCTAAGCTAGAACCACTAATATATCTGAGGACCTAAGTTCATAGCTGACTCATCCTCACCCTATGACCAAGACATGAATAGTGACAAACCTCATGAAACAAAACCAAAATTTGAAAAGATACATAAATTATAAGAATGTAACTCTACAGCCCCAAATTAAAGTGCATTATGCAGTCAAATTACAAAGAAACCCCAATTACACATTTTGCTTCCTCAAATCAACACACAAGTTAAAGAACTAAAAATCTAAAACATTAGACTAAAAAGAACATCTGCAAAGAACATGACCCAGTTAATTTACAAAATGTTAGCAAAAACAGAATGAGTACTAGAAGTTAATTTATCAAAATGTTAGCAAAAACAGAATGACCCAGTTAATCGATATGTCCTGATATATATCCTGGGTAAATATGGGAACGGAGTAGACATCCAGATAGTTGGGGGGTTTTTACCAAAACCGTGAAAGATTTTTTTTGTTTTGAAATGGCCTGAAACCTCATCAGATTGCACTAAGAATCAACTAGATGATTTATTGTAGAGTAGACTAGTTAATTATAGTATGGTAAATAGTGATTAATATATGATTTAATAGAGATTAAATTTACCATGCATTGAAACATAGGAAAGCAGCAAGGAGAAAGGATCTGAAGAAAAATTTTTTTTTAAAAATGAGAAATGTTCTGACAAGTGTGACTGTTTGAGGTGATCAGATCATCTGCCACCTTTTTATGATCCACAAGTCCGCGAGGGTGGTAGCAAGTTACCGAAGCATAAGCACATGGTCAAGAAACTTATGATTTGGAAGTTGAACCGAAAAACATATCGAGTTCTTTTCATCATTTGTAATCATGGCAGCAAAAATATATATATATATATATATATAGATAGACTGCATGATTTTGTGCAATACTTTGCAAACTATTACATATTAAAGGAGAAAATTAAGATATTATAGTTATTGAGTTGTCTTATTGGTTAAACTTGAAGTTGAGAAAGCATCTGCAGATGATACCTCACAAACAATAGGGAAAACAAATCTTGATTTCAAAAAAGAGCAAAGGGTGAATGAGAATGCACCCCAAATCACAAGCAGATTTAGAATGTTCTGGTGTAACAGATCGATTATCTGTTCTGCTATACATTTGGGAAAGTCCAAAATTTAGAAACAACACAAGCTTTGCTTCTCTCCATTTGAAGTTTTAAAGAAAAAAAAAGAAGAGTGAAATGCACTTTTCATTCTCGACAGTGCCAAACTAATTATCATCCATTCTGCAAAAATATGCACATCAATTCCAATTTGGAGCACGACCATAAAATTCCTATAAAGCAAAAGAACACATAAGGAATGAAAAGGGAACTAAAAGACTGAATGGGTAAACAACCCAGATCATAAAACTCACCTCAAATCTCGAATCTGTGTTCAGAATGGCCTTTGGAATGGTAGAAGAAAGAACAAAATGGTGAGCACAGTGACTTCTTGAATGAGTGTTACTATTGTGACTTCAGATTGTGAGTGAGAGCGAGAAGAAGAACAAGATCAATTGCAACTTCAAGATCAGAGAATGAGAGATCGAAAACGAACAAGATTGGAGAGGGAGAGAGATCGAAAATGAGGAGGCGTTGAGGTACCCAACGATGAAAGGGTTAGAGATGATATAGAGAGAAGTTTTAGGGTTTTTTACCAAAAGACTAGATTGCCCCTTAATGTAACCGTTGCAGATGGCCCCATGTGGGGGTAATTATGACTTTTTAATAAAAGTCTAAAATACCCCAAATTGAAATAAGTGATTGTTTATGGGACTGTGGGCTGGGCTTGTTTGGGCCTGGGTCTTACAAAATTTTCAAGAAGCCCAAGTTGCTTAGATATATTATAAATATATCATATATTTTATATTTTATATTATTACTTAATAAACTGCGGGCCGGGCCGGGCCCCCTCGGGCTAGAAAAGTCAAGCCCTAGCTTGGTCCTCAATATTGTGGGCTTTTCAAAATCTGGCCCTACCCTACCCTCGGGCTTTAGGACAAAAAAAGAAGCCCTCGCTTTGAGGGCTTTTGCGGTCCGAGTCGGGCCGGGCCCCCTCGTCAAAGGTCCGGATTGACAGCCCTACTCCCATACATCTAATCAATTAAAATAACAAGTGGGCCACACCCTATCCATTCATACCTTATACAGGCTCCAATCCAACCATATTAATCCCATTCAAAATATAACCTAACCTAGTAAATTAATTTCCAATTTAACATACAATGAGCACAAGGGTGTCTAGAATTGAAATTAGATGCTAGAATTATAAAGAGGAGCAACATATCATAGCATAATATAGATATCCACTTGCCTTTGGTGAGTGCACTCCAAAATAGGTGGAAAATAGAAAGCCCACTGTTGGAACTCAAATTGGGGAAGAACCTCTCAAACCCAAAACAACCTACAAAAATGCATGCAAAGGTTAGTAAATAGCTTCCCTATACCATTTCAAAGCAAAGAGGGAAAAAGCCCTAATTTCTACATGCTTAGGAGCTTACCTAGAGATGGAGAGTTAATGGATGGCTTGGATAAAGAGATGCTCCAGGTCGGTGGAGCATGGGGAGGACGATGAGAGTGGTCTCCTTGGGTTGGTGGGGCTCCAGTTGAGCAAGCAGCAAGGGGGGAGGCAGTGAGGAAGAAAGAAACACGGGAGAGAGAGAGAGTAACAAAGGAAGAAAAGAAATAAAAGAAGGAAAGAGAGATGGGGAATGGGGAAGTGGGTTGACCCACGTGAGTGATAAAGTGGAATGGGGTTAAGGGTGAGGAAATCAGTGAAAAGAGTGTTCTCTTATTGTGATGTGGGGAAATGATAAAATAAGGGAGGAAAATATAAAATAAGTGAGGAGAGAAAAAGTATTAAATAAGTTTAAGTGGGCTTTGGTTGCGTGTTAATGCATGTAGAAACCCTTCGATGCCCTTGTTTTGATGTTTTAATAATAGAGATCGGAATTGGAGATCATCAGAATGATTTTGTTATTTTTTTTTATCATTAATGTGTACCCACCAAATAACCCAAAGAGGACTGGACCTGTCATACTTGCCGAACGCAAACCGTGAGGCGTTGTTACTGTGTATTGGTTGTGGGGCCTAGGTGACGCCACTGATGATTGATCAAGACCATAGATCTGGTAGTGGACCCACAGACGACCATAGGGATGGCAGACCCGTGTGAAGTGGGCCCTATTTGGTCCACCTTCCAACGATCCAAAGGGGGCATGACGGTAGGGGATAATTCCGTTTTTGGAGACTGTGGGACCCAGGTGGGTCACCAATGAAAATCTAGACTATAGATCTTGTAAAGGGGGCTTGGGCGACCATGATGGTAGGGTCTGATCTGGGTCTTGATCAGCGGGACCCACGATTTTAGCAAGCTCATTGTCTTAGGCAAGAAGTTCTGTTTTGTTGGAGATGTTATGTAACAGAACATGCACAGGTGGATGAGGGTGTTGAAGAGTTCGGTGGTCTGGGGGTGCATGGGAAAAGGTGTGGGAATTTGTGTGGATGAGTGAGAAAAAGAGGTTGGTAACGTGTAGGATTTTTGTGTGTGGATTAGTGAGAGAAACGATAGAGGTGACATGTGGATGAGTGAAAAGGAGAGAATAGTTATGGTGGGGTGTGAGAAAAGTTTTGATTGTGACAGAACCTAGTGTAGGTAGGTTTTTATGATACCACTTTACCCATTGAATTTCTATTTATTTTAATAAATTCCTGATTAGTTTAATTAACTCAAAATAGACCTTTTACTTACTTTGAATGTGGAAAAAAATGTTATAGATGGAATCCTTAGGTTTTCTAAAATTATAAACTAAGATTATTATTATTTGCAAATTAACATTAAATGATATCTTTGGTTTTAATATGTTAAAATTATATTTTTGTACTTTATAAGTGGATCTTTGGACAAAGTAAATACCGTCCGGGCACACAATATATTACTAATGTGGGGTTTAGTACTTCGTATGACCTTGGAGAAATCCTAATGGATTCGAGCTCAATCCATCTCTATTGGAAAACCCTCAATCGGGTCTATGCACCATTGATTGATAAAGGATGTGTTGATCTTTTATCTATTAGGGATTCCAGTGGTTGTCAGGTATAAGACCTTATGTTTGACTTTAGGATTGGCTAGTGATTATTCATTGACCTTCGGGTTTGCATATATGAGTGTGATTGATGTTGGTCTATTGGTTGCATACCTTATGATTGATTGGATATGGACTGTGATGTGGCGTGACAATTAATTGAGATATTGTAGAGGTTTAATTGAATGAATTGATTTGTATTTGATTATGGATTGTTGTGCAGCCAGCCCTTCACTTTGACCTAGGTTTCTGTGTTAGAGCTTTACAAATCACTAGGTTTACTTTATTATGATATATTTATATATATACAGCGATTGAGTCATAATTGAACGACTGCAATTGTAATTGAACGGGTGATCACCGATGTGAGCGGGCACTGTAATATCCGACTTGATTGAATGACCGGTATTCCGGATTATTGATCGGCTTATGACCGCCGACGTGAGTTAGATAGTTGGGGCTGACCACCCAAAACGGTAGCAATGCTTCTGTGTAATTATTGTATTGCTCTATTGTGTAGAATGGATTTAGATTGTACGTTCTTTCATTATTGTTCCATTGTTAATCTCTTATGATTATGACCTGTCATTACTCACGTTGATCTTGTGTTTTATTTATGAATTATGCTTTCATACTTGCTGTTTACTTTATTTATTGGTGCATAGGTACTGACCCCTATCTTACTATGGAGATGGAGGTTGGTCAAACGTTTCAAGCATTTGAGCCAGTTAACGAACCCGAGTGGAGAGCCAATGATTGCTATGCAGCCGTCTGAGCCTGCTGAGAGAGAACGTCATCTTAGAACTTCTTTAGATGAACTTTCTTTAATGATAAACTTTTCCTTAGTAATTGTTTGATTTATTCTGCAACTTTAATTATTATTTCTTCATTTAATAATTGTGTTGGATCTTAATTGTGAACCTTGAAGACCAATTGAATAAAGCTTCCGTTGCATTTAATGAAATTTATTTTGACTCACCACGGTTTGCTATGTGGGTTCACTTTTGGAAGCTTGTGTTGCATTAAACACAAAAAAATGAATATTTATTCCTATTTTTCACGTTATCCCTTGGCTGTATTTTGGGGATGTGACAATCGTATCTGATGATGCTACTTTTGGTGCATAGGTACCGAACCTTTCTGTCCAGAGGAGGAGGAGACGGATGAAGTTCAGACGGATCAGCTTGATGACCTCCTAAATTACTGTACAGACGACATTGTTTAGCCGTATCGTCCCTATACTCGAGAGCCACATGCTTATCCTAGCTAGATTCATCTTTTGTTCTTTTGATTAGGCCCAAGTTTTAGTGTGGCATTTTGTTGTAATTAATACTTTTGGTTAATTGTTTCAAACTTGAAATCTGGTAAATAAATCTCAGTACTTGCTCTCAACTACACATCTTGAGATATCACTTGTATTTATGAAACTTTTGCTATACGTTTTATGTATCTAAGGAAATGCATACACCTCACAGCGGTCTTCGATCCATATGGAACATGATTGGGGCCACGTGTTGTTTGTTAATGTTGGAAGTTTTTAATTGGCCTTAATCTCACGCATAATCCCCTTTTTACAAAATGGGGCGTGATATTGGGTGTTTTAACTTCTCATGAGTTTGGGGTCAAAAAGTACTTTCTTGGGCTTTATATCCTCAAAAGAGATGGCCCATTAGCTATACTAGTGGTACTGCGTAAAAAATGGGATAAAACCACATCAATTAAGTGCAAAAAACCTCTCCCCTTAGTTGTTGCATTTTTAACAACATTTGTTTTCATAAACCATAACCCAATTTTTTCAATCATCTCATCTAACAAAGAGCGAAAAAAGACATGCCCTCTACCCATTCTCTCCTACCCTCTGCCCTCCTTTCCTCTTAATCGAGCCATCTCTACCAAAGAATTCTTCGAAAACAATCTCTCCATCACTGAACCCCATCTCTTCGTTCCTTTCTTCCTCTTTATTTTCCCCCAAATTCATCTCTTCATCATCTCTTCTTTCCTTTCTTCTTCTTGCTTGGAAAACAAGTTATCTATTTAAAGGAGTAAAAAAGGCACTTTATAGAGGGGTTTTGTGAAAAAAACTAGTACTAGTGAAAGAAAAGGGGATTTTCATCTCTCTTTCTCAAGTTAGGGTTCAAAGAAGAGAAGAAGCTTAAGATTGGAGGTGAGTGGAGATCTAACCCACTAAATACCAATGAGCAATAGGTTTGCTAATCCCATTGTTTGGTTTGGATGAGTTTTGTTTTCCTCATTTAAGATATTTTGCTGCCTTCTTTCTTATTGTAATCCACTATGAAGGCTGGTGATGATTAATATGGTTGTATTGACATCCTCTAGTTGTGTCTAGAGACGACTTTTGTAATGTCATTTTCAATAGTGGAAGTTGTGGAATTTAGTCCCATGGTTTTTCCCTTCACTTTGAAGGATTCTCCACGTAAAAAATTGGTGTACTCTTGCTCTTCTTTTTCTTCTATTTTACTACTTGTAGATTATGATCGTGTTATTCAATATTCTCCATTAATTTGCATATGTAGAAGTCTAATATTCTTCTTTTTGTAATAACCCGGCCCTAGACAATTATGTTTAGAACAAATTAATGGTAATTAGGATTAATTAATTAAGTTTAGGAGTTAGAATAGTTGTCTAATTAATTTGGTTGCAATTAGACTAAGTTTGGGTTTAGAAGATTAGTTTAATCATTTGACATTATGGTGGGTATTTTGGGTATTTTCATAGTAGGTCAAGAACCTTATTTAGATGTTAATTAATTAGGTTTGCCTGTTAGTTTAGGGCTTTTGAGGTTTTGAATATGGGGCAAATAGGGGTATAGTTGTCTATTTAGAAAATTGAGGGATTTACTGTGATTCTCGAAAGTATAGCAATATGGGGTTTGTTTTATTTAGTGAATCTTTTGTTAAGGATGTAGACCCTTTCGATGTCAAATGAACCACCCGATGGCCCATAAACCGTTTCTAGTCCATTTGAGTGTAAAGGGCAATTTTGTAAATTTCTCATCCCATCTCAACATAAGAGAGAGGGGAGCTGCTATTGGCACACAAATTTTCTTCCTTCCCACACACACATTCTTTTTAAAAAAAATCCTGTGAAATTACTTTTTTTGTGCACGCTCTCCCTTTCTCTCTCCCCACTTCCCCCTTCACCTCCGGCCGGCGGAGATCTGCCGCCGTCTCCTCTCCTCACCTCCCCACTGTTTCTCCCTCTCCTCCTTCCCATCTCCTCCCCTTCTTCCTCCCTCCTCACTCTCTTCCTCCCTCCCCACTGTTTCTCTCTCCTCCTCCCTTTCTCTCCCCCCACCTCCCCTTTCACTGAAGGTGACGGCCGACCCCTTTCCTCCCCTTCTCCCTCCATCCCTCCCCATTGTTTTCTTTCCCCCCCTTCCTCCCTCCCCACTAGTTTCTCTCCCTCTCCCTCCCTGTCTTCCTCCCTCCTCCCCACTGTTTTCTCTCCCTCTCTTCCTCCCCCGTTGTTTCTCTCTCTCCTCCTCCCTTTCTCTCCCCCACCTCCCCCTTCACCAACGGCGACGGCCGACCCCTCCCCTCCCCCCCTCCTCCCTTTCTCTCCCCTTATCTTCCCGTTCATCTTCGGATCCGGCCTGGACCAGCGAGCGCAGGCCACCCTCCCCCTCCCCCACTGTTTTCTCTCTCCCTTCTCCCACTCTCTCCCTCCCCCACTGTTTCTCTCCCCCTCTGTTCACCCTATCTCTCCCTCCTCATCTCTCTCCCTCTCCATCTTTCTCTTCCTTCTCCCTTTCCCTTCCTTTCCCTGGCCGGTGGCAGATTGTGCAGCTTGGCGATCATTGCGACCACCCAGCTATCCAATCTGCCGCCAGCCGGAGGTGAAGGGGGAGGTGGGTAGAGAGAAAGGGAGAGGGTGGGCAAAAAGGAAATTTCACAGGGTATTTTTTTTAAAAAAAAATATGTGTGTGGGAAGGGAGAAAACTTATGTGCCAATAGCAGCTCCCAAGATAGAGGTCATCGTCCCTCAACTCTCACTCACACTCACGCCCAGAACCCTTCCCTTCCATTTTTCTTCTTCCTTCTCATTTCCTCTCCATTTCTCCTCTCATTTGGCTTGCTCACAACCATCACCCCCAACATTGAGTCTCATTTCCTCTTTCCCACCCCCATTATCATCTCCTCCTTCCTCTTGCACAACCAACGGCCCCCAAGAATGCATGGCTACCTCCCCATCTCTCCTCCAAGCTCTGATTTCATGATTGGTTGTGGATTTTAGGGCTTTTATGTATAGGACGTGGGTTGATCTCAATAGAGGGCTTGGATAGCTTCTTGTGGTGATTTCTAACATAAGGCAAGTATTCATGTGTAAATTCCATTTCATGCATGTAGTTTGTATATAGATTATTATGTCTATGGGCATGATGTTATGGTGGATTCTACTAACCCCTTATGCATGTGTTTTATTGTCAATTTCTTTGCTAATTGTTTCCATTAAGATGCGATGATAAGACTAATTTGGTGTTTTAAAGCTCAAATGCATGTTATGTTGGAAACCCCCAATTCAGACCTAAGGAAATAATCATGTGTGGATGTTATAGTGTGCATGTAGATTGAACATAATTATGGATTTGTGTTTAATCCTTGTTACTCCTTAGTTGTAAACCTTTATTTCTAGTAGATATTTGTGACTTCCATTTCATGTCTTTATATAAATTGGTATTATGTGATTTATGAATATATTATTTGTTAAACATGTTAAATGTTGTGTTAGGGCTTACTCCTATTCTTAAATTCTCTAACTTCCTATTGATGGCAAGCAATCATATTTTATTCACATTTCATATATCATGTTGTATGTAGACCATAGTGTTCAATGGTATAAGCTATATGGTTAGCGCTTGTTGTGGAGTTTGATGTTTATATTGAAATAGACATTTGGCTTTGATCTTTTATGCTAATGAAATTGGATATTTTGTGGGGCATATGGGTGAGGTGTGGTTGGCTCTAGTTTATGTCATATGCTAGGGGATTTATTAGATTTCTACCCAAGATGAGTAATATACTTCATTTTGTATACACGTTGATGCACTATCATTCTTGTATTTATTTCATTCTAACTACCCAAATAATGTTAGGCTCATTGCAATGGGAACCCATGTTCCTATGTATGTTGGAAACCCCCACTTGAGAGGACCTTAGATTTAGTTAATGGCCTACAATTATGGGACTTATGATTAATTGGAAATCGGTCTTAGCCATTGACTCCCAATTGTTTGTAATAATGTGTGAGAGACCAAACCATGACATGGGGGGTGGTAACCATTGGCCGTGGATACTCTTGGTTTTTATAGGATTAAGGTTGGTGTAGATGTTATTCGAGACCCACCATGGATCATCGTGGAATTGTATTATGTCCACTCTAAAGTGGGCAAATGGTAACCTAGGATTAGCATTAGGGTTGTAAATGACTTAGACTATGTAACACCTCATTGGGCTTGGACCCTTATACCTACCAACTCTTGGACCCTTAGGCATTTAGTGTATGAACCATGCCACCTTGGTAGTGAGGTGTGGAAAGCCCTGGCAGGAGGTGGGAGTTGTGTATTGGCCCATTCAATGTTCACTAGATCTTGGACATAAAACCGTAACCACACCGGTGCCTTTGCATGACACTTGACCTAGGGCCTTGGCGGACCTTGGACCTTAAACCTTCTCTGTTACTTTAGACGTAGAGCACCCTTATAACTTATGATTGTGCCTCATCTGCTATGACTGCTAGATACCCTCGAGGCAAGTATGAGGTAATGCTAGTTAAGGGTATATCGTTATGGAGCTCTGGGTGTCCACTACCTTCAAAAACACCAACAGAATCATTTAGGCACCATGGGCTTTATGGGGATCATATCCTTAGCCGCTACTGCCCTTGTAAGAGGATGTCTAAAACGGGACCTAGGTATACTGTAGCAATGGGCCTTATTAAGTAAAATAGTTGACACATATATGCACTTGTACACTTCCCACTCTGAAGGAATAGTAAATTATGCCTTTTATATTATATGATTGTGCTACTGCATTATGTAGGTATATATTTGCTTTGCTTTATGCACGGTAGGTATCTTCGAATACTGAGACAGCCAGCATGCGGGCGTCGAGTGCGGTAGGTGTTAGATGACAGCGAGTTTGGATATTCGGATAGTAGGGTTCTGGGTTGTACCAGATCTGAGTTTATCTATGGTGTGCATTTTGATGTGTATGATGAGTATGTTATTGATCAGGGGTATATTGGGTGATGATGCACACTATGATTGTGGTGAGCATGTGGGGTGACTATGATACTTATACATATTGTTGTGTGTGGATTTGATGTGAGTGTGCCCGCTCTGTTTGGTTGTTATAGATTGTGTTATATACTACCATTTGATCTTGGTATGATACGATGAGTTTAAGTCATATGTCTATGTTGTGTAGCTTTGGTGTGTATGTTATCTTGTCTATATTTGGATTAATGTTGCTTGTTGCTTGATGTTTGTACTGCCTTCTGTCTTTTACCTTAATTGCATATCCACTAACATTATATGAGTTACTTTTCCTTGCAGGTGTAGGTAAGACTCTATACCTATATATGTTTATATATAATTACACATGAGTACATAGTTATTATTGTATACATGTCATGTTATTTACCCATGTTTGCTTGCTTGGCCTTTTAGGTCTAACCTTGCTCTTAGTGCTTGTAGGTTCTAGGCTATTGACCGCTAGCGCGAGGGTAACACTTCAGTGTAGGCATTACAGGGATGTGTAGAGAGATGTGTAGTTGATGTGACTTAGGAGTACTCCGTCACTGCATTCGAGAGCCACACATCTATCTTAGATTACCATTTTGGCACACTTGGGTTAGCCTCATTGGAATTTAAATTTGTATTAATTCAACTAAAAAACACACTGTAATTGTCATAATTGAAACCAAAATGTACTATTTGGCCCATGCTCTAATAGCTATGTGGATTTTAAATTGTCCACTTTATTTGATTTATATGTTTATTAAGATACTCCTCATTCATGTCCCGGGGTACGAGGCGCCCGAATCCTGGGGCGTGACACTTTTCCATCAAGATCCCAACAATGAAGCTAGCTAAAGTTTGAATCATTGACATAAGGTTGACTAAGGCAAAATCCATCTTGAGAAAAAGAAAAGTAAAGGAAAATAGCAATATTTATTGTCTTAAAGATTATTAGAAAAAAACATAATATATACAATTGTCATATGAGTATCGCATGGAGTATGTAAAGGGTTGATTGGTATTAAGTTTCCTTAGCTAACCATTCCTATCAAGACCTCAATGCATTAGTAGAGGTAACATACATACTTTTCAATACTCCCCTTTGGTGGAGCCCACTCTTCAACACTCTCCCTTAGGAGGAACTCTGGTTGCTTACTTTTGGATACACAATTTCGTACCGAGTTGTCCATCTTGGGATTCAATCTCATGACCAGTTCGCTCTGATACCATATTATGTTTCCTTTACTATCTTTGAGGTCTTAGTAGGGGTAGCATAAATACTTTTCGATACTTTCCTTAGGTGGAGGGAGAGACATTTAAATTGCAACATAAACAATGGAACAACAACTTTACTAACCACCTCTTAGCCTAGGCTAAGAAGCAATCCGACTCAACCCAACTAGGGATTAGGTCAATTTAAATCTAGCCTAATAAAATGCAAAATAAAGGCCTCCTCAATTAGGGCTTAAAGCTATAAGCTTAAGCCCACGACCTCTCATAAATTGAGATGCGGAAAGATGCAACCAATAGCGGAGGTCAATGCATGCTGACTTAATAAGGTTAGTAAATGAAACACTTAGAAAAGGGGTACTTTCTTTTCAACACTATCATATGTGAGACTCTAGAAATGTAGCCTAAGAGACCAAAAATGGTTCCTACTCACTAGATTTTGCAAATGTTTGACAATTTCCAACACTTTCGACCTTTAGGGTGCCTCCACAATCTCGACCTCTTTTTTCTTTAATACAAAATTACTAAGTTCAAGCCATGATGATATTGGTCATAATTATATTCAAACCTAGATGTAACCTATGTCTCCAAGCCGAGATTTATATTAGAGTTTCTTAATACATGGACCATTACTTGAAACTTAGGTACAAAAGCTCTCATGGCCATATCTTGTCTTCTCAAGATGAGATAGATTTGAGCTCAAACATTTACTTTTCACTTGATGAACTGTTGATAGGTAGTAATTATTTCTAAATAAATAGAAGCTAAATTCTAAGAAGTAAAAATGGACATTCAAAAATTAGAATCCACAAAGTATATGGTATTGTTTTTGGAGTTTGGGTCCTCTATCGCACTTCGTATATGCTCACCGTGATTGGACCACTCACGTTGTGCTACATCACTAAAAATCCATGTACAACTGCTCCCATCATATTCAAACCTATTACAATTGTAGTTGCACCTGAGTTTTTCTGGTGATGTGGTGTATCGTAAGTGGTCCACTCACGGTGAGCGTATACCAAGTGCGATAGAGGGCCCAATTCTTACTTTTGATGCACAACAATTGGTCATAGTCTTCATTGTACAAAATAGGACACTATGGGAAATTAGTAAAATAAAAAAAGTATTTTTATACCATAAAGCTAGAAAGCAATTGGATAAAAGCTATATTCTTGATCCTTCACAAGTCAACAGGTGATCCTCCTTAGCATCCTTCATCTCAAAGAAATGGCCCATGCCTCTTCCTCTTCTAAATGACTCTTCCCACTTTCTCTCTCTCAAACGTTAGATTCATAAATCCTCACCCATGAATGCCATAGTGGTGGCCACAAAAGGTCTACCACTTTTTAAATTTAAAGTTCATTTTCTAGAAAATCCTTATTTTAGTTTTTTATTTTATTTGCCCTTTTATTTTGTGTGTTGGGGTCTTTTATAAATAGGACCCACGTGCACATTTGTGGATGACACACGTCACTTTCTTTGCTTCTCTCCTCCCAACTATTTTTCTATCTTACCATGGTGCCATATCATTATTCTCACCAAGCCATTACCAATATCCATTTCTCCATACACCAAACTTATATTCTCCATACACCTCATTAATCCCACCACTTCTTCATATGAGGCGAGCTCCGGTGCAACGTCCATGCACCGTAATAAGATGCAACTCCCACCTCCATCAAATAGCAGCATCACACGTATGATGGGTTCTAAATTATATTCATACCTTTCAGTGTCTTCTTTCCGTCCTTAATAAATTTAGTTTATTTCCACTTTTACCCCTTTTAGAATTCTGCTTTTGAATCTTTCCACATGAGTTGTAAATAAGGACCCACATTTGCAAGATCATGGAGACTTCTGTGATTATAAATATGGCCGGTGACCCTACCTTTAGAATGATAAAGTGGTGAGCGTTTTAGAATTATAACATATGCCCACCTTTGTAAATTATTGTACATGGAGCTCTCCTTTAAAAATTAAAATATGGGGCTCACATTTAGAAATTACTAAATAACGGGGCCATCCAGTTACTAGGAATTGCAATGTGGGCTTTCATTTAGATATGACAAAGATCCACATAGAAATCATTAAACATGATAACCACTTTTAAAAAATAGATGGGATCCAACTTTAAAAATTAGAACATATGGGCCATTTTTATACGAATTACAAAGTGGGGCTACCAAGTGTAGAATAAGAGCTTATTTTTAAAATAAGAGCTTCTCAAATGTGGGTTCCATATTTACAATCACAAAATGTGGACCCACATTGTAATATCTAAAGGAGACTCTTGGTGGCAGACCCAAGATTTTCATTTGAAGGAATGTGAACCTGAACAAGTAGTTGGGTTTTGGTGCAAAACCAAGATTTTCTTTTGGATTTTAGGGGCGGTCGTCATACTTTTTTGTGGATTTTGAAAAGAGATCCAAAATTTTCATTGGGTTTTGGAAGCAGACCAAGGTCCAATGGGGGCAACTGCCCCCAAAAGCATGTGCCTCGGTCCACCCGTAGGGACTCCATATTCTAATTCCTAAAGGTGAGTTCCATGTTTTAATTTTCAAAGGTGGATTTCCTATTCAATAATTCATTCCTAAGTTGTTGTAATTCCTAAAGGTAAGCCCAATTCTCTAATCCTCATAAAAGTAAGCCCCATATTGTTTCTAAAAATGCTTCCCTTACAAAAGGTGGGCCATATTGCAATTCCTATAAATGTGGCCTCCTGTTGTAATTCCTAGGTGGATCCCATGTTGTAATGTTGTTTGAATTTTTATTGTAATATTTATAGGTAGGCCCAAGTTGTAATTCTTAAAGATGGGTTCCATGTTGTGATTTTCAAAGATGGGTCCCATTTACAACAATTCCTTCCCGAGTCATTGTTGTAATTACTAAAGTAAGTCCCATGCTCTAATTCTTATAAAAGTGGGCCCATATCGTCTCTAAAAGTGCTTCCCAAATGTGGGTCTCGTTTTCACAATCACAAAAGGTGGGCCATATTGTGATTCCTATAAATATTGCCTCATGTTATAATTCTTGACAGTGGATCCCATATTGTAATTCTTATTGAGTTTCAAGTTTTTAAGGGTGGGTTTCAAGTACAATAACTTCTATATGGATATTTGATGTACTTCTTATATGCGGCCCCATGTTGTAATTTCTGATTGCATTTCATAATTTTTAAAAGTGGGGCCTGATGTGATAATTTTTTAAGGTGAGCCTTGTACAATTATTTATAAAGTTGGGCTCCATTATAATCAAGAGCCTTATCCCATGTTTCAATTTCAATGAAGGTTCGTACATATTCACAACATATACCTAAAACCAACCCGAGCAGAATTTCAAAGAGTAAAAGTAGAAATAAAATAAATTTATTACATTGAAAGAAGACATTGTAGAGCATGAATGTGTGAATTAACTATCTTGAATATGTGTCTTGCTGTCATTCGATGGAGCCATACTATGGTGCAGTTACGATGCATTGGAGCCTCGCCATCTTCATATATCAATTCTACACTTCCCATATACATCATTACTCCATTAACTTCTCCATGCACCAATCTTTCATTTTGCATACATCTCATTCAACCACTTCTTATCTTTCACATGGCTTTCAACTACTCATCTTTCTTTACCATGCAAGCACCTCATTATGCTAGCAATTTCCAAAATCCCTATTTATAGGGAAATTCTAAAACACACCCCACTTTAAAACGCTCCTTTTTCTGCTTCTATTTTTTTCTTTAGGTCATGGGGACATGTTGAGTCAATCTAGTCTTTTTACGCACACTACCTCCCATGAATAGTCACAAGTCCAAGTTTGACACTCATCCAACTTTTCCTCACCATTGGATTGAAATCATGATAAAATTATGCCTCTAAACCATTAAATTTCAGAGCCATGGATCAAAAGATTAGGATGATATTATAGACTCAAGGTTTTGCATATAGGTATGCCTCATATGCATCTTTCCATCCAATAGACTACTATAATTATCATGCATCTCAGTGGGCCCAACTAGGAGGGGTGTTTTCTCCTAAAAGACGCCCGGACGCGCTCCCCATATATATATATATATATGCATGTGGGTGACTCTTTCGAACCAATGTTCACGAAAACTATGAGTAGGTAGAGAGAAATGAAGTTATATCAACAAGAAGTTCGTATCTTTTGCAATGGTGACCTCAAGTTAAACTTATAATGTCTTATCTTTGAATGAAATCAATCTCTTTTCCCTCTTATCTTTTGATTGTTCTTCTTCTTTTATCTGTGTTGAGGCTTGAACTAGTATTAATCTTTTTTCCCTCTTATCTTTTGATTGTTCTTATTGTTTTATCTGTGTTCAGGCTTGAACTAGTGTGGTCTTGCACATTATTCGAGAAGTGGAATTCTGGATATTTGGATTCCATCTTTCTCCACGCCACGTGGTGAAACCTTCTTTACATAAATGATGAGAGCCTAAAATACACCATTTAAACCCTCAACAAAGACTTTGTTGAACCTTGGAATGATAGTTTAGATCTTTAATTATGTTATTCTTATGTTTTCTGGTATTTTAAGTGAAAGACCAAAGACCAGAGATAAACTAGCGAAAATGGAGAAAACCGGAAGAAAATCGGAGCTCACTCGCTTCGGGCGTCCAGACGCTCAGCCACAGAAGACACCCGGAAATTATCGCCTTTGGGCGTCCGGACGCCCGACCCGGGCGAAGACACCACCCCAGGGCGTTTTAAAGAGAGTTTTTTTATGCCAAAAACCTATAAATAAAAGCCTAAACTCGTTTTTTTTTTAAGGATATTCACATCTTGGGAGAAGTTTTGGAGGCTAGTTTGGAAGCTTTTGGAAGAGCGCTAATGGGGATTTCGTCAGAGATTTTTCGTCAACTTCTCACCATGTGTAACTAAATCTTTATCTTTGGGTTACGATGAAGCCCTAATCATGTGTTTATGGTGATGTATAGGTTCTAGGGTTTTACTCTAAACGCTTTTAGTTATATGACAAGATGTTATCCATTGATTGGATTTTATTTCTTTAATGCAATATTTCTTTCTTTGGTATTCTAATCTTGTAGATTTTAATACTAAGTCATATAACGATGCTTCAATGAATGTGTTGTTAGATCTAGGATAATCTATGCCATAGAGATAGTTATGCCTCGATTTACATCCACATTACTTATTTGTTGACTCTGAAGGTTTGTAACCAGAATGAGTCTTTTTAGCGTTGATAGTGAAACCCTAGGTCTATACTTGCCATTGTGCGATGTTAGAGTGGATTCGTACCCTGAGATCTTTGCTCTAATTGGATCAAAACATTGTCTTTTAATTTGTTAATTTAGGAATTAAATCCATCAAACCAACACTTCATTTTCTAGCATGATTAGTTTAAGAATCAACACTTTATTTTCTATTAGAATTAGTTTAGGAATTTAGGAACCAACACAACTTAGCCTTTTTATTCCAGTAGATACGATACTCGGTTAACATCTTTGCTTTTTTCGAGTAGAGATAGTAACAGGGGATAATTTATATTTGCAACCCTATTTTAGGACGACCAATAAAACAAATTCAATGCCCCATCAATGCCTGTATAAACGATAGAAAAAATCCAACATAGAGATCAATTTTTTTATCTTCTTTCTCTGCCCTATTTCATTCCGTTCTTCTTCTTCTTTCACCCTAATTTTATTAGGATTCCTGCCGCTGATTGAAATGGTTTTTTTTTTCTTATTTTCATTTTCATTTTTTTCTTGATGGGTTTGGTGGTGAATGGGCGAAAGTTGAAGAACAGCATTGCATGATTTTATTTTATTTTTGCATGATTTCATTAGGACTTCTTGTTATTGATTGAATTTTTTCCCTCTAAATATTGATGGGGATGGCAGTGATTGGACGAGGATGGGTTTCTCACTGAATGGACAAGATTGAAGAACTCCATAGTATGATTTTATTTGTTTTGCATGATTTTAATTAGCATGATTGCATTTATTTTTTCATGATATTTAATTTTGTATTCTTCTTCTCTGTCTATCTCTAGCTCTAAAAGAATATGACTTAGAGAAACCCCTATCAAATGGACAATTTTGCATTGTGATTTGTATTAAATCAACAACACATTCAATAATTGGGGATTTAGGTTTTAACAGTGTAGGTTTTTCCTTCCTCTTTCTTGATCATTTATAAGACTGCATGGCACGATTTGATTTGATTTGATTTCCTCTTCTTCTTCTTCTTCTTTGCCGTCTTCTTCTTCTTCTTTAATTTAAATCTAAGGCCACTTATTTCCTGATATGGTTGGCTAATATGTGGAGTTGATTACCACTTTGTATCTATCCATATGAATCCACTGCACCTTTTGTCAAAATTGTTAGATGCTCACCTCCTACCTATCAAGAATCCAGCATTCCAAATTGAAATATTGGTTGTCCTGTGCTCATCTTACAACCTTTAGGTGCATTTTACTTAGAGGTAAAACCTTTCTGCAGATGCATAAATACCTTGTAACAGGCATCATTTGACTAGAGCACCTAGCCTCTCTGTGTCTAAAGCTCTAACAAAGTTTACATGTGCCTCTCTTTGGCACCATTGGATAAGGAGCTTAGAAACCAATCCTAGATTGATAAGGCTAAGTTGATGATGGACCTATGATGATCTATAGCCTCCCAATGAATATGTCCACTCTACATGGACCTTTTGTAGGTCAAGAACAGAAAAAATAAAAAAAAGAATTAGAGTTTTTTCGGGTAGAGTTCTAAATGGGGTATGGTTTATCTAGAGGGGTCCATCTTAATAAATGTGACCACCACTACCAGGGCCCATCCACAAAGGGTTCCATCATATCGACCAGGATGATGGGGTCAAGTTATGTGGCTCTAGAAAGGTTAGTCGATGTACAAAAGAAAACCAAGATGGAAAATGAGAATTAACCTGACAGAAGTGATCTTTTAATAATATCAGAACACTGGCTTTTGTTTGTTCAAAATCAAATGTAGTGCGGCCACAGTTTTTAATGTTATCATACAAGCCGCCACCATCGTTGCTTCCTTACGGTGTGGGCCATTACATACATTGTATTTATGATGTTCCCACTACCAAGAGGTTGTCTTACAAGGTCGAGCAAGTTATTCGATCGAATGAGATGACCTCCCCTTTGAACTTTATAGGCGGGACCCACTCCATTTCAACTGAAACTTGACAACCTATAAATTGAGGATATGAGATTCATCTTGAATGGTCAGAATTATCATCACGTGGGCCTTTCGATAGAGTTTCAGTCATCTATCATATTTGCGACAAAGGATTGGGACTCAAACTTGGGGATCAAAAAACTTTAGTAAAGGATGAAAACTGGGTCGGGCTGCCCAGGCCCGGCCTAGCCCAACATAGCTCGGAATGGCCCATGTAAGCCAACCAGTCCCTCCCAATGGGTATTTGACCGTTTTGCACCCGCATCTTTTAATCTGAGATAGAGGATTCGGACTTGAGCTCAGGAATCCGAAAAACTATATGATGACAAGGCATGGTGGTCTAGTCTTATTGATAAGAGATGAAAACTGGGTCTGGCCGTCCAGGCCCAATATGGCCTAGCACAGCGTTGGCTGGCTAGTGGCATTTTCGTGGAACTATCTGACATATTTGAGACATTTTTATTGAGTGAATTTTGCTTAATTGATGGAGAGGTTTGAGAGATTTCCAAAATTTTGGATATTTGTATTATTATGGAATTGCTTAATAATTGATTGAGAGGCTTAATCGTTTTATTCAATTGATTTGAGAGACTTCAAGACATTTTGATTGAAATGATCTTTCATTTTGATTGAGATGTTTTAATTAAAAGACATTTTTTTAATTAATGAGAGAATTAATTCTAAGGGGTAGCTTAGTTGGCCTAGGACCACGGTTTACCCCCGAAGCTTAAGGGCACGTTGGGCGACGGTCATCCCCGGAGGATTCCTCCCTATTTTTTGGCGCGATGGTGGATTTCCCACGTTTGGCTGGGTGTAGATTTGAAGAGGACAGACGGATAAAATCAGCTCTTCTGATTATTCTTCAAGTCGGACCAGCCCCCTTCGGACACATTGAATCCTTGCAAGGGAAGAAAGGCGGAGCTACAGTAGCGCTATAGCACATAGGGCGGTAATGTGAAATTAATAAGTTTTTGCTTTGAAAATGTAATTTTTGAGTTCCATAATCAAGATCCAAACCATTAGTCACCTTTAATAACTCCAAAATCCAAAACGGGCACCTCACCAAATTTCAGCCGTTATTCCTCTTTTATCTTGAGATATGTGACAAAACGTCATGACCGTTTACAATATATACTGAAAATGAGAATAAAAATAGTCCATTTTTCCCAAATTTTCAATTTATGTAGGGTCCACAATCAAGATCGGAACCAGCCATTAGTTCTAGAAGGTCGAACACAGCATGGTGACAAAACTTCAGCCGTTGATTCTTCTTATAACTCGAGATATGTGCCGAAATGTCCTGACCATTTACACTATAGTGAAAAATGGGAATAAAAATAATCCATTTTCCCGAATTTTTCGGTTTATGTGGGGTTCAAAATCATGATTGGATCTAGTCATTAGTTCGGGAAGGTCAAACACAGTAAGGTGACCAAATCTCAACTGTTAACGTTTACTATATCTTGAGATATTTATAAAAATGTCCATACACTAAAATACTGTAGGAATCCTTCCTGCATCCAAACTTGGAACTCTCATCGGGAATCCTACCTAAGGAGGTGTTGGTTCTTTGGAGATGGAGAGAATCCTGTTCCTATGTTTACTAAACACGTCCTCAGGATTTGAAAGTGCACTACCACATTGGGGCCACAAGGGATTTACCCCACTCCCCTTGAGCCAGTAGGGATCAGTCCGGCCCAAAGGGCTTGCATAACATCCGTTATTAAAAACAAAAAAAAAGAAAGAAAGAAAGAGAGAATTCTTCTTTCTAATTTTAGTTGAGAGATTTCTTCTTTCATCCATCCGTGGTGCTGTGTTAAAATAGAAGAAGCCCGTGGGCCAGCACGGAAGTCGACAGTGCATAGGTCCGGCCCAGTCACGGATGGGCGCTGGCCCAGTTTTTACCACTATCTATTGGTGGGCTAGGATTTCGAGATGGGCTCCACTAATCGTTTTATATTCACAGAATCAGAGAACCATCACTCTTGCCCCCTTTTACAGAATCCGAGAGAGAGAGAGAGAGAGAGAGAGAGAGAGAGAGAGAGTAATGGCGGTGGTTGGCAGCAGCGTGGGGTTCTTCCTTTCGGGTCAGACTCAGACTCTCTCTTCCATCAGGCCTCCAATCGTCACCTTCAGACTCACACGCCATCTCTTCCCTGCACTCATTCGTGCTTCTGCAATCGCCACCGTCCAAACCAAACCTGTAATCTCTTATGCAGAAGGATACTCTATGTTTGTTATTTTTGGTAGAGAAAGAAGATAACATAATATGATTTTAAAGTATCTTGGTCATGTTTAATCTTCATCCCATGATTTTGTTTTTCTGTTTAGGATCCTATTGTGGATGGAAAGATCAATACTGGCATGAATATTTTAGCTTGTCCAATTTGTTACAACCCCTTCATCCAGAATGGTGATACAGACCTAACAGTGTAAGTTTAAGTTAATTACTATGACTTCATTAAATATGAGCCTTTTTTCATTTGTAATGTATTGTTAGAAGGAATCCTATAACCTCTGTCATGATCATATGCATAGTATTATTGGCTTTTGAGTATCTAAAAGTGAGGCCCATGGTTCAGTGGTCCAGACTGTTGTTTTGATGGGTTCCACTATGGGTAGACCATACTCTGGCTTGTTTGGCAAAATTACAGATGGAGTGAAGTGGGGTGAAACCTTAGATCAAGAGAGAATAAAATATGAGGGGTCTAATTATAGTACAATGGAATTTTGTTTTCAGTGGCTTCATAAGAATTCTTTTTGACCTTTTGGGTAAAAAGTAGATGAGTTTTTGTCTTTTAGTGGCACGAGATCTTTGCTTTTTGACTTTTTTTTTTAATGAAATGGGGATTTTGAAATTTTGTACTTTTGATATGATCCCTAGTTTTTTAATGTATGATAAATGGAGGCTTCACTCACCTTAGTAGTGAAGTTGCCGGTACGCATTCTAAACCTTGAGCAATGGCTTGTAAATTGATGGTTGGAAAGATGGAACAATGCTCCAGATTCAGCAAAGAATTTAGAAAGGAATCTTAGGACTGTTAGTGTTAGGATCTTTGCAACTGGAATCATGGAGCATGCTCTATCTATGGTGGGCAATTTATTAAATCAAGGGTCTGCATCACCCAAATATTGGTGGATTGTGGGCTCACATGAGCAAAAGTGGGGCTCTAGAAAACTAGCTTATGATGGATCCAGGGTAATATAGTAAGTTCCTTGTATTCTTAAGTTCTCTCTTAGGTTAATTTATATTACAGATACACCAAGAGTTTTTTTGTTCTTTTTGTGTATAAGATTTTCAATGTAGCAGTGGGCTAATCATTTACTCATTCTGCATTGGATCTATCTACTACAGAGTATCTAAATCTGGGTCTAGTTTTCAGTGCTGCACTTGCAAGAAGGATTACTTCAACAACGATGTATATCTTGACCTTACAGTTTCTAGTGGTTCAAAGGCATATGGTGAATCTGTGCCTATTTCAACAGAACTTTTCAGGTACTGGTTTATTTAGAAAGTTGTTTTTGAAGCGTCAGAAAGGACAATTGGTAATTAATGTACTATAGTTTAATTTGTGGACCAAATAGCTAGTTATATCTAATTTAAAATTATGTTTCATCCCTAATTATTAATGATATGTCTGATATGGACCTCACAAACTGGTTTTGCAATCAAGTTGAGCATCTTGTATAATTTCTTTATAATGGTGCATTTAGAAAAGCCAAGTACTGCCATGCGTTTTGGCCTTTTAATATCATAGTAGTTTAGTTTTATTATTCATGGTCTTTCAAATGCAGAAGTGCTCCAAGATTCAGCATTGGAATTTGCTTTTCATTGCAGAAGAGGAAACCTTGGAATATTGTGCCTTCCATGAAATGGCAGCCTGATACAATATAACTAGGTAACAATAATAATAGCAAGCAATAATAATTGCTTCAGAACCACATCATCTAGGATCTGGCCTGAGTCTAAGTGAGATCATGGCCCACATGGTGCCCACCAGATGGGTTGATTGAACCTGTGGAAGCAGCGTGAATGGTTGCAAGCAATTTCCAGACATGGCCTTTTATTTTAGTTAAAACTAAACACCCTATTTCTTTCCTTTTTCTTATAGATGTTAAGATTCTCAGTTCAGTAAAATTTGTTAGATTTCCTTCAATCACTAGGATTTAGTTTCACTAACTGTTATAAGTCTAGACTCATTATGAGTTTGATTTGATTTCTTCACAAGTAATGTAAGGATAATTCCTGGATTATTATTGATTGGAATACCAAAATTGAAGAATTTGATACAAGTTATCTCTCCATTTCGATGGGTATTGACTTACACCTTGATTGTGCAATTAGTTCATGCTGACCCGATTTGCACAACATTTCTGCCTTTACTTCTAGCCTGGTGGGTACTCACTACTGTATGGAGATCACCTTTTCATTGTCATTAGGTCTTCTATTGAATAGAGAATACAGCATGTTTAGGACCCATTTGGTTGCATAGGAATTGAATTCCTAGGAATTCTAAGAAAATATTAGGGCCTTTGAGAATTCCTGTTTGAGGTTTTAGGAATTCCCTTCCTGTTTTCTCAAATGCTCAGGTACATAGTAGGATTTTGGAAACTAGAATTTGGAGAATTCTTTACAGGGCAAACGTGACATTTCACAGGGCGGTTTTTTGGTATATCACCATTAAAATAGGGAATTCCAATTCCAAATGCTAGAGCGATAGCACCTGATATTGCCGTCAGGAGTTCACAACATATGGAATTCCTGTTAGAAAAACCTCCACACAAGAGGGCCCTAAAAGTGGCTCAATTGAAGAAACTAAGGAGAAGTTCCATAATTGGAAATCAAATAATCTCCTCTTTAGGGCTTGTTTGTGTAACTCCATGGAAGAGGAAACCCTTCCGCGAAAACGGAAGTTTGTGGAGGAGAGGTTGGACAAGTGTTTCCACTTACCACTTGTGCACAGGAAAATAGCTAATAAATAACAATTTTCTGTGGAGAGTCTTTGTGCTGTAAACAACCAAGCGCCGAAAATCTTGGATGTTTCTGTTCCATTTCAGTGGAAAAGACCGTGCACAAATGTGCCCTTAATGGAAAATGAATTCAGGGGAGATGGAAAATGAACCCAGCCATTGCCCTTGTAAATCAATTTCCATCTCTCCTTAATTTCCATTTAAGGGGAGATTATTTTATTCCCATTTATTGATAATCACCTTTATTTCTTTCAATTTTAGCCACTCTTAGAAATACATTTCTTAAAATTCCTCGAAATTCAATTCCATTAAACAAATGGGTTCCTATTGAATGTAAACAATTGGGTCAGGGGCTTTTTGCATCTGGTTCTGAGTTTATGGAAGAAAAATACTTGTGTATATTATTAGAGTCCTATCATGTGCTCATTGACTGATCAGGTTTAAACAGAAATCTCAGTACTTGTAGCGGATTTGATGTTACCCATTTTGTTGCAAGGGCATTGAAGAATTGGTGGGTTAATTCATAAAGCTATGTGACTATGTGTGAGGTTTTCTGCATGGTAGTCTTATTATTTGGAGGGGAGTCAGATTAATTAGAGTTTGGTATTGAGAAAATTCCTGCTTAGAGTTTGGTATTGGGAAAATTCCTGCAAAACTACTGGAAAGTATACATTATTGTTAATTCCAGAATTGGAAGTATTTGTTATTGGTTTTACTGTGGCGCTGCTGAAACTTGTATTGGAAGATAAATTTGGTGTTTTTGAATTTACGTGCTAGACCAGGGTTAGGCAAATTGGTCCAAGTCAATCTGTACTAACCTAAACTGAGTCCAGTCTGACCAGGTTTTATTAATTTGGATCTATCAGTTGAGCCCCTTTTTATATTGCATCAATAACTCATGTTCACATGATGCTTTATATGGTTGGCATTGGCTGAACAGCATCAGTTGTCTCTGGTCCCATAAGATGTCTTTTATTGACTAAATCCATGTCTTATATATATGTATACCTTCTGTATAGTTTAGACGTTTGGTTTTATAACAGTTAGTCAATTGCAAAGAAATATGAAAAAGTCCTTTCAACTGGAATTTTCTTACTCATCCACACAGGACATTTATTGAAGCAGGAATCCTCTAGTTTCATTTCTGTATGAGAGGGGCTGGCGTCAAAACTTTATATGGGGTGGATTTCCTGGTCCAGAGAAAGAGGTGATGTGATGTTCCCTTGTTTTGCTCATGCATTGTTGCATGGAAAGAAACTCTTGAACTGATTCATCTATGCCTATGTAATTTGGACACAGGACATGTGTATCTGTGTATCACACATACACAGAGGATATATATATATATAAACTACTGTTTGTCGGCGTATCACACATACAGGGGGGGATATAAAAAAAATTGCAGTAAAAATCTACGCAAGAGATTGAAGAGAATGGATGAGCAGATTAAAAGGAAAAAGAGGAAGAAGAAAAGTAATTTAAGCAAAAGAGAGAAGAGGCTGGACCATATATATTCTCGTATATGATTCCCCCTACAACTTGTATTAATCATAATAATTGTCATGATGATGATTATGTATGTTGGGCTGGCTACATGAATTCTATTTTGCCATCTCAGAATTCTTGTTGTAGTTGTGACACTGACAAAAGTTCTATGCTGGCTGTCACCCTCACAACTTGTATTTATATTGTACAAAATTACATTTACCCCCTTAAGTATCAGTGTATCACGTAAGAATAGAAACGCCCAAATGAGAAATGAAAAATAAAATATGAAAACTCCCTTTGTTGTAAGTTGTATTTCTATACATTTCCTTTATTAAGCATTGGCACTTGATCTACCTACCAGATGCTTCTTATTTTTCCATATAACAAAGATTTTCAACCACCAAAGAACATTATCCAGTGATAGATCTTTTTATCATCGTACAAATTAGCTCTATCAGCATCAAAGAAAACTCAACATTATGATGAACATGATTAGGATATAATAAGCCAAGTCCTGAAGACTTCTTCAAGTAATAAAGTATAAGATGTACTGCAATAGGATTTGAGTGTGAATGTGATCAGAGGAAGGAGAGAACTAGATCATATGAAAGGGGAGAATTCTCCACTCGTTGTTCTGTATTATTGAGAAAGACAACTACTATATGTAGACGCTTGCCATATGAATGGCTCCAGTCAGGGCCTAATTGAGGACATTACAGATCTAAAAGAAAGCTACAGTCAGGGCCTAATTGAGGCCATTACAGATCTAATGAAATCATCTAGCTAAATGAGGAGAATACAATCTAGCCAAGAATGGAAGAAATTAATATACAAGGTTGACCCAATCTAACTAGAACATGGGCTAATTTTAGGTCGGGCCTTCTGATGGATCTTATTGGACAGGTCCTTATCCATTCTACATTGAGATGCCTTGTTCTTTCCTTCCTGGTTCATGCATAAATTGACTAGCAAGGCTAACCACATAAGAGATATTTGGTTGAGTAATTGTTAGATCTAGGAGCTTATTCAACAACTAGTTATAAAGACTGAGATTTGACAAAGAGTCACCACAATCTAGCTTGAGTCTATGATTTTGTTTAATTGGAGTATCAAATGGATAAGCATTGAGTTGACCAAAATCATGAAGAATGAGTGATAAGTCCACAAAATTACACTTTTAATTCAATATGTCATGTGAACTTTTGGACTTATTATAGTAAAATGCATCGAATTAATTGTTTTTTACAAAATCAAGCAATTGGTCTTTCATGTTTGAATTTAAGTCAAAATCACTAAAAACTTAAGAAAAATGCATGTTTTGGTGAAACTATCAATTTTTGCATTATCAAACTATCATTACTCATCACTTTTTATTCACTCGTGAAACGACATGATTTCTTCGCACCAAGGTGTAGAGCACGAAAAATCAATGAACATGGTATATTCATGTGTAGTGATATGGTGTCAATTGGCCCCATGCATTAACACTATTCTTTTTGATAGAAAATATTATTTCTGAATTAAATTTGATTGTTATGTAGGAAACCTTAGGAATTGGGGCCCGCAAGAAGTGGAAAATCAAGAGAGAAGTAAGAAAAATTGAAGAAGACCCACCATGAGTGTAACGCCCCACCCCATACCCATGCATGATATTGTCCGCTTTGGCCCACGGGCCTCATGGTTTTATTTTTGATGGGCCTAAACCCACCAAAAAGCCTCATGCAAGGTAAGGGCTCCGGGACGTCACATTCCACCTCCTTTAGGGTTGCACGTCCTTGTACAGTAGCCTACCAGCCCTCTTGGCCTACCCACATGGAGACCCGCCCATGGCAGGGGACTCACACTCGAACTATTCGAGAGTCAGCTCTGACACCATTTGTAACGACCCAACCTAGGCCCAGTGCATTATTATCGTCTTTGGCTCATGGGCTACTCGACCAGAGGACCTGGCCCTAGCGCATCAATCTTGCCTCAAGGATTTAAAACGCATCACACCAAGTTAGGAAGGCATTACACATTTAGCCTTCACTTTGGACACTCACATGAGCGATGTGGGATGTAACAATCCCCCACCCTCAGAGGAGAGCCGAGGAAGGCTCTAATCCCATTTGTAACGCCCCACATCATACCCATGCATGATATTGTCCATTTTGGCCCACGGGCCTTACAGTTTTATTTCTGATGGGCCTCAACCCATCAAAAGGCCTCATGCAAGGTAAGGGTGTAAGTTCTACATATAACCCCATTCACTTTCCTCTCTATAATCGATGTGAGATTCCGGAGTGTCACAATGGGACCCACCCTCTTTGGGCGTGTCACAATGGGACCCACCCTCCTTGGGCGTGAATCCCAAGGTAGGGGGCAGCCACGGTGGGACCCATTAAAAAATTTCAGAATTTCAGTCTAAGTTTTGAGAGGGTTCCTTGCAAGATTCAAATTCAAATTCCAAGGCAAAGAAGGAAAGAAATTCACGACTTGTGGAGCAAGAGTCCAAGGAAGAAAAAAAGAAAGTAAAGAAAAAATAAAGAAAATTGCAAGATGACGAAGGATGTCCAAGCCATGCCAATTCAAAGAGTTGCACGCCCAACAAGGGGGCCCCACCCCATTCCATGTTGCAACAATTCAGATTTTCATATTTGGATAGTTTTCTCTTAGGATCAAGTGGGGCCCAGGTGAAGAAAGCTTCAAGCCATGAAGAATTATAAAAGTAGGAGAATCTTGGCAAGCATGCAACTCAATTTAAATTCAAATTTAAAAGAGCCCAAGATTCTTCTTTCAAGTTTCTAGAAATTATCTACAATTGAGATCCAAATCAACTAGACTTTTCAAAATTTGAAAATATTCAAATCTTGGAATTATCCAAGGAGTGGACGTCCACACCATATGGTTCCAAAATTTCACACGTCTACCCCACTCCTTCCAACTTTTGCAACAAATTTGGTTTTTCAAATAATGATAGAGCCCAGTTAGACAAGAATAGTTGTGCAGAAATTTCAAAGAGGAAACATTATCCAAGATGAGAAAAAATCTCTCCAAAAATTGCCAAAGAAGTTCCTAAAATTGTTGGATAAATCCAAACTTTCCGAGATTTGAAAAGTTTCAAACCAAGAAATTTATCCAAGATATGGATGTCCACCACATGGAGTTTCAACTTTCAACACATCTCGCGTCCACCCAACCCCTCCCAAGTTTTGCAACAAATCTGATTTTTCAGATTTGAAATTATTTCAAGCCAAAGTGGGGTCCTCGAAATTTGCAGCAAAGCCATTTTTTTCGGTTGAAGATAATTTCCAGACATGGGGCCCAAGATAGAAGTCTCCAAGCTCCAAATCAAGATCAAATTAGAAGCCCTGCCTTATAGACTTTCCGGAATCACTTTCTTCCATAATTTCACCGTAAGTTTCATTAGATGAAAGATCTATATTTATAATGCAAATATGAGCTAACCTTATCTTAAGGATAAGGATAACCTAATATCCTAACAAATCCTAGTAATCAATACAAACAGGGATATGGTTTCTTCAACATATCGTAATAGTATTCTATTTCTCCAACATCTCCCCTCAATCACATGATCTTTTTAGAGAAAAGATAACATGAAAATAAACTGATCTCTAAAATAAGAAAAAAAATGGTAAATATCTTGCAAAACCGATCATCATGTCTTCTTGGTGATCGCCGTCTGTTTGTGAATCCATCACTGTTGCAACCCGCTCCTTCTTTGAGTCTGGCAGTTTCGGTGGCCCAATGGATTAGATCTGTCGCGATTTCTTCCAGAAGCTTTGATCGTGCAATTTTGATGAAGATGTTCAGATCGTGCAATTTAGTGGATTAGATCTTCACTCACCTCCAATCTTAAGCTTCTTCTCTTCTTTGAACCCTAGCTTGAGAAAGAGAGATGAAAATCCCGTTTTCTTTCACTATTACTAGTTTTTTCACAAAACCCCTCTATAAAGTGCCTTTTTGACTCCTTTACATAGATAACTTGCTTTCCAAGCAAGAAGAAGGAACGAAGAGATGATGAATCGATGGATATGGGGTAAAATGAAGAGGAAGAAACGAACGAAGAGATGGGGTTCGGTGATGGAGAGATTGGTTTCGAAGAATTCTTTGGTAGAGATGGCTCGATTGAGAGAAAAGGAGGGCAGGGGGCGGGAGAGAATGGGTAGAGGGCATGTCTTTTTTCGCTCTTTTTTAGACGATATGAATGAAAAAATTGGGTTATGGTTTATGAAAATGAATGTCACTAAAAATGCAACAAATAAGGGGAGAGGCCTTTTGCACTTAATTGATGTGGTTTTATCCCATTTTTGTCGTGGTGCCACTAGTATAACTAATGGGCCATCTCTTTTGAGGAATTAAAGCCCAAGAAAGCGCTTTTTGGGCCCCAAACTCATAAGAAGTTAAAACACCCAATATCACGCCCCCATTTTGTAAAACAGGGATTATGCGTGAATTAGGTTATCCTTATCCTTAAGATAAGGCTAGTTCATATTTGCATTATAAATGTAGATCTTTCATCTAATGAAACTTACAGTGAGATTATGGAAGAAAGTGATTCTCGAAAGTCTATAAGATAGGGCTTCTAATTTGATCTTGATTGGGAGCTTGGAGACTTCTATCTTGGGCCCCATGTATGGAAATTATCTTCGACCGGAGAGAATGGCTTTGTTGCAAATTTCGTGGACCCCACTTTGGCTTGAAATAATTTCAAATCTAAAAAATCAGATTTGTTGCTAAACTTGGGTGGGGTTGGGTGGATGCGAGATGTGTTGAAAGTTGACACTCCATGCGGTGGACGTCCATATCTTGGATAAATTTCTTGGTTTGAAACTTTTCAAATCTTTGAAAGTTTGGATTTATCCATCAATTTTTGGAACGTTTTTGGCAATTTTTGAAGAGATATTTGCTCATCTTGGATGATGTTTCCTCTTTGAAATTTCTGCACAACTATTCTTTTCAAACTGGGCTCTATCATTATCTTCTTGATTTGCTTGCTTATCTAGTGAAAGGGCCCCACTTAGGCTTGAAATAATTTCAAATCGGAAAAATCAAATTTGTTGCAAAAGTTGGGAGGAGTGGGGTGGACATGTGAATTTTTGGAACCATATGGCGTGGATGTCCCCACTTCTTGGATAATTCCAAGATTTGAATATTTTCAAATTTTGGAAAGCCTAGTTGATTTGGATCTCAGTTGTAGATAATTTCTGGAAACCTGGAAGAATAATCTTGGGCTCTTTTAAATTTGAATTTAAATTGAGTTGCTTGCTTGCCAAGATTCTCCTACTTTTATAATTCTTCATGACTTGAAACTTTCTTCACCTGGGCCCCACTTAATCCTAAGAGAAAAATATCCCAATCTGAAAATTTGAATTGTTGCAACTTGGAATGGGGTGGGCCCCCCTTGTTGGGCATGCAACTCTTTGAATTGGCATGGTTTGGACGTCCTTCATCATCTTGCAATTTTCTTTATTTTTTTTTCTTTACTTTCTTTTTTTCTTCCTTGGACTCTTGCTCCACAAGTCTTGGATTTCTTTCCTTCTTTGCCTTTGAATTTGAATTTGAATCTTGCAAGGAACCCTTTCAAAACTTGGACTGAAATTCTGAATTTTTTGCAACAATAATGGGTCCCACCATGGTCGCCCCCTACCTTGGGATTCACGCCCAAGGAGGGTGGGTCCCATGGTGGGTCTTCTTCAATTTTTCTTACTTCTCTCTTGATTTTCCCCTTCCCGCGGGCCCCAATTCCTGAGGTTTCCTACTGAACAATCAAATTTAATTTAGAAATAATATTTTTTTATCAAAAAGAATGGTGCTAATGCATGGGGCCAATTGACACCATATGATTGCACATGAATATACCATGTTCATTGATGTTTCATGCCTACACATTGGTGCGAAGAAATCATGTTATTTCACGAGTGAATAAAAAGTTATAAGCAATGGTAGTTTATAATGTAGAAATTGATAGTTTTACCAAAACATGCATTTTTCTAAATATTTTGGTGATTTTGACTTAAATTCAAAGATGAAAGACCAATTGCTTGATTTTGTAAAAAAAGCAATTAATTCGATCGATATAAACAATTATTTTTTGTTATACCTACAATAATTTCATCGATGTAAGCAATTATTATTGTTATACCCACACACTGCTTGAAGAACAAGGTATGATCATGGCTCCAAGAACGTCTAGAACTCAACATGGCTTGACTAAATTTGTCAAACCATGCTGGAGTGAGCTTTTTGAGGCCATAGAGTTCTTTAACTTGCAAACGACCCCAGGGTGTGATGGAATAAAACTAGGAGGAAGAGAGCTATACCACTATTTCCTTTTAATCTCCTTTCAAAATGAAATTTTAACATCCAACTAAGATGGATTTGACATGTTTGTTGCAGGAAATAATAAAACTCGAACAAAGTTTAACTTTGCAATTCATGCAATGTCTCATGATAATAAATCTCCTTAGACGATGTAAAATCTTTTGTTTCAAGCTTGATCTTATATCTTTCAATATTGCCATTGAATTTGAGCTTTACATTCAGTTGAAAGTTTTCCATGTGGCAACTTAACAAGCTCTCAAGTATGACTTCTCTCAAGAACATTCATATTATCAATCATGATCTGTTTCCACTTTTGATGTGAAAGAGCTTCACGAACACTGAAGGAATATGAACAGAAGAATTAGAAGACAAGAAAGCATGATAAATAGTTTAGTTGAACTTGTATGAAATAAAGTAATCGATTGGATGCTCAATATATACGCATTCCTCCCTTTGCATAAGGCAGTGGGGAGATCACCATGAACACCATTGTGAGACTCAATAGGCACAGGTGACCTGCAACAGTCTCTAAAAGAAGACATTTGGAGAAATTGGTTCATCATTCATGAACTACTTTTGGAGGTCGTGCTTGATTAGATGAAGACTCCTATATTTTTCCTTTAAGTGTATGTATTCATGATTTTTGTTTGTTGTGGAGGCAGATCACAATTTGAAGTAACATGGTTAGTACTGTTATCAGCATTTTCTAGGAACGACGAGCATGGGAAGAATTATGTTATCACTCTTATTCTCTTTGAGGAAGATATAGATTGGAAAGGCCCTTGCTATTAGAAGAATAGAAGGAACATTTTTTTTTTTTTGAAAAGGTTATGTCCATACGGCTAAACTTTCTTACACTTCTATCATACAGTCTTTATATCCTTTTTCAGAACTGGAAGTCCTAAGAAATGCACTTGATAGTTCTGATACTCAATTTGTCTCCTAATTCTAGGAACATGTACAAAGCAAATACATCCAAAGGCCTTGGCTAGTATAAATGCATCACATGGAACTCAAAATAATAAAAATAAAACAAAACCTTTTGGCTCTATCTACCGGGATAGGTTGGGATGTGTCACGACCCAAATTCCAGGCCCCTGTTAGATATCCGGATCGTGATCATATAGCAATATTCACCATGCATTTATCAAATAGTTCTAGCAAGAAGGTAGGCATTTAAATCAAATCATAATTCCAATGAAATTATGAAAAGTCAATAACACCAATAATCTATGCATAATAAAAATCCTTATGCCCTGGCTGAGTCAAAATGTACTTAAGATATTAAATAAATTCTCTAACAACTATTTAAATGTTTCTTGATCTCTCCTTTCAGCCACGCATGCCAAAATCTACGTGCTGAATGCCGTCCTGTTCTGGCCCACCCACGATAAGATTACCTGAAAGGAGCAACACAACATCAATGTCATTGGTGAAGGAATATTCCTAAGTACACGAGTCACATATAACATAACATCACATAATTCATCAAATCTGAATCATTAATCAAATATCATTAAAAGTACATTCACATACAAGTCCGTGCCCATGCACATAATCGCGCCTCAAAAGGGTCATCGTATACATGTATACCGGTCACCATGACCCTGTCTCATCAGACATGTCCACTAAGGACCAGCCACCATAATGGCCACTCACGTCCACTAAGGACCAACCACCATAACGGCTCGAACACTAAGTCCAACATCCCACGTCTGGGACCTCACCATCACATAACAACCAGAGTTCATCCTTATTAATAATTTACATAATCGTAATGTGGGACGAGTCTCATACCCGTCCCCATTATATTAGTGCCCCACTTCTGTTCATAACAGGTAAGAGATGATGTAGGAGTGGCCCACCCTCATAGAATATTATTCAAGGTAACAGAATCATACCAATCATTCCAAGATAGCCCATACAGTTCATTATAATTACATGAAAAATCTTATTTAGTTTGGTGGAAGGGTTATTTGGTAATTATATACAAGTCTAGGGCTAACCCCCATTCACAAATTCCATCGTTTACATCTACACACACTTAGAACCCATTATATCGAGTGATTCATGCCTGAAACATTTCTACAGCAAAATCTAGTGGGATCAAACCAAGATCAGACCTAATGTCTAAGGTCGCTCAGGGATAGGCTTTACTTTTAATGGATTGGATTCACCATCAGACGTCTCTACTGGGCCCCACAGTCTCATAGATTTCATAAATAAGCCTCACTATTAACAAAATTGAAGTTTCTGGGTAACTGGGCAAATGGAGACTAGGTCACATGGGACCACCACCATTCAGATCGTCTCTGGGCCTCCTTCAATATGTGGGGTCCTAATTTATGATTGACTTAAGTAGTGGGTCATACAAGGATTGTCGATAGTGAGTCCCTTTTTCCACCTTACACACACCTGGGACTCTTTGAGTCTCTATTGGACAGTGGGACCCAATGCTCCAAAACCTAGATGTCCGCCTACACTAAGGTTGCCCAAGGGTCCCACACTTGATGGCCGGTGTTGATTTTCAATCGAGTGTCCAGGTGGGTCTCAGTAAGCCTAATGACAAGAAGTGTAAAAATCCTGTAACAATTGTCCTGTTTCATCATACCCATTGGATGAGGGCGCAGATAGGGCCCACTCCTCATGGATCCAAGTCCCCTAGGGTCCACCAGGGGTCCCTTATAGGATGTAGGGTCCTGATCTCAGATCAAACCATGCAGTGGGTCCCACCACTGTCATCGACCAACCTGATTCACGCCTCAGACTCAATTTAGAGTGATCTGATGGATTATACAAGATCCTCTCAGCAAATGTCCAATACACTTAAGGTCGCCCATGACCCCTTTTCAGAATCCCTGGACTGGATTCATCATCCAGTGGACCATGGGGTCCCACAATTCCAAATTCTTCCTTCCCCTGTCAATGTCCAGGTTTTTGTCTTCATGAAAATCCAATTCTGATGTTCATAATACGTTGAGATTCAAAAGAAAACACTACCAAATAATTTACTACAGAAGCTTACACATTCCCCATGACTCAAATAATTCTTACATCGAATCCATTGCAGGACAATCTCTACTAGCAGAAGTACTGAAAGCCAAATTACCAATCATCCACATTTAATCATACAAGGTATTTAGGAAGATCCACTCACCTTTGATAAACGATCGTCGCCCTTGCAATATGTGGACGCGATTAGGACATCAATAGCCTTCCCGTCCTCCTGATTGACAGCTACAACAAGACTCTATCTCTCAGAATTTCTCCCACAGTAATTGAATACAATAAGGATCGTTGGTTCATATATATAAGGAGAAGATAGAGTCTAAGTCAGCCTATACTTCCTATTTAGAGTTGTAAAACAACTCTTCTTTCCAAAAACATTCACGTGAAACATTACTAATTCCTATCCTTTCCAAAATCTTTTTCATTACTAATTCTATAATAAGGGATCAACTAAGGGTACGACCTAGGCCAGACAATTCCTGGGGCACATAAAACTCAGATATTACATACTCCCCTCCTTGGGAAATTTGGTCCTCCAAATTTAAAACATACCCGTGGCCAAAAGATGCGGATACTTCTTTCGGACTTCGTCTTCGACCTCCCATGTAGCTTCGTTTGGATCATGATGTGTCCAGAGAACCTTGACGAGTCGGACTGTTCGTCTCCGCAACACCCTTTCCTTGGTGCCTAAGATTGCAACAGGTCTCTCCTCATAGGATAAATCGGGTTGTAAGTCCATCGGATCAAACTCTAGCACATGAGAAGGGTCTGGCTTGTACTTCTTTAACATGGATACATGAAACACCTTATGGATTCTAGCTAGCTAAGGTGGTAGTTTCAACTCGTAAGCATTCCCATCGCTCACGTGCCCTGTAATCTTGAAGGGTCCAATATATCTCGGGCTTAGCTTTCCCTTTTTGCTGAATTGCATTACTCCCTTCGTCGGGGAAACTTTGAGGAATACTGAGTCACCCACTGCAAATTCTAATTCTCTTCGACGTTTGTCGGCATAACTCTTCTGGCGACTCTGAGCAGCCTGATTTTCTTAATATTTTCTATAGAAGTTTGCACCCATTCAGGGCCTAATATCTGTCGATCGCCCACTTCTTCCCAACAAATCGGAAAACGGTAGCTTCTGCCATACAGGGCCTCAAAAGGAGCCATCTGGATACTCGAATGATAGCTATTGTTATAAGCAAACTCTGCCCGCGGTAATTGCTCATCTCAATTGTCTCTGAAATCTATAGCACAAGCTCTAAGCGGGTGACCTTTTGGCTTTATCTACCGGGATAGATTGGGATGGAGAAACAAAATTCATGTAGTTGACCCCAACATAGTTGGGACAAGGCTTTGTTGATGATGATGATGAATTGGACAAGGCTCCAATTGGAGTGAAATTTGGCTCACCACCAATCAAAGGCAGCAATTTGGATTTAACAAAGTGGGTCCCTCTAGTTGATTTAAGCTGAGGGCACCTTTGTGTTAGTCGACGATTCCCCAGTGCTACGCTCCAATTCTCCTTGGGTGCCACTTTTATGCGTCTTAGTGTGGTGCTTTTCCGCATGGGAAAAGGAAAATAATTTTGGATTGATTTTCTCTGAGTCCATGGAAAACTCATCATCATCATAAAAACCCTTGTCCCAATGAGTCCACATTATTTTGTTTTATTTTATTTTTTTGTGGTTTTTTTGGGGGGGGATGCAGAATTCTAATGGGGGATCATCATTGATTTTACAAATAGAAGCCATAAAATACAGGTGCAAGCATGAAGCAGATTTGAAAATTGATTGTCTAATGAATATTCGATACTCTACAGAAGTGCTCTGTATGAAATTTAGTGTGGTATACTCGCTAGTTTATGGTATCTTATATCTATACATATTTATTTATAATGGATGGGTGTATAAACAGCGCTATGGTAGTGGCTATTTCATCATATCAGTATCAGTTCTTTATGAACATGCTTCTTTTGCATCATCACTTTTACTTTATTTTGAAAAATCTGCTTGATTTCCCTTGTTTGGTTATGATCTTTATCCCATTCAGTTTTACTTGCACATTGATTTGGTCCCATTACTCTATTCGCAAGTGTAAATATATTTTCATTCGTGTAACTTCATTACAGTTTGAAATGGCCAGAAGTTACCTTCAGCCCACTGTGGGTGGAGCCATTGTTGATGCAAGCTGTGGGAGTGGGATGTTTTCAAGGCTTTTTTCTAAGAGTGGAATGTATTCGCATGTGGTTGCTTTGGACTTTTCAGAGAATATGCTTCGGCAGTGTGACGAGTTTATCAAAAAGGATAACATTCCAACAGAGTATTACTTCTCTTCTAAAGTTTGAAATTATTACTTTAATTGTGTAATGCATATAATGTGAATAGATACTAGTATATATTTTATACATGTATAACAATAATGATACATCTTTTTAGGACTTCAGCAAGTATTGCAGATACAATAATATTCTCACATTGATATATCTTCAAAATTAAGTATTTTCTCACAAGCAAGTATAGCTTGTAAAGATTGCAAGGTTATACCGGGGGAGAGCTTGACTTCCCAACATAGGTTGTTGATCATAGATGTGCAGCTACAAAGGTGGACTAGAAAAAAGAAGTTGTATAGATGCTCGAGGACTAAATGGTGGAACTTGAAAGGTGATAAGCAACTAGCATTAAGGGAAAAAGTACTAGAGGAAGACGTTTGGGCGGTAAATGGGAGTGCAAATAATATGTGGGATAAGGTAGCAGAGTGTATTAGGAGGGTAGAGAAAGAAGTCTTAGGAGAATCCAAAGGGGGTGCTCTGGCACAGAAAGAGGCATGGTGGTGGAGTGAGGCCGTCCAAGACAAGATAAGAGTTAAAAGAGAGTGCTTTAAAACTTGACAAAAGGATCGAAACGAAGTAAATTTGGAGAGGTATAAAGAAGCAAAAAGAGAAACCAAAAAGGCAGTTAGTGAAGCCAAGGCAAAGGCATTTGAGGAGCTATATAGGCGACTTGACACTAAGGAAGGCGAAAGAGAGATATTCAAGCTTGCCAAAGCCAGAGATAGGCGGACCAAGGACTTAAACCAAGTTAAATGCATTAAGGATGAGGATGAAAAGGTATTAGTAAATGATGAAGAGATAAAGGAGCGTTGGAAAAGCTACTTCTACAAGTTATTTAACGATAGCAGTAGTAGTGACATACAATTGGGGCAACTTACCATTGCTAGGGAAGAATTGAATCATATGTTCTATAGGAGAATCAGTAGGGAAGAAGTTAAAGAAGTATTGAAGAGGATGAAGAATGGGAAAGCAGTTGGGCCATATGGTATCCCTATTGAGGTTTGGAGGTGCTTGGGAGAGGATGTCATAAGTTGGTTGACAAAGCTTTTTAATGTAGTGCTAAAGAGCAAGAAGATGCCTGATGCATGGAGGAAAAGTATTCTTATGCCCATATACAAGAACAAAGGAGATATTCAGAACTGTGCGAACTACCTCGGGATTAAATTGATGAGCCATACAATGATATTATGGGAGAGAGTTATTGAGAGAAGACTACGAAGAACAACACACATTTCAGATAATCAATTTGGTTTCATGCCTGGGAGATCAACCATGAAGGCTATCTTTCTCCTGAGAAGGTTAATGGAACAGTATAGGGAAGGTCAGAGAGATTTACATATAGTGTTCATTGACTTGGAGAAGGCATGACTGGGTTCCTAGGGAGATTCTATGGAGAGTACTGGAAAAGAAAAAAAGTGTATGTCGCATATATTGATGCGATAAAGGATATGTATAATAAAGCCGTGACATCTATAAGAATGACTGGCGGAAAGACTAAAGAGTTTCCTATCACGATTGGTCTGCACCAAGGCTCAACGTTAAGCTCGTACTTATTTGCCCTAGTTATGGATGAGATTACAAGACATATTCAGGATGAGGTGCCGTGGTGTATGCTATTTGCAGATGATATTGTTTTAGTGGATGAGACGAGAGAAGGAGTGAATGCTAAGCTAGAATTATGGCGGAAAACGTTAGAAACAAAAGGGTTTAGGCTAAGTCGATGCAAGACGGAATATATGGAATGCAAGTTTAGTCAAAGTAGGACACTTGGTAATTTAGAAGTTAGTTTGGGCACACAAAAGATTGTAGAGAAAGAAAACTTTAGGTACCTTGGATCTATGGTGCAACAAGATGGAGAGATTGATATTGATGTAAGTCACAGGATTCAGGCCGGGTGGACCAAATGGAGGAGTGCTTCGGGGGTCTTGTGTGATCGGAAAGTCCCCCTCAAGGTTAAAGGAAAGTATTATAAGGTGGCGGTACATCCAGCGTTGTTATATGGATCAGAGTGTTGGGCAGTAAAGCATAATCATGTTAAGAAGATGGTAGTTGCGGAGATGAGAATACTAAGATGGTGTGCGGGATCACAAGGAGAGATAGGATTAGGAATAAGGAGATTAGGGGCAAAGTAGGAATAACACCGATTAAAGATAAAATGAGAGAAAATCGACTGAGATGGTTCGGCCATGTTAGAAGGCACCCAACGGAGGCACCCGTTAAAAGGCGTGAAAGCATGGAGATTGCCAGGAGTAGGAGAGGGAGAGGGAGACCCAAGAGAAGTTGGAAAGAAACTATTAAACATGACCTTGCCTACATGGATCTAACGGAGGACATGGCCCTAAACAGATTTGATTGGCGTCGTCAAATCCATATAGCCGACCCCACCTAGTGGGAAAAGGCTTGGTTTGGTTTGGTTATCTTCTTTGAAGAGGGAATGAGATAATTTAACCAACTTTTTTGTATCCACTTCCAATTTCATCAAATTGCCTTTGATATGAACCTTAGACTATTGTTAGATTCAATGTATTCCATCTGCTGATGGAATTAAATCTCATTTGAAATAAGTTGGTACAGGGCTACTGGGATGGCCCATGTGAGTTTTTTTAATTCAGTTCTATCTGGTCACTGATGGAGGAACTTAGTTGTTTCAAATGAATTGCATTGTAGTCACTTGTTTCAGGCTGGGATTAATGGATTGAAGCTGAACAGCAAGATCAGTACAGTTGAAATTGAAGAAGAATATGATGGAATGAGTTTTTAACTTAATAGTCAATTAGTAATATTATCTTTCTGTTTTTTTTTTTCCTATATTTTATAGTTTTTTATTTCACTGATTGTGTTGATCAAATTAATGGAGAATGTATTCTTCATGGAAAAAAAGAGAGAAACAAGAAAAAGATGAGAATGGTTAAAAGCTTGAATTTGATGAAAAAAAATATTAATAATTGAACATTTTCAGATCTAAGTGAATGTTCTAAAGGTTTATAAAGTTTTTATTGTTTTAAGCTTTTTTTAATAGAATTTGTAAACTGACTCTTTGGCAACATGGTAGAGTTGCAATGAACTTTCCCAGTCTTTGATACAAGAGGAGTTGTACACTTGCACACCTAGACAGCTATTGGACACCTGTATCCATTCCAAAAGGTGGGATTGAAACATATCTTTGGTGCTTTTCTATTTAATAACTATGTTTCTTTCTTCCAGGAACTTAACCTTGGTTAGGGCTGATATCTCTAGACTCCCATTTGTTTCAAGTTCCATTGATGCAGTACATGCTGGTGCTGCATTGCACTGTTGGCCATCGCCATCTTCTGCTGTAAGTATTACTACCTTTATGAGGTCATCTATCAAGAGAGTAGAACGAAAAATCATATTTTAAGGTGATAGTTTCCCTTTTGTAACTGATATTATTTTGTGCATGTTCTCTATTGCGTTGTGGTCTGGCTAAACAGTTTGCACATTTGGTTCTCATTCTTGGTCCTCGTAAATTGCTATTTAAAAAAAAAAAAAAACTATAGAATGATACAGAATTACGATCCGAAACCACTCATCAAAGGCGTATTGGCCTGCGAATCAACAGTTAACAAAGAACACCAGCAACTATCTGCATTCTATAAAAAAAGATTGATGTCTAGGGTATTCCAATCTGTTTTGTTCTAAGAGCAGATTTATCCGTGGCAGACCCCATCAGTCAATAATCTGGATATCTTATCCATGGGCTCAACATGCACAAACTGAAGCACAAGGACATCTTGTAATTCATGTTTACAGTCAGCTTGTGATCTGCAGTATCAAGTTTTACTTACTCGAAGCTGTAATGAGTGCATACTGGATTTAGAATGTTTTCTGTAATTTGGAAAATTAGCAATGCATTCTGTAATTTGGTAGTTTTTTGTTTTGTAGGTAGCAGAAATAAGTCGCATACTGAGACCTGGAGGGGTTTTTGTTGCTACAACTTTCATTCTTGATGTAACGCTTGTCCCAGTTCCAATTTTAAGGATTCTGAGCCAGGTATTGGCCAAATGTTGATCAGCTTTACATTTACTATGAATGTTTTAGGAAGTCTTGAGAAAGTTGGTATATGATGGGAATATGTCCAAATTTATATCATCAATTGCTTTCTGTTTTGTATATCCATTTTGGGTGGAAAAAGCAGAAAACCTACATCTGATCTGTTGTGCTTCTGGTTTTCCTAAACTGCCCAAAAGTTTGGTGTCACTGTCTGTAATCCACCATCATCTTGGGGGTGCTAAAGACACCCTAAAATGTGGCATAAATGTTTATTCTAGATTTCTATTATCATCTTCTTCATAGCCAAAGAACATATGTATAGATGTTACCTCTATTAAGATCGTGGACAATGTTGTGCCGTGTGTGCGGAAGTGTGAATACCTGCAATCGATGATCAAGAAAAGAGAAAACACATGAAGATTTACGTGGTTTGACAATGTTCTTACGTCCATGGCCAAAGAGAAACCTAACTCTTTAACATTATATATATATATATATAGGGAGATGCTCCTATGAAAGCATCTCTCACCTTACTATGAGAGATAGGGTGGGGGCCCTCATATCCATATCCAATGCCAACAACTTAAATGTGAGGGCCCCCACCCCTATTTCTCATAGTAAGGCGAGAGATGCTCTCACGGGAGCATATATATGGGATAGATGCTCCTGTGAGAGCATCTCTCACCTTACTATGAGAGATAAGGTGGGGGCCCTTACATTTAAGTTGTTGGCATTGGATATGGATGTGATGCCCCCCCCCTCCCCATCTCTCATAGTAAGGTGAGAGCATCTCTGATTGGAGCATCTCCTATATATATATATGCTCCTATGAGAGTGACTCTCAGGCTAGTTTTTTTTTTTTTTTTTTTTTGGGGGGTGCATTATATCCATATATATGAGCAGAGCTCTCTTAAGCTGGAATAGTGTTGGTCCTGGTACCATAAATCAAAGTTGATTATATCTGTTTTTTGCATGATGGAACTGGAAAATCCAGTTCTGATTGGATTTATCTTGATTTTGGAGACGATATATATAGAGGCCAGCTCTCCTAAGTTGAAACAATATAAATCCAATCAGAACTTGATTTTCCAAAATCAAGATAAATCCAATCAGAAATCCAGTTCCATCATACAAAAAACATAAATAATCAACTTTGATTTGTATGATCAGCACTATTCCAGCTTAGGATAAGTTAAGCTGCAGCTTAGGAGATCCCCGCTCTATAAAACTCTCTCTTTCTTTGCCTCTAAGAAAGCTCGGTACAATTACCAAAATGCCTTGACCCATAGCTTGGTCCTTGGCAAACCCAATGGACCAATCCGGTATACCCAGAATACAAGACACAACATGGGAATGACTTCCCATACTGTTCACCCAAATTACATGGATGGATGATTCCTAACACTCTGGTTGCCATTTAAAAGATGGTTAAAAGTGAAAATGAAGTCATGGACCAAACTTCAACAATCAAATATCCTCTTACCAGAGGTTAAAGAATTGACTTGTTTTGATCATGTAGCTATGTGCCATCTACTGTACACCTTGTTTGCAGCAGTTGTGCAATCATATGAATCCTCATGCCATCCGATGGTTCCAAGCATTTCTTAAGTGCATGTTCTATGTCTGTGATTGTTGTTAATTAGCAGTTTCAAGGGTTAAAATACACTTGGTGGAAATTTTTTAGAAACATTTTCCTGTCGATCATTATTTCTTAACAAGCAAGCATTACCGTGTTTATAGTTCTTCAGAGTTCAGAGTATCCATACATTCCTTCCATAGTAGATTTACATATATACAAGATTATAATTTTTTTGCTGTTTTTGTGTCTATTTTTTTTTTTTTTTTTAACTTTAAGCTTTTATTTATATTGTGTAAAATATTGGTAATTATCATATTGTGTTTCCTTGGTTTTGTGATAAATTTGTTGGGAAATATGAAGAGATATATCTGTTTTAATGGAGTGTATCTATACTGTAGAGGTACAGATTGACAGTGAAAAGTTTGTAATATGCAAGAATGTAGGCATTAGAGTGTGCATAAAAATATTATAATGAGGAATACATATCTAACAACTGCAAATAGTATGTTAATAGATATGAAGGGCTGCCACCTTTAGTGTCCCACCTTCACATCCCCTTATCTCTGTTTCTACATATTCTCTCAATACATTATATTCTTGATCTCTTCTTTCTGTCTAAAATCTAAATCAAATCTAAACCCTAGATCTTCAATTTCTAACACGCATATTCCATTTGAACTTTCCCCCCTCTTATTTATTACCTTTAGATCAAATTAATCTAGTTTATTCAAAAATAGTTTTATGGAAACAAATAATTCTGTAAATGAAGCTTTTTTCATTTCCTATTTTTGAAAGCTTTGGTGATTTTTTGGAATTTCTAGGATTAGAACCAGTGGTTTAACATGAATATATCAAGCAATGTATCAACATTTATGTGATGTATCATGGTGTATATTTAATAAGTACGTGGCAATAAGGATATGCTAAAATGATTTTTAAAACTCTGATTGGTTGTTGAAATTTGATATAATGAAAATATCTTATGATTGTCCGAGACGAAGATGGATATGGACATGGGTATGGGAATTGGAGATATGACTTCTGCATCTGTTCATATCAAGGAGACACACACAGATTCGGCCATCATATCCATTATTAAGAAACTAATTTCTATCATTTTTAATCTTCAAAAGTAAGAAACTAATAGTGCTATATGAAATAGTAGCTTCCAACAATGGAATGGATGATACTTTCTACCTTGCAAATATGGGTGCAGTATCTAATGCCAATACCAGTATTGTATCTGCTTGGATGCAGGTACATTGGGGATATAAAATGTGCCTTGGTATTATAGCATATATTACAGAGTATAAGACTAATCTCGAAGTTACTCTGGGGAAAAACATGCAAATTCCTTGTATAAAAAAAAAAAAAAATGCAAGTTACTGCAGTGGAACAGTTACTTCCTGCACGATAATTGTTTTGTTTAGAGGTTCTTCCCTGCATGGTGATGATCATGACACAAAAATGACACCAATCCACCACTTTTGCTCTTATGTTTTGTATATTGAATGTGACCCTAACATGCAAGTGCAGTTTTTTAAAGAATGATGAATTCCATCCTACCAAGAAAATTGCAATGTGCACGACTTCTTTGCTATAATTTGATGTCTCAGCTTTACTCATTCTGAATGAAGTCACTGTGGTTTCTGAATTCTGATTCTTGCACATAAGCTTGATGTGTATGGAAGTGTCAGTATCCATTTTATATTATTTTGCTTCTTCTATTCAGTATATAGCGCAAGCCTCAAGCAATCGCTTTTATATTTCTGAAAGAGAGCTGGAAGACCTTTGCAAAGCATGTGGGCTTGTGGGCTTCACATGTGTGAGGAATGGTTTTTTTGTCATGATTTCTGCAACCAAACCAAGCTAATGATGCGGTTGCTGTGCTCTCTCAGCTGCTGAAGGTTTTGTTGCAATTCCTTGGTATACTTTGACCATTTTGTGAAGTTATACATGTCCTGCTGTTGTAGGGCTCTAAAGTTGTATTGCAATTGTATTGTTTTCTTATTCATCTTACAATGTAATTAGAAAAAGGCTAGACGTTAAGGTATACATTAACACTGTATATAAGGTAGCTGAATAATTGAAGTTATAATGGGTACCGTGCATGTAAGAAAATAGTCTTAAATAAGGATAAGTGTAAAAGTATAATTCACTGAACTAACCAAGAATGGAGGGAAGGTAGGTTGAGGAGGGGCAACCCCTCAACATTTTTTATATTTTTGGAAACAAGGATACCGTGCATGTAAGAAAATAGCCTTAAATAAGGATAAGTGTAAAAGTAGAACTCACTGAACTAACCAGGAATGAAGGGAGGGTAGGTTGAGGAGGGGCAAGCCCTCAACATTTTTTATATTTTTGGATAAGCGAGTCATTATCCAAGTCTTAAGGAGTTGCAGTCACTTAACTAGGACTAAATCATTCATTCTCTCCTCTTTTCTCTCCAAAATGGATCTCTCTTTAATGACACTTTAAGAAAATCTTTCTCTAACAACTCTATGGATTTGGGCAACTTTGGCTATCCTTTGGATTCAAATAGGAGTTGGTCCCACCATATCTGAGCATACATTTAAAATATGATAGGTTCAATCTTAAGGTGAGTCCAAATCTTATTAGAGGCGGCCCTTTATACTAAGCAGCATGGATATTATACCTTGATTATTCATCACCATTTTATGGCATTGGTTAATGGCTATAATTAGTATGCTCTCAACCATCCATGCCTATCAAATGCATTGTGGTCCACCGAACGATCACAAGCAACCAATCAACGGATTTTCAACCATCCATGTCTATAGTATGGATTGTAGCCTATTAAATGATCACAAGTAACCAATCAACTAATTTTCACTAATTAATTATAGGTGGGTTAGTTTATGTGTGATCAATCCAATATATGTCAGACTTTGATTAGAGTGAGATGCAACTCTTGGTTCTAAAATAAGGAGTAAATTATTATTTTGAGCGGTTTGAATTTATTATAGTATTGATAAATTATGTCTTTAAAAATATTGAAATATTTTCAAATTTTGGATTTTTCTTTAAATATTAGTAAAAATATCTGCAAAAAATAAATAAAGTTATTTATAAATAATAAGTATAAAACCAACACCCACAAAAAAAAAAGAAAAAGAAAATTCTGGCTCTGTCGCTGTCAGCATCCCACCTTCATACTGTCCCCTTATCTCTGTTTCTACCATATTGTCTCATTATGTTATATTCTTCATCTCTTCATCTATTAAAATTCTAAATCTGCAATGCCTTGATAGAAATCTTCTTTAATGTCTATCTAGTATATTCCCTGTGTTTCTTTTTTCTCTCTTATTTATTACCTTTAAAATCAAGTTTTATCATATTTTATTAAAAAACAGTTTCATGGAAACAATAATTCCCTAAATGAAGCTTTATCCATTTCTTCTTGTTGAGATCTTTTCAAGAATAAGGCCCGAAGGAATTTGTCCGGCCCAAAGGACTCGGATACCTCCTATATATATAAAAAGAAGAAGAAGATAGCTTTTCGAGAATGTTTGAAATTTCTATGATTAGAACAAGTCTTTTAACATGAATGTATGAAGCAATGGATCAACATTAATGCCATGTATGGGTACTTGGCGAATATGATATGATAAAAATCATTTTGAAAATGCTGATTGTCTGTTGAAATTTGACAATCATGAAAATATCCTAGGATGGCCAATAGATAAATAAGGATACGGACATGGACATGGGGATTCGAGATACGACTCCGCATCTTTTCATATCAAGGAGACACTAATTATAGAGATTTGGTCATCATATCAGTAACTTCAAATTTCATATTTTTATATTAAGATTTTATGCAAAATATTAAATTACTTAAAACATTTCAACTTTAATGAAATTATCATTGTTTAAATTCCTATCATTTTTAATGTTCAAAAGTGAGAAACTAATTGTGCTATTTGAAATGGTAGCTTCCAACAATGAAATATGCCATACTACCTTGCAAATATGGGTACATGATCTAATAACAATATTACCATATTGTATCCCTTCGATGCAGGTACACTAGGGATATAAAAGCGCCCGGTATTATAGCATATATTCAGAGAGTAAAAGACTCATCTTGAAGTCACTTGGGTTTTTTTTTTGATAACATAGGGTTCCTAGCCCTTTGAGCTAAAATAATCCCTACGGGCCCAGGAGAGAAAGCCAGGTAAAATTTCCCTGTGGCCCCAGTGTGGTAGGACAGTTTTGAACCCACAACCTCCGGGTGCAAACCGTAGTCCTAGGCCAACTGAGCTATCCCTTGGGGTTAAGTCACTTGGGTTAAAAACATGCTAATTACTGCAGTATAATGGTCACTTACTGCAAGATAATTGTTACCCTAGAGGTTCTTCCCTGCATGGTTCATGACACACAAAAATGCAGCCTTTTTAAGAATGATGGATTTCCATCCTGCCAAGCAAATTGCAATGCACGTCTTCTTTTCAATAATATGATGTCCCAGCCTTAGCCATTCAAATTAAAGTCACTACATATTTTCTGAATTCTGGTTCTTGCCATAAGCTTGATCTGTAAGGAGGTGTCAGTATCCATTTTACATTATTTTGCTTCTCCCATGCGGTACATAGGGCAAGCCTCAAGCTTCAACTTATATGTCTACTATAAGTGAACTGGAAGACCTCTGCAGAGCATGTGGGTTTGTGGGTTTCACATGTGTGAGGAATGGGTTTTTTGTCATGATTTCTGCAACCAAACCGAGCTAATCTGGTTGCTGTCGCTATCTTCAGCTGGTGATGGTTTGTTGCAATCCCTTTGTATACATCGACGTTTGTATTACAAATGTATTGTATTCATATTGATCTTACAATATAATAAGAAAAGGGTAGACATTAAGGTGAATATCAACAGGGTGTCATAGGGTGTTGCCGTGGATAGCAACACCCGCTCCCATAGCACCCTCCACGGATAGATCCGTGGAGGGGCAGGTTTCTTCCATGTTCCTGGCCGCTGAGCCAACTCAGCAAAAAGAAGGAAAAAAAGGTGAATATTAACATTGTATAAGGTATCTGAATAATTGAGGTAGGGACTTTTATCAAAAAAATTGAGAGGGACCCACTAATCTCTAATTAATAATAGGGATTTGAGTTTTTTTTTTTTTTTTTTCCGAAAAGAGATAACTGAAAGTTTGGGTCTTTTCTTTTGACAAACAAAAGTATCCAACAGTCGCGATCTTCTCTCTACCCCACCCCTTTTCCCACTTCTTTCTCAACCTCAAAAAACCCTAAACCCTCATGAAAACCCCAAAAATATAAGGATCAACGATCCTTCAATTAGGATCACTAAATCAAAGTGTTGTTTGGACTTTCCGATCATTGAATTGAGTCCTTCATCTATCACGGTTGATTGCTTACGGGACTATTGTTACTTTATTCTCTTCATATAATTTGGAGAACTGAGTAATAATTACGACCAATTGAACATTTACAAATGATAATAATGATAGTTGGACCACATTAAGGTAAATTCTACACCCCACCTAACAAAAACCTTTTGATTTTTCTTGTTACTCAGAAATTACAGAGTTGAAATTTCATGAACTAGAGTGGGCAGACAATTTTACAAATCCTAAAATTCTTGGATCACGGAAAGTAACAGAAATTATGTTCAAATGTAGATTCAGGCATGTTGATGTGCTGAGTTACCTGTGAGTGAGGAGTTTTTGTGCTTTGCTGCAACCAATTACAAGTACTTAGATTCACAAAAAAACTTTTGCTGCAACCAATTACAAGTACTTAGATTCACAAAAAAACTTAGTGCTGGGAAACAGTGTTCCAAGGACACGGCTTCATTCACAGATAAACTTAGTGCTGGGAAAAGGTATTCCAAGGACATGGCCTCAGTCTACGAACATCTTTGTACACTGATAAAAATACAAGTGAGAGTAAGGGGTACAAACTAGCTACACACCTCTTCAAAAAAGCCTAGAAGATCAAATCACTACGATTGAGGAAATTTCATCCAGCAGACAAAAATTGAACCAAAGAAGAAAAAAGTTAAAATTTTAAATATGAATCAAAAGAATCAACATGGATACAAACATCACTTCTCTGCTCATGAATTGTCTGTCAATTACTTTGTTTGTAAAGTATCATGACAGATGCTACAGGTAACAATAGGCCCAAATTGAAAGGAAAAATGCATTAGTAGTAGGGGTGTCTTATACATCCATGAGATTCTGTAACAAAGGAATCACAAAAAAGGGTGAAAGAGAGAGAACAAGAAAAGCAGAACAGACTTCTCACATGAATGGAAGCTTTGAAAGAAAAGCAGCTTCTCAAATTTTCATGGAAGCCTGTATCGGAAGAAAACCACGAATGAAAGAATACCTAATTGGCTTGCGAGCTGCGCCAACAAACCATAAAAAGAGCATGTACACTGAAACAATAATTTATCAACCGGGCAAGATCAAGACCAATTAAGAAGAGAAGCTTGCAACTACAAGTACTATCTGTTATCCGTCCTGGGCCTCTTATGTGTTTGCTCTGAGTCTTCACCGCTGCTGGCCACCCTTGAATGTGGCATGGCCCTGTTGCAGGATGAAGGGTCCCCATGATCCTGCAGCAATACCAAAAATAAGTGAAGGAAAAACGAAGAAACCTTAATGAACAAGAATAATTTATAAACCCATCTGGTCAACTAGGAGCTCCCCAAGTCAATTCAACTTGGAACTATCATATCAGATGACTGGGTCATGAAAACCAACACTATCTGGGCTTGTGGTGAAATTAGGCCTAGTTGTCCTGGTTGACATTTTTTATTTACTCCTGTTAAACCAAAACCAAGGAAATAATTGAGTCACAATTTTGGTCCTCGTTTTTTCACTTCGGAAATAAACGTAGGATCATTGACCTAAGGAAATGCTTAGTTTCCCATGGCCCCAAAGTTCATACAAGGGTGAAATGATGCCATGATCCAATTTATAGATAGGATGAGCCCACAGCGGATACAATATGCCCCCAGATACAAAGGAGTCTAGCAGATCCTAGCTCTCTGTTGCACTTGGTATATAATTTGTGCTACATAGCAATGGTATGGATCATCTAAATGTTGACCTCTCATAGCTGCTCAAGGTCTTTGGTATATTAGCGGTCAATTTGTGTCGGTTTAGCCAAACAGGCTGAAATTCAGACTTGTTCGGACCTATTTAGCCATTTCGGTCTAGATTTCAGCATGTTCAGCCAAACAGGCCGATGTGGCCAGATTTTGGCTAAACAGAGGGCTAATAGTGCAATTTTTATTTTTTATTTTTAAAGGAAGAGTCTTCATTTTGACTTAGGCACTTACATGCCTACTTGAGTTGATAGATTATGTGAAAGTGTTTATTTTAAGTTATTTTAGGCTATTGCTTTGACAATTGGGAATGAGAGCTGAGTAGCAATGTCCTAATTTCATATTGTTATACACAAGCATGGCCTATATACTATTCACCTATTCGGCATGTAGAAATAACATGTTGCATTGTCATTCAGTAGAATGATTTAAATAAGTATAGCATATATCATATATGTCAATTTCACTTTTTTTTAATTTTTAATGATATATTTTTGAAATTCTAAAACTTTACTGAAAACGAACTCTGAAATGAAATACCAAAAATGCTGAAATAGAACACTGAAATGCCGAAATGCCAAATCAACTAAAAGGCTCAAACCAAAATGGGGTCTGAAATGAAAATGACAACTATGTTTGGCATGCCTCTTGAAATGTTGTTCTGGCAGCTGTGTTGAACAACCCACACACCACCTTCACACACACACATTTTCGTCTTCTTCTTAGGAAGAATAAACTTCATTGAAGCCAGAAGGACCAAAGAAAAAAGAAGAAGAAGAGGACATTGAGGTAAAAGGAACAGATCCCCAGGTTGAAAGATGATCTTTTCATTCCTTTTCAGTCCATTGATTCTTATCCCCACAAGGAAAAATAACCTGAAACTGAGAAGATGGCCAAATTTACCTTAGCACTAGATGCAGTGGTAGGTCTACTAATTGCTCGCTTGCCAAGATCGATTTGCACGGAGATACTGGCCTGCGAAAGATCTATGCCTGAGCTCTGTAGCGCATGTGTTAGAGAACTCAATAACCTGTTCCAGACCAAGCAATCTTACAATCAGACTAAATTCAATCTAATCCTCTACCCACATATTTTGGATATAGAGTGAACACCACACATTGTTTCAAATAAAAAGGAACAAGATATCAGCAATTAGTATTAAAGATAGTAAAGAAGAAAAGGTTAAAACATGATGAAGCTGTCATTCTAACTCAAAACAAAGGTCGCATGGATTTGTTTCTTATAAGTGATAAGGAGCCATATCGTTTCCTATAACTACTTATATAAAAAAAAATGGGAAGTGGTGGATTTGGTATTTGGTTTGAGAGTGAGTTAGAAATGATTTTGGAAAGTGACAATCATGTGTAGTGTTTCCATCAAGAAACTTGCATTCAAAAGACTTCATGTTTGTTGTCCTGCCAATGTGCTGACTAAACTAAACTGCAAATTCCAGAAAGCCAGTTCTTTCCTTTTAGTGCCGGATAATCTATAACCTCATTCTCCCTTCATCTATCATTAACAGAAACATGTTACGTAGCAATGAGCTGTTAGGCATGCATACAACTCTATGCATCAAATAAACTTGACCCAAATCTCCGGGTATTTGGACATTGCTATAACAATACTTCATGCTTCTTTTTTCATTATTAAGATATATTCTTGAATATGTTCATATATTTGGGGCGTGACAACCATTGCTGACATGGATCCTGTACAATGATCATGTAATACCGTAGGTGGGCTTGCATGAATTCATGTTGGCACCATGGGGTTCGGGAGAGATTAAGGGTCAACTGTAGACAAACCATTCCCTGGTGGTCACGTGTGTTGGAAAAGAATATCATCCAGTATATGGAAGAAAAAATGAAAGTAGTGGATGTGGACTATGTTGTCCATGATGGTCACTTAAAGTGATCTATTGTAAAACTATGATACTTCCAATTGGATGAGTTATGGAAATGAAGCGTGGTGGAAACAATAAGCAAGAGGTTGAATCACTGAACTCCGCCCAACTTCTATACTCAAGTCACTTCTACAAAACCAAGCCTGAAGACAATGTGGATATCCTCGTGTCCCGGATAAATTATAATTGATCCTTTTAAATAGGTAAAATTAGATTCATGGAGATTATGTCAAGGATAAGAATGCAAAAGCAGAAGTTGGCTTGAATCCGTAAAACATTAAAAATGAAGTGTTGGTATTTTTGGCAGAATGCAAAATCCAAAACAATTAAATTATTACAATTACCCTGAGGCCTAAAGAAAAATGCAAGTATCAAGTGGATCATAAATCCTCACCCTTGAGAATAGACACTGGATAACTGAATTGTGCCCCCTTCAATTGCCAGATCCTCTTGCTCATTCAAAACATCACTGTCAGCGGGACATGACCTCTGCCAGAAATGCTGTTGAGACTGAGAAGCTATATTTTCAGCATCGGACAGCAGTCTAGGCTGGGGTTGCACAACCCCATTATTCCTTCCAACAGAACTGTTCAAGTTTTGCTGCAAACGAATGGGAACTGAAGCTGCCTTATTTTCCAAACCCGTGTGGTGATCCAATGCTTTGTAACGTGTACCTGTGCTCAAGTTGTCAGATTCCATTGGATTCTGTAAATTCCCAAGCATTGATGGGCTGACAGCGATATGATTGCCATCAAGCTTCCCAGCAAACATCAACCCAGGACTGGCACCATTTTTTAGGGCTTGAGATTGATCTGCTACACTCTCTCCTAGTCCATGGTTGTGTCTCTGTTTGAAAATCCGAAATTAAGGAAAGGATGGTCAGTAAATTCTAGACAAAGATACAACTTGCACATAAAAGATACCAAAACTTCCAAATGCAATTCAGTCTCAAGTCCTCTTTAAGCATTAACTTCTCAGAACAACTAAGTGCCGAGCTAAAAACTAATAACACTTTCTTTAGATATGTAAAAAGACTACTCTCCTTACCTAGATGTTCAGACTAGATGATACACTTTCTAAGACTTTGAGCTAATCAGATTTCTCAAAACAAACTAGTTGTCCCTATGCCTACTGAACGTGGAAAACCTTGGTGGATTCTAAGAATACAAGCGAAACAAATCATAAAACTTTCCTACTTTAATGATTCACAACAATTTTATAATAAGAAGAAAAAAAAGAAATTACACAAGAGCCTAATTTTACTACTGTGGCTACTACTACTACTATTTTTATTTATTTATTATTATTGGACTGACTTGCTCACTTATCTATGTTACAGTACTCTCAGTTTTTCATGAGTTAAGTTCGACATGGAACCAAACTCATGTTGTATATGTCTAGTGCAAGTACTTTGTACCTTAAAGGATCCTGGTATCATAATCTAGACACTTCTTCAGAGTTCAGTGTGATCACGTAACCATCAAAGACATATCATACCACCACCACAGTAAAACAACTTCCTTTGAGTAAATGGTAAATCTACCATGGGTTTCCATAAAAAAAACTGAGCACACAGAGAGGGCCAACATGCTGAAATTCACTTCTTGCATATTGCATGCACACAAAAAGTAAAGCCTTCTACAAAGTTTGCCACAAGTATGAGAATAGCCCTACATTTTCTTTTTAAATGGAATAACCAAGAGTTTTTTCTGTTTTCTTTCTAAATGGAATGGACCTGAAAATCCTCAGCAACAAACAGTCTAAAATACTGAATTTTTTAATGTGCTGTGCGCATGCTAGTACCTCATGATAGGTGTGATGCATAAAATGACTACCCAGCATCTAATGTCCAAAAAATGGGCAAACACGTGCTTTGGCAATGATTATCAAATGCATGCTTACATAGCATGAAATATAAAAAACATTGGTATTAGATTTGTTTTACTGATAAAAGGAATCAGAACTTTTTGTTCTGGGGACAGTGAAGGGAATTAGATTTTTACCCACTGAGTGAGTTTCATGTTATCCTGATTCCATCCTGGAAATGCTGCCTCATGCTTATTTACCTTTTCTTGTAAAAATTGGATATATTCGATGACCTACATAAGATGATAATGGATCATTCATCAGGTTCCATGTTGAAAGTGAACCAAAAAGGGGAAAAAAGCAGATAAATGTTATGATAGCATAATATACCTCTAAAAGGAATGAGGCCTTGTCTCTCTTCTGATCACTATGTGGTATGAGTTCTCTCAAGATCTGGAACCTGCACAAGAAATAAGAAATTTATCAGTTCCACTTAGTGAGTTAAAAAACCAGTCTTCAAACTTCATGCAACTGAGTCAATAAACATAGAAACTAGAAAAATATTAAAATAATGAAAATAGTGAAATGTCAAGAAGAATGACAATTATTAGAAAATGATGGAAAGATTACAAGAAAAAAGTGCTAAGAATTGTTGACCAAGTTTGCGTGAGTAGGATAAAGTGCACTGTGCAGTTAAGTGTCAATGTAGGGTGACTAGAGAGTATTTGACAGTTGGGTTAAGGGTCTGAACTTTTGGAGAAGTAAAAAGTCTAGCACAAAAAGAGGAGTTCAGAAGAAGCATATCATTTGAGATGGGTTAAGAAAGTGTTACAGAGAACCAAGAACAAACAGAGTAGGAAGATATTCAAAAAAGGAAGAAGAAGAAAGTAGGAAGATAACATTGTTGCCTTGCCGGAAACTTAGAAGGATTTGTAGGGTACTCATGTTGCTTAATGAATTCAAGAAGAAACTACAAAAGTAGATAAACAATTTCAAAATAAAGTGTACTTGCACATGTGTGCATGCATAAGAGATCAAAAAAATTAAGAAGACAAGTTTTAAAGGGTTGTGGAATGTGGACTTCAACCAACCTGACCTAAACCCATACCTGCAAAAATAGAAGTAAGCACGATTCAGATTAGGAACATCAACAACTCACTGTGGACCGCATCAGTTTGTGCGCTGTGTAGAGAAAGAAACACCCATTTCCTGGTTTCCCAAAAAATGCTTGAACCAACATGAGCTGATGATCCATCTCAAGATTCTTAGATCCCAACTACTATTTGTAACTGAATTAGAAGTAATGCCCCCGGTCTACTATTTTGAAATGGTAACAGTAACTTTATTTTCCCCAAAAAAAAACTTATGGAGACAATGAAACCATTGGCCATTCAGAAGCAGATAACACTCCTTTCTCCTTAAAACCAATGTGATGATTTTAGGCAATTGAACTATTGATGTTAGGAATTCCTTCTTCTCTTTAAAAGGCCCTTGTAGATTTATCACCATCGTTATGAGAAACAACAGCTTTCTCATGAGATCCGTAATGGAAAACCATGGATCATTTTCTCTTTTTCTTCCCCCAAAACAGAACCACTGTTTGATCAATCTTCAACAACTGATTCTTCAGACATATCTAGCAGGACAATTCAATCTTGTCCCTCACAAGATTGATAGAAATTCTCTCAAACCCTCAGACAAAATCATCACTGAACTGATTATCCTCCCTTATTTCCCTCCTCACCTGATCGCGTTACTTAAGACGATGACTTTGTGGGAAAGACAAAAGCGCCACCTTCATCGTTTCATCAAACAGCAATGGTGAAGGAACAGGAAAATCCCATTGTTAGCCTAGAACTGAGCAGAAGGTGACTCCACTTGCTTCTAAGAAGATAACTAACAGCAAGTGTGAAGGTTTCAATTTGCTCCATATGTGGTCGCCAATCTAGTATCACTCTCAACTGCTTGGGGCCAATTAGAGTGAAAACTAGTGCTAGAAGGAAATTCCTATGTCCTTACACCTTCTCCAATAATCTAAGCACATTCTGATCAATATTCTTTGACAAACCTTTAGCCAGGATTTTAACTAGAAACAGTGTTGTGACACACTTGCCAGTTGCTATCATTATGGTCAGCAACAGGACTTGCCTCCAAGGTGTTCTGCTTAAGGAGCCCTTACTTGCCAACCACGTGGATGGCTCAATGGAAAAGGAATTATCCCAATATGAGGAACTATGCCTCAGTCCAAGGATCAGTATGCGTGAAGATACACAGTGAAAAAAAAGGGAACCTTCTTTCACTTCTTTGTGTTTATGGGGAGAGGAATTTTCTCACTGGAAGATATACACAACCTCCTTCACCTTCTGGCTCCTTTGGAATGTCTTAAATCTGCCACAAGGTTACAACCAACGTCACCAGTAACCCAACAATCCACAGGGTCTACTCGGGCACTATCAAGAGCACCTTTTCCTTGAAATCTCATCTTGACAATGAAATGTACACCATCCACTTCCAACCCAAAGATTTTGGCGCTTGATCAGGAAAAACAACACTGTATCCGAATTCATGCATATTGGATCACTTTATTTGAAATGTAAGTCTCATCAACATTAAGAACAAACCAGCACAATAGCACATGCACCCAATGAGTAGATTGTTTCTTCCAATCAAGCATGGAGAGGAATATCCAAAAACCAAATGGAACCAGTTTTAGCATATGTCCAAACACTACCTTCCAGTAATCTGGATGTCCCAGAGGTCCCTCATAGGTGCAATTCTCCCTCATTCATCTTTATAACATGGACAAATCAGATGTGGATCTCAGACTTGACAGCCTCCTCAGTGCCTCATCATTGCAAAACCCAGACAAAATCTCCTTTTTGGGACACTCTACCTGGACACTGGAACCCACAAAAGTCGAGCAAAAGTCCTTTGGACCGAGTGAGCTTAGAATTTGAGCCATGCCATGCCTCCCACCAATATACCACTAGAAGCTTCTTCAGCCCAAATCATAGTGTCACAAAAGTCAACGTATAAATAAATAAAAAAATATGTATGTATGGTGTAAATTACCGATCATTGATTTTGCTCCTTCGACGCTGCTCGGTAGCTGAGTGCTTTGATCGTGGAGTATTGGCTCTCTGATCATTGCCCTTCACCTCTATTTTTACTCCAATGTCGCCTGCAAGAAATTAGAAAGGACATTAGCAAGGAAAAAGCACACTCTGGGTGGATCTGGCTGGGGCTGGATCAACAGATTGAATAGTTTAAAAAAAATGGAATCAACCCAAAAAAAAAAAAAAAACTGTTTTATTAATCAGGTCAGAAAAAGATGGCAACAAGTCAAATTGGTGGGTCAGGCCAAACCCAAACCTGCTCTGATCCACACTTGTCCGGTCCCCTACCCTGCATGTCTCCTTATGATTTTGTGATTTGCAATGTCAAATCTACTCTGTGACAGGTATAAATTTGATTGAGTATGATACTAGAAATATTATATTTTAAAATATTTTACTAAAATGGATTCGAGCTCCCAAATCTCAATTCAATTCCATGAAACAAAAGGGCTTTCCAGGTTTCCTCTACCCACCACACTAGACCCTCTTTTTTTTTTCCTTGTTTGTCTTTCTTGATGTAATTCTGTATATAGACACCATTCTCACTAACCCGTCTCTTATGGGGAGAGAGTTGGGCCGGTCAAACATTTCACCTGACTCATTTGCCATACTCCATGTAGGATCTTACACCCTATTGAGGGCGAGGGCTCGACCACAATTATGACCGCTCAAGAGCGAGGGTGGACGTTGACCTCAACAATCCCTCCCTCAACGGCACACCCGCCGCGAACTCGCAAAACGCGTGTCCCGTGACTCGAACACCCGACCTACTAGGCTCTGATACCACTTGTAGGATCTTACACCCTATTGAGCTACCACTTATCCCAAAACCAATTGGTGATAGGAAACGGCACAACAATAGTTTTATGGTGAGGGCGAGGGCTCGACCACAATTATGACCGCTCAAGAGCGAGGGTGGACGTTGACCTCAACACTCTACTACTACAACCCAACTCACACATTAAATAAAACAAAACAAAGAAGTTGCCTAAGCAAGGTTATATAGCCCCAAACTCCCAGTTTGTCACCCCACTAATGCACTCATGGGCTAGTGGAGATGGAGAAAGACTGACCTTTTTGGGAAGAGACGACCTCTTTCTTAACGTAGTCGTCTTCATCATCGTCGTCTTCTTCTTCTTGGAGCCCCTTTATGCTCCTCATCATCTCCATAAATCCCTGTATCTTCTGCCCCTGAAAGTTGCTGAAGGTGGGTAAAAAGGAGGGAAAAAAAAGATGAATTCAGAACCCGTGAAACTCAAAGCAAAACCCAAGAATCCAAACTGCAGAAATAAAAGGGGAAAGATTTTGACAAACCTGGAGGATGTCAGAGAGCAGAAGCCGCTGTTGCCTGAGGTGAACGGTGGAAATTGTGGTGAATTCTCGGAAGGCTCTGCAAGAGGAACGGGATGAGAAGCTCTTGTTAAACCAATCAGGCCCAGCCCAGCAGGCCCAAAATGGCCTTTGACCAAGCCTAATTGTAAGGGCCTATGTAGTATTCGACATTTGCATTTGAGTTGGGCCAGCCATACCAGCTATATCGTGGCTTGTATGAGAGGTAAAATTCTAAGGGCATGTTTGTGTAACACTTTTCCGCGGAAAAGTTTACGGTTTTCCGCGGAAAACCCATTTTTCCGGTGTTTGGTGCGGAACAATTCCGCGGAAATATTTTCCTGCCTAGTCAGCATTTTCCTTCATAATTGTGGAAATGGGTTTCCTATGGGGGTATGGGAAATGGTTTTCCTCGGAAAACTTCTCCATCTTTTCCTCACTTTTATCCATTTCAACCCAAAAACCCTATAACTCTTTCATTTTTTATTTCTTTATATAAATTATTATTTAATGTTAAATAAATAATATACATGTTGTGTTATTTTCTTCAAAAAATTATATCACCAAATAAGAAATTTTGATTTTCTATAAGGAATCCACAGCCGCACCAAACTACATCTGCACCAATTCAATGAGGAAACTCTTTTTGCACCAAACATGGATTTCTAAATTCTACGGAAATCCTTTTCCGAGGTTTTCATTTCTATGGAAAATGCTGACGTGGCAATTTCCTCTTTCCACGGAAAGGGTGTGTACACAAACGTGCCCCAAAGTTTTTTTGTCGGACTCACTTGGTGCGGTAGAATGTGGGGATAGAGTGACAAGAAGGTCAAATTGTGGATATGATGTTGGACAATAGAATCATCTCAACCACATCATCATAACTATTGATTTAGTGCCCTTGAAGTTCTGAAATTTAATGGTTTCTTAAAATGTTTTTTTTTATATATGAAATCCATTCTTAAGGGTGAGAATCTTTCAAATTAGTTCCAAATTAAGATGAGTGAAAGGATTGACTACTGTGAGAGGTTTAGATTGATGATAGGTAGGTAAAAAATAATGCTAAAATTGTTCCCTCTCGGCGAAGGTGACTCGACTATAAGGTAAGAAAAACCATTACTTTAGAGCCTCCAAAAAAGAAGGCCCCATAGTATCACATCCCATTTAAAGTCATCTTTTCACATTCTAAAAAATACATTAAAACAACTGCCTTAGTCTTCTTTTTTCCTCACAAAAAAAAAAAAAAAAAAAAAAAGAAAAAGAAAAAGAAAAAGGCCGCATAATAGCAATTAGTGTTACATCTCACTAAAGTTATCTTTTCACAATACGAAAAAACATTAAAGCGACCATCATTCTTCTTTTTTACTACACTTTGTCTTTTTAAATCCTAACAAATCTCAACCTCCATGCCACCTCACCAATGAGGTGTTTCAAATGAACTTTTCCCCCACCAACGCTTTTCTATCGTACGTACTCTTAACTCACTCACCCTCTCTTTCTCTCTCATAGATTGTATTTCTCTATAACTATTTTTTTAAGTAATCTTCTTTAAGGATATATTGATCTGGTTTTATCTTTATTTTTAATAATATATGTGGTTTTTTTTTTTATAATATATGCTAATCATAACTCACTAACTCAAATATAATCTAATTTTTTCCATATTGAAAAAGTTATATCAAATTTAAAACTCATCTACATCTATAATCTTTGTGGCCAACAATGATAAACCACTAAATCAAATTCTATTGTTCTATGTTTTTAAGTTTTTTTTAGCTTCAAGCTCGTATTGTATGTTTATTATATAGATAGCGTTCATTTTATTTATAAATATTATTAGTTATAATTTATAAATGATGAATATGTCTATAATAAAATGCCAATTCTGGTACTCAAAACTTAAAAAAGAAGAAGAGAAGAATAGATAATTTGATGCCTCATTTAGAATTGTCGCTTTAGACCTCAAACTGTCTCGAGCCGGCCCTACCTCTCAGACAAGCGGATGTACTTATGGTAGAACATAACCCAAGATCTATTACCTTTATTTATAATTATGCATTATCTATAAAAGTAAACATAGTTTGTAATTTAATCTGGGTACTCCAAAGCCTGACAAGTGAGCTTGGGTTTGGCCCAGTCCACTTTGCACGCCTGCAATCCTATGTAAAAAAAAACCAAGAGAGTAAAGGCAATAGTTTTAATTACTAACCTCTTGTGAGACGGCTTTCACCCACCTTATCCTTCACCAACATCTTGTCCTTCCCAGCTGACCCTTCCCATAGTGTAAAGGCTCCTCCATTGTAGGAGCTGCAGTTACTATTGGCCTTGCTAGCTTCGCCATTTCTCTCTGTGCTGCTTGCCTGAACCACTGTGTATACGCTTCCTTCCGGCTTCACTACCCCACGGCCAAAATGAGGAATGTGGCTTATACTGTATGTCCCAATCCCACCGGGAAGAATGTGCTCAGTCGATGAAGCTTTGTCAGCCGAGGATATCTCCTTCTCACCTTCATTGGAGTTGCTCTTCCCTACCCGTTCTAGTGGCTGTAGAAAATCATGGGTCTTAAGGTAAAACCCTGTAAAAACATGGTTTGACACTTTGGTTACAGTTGAAACAAAGTTGTAAACTCTGTTAAAGATGGCATTGCAAATTTGTTCATTCACAAACACATGTAGGTGTAAGAAGTGATATCCAAGGGGGATAAAACTCAGATTACAATAGTATGTGAAAAAAAAATGTCACACACATCCACTGGTTATTCATGTTGGCCCCTCCAATATTAAAGAAGATTTTAGGTTTTTTTCATGTTCGCCCCTCCGAGAATTTCCATTTACATAGTTGCCCCACAAAGGAAAATTTCCCCTAGTCCCATAAAATACAAGAAAGAAAGGACATAAAAGGGCTAATTTGAGAAACGCCCTGGACAGCCCAAAATTGAGTATTGGGTTCTTCATCAAACTTAAACTGCAGTTCTTTTTATTTATTCATTTCAAACTTCGTAGTCCTAGAAAGTTGCAGTAAATTTTCATATCTGGGTAGAAATTCTTTGAACCTGATCTGCAAATATAGAAAGCCAAGAAGTTAAAATAATGTGCTGCTATAAAGTGCAGGCTTGGCGCATGTGAAAACAAGAAAACAAACGTCTGTTTGAAAAGCGCCAAGTTTATAAATACATCCGAAGGCAACTGTAGCCAAGTTAAAATATTAATCACAGTCGCGTTACTTCAAAAGCTTCACCCAGTCGCGCGTTGATTGGCTAAGTTTGATGACTGATGGGGCAACTCACGTTTGTTTCAACTGTTTGTCACGTGCATGGCATATGCATCGCTTTTCATGTCTTTAATCCAGGCCCACAAATTGACATGCATTTGTAAAAGGCCAAAACATGATCCTGACTTGTGGGCCACCTAAATGAGGCACCAAAATGGCCCAATTTTGACTTGTCTTCTCTTCCCAAACTTTAAGAAGACATGTGTCCCTCACATGATTTCTTTTTTCTGGGACATGTTAGGGCAATTTCTCCTTTAGCAATCTCCATTTTTTTTTTTTACAATTCCAGATATATATATATATATATATTTTGTATCATTTTTTTTTTTTGAGAGGCATGTTAAGGTAATTTCACAAGCTAAGACACTAAATTAACTTTTTGCATCTGATATTCTTAATCAACTAATCTAAGAATTTGATTTTCCTGATCAAAACAACAGGTGGAATTACATCTAGCTATCATCATATTAAGTCAGGGTAATCAAAATATCAAATCAAAACAGTTAGTTATATATTAAGCAAGGGTGTGATCCAAATATCAAATCAACATGGAGTTTGGTAAATGGGTTATATCCACAAATATAAATCACTCCATGTATTTCATCATGGGAGAAGTGGGCCCCCAAGTGGGTTTGCATTTGCAGAAGGCCAAAACATGGTCCTCAGAAGTGGACCAACCAAAAGAGGCCCAGAAATAGACTAATTTTGGCTGCTACTTCTCTTCCCATGTTTTAAGAGGTCATGTGTTACACACCCATATGGTTTTACCATACCTGAAATTTACAGCTCAAATACAAGAAAATACTAATTTTCTTAAATTAGCTTTTTAATTAAGTTATTAATTTCAAAACTCCTAATTATTTACCTAAAACGCTTAAAATCGAATTACCCAATCACTAAATATTAGATCCTCATCAGAAATCTTAATTATTTGCCAAGGCACTTACATTAGATCATTAATTTCCTATAAATTCTTAATCATAGTATCCAGTAGATGGAATTACTTTCATATAAAACCAGACTACACATTTGGTTTGAAAGTTTTTTTTTTTTAAATTGTCATTTTATCTTAAGATAATTTTCCTATTTTTTAGATTTCAAATAGTGAAGACACAAGTAAAAAAAATAGAGAGAGAAAACAAGAGAGAGAGAGAGAGAGAGAGAGAGGGAATTATTGTGAAGAAGGTAAAAATTGAATATGCGGGAATTATTGTGAAGAAGGTAAAAATTGAATATGGTGCATACCTTGGGAAGGCCTTGGATCTTGATGTTGCTGGAAAGATGAATCAGTATACAGAGAGAGAAAATCATTGGTTGGTTTCTTACCTGTAAAAAGTAAAAACACACACAAACCCATTAAAATCTTCAAAAACACCATCACTTTCTCCAACAGTGATATAGAGAGTGAGAAGAAAGAGACCTTCAGCTCCATAAGGCCTGGGTTGAGGAAGCTCCATATTTGAAGAAAAAAAAAATGAAAGAACACAAGAAAGAAAGGAATTTTCCTTTCTTGAATTCTCTTTCCTTCCTTTTCCCCTCTTTCTTAGTATCTAAAACATCAGCTTACTACCATCCATTATCCAAAGAAATCAATCACAAGAAAACTCAACAACAATTCCCAATCAATCCAACTAAAATCCTATCCAAAACATCACCCTTCTAGCATCAATTTCTCCACAATCTCGATCCAAGATCCGATCTGTAACACGCTCGTGTCTCCTTTATATGCAGCTGAATTTCCCCGATCCGATGCAAAGCGAGGCAGATCGACGACCAGATCTACAATCCTTCAACAGAATTAGATTTCTCCAAGTCGACTTCGAAATCGAGACTTTCTGCGAAATCTGCACAGGTACGCTCAAAAACCTCAGGAAATTTAGATTTCTGCAACTTAGAATCAGATCTGGAATGAGAAGAATTCCCAAACCTACCTTGGAGCTCGAATTCTGGAACGAGTTCTCGGAATTCAGATGAGATTCGTCGTCTGAAACTCGCTTGAATCAGATGAGAATGCGAGGGAAAGGAGAAGAGATTACGAGAGATGAAATGCAGCGAAATTTGATTTGAATTTCGCTCGGATTTCACTGAGTTTTCGGGGGTGTCTTTCTCTCTCTCTTTCTCTTTCACTTTCTCTATGCGAGAGGAGCGAAACGGAGGAAGAGGGGTCGGGTTGGAGGGGCCTTTGGTGGATCTTTATACGGGTTAGCCTCTTGTTTTTACGATTCTCTTTTCCGTTATGGGAAACGGCGTTTTTACTTTGACGTCGTTAAGTTGTGTTAACGGCGTTAATGGGCGCTGTTTGACGGTTTGCGGGAATCCGGTTTTTAGATGGCGCGTAACGGCGAGGAGATGTGAGTTTTCGTTGATTATAATTGGATTGGATTTGTTTTTAAGTGAGTAGATTGTGCGTTTGCCACTGTTTCCGTGGGCCAGAAGGGGGCATAATGAATTGAGAATTTAGTAGACCCAAACATAACTTAAATTACATATAACATTTAAGGGTCATGCCTAACTCCAACGTACCAAAATGGGCTCAAACCCAACTTTAGATCCAACTCAAACCCCTCAAACTCCAATTATCAATCAAGACTCTAAAGGAGGCCTTAATAGTGACATTACTGAGACCCAATTCAATTCATGAGTTCATAATTTGTAATTCCAACTCGCCCTAAATGGTTTTAAAGTTAAAAGCATTTGAGGCAAGAGTTTATAATTTGTAATACCAACTCTCGCTAAATGGTTTCAAAGTTAATTAAAAGCATTTGAGGCTATAACCCATTGCTTTAATCCTTACCTATGTACTCTATCATGCATGATTTGTCTTTCACAATCAAAGCTCCTGCTTCTCCAACAACTAATGAGAAGTTTTTACAAAAAAGAAAAAAAAAACTAATGAGAAGTCATTAGAAACTATAAAAAAACAATTATAAATGGAGTAGAGTTTAAAAAAAATCCATCTCAAATGTAATCTATCAAACTTAATTAATAAAACCAGGTCCAGGAGGGTCACCCCCATTTAACCCACCCATTGCCATCACAGGAGGGATGGCACATGTACAATCACATGAGGTTGACTATGGTTGGCGTTGACATCTCAGCCTCTGTCTTCTTTTATCTCCTCATCCCATGATTAGCGTAAATCCCTATACAACTTAACTCCTAACCCTGTTTTTATTAAACTTCCAAACTCCAAAGCTCCAAACTCCACAGAGCACGTTCTTGGGTTAAAGGGGGCAAAAGTCACGTGCCCTCTTATGTGGGCCCCTCTCCCCCACCTCAGTGCCAACACATTTGCGGAAAACGCGGGCATTCACCTCTTTGATGGGCTCTCATGTGCACCAGATTCCCTCACTCATTTTCCTCACAGTTTCTTACCATTAAAATAAAATTTCCCCATTTCTTTATTGAGCTAATACATAATACACTTATATATATATTTTAATTATATGGACATAGTGGAATGGGGTTAAGGAAAAGAAACCTAGCAAGACATGGGAAGATTATTTGTGGGGCCCACATTGCTTAATTTCTCTAATCTCATCGTAATAATATCTCTAGTGAATTACAGCTTATCCAAATTAGATTGTTATCTGAGTGAGACTGATTGATCATGCAAATTTCGCACCCAATTAATTTTTTAATCAGTTCTTCTTTGATCATACAATACTACCTTTTTTCTTTTTTTCTTTTCTACGAAAGAGTAGGGCATTGTGCCCTTATAATCTAATTCCCTCCTTGATTGTTATGCTTACAATCGAGTACATGCTTTTGGGGGCAGTTATCTTGTCAAACTTGGTGTCCACTTTTGAAATGCATATAAAAATCATGGCATGTGGATCTACCCTCAAAATCAACATGAGAATTCTGGGTTTGCCCCAAAACCCAACTACTTGTTTCGATCTGCCCCTTTATACGAAAATCTTGTGTCTGCGATTGGCCCCATAGTGGAGGCTGTTATAGTATTAACAACATCTCTATCATTACTAAGAATGCTTCTATTTAAGTCTTATACTCAAGATTTAGCATCCTCTTTTTATATTCTTAATTGTTGTTATGAACTAATAATTTGATGTAGAATTGTGAGGAATGGGTACGATACAGTCACATGCTGTCCGAGATACACAATATCTATAGTCATAAAATATTATATTTGGTGTTTGCTTTAAATCAAACAATTGAGTTTTAATAGATTGGTTGATTATTCACCAGGATTCTAAAACAAGAGACTCAACTGTTTTATCTTTTATCATTGTAACTGAAAACCTCATTACTCTTCTACTTGGGTTACCCATAAGCACATATCATCTAGGTAGGAGATTGTCACAAATATGGCTAATGGGTTATTAAGTATAGAATTATAATGGGTGATTTTAAAAAATTGAGGTCTTTCAAGAAAGAGAATTAATAAAAAGGGAAAACTATAGTAGTTTTAATGCAATATCACAAAAACATAATACTATTTTAATTTTCAGCAACAATTTTGATTTGATCTGATACTATTTGTTTTTTAACCTTTTAGGAATGTTTGTATTTAAAACCACAACTCCAAGCACTTTCTTTTAACGAGGACTTCTTCTGTTTGGAGGAATCTCACGAGGGAATTTCATATGTTGAGAATTTCAGTCAGCAATACCAATTGTAATCATGGAATCCTCAAATACTAGAACTTCAATATTGTTTCTACAGCCTAAATCACGGGGCATTTGACTTGATTGCAAACGTACCCAAGTCATATTTGTCATTTTGAACAGGTAGGTACCTAATCCAGGTGAAATGAAAAGAGATTCTGTTGTGTAGTTTGTATTTGTAAACGGAGCAAATGATTGTGATTTACTCAAATAGCACAAGTTTCAACATTGACGGCTACATGTGATCAAGACTTCAGTTATAATTTCTGTTTTTAAAGATGAGATTACTGGGTTAAGACTTTTGTGATTTTTTGTTATATTTAATGTTTAGCTAGCACATAGGCAAACGATTTTTACATTCTCCAAAAGCAATCATGAGATATGTTTTTCATCCATCTAAACCTTCATATAATGGTAGCATACTTGGATAAAAATAGGAAGTCCAGAACCCATAACAATTATGCAATTGTGCTACAATTTTGGACCCTTTTTAGCTGTTCAAAAGCAGTGATAGCCTGTCCATGGGTTAAGTGATGACATGAACAACCTTAATAATTATTAAACTCATTAACACAGTGTTGAGAAACGTTGAACATAAGCCTACAAGTAGGTGATTGATTGAGTGTTTAGGATGATCTATTCAATGATGTTATTGCATTATAACTAATCCATGTGTTACATCTATTTAATTGGATGGGTGATCTGGGTTTGAGGATGATCTATTCTATGCTAGCATTGCTATGGTGCATGGTAGTTAACTCTTGATTTAACATGAATGAACCCACCTTTGTTATATTCAACTAGAGCTGCCAATATGGACCTTAACCAGGCTTTGGCAAACCAATAGCTTGATTAGGCACGGGCCAATCGGTTCAAATCAAGATTTAGCCTCAAGGGGTCTTAAGCACGGCCCATTGACTATTTCAAATACAACACATTCATTTCACTTTCCCTTAATCTCAATCTAAATTTTACTTTAAATAGAGTGATATATGCTACTGAATTGAAATGCTCACGAGATGAAATGTACAATTTAATATATATTTTTTTCATATTTGATCAATACAATATTTTTTATTTTTTATTTTTGCTAGAGGAAGATCTAGGTACAACATAGACAACAGACAAGACTACAATTAAACCAAACTAAAAAGGGATTCAAAACACCCAATCAAACATCAACCTACAGGAATTTCTGTTCTCAGTTCTCATTTAAGAGCAAGTACTAACGTGAATTTCCGTTCTCTATTCTCACTTACGAGGAAGTACCAACGGGCGGTAGCCTACTTGGCTCAAGGTATGGATTTGTTCCTCATGGTCTTGGGTTCGACTCTCTGCTCCATTGGGACCCGAGGAGCTAGAAACAGGTCTCAGCATGCACCTGGTGAGTGGGACAGGGAAAACCGCCGCCTAAAGAGCAATCAGGTGCCCAAAAAGGCATGGACACTTCGTTAGAAAAAAAAGAGAGAAAGAAGTATATAATATGAGGAGATATTCTCTTACAAGCAATGGGACATTGTGGTCATGGCCAGAATTATATATCTGCTCATGGGGTGGTCACCGTCATTAATCGTGAATCTACTTTCAAAACCCATATAAAGAATTTGGATCCCCTTTTAAAATCAATATGAAAATCGTGGTTGTAAGTGCAAAAAATACTCACAAGATTATAGAGGTGCCTCAGAGGACTTATCCAAAGGACCAGAGGTTGAACTGCTTGATCTGGGGACCTGAAAGGAGAGAGGAAACGGTCAGAGGACCCTGGCTGTGGGCAGCGCAGGGCTCTCCGATGCTTAAGTTAGTGCAGGTAACTGATCGGAGAAGAAAGAACAGAGTATAGCTGCATGTATGAGAATATGCATACCTCTTTTTGGGTCAAGGAACCCCTTATATGTGTGTCTCTTGGGGATATCCGCCAGTGGGAAGATATGATTGCTAGGGATCCATTAGCCCGTAGAACATTTAATGAGGATCCATCATAGCCCACATGACATTAAATGAGGGTCCGATCAGCCCATGCAGCATTTAATGCTAGTCACATTGGGCCAGATCCTGTCCTGGCCTGTTGGCGGCTAAGGTCCCATCGGACCTTTTCTAGAGCCCTGCCCTAATACTGCCGCAGCCATTAGATGTGGTTGTCAGAAATGTGGTAAGGATGGACGGCCTAGATAACGTCCATTCCATCATTGCGTCTCCAACTTGCCACGTGGCCCGACATCGCTTGTGGCGATACAAACCCTTCCTGCGCAGTCGCCTCCGTTTCGGCTACATCCGAGATGCTCGTCGCCTTCGGTGAGTGCGGCCGAGGGAGTGTTCGGTCGTGCTGGTCTCGGCCAGCACTTCGGGGCCTATACCGAGGTGCGTACATCCGAGACTAGTTCGGCCCTGCACCTGTTGCTGACCTCATGCACGCACCTATTAACTGGTCCACACAATTGCCCCCGAGTTTCCGATTCCTTAGGATCTCGGATACCTTGGGGATGGAAACTGTGCTCTCCCCCAAAAAACCCATCAAGGGATTTGAAGTAGCCAAAGGTCTCCGCTCCGGCGCCTACTGACACGTGGAGCTCATCTGACCCTAGGCGTGCTGGAGGTATTTACTCGCAATGAATACCACGCCCTAATAATTGTAGGAGTCGAATCGTTTGCGCCACGCGTCACCACCGGATTCGACGCTTCGGTACCTGGAAGTACGCACGCAGTCTTTGAAGAGATAGTTTTTCGAATTTCGGAAACGGCGCCATGATTTGGCGCTCCTTTATAAATATAAGTCTCCTTCTCTTCTTCCATCTTTCCATTCTTCGCTTTTGAACGGACGCCTCTGAGAGAACAAAGAACCAGTGCTAAGTGCTCGGAGCGAAGCCCTCATCTGCTCGCAAAGCGTCCCCGCCTTTCTCCGTTCTAGGTCCTTGTGCGAGTAAGTTTCTCGTGTCCATCTTCCCTTGCTTTCGTTCGGTCTTTTCCCTTTCTCTTTTCCTCCTTTCCCATCGACCATGGGGGCTTACAGTCACTGGGTTGACTCCCCTGCGTCCATAGAGGCCTTTAGGACAACTTTCGAGATTCTAGGCGACGTCCTCGTCCGGAGGGGCGATCCTGCGGACCATGTCCGTCGGTCCTGCGTCGGAGGCTGGATGCCTTTTCCGCTTATCGCGGTGGTTGAGGGAGGAGTCAAGTTCTCATTGCACCCACTGCTTCGGGCCTGTCTCTGCTCCTGGAACCTCACGTCCTGCCAACTGATGCCAAACGCCTTCAAGGTCATCATGGGCACTGTGGCATTAAACCGGCACCTCCACATAGGTTTAGACATCTGTGACATAGAGGATGTGTACGACCTATGTAAGACGAAGGAGGACACATACTACCTCCGCGTCAAGCCGAAGCGAAGGGCTTTCGTCACGGCGGTGGAGGATTCCAGCAAGTATGCAGGGGACGAGCTCATCTCCGTCTCGGGGAACTGGGAGTTCGGCCCCGAGGAGGAAGCTAGGGTGTACAGCATCCCCCGCCGCCCCGGGGTTGCTCCAAGTACGGAACTCTCCATTCTAACTTTCCATTTTTTTAGTGACTTTCATTATGCTTTTCACTCTCCCGAACTGATACTTCTCCGATCCTACAGGTGCTCGGTAGAGAAAAACCGGGCTCGCCGGTTGGGTAAGGAACGACTCTTGGCACAACCAGGTCGCTAAGTGCACCGACTTCTCCAACCGAGCTGCGTGGGCCCTGCTCAAGTACGAGCCCAGGTATATGGGCTACATCAAGAGGTCGGAGGCCGGACCAGAGGGAGCCGAGATCGCCCCGAGCCGCAAAGGAGCCCGGAGAGAGCAGAGGCTGTTCGGCAAGCCATTCCTGCTATTCGGCAACCCATTCCCGTGAGCCCGGAGAGAAGGGAAACTCAAACCGAAGCGGGGCCTTCCCGAGCCGAGGATGAGGTCGCTGATTGGGCCGAACCCTCCTCCGACTTCGAGCCAAAAGGTACACCCCTTGTGAGGCGATCAAGACGCTCCTCGCCGAGACCAGAAGAGATGGCCCGCAGCATTACTTACCTCGACCTGGAGGCGCTCGCCTTTGGGGACGAGGAATCTGAGTCTCCCGCGCCAGGGTCTCATGGGCTAGTGCCTCCTGCGGCAGTGTCTCCCGGGCCGGTGCCCCCGAGTGCCTTCGTTACCTCCGAGGCGGTTGCCACCACAACAGCTCGTGCTGAGGAGGGGGGGACCGCCATGAATCTCGATCACCAGGAAGCCCGGCCCCTCTCACCCGAGGTGGTTCCAGGGGGGAATGCCCCAAGAAAGAGACCAAGGGATGAGGGTGCAAGCTCGAGTGTCCCTCCGCCCCCGGCTCCTTGGGCACCGACCTTCACCCTCAGTTTCGGCGAGCGGTTGACTATCGAGGACTGTGTTCATACGACAAACTCGCTCGTCCTCGAAGTGCTGGCCAATGGGTGTGCCTTGCCAAAGGACATGGCGTTTTACGAGAGGTTCAATGATCCGAAGCTCCTTGCGTCGCTGCTACAGACCAACCTCCAGGTGAGCCTCTCCCCGAGTTCATTTTATCATTTTATATCCACATTCCACCCCGGCTGACTTGTTCTGTCGTTTTTATACTGCAGGCCTTGCAGAAATCAATGGTGCTCATCGACAAGTATACTAAGCAGAGCCCGATGGTCGCCATGCTGGAGGCGAAAAGGCTGGAGCTGGAGGAAGCACTGGGCGCCGCCTTGAAGAGGGCAGATCAACTCGAAGCCCAGGGGGTTGAGCTCATTGCCGAGCTGGGGGGTGCCAGGGCGAAAACCGAGGCCGAGAAGAATAAGAACGCCGAGCTAGAGGCCGCTGTGGAGAAATTGAAAGGCGACTTTCAAGCTGAGTCGAAGAAGGTGGCTGAAGCTGAGGCCAAGGCTCAAGCAGCCCAAGCCGAGGCCGACGTCGCCTTTGCCGATGCGGTGAAGCAAGCCACCTCACATTACGAGACCCGGGTGCTGCGGGTCAGAGAAAAGGCGTGGGAGAAGGGGTGGCGCGCTGCCTTGAGGAAGGCCGAGATCAGTGAAAGTCATCCATCCTTCGCGGAGCCTCCCCCTTTCCTGGCCCTACCATCCCCAGGGCGAACATCATCATTGAACCGTCGGTTCAGCCCGAGGTCGGGGTCTCTGTCACCGCTCCTGTCCCGGATCCTCCTGCTTAGTTATTTTTGTAAAGATTTGGACTTTTTGTGAGGATTGCCTTTTGGCAAAGATTCTATTGTACAAAAAAGGCTCTATTAAAGAAATCGAACTTTTGTTTCATTGTGGGTCCCTTGTGATGGTCGGATGTGCAATTTTTGCAATTATGACTGAAATTTCTCAATTTGCTTCATGTCAGCTTTTCATTTTTGAATCCGTCTGCCTGTGACTTGATGTTATTTTTCTGTACTTTTTGCTCGCGAGCATGCGAGTTCGGTAGAGGTAGACCAGCCAGTTTAGGACTTAGTCAGGAGTGACGTAGTCTGGAGTGTGACGTAGTCAGGAGTGGCGTATAAACCTGAGGGGCCTGTCAGCCCTAAGGATGTTATTCACTTCGGTAAAATGGGGTGAAATTTGGCCGAAGTGGAATTGCGCCTGGATCGGTGAATAAAGGCGGTCTCGGTAGTGGCCATAAAGGCTTTGCGCTTGGGGGTCAGACAGACCCGAGACGACCTTGTATGTTGGTCGTAAGGGTTCACGTCCGGGTGGCCCATAGCTGACTCGAGGCGATCTCATCATTGGCCCAGAGGCTTTACGCCTGGGTGGCACGTAGCCAACCCGAGACGATCTCGTCATTGGCCCGAAGGCTTCACGCCCGGGTGGCCCGTAGCCAACCCGAGGCGATCTCATCATTGGCCCGAAGGCTTCACGCCCGGGTGGCACGTAGCCGACCCGAGACGATCTCATCATTGGCCCGAAGGCTTCACGCCTGGGTGGCACGTAACCGACCCGAGACGATCTCATCATTGGCCCGAAGGCTTCACGCCTGGGTGGCACGTAGCCGACCAGAGGTGATCTCATCATTGGTCGTGGCCGAAGTACTGACACAGGATGCCCCGTTTTTTCGAATGTGAACTCCTTTCATTGAATTCTTCTAAGTATAAAAAGTACAAGTTTTTCAGAAATAGAACTTCTTGAGGTGAGACGCGTTCCATGGTCTCGGTAACTGCCGGCCCTCCATTTCCTCGAGCCTGTAAGCTGACTGTCTAGCAAAGGAAATCACTTTGAATGGTCCGTGCCAGTTCGGTGCCAGCTTGCCTTGATTTGGATCTTTGTCCCCCGGGAGTGACTTCTTAAGAACCAACTCTCCCACTGAGAATTTCCTCTCCCTAACTCTCTGGTTATAGCCTCTGGCCAGTTGCTGCTGATAGGCTGCAAGCCGAATTGCTGCTGCTTCTCTTCGCTCATCGGCTAGGTCCAGTTCTACAGTTAGATGCGACTCATTTCCGCCCTAGTCAAAGAGTTCGGACTTCAGAGTAGGGAGGCCGATTTCTAAGGGAATGACGACCTCCATTCCGTAGGCAAGGGAAAAAGGTGTCGCCGAAGTGGACCGCCGTGGGGTCGTTCGGTAGGCCCATAGGACACTCGGGAGCTCTTCTACCCATCTTCCTTTGACTCTATCAAGCCGTTTCTTCAGCCCGTCGAGTATTACTTTATTGAAAATTTCTGCCTGACCATTGCTCTGTGGGTAGGCCGGGGTAGAGTAGTGATTGCGGATGCCGTGCTCCTGGCAGAAGTTTCTGAAGAGGTTGGAGTCGAACTGGGTCCCGTTGTCCGAGATCAATGCTCTGGGGATGCCGAACCTCGTGACGATGTTTTTCCAGACGAAATTTTTGGAATCCTGCTCCGTGATGGAGGACAACGGCTCCGCTTCGATCCATTTGGTGAAGTAATCCGTGGCTATTATCAGCCATCTTTTATTTCCTGGAGTTCGGTGGAGTGGTCCCACTATGTCGACCCCCCACTGGGCGAATGGCCATGGGTTAGAAAGCGGACTGAGGTCCTGCGCTGGCTGACGCAGAGAGGGAGAATTTCTGACACTTCTCGCATTTTTTCGCGTATACCTGCACATCCTTCTGCAAGTACGACCACCAGTAACCCTGACTGATAGCCCGGTAAGCTAGGGATCTTCCCCTGATGTGGCTTCCGCAGATCCCTTCATGGATTTCGAAAAGAAGGTCCACGACTTTGCTCGGATGAACGCACTGGAGATACGGGCCTGAGTACGACTTCCTGTAGAGCTTGACTTCGGGAGACAACCAGAACCGGGCTGCTTTGAGTCTGATTCGATGGGCCTCGCCGCTGTCTTCGGGTAGCTTGTCGTCCTTGAGGTACGCTATAATGGGGTCCATCCAACTTGGGCCGAGGTTGAGGCACAATATTTCTCGAGATGGATGGAGCTCAATGCTGGGCGTGGCCAACGATCCTACTTCGATGCTTTTTTTTCTTCCTGCTTCGACAGCGCTGGCCAAATTTACAAGAGCATCTGCATGCGAGTTTGATTCTCTGCCTATCTGTTTGATTTCGACCGTCCGGAACTGAGAAAGCAGCTTCTTTGCCAGGGCTAAATACGCTGTCATCCGGTCGTCGCGAGCTTGATAGTCCCCAGTCAGCTAGTTTGCTACCAACTGTGAATTACTGAAGACCATTAGTTGTTGAGCTCCAAGGATTTTGGCGCTGCTCAGTCCGGCTAATATGGCTTCATATCAGCTTCATTGTTTGACGCCTTGAAGTTGAGGGTCAGAGCTTACTCGATGACTAACCCTTTTGGTGATTGAAGGACAACTCCTGCCCCCGGCTCTTCTGGAGGTGGAAGATCCGTTGACGAAGACTTTCCAAACTGGGGTGAGGGCTTGGCCTTGTGGTTGTTCAGAGCCCGTGAGCGCCTCATGCTCCCTGCCCCCCAGTTCGGTGCCGAGCTGGGTTGGTGCCGAACTCGAATTGAACTCGACAAGGAAATCCACAAGAACCTGGGCTTTGATCGCTGTCCTGGGCTGATACTGAATCTCGTATTGCCCCAGTTCGACAGCCCATCGCGAGATCCGTTCTGAAAAGTCAGCTTTTCTGAAAACAGATTTGAGTGGATGTTCCGTAACAACCACTATGGTGTGAGTTTGGAAGTAATGAGAGAGCTTCCGTGAGGCACTAATGAGCGTCAGCGCGAGCTTCTCAAGTGGTAAGTATCTGGTTTCGGCATCAATGAGGGTCTTGCTCGTATAGTAAATCGGTTTTTGGACCTTGTCCTCTTCTCGGATGAGGACCGAGCTCACTGCATGATCCGAGACCGCTAGATATAAATACAAAAATTCTCCGTCAATCGGAGTTGACAGTAGAGAGGGTGAAGAAAGATAGGCCTTAAGCTCCTGTAAGGCCTGGTCACATTCTGGAGTCCATTGAAATTTAGAAATTTTCCTAAGAAGCTGAAAGAAAGGCCGACACTTATCTAATGATCTGCTGATGAACCGATTTAGTGCGGCAGCCATTCCGGTGAGCTTCTGGACCTCTTTTGCCGAGGTGAGACTCTGAACTCTGAGGATAGCTGAGATCTGATCTGGATTTGCCTCAATCCCTCTGCGTGTGATCAAGCTTCCCAAGAACTTGCCAGAACCGACACCAAAGGCGTACTTAGAGGCATTGAGTTTGAGCTTGAACCTCTTCAAAGTGTCGAAGACTTCAGCCAGGTCTGCCAAATGGTTGTGCGCTTGCTTGGACTTGACTACTATATCGTCGATGTAGACCTCAACAGTTTTGCCGAGCTGATCGTGGAACATCTTGGTGACGAGTCTCTGGTAGGTGGCTCCTGCATTCTTCAGCCCAAATGACATCACCTTGTAACAATATGTGCCTTTGGGTGTTTGAAGGCTGTCTTTTCTTCGTCCGGCCCAAACAACGGTATCTGGTGATAGCCACGGTATGCATCGAGGAAGCTCATTCTGTCGTGTCCGGCTGTGGCATCAATCATCTGGTCGATCTTTTAGAGGGGAAAGCTGTCCTTGGGACAGGCCTTGTTCAGGTCAGTAAAGTCGACGCACACCCTCCATTTTCCAGTCTTTTTCTTGATGACCACGGTATTGGCTAGCCAAGTCGGGTATTGGACCTCTCTGATGGCGCTGGCTTCGAGCAATTTATTCACCTCTTCGACCACAGCCTCGATTTGTGGCACCCCAGTCCTACGGGCTTTCTGCATCACAGGTTTATATTTAGGGTCCACATTGAGTTTATGGCAAATTACCTCTGAGTCAACGCCGGGCATCTCTTGAGGCGTCCAGGCGAAATCATCTTTATTCTGCACCAGGAACTGGACCAGCTCGGACTTCTCTGGCTCCCCGAGCTGACTGCCGAGCAGGAAGAACCGTTCCGGATCTTTCAAGTCGATCTTGACCTCGGTCAGGTCCTCCACGCTCTTCTTCTCTGGATCCTGGCCGACCTCATCTAGCCGCTTCTCCAACTTCTTCTCCATCTCGACCATGTTAACCTCCTTGGGCTCGCGCTCTCCGGACATCACAGCTGTCAAACACTGCTGGGCTGTCTACTGATCTCCTCTGACGGTGACGATTTCAACTCTGCCATTCCTCCCTTCCCATGGAAATTTCAGCTTCTGGTGGAGAGTTGAAGGGACTGCTTCTAGACTATGGAGCCAGGACCAGCCCACTATAGCATTGTAGGGTGAGGGTGCGTCAACTACCATGAAGGTTGTCACAACGGATGCGCCACCGGCCTCCACCTTGAACGTCACCTTTCCCTTGGAGTACACCGGCTTGGCCCTGAAGTCGATGAGGGGAATTCGGGCCTCCTGCAGATCCTTCTCCGTCAGTCTCATCCTTCGGAAACTGTCGAAATAGAGGATCTCGGATGAACTGCCGGGGTCGACGATGACCTTCCTCACAGTGCAATCCTTCACGCCTTGCCTAGAGCAATCAAACTTCAGAGTGACGATCAGCAGGTCGTTGTGGGGAAGCTGCACCCCTTCCAAGTCTGCGTCTGTGAACCTGATTTCGGGCCGCTCCCTCCGAGCCCTCTTTGGAGCTGCGCCGAGTTCGACGGCCATGACCTGCTTACCGTGAGAGGCCTGCCTGGCCTCGGCACGAGCTCGGTTACTCCCTTTGGGTGGGGAAGCTAAATGGATGACGTTAATAATCTTCTCCGACCCGTCGCTATCACGGCTTCTTTCGTCTCGGCGCGGAGCTCGGGTGTCGGCCCTGGAGTCTGCCTTGACGAACTCTTGCAGATGTCCTTCCTCGACAAGCTTTTCCAGATGCGACTGCAGTATCCTGCACTCCTCGGTCTTGTGACAACTCTCCTTGTGGTATGCACAAAACCTTGTCTGATCTAGGGAAGACGGGTCGCCTCTCATGGGCTCTGGCCAGCTGAAGTATGACCTAGACTTGATCTTGTACATGATTCTGTGGATAGGCTCCTTAAAGACCGTGTTAACTGCCCGATATGCCTCCTCGGATAGCCTGGGCCTCTTGCCTCTTGCCGAGGTGAACGCCTGAGCCCTCGCCGAGCTGGCTGGCGCCCAGCGTCTGTTTGGCTCATCTCTTCGGGACGACCCCTTATCTTTCCTTGAGGGCTTTTCACTTCGGTCCTTCTGTGTGGCCCCATGGTTCTCCTGAGCTCGAACCTGGTCGTCCTCTTGGGCGATGTAGCGGTTGACTATGGACATGAGAGCCGCTATGGACGACACCGGGTTCCTAGCCAGATCTTTGCGAAGGTCGCTGTCTGACAGCAAGGCATTCTGAAATGCGAAGATGGCAACCTCGTCCTTGGAGTTCTCGATCTGGCTGTAGACCGTCCAGAACCACTTCGCGAACTGGGTGATGTTCTCTCCCTGCTTCATCTTCAGGGCCATGATATCTGTATCCGTCTTCGGCAGGATTCTGTAGGCCTGAAACTTCTTCATAAAGGACTGCTGGAGTTGCTGCCAACTCGAAATGGACCCCTCCGGGAGCGCACAGAACCACTTCAAGGGGAGGTCACCCAAACTGGAGGAGAAGACTCTATAGCTCAGATGGCCCTCATCTCCCCAAACAGACATCCTCTGAGAGAAGTGTCTGAGATGCGTAGCTGGATCCGAGGTCTCGTCATAAGTGACGAACCTTGGTACGGTGAACTTCTTTGGCAGGGGGTATCTCCTGATGTCGCGAGAGAAGGGGGACGCGCCGAGATCAATAGAGTCGAGCAAGCATCCCGTTGGGCTGAGCCGAGACCAGCCACTTCCAGATTGCGCTGAACCGTTTTTCTTATGCGCTCATCCAGCCACTCTTGGTCATAATACTTGCTCTTTGGGATAGTTTCTGACGCCTTCCTCGAATAGCTATGGCTAGTGCTTGAGCCTTCGTCTCGAGTTCGGTCACGCCTCTTCTTATTCAGAAGGTCCCTCAAGTCCTCCTTGGGGGAAGAAGCGCGCCTGCCATGAGACACCTTCCTCTCGCGCTGTCGCTGCGACTGCTGCTGTTGTCGCGACCGCTGCTGCTGTCGTGACTGCTGCTGCTGAGAGTGCTGTTGATGTCTTGCTGAGCTCGTAGCTCTTTCCAGCTGCTGCTGGAGCTGGCGGATCAGAGCGTCCTTCTCTTTATGGCCTCATTCTGCGCTCTAATCTCTTCAAGGGTGGAGTCAAAGTCATCATTAGGATTATATTCCTCATCCTCAGCATCCTCCATCTGATCAGAGGGCCGTGGTCCATCGACCACTGGAGACTTGCTCCGCTGATCTCGACCCGTCAGGAGACCTGCAGGCTGTTGTTGGGCATCTCCCCTCCGGAGAGCAGACTCCGAGCGAAGGTCATGCTCCTGAACGTTGATTCGGACGAGATCACGCTCGACGTCGTCCTCTGCAACTGGTTGCTTCCCAGACCTCTTCTTGGCAGGGAGGAGGTTAGAGGACGGTCCTGCACACTTTCTCTTGGATGTTTCTCCGCCTTTCGCAGCTCTCCTCGTCATGGTGATAGGGAAGATTATGCAAATCGTTTTCCCACAGACGGCGCCAATTGTAAGTGCAAAAAATACTCACAAGATTATAGAGGTGCCTTAGGGGACTTATCCAAAGGACCAGAGGTTGAACTGCTTGATCTGGGGACCTGAAAGGAGAGAGGAAATGGTCAGAGGACCCTGGCTGTGGGCAGCGCAGGGCTCTCCGATGCTTAAGTTAGTGCAGGTAACTGATCGGAGAAGAAAGAACAGAGTATAGCTGCATGTATGAGAATATGCATACCTCTTTTTGGGTCATGGAACCCCTTATATGTGTGTCTCTTGGGGGTATCCGCCAGTGGGAAGATATGATTGCTAGGGATCCATTAGCCCGTAGAGCATTTAATGAGGATCCATCATAGCCCACATGACATTAAATGAGGGTCCGATCGGCCCATGCATCATTTAATGCTAGTCACATTGGGTCAGATCCTGTTATGGCCCGTTGGCGGCTAAGGTTCCATCGGACCTTTTCTAGAGCCCTACCCTGATACGACTGCAGCCATTAGATGTGGTTGTCAGAAATGTGGTAAGGATGGACGGCCTGGATAACGTCCATTCCATCATTGCGTCTCCAACTTGCCATGTGGCCCGACATCGCTTGTGGCGATACAAACCCTTCCTGGGCAGTCGCCTCTGTTTCGGCTACATCCGAGATGCCCGTCGCCTTCGGTGAGTGCGGCCGAGGGAGTGTTCGGTCGTGCTGGTCTCGGCCAGCACTTCGGGGCCTATACCGAGGTGCGTACATCCGGGACGAGTTCGGCCCTGCACCTGTTGCTGACCTCATGCACGCACCTATTAACTGGTCCACACAGTGGTATATCCTCAAAACTCACATGAAAATTAAAAAAATCCAACTACTTATTTTGGTGGTTTTTTTCATTATCCCCACATCCTGCAGGAGAATGTCTTCCTATGACACATAGATGAAGATAAATCAACTGGTTAGTTGACATTAGCAGGCACCACAAGAGGAGAGATTTCACTTGTAAAATTAGGTTAATGAGTTGAGGAACAGCGGTGGCCAAAGAGAGATGATGACGATGAGAAGACGTGTTTAAAAATCAATGGGACAATAAATAAATGTGCTTTCTGGCTGTTTTTCTTGGTAACAAAGCACGTGATTAGCACTGATTGAGACGTGACATGCGTCACCTGCTTCATGGCTAATTTGCACGTCTTATTGCGTGGACATGTGGCAACGCCAACACCAATCGCGTGCTAGCGCTGATGCTCTTGTTCGTGACGCAGTCTCATCGCTGTTTAGCCTTTATTTTTAGCTTTTGGTGGGCCCCGATATTCCTCTTCCTCTTCCTTAGGTGGATAGCCCTACACCTAATCCCTCTTTAAATTGTGATCACATGTGTTGATGTTCATTAATTGTCTATGGTATAAACTATTCCTTGTATAAAACTCCATTTCCGGATAATTTTGTCAACCGATCTTAGCCTTAATTTTCACTATTGAAAGTTTAACGGCCGTTAATTAAACGGTTTCATTGTAATGAAAATCTATGTGGTATTAATAATCAATGAGAATTAGGATGGAGAAATTAGATTGATCATAGGTGGACCTTTTATGTATTATATAGAAAGAGTTGCCGTTAAAAAAGAGGGCGTTGGCTGGAAAGAAGTCGTGTTGAATAAGCTGAAAGTCCATAACTGAATGGCTATGATTGTCGGAGCTCAACAGGCTTGCAAGGATATTAAAATGTCTCACATGCAAGGTGGTTAGAAAAAGGAAGACATGGGAGTTTTGTGCTCCTGGAGTAATGGGCCTTCTCCAGAGTTATGCCATCTTCGGATTTTTCTTGAACTATGTGGTGGATAGAATTTTATATACTAGTTTGCCATTAATGAATTGGAGAGAGAGAGAGAGAGTTACCATTCAATGATTAAAATGGTCCAGGTTTGGATCATGGATGTTATTTCACAATCACCCAGCTTAAGAGATCTAACTATGGAAGCTTAGGATGGTACCTTTTTAGAGAATCTTTTGGTAAATAAATCTTTAATTATTTTTAAATTTTCTTCTACTTACCATCAATCTTAGTTTTATGCGAGTGCACAATAGAGAGTGAAACTTGCACATGCAAGGAGAGAGAACCTGCACACAATGGGAGTAGGGTAGACCAAGGTCTATCCTTAGTCATCCAAGTGAGAAACGAGTTTGTATATATGTTTCATTGAATAATTGATTATGTGGACAGGTGAGATTTTAATAAATTCATATTTGATTTGCAAATTATGTAATTTTTACTACATATTCTCTTTTTAAATAAATACCAATATATGAAATTTGAAAAATGATAAATGATATATCTGTTTGTTTTAGATTTATTCTTTTCTCAATGGTACCTCAAACGGTATTTTCAAATTAAACATAATATTTTATTTTTAGAAGCCCGTGTCTGTTTTGGTAGTGATATTTGTGCTTCCTTAATTCTTAAATGACAATATGATCCAAACTTTTGACTAGGTACTAAGTTCAAAATGCTCAAGGACCCAGATTCAGATCTTAGAACTTTCCCTTCGAATTTTCATGGATACGGATTCAAAATCAAAGTTATCTCACATCCAAAACCAGGCTTAAAAAATTGTGGGGAAAAGGCTTCATTCCAACTTTTTCCAGAATCTAGAGACACTTGCATGTTAAAAGAACCACACACCATTGACATCCCTATGGTAAGCTCATGCTCCCTCTGAATCACACATGATCTATATATATCCTCATGACAGGTTTTAGAATATTTGATACTAAACACTATCTCACTTTCTCATAATGAGCTCATATATTAAGTTTTAAGTAGTATTGCTACGTACTTTCAAATTAGTATAAAAACTACTTATAATTAAGATAGTGTCAGCCCATCATATGTCTTTCTATTGCAAATTTAGTTTAAATTCTACTCTAATCAAAACCTATAAATCAAAATCCAACCTCAAAATCAATGCCAAATTGCCCCTCATAAGGGGTGAGTGGGCCACCTTCTTAAACCAACCAATTTCATTAGACTCATCTTAAGGGTCTGTTTCTTTACTAAAATTCTAATGGTTGGGATTTTTGAGACATGATGTCACATCCTTTTGGCATTTCCAAATTTCTTTTTCTTGACAAGAGTTTATGAATTCCAAGCAAATAATGAGTTTCAATTGGCCTTCAGGAATTCAGGAATTCTTTGTATTTTGGTGGAATTCTAAAATGCTCATACTCTTAGGGGCTGTTTGTGCAGAGCAGGTTTCAGTGGAAACCAGTTGCCGACCAGGCGACGGGATTTCTGGTGACTCGTTCTCACGTTTGGTGCAGCAGGTGAAATGATGCGTTTTTTACTTTTTTGTGCTGATTTTCTGCGCAAGCCTTGGATTGCATTTCCGACCTGCACTGGTCGGATTTGTTTTCCGCAAAAGAGGAAAGCATCGTTTCCTCTTCCGTGGATGCGCACAAACACACCCTTAAGAGGATTTATTCACCTTATTTAAGAATTCAAAAATTTTCCGTATAAAAAGTCCTGATTTTCTAAGTAAATCAACTGGCCTTAAGCAGTCCTTGGGCTTTTACCTGACTAAAAAACATATTGTAGTGTAGTCATCTTGATTGCTTGACTCCATTTACTTTTACTGGCCAATACAGATAACGCAAGGAGGAGAAGTTGTGTGTCTCGCGTGCGCTTCAAACCTCCAACGGCCTTTGAAATCTGAAATCTGAAATCTGAAATCTGAAAAGGCCTTTACAATGTCGCGTCCTTATCGCTGGGTAGATGGATGGGAATGCGTGGATAATATTCGTACACATTTTATGCACGTGGGGCTCATGTCAATTGTCAATCTAAATCATCTCATGCGGTGGGTCCCCTGTTAATATATAGGGCAGGGATCCGATCCCCCATTCCTCCAAACATGGTTCCTATTTCTCCGTGGATTTTCAGAAAAGTTACTCATTTTTATATATTTATTTATTTGAAAAGCAGTGGCACCAAATTTTGAATTTCAAATGCCACAAAAAAAAACCACTTTTCTTGTAATTTTTTTATCCAAGAAAGCTGTTGCACAAATGCACCTAATAAAAATCTTATATATGTGAAACAAGTTTTCATGTTTGCCAAAATCGCCATTTTCACATGGTTGTTGGATGCAAAAGTGAGAAAAAAATGGATCTATATATTGGGAATTTTAAGAAATTTTCTCACGATTCTTAGAAATTTGTGATGATTTAAATTTAAGATTGAGCATCTTAGAATTTTCTTAGCCTTATAAAGAAGATGAACGGCTGGGCCATGAAATTGTGGGCCCACAAAAGTGAAAAATTTATTGTTGAGATTTTAAACTTTATTACAAACTTAAAAAATTAATGAAGACTTAAGATGTTGTATTAAATATCTTAGGGTTTCTTTTATAGCTTTTATAAAGAAGATGAATATCTTGAATCATGAATTAATTTGAAGCCCTCAAAGATATAGTTGAGGGTTTCAAATCCATAACTAGTCTGGGCATCGCGACAATGACGTATGTAACATAACCTCACGTGGTAGTTCAATTGGCCTAAGAATACGGTCTGCACCTGGAGGATGTAGGTTCGAAACTGCACTACTATACTAGGGCTATATGGGAGTTTACCTGGCATCCTTCTGGGCTCGGAGGAATTATTCCAACCCAAAGGGATGAGAACCCTCTGATAGCAAAAAAAAAAGAAAACGTATTTAACATTCTACAACTTCCGCAAGTATGTAAATGAGTGGCTGACTTGACCTCATTTACATGATACTATTTTAACACCATATTTATGCATCACATGTGTAAATGAGATGCAATCAAGCATAACAATATGCATGTGTATCATTTACATATATAAATAAGCACAAACAAACGACCTAATTACATGAGCATGTATGCATCTCTATTTTATATGAAGCGCATGCACAAGAGAAAACTTTCCGATAGATGTATATGTATTTTTCACTCGAGTGAAAACCACCTAATATGCTATCATGCATGCTGCAACTTCCCTAGTGAACCTCACTTTGGTGTATCAATCACGGAAGATGCAGGGGATCGAAAGATCTCGACATGAATTAAGGGAGTGCAAAATGTTAATCCAATTAGATCATCCTTACTCCTTAATTTATGATATTAAAAAAATATTTTTTTTTAATTACCCAGCCAAGGGGATTGAGACCAAATAATGCATACACAAGCGGGAACAAGACCCACACAAGTAAAAAAATGTGACGTATTTAAAGTTCGAACCTAGACAATCAAGTGAGAACCGCCGCCACTTACCTCACGTAAGTGACTGTTCTCATTGCACTCAAATTTAATAGGGGCAACATTCTATGGGAGTACTTAGGTTAACTGTGGGGGCAAGAACATCGATCGAAGAACCACCGAAAAGGAATTGATAGAAAAACTATGGAAAACTCTTATATTATTTTGAAATATCCAATTTAGAATATACTAAAAAAAAAAAAGTTAAAAGTTCTATTGTTTTTACATAACTAGCCTCGAGCATTATTTTCCCTGGCCACAATGGTGGTCAAGCATTTATATGGGCTCTGTAAAGTCATCCTTGTCATCTCTCCATTTCATCCAAGCATTTTCATGTACGTGTCTGTGTATGAGAGAGAGATGTTGATGTTTGAGCACCCCATACCTGAAAGAGATGGGGCACGTGCCACTGTTGCACCAAAGATGCAGACAGTAGGGTCGATATGTCTAAACTAGAAAGATGGCCGGTGTAACCCAACCCTATGCTATTGTGGCAGGTCCACCAACCACACAAAAGTTAAAAAAAAAAAAAACAAAAACCAAACCCCAAAAGAACCCTAATCTGCATCTCTTTGGTGGCCCCATGTGAGTCTCATGCATATCGTTCTCAACTCGCTCTTTTCCATTCCCAAGGGCCATTACTCCATTCGACAATGACAAAAGCTCTGCCCTTCATAGAGCTATGCATGGTGCATGGGATTAAGTCAAGTCAATGAGGGCAGTTGTCCTCAAGGCCTATTTGGTGCTTTACGCATGGAGTTGGGTGGAGTAAAAATTATTTTATAAAAATAATAAAATATAAATGAGTTATGATGATATTTTATTTTTAGTTATTTGTAATGAAATCTTTTTATTTTATTTTATTGAAAAGTGAAGTTTTTTTTATCTTTTAATGGAGAAATAAGGTTACTTTTTGACTTTTTTTAAAAAAAATATAGTGAAAAATTTGAATTAAAGTGTTTTAGTCGGATTTTTTTTTATAAAAATTAGGGTTTTACCTTACTTGACTCTAAGGATAGAATTGCCACACAAGCCCGAAAGGAGCAGGCATAGGACTTCTTGAGTTTCATTTCAATCCAATTGCTCTTGGGTTTTGGTCCTCAGCCCTGACCCTTTTATCAGTAGTACCCTTCCCCAAAAGTTGTAGGGAATCTCGTATGGGGGATGATTGAAAACAAATTGGTCTCGTATTGTTTGACTTTGTGGTGGGGCCATTGCCATGTAATAACTTTCATTCTAAGCATTCACAGGAGGTTGGTCTAGACTCTAGTGGATAGATATCCTTGTTTGTACACTAAGAGGATTTTGTAATTTATAAATTTTTATTTTTCACCGGATGGGGATCTGAGCTCTTATTGTTATAGAAAATTGAAATTACTTCTGTTGAGATAAGTCAATTTAGCCTTTTCTTCTTTCTCGATATTCACATCAAACAAACTAAAAATGGGTTGAGAAAAAAATAATAACAAAATTTTTCTTTTTATTCCTTTCATCGTACAAATGCACAACCCTATATAACTTGAGGAAAAGCCATTAAGAGAGAAGCACTTTCTTGAGATCCAAGCCAACCATAATGGGCATAATTGTTTGCATTAGAATACAAGATAATTGAATACATTGGAAGGAATTCATGACCAAATGAGCTCCATCAAAGGATTATTAAACAAGGTAAAGTGTGGATGATTTGAAGTACAAGGTGGAGGACATAAGGTAGCATTGTAGACGAGACATTGATTTGCCTAGGATTTGACTTAATAGGATGATGGTTGAGTATTCATTTTTCATATTCTCTGGTTAGATTCAATAAATGAGATATTATTTCATGGTTATATATATATATTACCTTGATCTTCTTCCTGGATTATTATTTTTTAATCTGGTGGAGTGCTCGCTGCTGAATATTACCTTAATCTTCATTTTTAACTATTTATGACATGAATTCATGTGTATATGTGTTCAAAATGACATGAATTCATGCACTCGTAGAATCTATATATTTAATACATATATACATTTATAAATACAGTAATAGCTTTGGGTCTGGATCTAAATGAGACCCTAATTTATTGAGACCCTAAATTATTTGAGTCTATGCATGAACCTGAGAGCCCAAACTTGAATTACAAATGAGTCCAACAATTGTAAGAAAAGATGATTAATTTTCCCAATTAAAGTCCATGCGAGCTCATTTTCATCTCCAAGTTCATCCCCACTACTAACTATTGTATTGATTATATACATGTTAGGCTCCTCCTTTGTCTAATATATAAGAACTCTTTAAGAACTGGAGGGGATCAAAGAACATCTCCAAGCTGGCCAAATCTAGAAAAGATATCATTATCAAGACATGGTTTTGTTTTTCATTAGAGGTTTGGACGGTTGCTTATACAAATGAAGAAATCGGATCTATATTCCCCAACTTAACCGTCCCATGTTTCACCTCTTGCTGGGGAGAACATCCACATGCATGCATCCAAACATACATAGCATGTTGTATGTTTTGCATTTTCATCCAACACATGCATAAATGTGTGTGCTGTGTGCACTCGGGTCTGGGACCTTGTTCTCCTTGGGGAAGGCAGCAATTTATTGCTTCATAGATTTCAAAGAGACACCCTTTAAATCATTAGTCATCTCTGCTTGTTGGCCTGAAAGGATGGGTGGGTCATCTTGCAGTTTGGGATTGTCTTCTAGGAAATTGAAGTAAAGGAGAGAATGGTTTTCGGCTTTTCCATGTGGATAACTGTAAATTTTATTTTTCAAGGTTAAAGTAGTTCTTGGGGAAATTTTCAAAATAGGGACTAGGTAATATAATAGGCAATGTGCAGTGCTCCCCCGAACAATAGGCCATCTTTTGCTCCACCAAATCAGTTGGGTCTTACCAAACAATAACCATCCTGAGCTCACTTGGCACACATGCAATTTTAGGTCGAGTTCAACTAGGTGAACATCTTGCCTTGCCAAACCAAGCTGCACCTTTAGCTGTGACAATTAGGTTGGGTTGAAGAGATATGGTCAGACCATCTTAGAATCGGCCGTTAACTCCAATGGGTCAGCCCCCAATTTAAGTTCTCAAAGACTAATCCATATGGTTCATTTAAAGTGATGTAAAAAGATTGCACCCTCATCATTATCATAAAAATCTAGTTTCATCTTAGGGCAGCTTCATAAACGTTAACGTTTCATTTCTTTTGATTTGTAGAACTCATATTAAAAGTAATAAATTTATTTTATAGTCAATTGCCAATATGATGCAAACTTTATTTATTTTAGGTTTGAGTCCTATTTATAATAAATCAGTTACATATAGGGGATGTTTGTTTAAAAAAAGTACATAGAAACTGAAAATCTTAGAATTCGTGGTGAAATAGTTAATCTCCACTGAAGGATTCTTAAAGAGAAGAGTTGAATGAAATAAGATAATGATGAAGTGTACAATGTGGAGATATATATGAGAGAACTTGACTTTCTCAGGTATTGAAGATTAAATATTAATTTTTCGTCTTCTTTTGATTTAATTTTATTAAAAAAGTTACTTGATGATCATCTTTAGTTGGTTACTTTTGGTTCTTCATTTGTACAGCTAATAGAAATGTAATTTTGGACATTTAATTACATGAAACAGACATCCCCTCAAAGATGATCATGAAGAATGGGCAACTTTAAAACTTCATTACTAATATAATATATTAAACATATGGGCCACTCCTCTATTATGGGGCCCACTTGATGAATAGTGTGGATCATAAAACAGGAAGGAGGACTGTTCTGCCATTACATATGAGGAAGGAGGACTGTACTGCCATTACATATTGTATAGTACTTTAATGCACAGCACAACCCTGTAATAATGTGTTTTGAAAATGATGCAAACCCTAATGTCTCTAACGACACCTATAAAAGGAAATAATTAAAGTAATGGAAAGCTAAAGATTCCAATGCATCCAAAAAGCATTCCACGTTCATGAACTCACCCTAAGATAAGTCCATGGGATTAAGACACACATTAAAACAAATCAAAACCAGGGGTTATTACTTTATTGTTTTTCCCTATGGTTTTTCTTTACGCTACTTCCCATGGAGCATGTACATTCCATTTTTAAGGTATCCGTTTAGGGATCTGTAAATAAATCTTCAGCCACTGTCACAGATTTAAGATAACATTTCCATTAATAGCAGAAATTTAATTATTTTAATTGCTTTGTTGCTTTAACTATTGCCCTATCAAGGGAGAATATATATGACAAAGTGGTCCATGTTTTGGTGTTGGTTCAATGGACGCCACATATATTAAAAAAGGGATATATCATATATGGACCAGTCCTTTAGTAAAACCAACTTCATTAATCATCGTTGCTATCTAATTCATTGAACGGACCATAATCATCATCATAGATGGGATGAGATGAGATGAAATGAGATAGCTAATAAATCCTAAATGGATCGGATATTTGCTAAGGCTAATCTGATGTTGATAAATGAATTTTTTATCTGTCACTCTATGGGAATAGGGGACACATTTGAACGTTAGATAAGGGATGGACTTATATTAGTCAAATTAAATGATCTTAATTCTTAATTCGAATAGATCTAAAGGTTTAAAGAACTTATATATTAAAACTTGTATGAGATTAAATCTAATGATGGGTAATTTGATTGAATCAGAGTCAAATTAAGCCCATTGCTAAATCACAAAGAGATAGTGTCAAATTAAGATCATTGCAACTTCACATAAGATAGACATATGTATAAAGGGAATAAATTGTTTGAAAAAAAAACATATTCTAAATAAAAAAGAGGTTGTAAGATTGAATACTTAGAATTGCAATTTTATAAGTGATTAAAGATAGAGAACAAAAGGTGAATGCCTAAAAATTACCATAAATAATCTCTTTTTTAATAAAAATAGATTAAAATTTTTTTTGGAAACTGACTATCTAGAAAAGTCCAATATCCTATTTACATATATCTCTACCTTATATCTTTTATGCCTCTCCTTTTTAATAATCTTTGATATAATTTCTTTTACAAATTTTTTTTATGTATTCAATTCCTAATTATTTTTTTATAATAAATTGTGACTAGTTGGCAATGGCATGATGAAACCCCATAAATCTTTCGTCACGCATCTCCTTTTCGTTATATTAAAATCATTAAGTGCGTGACACGTGTCCCTAGGCCCGTAAAATCCGCACGTCGTCACGTGACAGAAAGTGTCAGTCTACCGCATCGTCGCCTCCCAAATCACGTGGCCAACTCAGGCCCGCATGGTGGTGGGTCCCGAAAAAGCAAAGGGCGAGGAGGGGTTGAAAACCGATTTTGCTGTTTCCAGATGGCGGTTTTCATAGGCGGTTTTGAAGGCGGTTTTTGGAGGGTGGAGGGCGGTTTCTTGCTTTTGTTGGGTGGGTTGGCATGTGATGCTTGATCCTGCAAAAACGTCTGCCTCATAATGGCATTCGGGGCCCACCTGGAAGTGACGTGGCAGTGCACGTGAGCGGTAGGCGGGGGAGGTCACGTGAGCCCATCCCCCAGCCTTCCATCTGCCACGTGGCGGGCGGCTGTCGCGTGCGGTGGTCCCCGCCACCTGCTTGCTTTTGTCGCTTTCTGAGTCCTAACGGAACGGCGCTGGTTGCTGTTAGCGTTACGTGACGGAGGGTTTTTGGACGGCGTGAGTTACAGCTGTTGGCTTTAACGATCCAGCATAAAATGCTGTAAATTTCGATATTGCCCCCTGCTTTTAACTAAAATGTGGAAATTGCGCCAAACGTTAAGCTGTGGTTAGAACCGGAAAATGAAAATATGGACCCACTGTTTTGGGATCTGATTGACAATTCGGCCCAAACCCCTATCATACTACCTATTAATTGAGTTATACAAAAAAATTAAAAAAATTATTATTTCAATTTTAAGAGATAACCATACCTTCCTTTATCTCTACGTCTCTCTTGCATTATTTAAGTCAGATCAGCCATTCTTACTGCAAAAACCTGAGGCCCATTTTTATGATAATTGAATTGGACTAAACGAACACCATCATATCTTCCTCTATCTCTGCATTTCTCTTGCATTATTCATGTTGGATCAGCCATTCTCTATATCTCTCCTCCGCAGCTGTTCAAGGTATATATGTTTTTATTTTCTAGTGAATTATCCATTTTCTATAATTACTTTAATTTTTTAATATCTTGTGGCCTAAGTGAAGCAAGAAACGTGTGTGATTGGACAAATCAGCATCTCCTAGCCACGGGTGTCAGAGGGCCGGGCTGGGCCTAGGGTTGTCCTTACCCTACCATCAATATACGCAGGGCTGGAACTTAGCTGGCTAAAGCCCTGGAAGGCCTTGCTGCACTACTTAGTCCCTTTCCCTATCCTCAAAGGTCAAGGCCGGGCCAGAGCAGGGCTCAGGGCCTCAAAAGGAATAAATATTATTATTACTATTATTTACATTGTTACCAAGTATTAAGCATCAACCGGGCGCTATTTCGTCTAACCTCTACGGTGAAGGGATCAATAAGAAAATGTTCAGAGTGTAGAACCTCTCTCTAAAAACTTTCTTTTATCATAGGAAATCATACATACTTTGGTGACTTGAGTTATAGGCGTACTTTTCTTTCTTTTTATTTTTTTGTTTGTCAAAGAGGGAAAATGGCTAAAGAGTTTGTTCTATCTCACACTTTTCACAAAAATTTCCATGTACCAAATCATTTTAACCGAGTATTATCTTTGAGAAATTTAAACCGTTTTATGAATAGACATTACTTTCAGTTTAACACTGATATGACTATTAAATATTGTTGGATTTTCGTAAAAAAATAAAAGCACTTAAAAAATTATTGTTATTTTAGACTTAAAAAATTGAGACTTATAATTATCTAATTAAAAGGATATTTGGATCACCCATATCATTGAAGTTCTATCCATATACAAACTAACTTTATAACTAGTTGGCATCCCAAGTCACTCTACAAAGGAAAAAGTCTATCATTTTTAACAGGAGTACTATACCCCCTTCTACACTAGCAAGAATATATAAAAATAATTTGATATGACCTAAATATGAAAAAACCTAAATAAGAAATAATAAAAATAGAAGAAAGAAATTGAGAAACAACTATGCAAAGCTTATTGCTGATACACTAAGTATAATACAGAACTTCAATAATAAAATAGAGAAGAAATGAATCAATTATGTGTATTGGTTTTTAAAGCATTTTGTAATGGGTATGAGTAGGGGAGAAAGTGGGCAAGGCCGTCCTAGGGCCGCCCGCGGACACCCCGTTATAGGCTCGGCCCGAGCTCTGCTCAAAAGACAAAAGAGCCGAGCTAGGGCCTACTAGGAGGCCCGTTTGCTTAAACGGGCTAAGCTCGGGCTTGATGAAGCCCGGCTCGTAAGCTCTAGGGCCTACATATATTAATACATATATTATATATATGTACATTATACAATATATAATACATATATGATATAACATAATCCATAAATCCTAAATCTTAGTTTTAATTAATATAAATAATCTCTAAACCCTAAACACTAAATAAACTATAAATCCTAAACCTAAGCAGTAAGCCATAGGGCTACATATATTAATCCATATATTATACATATGTGTACACTATATAGTATATAATACATATATGAAGACACTAATACCCCCCTCCCCCATTTGACCATTTATAGCTGTTGGGAGGGTTAAAAATGTAAATAACTAGATTTTTGACCGTTTCTTGAGAAGGAGGGGTTTTAAAAAAATATGATCGTTGGGCCTTCCTCGTGCTGTGCCGCGTGCCGGGCCAGGCAGCTCGCGGGCTTGAGGCCGTTGGCCCAGCATGGCACGAATAAAATCCGTGTCGTGCCTTGGGCCTGGCAGCCCTGGCTTAGCACGACCCAGGTGTTGCTCACGGGCCGGGCCGTGCCAGCCCGTTGACTAAGTCAACGGCCCAGGCACGGTTTTTTTCATGTTGGGCCCAGGCTGGGCTTCGGCGGCCCGCCCAGATTTACATGTTTAGTTGGAACTTCCGGAAAATCGGAGAATCAGATACCCATTTACAACACTACATGAGATGCTTTTGTATTTCTCTCATTCAAAAGGAATGAATGCATGAGACCTCCACAATTTCTGTTACATGTGTGACCCCATGTAACCCACAAACTTGAAAAAACAAAAAAAAAAAAAGGAATAAAGGAAATGGATACAATTAAAGAGCGGGGGAGGGGGGATGCTTTACCATTGCAACCATGAAACGGTGAATAAAATAAAGAAAAAGGCTCCACTCCTAGTGGAGAAGAAGAGTTTACAAGAGGTTTCCCTTCTGTTTTTTTTTTTTTTTTTCTAATTGTGTGTGTTGGTTGGTTGGGGTTTTGGTTGGGGTTCCCAATGAGTAAGTCCACATGGACAAACTCTGGGACCGGACCATGGCCCGGTCCCCAGAGTTTGTCCATGCAGCATGGTTGGTTCCCAATTGGGCAATTGGGTTGGCTTAAGTGTGTAGGTGGGCTGGTATTGAATTTGACCGACAACACGCATTCATTACTAACGTAACGAACCCTAACCGTACACATGGACAAAGTAGACGTGTTGAAATGAAGAAAAATAAAAAAATTTATGCCATGACAATTGGACGCGAATGATCAATAGATCAAAGGTGGCCCCCACAAAAGTCAATTCTGATCATGTGGACCGTGATTGGGCCACCCCGTGGGATAGAGCCTCGGACTCGCTCAACTTGCATCCACATGGAAACACATCAGCATGACCAGCCAATTCAGTTCCACATGGAGGTCCAAGTCAGCACCCGAGCCAACCTAGCCCATTTGGTCTCCACCTAAGCTAGCCAAACCCATGGGCCCAAACATTGGTCAACCATGGGCTAAGTCTCATGGGCCCCCACCCTTCTCATGGACGCTTTTCCTCCATTTTATCTTATTCAAACCTATGGTACATATATAGTGGACCCACCTTCGTCCATACAAAATCAAGCACCAAATTGGGTCCCGTTGATCCATTCAAACTTTCTTTCAAGACACAGTTTCAGCCTAAACCCATCCAAGCCAAACCCATTGCTCAAGCCATGCACGTGGGCCCCAAATTGGCTGCCCCCTTTCCAAAGCCATATCAAGCTTCATATTTTCCCATTTCAAGGCTTCAATCAGGTCCAAGCCTGACCATGAACCCACCATTACACTCATTTTACTGAGTCAAACATCCTATAAGTATTGGTTTGGGTCCAAACCCACCCAACCCAACCTATTGACCACATTCCAACCTATCCTTTAACCACTATTTTTGACCAAATGAAACCCCACTTTAAAGTTTGGTTGAGTCCAAACCCACCCAACCCAACCCGACAACCCATTTCCAACCCATCCTAAATTAACTATTTATAGAAGAGTATAACAAGGAGGAATGATCTTTAGGAGTTATAGTTAAGCAAATAAAAAAAAAAAAGAAAAGTTTAACACAAAGGATGATCATAAATAAGATAAAAAAAAAAGAAAAAAAAGAGTATGGTTAAATAAACAGTTGATAGAACTAAGCAGGTGGACAATAACTTTACATAGGGTCTTAATCTGGGAATGAACCTATAGGAAGGATTCTTTATTTCTTTTCCAAACCTCTACATCCTCCTACCTTGGCCATTCAAAGCATATTTACAAGGGTACATATTTAAAAGTTGCAAAATGGTGAGGGACTGTGACAAGAAGACATAAAATATTGAAAAGAAGTAGAAAGTGTTCCACCTGACTTGGCAGTTATATATGGTTCTAAATAGTTATAGCTAGGGTTTGACTTGACGCGTTTCTTTAGTTTTGGAGCTTTTGATATATTGGTTAATTAGATCCATAACATTTGATAATAGAATTGGCCTCCACATCTTGAATACAAGCTAATAAAAAAGGGCTACTTGGAGTAGAGTGAAACTGCCAAAAACAAAAAGAAAAAGAAAACCAAAGCGAAAATGGCTTCATACTACAAAGTAAGGACCGCCAAGAATATAGGGTGTGAAAGTGTCGTGGTCTATTACAATTCTAAATAGTTACAGGACTTGATTTAATGCGTTACCTCAACTTTGTGCCTTTTGGAATATTGGTTAGAACAATAACATTGTAATTGTAAAATTACCACAAGTTAGTAGCAATCGATCGATAGGTTTCCATGGTGATCTTGGAGAGTCTCTTGTTAGGGAAAAAAAAAAAAAAGGGTCTCTCCACTGAAGGGTGGAGGAATAGACAAGGGATATGCGCGTCCATCACTGGGGCCTAAGAGGTGTCAATTAAAAAGAAATGCATGTGATCATCTCCATTGTTTCTTTATGGTGCTGATTGTCGATCAAAGTGGCCAATAGCCCTATAGAACCACACCTACGAAAAAGGATAATTAGAGAAGAAGATGAAGGAACGAGATAGCATGTGTGGTGGGGAATATGCTATTCCAATGGACATGAAAAGGAGAGGGTTGCCCACAACTCTTGTGACACTTGGCGCTCTTATCCTCATATGAACCCTTCTATATTTTTTTTTATCTTTCTTTCTTCTTTTCATGGACGAATCATCAGATCACATGTTTTTTCTGGGCCAAAAGGTTGTCACATGAAATGTCATTTTCGATTATTTTGAGAGAATTTGATTCGATTGAGTACACCAAAAGAGATTGCGACCATACATTTTAGTTGAAAAATTTTTAAGCAACAATGACAGTTGACAATAAGATAGACGCACTATATTTGCCTAATGCCTACCTGTTATGAGGCCAATCTAAACGAACCACAATAAAATTATATAGGGTGATGGAGAGTTTAGACATGGAAAAGAAGTACACAAAATTTAATGTTGATCAATGTCAAACGGGGGATTTATCCTAGCATGGCACGGCCTGCGAGCGTGCTGAGCCGTGCAGTGCCTCAGTGTTTGGTATGTCTCTTTAATTTTTTTTAAATAATTTTTTTCGCTTTTCTCATATTATACGGGCATTCATCATAGTACAAAATTATATAAAAAATGGATAAACATCTGATTTACCTTTCTTATATTGGCCCCACCCATCAAAAGTGGAGCCCATGGTTGTTATAACTTATAACTTCAACCGTACCTGTTCAATAAAGTGGACTAAATATCCGTTCTCCTCTAAGAAATTGAATGCCCGGGTCACATTGGTCCACATGTCTTGCATGGTAATTCTATAATTGCTCCTTTTGTAGTATATGGACTAATATCAAACTTTGTATGTCAACAAAGGTATTTTGTATATTATATAACATTATTTTACAAACTCTGTAAAAGGTATTATGTAAATCCGCACATGAATTTTAACCAATTCATGCTCTTAATTCCAAGTTTATCAAATGAATTCAGTTCATTTGATATACAGAGTTTGGTATCAGTAAAATAATGGAACTGAGATCATCTTATTAAGGAACCCTTATTTTAACCATTGAAAGGTACAGAATTCACCTTGGGGTCGTAAATTCATATATGGGTTCCTTTTGTTTAACTATATTTTAACCAGTGTACACCATTCAGTCCATTTAGATACACTAAGGGGATAAATTTGTGGTCATTCCAATTTATTAAGAAACTCTTATTAAAATTTAGGAGTTTTTACTGGAAAAAACTCTTATGTGGCCAGTGCACCAAACAAGGAATTTTAACCAGTAGTGCACCAAATAGGGAATCCGTTCAGAAAAACTATTTTTTTTTACCATTTTCTTGGACAGTCGCTAACGACCTTCATTTTATGTGTTGAGTGTCGACGGTGACCTTTGCAATAATAAGTGAGGCTACCGTCGACCTTGAGCAGGCAGAAACTCTTCTTCCTCTCTTCTTGAAACTTTCTCTCTTCCCGAAACCCAATCATATGATGGGGCATATGCAAACACACACTTAGAACTATTACTTTTATGCATACATGACGTCCCTCTCTCCAAACATATATATGTATATTCTGCATAATCGGAGATGTGTGGTTCCCTCATGGAATAGGGTTGGGTAATTGCATTTAAGGGTTATTCCGTCTAGACCATATTCCAAACATGAGCAAGAGTGAATGCAAACACGAATGCAAACAAACAGGCCATTAGGGTCGTAACACTCCACTCCTCTTCTTATCATCCATTCGTAAGGGCCTGTTTGGATATGCAAGTAATGAAATAAAGTTAAGTGAAATGAGGCCCAATGGTTTAAAACTTCAACTTAACGTTGTTTGGATCGAGCTGGCCCGACAGATGAAGTACCCTGGTCGGCCCACGTGGATCCCATTTCACTTCAATGCTATTCACTTCGGTTCGCCCGAGTAAAATCGAGATTCTACTCGACTCCACTCCTCTCCTCTCGCTCTTGGAATTCTACTCCTGCAAATGTTCCACATCTCAAGTAATCTCCCCTCCCTCTCCCTCTCGATAATGGGTTACGATTTCTGGTTTTTAGACATGGTTTCAAGGATTGAATTAAGACTTACGATTTTGTTACAGGTTTTTGGTGGATTAGGTTCGATTTGAGGTTGGATTGAATTGTGGTGGATGTTGGCTAGGTATAAGGTTTGGGTCTGGTTTGGTAAGGGGAAAGGGGTATGGGGGTTGGGTTATTATTTGATGAGAGGATTTGAGATTTTGGAATGCTGGGTTTGGAATGATTTTGGGGCTTTGGGATAGATAGGATTGAAGGACTTGCGCGGTTGTAGGGTTTGGAGATGAGGTGGGTGACTGGGATTGGGACAATTTGGGACGAGTGCCAGTGTGATGTTCATTTGAGGGGTTTGGGTTTCAGCAGTTTTTCATCGGTTCGAGCTTTATAGTTAAGAAGAAGGGTTTGAAAAGAGCAGGAGATGGTGGAGTCAGAGTAGTTTTGTTTGTTTGTTTTAAAGTTTTTACAGTCTGGGTTTTGTTGATTTAGTTATGGAGTTGTCTAATTATATGGTTTTATGATAATTGTAGGGCGATTGATTTGTAGGTTTTTAAGGTTTTGATGAACCAATGTGTAAACATGAATGTTTGTATGTATGCATGTCTGTTTATGTTTTGTACTGATCATTTCTTTTTCAGGATAACATATGTGTGGAGTGTATCTTTTTTGTTTTATTTTATGGGTTCTTTTGATATGTTCTTAAGAACTCGATTTCTGCTTCTTGAGATATTATCATCCATGTCCTAAGGTTTCAAAGTCTGGGTAATGTGCTTGAATGTTCTGCCACATCTCTGAAGTTGCATCTTCAATTGGAAGATTATAGCCCATTTAACCAGAACAAAAGTGAAGCTTTATTGCTTTGGTTCACCTATTGGTGATCAAGAATGGGCTTCAAAACCAATTCCAATAGTCCCGCATGCGAGTAAAACCAATTTATTATATGTTTTTCAAAATGCATCCGAGACTTAACATCACCTGTTTACCAAAATGTGTGCATACTCAATGATTACTGCATCCCTTTCTCGATGTGCCCACGGTCCACCTACCCCTGAAGAAATTTTGGGCCAGCATGCACACTTTTTTTGTTTTTTGCTGAAGCATGCACACGTTATTAGGATGTGAATGATCACATGTTACTATGGTTGGCCTAACCTTTGACTAGTTCTCATTAGTAAAATCCAAACTCTTCTTTCACATCATTATTTTTTTAATGGGTGAGTCAGTAAGGTTCTTCCACAGATAGATAGTTTCTTGAAACTTTGATGTTTACAAGTGTGTGCATTACATTATTGGATTAGATTTGGGAAAGAGAGGAAGAAGGAAGAAGGAAGAAGGAAGAAGGAAGAAGATGAATTTATGTCTGTTCAAGGTCGACGGCGACCCTCACTTGTTATATTGAAGGTCGCCATTGATCCTCAATAAGTAAAATGAAGGTTGATAGCGACCACAAAAAAAATGGTATAAAAAGTTGATTTTTTTTTTGTACGGATTCCTTTGTAAAGTGCATGTTTGCCTAATTAATCATATATATATATATATAAACTCTGGGATTAATGGAATTAGTCTTAATTGATGGGAAATTAGAGTTGTATGCTAATGTGTATGATTCCATCTCAAAATTATATGATGGGAGGATAGAGCCCAATTCTCAAAAAATTTCATTGCCCACAATGCCCTGGAAGAAAGTTGTGAGATTTTCAGAAAAAAGTCCATCACCATGTAATCCGTTCATCTAAAATAACACACCAGCCAGATAATTTCAGCCTGTCGTCTCCCCCTAATTCTTAAACGAAACAGATCCTGGGGTGTGTTTGTGAATGCAATGATTCGGCATGATAGCTTCTATTTTTTGTGTGGGCAAGAAATCTACCCTCCAACCCCCGCATATCAGATTCCAACTTCCCACCAAAACAAAAAAAAAAAGTTTAAAAAGGCGCCTTTTCACACAAAGTTGTGTCCTATCGAATGTCAAAAAGATCAGGCCGAATGAAAAATCCAAGTTATCTCCTCTTCATGATGAATCCTCTCCTTACATGATCATGCACAAAAGACTTGTTTGTGGAAGGAGAGGGCTCCATGCATGCTTCATGGAATTTTATTTTAGTTGGGACATAGATCATTCCTCCCCCTCTGTAAAATCAAATAAAAGGTAATCAGTTTTGTATGAGACGTTATTCTAAGATCAGGATTACGTTAATCTCGGTGACAGTACCGACCTGGCTTGTCTCAATCTCAGCTTCCAAACTCGGCAACAGTGTCAAGATACATCCAGTTCGACAACAGTGCCAGCTAGCACTAAGCTTGAGCTAACTTCGGTAAAGGTATCAGCTAGGCTCACCTTGGTCTTGGTATAAGGCACATCGGCGATAGTGTCAGGTTGCATCCATATCTGGTCTCGGTATCATTTTCAGCTCGGCTCGACCAACTAAGGTGAGTACTAGGCTATGATTGTACTCCCACATAAAGCTACGGCTACGTTGCAGAACGTACTGACAGATAAGATGGACGCATGATAATGATAAGGGGTTGTCCTTATCAGACGATCTCATCTGCATTAATACAAGAAGTTAGCGCATGATCCAATGGTACAATGCCTCCACCTACCTCTACTGAGGGAACATAGTGTGGGCTGATAGGACAGTACTTCAACCTACCCTCATTGAGGAAGCGCTAGATGGAATTTCTCCCTATATATATACGAGGGTAAGATCCCAAAGAGGTACGTAATACAATACAACATGAACTCACTTAATCTAGAGTTTGACTTTCTTCTCCACTCATACTTTGTTCAGTGACAGCACTAACTCAGGCATCGAAGAGTCTTTGGTTGACTGCAGCCAGGGTCTCTGACATTTTTTTCTCCTTCCCTTTTAGGTCTCAGGCACTCGATCTCTTCCTAAAAGAAGCTTAACAGTAGTATTACGAATTTCATACTCATTTAATCAAGTCCTTAAGATTTAGGCACTTACAAGTTCATTTTGTTTTTCATGTCCACAAGAAAAATGTATCATACTAAACAACCAAATAGTGGGATGGAAAATAAGAAAATATTTTCCTCTCCATTCCTGAATCATCCTGTTGCATAAGATCGTTTGGTAAAATGATTTGTATAGTGAAGTAAATGGCCAAATCAAGAAAAAAAGTTGAAGAAAAGAGTACTAAATGACAAAAAAAAAAATCTCCTTTCACCAGATAAAAAAGAGAAAAAAAAGACTTTCTCATGGAACTAAATTACAAAAAGCTATAACTTGGAAAAAGTAACTTCTTATTATTTAGCACTTCTACTATTGACCCCTCCTCTTTTCTTATCTTTTGATTTAGCTCTTTAATTCACTTTATTGTACAAGTAAATTACCAAACAATCAAACTGCTCAATTCACTTGGGAAAGAAGATATCCAAGAAAACTGATGATGGTCTATCACTGTACAAATGGCAAGTTACAATGAATTTTTTTTTTGCACTATAAATGAGTCAGGCTTGGACTTGATTCTTCCCTTCTTTTCTTCCTTTTGCCATCAGTTAAATTGACATTCATGTATTGAGGCGACTGGACCGGAATTAGTGATCATCTCTAGTCTTGCCAGACTTAAAAATTCAATATGAGCTGGACTAGCCTGGGCTCAGCCAAGCCCGCCCCACACCATATGATGCGCCTAAAATCAAGAAGAGAAGAGATTAGTGACCTCACTAACTTGACCGGGCTTACAGCTTTTGGGTTAGAAACCCAGGCCAGGCCTCTTATAATTAGGCTTGGTGTTTAGGCCTGGTTCAATCCAATATGCCCAAAATATGCCCCTTCTTAAAGCAGGCCAGACCAAAAGATGTGATGGGGCAGCCCAGCCCACTAAATGCAATCGGCATGTATATGATGGATCAATTGCCAGTAATGGCTTCACAAATATCTACTGCTTGCTTGAGTTTCCAGGAGTATTAGTGGGGTTGTTTCGTAATGATCCAAACTTTTGACATCACTGGCCCAATCAATGTTTTGAGAACTGGACTGGGCTGCCCAATCCCACTAGAGCTACTACAAGTTCAACCAAAATTGGTTACCCCATGTTGCAATTAGTGAATTGCTTTGTTTTAATAAGCCTAAGTAATGGTAGGTAATTTTGGTTTGAGTATTTTCCTTCTGGGCTTTGGGATTTGGTCCAATTCTTTGTACTCTTTGTTTTTCTTGGTTTTAATATTATTAAGATTTTCTCACCAAAAGTAAAAGACTAGCAAAATATACTCGTGTGTAGCAAAGGCAATGTAAATATGAAAGTTATGATAAAATGAAAAGTTTTCAAATTTAAGAACAAGTAGTGCAGGCTAGAGAATCATCATAAAGAAATTACTAGAAAAAAAATTCTACCATTGATCCTCATCACCATTTCTTCAAGGACAAGGATCGAAGAATCCAAAATGTTTCATCTTATGTAAAAGAAGACAAGCAAGTTTTAAAATGCAGAGTAGTTCTAGAGCAATTACATTGGTGCACAAAAACGATAAAAATGGGTGGAGTAAAATAAGAACTGAGGAGTTGGGAAGTGGGGAGAGAAAATGAAATATTTAAAATAAAGTTATATAATTAATGGTCAAAATTATAAGCACCAGTCAAAATTGAAGCCAAATCCCTTGAGCTTAAAATATTATAAAGTGAACCCAAAATCTTTAATTTGCCATTAGTTTGATTTTTGAAACTGATGAGTCGGGCATAAACGACTCGGTCCACAATGACGGGTCAGGCCCAAGAGACTCAGTTCACGATGGTGGGTTAGGCCTAAGTGACCCGAGACCGTGATGAGCCCAGGTCTAAATCCACCCATTGAGGGTCGGGTCCAGATCCACAAAATGACGGAGTCAGCGCGATGTTCCCCTTAACCTGCTTTTATCAAGTCCCGCGGAGAAGATCCTACCCGCCTCGTCTGTTGAGGACGGTTCGAAGACTCCGCAAAAATGGAGCGTCCGTTGCTGAAAAGTCGTCCCCATCTGTTAGGGGAAGACTATAAATCACAGAGCCCCACCAGCACTGGGGGGCAAGCAATTCTTCTCCATCTTTACACTATCATTGTATTCTTCTGACTTGTAAGCTCTACCTCAGAGAAGTAACATCACCAGTTTGAAGTGGACGTATGTCGCACTGACCGAACCACTATAAATTCTTTATCTCTCTCCATTAATTTTCACATTAATTACTAATCACTTGACCAGTGGTGCCCGAAAACACATTTTTGGCATCATCAGTTTGGCGCCGTCTGTGGGGATCGAAGAAAATTTCCTTTTTTCAAAGCTATGCCAATCACCACAAGGTCAACAAGGCGACAAGATGGTAATCCCTTGCGGGAGGGAGAGGGTAATCCTCCACCGACTAACCCTGCACCGAATGCTCCTGCTCCCTCTCCTCAACAGATGCTGGAGACCATGCAGCAGCTGGTGACCCAAAACCAGCAGATACTGCAATTCATGCTTGCAGGGCAAGGAGGAGCACAATTTGGTACAGTACCACCGTAGGAAGTACCGCGCCTGGAGCATCTGACTACTCCATGCAGAGGAGCACCTCACCTGGGCGCCCATCCCCATGGTGCCCAGGGCTGAGGAGCCGCCCGTCCTCATCCTCACCTGGGCGCCCATCCCCATGGCGCCCAAGGCCGAGAGTACACCTGGGCGCCCAAGGCCGAGAGTACACCTGGGCGCCCATCCACATGGCGCCCAGGGCGCCTCTGCTGGAGTTCCCCATGTCGCCCCACACTGAGTACTCCTGGTCGACCCTCAAGGCCGCCCCCATCACAAGATGCCTCCACCCCCGGGTGGAGCCCAATTCGGAGGACCTCCAGGAGGGGCAAATCGCATTGGACTTCCACCTCCTCCCCCTGCTTCTAACGAGGAGGATCCTCATTTCCAGGAGGGGGGGGGAGTGAAAATCACACCATGGAAGATGAAAGTTATTTCCCTGGTCCGTCCAGGGAACCCAGCAATTGCTGGGAGGAAAAGATCAAAGAAATGTAGAATCAACTAGGCGATGTCTTCAACGCCATAAGGGCGCAGGCACCGGAGACGGTAGATTATCTGGTCGGACGAACGGATACACCGATCAAGCCTGAAGTGGTGAACTACCCACTCCTTCAAAAGTTCAAAATGCCATCCGTGGAGACCTTTGATGGAATGAAGGATCCATTGGACAATCTGGAGACCTACAAAAAAAAAATGCAGTTGCATAATATCCCTGACGAGATAATGTGCAGGGCGTTCCCAATTACATTGAAGGGTTCCGCTCGGCAGTGGTTTGCCAATATCCCCCAAGCATCCATCGCCACCTTTGGAGAGTTGAGCAAATCTTTTGTCTCACACTTTATCGGTAGGCGCCGCCACCAGAAGCCTGCCACACACCTGCTCAGCATAAAACATGACCGAGATGAGAGTCTGAGGAGTTACCTCACTCGTTTTAACGAGGAGGTCCTCCAGGTCGAGGAGCCCAATGACAAAGTCACCATGACCGCCTTTCTGGGAGGCTTTCGTTCATCTAGTTTCCTCTTTTCAGTAACGAAGCGACCGCCAAAGAGCATGCCAGAACTATTGGCAAAAGCTCAAAAATATATGAATGCTGAGGAAATCAACAGGTCCAGGCAAGGTGAATCATCTCGTGGATCGCCAAAAGCTTGACCTGCCTCTGCACTGTTCTTAAACATGCAGTCTATCTCCAGCTTAGCGGCTCTCTCGCGAGTGGTCAAAAAAGCTTGGCCTCTGCACTGTTCTCAAACAGGCAGTCTATTTCCAGCTTAGCGGCTCTCTCGCGGGTCACCAAAAAAGCTTGACCTACCTCTGCACTGTTCTCAAACAGGTAGCCTATCTCTAACTTAGCGGCGCCTGACCCACTTAGCTCGCCCAAAGTGGTGCCTCTTGGTGCCTGCACGCCAAGGCCAGCCTCCTCCATAGCGCCCAAAGCTCCCAAGGCAGCCCTGGCATCCTTGGCTCGCCCAAGGTGCTCCAAACGGAGTGTATAATATATCAAATCGAAGCTCTCGACGAGCAGCTGTTTTGGCCTCCAGAAGTAAAAAAAAAAAAATGCTCGTCTGGCTTGATTTGCTCACCCGAACCAGCTGGAACAGAGCATCCAGGGCGGCGCCAGCTCCTCGTCCGCTCGCTGCAGCAGCACCGCCCGTCGACGCCCCGTCCTCCACCGGCAGCAAGCTGCGCGCGCCCAGCGCTCCTCGTCCAACCACAGCAGCCCGAGGCGCCCCTGCTATTCTATGGTAACTTTCTATGGTGAAGCTATCTAAAAGTGACTTTCTGACAATCTCAAGAGTCCCTTATTGCAACAAATTCTACCTCATTGAAATATAACTCAACCAAACCTAGAGCCAGTAGTAATATGCTTCCCAATTGTCACTGTGTTTGTAGCCATCAAAATCCTTGAATTTTTATCCTGTCAGTAATTGAGACCAATTCACAAGGTGAACCCCAGTGAGGTAGCTGATGCCACCCCCCCAACAGAACAATTGTTGTCATCAAATAAATGATTGGGCTGTAAAAAAAAAAAAAAAAAAAGAAGAAGAAGATTGGGAATGGGAAGCAATTAATTAGAGAACAGTAGTACCATTGGTTTACTGTACTTGATTACTGTCAATGACCAGGGTTGTTCACTGGAGTGAATTTTGTTAACTAACCCATTTGAAGACCCTATCATATTTATGATCTGATCAGAAGATGGCTTGTTAGAGATGAAAAGAGATACACATGTTGGGTTTTCTGTAGAAACGTCTTCAAGCAGCGCCCAGGGCGCCCTCCATCACATGCTGCATGCACACCAGCAGCAGGTGCTGCACGCCCACCATCAGCGAAGGCTGCACGCCCAGCAACAGCAGGAACGGGCCCAACACGCGCGAGCGCTGTGGGCGCTGGCGAGGCTGCAGCAGGCAGACGAACAACAGGCAAGGGCCCAGCACGTGCGGGCGACGCCGCAGCAGGTAGAGGCGCGACAGGCGCTGGCGCAGGGCGCCCCGCCCATGTCCTCCTTCGGCGTCAGGCACAGCAGCAAGGGGCGCCCCACTCGTCTTTCCCCTCCATAGCAGACGCACCAGCAGGGCCCCCCCTGCCCAGTCCACCATCACAGTGCCTGGGGCGCCCCCCTTTCCGTCACACACCGCCACGCCCTTGCCCTCCTCTCCTTGTCGATCTGGCTGCTCCATCGTGTTTTCTTTCTTTCTCCTTGAACAAGAAGAGAACCACTCCACTCTTCAAAACCTCAAAAAGGATGTCTTGTTTCAAGGTAGAATGGGGAAATAACCTTATTTATAACCTAGGGTTTACTAGGGTTTTCAAAGGAGAAGAAACCTAAAGCCAAAAGAACTCTTCTGTGAAATTCAAAAAAGAAAAAAATCCTGATCCTGAGCAGAAGAAGATGGGCAGTGTCTGAGTGAGCTAAGTAGCATTATCTGGAAAGGCTAGGAGCTCTCGGAATGACGAAAGCCAGATATTCAAAATGCCTCGCTTTCAAAGCTTCCTTTGGCGCGAGGCATTGAGGGGCAAATGATGGGTCAGGCCTAAACGACTCGGTCCACAATGACGGGTCAGGCCCAAGAGACTCAGTTAACGATGGTGGGTTAGGCCTAAGTGACCTTAGACCGTGATGAGCCCAGGTCTAAATCCACCCATTGAGGGCCGGGTCCAGATCCACAAAATGACGGAGTCAGCGCGACGTTCCCCTTAACCTATTTTTACCAAGTCCCGCGGAGAATATCCTACCCTCCTCGTCTGTTGAGGGCGGTTCGAAGACTCCGCCAAAATGGAGCGCCCGTTGTTGAAAAGTCGTCCCCATCTGTTAGGGGAAGACTATAAATCACAAAGCCCCACCAGCACTGGGGGCCAAGCAATTCTTCTCCATCTTTACACTATTATTGTATTCTTCTGACTTGTAAGCTCTACCTTAGAGAAGTAATATCACCAGTTTGAAGTGGACGTAGGTCGCACTGACCGAACCACTATAAATTCTCTCTCTCTCTCTCTCCATTCATTTTCACATTAATTACTAATCACTTGACCGGTGGTGCCCGAAAACACATTTTTGGCATCATCAGAAACTATAAAAATGTATCATCCTAAGAACTATTTGAAATCGAAGCGTTATTTTTGAAAGTTGCATTTTTTTTTCATTCCTCTACTTTTTAAAAACTACTTCCAGAACTTATTGTATTTTTAAACTATTTATTATATGGTTATGCTATGTTGTGTATATACACCTGAAATGTAGGCTATGTAGCACTAGTTCAACCAGATTCAGACCAGTCAGCCATCAGCACTTTAATTGCCAGCAAGACTCGTTCAACTCGCACGACTTGTGGCATACTAGCTGAGTCAACTCTCCCAAGTCAGGGTAAGCCAGAAGTGAATTTTCATCTAATGGCTTGAGTCTTTTAATTGGGCTGGCCTGGCCCATTGGGCATGAATTTCCTTATGGAAGGAAACAAGGTTCATGTCCTTTTCTAGTGATGCCTGAGTTGAGTTGAAGTATAATTGTATAAGCCCTTTTTATGATTAGGCCCGTGTGGGATGTTTCCCTAATAACGAGATTATGTTAGTCTCGGTAACAGTACTGGCTTGGCTTATCTCGATCTTGGTTTGCAATTCGGCAATAGTGTCAAAATACATCCAGCTCGACAACAGTATAGCTAGCACCGAGCTTGAGCTAGCTTCGGGAAAAGTACCAGCTAGACTCGCCTTGGTCTCGGTATGAGGCATCTCGGCAACAGTGCCAAGATGCGCCCATACCTGGTCTTGGTATCATCTTCAGCTCGGCTCGATCAACTGAGATGAGTACTAAGTCAAAATTGTATTACCATAAAATTACGACTACGTTACAGAACGTAATGACAGATAAGATGAGCGTCGGATATAGATAAGGGATTGTCCTTATCCGATGGTGACATCCGCAAAAATATAAGAAGTCAAGGCAAGATACGATGGGATAGTACCTCCACCTACCTCCACTAAGGAAACATGGTATGTGCTGATGAGACAGTACCTCCACCTACCTCCACTAAGGGAGCGCCCGATGGGACTTCCACCTATATATATACAAGGGTAAGATCCCAAAGAGGTACGCAACGCGACACAACGTAAGCATACACATAGTCCAAACCTTACCTTTCTTCTTCGCTCACTCATCCTTTGTTCAGTAAGTGTACTAACTTAGGCATCGGAGTGCCTTCGGCTGACTGCAGGTAGGGCCTCTCACCTCTGTTTCCTTCCCTTTCAGGTATTAGGCATTCGATCTCTCCCCGAAAGAAGTTTAACAGTAGTTTTACGAGTTTCATACTCCCCTGATCAAGTCCGTAATATTTAGGCACTTACAATTGGCGCCGTCTGTAGGAATTGGATCAAACTAGATTTGCAAACATCATGCCTCCTAAGACTAGAAATGGCGAATGATCATCAAAGGCTCAGTCACTACCTCCAGCACCAGTGATATCACTAGTGTAGCCAAAGCAGTTGCCGCCATCCCCTCGCCAGAGGAAGTCTGGGGGAAGATCTGGTGCAGCAAGCGTACAAGGCCCTGTAACCCAGTCAGGCTCATCGTCAAAGGGGGTGATAGCACCTCTTCGGCGAGATAACCTTCTGACGGCTCCTCCCCAGCAAAATGCTCCTCTATTGGAGTGCCCCCCAGCAGAATGTTCCCTTGTTAGAGCCTCTCCCACGAGATAAAGCTCCAGTAGCAGCCAGATCTCATCAATCCCCCTACCAAGTGGACATAAATGATGATGACAACCCGTTCCTTGCAGATATTAGGGCTTAAAACCTTGTTATCCAGGAACAAAATGAGTTGATCCGTCAACTTAAGCGACAACTCAAGGATAAGATGAAAGCCCCGTGTGAGAACCCGACCCCTAATTTTCTAGATTAGTGTTGTTTTATTTGGGATTAGTTTCTTTAAGTGGGATTAGTGTTTGTTTGGTTGAGTTTGTGAGCTAGATTGGTTTTTTACTAGTTTTGAAGAATTTTGAGTGCCTTTGTGATTAGCGGGACCTTTTGGGGGTTCTTTTAGTGACTTTGCGCGTGATTGGGAGATTATTCAAAATTTTCAATAATTCTTGTTTAAGCCTCGTTTGACTTAATTTATTAATCTCTACAACTTTTGTGTTCACTCCGTACCCATTCGAAGCTCCGAAAATCAGTTTTTCCAGCCCTGAGGGCAAAATCTATCTTTTCACATTGAATCTGGACCCAAATTTTGAGATCTCAGAACCATGCCAAAATTATACTTTTTGAAAACTAGATTTTATGAAAAGCATTTTTCTCTTCTTCGTCGATCGCATCCGGGACCCAGAAATTGATGTTTTACCCTTGACAAGTTTTAAGTGTGGTGGGGCCCACACTCACCCATTATAAAAAGATAACTCTCCCCTCTTCTCCCTCATTTGTGTCGCGACCCCGGACCGGGAATCCCCATCCGGGATCGGGACTAATTGTAGTGAATAATGATTAATGAGGATTATCTACATCCATAATATACAACTTATTTAATTTCCCACAGGTGTCCGCGGTGAGGATATCACAACCTTGCATGAATATTTCTTTTGAGTGCGGAAGCATGTCGTAAATCAAATAGTTGGACTATCTCTAGTCATGCAAGCATCAACATCAAATATCAAAACTGTATCAGAAAGAGCAATGATCTATAACATATTTCCCAAAAGTTGTTAAAGTTAGACAAAATATCATTTAGTTACATTCCCCAAAATTAGATGTCAACAAAGGCCAATAATACAAAATAATAACCCAAAAGAATGGTTAATAAGTTCTCCCCAAAATGTTACGTCTCTTGTAGCAACCCGATGTCTACATGACATCGTCAGCGCGCCACTCAACTAGAGGATGCGGCTCACCTACCGCCTCCTCCGGCTCCTCCTCAAGGAAACCGTCAACGGGACCTGAGTACCAAAGCAAAGGATCAGACACGACGGTCTGGCAAGAGAGTGAGAAGATACAACAACATATAATAGATGAAATATCTCGTAAAGCAAGGAAATCTGTTTAAGCAAGAACTCTCACAAAATAAATAAATCATTTGCTAGAAAACATGTAAACAAGATAAAACATATGAGGTAACCAAGGGATCGGGAACTCACAAGATGGCAATCACATAAAGCTAAGTCATCTGTCACTAAAATGACAACAGTATCACGGGACGTTGATCTCAGTCACACAAGGTGAGGAGAAACAACGAAAAACATATATACAATATAAATATACGGGAACGGGACCACGGTAGCGAACCGGGTATCGGGATCCAAACTGCAGTTGGCGGGGCGGGAGAGGGATTTCCAAGTCGGTGGATCAAACCGACAAGGTATCCAAACTTAGTGATGCCGACACATAGGTTGAATAACACATCGATACAGATGCAAGTAAATCAAGTACAAGTAACTCAATGAACGGGCAAGAATATTCAATGTATAACTTTCATTTCATATCGGGCAATACTCTTCGGGACAAGTCCATGTTACTAGTATAACCATCAAGCTTTCGGGAAAACAGATTATGTAAAGTAAATCTTGGAAATGAAGAAATAAAATGAACTATTACAATCCCGGAAAAATATTGATTTCAAGATCTATTTAAGTGAATAGGGGTCCCGTGTGTCGATTGTTGAAATGAATTGGTACTCTTTGAGTTTGAAGACATTTCGGGCCCCTTATGCACTTTTACGACTTTTAAAACTTTAAATGAGCTTATGGATAGTACTAGATGCTATGATAGAAAAATCAAGACTATTAACGGTCCATCCTAAGTATGATGCCAACCCGGAACCATCGAGCAATCTACTCAGTCACCGAAAAGAATAGAATTCGCGATACCCAAGGAAATAAACTTTGCATTTGGGTATGAAGAAGGTATCGTGTCGTTCCATCCCATTCAAGATTGAAATAGATTGAACTTCGATGCCTCCGAACCAACCGTGAAGAGCATCGGCTCAAGACGTCCTCACATATGGTCAAATGAGTCCAAGGAGGGTAGCCAAGGTCCACAAAAAAAATAAATATCAAAACCCACTTTCTGTCCCAGTGATGCACAGAGTCCGATCGATCGGCTCAAAAAGCCTTACAGTTAAAGACAGACCGATCGATCGGACCTGGGCGTGCAGCAGGTCCGGGAACTTGATTTTTCTTCCCTTTTTCCTTTCCTTCCAACACCTCAACAACCACATAGAACTACAATCAAGATGACTTAAACACATGTTTTCCAAGACATTAAATGAGGCTAACAAGATGCATTATGAGCATTTATTTCAACTAAAAACCCATTAATGAAAGCATGGAAAATCCATTAATACTTCACCAAACCATTTCAAACTTAAAAACATCCAAACATTCACTTGCCTCAAGTCCAAGCTAGCTGAAAACAAGCCTCTATTCACCTCTATTGCTCAAAGCCAAGCTACAATAAAAAAACCCCAAAAAACAACCCTAAAATGGGTTACACAAAGAATGAAAATGAAAGAACCAACAATAATGCAAATGTAACTTCGCAAGGGCTAGAGGAACACTAATCTAGGAGATGGGGATGATTACTTACCTTTAAGGTCCTCTAATGGCAAGAGTAAGCTCAATGGAGGTCTTGGAATGGAGGGTTTTCTCCACAAATGGTATCAATAGGGAGCCATGGTGAAGAGGAAGAAGAAGATGATCTCCATTTCTTGGTTGATGCAAGTTTGGTGTGGATTGGAGATGGAGAAGCAAGAAGAAGAAGAGAAAAGCAAGGAAACCCTAGGTTCTCCTCTTGTGTTGGAATATGAAGAATGAAATGAATGGGAAATGGCTTCCCTTGTTAACAAGTGAGTTGGGTTGGGTTGGGACCCACAACTAAAGGAGCTACATTGGCTGAAATCATCTCTCTCGGGTCCTCGGATGAATTCGACGAAGAAGGAAGAAATGTTCGTCGAAATATCTAGTTTCCAAAAAGTGTATGTTTCGCGGGTTTCGAGAATATTAAGTTTTGGGTACAGATTTGGTGTGCCATGACTGTTTTACCCTCAATGTTATGAAATCGGGTTTCGGGACCTCAAACGGAATCGGGATCAACATGAAAGTTGTAGGGATCATCAAACGAGTAAAACGGGATTAAACTCATGAATGTAAAAACCTCCGATAAATCCTCAAACATATGCAATGTCACGAAAAGGAACCCCCAAAGGGCCCTACTAACACAAGGCAAATCAAAATCCCCAGAACAATATCAAAAACTATTCCAAACCCAACTTAGCCAAAAACACTAATCGAGCTTAGCACTAACACGCAGCTTAATTAGCACTAATCAGGTTCACTCGGGTCGGGGTCTTACAATTTGTTACAGCCCAAAGGGGGAGCTCTGCAACTGAGCTTCCCTTCCCTTTTCTTCTTGTCTTCTCCTCCTCATTCATGGAGGAAACCCTTGCCATTTGGAAACCCAACCATGCCATCTTCTTCCCCATCTCTCTAGCTTCCCATGGATGCTATTTTTATGCAAAACCAAGGTGGGCAACCCCTATTTCAAGCTTCTTCTTGTTGATTGATGACCCTAGAGGTAAAGACTCCTTCCCATTTTCCTTTTTATGTGCAATGACATCCCCTTAAGTTCTATTTCCTAGTTTGGTTTGAGCTCATTCCTTGTCGTTCTTGATTTGCCATTTTAGGGTTTTAAATGGGTTTGGTTTTGGGGGGTTTTGGTTATGCTTGTAGGTGTTGCTTAAGAATGTTTGGAGAGCTTGATTAGCTAATTGGAACCCAAGGCAAGTGGATGAATGGATGGTTTGAATGTTATCAAGTTTTATGAAAAAAATCCTAAATTTTATTACTTGTTCTAGGTAATTTGATATATGTTTTCACATATGCTTCTTGCCACATTTCTATTGATTTCGAAAATGCATATTAATGGGTCTTTCTCTCTTGTTAAATCTCTTGGAAATGTATGCATTTCATTTGGTCAAAGTTTATTCATATGGTTTTATAAGGAATGGGGTTGGTTTTGCCATTCATATTTATGTTTATTAGCTTGCATTGATTTGAAATAAATGCTCATTTAAAGAGTTTTGCTAACTCATCTATTGTTATGGAAATGTGATCAATAGTCTTTATTTTATCTCTTGATTATGGCTCAAATGAACCTTTGTGTATGTTGGGGACTCTTCTCTTTGTTTGGTGTTGAATGTGAAGAAGAAGGTGTTTAGATTTAATGTTCATTAGAGTTTTGATGAGGGTTTTTAAATGATTGTTGAAGAAATTTAATGGTTGTTATTGGGAGGCAAGGAGGTCCTTTTTGTTGCAAGAGAAATGTCTTGGAGGAGAAGGAGGAACAAGGCCAGAATGGCCATTCTCGGGTAGCAGAAATGACTGCCCGCTCGAGCAGGTATCAGGCCGCTCGAGCGCACAGTCATTCTGACTGCAACTCGGGTAGCAGATTGACTGCCCGCTCGAGCGCACGATTGGCCGCTCGAGCACGCAGACGTTCTATCTGCCCGTCCTTCTGCACAGCCCAGGTCCGCTCGAGTGCACCCCCTCTCGGGTATGGACCACTTTTGGAGCTCGGGAAAGGTTTTTAAGGGAACCCCTTGACATTGGGGAGAATTATTGGGCAATGTATGAAGCATATTTGAGAAAGAAACCACATCACAAAGATTCATTAAAGTCTTAATAATCACAAGGTATGTAAGGAGCTTGGAATGTCCCCAAACTCAAAGAGTACCAAGTTATATCAAAATCGACATACGAGACCCCTATTCACCTTGGACTAGTTTTGAATCCCGATACTTGTCCCGAAATTTCAAAAGATCAACTGTGTTTTCGATTATTCCGAATTGTCACATGTATTCCCGAAAATTCATGAATTATGGTTTATCATTCCCGAAAGCATTCAAATTGTACTTGTATTAATTGCTAGCCTCGAGATGCATTGCCCGACATGAAATGACAGTGTGCCCTTGAGCACCTCCGTCCTGCCCGTTTATTTACTTGCATTTGGTTTACTTGTACACGTCTCGATTGATATTTTGACCTATGAGTCGGCACCACTAAGCTTGGATAACCTTGTTGGTCTGATCCACCGACTTGGAGATCCCCCTCTTGTCCCGTCAGCTGCAGTTTGGTGTTAGGCCCTTTGTTGTTGCAATTGTTGATGGATTCACTCTCTTTAACTGTCACATGATCACACACATGAGCTCTTAGGTTTTGACTTCTGGATCTTGGATTCTATCTTGCATTTGCACATGTTTTGAAATGAATTTGATTCATGCATGTTTTAGAACCCAAAACTCTTTTGAAAACCTATTTCCTTGTGGTTTAGTCTTGAAAAATCAAATTGAGGTTTTAGGTTTGTTCCTTGCATACTCTCATCATTTTTAGAATCTTTTTAGTATGCATAAGCTACCTTGGCCATGAGTTTCAAGTTGCATATTAGGATTTTTGAAAATCTATTCAGAAACTCATTCTGACCTGTGTGGCAGGTCACCCCCCCCCCTCGACAGGTCGACCTGCCAAACTGGCCCTACTGAAATTGGCCAGTGTACCAGGTCGACCTGCCTGACCCAGGTCGACCTGGCATATAGCCGTTGGGCCAAAATTATAGCCGTTGGACTGTTTTTCCCTTTAAAGTCCAATTGTTTCCAACCTTTCTAAGGGCTGTTTTGATGAACTTTTGAGACCTTTTTGGAGCCTAAGAAAGGGGAACAAGGTGAGAAGGCTAGAAGGCTTTTTGGAAATCAAATGCTTGAGTTTTAAAAAGGTATATCATACTTTTCTTTTTTATTTCCATTCAAATTAGAATCAATGCATGTTTAAATCTTTGTATTTCCATTTATACATGATTTCTAGTTGTTAAAGAGTTGTTTTGCAAACTCATTATCATCTTTGGAATATTAGAATGATTTGCAAACTCTCTTGACTAAATCACATGTGTTCTTAGACTTTAATTTTCATACAACTTGTTTAGTTCATTTCTTCAAGGTTGTTGAAACTTTCATGTGAATAGCATTCATCTTCAATCATCCATTTCTAAGCTTTGATTTTAAATTGCATCAAGCTTACAATTAAGAGCTTCATTGTTGAAATTGATTGGAGAAACACATTCATACACTTGTGCACACACTTTAGCATATTTGAGTGTATGTTTGTAATTTGTATTACACTTTCACATTAGCCTATTTAGAGGCAATTTATATGTGCTTAATTTGTATCTCTTAGAGTGTTCTTGAAGAGACATCTTCTTAGAGAAAAATCTTCTTTTGTAAAGGTTATTGCTTAGCCTTGAAAAGCATCTTGTAAAGGTTGTTGTTGAGCCTAGTAAAAACAACATTGTAAAGGTTATTGCTTAGCCTAGTAAAAAGCATAATTAGTGGAAAACCGGTGGGGTGATTGGATCACAAGCCGGTAGTGGACGTAGGCATTGAGGCCGAACCACTATAAACCTTTGTGTAGTGGTGATTACTTGTGGTGCTTGTTTTCTTATCTTCCGCACCTTGTCTGGTAAATCATCTTGTGACTTGTTTATCTTCATAGAAATTAAAATTGGTCATATTTTGTAGCACACCCTATTCACCCCCCCCTCTAGGGTTAGGATCCAAGGACTTTCAATTGGTATCAGAGCCTCGTGCTCTATCTTTTAGGATCAAGTGTTTGGAACTCTTGATTTGGTGTAAAAACCTAGAGTTTATTACCCTAGATTTGTGTTTGTTTGAATACTTTTGATATGGATTCCACTAAGCTAGATTGTTTAGACTTTTGTGTAGATTCCCCTAGATCTCTCATTCTTCCATCTATTGGAGATTCTAGCATTCAATTAAAATAATCTCAACATGAACTAAATGAAGAAGAAGAATATGATGAAGAGGATATTCAACAAGCTTATGAAGAATTATACACATTATCTCTAGAGCTTACTAAGAAAAACAAGAATTTAAGGGATGAATAAAAAAGACTAAACAAAGAGCTAGTCTCTTCAAAAGATGAGCTTAGATAGAAAGAAGAAATGATACAATGTCTAGACTCTAAGTTCATGATCTCTTTAAATAACCTATCTAATATCAAAGATGAATTAAATGAATTTAAGATAGGAAATGATGATCTTAAAAAGGAAAATTTAATCCTAAGAGATCAACTAAAAATGCAAGACAAAGACTTTATCAATTTAGAATCCAAGTTGACAATTTCTGTGGAAAATATGTCAAATGTTCAAAGTAAGTTAAAAACCTTAGAACTTTGATCTAATATTGTTGATGAACTTAAAATCAAATTAAAACTTGCCATTGAAGAGCTAAATAAATATAAGGAAATTGAAAATGATCTTTTAAAAGTCAAAAATGAAAATTCAACCCTTATAACCAAAGTCACTCAACTTGAAGGATATAAGCAAAAGTATGAGTGCAAGTTTACCCAAAGCGAAGAGAGACTTGAAAAGTTATTTAAATTGGGTAAACCTCATGGAGATAGGACGGGTCTTGGTTTTAATAAGCATACTTCACATGACCCTAAATTCACCAACACTTTTGTGAAAGGTGAGTCCTCTTTCTCTAGCACTTCCTCTCAAATGTCCAAGACTAAATGTCATTATTGTGGTAAAGAAGGACATTTCAAGTTTGAGTGCAAATTGAGGAAAAATCATATGTCTAAACCCATCTTTGAACCAAAGAAAGTTAAAAAAAATTCTATGAAGGGTAAGACTTTAAATTTCAAGGAAGACTCTAAGAAGTTCAAACAAGTTAAAACAACTCACAAAGACTCATCCAAGATAGATTTTAAAAGGACTAAAATCAAAACAAATCTATCAAAAAGAATCTTCTCACTTTCCCTCCTTTAACCTTAGAAATGAAAGATTTATTGAAAAAGGTTGAAAACTTGAAATTAAAATTCAAAAGACAAAAAAAAGGAGGAAAAGCTAAAAGAAATGAGAAGAATAAAAAGAAAATGGAACACCAACTTACTAAGACTAATTATCAATCTAAAATAGTCAAACCTCAAAGATTTGATGACAAGTCTAAAAGAATTAAATCCTCATCTTCTTTAGTTGGTGGAATTTCCAAAATTGTCTCCAAAGCCCAAGACCTTAGATGGATACCTAAGGTTAGACCTTTAGAAGATTACTAAGGTTTCTTAGATAGATGAGACCAACCCTTTCTCATAGTCATATACATTAGTTGGTCTTGGTTCTACTCTCTTAGTATTTCTTTAGGCTTTTAGATTCATTATAATTGAGTCTTGTTTGTTGATTGTGCATTTTGGATTTAATATGGAATTCTTTATTTAGATGCATGATTGTAATAAAATTGATTTGAATTAGTCTTGAAATGTTGTATCTTCTAAATCATTTGATTTGTTTTTCAAATTGTTTTTATTTGAATGATTTCATAGTTATACACTTGTTTTGTCAAATTTAAATGTATTTGAAAAATGTTCTTTTTATCATTCAAGCATTATTTTCTTAGAAAGGTATATCTTTAGAATTGATTTTTGAAAATCTCTTTTCTAAAACTTTTTAGCTTGTGTGATAGCTAGGGGTCAGGGCTTACTGTTTTCTTTTTGGTTTATTCTTCCAGCCCAGTTTTTCACTGAACAGAACCCATGTTCAGTCTGCCCCTGTTTAGCAGGTCGACCCTGTTATCCCTAGAGTAACTTTTATCCGTTGAGCGACGGCCCTTCCACTCGACACCGTCGGATCACTAAGGCCGACTTTCGTCCCTGCTCGACGGGCGGGTCTTGCAGTCAAGCTCCCTTCTGCCTTTGCACTCGAGGGCCAATCTCCGTCCGGCCCGAGGAAACTTTTGCACGCCTCCGTTAGCCTAAGTGAGCAGGTCGACCCGACATGCGGTTCAGCTTCATAAACCTGCAGCGCCAGTTCTGTTCTGTTTCAAACAGAAACTCTTTTCTTCCCTTCTCAGCAGGTCGACCCCCCAGCAGCTCTTCTCCATCATGTTTTCCTTCTCCTCTCTCCCTCTCCTTAATCTTTTTCTCTCTTGTTTTCCTTCACTATTCTCGTGATCAGGTCCTCCATTTTCTTCCCAGAGCTGTCGTCCATCCTCTATGCTCCTTAGCCCTCGTCTGCCCCATCCCATCTGTGGTTTCTGTTTTCTGTTTTTTGTTGTTTTGTTTATTTTCTATGTGTTTTGTGTTTCCTTCTTTTCCTTGTATCTCTTGTAGCCTTTTTGGCATTCCTCCTGACTCCACTCAGTTGTGTTGCAACCATCTCCTTACTCAGCACACCAACTGTTTGTGTTTATTCCTGAACCAGTTTCTCATCAAATTTCAGCCACTGGTTTGTCATGGCTGCTGAACAACAATTGTACTTAGTGAGACCTCTTCTTCTGGCAGATTCTCAAGCCTTGTCAACCATCATATCTCTCAATTTCTTTGACTGATTTTAGTGTGCTGTCTCACTTCCTTGGCTGGTTTAGCAGGCTTCTTAGCCCTCATTCTCTCTTGGCAGATTCCTTGTTGTCTTGAGCCTTCTTTCCTTTGGTATATTCAGTAAATGGCTCGGACTAAACAAACAGCTAGGAGACCACCCAAGAAATCCAAAACCACTGTAGCCTCCACTTCTCGTCAGCGTCAGCCACAGCCACCTCCTCGGCGCTCTGTAGAGCAGCGCTTGTCTTCGGTGGAGCAAGCTGTTGTCTCCCTTCAGGCAGATCATCAGGAGATCAAAGGGATGTTGAAAAAGACCTTGAAGTATATTTCAAGCATCGCCAAGAGCTGTAGGCGACATGATGATGCTATGACTCCATCTCCTCCAGACTCTGTCTAGATCTTTTAGGAGTGTTGTCTTGTCTGTTTTTGGGTTTATTTGTGGGTAGTGATAGAGTGTTCTCTACTTGTGTATTCTTTTTCTATCTTCTAACCCATTATTTTGCGTACTGACCATTTTGTCCCGTTTATGTAAATGGTCAAGTACTTAATGATCATTGTACTGAACTTATCAAGTTAAATCAATGAAAGTACAATTTCATATTTAATCATGGTTTTCTCCTTGATGTTTCTCCTTGATGGATGCTTTATGTTGTTTTGGAGCTGTAATATGATTAAATCAATTTATATTTGTTATCGTAGCTTCATTCAAACATGCATACACAAATCTATATACATGATAGCCTGTTTCGCATTTCAATTGTATTCTTATGTAACAGGTGCTACTGAGAGGTATATGTTTTCTCATGTATACAGGTTCCTTTGCAATTCGATGTCAAAGGGAGAGGAAAAAAAAAAGAACAGATCTCTCAACGACTCAGGGGGAGAAAGAGATCAAGATCTACTGACAAAGGGAGAGAAAGAGATTTGATCTGTTAGATCCATGCAATGTCTCAGGGGGAGAGAAGACTAGAAGATCTGAAGATCAGACAGAAAGAAGGATAGATCTCACTAAGGGGGAGATCTGCTTCAAGAGCTGTAGAAGAGTGCTTGGTTTCAAAAAGCAAAGGAGAGCTCTAACCAAGGGGGAGAAATCAGCTTGAAAAGATTATAGTCAAAAGCTTTCGACGAATCGGTCAATGGGTCGAAGCTACATCAAGTGATTTCAAGTTCAGAGACGTCTAGAAGATCCAAAGTCCATTTAGTGTGAGATCATAGTAGTTGCCATCAAATTGCAAAGGGGGAGATTGTTAGGCCCTTTGTTGTTGCAATTGTTGATGGATTCACTCTTTTTAACTGTCACATGATCACACACATGAGCTCTTAGGTTTTGACTTCTAGATCTTGGATTCTATCTTGCATTTGCACATGTTTTGAAATGAATTTGATTCATGCATGTTTTAGAACCCAAAACCCTTTTGAAAACCTATTTCCTTGTGTTTTATTCTTGAAAAATCAAATTGAGGTTTTAGGTTTGTTCATTGCATACTCTCATCATTTTTAGAATCTTTTTAGTATGCATAAGCTACCTTGGCCATGAGTTTCAAGTTGTATATTAGGATTTTTGAAAATCTATTCAGAAACTCATTCTGACCTGTGTGGCAGGTCACCCCCCCCCCTCGACAGGTCGACCTGCCAAACTGGCCCTACTGAAATTGGCCAGTGTACCAGGTCGACCTGCCTGACCCAGGTCGACCTTGCATATAGCCGTTGGGCCAAATTTATAGCCGTTGGACTGTTTTTCCCTTTAAAGTCCAATTGTTTCCAACCTTTCTAAGGGCTGTTTTGATGAACTTTTGAGATCTTTTTGGAGCCTAAGAAAGGGGAACAAGGTGAGAAGGCTAGAAGGCTTTTTGGAAATCAAATGCTTGAGTTTTAAAAAGGTATATCATACTTTTCTTTTTGATTTCCATTCAAATTAGAATCAATGCATGTTTAAATCTTTGTATTTCCATTTATGCATGATTTCTAGTTGTTAAAGAGTTGTTTTGCAAACTCATTATCATCTTTGGAATATTAGAATGATTTGCAAACTCTCTTGACTAAATCACATGTGTTCTTAGACTTTAATTTTCATACAACTTGTTTAGTTCATTTCTTCAAGGTTGTTGAAACTTTCATGTGATTAACATTCATCTTCAATCATCCATTTCTAAGCTTTGATTTTAAATTGCATCAAGCTTACAATTAAGAGCTTCATTGTTGAAATTGATTGGAGAAACACATTCATACACTTGTGCACACACTTTAGCATATTTGAGTGTATGTTTGTAATTTGTATTACACTTTCACATTAGCCTATTTAGAGGCAATTTATATGTGCTTAATTTGTATCTCTTAGAGTGTTCTTGAAGAGACACCTTCTTAGAGAAAAATCTTTTTTTGTAAAGGTTATTGCTTAGCCTTAGAAAATCATTTTGTAAAGGTTATTGCTTAGCCTTGAAAAGCATCTTGTAAAGGTTGTTGTTGAGCCTAGTAAAAACAACATTATAAAGGTTATTGCTTAGCCTAGTAAAAAGCATAATTAGTGGAAATCCGGTGGGGTGATTGGATCACAAGCCCGTAGTGGACGTAGGCATTGAGACCGAATCACTATAAACCTTTGTGTAGTGGTGATTGTTTGTGGTGCTTGTTTTCTTATCTTCCGCATCTTGTCTGGTAAATCATCTTGTGACTTGTTTATCTTCATGGAAATTAAAATTGGTCATATTTTGTAGCACACCCTATTCACCCCCCTCTAGGGTTAAGATCCAAGGACTTTCATTTGGATCCCGCTACCCGGTTATTACCGTGGTCTTGTCTCGATACCGTAGATTGCTACTGTGGTTCCCAATGCCCGGTTCGCTACCATGGTCATGTATAGTATATGTATATGTATTTATAACATTCACTGTTTCTCCTCACCTCGAGTGACTGAGATCAGTGCTTAGTTATTGCTCTGTCACTTTAGTGATAGAGGATTTAGCTTCGTGTGGTTGCCATCTTGCTAGTTCCCGATTCCTTGGATACCTTACATGTTTTATATTGCCTATTTGTTTTCCGGTAAATGATTCATTTCTTTTATGAAAGTTATTATTTAAACAGGTGTTAATATTTTCCAAGGTAAATTCAATTATTATTATATTGTTTTCCGTTCCTTGTTACACACATGTTTTGAATACCCGATTTGTTAAATATTCATACTTTTATATATGTTTTAAATGACACTTGTTTTGCTAGATCCCTATGTTTACATATGTTTTAAATGAATACCCGATTTGTTAAATGTCCATACTTTTATATGTGTTTTAAATGACACTTGTTTTGCCAGATCCCTATGTTTACACATGTTTTAAATGAATACCCAATTTGTTAATTATCCATACTTTTATATGTGTTTTAAATGACACTTGTTTTGCTAGATCCCTATGTTTACACATGTTTTAAATGAATACCCGATTTGTTAAATATCCATACTTTTATATATGTTTTAAATGACACTTGTTTTGCTAGATCCCTATGTTTACACATGTTTTAAATGAATACCTGATTTGTTAAATATCCATGCTTTTACATATGTTTCAAATGGACACTTGTTTCACCAGATCTCTATGTTCACACATGTTTTAAAGGAACACCTGATTTGTCTAATATCTATGCTTTTACAGATGTTGTAAATGAACACATGTTTTGTTAGATATCCATGTTTTTACACCCATTTTACATGAATACATGATTTGTCAGATATACATGATCTTTCCACCCGTTTTAATTATATGCAGCATTTGATCAAATAATATGAATTATCACATGTTTATTTTTCAGCACATTTGTTATCTTTTCATCCACCTGCCAGACTGTCGTGTCTGACCCACTATTTTAGTACTCAGGTCTAGACTTCTTCACCCCGAGCTGAGTGCTTGTTTTGACTGTGAAGCCATGAGTTTACAGGTTGTAGTGTTGATTATGTCATTTAGACATTGAGCTTGACACCGGAGCTACGTCACATGTGGGGTAGTATTCATTTAAATTGTATTTGTATGGCTTTTCTTAGCCTTTTCTTGGGATTCTTAATTCATATACATTGATAATTTGTAACTTGAACATATGTGGGAATGCTTATCCTGTTACTGTCAGCTCTGTATTTCGTTGTGATGGTTTACTCCAGTTTGATATGGTTCTCGATATAATAGCTATATGCTAGAGGTTGAGTGCGTTGCAGAATCCGATGCCCACGGACTCCAGGTAGCAACGCCACGAAAGCTTCCACAAAATATTCAGAATGTGTTGTCTTCACACACGTGGATCTTGGGAGAAAAATATAATTATCCTTAATCCCATTCGCGCCCCCGAGGTTTCGGTTTAGGGGCGTGACACCCCGGTTCCACCCCTCAGACGTGACCGAGCTCCTTCGGTCAAACAGGACTTGAGGCAAGTCCTGAGCAACAAAAGGCGCGACTGAGCTTGTGATGAAGGCTCGAGCAGCAGCCACATAAATGAAGACTCAAGAGACAATCAAGCAAACGGTGCAGCAAAATATGGAGGTAGTCGGTTTCACCCAAGACCGGCTGAACGCCTATAACACCGAAGACCTCGACAAGTCTCCTTTCTCTCAGGAGATAAGAGATTTTTCTCTCCCCGAAAAGTTCAGCACCCCCAAGTTCGTTCTTTACGATGGAACCTCGGACCCTGTTGCACATCTCTGACATTTTACCCAGCGAATGTCGGTGTGGGGGATATCGGCCACTTCAACTGCAGAGTCTTCTCTTCCAGTTTAGGTGACCTCCCCCTAAGGTGGTTTTGCGCACTCCCAGAGGAGTCAGTCTCGAGCTGGAGGTAGCTCCGAAACTCCTTTGTGGAGAAGTTTCAAGCGTACAGGGTCATCCCCAAAACTGACGACAACCTAATGGCTATTAGAATGAGGCGGACTGAAAATATTACTCAGGACCGTCTATAGCCAGGTTGAAGGCGCCACTGACAAGGTGGCCCTCAAGTCTTTCAAACAAGCTCTGCTATAGGGCAACGAGCTCCGAAAAAACTTGGTTCGATTCCTCGTGTTCAGTGGCATCTTCCACCTGGTTATAGATGGTCTAGAACCTCTTGGCGAACTGAGTAATATTTTCAGTCTGCCTCCTTTTGATAGCCATTAGGTCGTCGTTAGTTTTGGGGATGACCCTGTGCGCTTGAAACTTCTCCACGAAGGAGTTTCGGAGCTACCGTCAGCTCGAGACTGACTCCTCTAGGAGCACGCAAAATCACCTTAGGGGGAGGTCACCTAAACTGGAAGAGAAGACTCTGCAGTTCAGGTGACCGATATCCCCCCACACCAACATTCGCTGGGTATAATGTTAGAGATGTGCAGCAGGGTCTGAGGTTCCGTTGTAAAGAACGAACCTGGGGACGCTGAACTTTTCGGGGAGAGAAAAATCTTTTATCTCCTGAGAGAAAGGAGACGTGCCAAGGTCTTCGGTGTCATAGGCGTTCAGCCGGTCTCGGGTGAAACTGACTACCTCCATATTTTGCTGCACCGTTTGCTTGAGCTGACGGTCAAGCCATTCTCTTAGGTCGTCGTTGTCCTCCAGTCTCTAGCGCGACCACTTTGAGTCGTCATTCAACTGGCTGCTGCTCGAGCCTTCATCATGAACTTGGTCGCGCCTTTTGTTGCTCAGGCTTTCATCTTTTCCTTGAGTTGTCGCTTGAGTTAACGGATCAACTCATTTTGTTCCTGGATAACAAGGTTTTGAACCCTGATATTCGCAAGGAACATATTGTCATCATCATCGCTGTCCACCTGGTGGGGGGATTGATAAGATCTGGCTACTGCTGGAGGTTTATCTCGTGGGAGAGGCTCAAACAGGGGAACATTCTACTGGGGGCGCTCCAATTGAGGAGCATTTTACTGGGGAGGAGCCGTCGGAAGGTTATCTCGCCGGGGAGGTGCTGTCACCCCCTTTGACGATAAGCCTGACTGGGTCACAGGCCCTTCCACGCTTGCTGCACCAGATCTTCCCCTAGACCTCCTTTGGTGAGGGGCTGGTGGCAACTGTTTTGGCAACGCTGGTGGTAGCACTAGTGCTGGAGGTAGTGACTGAGCCTTTGACGATCTTTCGCCGTTTCTAGTCTTAGGAGGCATGATGTTTGCAAATTTGGTTTGATCCAATTCCCACAAACGGCGCCAATTGCAAGTGTCCAAATATTACGGACTTGATCAAGCGAGTATAAAACTCGTAAAACTAATGTTAAACTTCTTTCGGGGAGAGATCGAATGCCTAATACCTGAAAGGGAAGGAAACAGAGGTTAGAGGCCCTGCCTGCAGTCAGCCAAAGGCACTCCGATGCCTAAGTTAGTACAGTTACTGAACAAAGGATGAGTGAGTGGAGAAGAAAGGTAAGGTTTGGACTATGTGTATGCTTATGTTGTGTCGCGTTGCGTACCTTTTTGGGATCTTACCCCTGTGTATATATAGGTGGAAGTCCCATCGGGCGCTCCCTTAGTGGAGGTAGGTGGAGGTACTGTCCCATCAGATCATGCCTTGACTTCTTATATTATTGCAGATGTGACCGTCGGATAAGGACAACCCCTTATCTATATCTGGCGCCCATCTTATCTGTCAGTACGTTCTGTAATGTAGCCGTAGTTTTATGGGAATACAATTATGACTTAGTACTCCTTTTAGTTGATCGAGCTGAGCTAAAGATGATACCGAGACCATGTATGGGCGCATCCTGGCACTGTTGCCGAGGTGCCTCATATCGAGGCCAAGGCGAATCTAGCTGGTACTTTTACCGAAACTAGCTCAAGCTCGGTGCTAGCTACAGTGTTGCCGAATTGGATGTATCTTAGCACTATTGCCGAGTTGCAAACCGAGATCGAGATAAGCCAAGCCGGTATTATTTTTTAGACTAGCATAATCTCGTTATTAGGGAAACATTCCACACACCAATGTTTTCACAAAATCCACCTTCTTGCAAGCATTTAAGATATTTGCATTATCCCTTCTCTCACTTCTGTTACTCTCTTTTTCATCTTTTCTCTATTCTTCATCTTCTTCTCTTTTTTTTTTCCTCTTCTTACCCATCATATGTATTCTCTTGTAAGTCCTTCTTTTCTTAACAGTTGTCATATTCCGGTCCTGAATCACCTTGGCTTAGGGTAATCCCCGATGTGTGACACGCGTACTCCCGTGAACTCGCACCTGTTCTAGACCAAGTCCGAATTCACGAAGAAATTTTTTTTACATTTCACGTGTGATTAGGATTACTCACTGACACCTGTCAATAAACATTTATCTGCGGAAGCATGTACAATATCTCAATAACAACAAGACATGAGCAGTTCATTAACTAATCCATTATATTATAATTTATCTTTAACAAAGCTAATAATTTAAATATCTTGAATGCATAGTACATAAATACTCAAATAAATATCTACTAGATGCTTATCTCAATGGAACATAATCCTAATACAAAAGCAAAATAAAACTAATCATATGTCTTAACTTAAGCAAAGTGCAATTTGAAATACCTATTCTCAAACCCAAGATGTCCACTCTAATACGTACTTCGACAGTCATAGCTAACCATACCAGATCTCTAATCTAAATGGTTAAAAGTAATTCTCTTTGGTATTCTGGATCCCTGTGACACCAAGAATAATATCTCAAATACAATGATTTGGCAAGTATAGACATTAATATTGTAACACATGCTATATAAAATTCGAATTTAAAGACAATTGATAAAAGATGCCAAGGTTAAGTAAAACTAGGCAATTTGTCCAAATCGAATAATTTATACTTTTCGAATCAAATGGGGAATCAACATACTAATCTGGCTACTACATTGAGCTCATCCTCTCTGTAGAGAGCAAATCTAGTTAAGATGTCACTAACGTCCCGGCCAAAGGCTGACTGGTTACCTGGGTTTGGAGTTCCGGTTCTCCAGAATGACTTACTGCAATAGTCTCAATTAATAAACCAAGTGTAACCTTGTCGGGCATCACATGGTCCAAGTTAAGTAGTGTCGACTCAATCGAATCAAATAATAATAGAATATGAATAAATTTTCATAATGTATAAAATCTCATAATCTCAAATCAAATCAAATAACAATATTGTTCACATTCATATTATTTCAAGGGATCAACTCCGATTATAGTAATCAAATTAGAATACACCAATATATAATGCATTGATAACCAACTTGAAGTCAAAAGGTAATATTCTGCTCTTTACGAAATGCAATGAGATTCACAACACTTGATGCGATATCGCAATTTCTATATGTGAATTTACAATTACCTCTTACAGTATTACAAAAAAAAAAAAAATCATGTGATATTCGATAAAGTGTTATGTATAAAGTCAACGATTGCCTTTTTGTTTATATTTTCATCACGTTCTATAGCGTTCTATAACTTTTATATTCGAATTTGCACACTAATTTAAAGTTCACAATTGACTTGACGATCCATGTTGTAGAACAGGCCGTGGATGGTAATCTCGACAGTTCTTGGCCCAAGTTGAAGAGGAGTTGAAAGAATATCGAATTCGCTACATTTACTTTTTCAATATGCTTAACCACATTTAAACTCCAGTATGCTTGACTACCTTTAAATTTCTGCAAATTTAACCACATTTAAATTCCTACAATTTTGACTCTATTTTTTGGTATTTTATGTTTTCTAATTTACTTTTATGCATAATTTCATGGTTGGGATGTGATCATGGCATGCATTAGAATTAGGTTTTGTGTTTTACATGTTTTATGTTGCTGGAAATCCAATATTTAAGGACTGGTTAAGAAGGAGAAATTCGGAATTGATTACAATTGATGAATCTGGAAATTGAAAAATCTATACTGATTTCAGCAGATGCATCATGGTTCTGTGACAAAAGCAACACAATTCAAAATCAATCAAACCATATTATTTCTTATTGAAATTTTAGGGAATTAAACCTCGATAGTTTTACTTTGAAACTTCAGGATTTTGGCTCAGAACAATTCTGGAAAGTTGAGTTTCCAATAGCCTAAACCTGGCTTATCAATCACGCTATGAAGAATTTCTGTAGCAAAACATGGTTAGGAAGGCATCTTTATATATGCATGCATATCTTTTTCGTTTTACATCCCTTTTCACTTTTGTTTTCTTTATTGTGTTCATTCATCATCAAATCTTCAAATCCATCCATGAGATTTAGAATTCAATCATATTAGGTCAATCGTTCAGGTTCGAAAACTTGAGCCTGTAACACAGTTTTCCAGACTTAGAAAAACCCATACATTCATTCTAAGAGTTTGATTTTTCTAGGATTGCATTAGTTTCATTTTAGGATTGTATAACTCTTTCATTTTTGCATCAAATCAAGTTTTAGGAATTAAATTAGGATTAATTTTGGATTTTGGGATTTTATTAGATAATTTAGTGATTTTATTAGTTTTAACTCCTTAATTTCTTCTAAGGTACAATCTTAAGTTGAAAAGGATTTGAATTTCAAACCGCTCCCTGAGGATTGACCCCGTAATCATCGGGTTACTAAACTACAATCGAAGCTTTGCACTTGGAGCCCATGATCAACATGCATAATTAACAATTTTAAAATCTAAGCATTGATATTTAGAATAGCATAAAGGTAGATATTTCTGTAATATTAACAGCCAAATAGCAATGCATTTTCCTAATCAATTCTACACTAGATATTCTTACAATATTCAGGGCCTATTTGCGTACATATAGGATAAAATATTTAAAGATTCAAATATCATCATAATATAATAATATAGAATAAAATAGTGTAATATTGAAATATTATAATACTTATGCTGTTTGGGAATTTCCGAAGAATATAACAAATTCCGAGATGAGTTGTTTGGAATGTAATGAATATTTTATTTATATATGTTAGAATAAAATTTTAAAACCTTGATGTTATATAATTTTGGGACATTTACTTAAAAAATCCCATTAAATAGGGTTACAACAATTGAGGACCCTAAATCTTTATAATGACAACTAAGGACCTCCAGCCCAAAATCCAATATTTCATTCCTTTTTTTCCTTTGGTCAGTTGATGTCAACATAAACCTAAAAAAAATGATCTTGAACCCAAATCAACAGCAACAGTAGAATACAAGAAAGAGATGAAGGAGAAAAACAAGATCAACGCCGCACCCCTTTTTTTCTCAATCACAGTGTTACACTCCAACCCAAGTTAATCACGATTATCTCTAATTAATCGAGATTTAACTTGGTTTAAGCATGATTAATCAACTTAATATTGATTAAGGATTAAAATGGGTCAAATTAGTTTTGAATAAAGGAATTAATCATAATGAATGAATTTAGAAGAGATTGGTTTAATTGAATTGAATTTAGACTCAAATTGGTGGGCTTAGGGATTTTTTCGTAAATACGGCTTTATGTGTATTTTGTCGAATACGATGAAAATTGATACCATCATGTGTATCTTAATGAGTACAACGATTTTCATAATACACGCATTTTCATTGGACTTAAAGTGAGTCAAATGGGTCTTAGAGTGACTCAAATTGTAAATAGGTAAAGAGTATAAGGTTCATATGCAAATTGCATATGATAGGTGTCATTAAACCCATTTGCATGTGTTAGATGTGGCAATCCTGTGACTTCATCCCAGCAACCTTGAGAAAACAGTAGCTTTGGTTCTTCTTCTTCGTTTGGCTGTCAAAGTGATTAAATCAAGAAATTGTCAAGTTTGAGTCATTTTCTCCATTCTTTCCTATCAAGTGGGTTCTTTGGTTTCTTAGAGAATTGGTGCTTTTGATTTTAAACCTCAAGGAATCAGTAGAATTTGTGTTGATTCCCAGCAACCAGGCAAGTGTATTCAATTATTACTGATTGAGTGTGAAGTGCAAAAATTTTCATATGAGTTAAGAAATTTAGATGGAGACACCATATGGTAAATTGATGTGCACTGATTCATATGAATGGACTGATTTTATGGTGTTTGAATGCATAGAAATGTAGAAAGAGTTTTCAATCTGGTTTGATAAGGAAGCTTGCTTATCATCTTCTTCATCATTCATCAAGTGGGTTTTCTTAGTTGGTGATTTTGCTTTCTACACTCAAAGAACAAAGGGGTTGTGTTAAATCACAGTAAAAAGCAAGTATAATCACTTATGATTATCTGTATTGTGTGAGAGTTCATGTTATGAATGAGTAGTGATAGAAATGAACTCACATATTAATGATTTGATTTGAGCTATTAATGGATTAGACTGATTTACATGATGAACTAGAAGTGTTTCTTGGTGAATGAATGAAATTGTAGGGAACAGGAGGTTCCAAAATATGATTGCAGGTGAGAAAGGTGAAAACAGAATTCTGCAGCAAGTGTAACACCACACAGGAGTGAGACAGGGTCTGATTAGAATTGTTTTTACTGGTTTTCTTTGTTGTAGGTTGACTGGGCCTTGTAAGAAATTAAGTCTATTGAAATTGTATTATGTAGATTACAGCCTATGATGAAACCTATTAGTTTAAAGAGAAACTTATTAGCCTAAGGAAGAATGGCTTAACTTTATTGATATATAATGTTTATCTTTGAAGATTAACTCAAAGTAAATTATATGTTGAACACGGATAACTTACACTGCTAGTTCCTTGTTCATAATGCATTGGTAATTTTATAGAATTTCATTCTGAGATTATTAAATCTAATTGAGAGACTATTGTATGATGATCAATGAATCATGGAATTGTTCTTAAATGTTAGCTCTGTAGATTTCAAAATTGTTACAGGTTCTGTTTGATGAATTTTTGCCCAGAATTGGGCCAGCCGGACTGGGCCTGCCCGAGTGGGTTGGCCCATTAGGCCAACAATGCCAACTTTGAATGGCTATAACTTTTGACCCATACGTCCGATTTTTGAGTTCTATATATCGTTGGAAAGCTCTTGGAACGTAGAAACCAATGGTATACACCTCTTAGTGAGCATAGATTGGGAGATGACGTGGATATGGGGACAAGTATAACAGGTCCTAACTAAAAGTTGTTCTAGTTGAACCAATTAATGGTTTTAGGAATATAAGTGGTCTATTACTGAGTTTTAAGGAAAGGAGTCTATTGATTAGATCAAGGTTATTGTTAATACTATGTCACCTCCATAAGTGTGGATTCAAGGAAATTCAATGTACAACCTCTCTCTATCTGTAATGTCATCGAGAATAACACGTACCTTGACCACCTGGGATTACACTTGAATGGATGGTAATAGTCGTTTATTTAATTATTTATGGACTTATCTCCATTAAATGAAATGAAATGAATCCTTGGAAGGCCTGGGTCATGAATGGTGTGCCCTTCCGCCCTGTGCCAACGAGGACAATGCTAACTAATGTGAAATGAATTGATAATTGGATTGATTAGTGAGTCTAGTACTACATAGTGATTTCTATAAACTCATTGAGTTGATTCTGCTGCAGCAGATTATGTGGGAGTGTTCCGGAGCTTCGTGGTGATATCAGTTATCCCTGGCTCGGACTCTGATAATTTCCACAATAAATGAATCCTTCCGTTTGGAAGAGAGAATTCTCTCCTTTGAGGGAGAGAGATTCCTTTCCTTTGAGGGAAATGGAATTTAAATGGAAATTGAAATACTATTGTAGTTTGCCAAATAAAAAGACTCGTATTGACTATGAATGAGAATTGGAATTGAACCAATCGAACTTGAAATGAAATGAATTAAATGTATCATTAGCATGTGAATCATGTAATTGTTTATACATTGCTGAATTGTGAAATTCATAGTGTTATTGATGGCATTACAGGCACAACTGCCATTGCCGGTCCTTCTGAGACCACAGCGCCACCGGAAACGTCCGGCACAGTTCCTCCAGGAGGACTAGTAGAATGGAAATGATAGAAAAAGACTGAGAATCGAACTTTTATACTTTTGATCCTTGCATTGTATTTAAATATGCAAGTGATGAATTTTGTATATAGTGTAAAGAACTTTTGATGTGATACCAGCAATGTATATTTGTGAATATTTCCGCATAATGTATATTGTTATCCTTTGTGAATTTTAATGCATTGAGATTCACAGGAGTAAGTATGCGACACGACTCGGGATTAACTCGAATTATTCCTAATCTCGGGTGCGGGTCGTGTCACACAGTGAGAAAGAGATTGCTCGATGTCAACAGAACTTTAAACAACCAAAAACTCATTTCTCACCTTCATTGAAGAAAAGAAGGAGAAGAACGCTCCGCCCCCATTGTCTGAGTCAGAGATCTCCTTCCAACCACGGCACAAAAATGTACCTTTTTTGTCTACTTGGTGAGTGTTGTTGAACACGTGTAGCATGCGAAGGTTTATACTCTGTCCATTGCTGCACTGGTTTTACCATTTGGCCTTTTACCATTATGTTACTTTTACATCTTCATTGTTCTGTTTCATTCTTTACAGAGAACATAGGAGCACCATTGGCTCTTTTATGAATTTCTTGAAATCTAGATTATTTTGTTCATAAGCTAACCTGTTTTAAAATATGTTTGGGTCTTCTTTTTTTATACTGATATGGTTTGAAGACTATTGTTAGGAAAGTGATTAAAGGGATTTATCTGTGTTGATTGTGGGGATTATGTCAGTTCTTGTTTCAGGGTTCATCATTTGTATTTCCATGCAGTAATGAGGAAAGGTTTGAAAAGATTCCTCAAATGAACCTCGTATATTGTGCATTGCAATCTCTTTTACTAAATGGGCATTCCTATAACTTATTGATACTCCAAACTCCATTTGAAAGTCAAACATGATTTCCTTATGTGTGTACTTATTATTAAATCGGAGCCTATCATTGGCGAACTCTACAATCAAGGCCGATGTCACTTCTTTGTGTGCCATCCCCATCGTTGGTTTTGAGCATGAATGATTTGGATTATATATCTGGATTTGAAGTTGTGGACTTGAATCCACAATAGCAGCATGTATACGCCACGAACATGTTGCATCGCCACACCGTGCAGTAATCTTATACTTGTTAGTCTTCAAATGCTTCAACACGAAATTCCTGTACATTGTAAATTTTGTAAGAGTTTTTGTAAATGTATCACGATCTGGAAACACTCACCCTTTCCACAACTCATGCGCAGTACTCTCCAACAATTCGTTGCTGAAATCGTCAATGGGTACAAGAGTGTCTTCAAGGTTAATATCTTTGCTAACGTTAGATGGTTCGGTATGAGATCCTAGCTCTTCTTACATTTTTTCCCCTAATGGAGGATCATCATTAACAACCTCTCGCAGAAAATCTTCCGATGAGAAGTGATCGTGCAGAAAGGAAAAAAATGGGTTCAATGTCTTCCTCTAACATCTTGTAGACACTGCAAAAAGAAAACAAAACAAATAAAACCACGTCATAAAAAGAAGAAGAAGAACAAGCAATTGACACCATTATTTCAGAGAATCAGTAATAAAACCACATCATAAAAGACGCACTAATAAAAGATGACATTCAAAATTCAGAATACACATAACACAACATTAACTACCTCCCTCAATTCTAAATAAATATTGACATGAAAAGGATCCTAGTGGTTATTAGTTTGTCCTGTTGATTCATTCGAAACAAAAGGGAGATCATGTAGACATTAAACAATCCATAGAGCTAAAAGTTTTATTTTTACTTTTTTATGACAGTTTATATATATATATATTTCAATCAATTACTTCCAATGATCCATTAAACTAGTTATTTGAGCTTTTTGCAAGCTCCTTTACCTATGACTTGTGCTTTATCTAAGCAAGATTCACTAAATTGAAGTTGTTTATTGATGCAAGAATGAGTGAATTATGCGATCTAAAATAAAACTAATGCAATCCTAGAAAAATAAAACTCTTAGAATGAATGCATGAATTTTTAAGTCTGTAAAACTGTGTTATAGGCCTAGCTTTTTGAACCTGTACGACTGACCTAATATGACTTAATTCTAAATCCCATGGCTAGATTTGAAACTTTGATGATGAATGAACATAAAAAAGAAAAAAGAAGTGAAAAAGGATGTAAAACGAAGAAGATGTCTAAAAATGCCTACCTAACAATGTTCTATTGTAGAAATTCTGCATAGAGTGACTACTTAGCCAAGTTTAGGCTACTGGAAACCCAGCTTCCCAAAATTGTTTTTACCAAAAATTCTAGGGTTTCAAAGTAAAACTATCAGCGTTTAGTTCCCCAAAATTTTCAATGGAAAATAACATGTTTTGACTTGTTCTGAATTGTGCTACTTTTGTCACAGAACCATGCTGAAACCAGTGCAGATTTCTCTACCATGCTAATGTCCACCAAGTTGTCGATTTCATCTATGATTTCACCTTGTTCTATGCAAACCGTGCTACTTTTGTCATAGAACCATGCTGAAACCAGTGCAAATTTCTCTGCCATGCTAATGTCCACCAAGTTGTCGATTTCATCTATGATTTCACCTTGTTACATGCTAATGTCTTTTTTTTTTTCTCTTTAAAAAAAATCAAATTTCCTATTCAGTAAGAACCCCCCCACCCCGAAAACTGTGCACAGAACCCTATCGACAAAAGTGCATAGAGAAGAGGGCTTGCAACTTGTTGTGGTCTAGAAGGGTATTATTCAACAAGAAAATCTTGATAATGGAATCTAAAGAAAACCCAGAAAGAAAAATTCAGTGAAAAGAACAATGCAACAGATTTTAGAATTTCATGGAATTTACTGCTAGACCCGAAAAGCAATGCATTTTTAAAAATGCCCAAAGCAGAACTGGTGATTCCTAAAATTCAAAAGAATCGAAAGCTGATAAAAGAAATTCTAGAAGTAAATGGATGAAAAACAATCACAAAATATATGGATTAAAAACAATCACACACTAGAAAATCAACATACCCAGAAAGAAAATTCAGAGCAACAACACAAACAAATGAAGAAATATGAATCAAAGATGTATGGAAATCAGGAAAAACTTGCAAAACCTCAAAACCCAAGAAAGTAAAATAAATGCAAATCAATAACTACATGCTGAATTCTAAAGTTCAACGAAATGAAACCTCTAGAGATTTCTTACCTTGAGATTTGAGGATTTTGATGCAGAAGAAAAGTGAAGGAACATAGATGGTGATGTGGAGTGTGAGATGGGATTCCCTTATCTTCCGATGCAATCGATCCGACCGGTGAAGGGGATCTCTGCTCCCACCGGAGAAGGGCCATGCAAGCGTGCTTCTCCCTCCTTGTCTTCTTTTCTTTAATTAGTTTCTGTCGATTTGGGTGAAGAGACCGATTCTAGGGAATAGAGAACATGGTTATCTTGACATCAAAAGAGAAAGGGCAGAACGAGAAAAAAAAAGATAATTTGGGCGGCAGGTCCTTGGCTGTCATTATAAAAGTTTTGAGCGCTCAACTGTGGTTTCCCTATTTAAGGGGATTTTTGTGGTAGACGTCCCTATAGTTTTTCTCTTTTTTATTTTATTTTGTTTATTTTCATTTGGGCATGTAGATTTGATTATTAATTGAATTTAATCTCAATGATCAAAGCATGAGTTGATGTGAAAATAATCATCAATTCTCCCTTTCAATGTGGCTATTAGAGCAGTAGGATAAAGGAGACTACAAGATGACGTAAGATATGGAAGTTTGGATGACAACCTTGATGACTTAATGGATGAAATTTTAAATCAATGGTAGAATGGATGATCATATGATACTCCCCCTATCTACCCCAAATCCAACTGGGGCATCTAGCTATAAAGAAATGGCTGCATCTTATCTTTCTCATATTCTTATCTCTCTATTTTGTATCAATCTCCCTTTGATCAACCTCTTTGGATTAACACAATGAGCTCTTATCACAACTCCTCCCATCATGAAGTTGTTTATAACATCCCAAGGCCGGCATCTATGAATCGTGATATTGGTCATTGCATCCCTTGAATTGCTACAAGTTAGATTGGGATTATCTGGCCACCAAATCCAACCTTTGCCACCACGACACGCCAAAAAAAGGCACTTCTACCATAGGAATGAGCCAATCTCATAGCCCAGATGGAGAAGACTTCAATTTGACGAAAAAGAGGATGTGTTGTTTAAATATGCAAGACAAGTACAAATGCGAGGAAGGTAGAAGGAAGAAGATCGATTGTTTGAACCAGACGCAAGTAGAGATGTGAGGAAGGGATGAGGGAATCGGTAGTTTCAAAATTTAAAACCATGAAATAGAATATTAGGGTATATGAGAATAAAATATACAAGTTTACCTTGCAGCTAGGAATCTCCTATTTCTCAAAAGATTTCTTACCATTCACTACGCCAAAACCGGCTATATACCACACTAAGAAAGCGTTAATAGCGTGACCATTCGGCTGTCATATTTTTAACGACATTTTCTTTTGTAGACCATAGATCAAGGCCGTCGCTTTTTCTTCCACTAGGGCGTTAAAAATTATCTTTTCGTCATTTTTACTCCTGCCCTGTGCTCTATCTCCCGCCCTCTCTCCCGTGCATCTCTCTCTCTCTCTCTCTCTCTCTCTCTCTCTCTCTCTCTCTCCACTACAATCTCCATCGTCCTCTGCAATCGCTAAGCGATGTTCATCCCTAATCGCCCCTAATCGCCCCTAATCGCCACCATTACCGCCATCTCTACAATCTCCAGTTCTCACTTTTGTTTTGTTGGTTATTAGCAAAAATGGTGACCAATCTCTTCTCTGCTTTTGGGAAAAATAACGCCCTATCTGAATCACTGAGATTCTCCATCACCGATCCCTCTCTCCAAATGGATTTGCTCTTCTTTTTTATTTTTCTTTCTCTTTTCTTTATTCTCATTATCTTTCTTTCTTCTTTAGGTTTTCAGTCTTCTAATTGCCTAGTACTCACGATTTCAACGGACATCTCAGGTACTAGGTTTTTTTTTTTTGTAGATGTAGTTGTAAATGTGTTTCTAGCTTGTGAAAGCCTTTTCTTTTCCTTTTTTTTTTTTTCTATGGGTTGTGTATGCTGTGATGGTGGTGGTGTGATGATGGCAATGGCCAGATGGAAGGGGGTTGTTTTATGTTTGGATTGGAGGTTGGGTATAGATGGGTGTTGAAGTGAGTTTGCTAACTTGGAGGTTTCAAATAACGGAGTTGAGATGATGTTGCAGAATATAGGCCTGGGACTTTCTTTTTTCAATTCTATTACTTGTGAAAGAGAGTTTCAAACGCTTGTTACAATGTGTTTAAGGTGTTTGACAATATGCCCACATGAGAGTTGAATTTCATATATGGGGTATTGCTGAATTCACCTATTACACTAATTGAAACCAACAAATCCAAGAAAAGATAAAAAGGGATTTGGGTCTTTCTGGCCCCCATTAATTTTCATTTGTGTCTTCTTTTCTTTTAATTTGGGTTAATGGATCTAAGGAAACCCATTCTGGGTTGGGTAGTAAGAACCTGATGGCAATGGCTTATTTTTCTTTTATTTCTATTTCACAATTAGCAAACACATTCTATCAATCTGGAGTATTGCAAACACATGGTGCTGCCAGCAGTGTACAAGGGAGAGGCCATGTTTCATGAGTCCTAAATCCATTGAGATGGTGTTTGTGGGGCCTCAATGGGGTGGCTGAGGTGTGTAGGGGACCACATCAAGTTCCACCCTTGTACTGTTTACCTAGGACTTTGAGATGGGCATGTAAATATCAATGGCTTAAAAAAGTTGATTTGTTACTACCCAAATTAGAGCTCTAGGATGATTGGATGGTGGTCAAACTTGATCTACAAACCTGTCCATGTCTTCTTTTTTTTTTTTTTTTTTTTTAAAAACTAACATATACCCCTTATCCACATCATCCTCTACACATCCGATTTAAGCTCGTGTATTATCAATTTTGTGACTTTATTGGGTTGGGTTTACAGGTTCTAAGATTGTGACCAGTCTTGGACATTGGCTTAAACCTTAACCTCATGACAATTGTTTGTTGGATCTTGCATATGGATGGGGCAGTTCTTAGGCAGTTTGTTGATGAAGTTGCAGGGTTTTGGATGAGTTGAGGTGGTTCTTTTTTTATTTTTCTAGAAATGTGGTTTGTGGAGTTATCACTATGGTGACTTGTGATTGTTTCTTGATTTATGTTTTACATTTTCTTTTCTAATGGTTATAGTGTTACTTTGAGATTAATCAAATTGGAAAGTTGAAATGCATTTTGAGTTTTGGGTATATTGTTGATTTTGGATCCTTGAATTGTCCTTGTAACTCAGGCAATTGGTCTACCTGTAAATTTAAAACCTTACTATATTTCTTATGCTTCTAAGTTTTTTCTAGTTATAACTCCTATAACGGTGTTCATACAAATGATGTGCCTTATACTCTGTTTTTCATTGTCTTTTTTGGTGATAGTACTCCTCATTTATTTTATTTCTATCCATCATTTTAATAAACTTGTTTGTAACCAAGATGTGTTGCGTGTCACTCTGTTGTTGTCATTAAGCTTCATTTTTAGTTTTTCTTTTTTTGATCTGTTTCACGAATGACTAATGATACTAATAAAAATATAATGGTTGAAGCATCATCCCATTTGAATAACACCTCTCAATTTTATTCGATCTGCGCGTCTTCGCTTGATCATTTATATATGCAGCTATTGAGTTACAACATTATTATTTACATGGCAGAACAGTAATCCAGTCCAAGGAGGAGGTTCAGTTTGGAATGACTAACATGCATGTTGGGTGACGCTGACACAAATTCGGATTTGCAGCAACCCATGGATCCAAGGACTGCACTGTTGACTTAATTAATAACCATTTGAATGGGAAAGGGAAAGCCAAAACAAGGGGAAGGGGCGTGGTAAGGTGTGGTCCTCAAAAGTCACCAACACATGAACATCAAAAAGAAGAAGGTGGTGGTTGATACTCACTTGTCACAGTCAACACGAGGCCATTTCGTGAAATGGTGGCAAGTGGGAAGACATCCATCCAACTTCTTTACCAAATGCATTCTACTTCTACTTTTTATCCTCTTTAATTTGGTTGGATGTTCATGTGTGCTGGACTCGATCAGTTTCCCACCACTGTAAACCCAAATATATATTGAACAAATTAAGGTTTTATAAAATCAGAAATTCACGTGGGTTAATTTATCTCTCTGTTTTTGTAAAAAAAAATTATTTTTGCAGGAAAGAGTTGCTAGCTTGTATGAGGATAACCCTTCAATTGCAAAAAAAGATTTAGATCATGACACGGTAGCCTTGGTATGTGGTGTAATTATATTTCTCATACATGATTTTATTAACCATCAAATATAGTGACGAAAATATACTATCACAAGCATGGATTGACATTGATTTTTTATTTTTTTTACACAGATTCTTGGTCGTGATAATCGTGGACGTGTAAAAGGCATGGGCGACGGAGTTTCAAAGACCTCCATCAAGTATTTAGATCCTTACAAGAAAGCATTACAAAAGGAACAGGAATCACAAGTTATCCTACAAGCTCAAGTGGATAATTTGGAAAGACGACTACTGGAAGTGGAGTCTAGGGATCTAAGGCGTGAAATGGAGGGGATGTTTGCGTCCCTATCGCAAGCAAATACACAAATGCGGCCTTCTACCGAACGTGGAAGCTCCTCTCAGGTATTAATATATAATAGATTCCTTCTTAAATGTAATGAAATGTCTACATTGATATAATAAAAATTAATGTGTTTCTAATGATGTATGTAGGGGAGCCAAAGTTCTTAGAGTCTAGCTGCACACTTGGACCAAACAATAACACACACAAGAGGCCCATCTTTGTGTAAGTTGCAGCACATGACAAAGAAAAACATAATTGCTTATGGAAGACTACAGGGTACGGAGTTACCGGAGGCAGGTTTCTACAGGATTGTGTTAGATGAGATTGTTGATGGGAATGTTGACTTGTTCGACGGGGAATGGAAGTTAGGAGATGTCATACTAGGAGATGTGCCTGATTGACCTATAATTAGGACCATACTTTATTAGTTTTCTATTCTTACTTTTAGGTAAATGTTTTGAGGGTATAAGTTTGAGTAAATGTTGGATGATGGATATTGTTGGCCTATTTTTTTGGTTGATACTTGGATATTATATGGCTACATGTGCTTTTGATGAATGAAATTATATTGTTATGTGGGTATTGTTTGGATGGCTAATATGTGGATGTTTGAGATTTAGATGGTTGATGGATAAGGTTGTTTGGAATTGCTTAAATGGATTGTTATTGATACTAAATAGGTTTAATATTTGAAATATTATTTTTTTTTCATGAAAAATAGAAAAAACCACAGTCGTTGACTGTCGTTTTTTATCTCAAACAAACACAACTTTAGTTAAAAAAAACGACAGACTATGAATGTTGTATTAGAAACTAAATTTTCCACAGCACTGGGCTGTGGTTTTTTCAAAATAAAAACCACATATGAGGACTGTTGTTTTCCAAAGCTGCACTTCAAATCGAGACACAAAAAACGACAGTCTATGACTGTGGTTTTTTGGTTGTTTTGACGTAGTGATTATGACATACTTTCTAGTGTTACCAAAAATATCATATCGATGGTTATAAAATCACATATATTTCTTTCTACAATATCACATTTTCTTCTATTCTCTACCTGTTTCAAGCCCCCCTTATTTTACATCTCCTGGGTAATGATTATCTATATTGGGAAAAAGATATATACCATAAAACACCTCTTGAAATAAAAAAAAACAAAATAGTGCTAGCATGGGGGTTGCTTAGTTGGTTGGTAACCACAATTGCCACTTGCCTGGGTGCCTCTATTCCAACATTTGTGGGCTACTTCCCACATTTGTGGGTCACATTGTCCCCCAACCACCTCTTTTTTTTTTTTTTTTTTTTTTGCCGAATTAAAATTGAATTAAAGGAAAGGGAAAAAAACAGCCAAAGAAGGGAAAATAGAGACAAGAAAAAACACTAAAGAAAGAGAAAAAGACAGAGCTCTATCTCATATTAGGATAGAGCTGATTACATAGAATGAGGAAGGAGTCTAAAGTGGCACTAGAAAAAGAAGAATCATTCTACTTAGAGAGAAAAAAGCATCCTCCAAAAAGAAAAAGATAGCTGAGTCCAGAGAGGGGATTTTATTGTTGAAGATAGCCTGATTCTTGACCTTCCAAATGCTGAAGATGGCAATGATGAAGAGGGCACTCAGACCCTTCTTAGCTCTAGAACAGGAGTTGGCAGAGAATGATTCCCATTTGGAGGAGATAGAGCTGCAGGGGAGAAACCGGAACTTCCCTTTAACCTCAAGCCAGGCCCAGAAGGACGAAGCGAAGGGGCAAAGGAAGAACATATAGTATGCCGATTCTTGGCGAGTGCCACAGAGGTAACAAGAAGAAGATAAATGAACTCCAACAGATTGGGCCCAAGCATTGGTGGGGAGTCTGTAGTGGAACAACTTCCAAGCAAAACAAGCTATGGAAGGCTTAAGGAGGCTGTTCCAGGCAAACTTGGACCAAACACAGGGGAGGCTTCAAGATCTGATGAGCTCCCAAGCTGTAACAAAAGAGAGATTAATGGAGTTGGAGCTAGACCACAGCAGCACATCTGGCTCTTCAACGAGGGAGAAGGGGGATAGAAGAGAGGAAGAGAAAGAGTCCACCTGCTGAGGAAGATGAAGAATAGGAAGCCTCTGTCTATTAGAAAAAATATCATTCACAGAATCATAGCAGGGAAAAACAACCTCAGGAAAAATCTGCGCCAAGGAAAGGGGGCCATGCCATTTATCATTACCAGAAACTTGTGCTTTTACCATCTCCCAAAATCCAATGGTTGTTTTGGAAAATGAATTGCGAGCTTCTCTTGATAGACCTCCAGATGCAAGAGCCACAGATTAGGGAGGAATGGTGCCAAGGGGAAAAACCTTTATAGTATTTCGCTCTGAACCAACTAGCCCACAAGGAAGAAGAGGAGAAAGCAGCCCATCCCAGCCTAACCGAATTGGCGAAAAAAAAGTCCTTTATGCGACGAAGACCCAGCCCACCTTCAAACTTTGGCTGACAAACTGAATGCCAATTTAGAAGGCTCCTCTTGACTTGATCAGGACCCCCAGACCAGAGAAAGTTTCTCATCCATCTCTCCAGGAAGATACAAACCGATCTAGGAAGAGGGAGCACGAGAAGGATGCGGATAGGGAGGCTTTGGAGCACATGCTTGACTAGGATGACTCTCCCTGCAAGGGAAAAAAAATTACTTTTCCAACCAGCAAGCCTTTGCCTAAAAGAATCCTTTAAACTCTCAAAGTACTGAGCTTTGGGGCTGCCAATAAATAAGGGAACTCCCAGGTATTTAGCAAGAAAGAAGACCTGAGAGATGCCTAAGGATCTCAAGGTTCTCACTTTGAAGGACTGCCTGCTATTGCCAAAAAGGATATTACTCTTCCTGAGGTTGAAATGCGGACCAGCAGCTGGTTGGTAGGCTTCCAAGACACCCTTGATAGGTTTGATACTCTGAGGACAAGCTTGGAAGAAAAGAAGGATGTCATCAGCAAACATCAGGTGACAAACAGATGGAGAAGCAGGGGCTCTATAGATCAGAGACACTAGCTTCTGAGAAACTAGATTTGCAATGTTCAAGTTTAGAATTTCTTGCGCTAGGATAAATAGGTAGTGGGGATAAAGGGTCTCCCTGCCTAAGCCGACTCCCCCATTTCGAAGTAGCCAGCAGGCTCTCTATTGATAAGGACAGAACCTTTGGAAGAGCATATGCAAGCCTGGATAAGGGATGCCCACTCTTTGCTAAAGCCAAAAAAGTCCAGAGCTTTGAAAAGGAAAGGCCAACTCAATTTATCAAAAGCTTTAGAAATATCCAGCTTCATGCATATACCTTTGCCTTTGGCCCCCTTTTGAAGGTTCTGAGTTAGCTCATGGGCCAAAGCAATGTGGTTTTGAATTCTTCTTCCTTTTAAAAAGGCCACCTGGTGAAGGGAAATGCTGTCTGGGAGGACTGTAGCCATTCTGGAGGCTAAGATCTTAGAAATAACTTTATAGGAGAATTTGAGAAGACTGATAGGACGATAATCACCGAGGGAAGATGGAGTTGCAACTTTAGGAATGAGAGAGAAAAGGAAAGAGTTTGAAGCCTTGAGGAGCCTTTTAGTTGTGAAGAAATTCTTAACAGCAGCTATTACTGTCATGCCAACAATGTCCCAGCAACTAAGCTGCTTGAGAACCCATCCGGGTCAGGAGAGCTAGATTTCTTAAGGCTGAAAATCGAAGCTCTTATTTCTTCGTTAGAGGGGACATCTTGCAGAATAGAGTTTTGGATTGGAGAAACTCTCTTTCTGGCCACTTGGAAAAGCAGGGGGGCCATTTGGGCAGGGGAAAGGCTTATAAATACCTAAGAAAAAATCAACTGCAGCAGTTTTAATCTGAGGAAGCTTTTCAAAGGAATTGCCTTCGTACTCCACTTTATCAATACGATTCTTGGAGCCTTTGATTTTAGCAGCCATGTGAAAAAATATGGTATTTCTATCTCCATCCTACAACCAATTAATCCTAGATTTCTACTTCCAATGGATTTCTTCAGCTTGAAGCAAGTTTTGAAGAGAACATCTAGCTAGGCTGAGGGCAGTCTTGGTGGATTCCAGGGGATCTCAATCCAAGCTTTCTTGCAATTGAAGAATGTTAGTTTCAACTGTTGTTATGTTAGTCTTGAGGGAGCTGAAAACATCCTTATTCCAGGACTTCAGTCTTAGTTTAAGAGATTTGAGCTTCTGACTGAGGATGAACTGCGGGTTGCCATGGACGGGGAGGTTCCAAACGGAAGCGATCAGGTCTTTGAAAGAAGGGTGGCAAGTCCACATTTCCTCAAACTTGAAGGGAATGTATCTTACATCTATAGGAGGACGGCTAGAGAACAGGATGGGGCTATGGTCAGAATTTTGCCTGACAAGGTGCTAGAGAAGACCATCAGGGAAGGAGAAGGACCAAGCTTGATTGATCAGGGAACGGTCAAGCCTAGTAGCAACATAGGACCTACCTTGCTTGTTATTTGACCAGGTGAAATTACCACCTGCAAAGCCAATGTCATGAAGGCCAAAGGAAGCCATCATATTGTTGAATTCAGAGGTTGCTATGGAATTGATTAGGTGGATACTGAGTTTTTTTTGCTGCAGACGAGACTGCATTGAAGTCTCCAATAACAGCCCAAGGGTGGTGGTTTGAAAAGGGAGGGGAACAAAGGTACTGCCATAGGGATCTCCTATGAATGTAGAAGGTAGAGGTATAAATGCCAGTGATAAAGGTGGTTGGGCAATTTAAGGAGGCAGACAGGGATATAGTAAGATGTTGGGCAGAGAAGTCCACCATAGTAGAGGAGTAGTTAGGAGAGGCTTTGATGAAACACCAGATGGAGGGGCTAGCTAAAGAATTAGGAGAGTTAGATAGAAAGGAGGAGAAGCTAAGCGTTTCTAGTTTTTGGAACAAGGGATTGACATTGGAAGATTTAGGCTCTGAGAGGAAGATTATATCAGGGGAATGAGAGTTGTCCAAGAATATGAGGGTCCTAGAGGTTGGGGAGGTAGCAATTCTCCTGTAGTTCCAAAACAGAGTTTTAAACATGGAGATGAGGAGATGGATGGAGGCTAGATGGAGATTTAAGGGAGGAGGATTTCTCTATAGCCCTGGATTTCTTTTTCCCTTTCTGTTTCTTACTCTTCTATGGAGGATGGACGACTATAGCCAAGTCAGCAGAGGAGGGAGACCAAATTAAGGTTGAGGGAACTACCTTTGAAGCTTGGTCGGCTGGCTGGTTGGAAGGGGAAGATGGCTCATCCTTGATACTGAGGTCTATAGAGAGGTTATTGGAGATATCAGCCATGAAGCTGTTGCAGAAAGGATTCTGGGGACTAGAATGGAGGGACTCAGGGACTTCTTCTACTGCAGGGGGGAAGGGGACCACTTGAGCAGCTTTTTCCAGAACTGAGAAGGTGTTGTGGAGTTCTACTGAAGAAGCCATTGGGGAAAGGGAATCCTCTAAAGGGAGAGTATCAGCTACTGTGTGAGAAGCTCCAGCCTCTGGGGGAATAGAAGAAACTACTAAGAGGGGAGGCTCAAATGAGAAATTTTGGATAGATTGATCAACTACATAGTGGTTTTTCACTAAGATAGGGGGGTTTGTAAGAGGCCTGGGGTAGAGGAATTGGGGGGGGGGGGGGGGTTGTGGGAACCCTTTTTCCTAGGCTGCTCTGTTTTGGGGGCAAACTGGCACAAACCTTCACGATGACCAGCACCAAGATAGAGGGAACAGAGGACATTCTCATACACAACTTCCACTTCAACTTTAGAGTCTCCTACCAGGTCAACCACTATGGAAGAGGGCTTTGGCTTTTGGAGATCAAGGTTTATGCAAATCCTGGGATAAGACAGAAATCTTTGGGAGGTAGTTATCTCATCAATTAGTATGGGATTACCAATTGAGTTAGCTATAGAGAGAATTATGTGTTGGCTCCAACAATGAAATGGGAGACCTTTTAGCTTGATCCAGGTTGGGGACAAAGTTGGCCAGGATAAGGATTCCATGCCTAAAGACCAAGGAAGGAGATGAAGCTTTCTATGACCAAGAGGGAGGGGGGAAGAAGATAGGAGGGAGTCGCTTACCTGGGGGCTGTGAAACCTGAAGAGGAAGTAACCTTGATCAGTTAGGGAGATCAGGCTTTTGATGGGTAGGTTCCAAGATTGATTGTAATGCTGCTCTACCCACTCCAGAGAGGGTCGTTTGCTATCAAATTTGCCAATCGCTGCATAGGAGAAAGATTCCTGGCTGGAGGAAATCATAGTTAGAGGGATAGTTACTGTTGGATTGCCATCAATCCAGGAGGTTGGGGTAGAGATTGTGGGAGAGATAAAGGGGTTTGAGAGAGGAGGGAAGCGTAAGATCTAGTATTAGGTGGAGAGGAAGAAACCGGAGGAGAGAGATGGGTATTAGATCCATTAGGCAGGACTGATTCAAGAGAGATTGAAAGCTTTTGGACTTGGTCGGAGGATAGTGGATTTGAAGGGAGAGCAGGGGAGGGCAGGTAAGCTTGGAGGATGGCGGGGATCTCTGCTGCAGAGATGGAGGAGGCCGCTGGCTAATCTGGGGGAGAACGGGAGATATTCAGATCTGGATCTGGGGGAGCTGATTACTGGGTTGTAGTCAGATCTGGATCTAGGGGGCTACTGGTGTTCGTGCTTCAACGGTTCAAACATGGACGACCTTGGTTGATGTCTCTCAGTGGCCAAGTCCTTGCAGAGAGCTCTCAAATGTTCCAGTTGCCCCCCCCCCCCCCCCCCCCCCCCCCACTAAGTCATAAAAGAAGGAAAAATGTTCCAGTTGCCCCCCACCCCCCACTAAGTCATAAAAGAAGGAAAAAAATGAAAAAAATGAACACAAAAAATAAGAAGAGAAATAAACCTCAATGAACGGTTGCTGCAAAACAGTAGGAAGATTACATCAGATAGTGATAACAGAGAATGAAAGCTATATAACAAGATGAAAATATAGCTAGAAAGACAACTATTGACTTTACACGTAACACTTTATGCGATATCACAAGACGTAATTGTAATATCACTTAAAGTGTAGTGATATCGTAAGAAAAACGTGTCTTTTTTACTCTTTCAACGTAAGAACAATACGGAGAATGTGCAAGTAGATACGTGAAGTTTAGTAACAACGGGGGATTATGGAGATGTACATGTGACCGTGCGGGGAGAAAAAAAAAAAAAAACTCTAAACACTTATGCACTTGGGGAGTAAAAGTAGTACAAAAGAAATTATGGGAAGGTGTGGCACACTGCAGATGGGACTTGGTCCTCCTAATACACAATTCCTTTCTGACTTGGCCTATTAAGTATTTTGAATTTAGATTTCAGCAACCCACTTTCTTTCTTTCTTTTTCAATTCTAATTAAAGAAATTAATTAATCTTTCTTTTTATTTTTTCTTTATAAGGGGATTTTGGTTTTATATGTGAGTAGTTGGTAAATGATTCCTCTCAAATTCCAAACCAACAGAGCTATGTTGTTTTGTTTCGATGGAGATGTTGCACCACTCTATGGATTGGCATTATTTTGTACTAGTTTGCTGAATGTCTGATTGAAGCCAAATCCCTCAAAAGAAATGTAGCTCACCTCTCGTTTGATAATAAACTCAAGTAATATACGATGGGCCTTTGTTTCTAGCATGGGCCTTTAGGACTCCACGGGCCTACTTATTAGCACGGGCCACTGTTCTTTTTTTCTTTTTTCCTCTCATACTAAAGATCCTCTCACAATGATTTTCTTTGGTTTCATGAGGCATTGTTAATTTTGATGTACCCCAAATCAAACGTCACCAGGTATGTAGTTGGTATAACATTACTTTTCTATATTTAGTTTAGTTATTATTATGTTTTGCTATATTGTTGAATCAAGTTCAACTTTGTATCTTTTTTTTTTATTTTCCTTTTGATATACATATACATTAATATCTGAATATATATATATATGTTTATAATTGATGTCATTCTTCTTGCTTTTTCTTTTTTGACCTTCAGTAGGATTTTTATTTTTTTTTTTGGTCTTCAGATTACCCTTAAAATCATGCATCCACGCACAATTAGTTTTTTTTAAATATTATTTATTATTTCATTTAATAAAGTCAACAATAATCATCACTATTATTCTCTCTTTTTTAAAAATTTTTATTCCACTTCCAAAGCTACATAACAACTAGTATTTCAATCCAAGTTTTATGGATAAATTAGTTTGCTTTTAGGCTATGCTTAGCTCAGGACATTTTTTCCTAAATAATAATTAAATGTATTTTTACTTTTGTGGCCCGGGCAAAGCATGGACCGTTGTTGCTAATATATATATATATATATTTATATATATATATAGATAAGCCTAGAGAAATTTCTTCCCATCAAAGAACCCTAATTAATTAGAAGTCAGTTTTCTTTAATCTCTAGTTGATTTGCCAACTAAGTGTCCTAAATTAATTAAATTTCTTAAAATCAAAACTAAAAGGAAAAACTTAACCAAAATCAGTTGACTTAAAATGGCCCCATATATGCAGTCATACAAGTCTAACAGAGATCACTTCTGTAGCAGGAGAACCAAATTTCTCCATTTTCTTTCCACAATGATGGTGATACTCGAGCAATTGCTGTCAAATAGCTGGGACAGAGGCCCGCAAACGAAAACAGATCCCCTGTTCTAAACAGGAAACCTTGTTTGGACCAATCAAGGAGATGTCACATGGGGGAGGATTAAAAACTTTTTTAGGGTAAATTAGCCAACAGTCCATGAGCACGGTTTTCTAAGGCATTCAGTTCAACAATTTTTTCTCTAATATCTATAGTCCAGACAGCTAGAAATATTTTGGTGAGAGGTCCCTAATATGCCATGTCATATATTTTCATGACTAATTTACCCCTTTCAACCCTCCTTCATAGGCCAAGTTCTCTCTTATTCTCTGTTGTCCCAGAGAACTCCTTCCTTCTTCTTCTCTCTCATTTTTCATTTTTCATTCCTTTCCATGGTTGTGGAGTATCGTTGCAGAGCACTTCCGTCGCCACCATGACTTTCGATTCTCTCTTTCATTTCTTCAAAAATAGAAACGGTTTTACTTTCTCTTACTCTTTCATCTGAAGTCTCTTACAAATCTCTCTCTACAACTTATTTGAAAGAGAGCAATTTGTGCTTTTGCTTGTTTTTCCTCTCTCTTTTCTCGATTGGATCATGGTCATCAAGTGTTCTTGTTTTGAATTTCAATTTTTATTAGAATCTGATTTTCCGTATTCTAACTTTTGGTGTCGCCAAGCTCAGATAAATTTCTCAGAAACTCTGATAAACTGGACAAAAAACTCAAATAAATTTGCCAAAAGTCAAATAAATTTATCTGAGTTTCTGGCAAAACTCAGACAAATTTATATGAGTTTCTGGCAAAGCTCAGACAACTTTATCTGAGTTTTGAACAACTTGTTGAGTTTCAAACAAATTTGTCTGAGTTTAGGCCAAAACAAATTTATCCGAGTTTGAAAAAAATAAACTCATTTAAAGTCCTTTTTATTTGATATCAGACTAAGACAACTCAGTTAGGTGAGGATGGACACAGGAGCTCGTTTTGAGGTTGTGGCTGCAGAATACATGAGTTCGCTCATTGAGCCTCCATGGATAAACTATACTAAGAAATGGGGTCCTACAATAAACTACATCGAGGAGTCAAATGTGGTGGAGAAATTGGTTCCTGATAAACTCAAGTCTTCTCTGGAGAATCTGGTTAAGGTTTTCCCAAAAAAGATTTATGAGGAGGAAGAGCCTACAGGACCCAAGATGAAGAGAAATTGGCATGGAGACGAGATTTGATGAAGAGAAATTAATTAGAACGGAGATGAGATTTGAGTGTGTGGTCAAGAAAAAATGTTTGGTATTTACTGTTTTATATTAAAATTTGATCTGGCATATATTGCTTTATATTTGAATTATTATTGAGTTTTGGTAAATTTATCTGAGTTTTGTCAAAACTCGGATAAATTTGTCTGAGTTATGTTTTTGCTGACGTGTACAAGAGCGTTTTTGTCTTTTTTAATGTGTTATTTTTACAAGAGGACTGCCGTCAATTCGATAAAATACTATGGACCGTTTGCAATAAAAATAACGGTTGAAGGACTTCCGCCCAAATACCCCTTTTTTTTATTCATTAGAAGAGATGGGATGCCAACTAATTGAGATCCTCTCCCCATATGGCATCCCCTAATTCGTCCATAAGGGGATCCGGATCCCAGCAAAATCTAGTCTGAGTTCAATCAATAGCTTCTTTTTGTATTAAAAAATGATGCGGTGGATGGGTGCTTCAATTATTGAGCTCTTTGCAAATATTTTTCTCATTCACCAACCACCCCCGGACCCCTTCTTCTCTTTGTAGTCTGCCCTGGCCATCTCTCGTCGCTGGAACTAGAGGCTGGAGCTATCGAGCCAGTTAATTTTTCTCCTTCTTCTTCTTCTTCTTCTTTTTTAATTCTTCAGTACTGCTTCCTCCACCTCCTGCGGGTTCCTTGGCATATCTCTTTCATTCATTTCATGTGAAAAACAGATATGAATTAAATGCATAATTTATACTTTATTTCTTATTTTATACTTTTTCTGCATAAATGTTTGGCGATTCTCACGAGTATTGGAGGCAGCCCACCTTTATTCCAAACATCGATCTAATAATTACTTGTACTAGAAAGAATTTGGGCACATCAATAATCACTTGTTCTACAAAACATTTACTCTCCTTCGCATATATTAACAGTCATTTGGCTAACATCCCATGACTTCTACTCCTTTTAAGGTAAGAGAGTTTGAAGGAATAGAAAAGAAAAACTGAGAAATAATGGCAGATCAAAGCACTTCTGAAGCAGGAAGGGTAGAAAGATTTGAGGAAGGGGTTGGGCAGGAGAGCCAAATTGCTCCCTCTTCTTACCACAATGAGTGTGATACAAGGGACCCAGAAGAAGCCCATAGGCCCCATACCGCCATTCAGATGGAGGCTTTGGATCCAAGTTGGGTTTCTAAAATCAACGAAAGGCATCTTGTTGGGACAATAACATCCGAAGTTTCGTGGACTAGCATTTCATGCTCCATCCACCGAGTCCCTCACATGCTTCGTATACAAAACGAGAAAGCGTACGATCCTCGAGTCATCTCAATTGGCCCATTTCTCTACAAGAAAAGAGAAGGTCAACTTAAATTCATGGAGGAGCACAAACGGAGATATCTAAATGACATCCTCTCTCGGAATGGGAATGGACAAAGCATGTTGGAGCATTGTTTTGTTGCCGTCAAAGAGCTGGAGGAAAGAGCCAGGAAATGCTACTCAGAGGTAATCGAGCTCGACAGTTATTCCTTTGTAGAAATGATGATACTCGATGGATGCTTCATCATTGAGTATTTTCGCAAGAGTTTTGTTAAAGATTACAAGAAGGATGATCCCATGTTTGAGTTGGGATGGCTGAAGACTGCCCTGACTTTTGACTTGTCCTTGCTTGAGAATCAAATTCCCTATTTTATTCTCCAATGTCTATATGATTTGACAAATGTTTCCTCCCAATCATCTTCTTCCCTCGTAAAGTGGCCTCTCCATTACTATGATCCATGGGATTCGATTACCGAAGAAAGAATCAAGAATTCCGGTATTGAGATCCAGCATCTACTTCATTTGTTTCACACAAAATTCAGTGTATTTACCAAAGATACTAATCAATCAGGGCAAGGTTTAGTAATAATCCCCTGTGCATCAAAACTTGAAGAGGGAGGAATTCGGTTTAGAAAAAGAGATGAGTTCACTACTCGCTTGGACATAAAGTTTCAAAATGGAGTAATAGAAATTCCCCCTACTAAAATTTGGGATCACACATATATGATCCTTCATAACTACATTGCATTCGAGCAGTGCTATTGCCACTGCAAAAAACACTTCACAACATACGCCGCCTTCATGGACTGCCTCATCAACAATAGCAAGGACGTTGAAATTCTCTGCCGAGAAGGAATCATTGCCAACTGGTTAGGCAGTGATGAAGAATTGGCCGCTGCCTACAACAAAATGGGAAGAGAGTTAGTAGTCCTTGAACAAGATTTCTATTTGGCTGGTGTTTGTGAGGATATCAATCGGTACTGTGAGAGTGCTTGGCCGAAATTGAGAGCGTCCTTGGTGCACGACTACTTCAAAAATCCATGGGCAATCATATCTTTTATTGCTGCACTTATCCTTCTGCTGCTTACTATGACACAAACCTTCTTCTCCTCATTTCCCAAGTTTGCATATGGAAAGTAGATTGCCATAGCTCAGGTATTGGATTGTATTGGTGCTTTCTCTTTTTTTCATTTCTTGGGTGTGGGTGTCCATTGATCACATGTGATGAGACTTGCAATGTATTTATACCATACCAAGTATATGTACTATAGAAAACATCTTAACTATATTTTGTATTTATACCATACAAAATATAGTTAAGATGTTTCATATGTGTACTATAGAAAACAATTAAATATTGCAATATATGTAACAGTTATAATTAGATGTTTGGAATAAAGGGGTGCTGCCCTTGGATCATGGTTATGGCACATATAGCGTGGCACTTTTGAGAACGGCCAAGTATATGCATGCTGCAATAATACCTGAAGTCTAATGGCTGTTTTTGATGGGGGCATGCTATATAACTGTCCCGAACTGGCAACCAAGGGCCCATTTTCAGGCCCAACCTAATCTACGGCCATTTTAGGCTTCTTGCATATTGGTTTTTGGGCCTGAAAAAGGACCGACTTTAGGATCTGTTTGAAGCTCAAAATCAGTCTTGGCCTAGTGGTTTTTTATTTTTTTTATGGTCTGATTTGAGGCCTGTTTTGACATGTTAGGGTCCATTTTAACTCTGCTTGGGCCTGCTGTGTTACACCCCATCCCGAGTTAATCGAGATTAACTCTAGTTAATTGAGTTTAATGCAATTTAAGTATAATTAATCAACTTAATGGTGATTAACGACTAATGTGGACCAAATTAGTCTCAAATAAATGAATTAAGCATAATGGAATATATGTGAAAGAGATTGAATTAATTGAGTTGATTTTAGACTCAAATGTGGTGAAATTTGATACCATCATGTGTATCTCTACGAGTACATCACTTTTCATAAAATGCTCATGTTCATTTGACTTCAAATGAATCAAGTGAGTCTTGAATTGACTCAAACTAGAAATATGCATGTAAAGGAGGACTTTCGTGTAAAAGTGATGTTATAAGAGTTGGAGAAGAGTCCAGAAATCAATTCAGACGGTCATTTTGGTTTCAAAGTTGCTGGAAGCTAAGTTTAGCTCAGTTCTGCTTCCTTTGTTCTTCGTTTCTTCATTCTCAAGTGTTGAAGAGAGACTTTGTAAGTAATTTTAGAGAAGGATAGTTGTTCACTTCATCTTCATCTTTGGAGTTAGAAATTGAGAGGAAAAGTTCAGATTTTCTTTCTTTAAGTGTTAAGGTAAGTGTTTGATAGTTTCACGGAATTTCTCTAAATTATATTCAATGTGGAGATTGTTGTTTGTTCAACAACCTATAGAAAAATCTGTTTTGGTTGTTTTTATGGGATAGGGTTTGAATTGAAGAGGTTTTAATCTCAAGCCAAGCTCATAAAAAGGGGTTTTGTCTTGAATTTGAAATCAAAGGCAAGTATAGACATTTAATTGTGATTAGATGCTAATTTATATAGTGTTCTTTTGATTTTGTTACAGTTTTGATGGTAACCCTACTTTTTAGAAATGGATTATGAATGAATGATTAAATGAATGGTTGGGACAATTGGTGTATGTATGGAATGAGGTTGAGAAGGGGACAGGAGATCCCATATGTTATGCAGGTTTTGAAGAAATTGATACAGAGAAAAAGCAAAAAAATCAGTTTAAGGTTCTGAATTGGAACTGGAATTCGTTCCAGGTCCGATCGATCGGACATAACAGGCCGATCGATAGGACAGGTCCTAACTGGGACCTGATTTCAGGTCCGATCGATCGGACTGTCCCTAACTGAGTCCGGTTTGGAATTGGTTCTATTTGAACCAAATGTTCGCTTTAGGGTCATAATTGGTCTGTAAGAATTAGTCTAAAGGCTAATTAAATTGAAATTAAGGACTGGTAAGTCAATCATAAGTAATATCTTTGGATTTGGATCCATGATGGATTGAGTCTTAATTGAAAGGTTAACTGAAGTTGAATAATTGTAATTCAATATTAACATTAGCTTTTAAAGCTAAACCGATAGGACATTGATTAGTTAACCGAAACTAATAAAATTTCAAAGTTTATTTCTAAATTTTAAGGAAAAAGGCATATTGATTATATCAAGGCTATTGATACTGTGTATACCTCCATGGGTGTTAATTAAGGAGACTTTAATGTACAAAATTCATATACATGGTGATGTCCATTGAGAATAACATGTACATTAAATAACTGAGAATTATACATGAATGGTTGGTATTATTTAACTGAATTTGTACATAGAATTGCATCCAAAATGGATTGTAAATTGGATTAAATTCTAAAGGAATTGTTATTGATTGAATCCATTAAATTGTAATTGAACGGAGTTAAATGTTAAACTGTATTGTTTCTTTTGAGTCTGGCACTATATAGTGATTTCAATAATGCTCATTAGAGCTGTTTCTGCTGCAGCAGATTATTTGGGAGTGTTACGGAACTCCGTGGTGATGTCAGTAGTCTCTGGACCGGGCACTGATAAATCTCACAATATATAATTCCTTCCATATGGAAGATGTGATTCCTTCCTTTTTAAGAAGATGTGATTTGAAATAAGATGCTACTGTAGTTTGCCGAATAATAAAAACTCTCATTGATTATGAATTGTATTTGTAATGGTCTAACAATGAGTTTGATGGATTAAATGTGTAATTAGCATGTTCAATCATGTAATTGTTTATACATTGCTGAATTGTTAAATTCATAATGTTATTAATGGCATTACAGGCCCAGCTATCCATGCCGATCATGCTCAGGCCTCAGCACTAGCAGAGGAGACCGCTTCAGTTCCTCCAGGAAGGTTAGTTGAGTTGAAATGATGCGATAACAATTGATGTGCATTTTAGAGAATGAGAATGGTAAAGAAAATTTTTGGAATGGAAATTTGTGTTTGAAACGTTTTATACTTTACATCCTTGTATTGAATTTAAATATGCAAGTGGATGTTGGTATATAGTGTAAATGAGTTTTGTTTTATACATAAGCAATGTATATTTGTTTATGTTCCGCATAATGTATTATTGATATACCTTGTGAATTTTATTTGTTTGAAGTTCACGGGAGTAAGTATACGATGCGACTCGAGGTTAACTTGGATTAATTATAATCTCAGGTTCGAGTCGTGTCATGATGTGGGGCTACTTGCGAGGGTTTGTTATGGATCTATGGTAGTTGCGGGATCTAATGTTCCCTGGGCTCCTATGTGAGGTTGGGAAAAGAAAAACAAATAAAGGAAGAAAAAGTGCTGGTTGCCAAACATGAGTTTCTAATATCTATCATGAATTTGCTTAGTTTTCAAGAGCCTACTTAGATCTTTCAAGCTAAAAAGTGCAGGTACAGTTTACGTGCAGATGAGACTTTAAAAGCGTGTTTGGATGACAGAGTTCGAGTGTAAGTACTGGTTTTTCCTTCTTTGGCATAAAGAGTGTAGGTAGAAGAGGCAGGCCAAAGCATTGAAGAACCCCAAAATTAAAGCAATATATGAAAGGGGTTACCATGCAGAAAAGCATAGCAGCAAGACAGAAATGAAATAAATGATTTATCCACTAAAGGGATGTAAATATAGGTAACATCAAAACTTTGTTTTTTGCTACATCTAGTGACCATTACCACAACCCAAAAGCAGATAAAAGACCCTTGTATCGGAACTGGGAGAGGCGAGCCATCTCGGGCGAAATTATCATCCGGTGCCAATGAGCTTTTGAGCTTGAGATAACAGCGAAGACCCCCTTCTTTCCCTTCTAAAGTAAATATTGTTCACTGTTCACGAACTGCCCAACCACCAAAGGCATGCAAGTGAAAATGGAGGAATAATGGGATCATTACAAAGTGTAGAGTTAGTTGATGCTCCCAATTCCATGCATGTGAGGTTCTGTATCTCCTGATTTGATGAGCATCGCTGGATATCCCCAAAATTCTCTTGATTGGGAGACTAACCATTCAATCAATGGCCTATGAACGGACAGTTAAGAAGAACAAAGTAACGATCAACGGCCAACAAGAAAGGAAAACGATAAGAGATCAAATGGTTAGGATCTTCTATTTAGGAGAAATCTGGACAAATCCACATTGCGGCCCGCTGGACAAATGAACAAGATCAACACACCCAGTGGCCACATGAATATAATTGTGGGCACTGGCAAACTGTACACTTCCTATCAGTAGAGGAACCAACTAAAATTAATATTTAGATCCAGAGACAAGGGCTGTGGCATGGTGGATACTCAAATGAGCCGGTTCAACCACTTCGTTCAGCATCAAGTTATCAATCCCCACCCTCAAGTTCTTCTTGATCTTCCATTCGGGCATCATCTTTGCTACCCATTTCAGCTCCAACAACTTCACTACTGTTGCTTTGCTGAAAGAACTGTCCTGAGATAGGATCATCAACAACAAGCTCCTCCTCACTTTCATGTAAAAGTGTGATATCATTGTCCATCCATGCGGGACAATAATGGTTTTCAACCCCCAATTAGGAAACTTGAGCTTTTAAGGGGCTTGAAGGACTGAAGGAGCGGTGCGATGCTTTAAGTGGTTCATGACTCATACATGAACATTCTGGAAAAGGGTGGGAGAGAAAGGTATGTGGCTTTGAGTTTGAGAATGATTCGGTTAGGCCATCAAGTATGCTTCTACTGAGGTGCCCACGCACAGATGACAACCAAGTTTTATTTGCCAGGTATAAATGGTAACGGATTTCGTCTAATAGCATAGCTACCGTTTTCCTATAGAAGTAGGGCGCAAAAGTTAGAACAAAGAAATATGAATGAACATGGAAGCATTTCTTATTAATCATATCTTATGGATGTTTCCTTCGGTAATATGAAAGTGAGGCTGAATGCCTTTACGGCCTCTCATCAACCTCCAGAAAAGCAAGACTACTTTGCAATTAATGTTGTTGATGAGCTCATGGAAAAAGTTCTTAAACTTGAGAATACCTTGCTTGTTATCAATGCTCCCGATCTGTCTGATGATCAGGATGATCATATAAAGGAGGTAGACATGAAGGAAGTGATGAGTCATGTCTTTATACAGGTTTGGATTGTACTTCGTAGGTTTATTTTATTTTTGTTTTTGTTGCTTATCGCTAACATTCAGCAGGTACTTTGGTCTGAGTTGGGGGGTGTCCTCCCCGTTTTCCTCCATTCCACCTTATATTAAGCGGTACTCTGGTGATTTCCTTCATTTTCCTTTACTTTTCTTGCCCTTTATATCTCATTATTTTTGTGCTTCACATTGTGGACAATGTTAGGTTAAGTTGGGGGTGGGGTATTGACCTTTGGGTTAGTCTTAGTAGTTTTTGTTCTTTTCCTTTATTCTTTTCCTTTATTTAAAAAAAGAATTATTGCTATTTTGTTAGTTTTTCGGGGGAGTTCTAAGAGGATTTTAATGAAACAAAGATACCTTGATTTTTGAAACTTTTTGTAAGGAAAAAGAGAAAAGGGTTTCACTATCTTGTTTTTAGAAAAGAGTTTTTGAGAAATTGTTGAATTGTGATGAGTTCACAAAAGATACACTTTCATAGCATTATTTTATGAGGTTTTAAAGATAAAAGAACTCAAAACACTATTTTTAGCATAAAAATCATAAATTTCCTCCATATCATGCTTTGCTCATATATTTTCATTATAGATGGTCACTTGTATGCATTTATATGAGTTTTAATAGCTTTCATACAAAATATGTTCGAAAATACTCTCAATTATGTTAATTTCTCTTTGTAGGTGTTAATTGAAGATTAAAGTTGAGATTCAAGAGTTAAAGAGAGTAAGGATAAGTTTGGAAGACAATTGGATGAAGAAATAACAAAGATATGCCAATAAAAAGAAGAAAAATGAAAGACCTGGGTTGGTATTTTGACCATATCTTTTTACTCGGGTGTCCGATTGAGGTGATCTCAGAAGCATTGGAAAGCTTGTTTTAAGATCTACAAATCATATTTCACAATATTTTTTCCAATTCGGACGTTTCGAGGGTCAAAATCGCACATTAATATGTGGACTATTTTCTAACATGTGAATCACATTCATATGTTCATATTTCCATTCTTGTGAAGTCCCACATTGGAAAGAAACCAAAAAGAGCAAGGCAAATGTCTCTATATAAGGAAGTGAGCTCTAGGTATTAGAAAAACAAGCAAGGAAAGCCTCCTCTTATTTACTTAAGCTATTCATGTAATTGAGAGCAATTGTAGAGAGAAAGTGAAGAAAGCTTTGTAAAATTTGAAAATTTGTAATGAAAGTTTTGTCTTCTCCAATGGGTGGCTAATCCCTTTGATTGGATCTTCTAGATGAAGCTAAGTTGATCTTATTCCTTTTGCTTATGCTCTTTATTTTAATTCCCTTATTTATGTGCTTAATATGTTAGACTAGATTTCTCTTCATTGCATTGTGGAACCTTCCATTCTTATTTTTTTATCTTAGCATTCTTTTTACTATCTATGCTTAGGTTTAATAAATCATGCTTAGGAGTAAATATCTTTTGATGATTTATACTTACTTTTGATAGATAGTTATTAGGAATCTTTTCTTTTATGAAGGGAAGAAAATCTTGGCTATTAAATTGTTAATTTCTATCTTAGAGCTTTAAAGTTATATTTTCCAAATCTAAGCATTGATTTTTCATTAGATTTGAGTGTTTCTTTGGGAAAAGAGAAGAGCATTAGTGTTGGATTAGTGTCACTTAGTGGATTCTAGATGGTTCAATCTATCCATTAGTATTGTTTATTGTTTATTTTACTTACTTTAGTTTAATTCTATTTACATTCTCACACACTTATTCACTTGTTTCAATTCTCACACTCCATTTGCATTTGTTAGCTATATTTGAGTTGATAGTCATTTTCATTAATCATTGTTATTTTCCTTGTAACGATCCTCGTGGGAACGATATTCGTACTTCCATAGTCTATATTACTTGAGGCAACCGTATACTTGTGGAAAATCGACAAACAAATTGTTGATCTCTCACTTAATACGTATTATATAGAAAGATTCAAAATGTGAAGCCATGATTTCCAAACTTGGGATAACATCAGAACAATTATGATGGAAAGCCGACCCTCGGTCATACAATGTCCTGGTTCAACTGAGTGGATTTATCTACAAATCGGTGAATTAATTCGGGCATATGGAAAGGGATGCCTATTGTTGGGGACCGTATTGAAAAAAAAATGAAAAAAAATGAAAAAAAAAAAGTTGTGACTAGTTTGGGTTCGTAGCCTTTTTAACCCGAGCCAGTAAGCCCATAGAGGTATTTTCCTACCTAGTGCCCTAAAGACATCTGTTTTGGGAGTCATTGGCAGAATGCTCGTTACATGGGTTAATTAGAAAGCTTAAGGGACCTAGGAATTGCACAGTCACATATGTGTGTTAAAAAAAAAAGAAAAAAATCACTAAAATAGTGTTGTTACGGCCTTTGAAAAACAATAGTGTGAAAGCCACCATAAATGCTTTGAGAGGAATCATGTTATCTTTTACTGAGGTTAGGTGGCCCAGAATTTTGAAAGAAAAATATGTGTTTTCACGGAAATTTTTAGTGGATCGTTTTATGCTTTCATGCTTCTATATGTACACAATTTTCACCGTGCACGATCAATTTTTCCAGCATGATTTTGAGGATTTCTGACCAACAGATAGAATTTGTGATGTGTATTGAAAAGCCCATAATCAGGAATATCCGGTATTCGTAGATATCTTTGTGGAAAAGACTCCCTACTTTTGTGCTTTTAAGTATTTTGTGGGTAGATTCACTGCAAACCCTCACGAGACTATAACTCGTCCTCTATGGGGAACTTAGATGTTTAAAGGCTTACTGCACATGCTAAGTGCCGCCGTGCTCCCTACGAAAGTGGACTTAGTTAGTCTTTGCTTTTGTTTTAACTTTGATTGAGGTCTAGCAAAGTATAAGTTAAGGGGTGTGATGAGAGCCTAAAAGATACGTTTTAGGCTCCTCAATGAGGACTTGGTTATACCGTCGTATGAGATTAATTAGCTTAATTATGTTTTTTTATTCTTTGTAGATACCACAGATATAAAGAGCGAAATTCAGAGCTAAAATGGAAGAAACATCACAAAGCATGACAAACCGGAGTTGCAAGTGAGGAAGCGTGCCAAATATGGGAAGAGACTCAAATAAGAAAGTAAAACAAGAATCCAAACATGCCTTGGACGTCCAACATGGGTCCTACTCACCCCATAGCATGCCAACATTGAAGTTCCTTTAATTGCACCATTATTCTCGGAATTTTCAGGGGTAGGAAATTGAAATGATCATAACTTTCAACCCGAGTGTTGGATTAGTATAATCTATGTACCGTTGGAAAGATCTTTTCGAGTAGATATCTGTGAAGACCAAGATTGTATAAATCGGAGCTATATCGAGGGATATATGACCTCGGGAAGTTCACTGTTTGCAAGATGACCAGGACAGACTGTGTCCTTCCTGGCATCCGGACCCCCAGACCGGCTGGGGACACCGCCCCAGCCCGTTTTGACGATTTTTTTGGTCAAAAATCCTATAAATAAAAGCCCAAACTCGTTTTTAGAGACATTCACATCTTGGGAGAAATTCTGGAGGCTGGTTTGAGAGCTTTGGAAGAGCGTCAATGGGGATTTCGTCAGAGATTCTTCGTCAATCTCTCTCTATGAGCAACTAACTCTCTGTCTTTGAGTTGCGATGAAGCCCTAATCTTGTGTTTATGGTGATGTATAGGTTCTAGGGTTGTACTCTAAACGCTTTTGGTTATATGACATGATGTTATCCATTGATTGGATTTTATTTCTTTAATGCAATATCTCTTTCTTCGGTCTTCTAATCTTGTAGATTTTAATACTAAGTCATATAACAATGCTTGAATGAATGTCTTGTTAGATCTAGGATAATCTATGCGAGATAGGTTATACCCCGATTTACATCCACATCCTTTATTTATTGACTCTGAAGGTTTGTAACCAGAACGAGTCTTTTTAGCATTGATAATGAAACCCTAGGTCTATACTTGCCATTGTGCGAGGTTAGAGTAGATTCATACCCTGAAATCTTTTCTCTAATTGAATTAAAGCTTTGTCTTTAATTTGTTAATTTAGAAATCAAAACTCATCAAACCAATGCTTCGTTTTCTAGTATGATTAGTTTAAGAATCGCCACTTTGTTTTCTATTAAGATTAGTTTAGGAATTTAAGAACGAACACAACTTAGCATTTTTGTCCCAGTGGATACGATACTCGATTAACATCTTTATTTTTTTCAAATAGAGATAGTAGCAGTGGATAATTTATATTTGCAACCCTATTTTAGGACGACCACGTACGATCCTAGAGTCATCTCGATTGGCCCATTTCACTACAAGAAAAGAGAAGGTCAACTTAAATTCATGGAGGAGCACAAACGGAGATATCTAAATGACATCCTCTCTCGGAATGGGAATGGAGAAAGCAAGTTGGAGCAATGTTTTGTTGCCATCAAAGAGCTGGAGGAAAGAGCCCGGAAATGCTACTCAGAGGTAATCCAGCTCGATAGTTAATCCTTTGTAGAAATGATGATACTCGATGGATGCTTCATCATTGAGTTTTTTTGCAAGAATTTTGTTAAACATCAGAAGGATGACCCCATCTTTGAATTGGGATGGCTACGTAATGGCGTAACGTTTGACTTGATCATGCTCGAAAATCAAATTCCTTTTTTCATTCTCCAACGTCTATTTGATTTGACAAATGTTTCCTCCCCATCTTCTTCTCTCGTAAAGTAGGCTCTCTGTTCCTATGGTCTATGGGATTCGATTACAGAAGAAAGAATCAAGAATTGCGCTATCAAAATCCAGCATTACTTCATTTGTTGCAAGCAAAATTCAGTATATTTACCAAAGATATTAATCAATCAGAGCAAGGTTTAGTAATAATCCCGTGCATCAAAACTTGAAGAGGGGGGAATTCAGTTTAGAAAGAGTACGCTACTGGCTTGGACATAAAGTTTCAAAATGGAGTCAGAGAAATTGCCCCTACTAAATTTTGGGAGCACACATATATGATCCTACATAACTACATTGCATTCGAGCAGTGCTATTGCCACTGCAAAAAATCCTTCACAACATACGCCGCCTTCATGGACTGCCTCAACCACAATAGCAAGGACGTTGAAATTCTCTGCCGGGAAGGAATCATTGCAAACTGGTTAGGCAGTGATGAAGAAATGGCCGCTGCCTTCAACAAAATGGGAACAGAGGTAGTAGTATTTGTCCAAGGTTTCTATTTGGCTGGTGTTTGTGAGGATATCAATCCGTACTGTGACTCTGTGAGAGTGCTTGGCCGAAATTAAGAGCGTCCTTGGTGCGCGACTACTTCAAAAATCCATGGGCAATCATATCTTTTACTGCTGCATTTATCCTTCTGCTGCTTACTACGACACAAACCTTGTTCTCCTCATTTCCCAAGTCTGCATATGGAAAGTAGATTGCCATAGCTCAGGTATTGGATTGTATTGTTGCTTTCTCTTTTTTTCTTTTTTTGGGTGAGACCTTCAATTTATTTATACCATACCAAGTATATGTACTAAATAAAATATATTTAAGATATTTCATATGTGTACTATAGAAAAAAATTAAATATTGCAATATAGGTAACAGTTATAATTAGATGTTTGGAATAAAGGTGTCCTGCCCTTGGATCATGGTTATTGCACTTATAGCATGGCACTTTTGAGAACGGCCAAGTATATGCCTCCTGCAATAATACCTAAATTATAATGGCTATTTTTTTATGGGGGCCCGCTATATAAATGTCCCGAACTGGAGACAAAGGGCCCATTTTCAGGCCCAAATGTGGCCCTAATCTACGGCCATTTTAGGCTTCTTGCATATCGGTTTTTGGGCCTGAAGAAGGACCAACTTTAGGATCTGTTTGAAGTTCAAAATCAGTCATGGCCTAGTGGTTTTTTTTTTTTTTTTATGGTCCGATTTGCGGCCTGTTTTGATATGTTAGGCTCAGTTTTAAATCTGCTTGGGCCTGATGTGGAGCTACTTCCGAGGGCTTGTTTTCGGATCCAAGGTAGTATGCAGGATCTAATGATCCCTGGGCTCCCATGTGAGGTTGGGAAAAGAAAAACAAATAAAAGAAGAAACAGTGCCGGTTGCCAAACATGAATTTCTAATATCTATTATGAATTTGCTTAGTTTTTAAGAATCTACTTAGATCTTTCAAGCTAAAAAGTGCAGGTTCAGTTTATGCACAGATTAAGAGTTTAAAAGCGTGTTTGGATGACTCAGTTAGAGTGTAATTACTGGTTTTTCCTTTGGCATAAAGAGTGTAGGCAGAAGAGGCAAACCAAAGCATGAAGAGCAGCAAAATTAAAGCAATATATGAAAGGGGTTACCATGCAGAAAAGCATAGCAGCAAGACAGAAATGAAATAAATGATTTATCCATTAAAGGCATGTAAATATAGGTAACTTCAAAACTTTGTTTTTTGCCACATCTATTGACCATTACCACAACCCAAAGAGTAATGCTACATGGACAAACTTTTTGGCCAGAATTTTGGCCAAACCCCATGGTTTGCATTGAATATCACTATGATATTCAATGCAAACCATGGGGTTTGGCCAAAATTCTGGCCAAAAAGTTTGTCCAAGTAGACTTTTTGCAACCCAAAAGCAGATAAAAGACACTTGTATCGGAACTGGGAGAGGCGAGCCATCTCGGGCGAAATTATCATCCGGTGCCAATGAGCTTTTGAGCTTGAGATAACAGCGAAAACCCCCTTCCTTCCTTCTAAAGCAAATATTTTTTACTGTTCATGAACTGCCCAACCACCAAAGGCATGCAAGTGAAAATGGAGGAATAATGGGGTCATTACGAAGTGTAGAGTTAGTTGATGTTCCCAATTCCAGGCATGTGAGGTTCTGTATCTCCTGATCTGATGAGCGTCGCTGGATATCCCAAAATTCTCTTGATTGGGAGACTAACCATTCAATCAATGGCCTATGAACGGACAGTTAAGAAGAATAATGTAGCCGTCAACAGCCAACCAGAAAGGAAAAGGATAAGAGATCAAATGGTTAGGATCTTCTATTTAGGAGAATTCTGGACAAATCCACATTGCGGCCCGCTGGACAAATGAACAAGATCAACACACCCAGTGGCCACATGAATATAATTGTGGGCACTGGCAAACTGTACACTTCCTATCAGTAGAGGACCCCACTAAAATGAATATTTAGATCCAGGGACAAGGGCTGTGGCATGGTGGATACTCAAATGAGCTGGTTCAACCACATGAAATGTTCCTAAGGGCTTGCTCTTGCAACACCTCTTGAAAAGTGGGGATTGACCCTCTCGTGTATGGGTGCCACAAGCGCATGTGCCAAAAATGGTGATGGGTTTCTTTTTTTTCCACGAATTTTAGTCCCTCCATTTCTCTTGTGAGGGCAGCTACCTTAGCATAAATATCATGCTTCTCTTTTAATAAGTATAAACACCCCCCCACCCAGATTGGTTTGATTGCGTTGCTTGTTCAAAACCTTCTGATGTCCTAGTTTTGTGTATTGTTAGCTAAAAATTGATGGTAATCCCATGCCGCATCCGGATCTTTTGTAAGGTAATCCCCGTTGCACATCATTTCTACAAATTGGCACGCCTCGGAACTGTGTTCGTCATTAAATAGCCCTATGACGTGCCACACATGTCAAAGCCATGATGTGGACATCAAGGAGGAGTCCATTAAAACATTCACAACACCTATAATAGGACTCTCTTTCCTTTTGTCTGAAGTCCATCATATTCTTCCTTAAGGGGTTGGTTTTGTGTGGCGGGAAAAGTTTTTTAGAAATTCTTTGACCATATCATTCCACAAAGCAATCAAATTTGGTCTTTAAGGATTGGAGCCATGCTTTTGCCTTTTCTTTGAGGGAAAAAGAAAATAATCGAAATATCACAACATCTTCCTTCACATTGTTATAATGAAGCGATGAAGCGTGGCACACACTTCTTCGAATTCCTTTAAGTGCAAGTATGCACGTTCAAAATTAAGGTCGTGAGATTTCGGGAGAAGTTGGATCCCCCCCCCCCCCCTCCCCCCCAACATTTGATCTCAAATTGTCGTACACCAGCGGGCATAACCATACACGATGGTGTAGTTTGTCGTGTACGTTGGAGGTAACCACATAGCATTCTAACAGGTTGTCCCGCCTCATTTTCATTGCCATTGTTCCCATGCTCACTATGGTTGTCCACCATTATTTTAGAAATCTAGAATTAGGAGATCTTAATTGTTTGGTCATAGATTTCAATTAACCTCTTGATTGGTGATTCCTTTCAATCCAATCTATGCGTCGAGTCCCTTTGCCAAATGGGCCTTTTACTCATACAATCTTAGGAATCAAGAGGGGCGGGTGTCAATTTTTTTTCTTTTTTCTTTTTATTTTTTTATTCTATTTTACTTTTTTTTTTTTAACCTAAAAAAATGAGAAAAGTACAAATAACTTGGAAAACTAAGTCCCAAAAGGAATTCTGGGTTTTCCAATTTTTAGGCAATTTCCTTGCCAAAAAGCTGAAATTGGAAGATTTCACAGTCCCCCCCTACTTTTTTTCTGAAAATTCCAGAACTTTTTCCAGCAACTTAGGGGGCTTAAAGCCCCAAAACAGTAACCAAAATAATCTACATAAACTAACTATCAAAATTAAGGACTAGAAATTAAAGCAATTCTCATGAAAAAGTTAGATTTTTGGAAAAAGTAACAAGAACTATTATTAGATCCGAAAGCTTCCCCTTTTAGTCAAAACTAAGAATTTAATTCCCCTTTTTTAACGTCCAAGGGTTGGTCCAACCATTTCATGCATGCTACCTCTAATCTAATATGATGATTGAAATTAAATTACACCCATAAAGCGATTAAAAAGTTGGGTTAGAAAATTAAATTACCTTCGCAACACCGCTCCCCAGCAACGGCACCAAAAACTCGATCAAAGCCACAAGCGCACAGCCGCGATTGTAATAATAGCCGGTGAAACCAAGTCGATCCATAAAAAGAAATTAATCGCACGATACATGTCCTATTGAAAATCTAGTTCTAGCCTCTCAAATACCTATATAAATCAAATGTCCTACTATTAAGAATTAATTACAAGTCTGAATTTAATTACAACCAGAATTTAAAAAAATCTTAATCTAGAAAATTAATCCAATTATTGCATCCGCCGTAAGATTTATCAGTCCAACAAATTGCAATAATTGATAATATGCAAAAAAAAAAAAAAAACTTAAAAAATAAAATAAAAAATTAATAAAGATGGATTTTTTCCCTAAAATCTTGCAATAATTACTTGGCTTGATGCCATCAAAAGAAATCAAGACCACTTGGCACTACGCACAAAAATCCGGCGTTGACCCAGTGGTGAAGATCAAGACCCCATAAACTTGGTTTATTCATAAAAGACTCATTACAAGCAAATAACTTTTACAAAATTATATATTTTAACCAAAAGAAATTTCATCCAAACTTACCCTGGACACATGAAACACTAAACGAAGGAGAATGACTCACAGTCTCCTACGGGGATCCAACTAGCTCTCATTTCGCGATCTGATCCAAGGAAGGAGAGATGGTGGAGAGGCTAGTTCGATGGTGCAGCAACGGTAGTGGCAGCAGCGGCGTAAGAACCCAAGTGGTGGTAGTCTAAAGAAGGCCTTGGGTGAGCAAAGATGGTAGGGATAAGGGAGGATATGTTGCTAGCCGTGCAAGAGGGAATGGGAGGGAGAACGTCCAATGTTGGTAGGGATTATGGTATGGGACGTTCAGTTCCCTTTTTGGGGACTTTTTATATTTATTTTTTTAACTGGGTTTAGGGTCCAAGTTGGGATAGGATTTGGAATGTTGTGATTGAACAATCTTGGAGTCTCCTTGTTGATTGGCTTGCCTCCCAAAGTCCTTCTTAATTGAAACTCTTCTTGTAGCTTATTTAACTTGAAAAACTCCTACCCACTAGTGGTGTACACAGATCGGATTGGTGCGGATTAGGTCAAATTCATCAACAATCCGTTACCTATGGATTGATGTGTTTGGAATCCCTCACCAATCCGTTGCTATTAAAAATCGATCCGATCCGATCCACGGAGGACCGGGTCGGTTTAATCCATTTGATCTGTTGAAACTAATGTTGAAGAAAGAGATCAAACATGTTATAAAGAGTTTCAACATACAAGCTAACAATCCAAAAAAGAAATACAAATTACAAATATGTTTTTTTGTCCAAAAAGCTACCCAATTGATCAATACAAAGAGGTGTTTTTGTCTACATTACAACCAAAAGAAATCTAATCAACAAATAAAACCAAACATGTTAAATTCATAAAATTCACACTCCATCTATTGAAACCTTGAACTCTAGGGTTTCATTTGTTATACTTATATATAAAAGTAAATTACATTTTGACCCCTGAGGTTTTTTCTTCTTTTATATTTAGACCTCTTGACTTATATTTAGACCCCTTAAAAAAAATTTATTTATATTTAATGTCAACGGATCGGATCGGATTGAATCCACGGATTGAGGGTGAAATCCGTCACCGATCTGTCGCTAACGAATTACGAGATTTACAATCCGTTTACCTTTGGTTCGGTTAAAAATCTACAGATCGGATCGGTTTTACGAATCGACGGATTTTTGTACACCCGTACTACGCACTTTGGCTAGAAAATAATTCAAATCTGAATGCCCGAAATTGTTACAAAGCACCCTCCCCCACCACCCCCGGCCAAAAAAACTAAAACCTTGGACGTGCGAATGCTTGCATGGCATTGTGTTGAACGGCACATCCTTGGATAATTCTTGGGTTTGCAAAATTTCAAATCATCTCCTTGGAGTTAGTTTTAGGAAACTTGGACACTTGGGCGTGCAGTGCTTGAAGCCATGTCCTTTTGACGTGCCTTGCATCTTCCATTATTTCCTTTCCTTTTGTTTGGCTTGATTTGAATTTTCAAATTTAAAATCTTCCAACAAGGGGGTGTAGACCCCACATGGCTGGTAGGTGTGTGTGACGTCCGATGCTCTCTTGAAACTTCTCAAAGGCTAACTTCTAAATTTGAGCCTCAATTTTGGATGCATGGTGGACTCCATATGGAGCTTCAATACCTTAGTTTTTCCTCTTTAATTCTTCAATCGATTTATCTCTTCCACGGGCCCCAAGAATTTGAATTTCCTACAAAAATAAAACAATGATAAAGAGGAATATAATTTCATGCATGAAAGGAATGATGCAATGCATGGGTCCTAATTTACACTAAATAGATGCATAAAATGTCACCATTTTACCAAATTTTCTTTAATTAAATCAATGGTGCAAAGAAAGTTCATCATTTCATGTGTAAATTAAAAGTCACGGCAACCACTGACTTTTCGTGCCCAAAAACAGAAATGTTCAACATGGACCTTAGTCAGATCTGAGCCCAGTTGATTTGGAAATAGACACGCCATAGTTGGCCTGATGAAAGCCCATAGCAATTTTGGAACTTTATATGCAATTATGATTATCCAAGTGCACCCCACTACTGGCCCTGTGCTTTGGCCCGGATGTGACATATATGAACTGGGAAAATGTTCTCCTACAATGCAAGGCCAGTTGAGCACTGTAGGGCCCACTTGGGCCAGCCCCCTTTCATGACTACAGCCCATTTGATAGTCTTTTTATTCTGTGATTTGGTATCAGACCTAGTTTTACACACACTGAACCTTCACTCACCGTTAAGATGTAATTAAATTTCAAGAAAATCTACGGTTAAGATGTTATTAAATTTTAAAGCTGTTAATTCAATTATTAGAGTAATCTAGTGGGGCTGATTACGTGTAGCCCCCTTGTAATGAGGAAGCCCTTCAATTTGCCATCTCCCATTGCTAAATTTGGATCTAAGTGAGCCCACGAGCTGGATTGCATATAAACTATATTTTGCCTACTCATAGGTGAACATTTTCCTTATAAATGGAGGCCTATGATGAAAGTTCATGACATATGGCCACCAAGAAGCTATTGGCATCGAGAAATTGGCACCACCAAGTAAAGAATTTGGATCAACCTTAGCTCGGACACACCAAACGGGCATCAAGTAAAGAATTAGGCCAAATTAAAAAAAGAATTTACCGAAAACGAAGGAAAGAATTTATTAAATGCAAAAGTAAAGAATTCGGTCACATCAAGAATCAAGTACACTTCAAGATTCTGTTTTCCTTAGAGCATATATACATAACACCGTCGGTATTTTTGTTGGAAAAATATATGCATAAATAGTCAATAGATTAATTAAAATAACACTAATATTTATAGAAAGGAAAGTAGGAACCAGAACAACTGAAAGCCGAAACACAGAGGGCGCTATCTTTAGACATATTTTGCCCCCACAATTATACAGTGGACTCGTGGACATCTGCCCTAGGATATTAAGACTTCCTGATCGGATATCTCCACCACTCCTGCACTCAAATGAATGAAGGACTCGAACGTAAGGGACCACTATTTCAGACTTTCTTGCTGCGGTGGTGAAAACCAGATAGTAAAAGAGAGAAATGTTCTAATGTAATAGTGGCGTTATGTGTGCTTTATGTTTTTTATCCGAGCCCTTCCGCGGAACCTCTTTATAAAGAGGAGTCCAAATGGTAACAAAATCAATAACATCCAGTGGTAGCGCACTTACTGTCAGCAGGATGGATTCATACCAGATTCATAGATTTCGAAGTCTTAGTCGATTTTATAATTGAGGAGTCCAACCCAAGTTTGAGACCACCATGGACCTTGGTCAGATCTGAGCCCAGTTGATTTGGAAATAGACACGCCATAGTTGGCCTGATGAAAGCGCGATAGCAATTTTGGACCTGGACCCATAGGATTGAGCCTGGATTATTAAAATGACCTTACTAACTTACAATTAACTGTTTCTCTTTAGTACATGTATGGAAAATTTTAACTTGATCTTATAGATTACATAACATAATGAAGATATATAAAGTACAGAACAAGCCTGATAAGAGTCCATCAAGCTTATTACCTAGGCCTGGATCTAGCCTGTTAAGATGGTGCTCACATGTGCCGTGATAGTACTTGGAAGGGCTTCGCTATATGCAATTATGATTATCCAAGTGCACCCCACTATTGGCCCTGTGTTTTGGCCTAAATGTTACATATATGAATCGCGAAAATGTTCTCCTACACTTCACTGCAAACGCAGCCAAGAACTATGGGACCCACTTGATAAAGTGAGGCGTATGATGAAAGTCGATGAATTTGGAACAACCTTAGGCCATCGGACTCACCTAGGGATGTAAATGGGTTCTCGATTCTCCGATTACCTGGAGGTTCCGATCCATTAAAAATCAGATCTAGATCCTTATTTATGTCCCAATAAGTAAATGGGTTGAGGTCCGGTTCGACATTGGTTCGGACCTATGGACCTAAGACCCGGCATATTACATTAATTTTTTATAATCTCTCCTAAAATTCATATTTTTTTAATATCATTCTCTACCCAGATTTAGACCCGTCTAATACATGGTTCTTATTTCGATTCCAAAGACAATAAAACGGTTCCAAAATAATTCCGAATCTAAATCCAGATCTATCTTCTCTTGACGATTTTAGTTCCATGTGTGAGCCTGGTCCAAAACCTACACGTATGCATTCGTAACTCACTCACCAAAGGGCATCGAGTAAAGAATAAGCCACATCGGAAAAGAAAAAGAAAAAGAAAAGAATTTATAGCAAAAGTAACGAATTCTGTCACATCAATAGTCCCGTGCACTTTAAAAGTTCTGCTTTTCTTGGAACATATTAATAAATAAATATATATATATATATATATATATATATATATATATATATAACATAACGCAGTGATTTGCATCACAGCCCTTTCAAATTCGGCAAGAGAGAGGTGGAAAAAACAGAGAAGATGGAAAAAATGGAGAGCGTCTTTTTTATGACAACTTCCGAACCATTTGGATTTCCAAGAGGGCGGAAGCGGGGACTGGGGAGCGGGGACGGGGGGGGAACCAAACTCCTCCGTCTTCTTCCATCGGTGGTGATATAAGGAACAAAGAAGAAGAAACCCATACCACCATTCAGAAGGAGGGCGGGAAGGGGGAGGGGGGTGGGAACCAAATTCCTCCCTCTTCTTCCAGGGATGATGTTGATCATAGAAGGCGCCCAGAAGAAGAAGCCCATACCACCATTCAGATGGAGGGTTTGGATCCGATTTGGGTTTCTAAAATCAATGAGAGGCATCTTGTTGGGCCAAATCCAACAAGATCCCAAGTGTCATGGACTAGCATTTCATGCTCCATCCACCAAGTCCCTCACATGCTTCGCGTACAAAATGAGAATGCGTACGATCCTAAAATCATCTCGATTGGCCCATTTCACTACAAGAAAAGACAAGGTGAATTTAAATTCATGGAGGAGCAGAAACGGAGATATCTAAATGACATCCTCTCTCGAAATGGACAAAGCAAGTTGGAACAGTATTTTGTTGCCATCAAAGAGCTGGAGGAAAGAGCCCGGAAATGCTACTAAGAGGTAATCGATCTCGACAGTTTTTCCTTTGTAGAAATGATGATACTAGATGGATGCTTTATCATTGAGTATTTTCGCAAGAAGAAATTTAAATTTGTTAGAGATGATAAGGATGATCCCATCTTTGAGTTGGCATGGCTGAATACTGCCTTAGTTGCTGACTTGGCCATGCTCGAAAATCAAATTCCTTTTTTCATTCTCCAACGTCTATTTGATTTGACAAATGTTTCTGTTTCCTCCTCTCTCGTAGAGAGGACTCTCGGCTCCTTTGGTCTATGGGATTCGATTACGGAAGAAAAAATCAAGAATTCCGGTATCGAAATCCAGCATGTACTTCATTTGTTGCACACAAAATTCAGTATATTTACCAAAGATATTAATCAATCAAGGCAAGGTTTAGTAATAATCCCCAGTGCATCAAAACTTAAAGAGGGAGGAATTCAGTTTAGAAAGAGAGATGAATACACTTCTGCCTTGGACATTGAGTTTCAAAATGGAGTCATAGAAATCCCCCCTACTGAGTTTGGGGATCAGACAAGTGCAGACCTTCTTAACTACATTGCATTCGAGTAGTGTTATTGCCACTGCAAAAAATACTTCACAACATACGTCGCCTTCATGGGCTGCCTCATCCACAATAGCAAGGACGTTGAAATTCTCTGCCGAAAAGAAATCATTGCAAACTGGTTGGGCAGTGATGAAGATTTGGCCGCTGCCTACAACAAAATGGGAAGAGAACTACCTTTACATCCCAACGATTACTATTTGGCTGGTGTTTGTGAGGATATCAATCGGTACTGTGAGCGTGCTTGGCCGAAACGGAGAGCGTCCTTGGTGCACGATTACTTGAAGAATCCATGGGCAATCATATCTTTTGGTGCTGCCCTTGTCCTGCTGCTGCTTACTATGACACAAACATTCTTCACCGTACTTCCCAAATTTGCATATGATGGAGAGTAGATTATCATAGCTAGCTCAGGCATTGGATTGTATTGTTGCTTTCTTTCTTTCTCTCTGCATTTTTTTTTTTTTTTTTAGGTGTGTGGTGTGGGTCAGTGAGTGTCCATCGATCACATGTGATGAGACTTTAATGTATTTATACTATACTACATAAAATATAGTTAAGATAATTCATGCGTGTGCCCTTGGATCATGGTTATTGCATATAAACCGTGGCACTTTTGAGAACGGCCAAGTACACGCATGCTACATTAATGCCAAAATTTAATGGCTGTTTTTGTTGTGGGCCTGCTATTTTACCATACCAAACTGGAAACAAAGGGCCCATTCTCAGTGCCCATTTGCGGCCCTAGTCTTGGCCATTTTAGGCTTCTTGCATATCAGTTTTCGGGCCTAAAAAAGGATCCAACTTTAGGCTCTGTTTGACGTTCAAAATCAGTCCTTGCCTAGCGGTTTGGTGGTTCTTTTTTTTTTTTTTGGTCTGATTTGAGGCCTGTTTTGACATCAAATATTAGGCTCAGTTTTAAATCCGTTTGGGCCTGATGTGGGGCTACATGCGACTTGTTTTGGATCCATGGTAGTATTCGATCGAGATCTAATGATCACTGGGCTCCCTTGTGAGGTTGGGAAAAGAAAAACAAATAAAAAAAGAGAAAGTAGTGGTTGACAAATATGAATTTCTAATATCTATTATGAATTTGCTGAGTTCCCGCATCCAAATAAAGACTGAGCACTGAAGAGCCCCAAAATTGAAGCAATATATGAAAGGGGTTACCATGCAGAAAAGCATAGCACCTAACATCAAAACTTTGTTTTTTGCCACATCTAGTGACCATTACCACAACCCAAAACCATATAAAAGACCCTTGTATGGGAACTGGAAGTCTCGAGCCATCTCGGGCGCCGCAATTATCATCTGGTGCCAATGAGCTTTTGAACTTGAGATAACAGCAAAGACCCCCCTTCTTTCCCATCTAAAGAAATATTGTTGACTGTTCACGAACTGCCCGACCACCAAAGCCATGCAAGTGAAAATGGAGGAATAATGGGGTCGTTACAAAGTGTAGAGTTAGTTGATGCTCTCAATTCCATGCATGTGAGGTTCTGTATCTCCTGATTTGATGAGCGTCGCTGGATATCCCAAAATTCTCTTGATTGGGAGACTAACCATTCAATAAATGGCCTATGAACGTACAGTTGAGAAGAACAAAGTAACGGTCAACAGCCAAAGAGGAAAAGGACAAAAGATCAAATGGTCAGGATCCCGCTGGACAACTGAACAAGATCAACACACCCAGTGGCCACATGAATATAATTGTGGGCACTGGCAAACTGTACACTTCCTATCAGTAGAGGACCCCACTAAAATGAATATTTAGATCCAGAGACAAGGGCTGTGGCATGGTGGATACTCAAATGAGCTGGTTCAACCACTTCGTTCAGTATCAAGTTATCAATCCCCACCTTCAAGTTCTTCTTGATCTTCCATTCGGGCATCTTCTTTGCTACCCATTTCAGCTCCAACTACTTCACTACTGTTGCTTTGCTGAAAGAACTGTCCTGATATAGGATCATCATCAACAAGCTCCTCCTCGCTTTCATCTAAAAGTGTGATATCATTGTCCATCCATGCGGGACAATGGTTTTCAACCCCCAAGGAAACTTGAGCTTTTAAGGGGCTTGAAGGACTGAAGGAGCGGTGCGATGCTTTAAGTGGTTCATGACTCATACATGAACATTCTGGAACAGGGTGGGAGAGAAAGGCATGTGGCTTTGAGTTTGAGAATGATTCGGTTAGGCCATCAAGTATGCTCCTACTGAGGTGCCCACGCACTGATGACAACCAAGTTTTATTTGCTTGGTATAAATGGTCACGGATTTCGTCTAAAAGCATAGCTACCGTTTTCCTATAGAAGCAGGGTGCAAAAAGTTAGCACAAAGAAATATGAAAGAACATGGAAGCATTTCATGTTAATCATACCTTAATAAAAACACATTGCTATTGTTAACTTCTTGTTGTCGAAGTTAAAGATCTCACATTATTCAAACTTTAAAAGGCAGAGAGGGCATGAGAGGTAAGTACCTATCAGGCCGAAATGTTTTTAAGGAAGCACACTGGTATAGTCGATGACCCATCACCAAGCTTGCAAAATTTGGGCGCCCCTTGCCGTCCCGATCAAATCCAGGGAAGAACACATCAGCTTCAATGCTAATTATATAGTCAATCGCTTCCCAAAGCAGTTTATGGGCATTTGTTCTCAACTCCATGACTGTTGCCCCTGGCTCTTTATCAATTTCAGCTACCCAACCCCACCACCCCTCAATGTTGTATGGATATTTGGCCCTGGCAGGAGGAGGTGGAAGCGGCCGAGGACGTGGACCAGATGTTTTCCATGAGTCAAGCTTTGTTTCCTCTTTAGTATAAGGAAGCTGCCGGTGTGGAGTGCTAACAATGCAATCCTCATGGCCATAAATCCTAGTGAGTTCTCTAGCTGTGCTTAGGGATGTCCTATCAATGACATTCTCAAACATACCATGTAAAGGAATCAATATTTTCTGGCCTCCAAAGGTTTCTCCCCCTGCAATATATATTATTGTGTTTGAGGAGTATCCATACGCACGAAGAAGAATACCAACCTGTAAAAACAAAATATTATGACCCAAGTTCATCCAATTCAGCTAATTGTAAAAAAATAGATAATTCATGGATTCTGCATAATAATCAAATAGAGCATGCTTTCAAATTGAAATAAAATGGAGAAGAATATAAGATAAAATTTTAAGAAATCTTGCTTTACCTAATCAAATAATAAGTTTGTTAGATTTTAAAAGAATAAAACTTACAAGAATAATTAGCCAACTCCAAAGTGACATTTAACCTAGTGCTAAAACAACACAATTTGAGAATTTTGGGAAATGTTTGGGGCCCTGAGTTTAAATGGAGACTGATGATTCAATGATTAAAACCATTGTTCTCACAAAAACCACTTTGACACGTGCCAGAAAATAGTCAGGTGAAACATCCGCCAGAGAGAGGCAGACTAGAAGATCCAAGCTAACCAATATTTGGCCCAAAGCCTCTCTGACATTGAAATTTCTTCAGATGTATTATCAAGAAAGTTTCCTTGCCCTTGATCTATCCACTGCAGTACCCTTTAAATAAAGGGCATGGATCACCAACCAGTGGGGACCTCTGAAACATGCTCAACCAGAAGGATACAAGGTATATTCACATGACAAGGATAACATGGTTCCTCGTAATACCTTACCTCTTCTGGCTTCAGCGGGCAGGAACCATTAAGATGTTGCTTCACAGAATCAACAGAAAGCTCCCCTTTGACAAATCCATGTTTAATCATCCATGATCTTCTATGCTGTATAAGTTCTGAATGTACATCCTTTGGAAGAGTTTAAAGACATCATGCAAACAATCAGACACAAGAAAAGCATGCATGTTCAAGATAGAACCAGAAGATGTGTTTAAATGTACCCCAAATTATAAGTAGCTAGAAAAGCTCTTGAAAGAACTTATGATTCTCTGCTCCTCCAAGCATTTGGAGTTCGGACTGTGTCACATTCAGGATATATGATCAAGGCAGTATGTGTTTCCACATTCTCCACTCCAAACCATTGTTCTCACATATTGCCATTATTGGTTCGAGCTTTCTGCTCTCTTTTTTCTTCAACAGATTTCCAAACAATTCTGAAGTAAAGCCAACCGAATGACAATCCACTCTCCAAATGTATTGAACTGATTGCAATTTAAGGTGCATCCAAACACAATTTAAATTAAAGATCATATAGTGAGGGCTTGAACTCAATACCTGGAAGAGTTCAGAGCAACCGTGGTAAGCTAGAGCATCTCTGGTCAATCCAGGATAGTATACAAGAAATTGCCGTCCAGGAGCCCGTAATCTGAAGGTTTAGGAAAAATTGAAGGGTAACAAAATCTAGGAAGCACACAAACTAACCATGAAACTCCATGTTGTCCACCACATCAGAGACCCAAAATATGCATGTTATGGCCTATGAATTATAATTAATTGATATTAATTTACTAACCATCCTATTTCCATTGCCGATAGTGAACCACAAGATGCAGTCCATTTGCAAGCCATCAATTGGACAGCCAGGATCATCTGGCAGTGGATTATATCAAGGGTTGTCACATGATGGGGTCCACCAGAGGATCCAATTAATTACCAAGGCTTAAAAAATCGGACCCGGGGACCCGACTCAGCCATGGCTGAGTCCAAGTCGACTCAGCCGAGTTGTATGATTCGAGACCAAGTCCCATAGGACCTAACTCTGTATGTACCGAGTCGACTCGGACTCGGCCGATTTTTTAAACCATATTAATTACCATACAGTGTCCCCTCTTTACCATTTTCAACCTATCAAAGAGATACGGGTTCTCTTAATAAAGCTTCATATGATATGATAATGCACAAACAATTGGGGTGTCAAGACTATATGAAAAGCATCTCCTACCGAGTTAGTATTCTAATGGCAAGCTCCTGGACCTCCTGTCGAAACTGAAGAGCATGAAAAGAAACTCTACATCTCAACCTCTGGTACTCTTCGAGATCAGGTGGAAGAATAGCCTGTTCGAATTAGAAAGCAACTAAAGTAAACAAATACAATCAAAAAGGAAATAAGCATATGATAACACTTTTCACAAGAATTTCGCACAAGAATTTCCAAATTCCAGCATGAGATGATAGAATGAAGAAAATCAAGTTTTCTTTATTCCAAATGCATGCAGAGTATCTGCAGAATAAAGAGCAAAACAAATTGTAATATGATGGAAAAATCAAAGGATCGGAGCAGCAACAGTTGATTAGACAACTAATTATGCTGGTAATCTAGAACTAGAACAGAGATATGTTCTCCTCCAAGCAATACTACATGCAGTCCAGATCCCTGGGGCCCACTTGGGCCGACCTTTGATCAGTGCAGGCCCTTCCACACTCTCAAGTCTCATCCCCCATTATCTGGCACAACCGCACCAGGCATAATTTCTCTCGTCAAACCTTTTATCCACCGCTCGATTGAATCTCAAAGAAATCTATGGTTAAAAAGATCACTAAATTTTATGGCTATTAAATCAAGTGCTAGGACAGTCTGATCGGGGCTGATGTTTTTTTTTTTTTTCCTTGACCCTTATCCATAAGGAGACCTTTCCATGTACCCCATCATCCCCACTGGGGAGTGCGCATCAAAGTGGTCCCCATGAGCTGGACAGAATATGAGAAGTAAGTTATCTTCTCGTAGGAGAACATCCCCTAGTACGGATTGTTTAATTATTTATCTGCAGGCATTCAAGGTATCACAAATAATCACCTTTACCCAGTGCAACAAAGATATCCCATCGCTTTAAAAATTAACATGTCGGACAAATATATCAGACAAGTTATGCTATCATGATGACTCTTTATTTGTGATGAACGGTCAATATTGAAGTGGGGCGGTGGCATATTGGTAAAGCCTTCCACCAGATAAAGGAGGGGTTTATGGATTCCGCAACAACATAATTTGCTAACAATCCAAGCTAAGGTAACAAAAGATGGTTAAAATAAAAATTAGTGAAGAACACGCCATCACAACCATGAATTGATAATCTACCAATTTCAGATGTGGTTAATTTTTTATGAATGTCTATCCATAAATCCCTCTTATTTTGTGAGGCCAGTGGACCCCACCAACATGCTACAACATTTTCTTTTGGCAGGCCCAAAATTCTGTAACATGGCCAAAATGTCACCACTCATCTATTCAGATAAGAATTTAATTTACCTCCTTTTTTTTTTTTTTTTTTTGAAGAGTAAGTGAGTTCTTCATTTTCAAATAAAAGAATAAATAGAGTACAATGGGGAATCCTATCATCAAACAGATGATAAAGATTTCAAAGGGGCATACCCCTCTCAAGAAGACGCCCACAGCCCAGGCCAAAAGCTAAAGCTCATTTAAATGAAAAATAAGATCCATTTCATGTGCATTGATTCGAATAGGTGGCACTCTATTTATAATAATCCTTTTGCTGAACCGGATTGTGTGAGGGTGTAAGATTGAGAACTGGATGGCTTCAAAGTGCTTAATGTTGGACCCTATCTTTCGCACTTGAAATATCGCTATCCATGGAGAATTTGTTGGACAGCACAAATATACCTCTTTGTATATTGCTCACATAGTTTTAACATATTTCTACTATATAAACACAAATTTTCTTTTTTCTGCATATATGACCTAAATTTTATACAATAGAAAACTTTTTAATATTGTAATATACAAAATAAATATAGGAATGTTTTCAAGAGAGAGACCTTTTTAGGTATTCTTGAGGCCAAAGTAGGATGAATCCAAATCCTTCACACGCCTACATGACATGAATTTCCTAAACTTATATATTTATTTGTGATAAGATTTGTAAGCTCTATTTCTTCAACTCAATTCCATTTAAAGCCATGTTCTTAGTAACTCCTCGATCTATAATTTCTTCAATTCTTCCTCATTGCTTCATTCACAGTCTTCACTCGTCACAATTTTAAAAAAAAACAAAAAACAAAAAAATAAAAAACAAAAAAAACAAAAAAAAAACAAAAATCTAAACTGATCAGCCCTTATGGTTCCTTGGACATATAAGTTGTAACCCTTCACTATACCATACAAGGGGTGTTTCTAATATTCTTTAGTAGATGCCCAAAACCACCTAGAATGGCATTCATAGATTTCCTCCCCTATTGGTGATATCCATAAGTTCCCTCTTGCAGATATACTAATTTCTGATTCAATAATTTCAAGGACTTTTCTGGCCATGCAAGTGATAATGAGTTGCCTGAGGAGTAGAACTAAAACTAAGTAGATAGGTCACCCGATTTCTCTGCTACTTCAACATCCTATTGAAGCCTTTGCAGTTTTCTAAATCTAAAAACTAATCAATATGTGGATTCAGCAAAGTTCACTACTAAAGCCTCTTCATAATGAACCCTTGCCAAACACTGCATACAACAAAACATAGATTTTCATGGTTGTACTAAACAAAGTTAAGTACAAAACAAAGGGCACCAAACAACCAAAGACGGCCAGTATAAGAGCATTCTACCCTGCCCAAACTAAATTACATGTCCAACCCCATTTGGCTACAATTAAATTCGCCTAACCATTTGCTTACCTAACCTCATAACGAAACATCACTTGACGATGTCAAACACCTGAATCTCATTGCAGTAGAACTGGAATCTCCACAGCCTTTTCAAGAATTCACCAGTAACCTTTTGTAGGGCCCAGCCCAGTTATCATGAGGGGGTGTGGGATAGAAAAGACCCATCATGAATTAAATTGACACAAGGATCTTTCTAATTAGATGTGGATAGCCATAATTTAAGAACAGAACAGTTTTAAACATAAAGTGCTTTAATCCCATCAAACCTAACAAGCTTCTATAATTACAAATATAACAGACAACAAATACACATGTTTGTGTTTATGTTAAAAAGCTTTCATTTATAATTAAAAGTACCAACTCAAGCGATTTTTTTTTTTTTTTTTTTTTTGACAGTAGAACCTAAAAATTCAAGACTATACCTGCAAGCATCCACCATCTGAAACAAGTAGCTCAACCACTGAATGGCGCTTAAGTACTGGGAGGACAGTATCCAAATAGAACTCTGGTGAAGCTGAATAAGAAACTTTAAACACTGGTATCTCCTTCTTTTTCCGTGCTGCTTTGAAGTTTTTGGGCAGGCCTCTTGCAACTATTATATCCTTTTCTAATGCTGCTATAAATTGATCCTCATTATAGAGGTATGCAAAACTCTTGAAGTTGGTGCTGAAAGAAACAATGAGTTCAGTTAGCCGACCCCAATACACTTCTATCACCTTGTGCCATATGTACAGTGGAAGGACATTTCCACTTCACAACTAACTCCCTCCCTCCCTCCCTCCCCCGCATGTGTTTTGAAAGTAAATTCAACTTAAAGTGATAGAGACCTGATTCCCTTGCTGCTTGTTGTTGACTGAAGCTCAGGAATGACCAAAGTGGCATTGAGAAGCCGAGCAACCACCACCACATCACAAATCTGCAGGCACAAAAAGATGAACGCCAACTCAAGGATAGCAATAGATTGCTTGTATTGAAAAAAATGAGCTATATTAGAACTTACTGCATTCCTGATCTCGTGGAAACCTCCTTGTATCTTGACAAAGATAAAGCCATTGGTCTGTGAACCAGGAGCTGTAATGTACTTAATGTAAGAATATAGCAAGTCCATTAAACAAGATTACTTAACAGTAAACAGGCTTTTATGTGAGCATATGTAGTCATATGCATGCATGAAGAAATTCTAAAGAGTACCGATTCTACTACACCAGCAGAGCATGATATCTATACTTATAAATTAGCTATTCCCTGATAGCCCTTGTACATATTCTCTATTTAAACCCTTTGAAAAGGGTATCCGTGTAATTGTACTTAGTAAATATTAACATAAATACAGGGCACTCCCTCGGTGAGAGTACAAAAATTTTTATGCCAATCATGATATTGTCATGGTATCAGAGCATTCCCATTTTCTGAAATCTAGGGTTTAATCCTGCCATCTACAAGTTTAATTCAACCAAGAGGGGCCACCATAGAGTTCGAAAGGGTCTACAACCTGATCCTCATTCTCCCGACCCCTCCTACGATCCGATCAACAAGATTAAGTAGTTCTTCGACTACCTCTGCTTCTTTGTTGACAACCTGATCTCTGCTCTGTGGATTTCTTTGCTCTGCGGCTTCCTCTCCCAGCAATTGATATGTAAATCTCTTGGATTTTCTAATTTCTGAGAACATCAATCTTCCCTCCACCATCTAGAACCCAAGTAGGTATCTTCGGCTAAAAGATTTCTAGGGATTTGCAAGTCTTGTCGACTGTTGCAAGAACCAATTTCACCCTTCTCTCTTGGCACTGTTGCAGGTCTCATCAACTGAGTCCTTAGCTTCGCTCCGGCTCCGACCAGCAGACCTTGGTGAAGTTTAAGTTCTGATCCTGCGTCTCTTTCGCTGAAATGTAAAAGAAAAATAAAGGGGTTTGAACCCTTTTTAAAGCTTGGATCCTGAGTACATACCAGGCCATGTACTGTGACCAGTAGATTGGGAAGACACAACTTGTTCGACCTCTGCCCGGATTTCTATGTTCAGATTTAGCATAATCGACTCTGGGGATTTCTTCTCCTTAGCACCTGGGCCTCTAATATTTCTCAACAAAATTCTGGACTAGGAACTTAATCTTGGCACCTCCCCTCTTGAACAGTTTCTATTTATCAGAAATTCAAATTCCACCAAACAGTGACGAACTCAGCCTATCATCATGGAGTATTTGACATAACTCAGCATTTACAGGTTCAGGTATTTTTGTTACCTATTGATTGATCTTAAGTAATTTACTTGATGGCGGATAAAAGTGAGTTCTTAAATTTGATGGAAAGAATTATTTTCTTCGGGAATTTCATTTTCGCAATTTTGAGGAAGAAAAAGAATTACGGTGTTTTATTGATGGATCCAATACAAAACCTGAGGATTCCAAAGAAGTAACCAAATGGAAAGATAATAATGTGAAATTCATCGGTTGGATTCTCAGTTCCATTGAGCCCCATATTTCCTTGATTCTTCGTCCATACACAACAGCCCAGGACAAAATGGTCCCATTTGCGAAAAGTATATCATCAGGAAAATGAGGTTAGGAGATTTCACTTGAATTTGAAATAGGAGAACATACAAACAGTGATAAATCTATTCAGGACTATTATTCTAGATTTATAGCACTTTGAATTGAATATAGCTCATTCATATAATCTATTGTTCCAGATATTGCCCTTTTTGCCATCCAAAATGTACATGAGTTACACACAGACATCAATTTCTTATGAGACTTTGAAAAGAATATGGACCCGTCCATGCAAGCCTAATGAATTGGGTACCAACTCAAACAGTGGATATCTATCTTCAAGAATTGCTTCATGAACAAAGGTGCCATTCACAAACTCTACTAGAATGGCAAAAGAACTTATCCTTTGGCAGCTCTTCTAGCAAGTAAGACACAGCCTTTATAAGTTTCTGATAAAAGACAACAAGTTAACCATACTACTGATAAAGTACATTGCTATAGTTGTAAAGAATTTGGTCATTAAGCTAATTGATACAAGAAAAAGAAATTTTGTAAGCATTGCAAGAAGCCTGGCCATCTAATTATTGATTGTCGCCGACGCCCTCAGAAGCATAATGCCCAAGCATATCAAGCCACTGCCAAATGCCGATACATGTCCCTTTTCTGTCAAAGCTCCACCTGAGTCATCACAACCACCAAACTTTGCCATGCACCTAGTACTCTTAGTCCTGAACCTTACGACAAATTGTGCAAGCTCTATTCGCCATGGGATTCTCCAGCAAATGCCTCTCGTCGCACCACATGGCATCTCTATTCTGGTAAATCAAATCGTGTGACTATGATAAACCAGAATTTGTCTAATCTTAAGCCATATACTAAACCAACTCACGTTCATACGTTCATACGGCCAATGGTGAATAAATGCATATTTTCAGCATTGGGAATAGTCATTTTTCTTCACTCACTTTACATGATGTTATTTTTGTACCTTCCTTATCTCATAGTCTTCTATGTATTAACCAGCTTATTAATAATAACTAGTTTTCCCATAATGGGTGTTAATACAGGGCCAGGCGACTGAGAAATTGATGGAAAAAAAAAGTTAGAGACCATGACACGTGACCCGCAACAGCGAGTTACAATTCTTAACCAGGTAAGATGTCATATCACATGACATTGTTATTCATCAATTTGTGGGCTAAGTGTTAACTTCTAAATTTTGACTTTTATAGCTGAGAAACTACAAGGGCGCTCTTAGTACTTTTGGATCAGACACAGCCAAATTGGGTCATAAGTAGATGGATCCAAGTATTATTTCAAGAGAATGTCTACTCGTCCCGACTGGGAGACCGGGCCATGGGTCGGTCTCCCAGTCGGGACGAGTAGCAGGGTTGTTATTTCAATACTTCTATTATTGAAATATAGTACTTTATGAATTATATTTATTAATTATGACAAACAATTGACTTTATTATTTTGAGTTTTTAACACAGCTGAATGGTGGGCTACATTTGGCGATGAGGTTCCCCATCTAAGAGCTTTTGCAAAAAGATTATTGAGCCAAACAGCCTCATCTTCAGGATGTGAAAGGAATTGAAGCACATTCAGTTTGATCCACACTAAGACCCGGAATCGCCTTACTACGCAAAAGTTGGAGAAGTTGGTCTTTGTCCTGAGGTTAAGGGCAAGGAATCTAATGAGAAGAGACAACGGTGACTACCAACCAATTAATTTGGATTATATATTCGAGGAAGATGACCCTCTTGGTGAATGGTTGGCTGAAAGAGAAGATCCAGTATTGAATGATACAGAATTCCTCGATGACGCAATGTCTAGTGTTGATGACTTTCAGTCGGATGAAGAAGGACAGAATTCCCCACCGCAACCTCCCACTCGCATATCTACTATGCCTACTTCCACAGCGCCATCAGCGCGCGATAAGGGCAAGGTTGTAGCAGCGTCATCATCGGAAGGCTCACAACGTGGTCATAGCCGTGAGCCAAAGTTGACACATTCTACTTCGGAACGTGCTGCGGGGGCTAGAGATAGATCAACATCACATTCAACTGGTTCAAGTAGCCTGCTCTCTAAAGCCAAACAAGATTAAAGACCCAACTCTCCAATACAGGCGAAAGTCAAAGGATAAGATTCACCCATGCAAAGACTCAAAGTCAAGGCCAAAGGTTGGCCACTCATGAAGAAGACCAAGAGTGGCTCACCAGGAGGTGGCCAGGGTCAGAACAAGGTGGCATATGAAGGTAGTTATGGTGGTGGTGGTGGAGATTACAACATTAATGTATATGATGTTAGGGTTTTCATTCGTTGCAATTTGATTAGATGCATTCATTTTCATAATAGCTTGATCTCTCATACACTTGTACTTTTTAATCTTGGAATCTTCATGCATTTCTATTAAGCTTTCATGTTTGACATCATGTTGTTAAGACTTTGAGTTTTATGCATGATTTAAACATTTCAATTTAGTTTCAAAAGTTTTATAAAATGAGTTTTTGAAATTCATGCATAAACATGTTTTGCATCATATTTTGAAACTTAATTTCCAACTTTATAGGCAAATCAAGTCTTGTTCTTCTATGGCCTAAAATGCCACTTTGAAAATCATTTTCATTTCAAAAAATATGCTAGTAGGTCACCAGTAGGTCAGTAGGAGATCAGCAGTAGGTCACCAGAAGGCTAGCCGACTTGAGGTCAGCTAACCGACTTATGGTTGTCGGCTAACCGCCCAGAGAGCCGTTGGAGGCCTTTTTGCTATAAACTTGAGTCATTCCTTGGGATTTTAGCCAACACTACGAGACTTTTGACGGCCAAGGAAGGTGGGGCATCTATGTCAGGCTAGAGGAAGGCTAGGAGGACAAATCTATGATTTCAACCTTTGATTCTTCAAATGGGTTTGCTCTATCTCAAAATTAATTCATGCTTGTCTTTAAAACTTTGTTTTCATTGAATGGCATGATTTAGTGTTCCCTTAACTTGTTCAAATGTTGGTTTCTTAACATGCTTTTGATTTTAAACATGATTAATGAATTGACTTCAACATTTGAATAGATTTACACATGTTATTAAATATATGTTTTGAACAAACATGCTAAAATTAGGTTGAGTTTTTTAAAATTAGTTTGTTCATCATTTCAAAACATGTGTGCATCATTTAACCTCTCTATCTCTCATTTATGATTTTCACCTTTGCATCGTTTATGAGCATTCAATTTCAAAAAGAGATAGAAGGCCTCAAGCATATGCATCTTTTATAGATCTTTGCATTCATCATGCATATGTCTTAGATTGGGTTTTCACTTTTAATATCAGCCTATGTTAAGAGGCATCAATATGTACTCAACTGTATCTCTCTTGGTGCATTCTTAGGCATTGAATTGAGAGATAAAAACAACTTATTGTAAAGGTTATTACTAAGCCTTAGAAAATCACAAGTGGTTGTAAAAGTTAATGCTAAGCCTTTGAAAAGCATATGTGGATGTAAGGTTAGAGGTGAGCCTAAACCTTAAGTTGAAATAGTGGAAAATTCGGTAGGGAAACCGGGAGTGAATGTAGGCATGATTGGCCGAACCACTATAAATTTGGTTGTTATGGTGGTGGATCTTTTACTGTGTTGATGATGCCCATATGCTTAGTTTATTAATGTTTCTTGTCAATGCCAATGTTAAATGATTACATAGTTTCTTTACTTGTTCATGTATGACTTAGAAACTTCACTTGTAGTCAAGTTAATTAATTTCCAAAGCATAATTAACATTAGAAAATTAAAATTGTTCTAGGTTTTTTAGCTCACCCAAGGTTCGGATCTTGGACCTTCATATGACCCGTTACCTGGTGGTCCATGTGAGCCTGCTGGTGGGTGGGGCAGAGGTGAAAGAAATGAGCCATCGGATGAATATCCTTAGCCACAGCAAATGGCATCAAGTCCTTGGATCACAAGTTCTGATGTTCATACGGGTATGGGGTAACAATATGGACACTCACACCATGATCCTTCGAATGAGTATGGGCAGCCGCAGCCGTATGGTGGGTACGGTGGTCCTTCGCATGGGTATGGGCAACAACAGTATGGAGTCTTTGTGGTACCACCACCATATACATATCCTCAACTTCAAGTTATGGCTCCATCATCAAACTATGGAGAAGGTCCTATAACTCCAAGAGTGGAGCAAGGGTTCTTTCATTTTGACATTGCTCAATACTATCGTCAAAGTCAAAATAACAACGATGATGAAGATCTAGAACCCGCAAGGCATTCAACATGGAATTAGCATTTAAATTTTAAGAAGAAATAGCCAAGGTATGGTTTTACATTTTTATATGCTATAATTGAAGCTTAGTTACATCTTACTAGTTGATAACTGATTTGGAAATTGGAAGTTGGAACATGTATATTGTCTTTTATACTTTAAAATTTTAATTGCAATTAAATTATAAAAGGGCTTGTCTTAATGTCTTATTGAATTATTCCCCCAAAAAAAAAGGCAAAATCTATCATTAACGTACAAGAATGAAGAGAGTAAAACTATCTAAATGGAATTATGAATGGAATAAAAAGGCGAAAATCCACTTTTTTTTCTTTTTTTTTTGGCTTTTAAGGGGACTCAGGACGACTCGCCCGAGTCTACTCGAACCCGGGCTGACCCCAGTCCCGAGTTCCTTTTTTTCATCCTTGCTACTACCAGCCGAACATCAGTTATACAGTACACTTGATGAGTCAGTATATGACTAGGCCTCATCATCTCCATTTAGCAACAGTTGAAAGAATAATCCGTTATCTTCTTGGTACTCCTCACAGAGGCTTACGTTTTCCTGTTGGCTCTCCAATGGCATTGACTACCTATTCAGATGTTGATTGGGAGAATAATCCGTTATCTTCTTGGCTCTACACAACAGGCTGGTGCATGTATCTAGATGATGCCCTTATTTCATGGAAAGAAAAAAAGTAAGACAGTTTCAAAATCATCAACTGAGGCAAAATACCAGGCCATGTCTGCAGCATGCTCAGAAATTCTATGGCTTCGTCGCCTCCTCGCGGAACTTGGCTTCACACAAAAATTACCCACATCTCTATATGTAGATAACACCAGCACAGTTCGAATTACAAAAAATCCAATATTTCATGAAAGAACGAAACACATCAAGGTTGATTGTCACTTTATTATGGATGAATAACAACACAATGTTATCTCTCTTTCGTTCATCTCATTTGGCTTCCAAATTGCTGATATTTTTACCAAAGCTCTTCCTCATCCACGCCTTCAGTTCTTAACAGACAAATTGATGCTTGTTGACTCACCAGCATCAATTTGAGGGGGGTGTTAAAGATTCTAGGTCCATCAGGCTAAATCCACTTGTATAATAAAGCTCAACCCTTTGTTTAGTCAAACTCTAGCATCCTGTCCAGATTCTATATACTATATTAGGATAGAGCTTACTGTAGTATGACTAGATAATTAATAATTTGTAGCCCAAATCAAGGCTTGTACAATATTATCTATGGAGATCAATCCTTCCTAGGAGATCCATTTCATTCCAATCTTCCAATCTATTTGTCTATAGCATTGCATTCTGTGACAATTATTAAGGACATGTATGAAGGAGCAGTAACGAGTGTGAGAACTACTTGCGGAGAGACAGGGGAGTTCCCAATGACCATAGGTATGCATCAGGGGTCAGCCCTAAGCCCTTATCTTTTTGCACTGATTATAGATAAGTTAACTACTCATATTCAAGAAAAGGTACCTTGGTGCATGTTATTTGAGGATGATATTGTGTTGGTAGACGAATCAAGAGACGGTGTGAATGCAAAACTCGAGAGATGGTAGGAGGCTTTAGAATCCAAAGGCTTTAAAATAAATCATACAAAGAAATAATATATGGATTGTTATGTCAGTGGGAATATAGAAAGAGCTTAAACTACTATGAGAATTAAAGACCATGGGATACCACAAAGTGATTCTTTCTGCTACTTTGGCTCTATAATTAGTAAGGACGGAGAGATTGATGAAGATGTCGAACATAGGATTAAAGCGGGATAGTTGAGGTGGAGACTTGCTGCCGGAGTGCTTTGTGACTGACGAATGCCAACAAGATTGAAAGGAATATTTTACAAGACAACGATTAGACTGCTATGACCTATGGAGTAAAATATTGGCCAATCAAGAAGCATCATATGCACAAAATGGATGTAGCAAATATGAGAATGTTGAGGTGGATGTGTGGTAAAAGTAAAAAGGATAAAATTAGAAATGAGTGCTTTCAAGAGCATTTAGGGGTAACAACAATTGCGGATAAAATTAGAGAAACCCATTTGAGATGGTTTGTGCATGTCCAACGAGGAAAAGTTTGGCCATGAAGGGTGATTGCCCACCAAGGGGAAGGGGTAGGCCAAAGAGGACGTGGATGGAGGTAGTAAAAATAGATATGAAGAAGTGTAACTTAATTGAAGATTTGGCTCAAGATAGATTGGAATGAAGAAACAAAATTCATGTAGCCCACCCCAACATAGTTGGGACAAGGCTTTGATGATAATGATGTTAAATTCTAGTTTATTTGGAGATAAAAGTTTTGCTACTTCTCAATTCTCTTGAACTGGGTGTCAAACGGGGAAAGGGAATACCCTTCATTTCTCAATCAGCACTCACAATGCATCAACTTATTTTTGATTTAGTGCAAAATGATGTTTGGATATCTCCTACTTCATCTAGGGTAGGATACAAATATTTTGTTATATTTGTTAATGATTATAGTTGTGTCATACATGGGTTTATCTTTTGCATTCCAACTCAAAATTTGATGTATTTCTTATATTTCAACAATTTGTAAACATGGGCTCTTTTTCCTTGTCCCTCACAGTTAAAACCTATTGGGTAGAAATGTGTTTATACTACAAAGCTGAAATCGGATCAAAGTATTGACAGATACAAAACTAGCTTTCTTGTGCAGGGTTATTGACAGTAGAATGACATTGAGGATGGTGCTCCTGTCACCAATATGACAATTGTACATATGGTTTTGGCACAAACTGCTACCAAATCCTGACCAATTTTTCAACTAGATATTAAGAATGCATTCTCACAAGATCTCAAAGAAACAATGTACATGACTCCTTCGGACTGTGTAGTTCCAAACACTGCGCATGTTTGTCGACTTTGTCAATCTACATGGGCTCAAACAGGCTCCACATGCGTGGTTTCAAAAATTTTGGTCTGCAATTCTCAAACATGGGTTCAACCAGAACAACTATGACCACTCATTATTTCCACCTTCAAAGGCATAACTATACTCTAGTATATGTTGATGACATTTTTTCCCTGGAGATGATAACTCTGGCATTTGCTTCCTTGAAACAAGTATTGCAATCATCTTTCCACATGAAAGATTTGGGGCATCTAACCTTTTCCCTTGATTGAAGTCACTCCCAGTACTACTGGTACAAAAACACATAGGATCTCATTGACCTGGCTCAAATGAAAGATCCAAAGCCCTTTGATGCTCCCATTGAGCTTAACGTCAAATATAGCAAGAACAATGGGGAGCCTATTTCAAATCCTGTTCTTTACAGTATATTAGTTGGTCATCTTATTTATCTCACAATAACCAAACTGGTTATCTCCTGTGTAGTTCAAGTTGTCGGCCAATTTATATACGACCCACAGCACCTTCACCGGAGTGCTGTTCATCGCATAATTCGATATCTACATGGAATTTCAAGACATGGGCTTTTCTTTCCAAATGATTCTTCTCTACAGTTCACATCATATGCTAATTATGATGGACCAGAATGTCCCGACCTTCATCAATCGAGAACTGATTGGTAGGAATTCCCTAATTTTCTGGAAATGTACCAAACAGGAGAGCGTCTCCAAGTCATCAACACAAGCTGAATGCAGTCCATATCTTTTGCGTCCTCAAAAAACATCTAGCTTCAACAGTTACTTAATAAACTTAATGCTCCTGTCTTAGCACCTACTCCCTCTATGGGGACAACAAAAGTGTTGTAAGAATCACGGCACATCCAGGATTTCACGAAGAGGAGAAAAATATTGCAATTGATTATAATTTCATTCATGAATACTATGACGATGAAACCAGGACAGTCTAACAAATCTTATCATCGTCATAGTCGTCGTCATCATCATCAAAGCCTTGTCCCAACTATGTTGGGATCGGCTACACAAATTCTATTTCCCTATTCCGATCTATCTTGAGTGAAATCCTCAAATAAGTTGCACTTCTTCAAATCTATTTTTACTACCTCCATCCACATTCTCAACACAATCTCTCATATCTTATCTCAACTGCAAGTTGTCAATCTATTCACTAAGGCATGTCTCGCAATCGTCATAATTTCTTGATGTCCAAATTGATGCTTCTTGACAATCCGCATCAATTCGAGGGGGAGTTTGCAAAGCCCCCATACATAAACGCTAACAATCAGGTGGACAACATCAAATACATCATTAGGCAACATTAGAAAAATCCAATAGATAGTGGAAAAATTCTTAACATGCTATCCCTACAAAAAAAAAAAAAAAAAGGCTCTAAACTAAATGTAAAATATAAATAAACAAATAAGAAAAAATAAAAATGTGCAACATGACTACCAAAATTTGAGCAAAAGAAAAGAGTAAATTAATGACAGGAAGCTAATATAGGCGAAGAATCAGACATTGACACAACAGTGGGTGTCAGATACAATACCCGATTGAAATGCATAAAATTGTATAAATGTAAACTTGTTAAAAAAAGATGAATAATATATAGTCCATAAATGAATATGACTAGGGAAGATTCTTTTTACGTAAATGGAAAATACTAGTTACTGTTGACATTATATATATGCAAATAAAATTTAACTCGTGAATGGAAACTATGCAAACTAATTACTATTGAGTGTGTGTGCGCGCGCATGCAAATAACAGGTAAAGGCAATATTTCGTCATTAAAGAAGAGAATGCACATGAAAAACGTATATTTAGACAAGATATGTAACCATGGTTCAAAATCGCGGGTTATGTAACTGTAACGGCTGTTATTTTGAACCATGTATGTAACCCATTATTGTTGGGTTTTTTTTTCTAGAGATAGAGATGAATTCTAAAATACCAAAACAACAAACAAGAAGGAAAGCACTGAACCCCCTAAAATAGATAGTGGAAAACAGCAATGCAAATCACAAACAGACCCAGCACATCATAGCACAGAACATCACACATTGGACAACAACTCCTCAGGAAACATACTGTTCATAGGTAAAGAAGCAGCTGCAGAATCTTCTTGGTTTTTCATGTGAAAGATTGATACCACAGCAGTCGCAAGGATTTCCCTTAGTTCATCAAACTAAAGCCGAACCTTCTAAGGACAATGAACCTCTTTAAGCCCATGAAACCGTAAAAGATGAGTAGCCTCTGTTACCAAGGGAAAGAGGGCCAAATTGTAAGACTCCCTCACCCCAATCAACAGGGCGACGAACTCATATTCATTAATACTTTTTAAGCCACCCGGTCCTAACTCCTAAGCACCTCCACACAGCCAGGGTTTAAACTCTCGGTCGTTATGCCATTATGTAATGGTAACGGCCGGTACCGTTACGTTATAATACATATAACGGCCACGATGTGTAACGGGGCCAAAAATCGCCAAAATAACGGATCATAACGGCCGTTATTTTGAATATAACAGCCGTTACCGTTATAACGACCGTTATAACATATGACAGGAGTGTTTTTTTTTTAAACGAGTCTTCTTGCCTTTTTCTTTCATTTTGTTTCTTCCCTAAGAGCTTCCTAAGGCTTCCTAAGGCATGCTACAACTTCTAAGCTAAGGCATGGAAAAACTTAGATCTAAGCTACTTTTGGGTGGATTTGTATGTGTGGAAAGCTAATCAAACTCAAGGGATTTGGTAAGCTTATTTTTTTGTTTTTTTTGGAGTTCTTTTCAAGTTTCAACATCAAAATAACTTAGAAATGGTTGAGATGTGTTATATCTATACTTTTGGAGCAAAAAAATTCAAGTTTTAACACTTGTTGTAATATTTTTTATTTTTTCATTATTTAAATCCAAATTGTTGTAATAACAATTTGGTGCCTTCTACCCTTCAAGAAATGATGATGATGATAAGATCGAGTCAGGACGCCGCTCGTTCTAGCATTACGCACATGCACTAACTCTATTAGTATTTATTGCTTGCTTGTAGACTTTAAATGTTTAACACTATTAGTTTGCCCAAAATTATGGTTGCATTATGTCAAATTTATGATATTTTAGTATATAAATCGATACAACAATGATACAGGATAACTTGAGGGTGTAAAGATAAAGGTCAGCACAACCTAATGGGTCAGCCCACAACCCATGAATTGGGTCAGTCCACAAATCAACAAATTGTATGAGTTGTCAATAGATACTAGTTACCTTAACAATACCTGTAATCCTGCAATTAGGTCCGCTAATCTAGGCAATATTGTGTTATATAAGGATCCATCGTCAATACAAACATATGAAAAATTCTCTTGCAATACTTCCCTCTCTTGTATGCTTCTGGTTAGTTCTGAATACTCTTATAGAGGGGACCGTTATTTTTCTTTAAAGTGTGCACTAATGGGAGAAAAAAAAAAACATTATTTTCTATCATTTTATAATATTCTAGATTTTTTGGATATTTTTTCGTATTTTTTGGGGTCAAATAAAAATTCGTTCCGCGATGATCGCAAACCGCGATTTTGAACCATGCACACAACACTCTTTTTTTTTTCTTTTTTTTTTTTTACGAATGCTAGTATCACTATTACTGCGGAACTAGCATCAAACATCTCTCCAAGTTGTCAGCAATCAGCATACCCTCCCTCAAAAGGAGACAAGGCCCTGGCTAAGGTTGCAAATGGATATATCATATATGACTACCTGACCTTTCCAACCCCCAAAAAAAAAAAAAAAAAATCTGGCTTGGAACTTAAATTTGGTTCAGATAGAAAATCGGATTCAGATCCAGAACCTAATTTCGGATCCAGAAAGAAACTGGGTCCAGTTCCAAGAAGAAACTAGGTCTGTTTCCTGATCCATATAGGCTTTAACCCAAGAACTGGACGGAAAGTTTGCAATTATAGAATTTTCGTAATTAAATGGGTACTTTTGCAACCCAAGAACCGTTGGCTTTCTTTGCTTGTTTCTTGAGACTTCCAATGACTCCTGCCTCCCTCTTTCTCTCCATGTCGTCCTTAACAACACTTCGGCCCCATTCACAAGTTCGCCGCATTCCTTCCTCAATGTCATCATCATTGCCAGTCATCTTCCTTGGCACCCTTTCTTCCCCATGTTCCATACCCTAAAATCCTCTTTCGCATCCAATCATCCATCTCCAAAACACCACCACCAATCATCCCATCTCCACCAAATTCTCACCCGTCTAATTTCCTCCCACAATCTCTTTCTTCTTAAAACCATCAAACCCCACCTCACTGCCGGCAACACCCTCAACAGCATCTTCCTGCACATCTCTCCCATGCTCATTAAGCTCACCGGTTACAGCCACAGCAATGCTCCCCACCCACCCCCCCCCCCCCCCCCTCCTCTCCCCTCTCTCTTTCTCCTCCTCCACCGTCAGCACCCACGTCGTCCTCCACCTCAATCATTGACTTCTTGACAAGTTTATGCTATCAATACTTCAATTCACTTCTTTTACAAGGCCAAGATGATGGATGGTGCCTTGAAGACATTCCGATGGATGCAAGGAATGACAAGTTTTTAGTAATTCTTGTAAATGGTTATTATTCTTTGCTTCTTTTCTTTTTTGTGTGAAAAGTTCTTGTTTGCAAATGTATCGTGAGATCACTGAAGCTAGATGGGGAACCGGAACCGGGCCCTGGAGTTAAAGTCGGAATCAATTTGGGATACATGATCGGTTTTGACCAGGTCCAGATCCATCCTTCTGAAAACAGATCCAAATCCTACGTCATGGTTCTGTTCCAGACCCCAACTGTTTGCAACCCTAGCCCCAGTCCTACTAATGACGTTGATAGGGATTTCAGTCGACATGAGCATCTTATCAAAATATTCTCTATTACTCTCCTTACAGATTGCCCAAGTTGCAGCAATGAAGGATAGACACCCTGGGGATTTGTCTCACTTGCTATTTTTATGTTTTTTTAATTTTTTTATTGATATTTTGCCTCGTTTGAGATGAAAGCCAACTGCCAAGCCTCAAAATGGGTGATCATGTATTGGTGAATATTCAAGACACTCCGAACCATGACAGTATGGCTAAGCAAACCTTAGGATAGATCACACATTAGATAAAATCATAAAATACTACTTGCACCATTTCCACCACCACTAGCAAACCTTTTACCTCAAAATTTATGGAGGTGGAGGTTATTATCCCCAACCACTATCTTCCCCAAATTGAGGCACGTAGATTTTTACAGCAGCTAGAGACTAGCGAAGTGACCAATTTCATGACCCAAGAGACTGTACCAGAAACAGGAGACAGTACATCTTGAAATTTACAACCTATCACATAATCCTCAACCTTCATATATGGGTCCACGGCAATGGAGAATAGACTCAGAAATCTATCGGCGAGACAAAAGTGATTATTAAGCCATTTGTCCTTACAGAAAAGGATTCTCATCTTCCTAACCAATTCTGCCGGAATCGTCCAATCTAAAGAAATTCTACATTAGTTATACTCTCCAAATTCCCAAGTCTACCTTGGAACCATGATAAATCCTCAATCCATTTCCTTGAATTTTACACTTGAAGATGAGAACTCTCTTCCACAGGACATCAATCTGAACCAAGATCACATCTAGTTCAGTGCAATTGACACTGGAAGCCCCCTATGCAACACAAAGTCGAATATGAAGCATAAGCCATCAAAATATCCAGCAAAGAAAGGTTTTCTATTTCTTCGTTCCTTTCTCACTCCAACAATTTTACAGTGTTAATAGTTCCAATGCACTGAACTATAACATCAAGCACTCGAGTCACTATATGCAGAAAATGTGCAGTCTATGTCCGTGAATCACATTACAGAGCAAAGTTATCAGCAAAGGGGTTCAGGATAATCTTCACAAGACTGAGGCATTTTAACTGCCCAAAACTAACAAGTATGTACTCTTACATCCTCCAGATCAATATATCATACTTAAACTACAAGAAGGTTGCAATTTGGGTAATATAATGCCATTATCATTTAATCCAGATTCAGAATGCAAATTTCTATAGAAGTTATTTGCTTATGTAACACTAATAACAGGATAACAAGTGAGGATTGAACATGTGCAATGAACCGCAGAAAATTCAGAGAAGCTCTAACCTTCATACTTTCCTCTGGGATTTGCATGTGGATGCAGCAATAAAAGAGACCTCACAGGACCCCATAATCTTCTATATAGTGCACTCTGCATCCCCCACAAAAGAACAGATTCAGAATTCAAGAGGAACAGGAGACAGAAATCCAAAAGCCAAGACATCTAGTCAAATTTAGAGTAAAAATAAAAGAAGTTTTAGTTGGGGTTGTTCCAATTCCATCGATACTATAAAATCAGTGATAAACAAACCCATGTTAGAGCAAAAGAAAAGATGGATTCAAAACGGATTTTTTCCCCATTAGTCTCTGAATGATCCAGAAGAGAATTAATCAAAACCGGCATGAACCCATAAAGACTGATGTATTTACAGTTCAATAAAAATAAAATAAAAATAAAAAGAATTACGTTCTGTCTCTGCCACTACCAGCTAAAAACAAGAAAGTCAAAACCAATTAGAACATGGAGAGAAACAAGTACAGTAGGAAATGACAACCAATGGCCTAATCCACATGCAATTAACACATCAAGTTTCAAGTAAGAAAGATGAATGGTATATGGATTTTCCTACTATTCTCTTTCAGATCCAGGAAAGCCTCTAATTAAAAAACCCAATTTAAAATATCCAATGACCGAGTACAGCTACAGTAAACTAAATTAAAAAAAGACAAATCTTGCTCCCTCTTTTCTCCGCTTTTCCCATCAGCAGCAAAAAAACAGAACAGTACAAACCCAAGAAAAGAAAAGAGATGCAAGAGAAAAGAAAAGGCAAGAATCTACAGAAAAAGACCAAAACTTCAGTAGAAAGATGGAATCTTTTGATGGGTTCTGTCCATTGCAAAGCTCCGGTAGGATCTACATTCTGGAATATAAGTCTCCAAGAGAAGATCGCGATTGAATGCCACAAAACCCATCAAAGAAAAGATCAAATCTTTGAGTAAGATGAGGGAAGACAAAAAGAAGAAAACTTGATGGGGTTTGTTCATTACAGTCTTAGGAACTTCTGTGTTCTCAAATCTGGGCCTCCAAAAGAAGATGGTGATTAAAGACTGGCCACCAACAATGCTTTCTCCAGTGTATTCAGCAAGAAGAAAGTGGGAAAAGAGAGAAAGAGCTGAGAGAACCAGACCAACAAGAGCTACCCATCTCAGCTTTGACTTGAAGACCATCTTCCCCATTCAAAGAAAGGCAGAGATAAAGGGGGAAAACCCCAAAAAAAGAGGTAAACAAGGAAAAGGAAGCAAAAGAGGCTAGTTACAGTGAGCTCCTACAACGGCATTTATCTTATTCAACTTGCTTTTGGGTGGAAGAAGGGGGTAAAAAAGAGCCCAGTAACATAGTCCTCAAGAGCATCCTAAACTTTACTCCTTTTGTCATCTTTGGTCCTCTGTACTTTCCTTTTTCTCCGGTCTCCGGTAAAATAGCCATTTGTACTTTCGACACCTCAAGTGGCACAGAAGTTGGCATTTTTTTTTTTTCAAATGATTAATTGCTGGGTCATCAGCAAGCATTGGAGTGTTTTCCAACGCTGCTGGCTAAAATGAGAACACTCTACTTGAGTGTGGGTACTGTCACCTGCTGCTCAAAATTTTAAATTGAGATGCAAGAGGTGGTGGTTATCTCAGTAATCCTTATCTTAAAAAGTTTGTAATTGGACAAAAAGTTTTGGAGCAAATGAATCTATGGTATCATGAATTCATGATTGGTTTGATCTTGTGTCCTGTTCTGGATTCTCTAACAAAATCTTCTTGTTGAGTTGTAACTGAAAGTTATGAGACTCAGCAAACCAAAAGGTTAAGAAAGAAAGGTGTGGATTAACCATATATTGGAGTGGGAATCACCTGACATTTTCAAAGGTTGGATAATAAGTTTATCACAATGGGGCACATTGCTAATTAGGCTTTATTTGGTATCTCTACCCTTTCTTTGATGTGCACGTAAAAAAAAAAAGTCATTAAAAAAAGATGCTAGAATCAAAAGGAGTGTTTGATAATGAAATGATCTATTTTAAATAAAAAAAATTTAAATTAACAATTGAAAGCTTTTCACAAATTTGTCGAAATCCACTAGGTATCGAGCCTTGAAAACTGACCTCATAGCCGTGTCCAGCCTTTCATTGAGACTTAATGGTTTGGATATTGTGTGTGGGGCCCACAGAATCCAAAAAAATAGCACATCCAATGTCTTATGTTTTCTTGCATATATCTCAAGATTGATGACGATCCAACGGATGAAATTTGATTATATAGTCGTGTTTGATCTTGTGAACATCTCTAATGATTTGGATCTTGATTTTCTTTTTTAAATTTTAAAAGAAATTAAAAAAATCGGACTGGGCATTCTAGACCAAGAAACACTATTCATCCGCTCTAATGTTTTTCCTCTACTTTTTTAATGCATCAAAAAACTGTATTATATAAAAGAAATGCATTGTCTCTACTTCTCTAAAACAGGCAGATACTAAAATTACAGACAAACACATCTATTTTTAAAAGCTCTACTTGCTTTAGAGATTTAAAGGATTAGACGAAAAAAAATAGACGCCAAACGGGGTCTTATTCCCTTCAATTTACACCAGTGAACTCCACTTGACTTTGTTAAAAAAACAAAAAAACCAAAGTACAAAAGTGAGAGGAGTTAATCCCAAGTCAATCATCTGAACAGCAGTCTCATTAGAACTGCAAACTGGACCATTCCAGGTCGGAACGATACTTGGTTAAATTATTTGAGTGAAATTGCAACATGTGTCATTGAAAGTTAGGATTTAAAGGTGGAGCCTCCTCCTGGTTTTGCGGGGAGCTTGACATCATGGATCAAATATTATTTTGTAGTGTTCAGGAGTTGTGTCATTTCCTTCATAAATGGGCATGGCACGTGACTCGGCAAAGTTCTCTAATATGATATGCGCGTGGCAACTTTATTAGGTATGTGACAGGTCCCATCTCTCACTCTCAAGGGGGAAAATGTTACGTGGGGTCTGCTCCATCTGGGAACCAGCAGATCCCTGATTAGGCATATCAAATGGGCCGGACCAGGCCGTGCTGAAACAATTAACGGGCCATGGCCGGGTCAACAGCATGGCCCATGTCGGCCGAGGCACCTGGGCCCGTTTGGCCTGGCCCGCCTGGCATGCTTGGCACGTGGGCTGCCCTCTGTGGCCTGCCAGGCCCACCCAACTGCCAAAAAGTTCCTTTTTAAAATAAAAAAGTCTATTCTACTCATCCCCAACAGCTATAAAACGATCATATAAGGGGTATTTTGTATCATTTTTCATTTTACAAAGTCTATAAATACCATAACCCTCCCATTCTCATTCCTCACCAATTTACACAACTCTCTCACTCTTTATACATTCTCTAACTCTCTCTCTCTCTCAAAGCATTTAACTCTTTCATTGTCTCTAAAAAGTTTTTAGATGGCCAAAGATTAAGTCATCAAGAGACAAGATTAAAGGGGCCTTTAAAGATTTAGAGGTATTTATATTAATGAAATTTGAGATTCAATATATATATAAGTTTATAATATATTATATAACTCTCATTTTTTTCCCCTTTCTTATATTAATTATAACAAAAGAAGGCTATTAGCCTAGCTATTACTGTTATTATTTATGAATTTTATTTTTTTAAATATGGCTAGAAGATTTCCCACAGAATCTTCTGCTGTTAATTTACGGGTAGAAGAAGATTTTATTGAATTAGAAGATGAAGTAGGTGATTTACCTCCCCTCTTTCCTCAGAGTTCCCGTAAACCAACCAAGAGGAATAGAACTTCAGTAATTTGAGATATATTTACAAGGTTTGATGTTATTGAAAATGGAAAGAAAGTTAAAAAGGCAAAATACAAATTTTGTAGTAAGATTTATTGTGCCGATTCAAAATTTAGTACCGGCCATTTGTCAAAATATAGGCAAAAATGTTTAGCCTTACATAAGCCGGCAGATGCAAGGGTAGGGATGCCTGGTTCATAGACCCAAATTTCTACTACTTGTGGTCATGGTAGTAGTAGCAGTTTGGGTCTTTTTTCTTTTAATGCACAAAGTGCTAGACAAAATCTTGTTAAAATGATTGTGTTATCATAATTCCTTTCTTTTTTTTTGTTGAAAATGAGTTTTTTGAAGAATATGTCCAGAAATATTGTCAACCACAATTTCACAGTATTTCAAGAAATACATCCATAAATGATGCTATTAGACTCTAGCAAGAAGAGAAAACAAATACAGAAAGCTACATTGCAGAAATTCCTGGTAGAATAGCCAGAACTACAGATATGTGGACTTCTAAACGGGGGTGATAGTTCTCTTTGTATTATTGCACATAACATAGATGCAAAATAGATCATTAATAAATGTATAATTAGTTTTAACTGTCTTGAATGGTCACACAATGGCACTTGAATATGTATATTTATTTTGGAGAAAATAGATGTACATATTATTAAGGAAAAAGTTATATCTATAACTTTAGATAATGCCAGTAATAATATAGTGGCTATTGAATTAATGAAAATGCAGATGCCACTTGTAACTTTGATAGATAGCTCTATCTTCCAAAATAGATGTATACGTCACATCTTAAATCTCGTTGCACAGGTTAGTTTAAAGCATATTGTAAGTTACACAGAAGGTATTAAAGACATTGCTAGATTTATTTTCTATTCCGCACAGAGAAGACAATTGTATGTCCAAATATGTGCGAGGCAAAGCGTATCAGCTAAAGAGGTAGAACATAGATCGAATTCTATGAATGATTTGTTAAACAAGGCACTTGACCGGAAAACTGTTTTGAATGAATTTTGTGCTTTTCATGCACAAGATTTGATGATTAGTGATGAACATTGGGAGTTATGTGTCAATATAAGAGATTTATTAGAAGTTTTTTATACTTCAACATTATTTTTTTCTGTGATATATTATCCCACCTCTAATGAAGCTTTAATGAAGCTTTTTAAAATACTTTACAACTCAATAGATTTAGAGATCATTTTTTACTTAGTAGCACTATTAGAAACATGGAAGGAAAATTTAATAAATATTGGAAAGAGGCTCCAATAACATTTTCTTTAGTTGTTGTATTTGATCCTTGGTTAAAATTAAGTGGTGTACGATTTTTTATTGATGGAATAAATAAAAATATGAATTATATAGATTTAAATATTTTTTCAAATATAAAGGCAAATTTATAAGCACTTTTTCAATTTTATTGTGAGCAAATGGGTACAACTGGACTTAGTATGGGCTATTTAGAAGTCCAGCAAATATGTATTAGTGAGTGGGGCATGTGGTATTCTTCTATGTCCACGGGCATGGCATCCAATTCTAGCTTAAGTAACATAGTGACAGAGTTATCATCGTATCTTGACGTCGGTGTAATACAGGTGCAGGATGTATCTAGTCTTGACATTTTAGCCTGGTGGAAGCAACAAGAAAGCGTTTATCTGGCGTTGGCTACCATAGCTCGTGATCTATTGACTATTTCAATGTCTTCTGTAGCATTAGAACAGGCTTTTAGTGTAGGTGGACGTGTGGTGATGACAAAAGAACAAATCTAACTGAAAAAATGGTGGAGTGTTGTGTTTGCCTACGAGACTGGTATTTGGCAGATAAGAGGAAGCAATAACTGATATCAATGGAAGATTATGATCCAGCAGACTACGCGTCTGATTTTTTACTTTTTCCTTCATTGTAATTTGTAAATATATGAGTTTTTCATTCTTTCTTTATTTTTATTTTCTAAAAAAGATTGTAAGGTTTTGAAGGTAATCCTATTTAGAAACCTTCAAGAATTTAAAATCCAAATAGTTTTATCTTCTCAGTGGAGTAAGTCGAGTATGACCAAACCACTTAAACATCTTTATCATTTTCCGTGCTTGTGTTAAAAAATTTATTTTTAATGCTGAAAAGAAAAAAAATCGAAAAAAAAGATAAAGGGCACACCTGGCGCGGAGGCCGAGCCATGGCCCATGGCAGGCCGTGCCGTGTGGCACGGGCGGGCTGAGGTTGGGGCTTGACATGCCTATCCCAGATCCCTTGTGTGGACTTTTATGTAAGGAGGAGTTAAACACACATTCTCCCACGCACAAATAAACATCCTAACTAGGGTTGTAATCGGGTCGTTTTCGGTCCGGGTCCATGGTGAATCCGGACCCGAAATTGTTTCAGAATCAATTTCTTGGCTTCGGAAACGGAACCAGAACCATATATAAGACGGGTCTGGATCTAGATCCGGGTCTATGTAAAGAATGATATTTAAAAAAAATGATTTTTATGAGAGATTTTCGAAAATTAAGGTAACATGTTAGGTCTCAGATCCATGGGTCCGAACCAAGGTAAAACCAGACCCGAACCCATTTACTTATTAGGGCCTAAATAAGGACCCAGACCCGGTTTTTAACAGGTCGGAATCTTTGGATAATCGGAGAATCGGGGACCCATTTACATCCCTAATCCTAACAAAGGTGAGCTCCAAGTTGGGCTCATAAACATCTCCCCATTTATTTTTAAAGTGTAATATACTCGGGCTCGGGCCTAATCTATTCTAGGTGGGTTGAGCTCGGGCCAGGTACTTATGGCCTAAGTTGGGCCTAGCCTAGGCTCGGGCATGTTGTTTAAAATCCGGGCAGGGCCTGGATATTGCTCAGCCTGGGCCATGAACACCCCCACAGTCCTTATTGCAACCAACAACACACAAATGTATGTTTTGTTTTAGGAAAGGCTCTAAAATAAGAAATTTTAAAACGAGGAAGTTTGCAGTTGAAGGTTGTTAGCACAGGATTTCCTATCAGAAGCCAAGACTGCTTGATGAATTAGGAGTACCTAATGAGTTACTATAAAATGTACTGAATCTCTATTTTATCCTTGAACTCATATGGAGTGGTGGCATCCATTGCAAAAGGACTTTAATAAGATGGGTTCATATACAATTTTATGATTTATATTAGGATTAATTAGCGAAAGGTCCCTCGAATGGAATGTTTCCAGCCTCCAGTCCAGGCGGATTCTTTTTAAAGGCTCTGGTCCAAGCAGTTAGGATGTTTGCAGCCTAAGGTCCCTCTATCCACACGGTTTCAATTTTGAAGACTAATTTACCCCTGTAATCGTCGCAGCATGCAGTGGAGTGGTCCCCAACGTGTCACTATTATTTAGCCACGATTTAAGTGCATAAGTGGGGAAGTTATTACTGATATGCCCCTGTCATCCAGCGCAGATCTCGTTTTTTGAATCTAAACCTGCAATCGCTTATGATATTGAATCTGAATGTAGAAACCTAACGAGAGAGAGATTCATTGTTTGCGGAGCAGATTGCAGATCAATATTTTGGTAGGAGTTCTATTGTAATTGGATTATAGTCTCGTATATTGATTGGCTGGGAAACAGTTCATTGGCTTGGAAGCAGAAACCAGATCCAAACGTTGGGAAGGGATTCATCTTTTTTGAGGTAAGCGATTTTTTCTGTTTAAATCAGAGATTATGCAGTTTTTGTTATCTGAATGTGTAGATATATATATATTTCTGATGCGCATGCTCAGTTCTATTCTTATTGGTTTTTAGCTGTGTAGTTTGATTTACTGTATAGCAGATTCATATCTAACTTTTGTGTAGCAGTTCTATCTTTTATATGGACGTGAAGTTGATTTCAGATCTAACTTTTGTGTAGCAGTTCTATCTTTTATAAGGACTTGAAGTTTTTCATTTTTCTTTTCTAGTGTTAATAGTTAGGTTTCTTTAGTTTTGTTGGTGATGAAGTATTCAATTTGTATCAGCTCAGTTGATGTAGAAATGATTTGACGGTCATGCATTTAGATTAGCTAGAGCATGACTTATTTACCAGTCTTATTTCAGAGCTGCATTGTGGAAGAAGTAATGTAATCTAAGATATTTGACTTTAAGCATGAAATTTATCTCACTGTTAATCAGACAAATCGTAGTTTGTGTAATTTTATCTGAGTTATATACACAATATCTGATTTCTGTATTGAATTTATCTGAGTTGTGTACAATTTATCTAAGTTGTGTACAATTTATCTGAGTTGAGAGCCAAAATTTATCTGAGTTATGTACAATTTATCTGAGTTATGTACAATTTATCTGAGTTCAGAGCCAAAATTTATCTGAGTTGTGTACAATTTATATGAGTCATATACAATTTATCTGAGTTTATCTGAGTTGTGTACAATTTATCTGTGTTATGTACAATTTATCTGAGTTTAGAGCCAACATTTATTTGAGTCATTTACAGTTTTTGCAATGATAGTGTCCATTTATATTCATTGAATCTTGTTGTTTTACAGATGTCACAGCCGTTATTGCTTCTCTGTAAGTATGGCATGCTTACGGCTGTTATTCATTTGAGTCGGGGTATGAGCTATGATGGTTTCATTCGTCAAGTTTGTAACAAGTGGAGAAATCTTACAATGAACATGGTTTGTTTTACTTATGCGTTGCCTGGCCACCCAAAGTATTTGCTGGACAGCGATTCGGATCTAATGAGCTTGTTCATGCTGGCTTCTTCAATGGGATTGGGGACAGTTTCTGATTCTCCACTCAATGCTAGAAGGAGCTGTTGCTTTATTTGTGGAGCCGACACCCTTGAACAGCCATGGAATCTTCTAGATATGAATTCGGTCGTTTTCCTTTTTGAATACTTTAAATCAAGCACTCTTGTTCCGTTTGGTACGCCAAATATCAACGATATATCATTTGCAGTGAGTGGCACATAGGACCTTCCTAATCTGAATTGCCTTCGTTGTGCGTTGTATGTATCAAGGATCAAGATAATGTCCTTGTCATTCTTTCTGCACATCTGTTCAGATAATTTGTTGTCCAGCATGCATTCTAAAAGGCTCCAGAATGGAGTCTTTCTTAATTCAACTCTGTGGACTTCAGTGATCATTTGTTTGATGCTTTGGATGAGTGAAACAGTTGAGACCAAATTTGATCTGAACTGGTAATGAGCGCTAGGCTTCTCAGCATCTATGTCTTTACTGACTTCTTTTTTGTTTGATGGTTTATCTTCCACCCTCTTTCTCTTGTTGTTTTTTACTCCTGCATATAGTAAAATAACTCAGATTCATATCACCAAAAGATTAAAACAACTGAATACAGAACATATATAAATTGCAGAATACACAGATAAATTTATCTTAAACTCAGATAAATTTGATATAATATGATATAAATTCATGAAATAGGAAAAAGGTTTGTTGAATTTTCAGTCCAGCAGGACACTTTCTTGCTTTTAATCTCAGATAAAGTCAATAGACATTGATTCAGTATCACACAGTACACAAAAGGCGCTCTCTTGGTTTTAATATCAGATAAAGCCAAGAGAAATTGATTCAACATCACACAGAACACAGATACAATTGCACAATACACAGATAAATTTATCTTAAACTCATATGAAGTTGATATAAACTCAGATAAATTTGATATAATCTCAGATAAATTCTTGAAATACACAAAAGTCTTGTTGAATTTTTAGTCCAGCATGACACTCTCTTGCTTTTAATCTGAGATAAAGTCAATAGACATTGATTCTTGCATGACACAGAACACAGATACATTTGCTCAATACACAGATAAATTTATCTTAATCTCAGATAAATTTGATTAATGTGCTCTTGCTTCTATAAGTAATTACTTTCAAAATGTGTCTAAATCATTTAGTCATTGTTCAAAATTGATATTGAAATTGCATTAGAGCTGAGATTATCTGGAATCATTAGCTTGACAGATCAATCACATTACCCAGCTAAATATGTAGCAAAACTCAGATAATTTCAATCTAGACTCAGATAATTTCAGACAGGACTCTGATAATTTGAGTCAGAACTCAGATAATTTCACCAATCACTCATATAACTTGATTCAGAAGTCAGATAAATTCATTCATAAGTCAGAAAATTTCACCAGGACTCAGATAATTTGAGTTAGAACTCAGATAATTTCATACAAAACTCAGATAATTTGAGTCAGAACTCAAATAATTTCATGCAGGACTCAGATAATTTCATATATAAGTCAGATAATTTCATCCAGGACTCAGATAACTTCATATATAAGTCAGACATTTGGTTCAACATTTCAAATTTATACAAAAATTTGGTTCAACCAATATGTAGCAATGAATGTTATAAATTTGGTTCAACATTTCTAATTTATACAAAAATGACAGACATTATAAGCCAAAAAAAGAAAAAAAATCTAAATCTGGATACCTTCAACTGTCTGTTCCTTTTGCCCCTGGCTTTCTGAAAGTATTGTGGACTTCGTTCTGGCCATTTCCTGATTGGGGAAGAGGAAGTAGAGAGAATGGTAGAAAATCATTCAAATCGGCAATGTACAGTAAGATAGGGTTTCCAAACAAAAAAGAGTGAGAAACTTTGAACTTACAATGGAAATGAGTATTTTTGAACTGTCTTTGTATGCTTTCGGAAACAGTTTTGCAGTTGTGGAACCGTCTTCTGCAACTAGGGTTTTTATGTCGTCTTTCTTGTATCTCCTCTTGTCGAAATCGAAGATATCTTTGATGCAAAATCTAACTTGCAATGAAACAGTTAATCTAAGGAAAGTTTTTGAAATGTTTATCTAATCTGCTGTTACTCGTTGCATGTAGTCACGAGACGAGAATATCGCCTTCTTCGTCGTTTCTTTTCTCCTTCAGAATATTCGAACCCCTTTTTGCGATATGAGTGTAACGCTTTCGTTGGCCTTATCTTGATAAAGACAGAATGAATGTAAGGGCAAATCAGACCTTTTACGTACCAAATTGTGTATGAGGGACCTTTGGCTGGACGTTTTTTTTTTGTGGACTGCTTGCAATAAATTGAGGAGTTGAGGGACCTCCGACCAAAGTCCCCTTTATATTATTATGTGTGATTGTTATTTTACAGAATTGGTCCAACAAGATCATCCCAAGTTTAGGAGATTTGTGGATAAAGATAAGGAGCACTGCATGTGGAAAGTTTGACTATGAAGAGAACTATAAAGGGAAAGATAATCATTACTTCATTGCTCCTAAATCCTTTGAATTAGTGGAAAGATTTGATATTTCCTCTTGACGTGTAAAATGCCAAAACTAAGCACATGCATATCAGCTTCCAGCTTCGAAGGCTACCGTTTCATCTGTAGAATACCAACAGTAAGCACATGGTGCCAGGCAATACATGGGGCATGTTTTCCTACAAGAATACTGCATGTGAGCAATATGGAGTTCAGCTAGTGGGGCTCACTTAAGATGCCTTCTTATTAGTGGAGTAAGGTGCATGTAAAGGTCTCCTTTGCATATAAGAGTCAATTTCTTTGAGATTCAATCCAACGGTGGATAATGGTTTGATGATATTGTACATGGGCCTGGTACCAAATCATGAGAAGATGAGAGTGTGAAAGGGTTTGCGCTGATCCGAAATAGGCCCCACAAAGCTAGAGTGTATATATATATATATATATATATATATATTTATGCAATAGTTCATATGAGAACATTCCTCCTCATATGTTTGCCTAAATATAAATTACTTTATTAGCAAATTCTCTACAATTTCATATTGATTGCCTGTCCTGTTTATTACCCTTTTGTCTTTCCGACACTCTTTTTGGTCAAGGAGCCACCTATGTCACACCTGCTCCCTTTATTTAAGAATGATCCTAATTTCACATTGATTGCATGTTTATCACCACCAGATTTTCACATTAAGTTTACCTGATTTACTGCCGTTAAGATTTTTTATAATCATTAGAATTTCTATGCAGCTCGTTAATCTGCGTGCACTAATTCACATCCAAAACTCTTATAGTTTTCTTTTCTTTTTTTTACATACCCTCCTAAAGGTTTGTATAATTTGTAAATAAGCTTTGGTGGTTTGAATTTATAGTGATAATCCCTATTTTTTCATTTTCATACATTTCATGTCCCTAAATCAATATTCCTTCTTACAAAGAAAAATCAATAGTCCTAATGAAAATAGGAAATGAACATGAGGTTTGTATTGAGTTTTTATAAAAATAATAGCTTTGCACTTAAATTCATTAAACATAAACCCTCAGCTAAGGGAGGTTGGGTCCCGAAGAGACTCACACATATGAGAGAGAAATTGCACACATGAGGAGCAAACTATGTATGTGCGAAGAGCAAAAAACCTCACATGTGAGGAGAGAGAAATTTACACATGGACACAATGGCAGACCCAAGATTTTTGTCGGAGTGGGACATGAAAAGTTATTTAGATAGTTTTGGTAAAGGAAAAGTGACTTTTATTTATTTATTTATTTTTTAAATTATGTACTTTCTATAAGATATTGTAGAAACAACCAATCATATGCTCAATTGGACAGTGGGCCTCACTCCTATTGTTATGAAAATTTGGCATATATCCCTAAAGGATGTGGGATCCATCTTGAACTATTCAAATTATCTACAACTGGGCCCTAGAATGGAGTCCTAGGCTAGTTCATTCATTCCTGACGTGCAGTTAATTGTATTTTCATCATGTACTCAATATAATAGTGGGACCCGCCTCTATTGAAAACAAAATTCAGGAAGTGTCATTGGAGGGGTTGACGTTCATTTTGAAATAATTTGAGTTGGAGGGGTTGACGTTCATTTTGAAATAATTTGAGTTATCATTTTATTGGCCCCATGATTGATTCTTGGAGACCTGTAAGTTCAGGCCTAGTAGCTACAATAGAGAGCTGGACTCGTCTTCATCACCATCGAATTAAAACCTAGTTCTCTCATCACCTCATCGTCTTTTCCCCCCTCTTCCTCTCACTCATCAAATCCATGACCATGATTGCCACATGTTAACCCCACAGGCACACAACAAAACCCCAAACCCACCTCCCTCCTTTTGAAACGATTTTTTTTCTTGGTACCAGTTGGAAACGATTTCATATCCCCTTTTCTTCTTCTTTTTTCCTTCTCATTTCTTCTTCTCTTTCCTTTTTCTTTCTTCCTCCCTTTCTCTCCTCTTGATCTTCTCCTTTTGTTTTTTTCTTTTCTAATCTTATTTTCTCTTTCTCCCCATTCTCTACCCTCTTTCTTTTAATTTTTTTCCCTTTTCCTCCTGTTCTCCTTTGCCCCACCATCTCAATCTCGACTTTAAGGGCTTGTTTGGTAAAAAAAAATTCATAAAGTAAAAGTAAAAGTAAAGTAAAGTCTCAAATTAAAAAAAATCTATAATAAGGTTAAAATAAAAGAAAAAGTGATCCATTTTAAACATCACAGGAGATTTTTAGAGTGCATGATGCAACTGCACCCACATGCAACAATATGGGTTTGCCCATCCCTAAACATTAAAGTGAAGAAGTGCTGCATCTTAATAGGTATTAGTCTCAAATTGCATGTATTTTTGTCGACTCTTATAAAAGAGAGAAAGATGATGTCCTTTTTTCACTATATACATAGCCAATAAAATGAAAGTGTGGGCCCACCCTTACATATATTTATTATAGATAAAGATATGGATAAAGATGGGGACATAATGAGAATTTCCCAACTTCTACTCTATCTATATCTACTCTTATAAAAGGGAGAAAGATGATGTCCTTTTTTCACTACACACATAGCCAAAAAAATGAAAGTGTGGGGCCCACCCTTATATATATTTATTATGGATAAAGATACGGATAAAGATGGGGACATAATGAGAATTGAGTTTTTTCCCAGAATAGCACCCTCAAATAAACTAATTCCCATAATAGCACTCATTTGAAAATAATACCCAGAAGAGCATCCCGAGCCTACGTGGCATATCCATTCCTAATACATGTTAATGACGGTAACGGAAGGTCAAAATTTCCAGCTACCCAAAGCCATTAATTCCTAATTCAGAGGCCTTGTCAAATCACATATTTGGGTCTTTACCAAGAGAGCAATGCCTTGTCAAATCACATATTTGGGTCTTTACCAAGAAAGCAGCAATTCTGGCATCACTAAATACATTGAAGATATCAAATAAAGTGGTTTTCATCACTTGATATTATGTGATGAAAACCCACTTTTCTGTCCAAACCCAATCACGTAAAAGGTAACAAATTGCATAAACTTTGAAAATATTGATCAAGATATCATAATTAAATTCTTCACAGTATATCAAATTGCCAAGCCACTTAACATACTTAATCAAAAAACCACTTTTTTGTCCAAACCCAGTCATTGTCTGCAGTTAATTAATATAGCAATAGCTCCATTTAGCATCAAACAAAATAAATAAGTTTTGCTCCACACTTTCTAACTGCAACATTCAACAAATGCATATCCACCAACTTGCCATGCCACGAAACAACATTGTATTAATGGATTTAAAAACAGAAATTGAAGAGATAAAATGTAATAAAATCACAACTTACTTCATTGGTTTCTATTTGGACAAGAACGTCGATTATGACCCGTATTTCCACATAACCCACACGCCAAAGGCTTGCGACCACCATCTCTAGCGTTCATCTCATTATGAAAACAAGTGGATTTTGGACGGCCTTTGATATTTCTCCGCATATTTTCATCCGGAATGAGAGTCGGACCATTATAAGTGGGCCAATAACATTTATCCAGAATAGGGTGAAACGTAGGAGCCCAAGATTCCATGTAATTTTGCATAGAATAAAATTCGTCCACAAACTGAAGAGCATCAATTCTACGTGAAGCACATGCAGCCAATACATGTGAACAAGGATGATGATAGATTTGCCACTTGTTACAAGAACAAGTTCTATTGCCAAGGTGAACAACGTGCACTTGTCCACCTCTAGCCCGATTACCAGAGCGTACTGGTGTAGTTTTCACTTCAAATAAGCCAGGATTATGGTGATACATATGAACTTCATGCCCATTCGCCTTAACTCTTAACCCAGTTAGTTTAACTTCAATTGTTGTAGTGAATAAAGCATTAGAATGTAGTCGCACCTCCCCTTGCTCACGTCTAACTGCAAAGTAGCTATTGACTCTATAGAACGTAAGCTGCACCAAAGCTATAATCGGCAAAAAACGAGTGCCTTTCAAGACAAAGTTAAATATCTCAACCATATTGGACGTCATATCTCCCCACCTTCGTCCTCCATCATGCAACAACGTCCAAGATTCAAGAGAAACCCTATTAATCCATGACTTCACCAAATCATTATCAAGGTTTTCAATCTCAGCCCACATCCTATCAAATTTGTGTTGTTGATTTGTCATGGCGAGCCCACTTATTATTAACTTCAAATGCTTATTCTTGAACTTCGTGTTGAAATTACTGACAAAATGCCTCATGCAATACCGATGATATGCCATTGGCTCCTTCCAACCAAGATATGGATCTTGCATAGCGTTTATTATACCGATATGTAGATTAGATATACCACATAAGCCCTCACGGTTTATCACTTTCTCTCGAATGCAAGCCATAAACCACCCCCAAGTGTCATTGGACTCTCCCTCAGTTATGGCGAATGTCAATGGAAGTAGCTGTCCATTTCCATCAATCGCAACAGCTATCATCAACTTTCCACAATATTTTTCATACTAATGAGTAGCATCAACACAAATTACAGGTCTACAATACTTAAAACCCTCAATAAAAGGACCGAAAGCCCAAAAGACACGTTTAAATTTCTCCACTCTAGGATTGGATGTAGCCTCTGAGTTCCAAACTACAATTGATCCTGGATTGGCTTTTTGCATTTCCGCCATAAATGCTGGCAATATCTTGTATGACTCCTCCCAATCACCAAGCAATAGAACCATGGCATGTTGCTTTGCTAACCATGCTTTCTTGTAAGAAATTGTAAAATTATATTGCTCCTTTATCATAGTTATGATTGCTTTGCTAGTAATTGACAGTTGGGCTCTGATAACATCCTTTATGCAATGAGCCACAAAAACTAAATTAAGCTGCACATGATCGCGATTTCCGATCGGATTAACGCAAGTGTGAGGGCCCTGATGGACTGCAATCCTGAAATAACTACTTCCCAATGGTGTAGATGCTCTTAGTCTCCAAGTACACCCATTATGTGCAAGCTTACACTTTAATATTAATCTTGTGGAGTTGGAATGCGTAACTTTGTACTCCGCATGTGCATTAAGGTGGAACATCCATACTGCACTAATAAGATCATCCTTGTTTGCATATTGATCTCCAACAACCAAATCAACACTTTCTGCTCCACTTGATTGTTGTGGAACCCATTGACTAGCAACAACTTCATTTACCCAACTAATATCAATAAACTTAGGAGCCATTGGCTCTTGAGTAGAAGATGACGGTCCTGACATTGTACTCAAATCTAGTTCATCATGATCAACTGTGTGGTCCACCCTAAGAACCTTGTTATCTGCATCCAAATCTTCACAGTGAATGTCGTTGTGAGTGACTGTGATCAAACTGAGAACATATGGGTCCTCTATAGATATAATATTAGGAATCTCATTCAGGTTTACTGCATCAAAATCCATATTGGATTTCTTCTTAGGCCTGCGATGCAACAAAAATAAAAAACAACTGAAACAAAAGAATAAGAAGTAGCAGCAAAAACCACAATAAAAATAAAACAAAGAACCACAAGTAGCAGCAAAAATCAAACGAAACAAAAGCAAAAAAAAAAAAAAAATCACAAAAGTTATGTCCATATAATATAATTGGGACAGGCACAAAAGTTTTGATTATGATATAATATAATTGGGATTTGGGACAACCACAAAAATCTTGTCCATGGCCAACGTGCAGTAGTAATATAATTGGGACCACTAGCATACATGTGTAAAGAATTAAAAAAGTTCCTTGTCTATATCTGTATTGAATTGCATCAATAGCATAGCCACAAAAGTCCATGGCCAAACATGTAGCATTAAACCAAAAAAAAAAAAAAAACAATATATCTATAAGAAACAAAATAAGAAAACTCAAAGCCACATAGGGGTAAAGATCAAACCCAAAGTGGCGGAAATCGAAGGGATAAATCAGTTATGCGATTCGGCAGTCAACACAAAATTTATTTTACCAGAATGCTCAAAATTTATCAAACAATCCATTTAATCTATAGAATTCAAAGTCAGAAATTTGAAGAGAGAAAAAAACAACCAGACTTACCTGGGAGAGGCTAAGGCGAGAATTGACGATGAACTTGGGCTGTGCGAGAGACTTTCCGTAGAAAAGGGTTTAGTTGTGTGACAGCTTTCGTTGTTGACAAAAAATTGCCCGTTACCATCATTAACATGTATTAGGATTGGATATACCACATAGGCTCGGGATGCTATTCTGGGTATTATTTTCAAATGGGTGCTATTATGGGAATGAGTTTATTTGAGGGTGCTATTCTGGGAAAAAACTCATGGGAATTTCCCAACTTCTACTCTTATAAAATGTCTTTAAAAAAGAGAGAAAGATAATGTACTTTTTTCACTATACACATGCCCAATAAAATGGAAAGTTGTGGGGCCCACCCTTATATATATATTTATTATGTACATGTATTTTATGTATGGATAAAGATGGGGACATAATGAGAATTTTTCAATTTGTCTAAAATAGACTTTGGACCAGGCTTGGATTTAGAGGGGTTTTAATGATCTGGATCACAATGATCTAGAAGACAAAAGTTTAAGAATTAAAAATATCCACCCAACGGTACCATAATCTCAAAAATCTAAAATTACAAAAAAGACCCCTAAATTCTATAGAAAATTGCTAACTACCTCCCTACTATACCCAAATGAACTCGGATACAGACCAAACTTCGTACACACGATTCTAATAATTTTTTAATATCTTATGTTGAGTAGATGCTGATATTTTAAATGTAATAAAATTTTATTTTTGATGTGAATTTAAATTCAATCTTTTAATACTGCAAGTGCACAGCTGTCCTTTTGAGAGAGTGACAAGTACAGGTCGAATCCCACAAGGAGCACTACTAAGTTAAAATTTAAAATCTGATTTTTTTAATCAAAGATTAATATATAATTGAGATCCAAGAAAAAAAAGTAAAAAAATTCAGAAACACAAACCAATCAAATATATAAAACAGATCAGAGCATCCAGAATCCACTAAGCAAGATAATTAATCCATCCTGCATGCAATTATTCTATTATTTGTCTAAAAAAATTAACTCAGATCATAAACAAATCAATGTTTTGGATCCGGAGGATTTGTCTTTTGCAAAAATCAATTTTTAATAAAAAGAATAAGGTTACAACCCAAGACCTCCTTCACCTCATAAAAGAATGAAAAATCATAAGCATGACTCATCAAATTAAGCATAAATTATCAAAGGATCTCAGCCCTAAGCATAATCTATCAAAATAAGTATAAATCATCAAACTGTTTTCATTAGAAATCAAAACAGAGGATGCCTAAGGCATGAAGACAGATCTATTATTCTAATAGAGCATGCATTTAAAAGAGACAAGAAAGTAATAGAAAAATAACATAGATTAAATCAAAGATCTACTTAGCTTCATCTGTATGCTCTAATCCAGAAATCTAGCTAGCCATTGAAAAAAACTCCATAAGTAATTTCATTGATAGCATCTCCTTGTACAATGATCTCTTAGAAATCTCTTTTCTAAAAACCCTAATTTTTTTAACAAGGCTCCAGAATACCCAAAAATAAAAATGAAATTCTATTAATTAGAGAAAGAAGAGAAAGAGGAGAGAAAGTGATTATGGACGTCCAAGGGGAGAGAGTTGCTCCCGTATGCTATTTTTTGGTTCCTTTTATTTCTCAGGTTATCTATCAGATACAATGAATCTGGACACCTTCTCTGCAGATTTGGTTTATCTTCATTGATAAGGTATGTCTCTTATCCTTTTGGAATTTGAATGAGGTGAAAGTTTCTGGAAACCTCTGGGTAGCTTGGCTAATCTTCAAATGGGGTCCCACAAGGGATGTGCAACAATTGATTATCAACGGTGTGGATTTAATTTGCAATCCCGTCTAAAAATAAACATGAAAATCTCCAGACCCCTAACTTTGTCAATATAGCTCTGATTTGTACATTCTTGGGCTCCATGAGTATCTACTTTGAATAAGCTTTCTAATAGTAGGTAAATTTCATCGATCCGACGGCCGGATTGAAAGTTATGGCCATTTGAAGATTAGTTGTCTGGAGAAAAACTGGACTAGCTTTTAAAATTTGATTTGCAATGGAATCTATCTCTGCACAACTTCCATTTTTGAAAGGACATCAGATGTGGATGATTCAAACTCTTTTTCTTTTGTTCCAATCAGAATAATACTCTTTGAATTATCCATTAATAATTTCAAATTTGCAACCACTGTGGACCCTGCCATGTGAGTCATTTCATCTGTTTGAATAGTAGGCCCTATGAGAAGTCTTCTACTGTAGTTAGGATTCTTCAAGTGACGTGATGAGTGAACCCCTCCTTTGATTGATTTGCATATGACTTGTGTGTGGGGTCCACGTGGTGAATTCTTCAATTTTCTTTTTTTCAATCTTCAATTCAGTATTGTAGGGCCCAAGATAACTATGTGTGCTTGAAAGTGGGCTCCGTGACAGAGGTCTGCAATTCTCATTTTCTACACATTCTAATTTAACACATTAAATAGTGAAGAGCTCATATTAAAGCGGGACCCATCCGGATAGAGTTCTACTCCAACTGGGACTCTTCGGAGAAAATTTGCAAGACATTCTAAGTTAATGCAGAAAATGTATGAAAAGTATGAAAACTCAGGTTCCTAGGTGAAATTGCATGAAATGATGAAATTAGATGAATAATGATGCAAATCACCTAATTAAATCTCTAATTCATCTTAATATGATCCGTAAATGTCCAAATTCATGAACTCAACACATCCCCGAACCAGCATTTTGCTAATCCCTTAGCTAAAGTTGCGAACAAAAAGGTTTGAAGTTCTTTGACATAATCTAAAAAAAAAAAAGTAAATATAAAAATAAAACCACTTTCGCTGGTGCTCTCGGTTGCAATTAGCGTATGCAACAAGCCCTTAAACCCCTATGTTCCCCCTAGTGGACGAGTTGTGCCTCATGAGGGTTTGCAGTGAATATACCCACAAAATTATTTTTTTTTTTTTGCTAAAGATGTGTAAAACCTATCAAAATCCAAGGAAACTTCTTCCAAGAGAAAATCTTTAGACATTGACTATTCTCGGTTCTCGAAATTTTCAAAGAAAAATCTTAAATTTGGTTCGCCAATCCTATCTTTTGGTCAGAAATTCTCGAAATCATGCTAATTGATCGTGCATGGTGAAAAGTATGTATACGTAATAAGCATCAAATGATCCACTAATAATTTGTGTGAGTTTATTTTATTTATTTTAAAATTTGGGTTGCCTAATCTTTGTAAAGAAAAACAGTCTTCCTCTCAAGGCAATAATGACGGCTTTCGCACTACTATTTTTTCAAAGGCCGCATTTTTTTTTTCAAACACACACATGTGACTGTGCAATGTCTAGGTTTCTTAAGCTTTCTAATTAACCCATGTAACGAGCATTAGGCCAGTGACTCCCAAAACAGATGTCTTTAGGGCACTAGGTATGTAAATACCCCTACGGGCTTACTCGCTCGGGTTAAAAAGGCTACAAACCCAAACTAGTCACAAAACTTTTTATTCTTTACACTTTTTTTTATATATTTTCTTCTTCTTCTTTTTTGTGGACCCTAACAATAGGCAGCCCTTTCCATGTATCCACCCATTGAACCAGGAAGCTTTGTACACTAAGGGTCGGTTTTCCATTTTTTTTATCAAAGAAAAAACGAAAATTATAGCTTCACATTCAAAATCTTGAAAACGTATACCACCTGTGTAAAAGTGACAGATCAAAATTCGGCACTTCTCCAAAAACCCTTTCCATAAATAAAATGGTGAACCATTATTTTCTTTTCCCCAAAATAAATATCTTCAGCCAATAAAAAATCTCTCGAAAGTTTCCCTCTAACAACACAATTTTTTTTTATCTCCTAAAAACCAAAGCAAAGCGAAAAAGAAAATGTAGAATGAAAATTGAACAAATGATCACATGTCAAGTTCTAACTCTCACCCCCAAACCTAAATTCAACATTGTCCTCAATGTCATGAATGCATGTGTAATGTGAAAATAAACATTAAGGAAAATTATAACATCTTACCATGTGGGGTGATTGCAAAAAATGTGATCAACCGGCTCAATTACCTTCCAAAATTGGGTTGCCTCCCAAACAGCGCTAAGTTTAACATCGTCAACCCGACGTGATAAAAACAAGGGGACTTTGGTCGGAGGTCCCTCAACTCCTCACTTTATTGCGAACAGTCCACAATAAAAAAACATCCAGCCAAAGGTCCCTCACACACAATTCGGTACTTAAAAGGTCTGATTTGCCCTTATATTCATTCTGTCTTTATTAAGATAAGGCCAACGAAAGCGTTACACTCATATCGCAAAAAGACTTTCGAATATTCTGAAAGAGGAAAGACACGACGAAGAAAGCGACATTCTCGTCTCCGTGGCTGCATGCAACGAGTAATAGCAGGTTAGATAAAAATTTCAAAACCTTTCCTTCGATTAACTGTTTCATTGCAAGTTAGAGTTTGCATCAAAGATATCTACGATTTTGACAAGAGGAGATACAAGAAAGACGACATACAAACCCTAGTTGCAGAAGACGGTTCCACAATTGCATAACTGTTTTCGAAAGCATACAAAGACAGTTCAAAATACTCATTTCCCTTGTAAGTTCAAAGTTTCTCACTCTTTTTGTTTGGAAACCCTATCTTACTGTTAATTGCCGATTTGAATGATTTTCTACCATTCTTTTTGCTTCCTTTTCTAATAACGAAAACCCAATCAGGAAATGGCCAGAACGAAGTCCTCAATACTTTCAGAAAGTCAGGAGCAAAAGGAACAGAGAGTTGAAGGTATCCAGACTTATTTTTTTCTTTTTTGCCTTATAATGTCTGTCATTTTTGTATAAATTAGAAATGTTGAACCAAATGTATAACATTCATTGCTACTTTTTCAGTTTCAAGTAATTTTGTCTTAGATATTTTTTTAAAAATATCTGAATTTAAGATAAATTTATCTGTGTCCTGTGCAATTTATTTGTGTTCTGTATTCACTTATCTTACTCTTTGATGATATGGATCTGAGTTACTTTACTCAATACAAATTTATATTCAATTTATCTATCTTCTGAACAAACTTCAATCAATGTCTATTGGCTTTATTCTGAGTTCTTGTTGAATTTAATTCTGAGTTTATCTGAGATTGAAAGCAGGAGAGTGTGATGTTGGACTGAAAATTCAACAAACCTTTTGTGTATTTCATGAGTTTATCTGAGTTTATATCAAATTTATCTGAGTTTAAGATGATTTTATATGTGTATTGTGCAATTGTATCTGTGTTCTGTGTGATGTTGAATCAATGTCTCTTGACTTTATCTGAGATTAAAAGCAAGAGGGTGTGATGCTGGACTGAAAATTCAACAAACCTTTTGTCTATTTCATGAATTTATTTGAGTTTATATCAAATTTATCTGAGTTTATATCAAATTTATCTGAGTTTAAGATGATTTTATCTGTGTATTGTGCAATTGTATCTGTGTTCTGTGTGATGTTGAATCAATGTCTCTTGACTTTATCTGAGATTAAAAGCAAGAGAGTGTGATGCTGGACTGAAAATTCAACAAACCTTTTGTCTATTTCATGAGTTTATCTGAGTTTATATCAAATTTATCTGAGTTTAAGATGAGTTTATCTGTGTATTGTACAATTGTATCTGTGTTCTGTGTGATGTTGAATCAATGTCTCTTGACTTTATCTGAGATTAAAGCAAGAGAGTGTGATGCTGGACTGAAAATTCAACAAACCTTTTGTCTATTTCATGAGTTTATCTGAGTTTATATCAAATTTATCTGAGGTTATATCAACTTTATCTGAGTTTAATATAATTTTATCTGTGTATTTTGCAATTTATCTGTGTTCTGTGTGATGTTGAAAGGAAACACATAAACATTTGGAATGAAAATTCAACAAACCTTTTGTATATGTCTTTAATTTATCTGAGTTTATAATAAATTTATCTGTATCTTGTGTAATTTATCTCTGTTCTGTATTCAGTTGTTTTAATCTTTTTGTGATATGAATCTGAGTTATTTTACTATATGCAGGAATAAAACAGAACAAGAGAAAAAGGGTGGAAGATAAACCATCAAACAAGAAGGAAGTCAGTAAGGACATAAATGTTGAGAAGACTAACGCTCATTACCAATTCAGATCAAATTTGATCTCAACTGTGTCACTGGTCCAAAGTATCAAACAAATGGTCACTGAAGTCCACAGAGTTGAATTAAGAAAGACTCCATTCTGGAGCCTCTTAGAATGCATGCTGGACAACAAAATATCTGAACAGATGTGCAGAAAGTTTGACAAGGACATTATGTTGATCCTTGATACATATAACACACAAAGAAGGCAATTCATATTGGGAAGGTCCTACGTGTCATTCACTGCAAATGACATATCGCTGATATTCGGCATACCAAACGGAACAAGAGTGCTTGATCTAAAGTATTCAAAAAGGAAAACAACTGAATTCATATCTAGAAGATTCCATGGCTGTTCAAGGGTGTCGGCTCCACAAATAAAGCAGCAGCTCCTTCTAGCATTGAATGAAGTATCAGAAACTGACATTGCTGATGTTGCTAGGCTACTGTGCCTGTATATCCTTGTCGTACTTTTTTTTGCAACCCACAGAAACACAATAGGATGGGCATATGTGGGCTATGTTGAAAACTACATGGATATGAAGCACTATGCCTGGGCAGAAGAGATTTCAAAGTTTCTCATGGAGTCGATACACAACAGAAGTCGTGGTTCTGATAGAGTAATTGGTTGCCTTATTGCATTACCGGTATGATATACAACTACAAATTTACAAATTTGAATTTCAATATACAAAGAATTATTGACGTACATTTATGTTTTATGATTTTGTAATAGTATTGGTTGTGTGAGCATACGACGATTATCACACCAAATGATTCGGTGCATTTCCCATGAGTACTAAAGTGGAATCTAAGGGCACTAAGTATGGCACTTAGGAAAAGGCCCCTTCATTCACTACTAGCTACTGAGGTATTTTTCACAATTTTCACTATCTAATTTTATCTAAGTTTTTAATCTAACATGTTCTTTGCAACATTGGTATCAAATGCAGGTCCTTGGAGATGAATTAGATATCACACTGCTTGAAGTGCAGCGATTACAGTCCTTGTTGGACAGTGGCGCTTGTGACAAGGAGGTCATGATGGAGATAGAAGGAGAGCAACAACTTACAGAAAAAGAAAACAGTGATGGAGAAGACAAATAAGAAGAATATAAACATGATGATGGCCATACACACAAAAAGCAGGGAGATGGGGGAGACATAGCAGTAGAAGTAGAAAGAGAAAATGTGGATCAAGGAGACGATCAAGAGGATGGAAATGAAAAATGCGAGCATGAATTGGAAGAAGGAGATCAAGGAGAACAAAACAAAATGATTGAACCCACCCAACCAAATACAAACATACTGACAGACACATTGGTTGTATCCGAGTTGGAAGAGCAGCTGCAAAACAGTAACAGTGAATAAACAAATTTCCCTGGTGTGGCAAAACAGTCTATAGCATTTGGTGCAGAGATGGCGGGCTATGAACAGACATCCCTACAAATAGATCTGCTGGTTGCAAACATCTTAGCTGACATAATTGGCAGCACCAGCAACACAGTATATGAAGAGCCATCTGAAGCACACTCTGGATCCTTACCAGAAGCTGGTGATACAGTGCCTAGTCCTAGACAACAATCACAAACTCCCGAAAACAGCGAGATCAAAAATCTTACTGAGCAGCGTGACAGGGCGAATTCTTTAGTCATCCAGCTTACTAAGGAGAAGACATAATTACAAGAGCAGATCCAACGGATGGCTATTGAACTTGAAAGGACGTCAGCCGAAAACAACATCATAAAAAAGCAGCGGCTTGAAACTGAACAAATGATCACCAGCTTGCTAAGAGAAATGGATGATGCTCTATTGTTAGTTGAGCAATTGACAAAGAAGAAGACTTCGCTTGAAACACACAGTATGGACAAAAATCATACTTTAGAGGAGTCAACTCGAATGGTCAGCTCCCTCAAAGAGCAGCTGAAACACACCATCAGTGTGTCAGATGTATAGTCCTCGAGAGCTACAAATGCAAAAAATGAGGTAAAGGGCTTGAAGAAAAAGTTAATTAATCTAGAATCAAACAACTTCAAACTGCAGCAGCTCTTGAGGGAAATGACAATTGATTATACAGAAAAAGGATTGCAATGGGCTGGGAAGACTCTAGATGATATCCGAGCCTACAGGAAAAACTAATACACGACAGAAATGATTTATAATGGCAGAGAAAGCAGCGAAGGAGGCTGCAACTGATCGTAATGTTGCAGAAAATGTACCTGAGGTAATTCATGTACACGACCATGCCTGTTTAGATAAATTTATGTTTGCATTGAATTCATGTTTTGCATATCTATCAAATTTATCTGACTTCTGTGTCATTTTATCTGACTTTCTAACAATTTATCTGAACTTATATTAAATTTATCTGACTTCTGTGTCATTTTATCTGACTTTCTAACAATTTATCTGAACTTATATCAAATTTATCTGACTTCTATGTCATTTTATCTGACTTTCTAACAATTTATCTGAACTTATATCAAATTTATCTGACTTCTGTGTCATTTTATCTGACTTTCTAACAATTTATCTGAACTTATATAAAATTTATCTGACTTCTGTGTCATTTTATATGACTTTCTAACAATTTATCTGACTTCTATATCAACTTATAAAACTTTTCATTATTTTTATCTGACTTCTAGATGATTTTATCACACTATCATCAAATTTATCTGATGTTCTATGAAAGTTATCTACCCTTTAACAAATTCTAATTTGATTAATCTATATTTTCATAATTGAAATATTGATCAGATCATGCCGTCTGATGCACCATCAAAGCCAATTAAGGAGGTGAAACAGTCCTCCATGGTGAAACGAATCAAGAAAAGAACAGCTACAAGGAAACTGAACCCATCAGCTGCCCCTTTCACACTCCCAAAAAATGCGGTCACTAAGCTTATGAACGAATCTGACGTAGAAAAGCTAAAGGAGATTTATGAAGCCGAGGGCAATGCGTAAGTCACATACTTATGCACCTAAGCAACACAACTATTGAATTTAAGAAACATTAATGAAAATGTAGACTAATTGGGCACTTTGCGCAATTGCATTTGCAGGGCGCTCATTTGGGGAGGTGAGGGCATACAAATTGTATCTTATGAGGACATAATCACAGTTCTCAGCAGAGCAGAAATATCAAGCACTGTAAGCATCACAACACAGACACATTGACAAATATTCCTACATTTTACACAAACATAATATGGTTGTCTTCATACGGATATGCCTAACATAATGTGTCTCAAATTGAACAGGTTATTGACTGCTACGCTGAGTTGCTATATAGAGAACATGGTGAAATCCAATAGCAACTCACAACTGTCCAACACAAAGAAATGCTGCCTCATGAGAAATCATACTTCGTAACAAGTTTATGTTGGGTAAAAGACAATAACTGTGTTGACCGTGTTATCATTTACTTTATTTTTATATATAATAAACAGTTACTAAACATGTCTTAATGTAGAAATTTGTTACTTCCTTGTCGTCAGAACTAAGGGAAAAGATACTGCACCCTCAGATCTCCCCAAGCAGAACTGCAGAACACAGATTCGTGCTTTTTCCGATGAATTCAAATGGAAAAAGGAAGGATGTTGAACCCTTCTACTGGACACTGTTGGTGTTAGATAAGAAAGAAGGAGATTGACTACGTTACAACTCCTTACGACCAAGATCACCTAATACAGTTGATCATTACTTTGAGGATGAACGAATTCTGATATGTCTCACATATTTGGTCACTATTTATACGATGGTCTCCGTTACAATAATCGAAACTGACCCAAAATACGGAATGTTTTTTATTCTGTAGAAACAGTATGTGGAGAACTACAATTATATCAATGTTGAGGAGACACAGCCATATGGAGCTCCATTGATAAGCGTCGAAGACGCCCCACAACAGAAAATGGGCTCGTAAGTATCATTGTGCAACAACAGTAATTCAATTGACTTAACGGTGACTTATTTACAATCGACTAACAATAGCATGTCCTATTCCAGTGTTGATTGCGGAGTGATAGTTTGTTATCTTATGAAGCAACTTACTCACAAACAAGTAATTGCTTCGAAGCTACCACAGCGTGTCATTGACGGATTAAGGGCAGAAATAGTAAGCAAGTTCCTAAAAGACAAGCATTGTAGCTGGTCAGTTGAAAACTACCAAGCCAGGCAACAAGTTGCTGATGATGACTTCGAAAACTGACGAAAAAACTACAGCAATGAGACAAATAAGTTCTTTTCAATCAAGGTAATGTATTTTATGTAAATCTCTTTATATGAAAAGTGAACATTCAACAGACTTGTGAATGTATTTTTTTTGTTCACATGAAGGTTGGACAAACATTTTTGTCAATGTAATTCTCACATTTGTGAATGAATGTAAATAGAATTATTTCTGTAAATGTCTCGTACATCAGCACTATGCAATCTTTTGTTCTAATTTCTGGTGGAATTTTAGTTGACTTTTGATAGAAATTATCTGAGTTCTGACTGAGATTATCTACATTTTGGATGAAATTATCTAGGTTCTAATTTTCATTATCTGACTTCTGAATCAAATTATCTGAGTTTTGTATGAAATTATCTGACTTCTGAATCAAATTATCTGATTCATGGATAAAATTATCTGACTTATATATGAAATTATCTGAGTCCTGGATGAAATTATCTGACTTATGAATGAAATTATCTAACTTCTGAATCAAGTTATCTGAGTCATGATTGAAATTATCTGAGTTCTGACTCAAATTATCTGAGTCTTGGTTGAAATTAATTGACTCATGGATGAAATTATCTGAGTCCTGGGTGAAATCATCTGACTCATGAATGAATTTATCTGACTTCTTAATCAAGTTATCTGAGTCATGGGTGAAATTATCTGAGTTCTTACTCAAATTATCTGAGTCCTGGGTGAAATTATCTGACTCATGGATGAAATTATCTGAGTCCTGGGTAAAATTATCTGAGTTACGAATGAAATTATCTGAGTCCTGGGTGAAATTATCTGAGTTCTTACTCAAATTATCTGAGTCCTGAGTGAGATTATCTGACTCATGGATGAAATTATCTGAGTCCTGGGTGAAATTATTTGACTTATGAATGAATTTATCTGACTTCTGAATCAAGTTATCTGAGTAATGGGTGAAATTATCTCAGTTCTGACTCAAATTATTTGAGTCCTAGGTGAAATTATCTGACTCATGGATGAAATTATCTGAGTCTAGATTGAAATTATCTGAGTTCTACTACATATTTAACTAGGTAATGTGATTTCCCTGTCAAGCTAATGATTCCAGATAATCTCAGCTCTAATGCAATTTCAATATCAATTTTGAACAATTACTAAATGATTTAGACACATTTTGAAAGTAATTACTTATAAAAGCAAGTGCACATTAATCAACATTAAAGGGAATGTCAATTTGACCTTTTTATTCACTAATCAAAATTACATCAGATGTATCAACAATATTACACCTAACCTAAATTCAATATCTAATTCAATGAAATGTCAAAGAAGAGGCTCCTTGCACGATTTCTTATTGTGGTTGCCAATCCGACCACATCGCCCACATTTTATCTGCCGTGTGATCTCCCCTCTTGCCAAGATCCTCTTTTTTTTCGGCCTGCCAGCTAGTCGTTTAACAACAGGTGGGAGAATAACGACTTCGGCGCCTTTTGTCTCTGGCATTCCCACGGTTGGAATTGGGAAAATCTGCTTTTCATACGAAGCCCTATATGTATGAGTGTGAAAATAATGATCAACAAAGACACTCAATTCCTTTCCACTCTTTTGAATCGCCGCACAAGCATGGGCGCAGGGGAACCCATTGATCTGCCACTGATAACACGAACTTATGTGATTAAAAATGTCAACGGTCACTGACGGGTAAGAATGCACATCGTAAACAGTTTCACTCGAACGGCTGACCGTCCACGTCCTTTCAAGCCGGATAGCAGCATCAAGCCTCTTATCCATGTCCGGACAGATGATTGACTTCCATCTGCTGGAAACTTCCTTCCTACTAGCCATCTGCTCCATTATTTGAACCTTTATTGTGTCAACCATCTTTGTAATTGAAAGATGGCGAACTTCTCTAATCCATGAGTTGAAAGATTCAGCAGCATTTGAACACATCTCACCATACCGCTGCCCCTTAAAATATGCATTGCTCCATCTTTCATGAGGCAATCCACAGAGAAATTTATCTACATTAGAACCACCTTTACGCCTCAACGACTGCAGCTTTGCAGGAAGGCAGGGATGGTTGGCGCATATGCACATTCCCGTAGCATCATAACCATTCTCTCTCTAAATGCATTAGTGTAACCACCAGACAACTTGTCCCTCAAATTTGCCTTAAGGTGTTGGAGGCAATACGCATGATGGGCAAAATGAAATATCTTTGAGATAGCCTCTATCAGACCTGGATTTCTGTCGGAAATAAAAGTAATAATGCGATCTGACATAATAATTTTCCTTAAATTCTACAGAAACCATGTCCAATTGTCCTCCATCTCTGAGTCCACTACCGCAAAAGCAAGGGGGAACAAACCTGTCCCATGAATTAACAAATTTTTATATTTCTGATACTATTCAGAAAATCAAAACATACTGATCATTAGTATAAATTTAAATAAATGGGTCAATAATATCAGAAAAAACAACATTACGACTTACCTTGATTCCCATTCTTCCCCGTCGCTGCCAACAGGTTTCCCTTGTATCTGCCCTTTAAGAAAGTACCGTCCAGAAATAATAAAGGACAAATATGATTAAAACCAGCAATTGAAGCATAGAACGACACAAAGAGACGCTTGAAACACATAGTTGATTGGTCATAATCTAGCACAAAGAGGCTTCCTGGATTTACCTCCTCAGCCACCTTAATATACCAGCGAAGATGGTCAAAAGATAGCGACGAATCACCATACAGCTTATTTCTAGCCCTTTCCACACCCCACCATGCATGATGATATGTAATGGTCAGTCCATAATTCGCCTTAAAGTGGTGCACAATCTCAATGGGTCTGGTGAGCGGCTTCTTATGGATATGATCCACTATTAAATCTGCAACTGTCTTAGAATTCATACGGTTGTTCTTTGACATTCAAACTGCTGCACCACATGTATGCTCATTGTTTAATGTCCTGATACAAAAATGGCCACTAGACTTTTCAATAGATGTATGAACACGCCATCTGCATCCCATTGAATGACTGCGAGAGCATTCAGCTGTTACCCTCACCTTATCATTTTTCACATATACAAATTCAAAACCAATCTCAATTGAATATCTGCACAATACACTTCTAAACTCCTCAACACCTCCCTCAAACCTCTGGCCCACATCTCTAATACCACTTGCCCAGCCGGAAGACAGCAACATCTTCTCCTTATGGGTACAAAACTATGGAAGAAGATCTGTCTCTATATCTGTATCCTCGTACCCCACTAATGGTAGGGCATCTTCAGCTAAATCACCACCATTTTCCTCTTGATCATCGTCCTCCGATTCCTGCGATTCTGATACAAATACATCAACTGTCCTCAATCCCATTGAAGAAGCCAGCATGGACAAGCTCATTAGATCCGAATCGCTATCCAGCAAGTACTTTGGGTGGCCAGGCAACGCATAAGTCAAACAAACCATGTTCATTGTAAGATTTCTCCACTTGTTACAAACTTGACGCATCAAACCATCATAACTCATACCCCGACTCAAATGAATAACAGTCGTAAGCATGCCATACTTACAGAGAAGCAATAACGGCTATGACATCTATAAAACAACAAGATTCAATGGATATAAATGGTCACTATCATTGCAAAAAGTATGCATAATGCAAAAAACAAACATGATCTCTGCACATCTATCTGATTTTGTGCAAAACTCTGTGAAATTATCTGGATTTTCAGAAGTGAGCTTAGATGAATTCAATACTCAGATAAAATTAATACAGAACTCAGATAAATTGCATATAACACAGATAAATTGTACATAACTCAGATAAATTGTACATAACTCATATAAATTTTGGCGGCTCCGAACTCAGATAAATTGTACATAATTTAGATAAATTGTACATAATTTAGATAAATTGTACATAACTAAGATAAATTCAATACAGAAATCATATATTGTGTATAGAAGAACTCAGATAAAATTACACAAACTATGATTTGTCTGATTAAAAGTCAGATAAACTTCATGCTAAAAATCAAATATCTTAAATTACATTACTTCTTCCACAATGCAGCTCTGAAATAAGACTGGTAAATAAGTCAGGCTCTAGCTAATCTAAATGCATGACCATCAAATCAATTCTACATCAACTTAGCTGATACAAATTGAATACTTCATCACCAACAAAACTAAAGAAATCTAACTATCAAAACTAGAAAAGAAAAATGAACTGCTACACAAAAGTTAGATTTGAAATCAACTTCACGTCCATATAAAAGATAGAACTGCTACACAAAAGTTAAATCTGAAATCTGCTATACAGTAAATCAAACTACACAGCTAAAAACCAATAAGAATAGAACTGAGCACGCGCATCAAATTTATATATATATATATACACATTCAAATAACAAAAACTGCATAATCTCTGATGTAAACAGAAAAAATTGCTTACCTCAAAAAAGATGAATCCCTTCCCAACGTTTGGATCTGGTTTCTGCTTCCAAGCCAATGAATTGTTTCCCAGCCAATCAATATACGAGACTATAATCCAATTACAATAGAACTCCTACCAAAAGTTTGATCTGCAATCTGCTTCGCAAACAATGAATCTCTCTCTCGTTAGTTTTCATTCAAATTCAATATCATAAGCGATTGCAGGTTGAGATTCAAAAAACGAGATCTGCGCTGGATGACAGTGGCATATCAGTAATAACTTCCCCACTTATGCACTTAAATCGTGGCTAAATAATCGTGACACGTTGGGGACCACTCCACTGCATGTTGCGACGGTTATAGGGGTAAATTAGTCTTAAAAATTGAAACCGTGTGGATACATGGACTTTAGGCTGCAAACATCCTAATTGCTTGGACTAGAGCCTTTAAAAAGAATCCGCCTGGACTGGAGGCTGGAAACATTCCATTCGAGTGACCTTTCGCTAATTAATCCTAAAAACAATGATTAGTCTTGGTAAATTGGGTCTTCCAGAAGGATATCCTCAACGTTTTTATCCGTTAGTTCTAGAAACGGTTTCAACCGTTGACCATTCACCTTGAAACCATCCCCATTATACGGATTTTCAATTTCCACAGCACCATGAAAGTAAATAGTCCCGACAATGAATGGACCAGTCCACCGGGTTCGTAACTTCCCTGGAAAAAGGTGTAATTGGGAGTTATACAGAAGGACTTTCATACCCGGTTCAAAAGATTTTCTTAAAATTGACTTATCATGGTGCAACTTCATTCTTTCCTTGTAGATCTTGGCATTCTCATAGGCATCATTTCGAAGTTCTTCCAACCCATTGAGTTGTAATTTGCGCAGAGTATCCGCAGTGGGTAAGTCAAAATTAAACTCCTTAATGGCCCAATAAGCTCTGTGCTCCAATTCAACAGGCAAGTAGCAAGCCTTACCATAAACCAACCTATATGGGGACATCCCAATAGGTGTCTTGTAAGCGGTTCGATAGGCCCACAGTGCGTCGATCAATCGCAAAGACCAGTCTTTCCGAGTGGGATTGACCGTCTTTTCCAGAATTTGTTTAATTTGCCTATTTGAAATTTCTACTTGACCACTTGTTTGTGGGTGATAAGGTGTAGCAACCTTATGGGTGACGGAATATTTTTTCAACAAATGTTCAAAGGGACGGTTGCAAAAGTGAGTGCCTCTGTTACTAATGATTACTCTAGAGGTACCAAAGCGAGAAAAGATATGATCTCTCACGAACTTAATCACCACATAGTAGTCATTCTTCTTTGTTGGTATGGCTTCCACCCACTTGGAAACGTAGTCTACAGCTAGGAAAATGTAAAGATTTCCAAAGGAATTTGGAAATGGCCCCATGAAATCAATTCCCCACACATCAAAAATTTCTACCACAAGTATGGGATTCAAGGGCATCATGTTCCTTCTATTGAGCTTGTCAAGCTTTTGACACCTCTCACAGTTTAAACAGAAAGTGTGGCAATCTTTAAAGATAGTGGGACAGTAAAATCCACACTGCAAAACTTTTGCAGCTGTCTTTTTCAAACTAAAGTGCCCCCCACAAGCATGATCATGGCAGAAGGAAATGACCGAGTAATGGTCATGATCAGGAATGCATCTTCTGATGATCTGGTCTGGGCAGTATTTAAAAAGATACGGGTCATCCCAGAAAAAGTACTTGACCTTAGCTAGAAATTTTGATAGATCATGTTGTGACCAATGGGCGGGCATCTCCCCTATAACAAGGTAATTGATTATATCTGCAAACCAGGGGATTTGGGAAATACTGAGCAATTGTTCATCAGGAAAATTTCCATTCAGTGGGACCTCATCTGATGGCTCTAAAGGTATCTTCGAAAGATGGTTTGCTACAACATTCTCACATCCTTTTTTATCTCTTATTTCCAAATCAAACTCTTGTAGCAGAAGGATCCACCAGATCAATTGGGCTTTTGCATCATTTTTGGACAGAAGGTATCTCAAAGCTGCATGGTCTGTGTAGATGATGACTTTGGACCCTATCAAGTAGGACCGGAATTTCTCCAAGGCAAAAATCACAACGAGCAATTCTTTTTCAGTGGTTGTGTAATTTAGCTGTGCATCATTGAGGGTCCTACTTGCACAGTAAATCACATGAGGCAGCTTCCCAACCCGTTGACCCAAAACAACTCCAATAGCTGTATCGAATGCATCACAAATTAGCTCAAATGGAGTGGTCTAGTCAGGTGACTGAATTATAGGGGCTGAAGTTGGTTCCTTTTTTAGTCTCTCAAAGGCTTTTAGACACTTCTCATCAAATTCAAACGGGACCTCTTTTGTCAGCAATTGGCACAAAGGTTTAGCAATTTTACTAAAATCCTTAATGAATCTATACGATAAAAACCAGCATGGCTTAAGAATGATCGAATCTGCTTAACTGATTTTGGTGGTGGCAATTTGGAGATCAAATCAATTTTTGCTTTGTCCACCTCAATTCCATCATCAGAAATAATGTGTCCCAGAACTATGCCCCTTTTTACCATAAAATGACATTTTCCCCAATTTAAGACTAGATTCTTTTATTTGCATCTTTTAAGCACAGGGGACAAATGATGTAAGCACTCCTCAAAAGAGTTGCCAAAGACCGAAAAATCATCCATGAAAACCTCAATGAATCTTTCTACCATGTCAGAAAATATGCTTAATATGCACCTTTGAAAGGTGGCCGGTGCATTGCATAGCCCAAAGGGCATGCGTCTATAAGCGAAAGTGCAAAACGGACAGGTGAAGGTGGTCTCTTCCTGTTCCTCGGGTGCAATTGGAATTTGATTGTAACCTGAATAACCATCAAGAAAACAATAATATGCATGACCGGCTAGCCTTTCAAGCATCTGATCCATGAATGGGAGGGGAAAATGATCTTTCCGAGTGACATAGTTCAACTTCCTATAATCAATGCATACCCTCCATCCAGTCTGTATCCGAGTTGGGACCAATTCATTGCCTTCATTTTGAACCACTGTTATTCCAGATTTCTTTGGTACCACTTGAACCGGGCTCACCCATGCACTATCAGATATGGGGTAAAGAACCCCTGCATCGAGTAATTTTAAAACTTCTGACCTAACCACTTCCTTCATTGTAGGGTTCAGTCGCCTCTATGGTTCACAAGAAGTTTTTGCATTTTCTTCCAAATGGATTCTATGCTGGACCACAGATGGGCTAATTCCTTTGATATTTGCAATGGACCACCCTATGGCTTCCTTATGTGTATCCAAAATTTTCACGAGTTTTTCCTTTTGGACAGGGTCCAAGTCTGAAACTATAGTCACTGGAAGGGTTTCTAGCGGGCCTAAAAACACATATTTCAAGGTATCTGGCAACTGCTTGAGTTCTAACTTATAGGGCTCTACAATTGATGGGACAGGTGGGGAAGCAGATGGAGTCAGAATCTCATGCTTCGGTTGCCACCTTGAGCAATCCAGGGATGGGGTTGAGTCTAACAGTGCATTGACTTCCTCAATATGTCCATCTATATCAAAATCACTTCCAAAGTGGGTCAGACAAGCCTCTAGTGGATCTTCAAGTTTCAAATGGGGAAAGTGGTTTTCCAACAATTCATGAATGTAACTAATGTGAAAAACCCCATCATCCTCATCAGGAGGTTGCTTACTAACATTAAAAATGTTCACTTGGACTGTCATGGCCCCAAAAGAAATTTGCATCACTCCATTCCTACAATTGATCAAGGCATTAGAGGTGGCAAGGAATGGTCTCCCCAAGATTATTGGAATTTTGGGTTCAGCCCCAGATGTGTGTTTGGTATCCAAGACAACAAAATCGATAGGAAACACAAAGTCTCCGACTTTGATAAGAACGTCTTCAACTACCCCTTTGGGGTATCGAATTGATGCATCAGCCAATTGCAAGGTCACATAAGTCTTTTTCAACTCCCCTAAAACCTAATTCTTCATAAAATAGAGTACGGAAGAAGGTTCACACTTGCACCTAAGTCTAGCAAAGCTTTCTCTATGTGATGGTCCCCTATCTGGTAAGAAATGGTTGGACACCCTGGGTCCTTGTATTTGATCGGAGTTGGACAGGAAATGATTGAGCTAGTTTGTTGGGCTAGAAAAGCCTTCTTGGGCACATTGGTAGTCCTTTTGAAGGTGCAAAGGTCCTTTATAAATTTTGCATAGGCCGGAATCTGTTGGATAGCATCAAGTAGTGGGATATCAATCTGCACTTGTTTGAATACTTCAAGCATTTTATCTTGTTAGGGATTTTGTATTTTCAATTTGATGGATGCATTTGCACTTTAGCATCATTTGATATTTCACACATGCATTGTTTTTAGAAACATTGAAATCTAGTTTTATACATGCATAGCTTTTAAGATTTGGAAAAGTATTTGTTTTATGCATGTTTTGGTTCTAAACTTGGATGCATTGGTTTTAGAACCCAAAACTCTTTTGAAAACCTAATTCCTTGTGCATTATATTTGGAAAATCATCTTGTGAATTTAGGTTTGAGCTTTGCATACATTCTTCACAAAAAGAATCATTTTTGTATGCATTTTCATTTGAAAAGAGTTTTATCAAATCAAGCTAGGCTTTGGTTTTAAACCTTTGAATCATTTTAGGCTTTGTGTTTTTCATGTTTTTAAACATCTTAGAATGTCTTAAAACATGTATTCTAGCTTGGTTTAGTGGCCCAAAAATCCTCCCAAAGAAATACCTTCAAAAGTGCAAAAGTTGGATTTTTGGACCCAACAGGTCACTCACCCGGCAGTGTCGCCGGTCGACCGAGACCTGTATCTCGGTCGACCGAGGACACTGCAGGGTCCCTGTGACCTGAAGCTCCAACGGTCACTTTTTTGACCGTTGTGCTTTCTCGGTCGACCGAGGCCTGTTTCTAGGTCGACCGAGGACTAGCCGTTGGCAACTTTTTGGCTATAAAGTCCATTCATTTCCAACCTTTTTCAAGGCTTGATACTTGAACCTTTGAGACTATTTTGGAGCCAAAGAAAGGGGAAGAAGTTGGAAAGGCTAGAGGGCTATTTGGAAATCAATCTCATGAGTTTTTAAAAGGTACACCTTTATAGTTATTTTGATTTCCATTCAAATGAAATCCATGCATGTTCAAATCCTTTGTATTTTCATTTATGCATGATTTCAAGCCCTTAAAGAGTTGTTTAGCAAACTCAATATCTTTCTTGGTAAATTAGATTGGTTTGCAAACTCTCTTGTCCTAATCACATGTGTTCTTAGTCTTTATCATTCATACAACTTGTTTGTCTCATTTCTTCAAAGTTGTTTGAAACTTTTATGTGATTAGTTTTCTCTTCAATCACCATTTTATAAGCTTTGATTTTAAAATGCATCATGCATTCATTTAAGAGCTTCTTTGTTGAAATTGATTGAAGAAACACACTCATACACTTGTGCACACACTTTAGCTTAATTGAGTGTATGTTTGTAATTTGTATTAAACTTTCATATTAGCCTATTTTAGAGGCAAATTTATTTGAGCTTAAATTGTAATCTCTTAGAGTGATCTTTTGTGAAGACACTTTCTTAGAGAAATCTTCATCTTGTAAGGTTATTGCTTAGCCTAAGAAAAGCATTGTGTAAAGGTTATTGCTTAGCCTTGAAAAGCATCTTGTAAAGGTTATTGCTTAGCCTATAAAAGCACATTGTAAGGTTGTTGTTGAGCCTAGAAAAACAACATTGTATAGGTTATTGCTTAGCCTTTGAAAAAGCATAAATAGTGGAAATCCGGTGGGGTGATTGGATCACAAGCCGGTAGTGGACGTAGGCATTGAGGCCGAACCACTATAAATCTTGGTGTTGTGGTGCTTGCATTTGTGGTGATTCTTTTATTAGCTTCCGCATATTGTATGGTTAATCATCACATGTGACTAGTTTGCTTTAAAAAGTTAAAATTGGTTTAAATTGGTCACAATTGTAGCTCACCCTATTCACCCCCCCTCTAGGGTTAGGATCCCAAGGACTTTCAATTGGTATCAGAGCCTCGTGCTCTATCTTATAGGATCAAGTGTTTGGAACTCTTGATTAGGTGTAAAAACCTAGAGTTAAAACCCTAGAGTAGTGCTTATTTGAAAATCATTAGAATGGACTCCACTATGCTAGACTTTGTAGATTCTTCTAGACCCCTCATTCTTCCTTCTATTGGAGATTCAAACCCTCACTTAAATGAATATCAATTTGACTCAAAAGAGGAAGAAAATGAGTATGATGAAGATGATCTTCAACAAGCCTATAATGAATTATATACATTATCTTCAAAGCTTGATAAGAGAAATAAAAGTCTAAAAGAAGAATCAAATAGACTAAACAAAGAGCTAGCCTCTTCAAAAGATGAACTTAGAGAGAAAGAAGAAGTAATAAAATGTCTAGACTCTAAGTTCATGATCTCTTTAAATAACCTATCCAACATTCAAGATGAACTAAAAGAATTAAAGATGGGTTATGAAAATGTCAATAAGGAAAATCTAAAACTAAGAGATCAATTACAAAGGCAAGGTAAAGACTTTAACAATCTTGAATCTAAATTGACTATCTCTAAGGAAAATTTATCTAATGCTCAAGATGAATTAAATGAGATTAAGATAAATTGTGATGAGCTTAAAAATGAAAATTTGAACCTAAGAGATACAATTAAAAGACAAGATGAAAACATTAACTATTTAAATTCCAAGTTGACAATTTCCAATGAAAATTTGTCTAATGCTAAAAGTAATTTAAAAACTTTAGAACTTGGATCTAATGTTGTTAATGAGCTTAAATCTAAGTTAAAACTTGCCAATGAAGAGCTAAGCAAATATAAGGAAATTGAAAATGAACTTTCAAAAGTTAAACATGAAAATTCAATCCTTATAACCAAAGTCACTCAACTTGAAGGATATAAACAAAAGTATGAGTGCAAGTTTACCCAAAGTGAAGAAAGACTTGAAAAATTATTTAAATTGGGTAAACCACATGGAGATAGGACGGGTCTTGGTTTTGATAGGAATATTTCACATGACCCTAAGTTCACCAACACATTTGTGAAAGGTGAGTCCTCATTCTCTAGCACTCTCTCTCAAATGTCCAAAATTAAATGTCATTATTGTGGTAAAGAAGGACATCTAAAATTTGAGTGCAAACTAAGAAAAAGAAGCTATGTGTCTAAGTCCATCTTTGAACTAAAGAATGGAGAATCAAAACCTATGAAGGGTAAGACACCAATAATCATGAAAGACTCCAAAAAGACTAAACAAGTTAAATCTATTAAAATGGAGTCTCCTAAGATAGGTTCTAAGAAGTTTAAACAAGTTAAACAAAGTTTAAAAGAATCTATTAACAAAAAGCTTCTCAACCTACCTCCCTTAAGTCAAAACATGAAAGAACTTTTGAAGAAAATTACAAAGTTAAATTTAAAATTCAAAAGTCAAGGAAAGGGAGAAAATAAGAAGAATAGAAAACAATCCCCTAAGAAGAAGAATCACCAACCTCAAAAGACTAATCACCAATCTAAGATTACATTAGTAAAATCTAAATATCATGGTGATAAGTTCAAATTGAAAATTTATCAAGTTAAATCTCCTTTAGTTGGTGAGAATTCCAAAATAGACCTCAAAGTTCAACCATCTCAAGACCTTAGGTGGATTCCAAAAGTTAGATACTTAGACAAACCTTAAGGCCTTGAACCTCCTTGACCAACCTATTCTTTATAGTTAAATCTCTTTGTTGGTCATGTTGCATTTGCATTTTGTTCTTTCTTAGTTACATTTATTAAAATGCATTGTTTCTTTATGATCAATTGATTTTGTTTTCATACACCATTCTAAGTTACACTTCATGGTTTTCAAAATCTTTTGATTATAACTTCATCATGTTTGATTTGCTTTTTGCACTCATATGTCTTGCATTGCATTTCTACATGATTAATTGATTGTGATTTTAAAAGCTTTCATAGCTAATTTATTCATGATCAATTGTTGTTGAATCATTTGTGTAGATGTCTTAGTAAGATTTTTTGAACAAATGATTTGAATCAATTCAAGTTTTTCCATGGACTTCTAAGTTATACTTTTATATGGAAAATCATTGTTTTGTAAAATCAACTTGTATGTATTTCAATTAAGTTATATCTTTCAAAATACAATGTTGAAAATTGTTCTTCATAGTCATTCTTTCTATGCTTATTGTTGGATTTTGTTTATTGAAATGATTTGAAGATTGTATGATTGGAAATGCTTTTTAACATCATTAGTTATATTCATCTAAAGCATGTTCCATGTTTTCATTTCCTTTTCTTTTGGTTTCATTATCTTAGAAATGGAAATGTATGTTGTTTGCATCATTGCTTGTTTATTTACATTCTTTTTATATGCAAATGACTATAGGTTCCATGTATGGTTGTGATCTTAGTTACATTTGTAGAAACCATACTAGAACCCAAATCCATCCTCTATGCCTAATAGTCACTTCTTTTTGGATGGTTATGATGTTGATTCATGTAGATACTCTTGGTGTCTTCCTTATACATGTTTCAACTTCATAAGTAGTGATCTTAATCATATGAAACTCTTTGAAATCCATTCCTTGCATTTATGATGGTTGATGGATATCTTAGTAGTTGAATTCATATGATTTAGTCACTTTGGAAATTGCATGCTTTTTAAAGTTATATAATTTTGCATTGCAATTTACCTTGTTCATCACTATGCTCAATAGTCATATCCTTAAAAGTGATGAATATGCATTAATGATGCTTGATGGAAGTTTGTCACATCCTTGCTTGTAATCATGTTGTCATATTCAATTGGTTTCATTTGGTATAACTTTCCATTGATTTCATATCCAATTGATATCTTATCTTGTGTATGTGATAGACCTTGTGTACATTGGATTGTACTTCATAGTTATATAATTGTTCCATGTCACACACCATTAGCATCATAATGTTCATGATTGCCACCTCTTTTGCTCTTATAGGTATATCTCATGACCACCATGTTTATGTATTCATAATATTGGTTGGCTATTAGTTGAGGTTGGCTTCATGATTGAATTCATTTCACTCTTTCTTGCACTTTAATAGTCATATTTATTGATTGAATGAAATGAGTTCAAAACCTTACATAGCATATGATTTTCATAAGTTATATTGATTGATGCTATGTTTGAGTAAACCCCATTGCTTCATGGATAGCTCTAATTTGGATTTTTTTTAATAGTTATATTTTTAAATCCATTTTAGAGTGATTGATTTAATAGTAATATCCTTAAATCTCAATTGGTATTCTTTGTTTTTCCAATTGGTATCCATGATTGCTTTTCACCTTGACCTAGCTCTCTTTTGGTAATTTGATCATATGAGCCTTATAGTTATATGAATCTAATCCTTTCCTTGAAGTTGACCCTCATTTAGTTAAACCATCTTCTTCTTGCATCTAATAGTTAAATCTTGTCAAAAGTTTGACAAAAGAAGAGAATGGATTGAGGGGGAGTGTAAACCTTCATAGGAAGTATTAGTTTTGATCAAATTCACCCTTGGATTGCCTTTGAGCCCTTAGAGATAACTTCCATACATGATAGCCTGTTATGAATTTCATTTTCGATTTCATTTGTTAACAGGTGCTACTAAAGGTATTTTCCTTGTTTCATGTGTGTAGGTACCTTTGCAATTTAATGTCAAAGGGGGAGAGAGTTCGAGAGTTCAAGTACTCGAAGATCTCCTATCCATCAAAGGGGGAGAAAGAATTCAAGTTCTCAAGAGAGAGAGGCATGGTCAAAGGGGGAGAGCAAATAGAAGAAAGAAAGCTTGGAGCTAAAGAAGATGCTTGGCCAAAGAGTGGAAGATGAAAAGAAAGCTTGAAGAATGATCAAGCACCAAGCATCAAGAAGATTGAAGAAAAGAGCCCAAGAGCCCAAGCTAAGAGAATGAGCATCCAAGAAGATTTCAAGACTTGTCCAGCTTAGGGGGAGCTGAAGACAGAGTGTGTAATTTCAATGATGAGTAAGTTGCCATCAAATTGCAAAGGGGGAGATTGTTAGGGATTTTGTATTTGCAATTTGATGGATGCATTTGCACTTTAGCATCATTTGATATTTCACACATGCATTGTTTTTAGAAACATTGAAATCTAGTTTTATACATGCATAGCTTTTAAGATTTGGAAAAGTATTTGTTTTATGCATGTTTTGGTTCTAAACTTGGATGCATTGGTTTTAGAACCCAAAACTCTTTTGAAAACCTAATTCCTTGTGCATTATATTTGGAAAATCATCTTGTGAATTTAGGTTTGAGCTTTGCATACATTCTTCACAAAAAGAATCATTTTTGTATGCATTTTCATTTGAAAAGAGTTTTATCAAATCAAGCTAGGCTTTGGTTTTAAACCTTTGAATCATTTTAGGCTTTGTGTTTTTCATGTTTTTAAACATCTTAGAATGTCTTAAAACATGTATTCTAGCTTGGTTTAGTGGCCCAAAAATCCTCCCAAAGAAATACCTTCAAAAGTGCAAAAGTTGGATTTTTGGACCCAACAGGTCACTCACCCGGCAGTGTCGCCGGTCGACCGAGACCTGTATCTCGGTCGACCGAGGACACTGCAGGGTCCCTGTGACCTGAAGCTCCAACGGTCACTTTTTTGACCGTTGTGCTTTCTCGGTCGACCGAGGCCTGTTTCTAGGTCGACCGAGGACTAGCCGTTGGCAACTTTTTGGCTATAAAGTCCATTTATTTCCAACCTTTTTCAAGGCTTGATACTTGAACCTTTGAGACTATTTTGGAGCCAAAGAAAGGGGAAGAAGTTGGAAAGGCTAGAGGGCTATTTGGAAATCAATCTCATGAGTTTTTAAAAGGTACACCTTTATAGTTATTTTGATTTCCATTCAAATGAAATCCATGCATGTTCAAATCCTTTGTATTTTCATTTATGCATGATTTCAAGCCCTTAAAGAGTTGTTTAGCAAACTCAATATCTTTCTTGGTAAATTAGATTGGTTTGCAAACTCTCTTGTCCTAATCACATGTGTTCTTAGTCTTTATCATTCATACAACTTGTTTGTCTCATTTCTTCAAAGTTGTTTGAAACTTTTATGTGATTAGTTTTCTCTTCAATCACCATTTTATAAGCTTTGATTTTAAAATGCATCATGCATTCATTTAAGAGCTTCTTTGTTGAAATTGATTGAAGAAACACACTCATACACTTGTGCACACACTTTAGCTTAATTGAGTGTATGTTTGTAATTTGTATTAAACTTTCATATTAGCCTATTTTAGAGGCAAATTTATTTGAGCTTAAATTGTAATCTCTTAGAGTGATCTTTTGTGAAGACACTTTCTTAGAGAAATCTTCATCTTGTAAGGTTATTGCTTAGCCTAAGAAAAGCATTGTGTAAAGGTTATTGCTTAGCCTTGAAAAGCATCTTGTAAAGGTTATTGCTTAGCCTATAAAAGCACATTGTAAGGTTGTTGTTGAGCCTAGAAAAACAACATTGTATAGGTTATTGCTTAGCCTTTGAAAAAGCATAAATAGTGGAAATCCGGTGGGGTGATTGGATCACAAGCCGGTAGTGGACGTAGGCATTGAGGCCGAACCACTATAAATCTTGGTGTTGTGGTGCTTGCATTTGTGGTGATTCTTTTATTAGCTTCCGCATATTGTATGGTTAATCATCACATGTGACTAGTTTGCTTTAAAAAGTTAAAATTGGTTTAAATTGGTCACAATTGTAGCTCACCCTATTCACCCCCCCCTCTAGGGTTAGGATCCCAAGGACTTTCATATCTAACTGAACAGTTGATTTTGCTGGGCCTAGCCTCTGTGGGTATGATGCCTTGGGAACATAAGTCGTAGGAGTGGGCTCACTAGGTGATGGTTCAGTATTGACCGGGTTCTTTGGTTCTAATGTGGGTTCAGCATTCACACTTGGTTCCTCAATTTCCACTTTCTTACTTGATTCTTCATCAGGTTCCTTGGGTAGTTCCACCTTGTTATCAACCTGTGTACCCGACCTAAGAGTGATGATGGATTGGACTTGTTCCAGGCTTTTTCCTTTAGGATCATGAACGACTTGGCCCTTGGGATTAGGTTCGGGTTGACTAGGGAAGGTTCCCTTGTCTCTGGCACTGATGGAGTTGGCCAGTTGGCCCATCTGATATTCCAATTTTGCAATTGATTGTGTGTTAGCATTTAAGCTCTGAATAGTGCTTTGCTGGAACTGGAGGGTATTCTGAGCTAACAATTTCGTGGTTTCCTCAAGAGAATCTATTTGCTGATTTTTGCGGATTGGGGGTGAAATTGGGCTTTTGGAAACCGGGTGGGGCACTGGACTGAAGTTGATGGGATTGTGATGGGCCACCTTGAGTTGGGCCTTTGGTCCAAGAAAGTTTGGATTATCCCTCCAACCTGGATTGTATGTGTTGGAGTATGGGTCATACCTCTGACGATTATCAAAACGAGTGTTTTGATAAAGCGTGTTCACCTCCTCAATAGACTCGGTCTGACCCAAAGTTGTTGGGTCAATCCCTTCATTCATGGCCTGGTTAAATTTCAATGACTCCAAAGTGTTTGGAGTGGGTTTTTGGTTCAGCTCTAAGGCCTCTATTCTCCTCACCAATGTGGCCAATTTGGTCTCTGCCTCAATTTTGGGTTCAATCTTGAACATCCCCCCTTTTTCAGGAATGATGGGTTTGATGGACTCCCTCTTGATAGGGGCCCACTGCAGTGTGCTTTCAGCAGTTTCTTCCAAAAATGTCCATGCTTCATCCGCTGTCTTTTGTGTAAACTTCCCACTATAGAAAGATTCCACCATTTGCTTAGTAGGGTAATCCAAACCCTCATACACAATCTGGACTAATCGGATTTTTTCAAATCCATGGTGGGGACACTGGATTAAGAGGTCCTTGAACCGTTCCAAAAAGCTGTAAAGTGTCTCCCCTTCCATTTGATGGAATCCATTGATGGACTGCTTAATCGAAGTTGTTTTCTGCTTGGAGTAGAATTTTTTGTAAAATTCTTCGACTAGCTTGGCCCATGTAGTGATAGACTCGGCCTGTAAGGCATAAAGCCAAGCTTTAGCCTTTTCTTTAAGGGAGAAAGGAAATAATCTAAGTTTAAGGGCCTCCTCAGTCATGTGATTGATTTTCATGGTCCCACAGATGTCCTCAAATTCCCTAACATGTTGATATGGGTTTTCCTGGTCTAGCCCACAGAATACTGGGAGCATCTGGATCATGCCAGATTTCAGTTCAAATGTAGCATTGGTCTGAGGTAGGATGATGCAAGACGGTTGAGTTGTCCTGGTGGGGTACATGTAGTCCTTCAAAGTCATGGGTGGGTCCACTTGATCAGCCATCCTAACAATTTCTTCAAAAATGGAGGACTTTCCGACAACGATTAAGGCTAATTCGGGCTCTATCCTAACTAACATTTTACTCTTGCGTACGCACAGTTTCTCTCTCTCAGGTCTAGAGCGAATGCATCGGGTTCAACCTTAAAGAAATGCAAGCCTAATCTATATGTGGGGCCCTAATGGTCTTACTAGATGATGCACAAGCAGTCAAGCACAAAGATTGAGCACAAGAAATTATCCTAGGGTTAGCCTAATCACTAGACAGCTCCTAACTGGTTTGAAGAGTGTACTAAGGCCTCCAATCCGATCTTATAAAGTCAAATCGACCAGGTAAGTCCCCAGGATGAGTGGTGGGGTCACAATGCACTTAGCAAGGGTCCCACTTAAGAACCAAACTCCTAGAATAGAGACTGCCACCCTTTTTGGTAGGGACGGAACTTACTTAGACATCGATTTAACCAAAGAGCGCAATTGGTGCAACCTTTTGTGGTCTTCATCCTATTGAGCTCGAGTCCTATGGTCTCATTTCTACTTGATTTTAATTAATATTTAGGTTACTATATGAGAGGTGGTTAAGCCTAATTGGGCAAGGATATGGTGATGAAATCCAGTCCTTATCTGATTGGGGTAATTGCCCTTAACTAAGTGTGTGGGGTCCAGTTTACTTGATGTGTCAATCATACAATCATACTTGCTGAAATTTAAATCACCCAAGCCCTACTTGGAAGTAAAAGATTTGTGGGGTAAAGTTTAGAAACTCTTACAGCGAGCACACGCCTCTTTTTTTTTTTGGCAAATTTGCAATTCGGAGAGCAATTTATTATTAGTAATTCTGAGAGCAACTTGTTTGCTTAGAGCAAATCCACGTAGTTTTCTGTTTTTGTGCAATTCTCCTTTACCAAGTTAAAATAATAAAAAAAAACACTTGTTAGTAAATTCTAAGTTAACAAATCAACTCAAAATTCTATCTTATCCTAATTTAAAAAAAATAAGAAAGTTCAAAAGACACCAAGTTAATAAAAACTCTATCAAAGTGAATTCTAAGTTATTAAAATAAATCAAAAATTCTATCTACAAAATAAAAAAATCAGAAATTCTAAATTATCCAAACAAGTGTCTAGATATGGTTAGAGTTTTCAAAAAGCTTTCAATTATATGAAATCCAATCTTATCCAATTCAAATTTTAGATTTTAAAACTCTAACTAATCTAAACAACTTAAGAGATAGAACTTTAAAATTTCTAACTACCTAATTTCATAATTCAAAAGTTAGCATATTAATCAAAACAACTAATTAATCCTAAAGATTTTAAACTTTTTCTTACCAATCCTAATATAATCAGGACACTAGTTAAACCAATCTAAAATAATTTTTTTTTATTTACTGAAATTCGGAATTAAAAGAAATCCTTCAAAAAAAATTCTTTTTTTAGTTTTTTTATTAAATAATTATTTATTCCGAAAATTCAATTAATAAAAAAAATATCAGAAAAATCAGAAAAAATCAGAAAAGTCTGAAAAATTAGCAACGTGAAATACTAACTAATACTAATTACAGAGAACACTACTAATGCAAATTAGGTGACTAAACAACTAATACAACCTAAATATGAGCATGCATATGAATCTAATAAAAATAATAAAAAAATCAGATTTTTAAAAAAATTCAGATTTGGTTCCCCGGCAACGGCGCCAAAAACTTGATGTGAATTTAAATTCAATCTTTTAATACTGTAAATGCACAGCTGTCCTTTTGAGAGAGTGACAAGTATAGGTCGAATTTTTAAAAAAACTCAGATTTGGTTCCCCGGCAACGGCGCCAAAAACTTGATGTGAATTTAAATTCAATCTTTTAATACTGTAAATGCACAGCTGTCCTTTTGAGAGAGTGACAAGTATAGGTTGAATCCCACAAGGAGCACTACTAAGTTAAAATTTAAAATCTTATTTTTTTAATCAAAGATTAATAAGTAATTGAGATCCAAGAAAAAAAAAGTAGAAAAATTCAGAAACACAAACCAATCAAATATATAAAACAGATCAGAGCATCAAGAATCCACTAAGCAAGATAATTAATCTATCAATGCAATTATTCTATTATTTCTCTAAAAAAATTAACTCAGATCATAAACAAATCAATGTTTTGGATCCGGAGGATTTGTCTTTTGCAAAAATCAATTTTTAATAAACAGAATAAGGTTACAACCCAAGACCTCCTTCACCTCATAAAAGAATGAAAAATCATAAGCATGACTCATCAAATTAAGCATAAATTATCAAAGGATCTCAGCCCTAAGCATAATCTATCAAAATAAGTATAAATCATCAAACTATTTTCATTAGAAATCAAAACAGAGGCTGCCTAAGGCATGAAGACAGATCTATTATTCTAATAGAGCATGCATTTAAAAGAGATAAGAAAGTAATAGAAAAATAACATAGATTAAATCAAAGATCTACTTAGTTTCATCTGTATGCTCCAATCCAGAAATCTAGCTAGCCATTGAAAAGAACTACATAAGTAATTTCATTGATAGCATCTCCTTGTACAATGATCTCTCAGAAATCTCTTTTCTAAAAATCCTAATTTTTGGAATAGGGCTTAAGAATACCCAAAAATAAAAATTAAATTCTATTAATTAGAGAAAGAAGAGAAAGAGGAGAGAGAGTGATTATGGACGTCCAAGGGGAGGGAGTTGCTCCCGTATGCTACTTTTTGGTTCCTTTTATTTCTCCGGTTATCTATCAGATACAATGAATCTGGACACCTTCTCTGCAGATTTGGTTTATCTTCATTGATAAGGTATATCTCTTATCCTTTTTTAATTTGAATGAGGTGGAAGTTTCTAGAAACCTCTGGATGGCTTGGTTAATCTTCAAATAGGGTCCCACAAGGGATGTGCAGCAATTGATTATCAACGGTGTGGATTTAATTTGCAATCCCGTCTAAAAATAAATATGAAAATCTCCGGACCCATAAATTTGTCAATATAGCTCTGATTTGCACATTCTTGGGCTCCATGAGTATCTACTCTGAATAAGCTTTCTAACGGTAGGTAAATTTCATCGATCCGACGGCCAGATTGAAAGTTATGGCCATTTGAAGATTAGTTGTTCTGAGAAAAACGGGATTAGCTTTTAAAATTTGATTTGCAATGAAATCTATCTTTGCACAACTTCCATTTTTGAAATGACATCAGATGTGGATGATTCAAACTCTTTTTCTTTTGTTCCAATCAGAATAATCCTCTTTGAATTATCCATTAATAGTTTCAAATTTGCAACCACCGTGGACCCTGCCATGTGAGTCATTTCATCTGTTTGAATAGTAGGCCCTATGAGAAGTCTTCTATTGTAGTTAGGATTCTTCAAGTGACATGATGAGTGGACCCCTCCTTTGATTAATTTGCATATGGCTTGTGTGTGGGGTCCACGTGTTGAATTCTTCAATTTTCTTTTTTTCAATCTTCAATTCAGTAATGCAGGGCCCATGATAACTATGTGTGCTTGAAAGTGGACTCCGTGATAGAGGTCTGCAATTCTCATTTTCTGAACATTCTAATTTAACACATTAAATAGTGAAGAGCCCATATTGAAGCGGGACCCATCCGGACAGAGTTCTACTCTAACTGAGACTCTTCGGAGAAAATTTGCAAAACATTCTAAGTTAATGCAGAAAATGTATGAAAAGTATGAAAACTCAGGTTCCTAGGTGAAATTGCATGAAATGATGAAATTAGATGAATAATGATGAAAATCACCTAATTAAATCTCTAATTCATCTTAATATGATCCGTAAATGTGCAAATTCATGAACTCGACAGTTTTAATACATTCCAATAAATTGTGTAATTTTTTTTCGATTTCTTTGTTTCTTTTTTTTAAGATGGTGGAGAAAAGAAAAGGAAAATGTGGATAAGATTGGAATCTATCTCAAATCAATATCTCAAATGTTGTTTTTTTCCTTTTTATTTTTTCAATTTGCTTTTAACATTCTTCTTATTCAGATACTACAAGATTTTCAATGTAGGGAATTTTGTGGGTATGATGTTTTTTCTCTGTGAATAATTGTGTAATGAAGAACATGATATTTTAACAGATTCTTCGTTGACCCTTAGCTTCTTTTAGAATGGAGGGAGTTTTCATACATGTAAGTGTGTCTACTGAAGTTATTATTGTTTGATTGTGTCTTCTTCTTTAATTTTTTTTAATGTAAACTTTTTACTGTTTTGTTATGTGAGATAGGAAAATGGAAAACTCAAACAGAAAGTGTCTTGGTTGAGAAAAGCAAAGTAGACAATAACTAAAAAGACGATGCTATGAGGCATGGAAAAGTTTTACATTATCTATCAAAATTTGTTTTTGTTCTCCATAAAGTCGAAGTGGAAGGACTTTTTTTTTAAGTAGTACATGTGCAAATATTCAAAAGGCCAAAAACATAATCCATATTTGTATAAGAATCTGACATTTTGTTTTGTTTATGTTAGTTAAATTCTTACATTCTAGACCAATGTCTCGTCAATCGTCACCCTCCAAACCCCTCAAGAGTGGAATAAAACCAATAAGCATTCATTTGTGGTTCTCATTGAACCATTTTGTTCACTAATTTTCAAATTTTTTTTTTTTTGCCTTTTGTAAAATTAATTGTGAGATATGGTGCTATTAAAGAATCATGTCAAAGGAAAAATATTTTAGATTTTATCATTCAGAAAGTTTTTTTAGTTTTTCTTGAGACTATTTTGTCCACCCTAGTTAATAAACTAAGACAAGGTGGGAAAAACAAAAGATTTTAACTATGCACTATTTACTCTATTATGCGGTTCATGGTGTACCTGTCTTTTAACTCTGAAAACCTAAATGCCATGTGCTTTTTCAATAATAAACCTTGAACTAAGATAGGATGAAAACAAAAAAGAAAATGAATAGTGTATTTTATAATGGATCAAAAGAAAAGGAATCAAGTGTGTTTTACTAACTACTTTTTTGTGTTCAATACTTACAATCTTGTGTGCACTTTAAATACTTCGCTATTAGCTTAAAAATCAGTTTAAAGATCGTGACAAAATGTATTAGTTAGCTTGCTACTTTTGTTATTGTTGCTAGTGGCCAATTGGTGGTTGTGTTATAATTCAAATACCAAATTGACTACACACAGGAGAGAATTAACATTCTCTGTTTGTTTTTACCTGAAACAATGCTAATTGTGCAAATAGTTTCTATTTATTTATTTATTTTTATTTTTATTTTTTTGGTAGAACTGAAAGATACTTGAGTGTTATTTGTATTTGAAATTTGAAATTTGAGAGTTAAGAACATCAGAGGGCTCCGGGAGGTTTCCAGAATATATGAGATTATTTTCTTCATACAGATGTAACCCTTTATTATTATTATTTTTTAAATATTAACCTTTTAACCTTTTGTACACTATCTTAAATATTTGTAATTTAATGTTCCTTCAGTTGTATATTATTTATTATGGCCTTTGAAAAAGGTATTGAAACCTCCAAAACTTATAAGCACATCCAATATCCACATGTTTTTCGTTTGCATTATTGCTTTATGTTTAATTCTTTTTCTTTTTCTTTTTTAGAAAAAAGTAGCAACTGACAAAATATCATAAATAAGAAAGTGAAAGGTACAAACTTAAACTCATTTTATGTCCTTCCTGTTTTTTTTTCTCTCTTTTAATGAAAGTTACCATTAAAAAAATTAAATATTCTTTTCCTTTTTGCTTCATGTGTTTGTATTTTATTTAGATAGAATAATTGAGTTTTCAATCTGACATAATAGTTGTATTGATCTTGATTTATACCCCTATTAGAAGAATAATCACAAGTTGGATAATATGATAACTACTACTAAATATTAGTTCTCTTCTAATATTAGTGATTGCTAAAAATAATTCCATAAATGCAATTTAGTAGTAGGTCTTCTAGATTGCTATCGTAAAATTGTTGTTGTTCTGTACAATTTTTAGTTTCTTAATATACAACTTTTGTGAATTTTCTTATTATAAAAGGTCATTTTAAGGGCATGAATATATTTATTTATTCTTGCTCATACTCTAGAGATTTAAATTGAAAAACTTTGATAATTTTCTAACACATTTATTTCTTTCATCATTGCAAGCTTCTTCTTCTTCTTCTTCTTCTTGTCTTCTTTTCATATATTTCAATGAAGCGTCATGCCTTTTCTTAAAGGGAAAACAAGAATCTCATAGAAACTGCGTGTTCTGCTAGCGTTACTACTAACTTCAGAGTCAGTGAATGAAGTAACCATTTTAAGAGTAAACAACTAAAATAAGTATTTGATGCTAAGCTGCAACAAATTCAGTTTGTCTTTGTTCGTTTCGAATTTTTGTTACTTTGATTAACACTCTCATCCTCTATACAACACAGAGTAGAAGAGTTGATCTAGAATACATGGGATATATTCTTATGTATTTCTTAAGAATAATGTGTAATTTTTTTGGCAGATTTGTATTTGTAGTTTTTTATTTTTTGGGATTTTTTCGCTATGGTTATCTCTATTTGTGAGCTTCCATTTAACTAAACTTCTATGATTACTTTGTATTATCCTTTTCTTAAAGGGTATAAAATATATCACTTTGTATCAAACAAAAGAAGACGCCGACTCCTGGAGATGTATTGCCTTTTTTTACCTGATAGTGGTCCATTTTATAAAATAAAACAAAGCACATGTTAAATACTAATATTGATCAACAGGTGCTCTGCAATTCTTACACGTCAGAGTTCATATCATAGTTTCACCATTGTTGATCCCTGTCGCTTGAGGACAAGCCAGATTACTTCATTATTCTTGACGGTCGATATGAAATGTTATTCTTCTTTGTAAGTTAAGACTGAAACCATCATCTCAGTTTTGTTATTCTAATGTCTTTAGGTAAAATATAATTAATTTATTTTCCTTAATAGAATCTGATTTGGTATTCAACATATAATGTTCATGGTAATTGGTTAGAACAGTAAGCTCATCTGGTTCTTAGTTTTTATTTTTATTTTTTTTTATAAAACTGCAGATTATCAATTTGACTATACTTTCGATTGGATTCCAACTTTAACAGGTCAAGTCTACCAGAAAACTGATAAGTTGACCTGACAAGTTAAATAAAGTAAATTTAAATTTCTTTGTACACATTCATGATTAAATATCTAGAAATATGTTATTTATATCCTCAAAAAGTTATATAAATTCTATATCGACTGTCTTTTGAGATCTCATTTTTCTCACTATATCATTGTTCTATTGTTTTCAAATGTATAGGAAAAAAGTAGTGTCAACTACATTTGGACATTGCACGGGCCTTGCAATTTATAATCACTCATTTTATGTTGAAATTTTATTTTTAAATGTATTGTAGCTTCTACTAAATTTTTTAAGAACTTTAATTTTTTAAAATTTTATTAGTATAACTGTGTCCGGAATGCAAGTGCAGGGCTCCACTAGTATTTAAAAATAATAATAATATTAATAATAAGTTGAATGTATTTACATAAGGACATGAAAGTTATCTATCAAAGAACCGAACGAGTCATTGGATGTGACATCTCAACGGGTACCTTGCAGGGGCGTAAATGGTCCACCATCAACCGACAGAATTTTCATCCTAACCGTAAATACTGTTCCATTGGTGCCAAAAGTAGGAAATCGGCCCTTTTTTATAAAGGCCAAGCAGGCAGTCCTTCTGAGCTCTAACTATTGTTTAATTAATGTTGACCATCGGTGGTGTACCCTTGTCTCTCTTAACAGTTTCAGCTTTCAACCTCATCTAATTTTAATTGTTTGGGGTTTAACCCTTAAACTAGAACACAATTAGATTGTCATTTTTCTAATAATGTTAAGCATTTCTTAGAACATGCCATCACATGACCCTTTTTTTTTTCCTACCATTGTCACAATCTCTTATTGTAGTGCAATTAATTAAAACATAATTTTCTAATAATGTATCACCTTATACAAGATGCTAGGAGGTTTAAATCGAGTGGTTGCTAATTGCTATGACTCACACGACCCGCTAACTCAACTCGAACCTGACTTGCTAATTACATGGGTATGGGTTCACTCTTTTTTTTTTTTTTTACCTAAAATGAGCTCGGATTGATGTTTTCCACCTAAACAAGAAATGTATTACGTTTGGGTTGACCTTTTGACAATATGTCAAAAATATTCTTTATGGAAAATTATTAACTTAGGAAAATGACGGGCCTTTTCAAATTTGGGTTTTTTTGGACATTATCGGGATTAGTTCTCAGTTAGCATATCCAATCTGATTAGAAAATAGTTAGGGTCACGTTCCATTTCAACCCATACATTTTACCCGTGGCAACCAGCCAAACCCAATACTTGCCCGTTAATTTAGTGTGTCTTTTGATCCTTCAAGCTTCTGGATTGGTCGTAGGTTAACATTCCCAATGTGATAAGAAAATGTGCTAACATTCCGGTGTTGCAGTTTAAAATTTCCAGTCTGAAATATAAAATGTGTTGGGTTTCGGTTTGAGTTCAGGGCAAAACATTATTTGTTACCCACAACGATCACTCGACCGGTTAATTTAGTATTTTTGTTGTCCTTTCTAACTTTTCACTTACCTTAGAGCTAGTTGAGTCAGCTTAACTCGGCTTGGTGGGCTCAGCTTGCACCCGAGTTCGGCTCGTAAGTTGATCAAGCCAAGCTCGACTAATGGAGTCACAAGTTGAGCTTTAACTAAGGCTTGTCGGATGGACTCAACTCGGCTTGATTTGATAAAGGGCTCGACTCAATTAAGTTAACATTAAATTGAGGCCAAGAGTTCAAGCCCACTTATGCATGAGGAAGATTCAAAGCTAAGCTCGAGCTCGAGCTCAGTAAAGCGATGACAAGCTGAGCTCGAGCTTTGGCTTAGTGGCTCCTCAAGCTTCGAGTTCAATGAAGCTCGAGCAGATTAAGTAGTCGCGCCCAAACTCAAGGTCAGCCAACTTGTTTGAATCCCTCATATTTCTCATAGGGGCAACCCTGACCCTGACTTGACCTGCCGGGGCCCATTGCCACCCTTGTAAAATCCATAAAATGAATCCCTTCTCCAAATTTAGATTTTATATCACTCTACTATGGATTTAGGGGCGGACCTAAGTACATGTACGTGGGTGCGATTGCACCTGTCAAACTGTGGTTTGCTTTCAAAACTTATATAAAAATCATGGACCCACTTCTTAAAATCTAATAAAAATGATGGGTCCACCCTCAAAACGTACATGAAAATTATCGATTTGCCCCAAAAACCAAACTACTTGTCACAGCCGCACCCATCAAATGAAAATCTTGGATCTGCTACTGTATGCATAAGAGTTTTCAGGAAAAAAAAAAAAAAAGAAAGAAAGAAAGAAAATCAGTGATTTGAATTAAAACCAAAATGCTTCCAGGTTGCATGGGCCATTAAATAGGATTTGAGGTGACTCAGATGAGTATTCTCCAAATCTGGATCGTCCGATGCATACTCAAGCTTGTGGCGAGTACGCAAATAGCACAAGATTTCATGTCATTCTCTTTAATATCAGTTCAATTTTCAATACATATAGAAAACAGCAGTGGGTATTTTGTAAAATTTAAAAAGCTATTTCTGCATATGCATTTCCTTTTTCTTAGTTCTAGACCCACTTGTGATGCTCCATAGCAAGGCCAACTAACTTTAAAATTTGAACAACTTAAAATAAATGTCTCTCGTTCGCATCTGACATGGAGCAATTTGACTAATATTACCACAACAAGATTTAATAAATATAATACACTTAATTAAAAAAAATATTTATAATTTTTTTTATATATTTTATACATGATCACCTGATGGTGCCCCCCTCTCCAATCATCAGTGAAATTTAGGAGGGGTCTTTTTTTTTTTTTTTTTTGTCAACTAGCAGGTATCCCACATCATAAATCTGTCCCAAGTTGGCAGACGGTTATTTGCAAGTGGGGATAGGAATGGTTTTACCTCGTACATGCCAGAGCCCACCTGTTGATGTCCATTTCTATCACCTACCATGCTGCTTCATTGTCAGATGTGAAATGATATTCTTCTATTCACCTTCAGCTGCTATATACACTTTTTTCAGTAATTCAAGAGTAGGTCAATTGTCTCAATGGTTATTTTTGCCAGTTTCCAGCAGGGCAGTTGAGCAAATTTGTAGGGCTTAACAAATCCATTTCTACTGGTAAACACTAGCACAGTAATTCGTGTTGAGCACTGTATTTTCCTGTATTTTATACATTAAAAAGTTATGAAAGCACCTCTTACTCATAGAACAAATTGCATAAAATGAAAATGGAAAAACTCAGGCAAAAAGAGAATAGAAAAGATGAGGTAAAAGAGAATTTTTATATATAGATGAAAAACTGAAAATTTAATAAGTGGAGAGTAGATGTGAGTGGTTTGATGACACAATTATATTAGTGGGTAATTGCAGGAGATAAATAGTAGAAAGAAAATATAGAACATTTGAAAGAAAAAAAAAAAACGCATAATCGCCAATCAAAATTAAAACTGCCGTCAAAATTAAATCCAAAACCTACTTAGCCTAATATAGTATAATTTAATTTCCAATCTCTATATCTTGGTTTCATGGGCTTTACTGAAAATGTAACCTATTCTCTATCCCCTTTACAAATTTTCTGAAAATGTAACCTATTCTCTATTCCTTTTATAAGCCTGCTTTCTCAAAGGTGTTTATTGCTGTGGGCCAAAACCCCAAAAGCAGTATAGGACTCGATTTAATTAAAACTGTCAGAATGGTCTGAAAAAATGGCCCCAGATAAGACTTTTGAAGATTTTATGCAAAATATTTATGGTACCCAGACACCCATTTTACTGGTGGGCCACTACCATTGATTTGACATTTAACCAAATATCATGGTCGTTTGATTTTATTATAGTAAATTTGCATGTGTAAAAACCAAAAACAATGAAGGCTAAGGTCATTTGATGGAACTCTTCACAAGCAGCTCTAAACTAGGTTGAAACCTTATCTCAACTTCACATCCTTCTATTACTTTAATTGTTATGTGCTCAGGAAGCTCATGGTGTTAGGCAATTTTTATGGTGACCTACTATTCATTTTACATTCATATATTGTATTTGTGAATGCAACCAGTGATCTCTATCATTTTATTTTTCAATTGAAAATAAAATCATGATTAAAAAGTTGATGAGTCTATTATTGATACAGGCCAACATGCATCGATTTTCATGCAAGCCAACACAAAATCGAATCCTGATTTTGAAGTTCCAATAGTAATTACGGTTTAATAACTCTGCAAAAACCCAGTTCTACTACTAATTATGGTTTAGGCAATTAGGCTATGATCTTCCCAAGCCTACCTCTACACCTCAAGGTATGATTTTTTTGTGTAAATAAATTTCTAGGAATTCTAAGACCCTATATTTCTACAGGTGGTTAAAAATGAAGATTCAAAAAAGTAAGTATGAAAATGATGGATAAATAACCTCATGTTTAATGAAAATTGAATCAAGAAAAGATAGAAAATAAATACCCAACTCGAACTCGACTACCATATGTAAGAAGATATAAACAAGTTGTTTGAATCTATGTAAGGTGAATGTAGGTTACTCAGTTTATGCACAAATAAGGATATGTGCATTTGAAATACCTAGAGTTACATATACCAATTGTTCTGCTCTCTGCAATAATAAGAAGTTACAGGTACACTGAGTAAAGGAAAGCAACAGCACTATAATGTAGAAATAAGATGGAAGCCATCAGAAGTGTGGGCCCCCCCGTCAGATGGACTGTTACAATGAAATACTGTCGACAACAACCCAAATTCAGTTTAAGGACTGACCACCAAACAGAAGGTCAGGATCATCTGCTTGATAGTGTCTAGGGCAAGAGAGCAATAATTCACTCTCTATCGAGATTAGGGTTATAGATTATATTGTATATATGATATCCACTTTCTTAGTCCATAAAGACCTAATATAATGTCCAAAATATTCTTAATTCTTAATCTGATAATTGGCTAACTCAATGGACCACTCCGGTAAACCCGAAATGCAAGACATCAACCCAAAAAATGGGCTTGATATTTTCCATGCACATCTTAGCTGACCACATAGTTTCTACGCAAAGTGGAGTTATTTTGTATTTTTTTTATTGTCAAAGTGGGGTCATTGTCTATGTACGCAGACAAATGATTTATTGCCTCCAACCATTAGTCGATCAAAACCCTTCAACAAAGGATCCGCTTCCAAAAATGAAAAAAAAATTTGATGAATTTGGGCAGGTACGTCACGCGTGTAACCCGACAAGCCCAATTGAAGAAGGAAAAGGATCAGGTACGGGTCAGATATTTCAACCTATTCTTCATTCGGGTATTGATCCAATATTTGGACCCATTTTTACTTTGGGTCTGGACTCTGGATTCTGGTTCATTTGTTTCATACTGGAGGCCCTTATCCCAGATGCTACGATTATTTGTAAATGGATTTTGTGTATATTAACACAGGAAGTTGGGTATCCTTTTAGGTCCACATACAAGCCCTATATTGGGCCCAGGTCTTTCATTCTAAACTCAGGTATCTGTACAGGTCCAGTAACCTGGCCCTGGGTCAAGTCGGAGTCCTCTATAATAATTCAGGTCCAACTATACCTCGGACCCAGAACAAACCCTAACCCAATCCATTTTCATCTCTACTGAAAGGTATAGGTTTAAAGATTCCAAGCTAACTCGACTTTGAGACAGATTTGGGCTTGTCTCTGCCACCTCAACCTGTTTACCCATTTATGACCCATTTAAACATTTATCACCAAAAATATCTTTAGAAAAATAGTAAAGAATAACTCTCTTAAAAGTTTTAAATGCATCTTGGATCAACATCAAGGGGAGGGTTCTACCCAAAAAAAAAAAAAAACTCTTGGATTGAAAGATAAAAAAGCTATATGTGCCAAATATGGGCAAGAGAGGATATAAATCATATCAGGTTTGGACTCATCCTGAACTATATGAACCACCCAGTGTCATGCCAAAGCCTGAACCCAGCCCATTAGGCTGGGAAGTCCAATACACCTGATACCCGGGAGGCTGGGCCTGCACTAGTCCAGGCCCAATGGACAAGCATGGTGAATCTTTGGAAGCTATTTCCCATAGAGCTAATTCTGATAGAGTTTACAGCCTTTATTCTTTTTGCACAACTTGTTGTGTGCAACTCTACTTAACATATACAATAAACTAGAGTAGGATAGCTGAAGTCCAATACCATTCAATCATAGGGTTACTTACATTGTTGGATCCTAATTTGCAGCTCCCAGCTTGCATTACAATGACCCTGATTCAGGGGTGTTTGTTTTGCTAAAATTGAATGTTCTAGCTGTTGGAAATTGCTGACAATATGCCAGTAGCTGTTTTCCTACATTTGAAATTCTCTATTTAATTTATGAGTTTTTAAAAATCTAACCTTGTGGATCACACTTTTGGCTTGAGGAATCCTCCAAATTCTATATTCCAAAATCGATAGAGATCAGTAAGTATTTAGACAATTGAAGTATCCTCCTAACAAGAGTTCTCGGTTATCCTCCAACCTGATATGCCCTGTATATATGCATACAAAGAGATAGGTTTTTTTTTTTTTTTGGTCAGCTCGTTTGCTGGTTTTAGGTAACTTGATTAGTAGGCCTAGTGGGCTCAGGCCACATTTAAAACACCATTTGAGCTGAAAATCATACTCAGTAAAAAGTGGAAACGACTAGAGATATGACAAGAAACCATAATAAGTAATATGCATTCACCACTCAATGAGTTATTAGAAAATAAAGGGTATGGTTTGTGGACCATTGCAAAGTCTTCGTATAGAAAGATTACTGAAAGAAGTTAATGTAACAAAGAATAAGTGTAAATTAAAAACAGAAAGCTTCACTAAATGCATTACTTTACCATAAAATACAATTGAAAAAGTCATGAAACTTTCTTTCTGGTAAGTGAGAAAGTCATGAGTTGAAAGAGAGGACAGGGTCAAATTTATAAAAATTATTGAATCGAATGCTTTCGACTTAAACAATAACAAAAAATCAAAATGCAAATCCTTGTTGTTGCAATGGGAAGACATGCCCTTGTCGTAGATAAGAACAGTTAGGCATGGTTTTATTATAAAAATAATAAGAAAAGGTTTGCTAATGAAGCAAATATATATCATATTTACCAAAAAAAAAAAAAAATACATACCATAAAATTTAGGAAAAAGGGGCAAAATATAGTAGTAAAAACAATAAAAACTAATTGGTAGGAGAGGTTTTTTCTATTTTAATTGAATAAGATCATTTATATGAGAAAGAGAGGGTAAGGGGGCAATTTTCTTTCATATTCTTCTAAAGCTGAGAGCTCTCCCCGATCACTGATCCATGCCATTCTTACGTTTCTCCAACTTTGGTCTGGATTACGATAACTCAAATTGCACACTGTGAAGGGTTTTATGGTAGGAACCTTGGGACTCACAATGAGCATCCCTTCTACAGGCTTTTTTCCTTTGTATCTGTCATTATAAAAGTATAGGTATTTTAACTAGGGGCTTGCTTGCTTGCAATAAAATACATAGAAATTAAATACATTGAATTCATAAGTTATAATGAAGATCAACCTTGCATTTTAAAAAATGAGTATCAAATGACCTTTTCTTTCAGGAAAATAAAACTAAAAGATGGGAAATGAAATCACCATAGTAGTTCATTTTCCATCTTTTTTTTTTATTCTATTTTCTTGAAGAGGAAAAGTTATGAAGTGAAAATAAGAAGTTACAAGATTTCCCTTGTTCAAGTAATATAGCATTTTGATTTCTACTTTGTCATGTACCTTGTGTTCTGTTTGAAAGTCTTCTAAAGATCATACCAAGAAAGTCCTTCAGATTGAAAGATCACACACATAGTTTCTAACTTCCCTTCCAACCGTCTATTCAAAAGAAGCCAATCCGAGAATTTCAATCATCAAATCTATGAATGTTGTTCGACCAATCCCGATCATCATTGGGATCCTTGTTTTCAAGGGGTTCAACCCCGACAGTGGGTCCCACCTGTATGATCAGAGAGAATTACATTGTTGAGGCTCGTGGCCCATTTGTTTCATGCTGTTACCTTACATTCCTAGCTGGGTGGGATGGGTTGGGTTAGAAGGGTGATCTTGGAGTTGACTTTCTAAACCAGGGCAAATCTGGTACCTGTTTGGGAGATTTTAAAAGAAGTACAGCACATTTGATTCATTTTTAAAATGTACGTACAGTTTGAATATTTCAAAAAAGTATAAAAGTTTTTTAAAATTCTTTCCATCAATCCCTCTTCATACATTTTTTTGAGAAATGACAAAAATACCTTTCTTTTATGATAAATTTTTGTCTTTTCTCAACTTCTTTCCTCCTAAAATCCACCATTTCGATTTAGATGATTATTAACATTTAATAAAGCTGGTATTTTAGTAATTTGAGCTCAGTTTTTTAACAATCCATACATAAAGGTAGTTCAAGTCCACTAAGTCATTTGGGTTGGACCGGATCATTTTTCTTAAATGATATATTAAAAGAGAAAATTTGAAAACTGACAGGGTATTCTTTTCGGTTCTAATATTTTTTTGGAAAGGACTTCATTGGAAGAATTGTGAAAAAAATTTATATTTTTTTGAAATATTCAAATCTTTATGTATTTTTTTTTCAAAACAAACCAACAGTTCTGTAGCTTTTTGAAATTTCCCCCCCAAAAGAGGCAGGTATAGACTTACATATTTTTAATTCAAATTAGTTTTAAAGGAGTTTATATAAGTTGTGGTTGTTCTATCTAGCGCCACCTCACTTACAATTGGTTTATAAACTTTTAGGGGTATAAAAGAAAATCGAAAAACTGTCTAATTGACTGAATCAAACCGAATCGGCGGTTTGTAACTGTGCTTCATGGTTCGATTATGGTTACGGTTATTAAAATCGGAAAACCGCGCTTCATAGTTCGGTTACGATTTTCAATCTTGACTCACGGTTATTAACCGAATCAAACCGTAAAATACGGTTCAGCTAACTGGCATACGGTTAATCGTACCATTATATTAATAGAAAAATCTAACTGTCTAAATCTAAAAGAAATATGTAATATTTCAAACTAACTGTCTACAATCAAATTGCAACTTGGTTCACTTACAATGTAGAAACCCCAACTCTATAACAAACTTTCTCGGCTCTCTTTCTCTTCGGGGGCGTTTGCCTTTTACACATGAGATGCGTAAATGCAGTTTACATATGGAAATGTTCCATATGTAAATTTCACATATGTAAGCTTTACACATGCGTTTCAGTTTACAACGTTTGTGTACTGTTGTCATTTTCATATCATTTACGCATGTGAATCATTTTACCACGTTTGTTTGAACTGCTTGTGAAAATGATAAATTTTTATTTTTGTAAATTATATTAATAGTAGCAATAGTTAGGAGCACTAAAAATGGTCACCACCTTTTGTCCATGATATTAATCAACACCTTCCTCCAGTGACATCCATGCAAGCCACCCCACAAACACCATTCCACTCAACTTCAAACCCCTCTTGCAGAGCCCTCCTCAAGTGCTTGCAATGGGACAATGGGCCTAGCTATGGTTGTCCAAAAGAACTCGTTAGATGTCAAAAAGAAAGAAGGGGAAGGACATAGTGAAAGAGGGAGTCGTTGCACTGATGAAGGTGGAAAAGTTAATACAAAATGATTTCACAAAATAAACAGCTGGCACAAGAAGACAGACGGGATTAGGTTCATTGGCGAAGTGGAAAAGGGCTTTCCACTGGATGAGAATCACAAGAATAAGAACTCTTTTAAATCCAAATCTGGCTTAAAAGGAAGGCAATAGAAACTCCTATGCGTCGTATGCGATCCCCCTTTTCAAAACCAATTTCATTTTTTTCCAAGATGGCAAAACCAAACTCATTTGTGTTTTCTAGAAAAAAATAAAAAATAAAAAACTAAAAAATTCGACAAACAAACAGAAAAAAAAAAAAAAGGAAGGAAGCTTTGTTGTGTTGACATGATAAAAAGGTAAGTCCTCATAAAACTCTCTTTATATGGTGAACAGCCAAATAATTCCTAAACAGAAGTCACCTCCATTTTTCTGGAAGGGTTGGTCTGTTTTCTCCTGTTTCTTTTTTCTTTTAAGAAACCACATTGATGATCACTGTCGACCCATTCATTAAAATAGTTGCTGAAATCAAGAAGGTGGGAATATACCGTGCCCTTTCTCAATCTCTCTGTTTCGTTTATGTGGACATATCAGAGGGATTGAGATAGAGAGAGAGATTACATAGAAAGAGATAATGAGAGAGAGAGATTGGAGAAAGGGGGAGAGACTTGAGAAGGGAGAAAGAGATGGGGGTGATTGACACATACCTTGGCAGTAGTAGGGTCTGGAGCACCAAAGAGAGGAGTTTTTTCCAGAATGGGAAAGGAGAAGAGGAGACGTCTTCTCTGTTTTGTGTTGGAGAGGGAAAAGTGGGTTTTTATGTGTCTTGTTTTTTTTTTGTGTTGGAGAGGTTTCGAACCTGGGATGCAAGTGACGGAACTTATTATATCCGTACCGGGCGCTTTTTCAAGTGGGGTTCATTACACACCATTTCCACATGAGATTCATTTTACCATCTATGAAGGTGTGAAAATTTAGGTGCGAAAATGAGTACATATTCACACCATTTTCACATGAGATTTACATACGTGATGCGTAAAATAGTGCAAACAAACGTGATGGTACGTAACATTCACGCATGTGCATCATTTACCTACGTAAATGGTTGCAAACAAACGACCCCTTCACTTCGAGGAACATGACAAGGAAGAAGACGTGACGACAGTAGGAAGTTCTCTCCCAGGCACCAAACGAGGAAGAAGAAAAAGAGGAGAAGAAAATGCGGCGACAGTGACAAAAGAGATTCTACACATGCAATTCCCATTTTTTTTTACTTTACATGAAATGTAAATAGATAAGTAAAAAAAAATGTAGGGATATAGCTCAAAACTAGGAAATCATGCTCCATCCCTTGATGGAGACATGATCCTAGCCCTTAATCTGCTTCAAATCTTCTCTTCAGGAATGATCTCTTCGCTTAATAATCCCGGCAGCACGTTGTTGGAAAATGGTAGCGTAGTACTTTCTTTTTGTATGAAATTCTGCAGAGGTCTTGGTGTTCTCTCTCTTTTTCTTTTTTTTTTATAGCTTCAATCAAGTAGTGGCCTTTTATAGGCTTCTTGGAGCCATCCACAAGGCAGTTGTTGCCCCACGTTCTCCACTTTGCTACCCATTTTCTGTAGCTTGGAATGGATGGGCACCAGCTGTCCTCTTGCTGCCATATTGGTTACCCATTTCCTATGGGTATTCACTACTTCTTCATGTTGTTGACTACCGGTTCATGTGTTTGCATTACCCATGTTGCATTTTCATCTAAGGAGTGGGTAATCCTCTTGACTCCACATGTCATTTAAACACATGCTTGCAAAAGTTCTGGCCCCCATCACATGATTGATGTTCATACAATTTTTGTAACGTGGCCCATAATCTATCATAAAAAAAAAAAAGCTTGGTCTTGTATTAATTGGTCCCAACACACTACCACATAAATCTGAGAGAGTCTGATGGGTCATGGAAAATTAATTGGATAAAGATCCATTACTAGTCATAGGGTATAACATGGGGTGTGACTCACATAAATAGGTGGCCAGTTACTAATTTGGGAGTGAGCCCGATGGCTAAAGGGATTTAAGCATGTCAATACATAAAGTAAGCCCAATGGCTAAATGGATTTAAGCATGTCAATACATAAATGAGCCCAATGTATCGTTGGGTTTAGGCCCATCTAAACAGGTCCCGCGACAGTGGATTTTATGTCTCATAGATTGTCGTTTTTTATCTTGGGTCAAGCTTGGGCCAGGATTTAGCTTTGGCTTAGACCAAGATTGGTCACATACTTAGGCCAGAAATGACCCTCCTCTATTCAATCAAAATTGACGGTATGGACTAATTCATATGGCTCAGGCCAGAAATTGGCATGGATTGGCCACAAATTTTCATGGATTAATTCATATGGCTCAGGCCCGCACTATCATCAACAAAGATTGGTCACATGGCTTGGGTCAGAAATTGATTTCAGCCTAATTCAACCAAAATTGGTCATGTATTTTTAGGCCCAAAAATTGGCTTGGACTTGAATCAACCAAGATCGATTATATGGCCTGGGTCAGAAATTAACTTGTGCCTGAATCAGCCAAATTGGTCACGTTGCTTAGGCCAGAAAATTTAACTTGGGCTTCATTGGACATGATATGGCTGGCTTGAACCTATATTAATCATGTTAATTTCCCTCGTAAATTCAAGAGATTTTGACAGGACCCACCAAATTCATCAGGGTACAATTCCATGCCATGTAGTGGTCACCAATCGTTGGCTTGGGGATGGGTCCGGTGGCTAAATTGATTTAATCCCACTTGATCAAGATCATGCTATTGATGATGATGAATATATATATATTATCTTCCAACAAATGCCCCCTTCGAGGATCGCTGACGAGGAGTTTTCCGGAGTAGGTGTGCTTCGAACTCATCGTGTCACAATTCTTCCATATGGGCTTTCTCATGGGGCCCGCCCATTTGGATCTCATGTTTTTTTGGGTCCAACTTAAGCCCAAAACCCATATGTGGAGAGAAATCCTCTTATTTCACAACTTCAAAGCTTCATGTTGAGGCTCTGCAATTCTTTGCCCTAGCTCTCTCCAAGCATTGAAGCATTTTTCCTTTCTTCGATTGTTTTCATCGCAGATCACATCAAGCTCATGTGAAGGGGTAAGTGTTGTCTTTTCTTTTATTATTGTTCTTGTTTCAACCATCGAACTAGTTTCAACAAAGGGGGTATGCAAACATTGTTCTTGTTTCAACCGTTGAACTGGTTTCAACAAAGGGGGTATGCAAACTTGATGTATAACCTGTGCATTTTTTTTTTAAAGATGCAAGGATTATATAGTTGTATCCCTATATGTTTAAGTGCCTTCAACGATGGAAGGGTTTTTTGTAAGTGTCTTCAACGATGGAAGGGTTTTTTGTGTGCCTTAGACCATAACAGGGGTGTTCTTTCAATAAGGTGAAGGTTCACCATAAAATTATATATCTTCCAATCAATACTTTCTCTCGTGTATACATTTGACCAAGTCTAGTCATGAAGGCCAATTTTGGTATTCTGATGCTTTTTTTTTTCATTGTTCTCATTTTTTTTTAGTAAACAAGATTCTCGTACCAGACAGTCATTCAAAACAAGATTTAGCCAAACAGAGAACTGATGAGGCATTAGCGAGGGAGAGAGCTAATATCTTAGCCACCAAGTCCATCAATTATTATAGAGTTATGGCAGCCAATATTACATGGAAGAGCCGAAATAAAATAGATAGCATTTGAAGGCCAGGATTTTTATTTGGTGACAATTATCCTAACGAGGACTTTCTTTCAGAGAAATCAACCATATCATTTACTCATGAAGGATAATTATACAATACAATAAGCAAGCACCACATGACTAATTCGTTGAAGACCCTCTCATCTTGCTATCAATGAACTGATAGTGGGATAATTTGGACTCCGGGTGCTCGTGATATGAAACTTGGCATTTTCAAAGAGGGTCGTTTGGATTCCAGAGCTGACTCAAAAAGGATTGTGACCACTATGCTTGAGCCAGCACTCATGATGAATCCAATGAGGCCTTGTTCGCAACTTCAACCCTTAGCTGTTTCCATCATGAATGGTATGGGAGGTTGGGATGGTGAATTTAAATTGAAGGGATGGTATCGTACTTTCCGTGGTTGGTCAGTATGGACTAATCAAATAGTTGAAGCTTTTGGACATAGGCTACATCAAGTTGGTCTCTTAAAGGAATACGGGCCACTCAGTACAACGTTGACTACTGCTATGGAGTGTACCAGGCCATGTTGGAGACTTTCCTTTCAAGGTCAAATACTTGCGTGGTGCCAAATGGAGAACTAGGGTTCGCACTCCACGAAATGGCTGACATTTCAGGCCTTCATGTGGTTGGGAATTTGTATGAGGAATATGTCCCAACAATTGATGACATAAAAGGAGAATCAGAAAATTTTAGACTCTTATATGCAGACTTGTTACATGAATATACTTCACTATCAAATAACAAGGGATATGTCGCGTCTTCTTCATGGCTTGACGAATTTGGGCCTGATAAAACGAGGATTAGACGCTTCAAGTTAAAGCCAATGCGGAGTGCATAATTATTTGATTTTGAAACACCATCAATGGGGTTGGGCGGCGATATCATTAGCATTACGGAGGTGAAGCCATTTGTAGCTTATCTGTCCATGTGGTTGAGTAAAATGGTCTTTTTTGGGACTAATGGTGATTACATTCGACCCAAAACTTTTCTACCTGCTTTCCGGCTTGCAAAAGGAACTAAGTATGCCTTATGCCCCGCCATGGTTACTTGGATGTGTACAGGATTAGAACATCATATAGAGCTGGTTGGAACAGGTGCACAGTTTCATGGTTTATATCCTGCCCACTTTTTCTATGCCTCGTTCATAAGTCACTGCGATGGCCTTCATCGGCTAGAAGAAGTAGCTGATGGAAGTCCTTTTCTAATGCATTTTTATGGGGCTAAAGCTAATAATCTGACTCTTGGAAATGCTCGCGCAATAATTCGAGACCATAAAAATTACAAGTTTGATATATTCCCGAAGCTCAACGGTTTGGATATTCACAGGGCTATGTGGGTAATCCAAGTTCGAAGCCATTATTATAAGGGACTAGCATGGATGGCCTCAATGCTTGGCTAGATTTCTCGGCTTTCCACACTGGTTGTTTATTCCAAACTCCGTACCCTGAAGAAGGTACATCTCATGCCTTCACTACTTGGTTTCAAAATGTTTTCCAGGACTACCTAAAAATTGGTAGTAAGAGGAGTTTTCGCAAGGGCATTGAGTTGTCAACTTCTTCTCTTAAAATTGAAAAGAAGAGAAAAATGTCAGCAGAAAATACAAATGAAGACATCAATGACATCAATGGTGCCGAAGCTACTAATTATGGGACTACTGAAAGGGATAGGCATACTATTAACGAAGGTGAGGGTCGAGCTGATATTCAAGTATCTTTTCCTGATACACAGTTTCCCTCTAACCCAATGTGTCGACAGCTGTAAAACCTCCACATGGGGGTGGGATCAAAATTAAGCTTCGCAATCAAGGAAGAAACCAAAAGAAGTGGTATCTACTGATGAGCATGGGCCAGCAAAGAGAACTCGTTCAAAGACTAGTGCCAGCAAATAATCGTCGGGAAGTTTAAGTGCAGGAGAAGTTTCACAAAAGGGAAAAGTATCTACTGGCACTAATAACTTAATATCAAATGTTGCCGTGGCAATTTCTGAGCCTCCAGAGCATGAAGTTTCAGACAAATATAATGATAGGGTCGATTATGGTATGTATATGACTAACCTTTGGCTTTCAAGTTGTCATCTCCAATAACATCTTGATCTTATGATTCCTATTTATTTTTATTTATAGAAGACTCGCCTTGCCCTGATCTATCTTCTCATGACGATGTTTATCCTGATAGCGCTGGATCTCAAGGTAGTGGATTTCATCTTTGGTATCATATTATTCGTAGGAATCATATACATATTTATTCTCTAATCTCCCTGCAGGTGAACAAACAGGATCTTCCTTGCTTTCAAAGAACAAGAGAAGTATCTTAGTCTAACTCTATATTTATCATAAATTGCTCTTAATGATCATTGGTGAGGATCATTGGTGAGTCTTGACTTAGGTGTCACTTGTGCAGCCATGGCTAAAGAGGATCGACCTAGTCAAAGCTCTGCTATTCTTGATGGCCAGCATGGTAATAAATTGAACTTTCAATGTCATATCAGCTCTATTACTTTAACACTAATTTGCATGAAAAGTTAATTTATTTTTGTTTGCACCCCCCCCCCCCTTTTTTAGATAAGGGTGCTGGCGTTGTCACTTCCTTAAATGAAGCCATGCTCATTTGTCCTCTTGCCATTGAGAAAGACAGAATAGTGGAGATTTTGTCGAGCCCCAGCTTGGCTTCAGGAGATCCCATGCATGGCATATTTACGGAACCCCCTTTTGACATTGTACGAGAGTGCAAACATTATTCATACCTCACATGGAGTGAAGGAGGGGAATGAACCTATTTCTGCTAATGAAAAGAGAGAAAATGTGGGTTCAATTTTGAAGCCTATGTCGAGTGCAGGATCGACTATCGAAGCAGCTAAAGGTTTGGGAACTACAAACACGCCTCCTTCCACCGCGATTGGTAGTGATCAGGGTGCTTCTTTTGCTCCTATGTCCTTAGAGGGTAAGGGTGCCTTGAATCCTTGGTTGGTAGTTGAGAGCACTTTTCAAGACAACACAACCGAAGATGTATATCGAGAGTCAGCCCGCATGTTCGCAAAAAACATTCTCAGCAATGCTGTCAAAACAGTCATGTTGAGCAATTTAGAAGTTGTTTCGTCATATTTTAACATAGTGAAAATAACACTTCGGAATGCACGGGAGGCTGGCCTTGACACGTCCATGGTTGAGTCTACCTTTGGTGCTATTTTTGAAATTGCCACTAAATACTCAGAAGCACTTAAGGTGAACGGACGCGAGTTATTAGAGAAGGAACTCAGAGCTTCACGTGTTACATACCAGACTTGCTTAGATGAGGTGTTAACTGCGTATGAAGCAGCCTATATAAAAAAGAAAACTCTTTTCAACAATTTATCTGACTATAAAATGCAGCGGGAAAAGATTTTGTCTGAAGTTTTGAGTGCAGAAACAATGTTGCGTCAGCTAAAAGAGGATCTTGCACATGTAGACGCTTCTGTACAAAAGTTGACATATCAGGAAGAGTCAAGCTCTCGTACTCTAGCTAGCCTCACCGATGAACAGAAAAGTATTGAAGATAAGATTATTCACATTGATGATGCTGCGAATGAAGTCCAGGGGGAGGTAAAGACTCTGTCGTTGGAAGATCTTCAAAGTCAATTTGAACAGCAGCTGGAAAAGTTGAGAAGTTTAAAGGTTTAAACCTATATATTCTCCTTTTCGCTCATCCTGCATTATCTTCATCATTTATTTATTTTTTTACATTCATTTTCACATCATCATTTTTTTATGTGAATAAATGAAAGGAACATCACAATCTAGAGACTAGATTCTTATTGATTTTAAGGCTCGACATTATTCTGTTATATCCCTTCATTTTTATCTTCATAGTAAATTAGACAAATGCATTTCGACTTGGAGCCAATAATGTTACTTACACCATGTTTGGACAACTCCCCTTCGCATATGTCAAAAACAAAGTATACATGTCATCTCAGTTTTACTCAGGATTTATCCACACAAGTTTGAGCTTGGCAGTGGGATTGACTTCTTGACCTAGTCTGAGCGATTGTTGAAAAATGTTGACTGAGTAACTCATGTTGGGAAATTTCTTTTCATACCAATTAGACAGATTGAGACAAGCTAGATTCAGCTTAAAGTGTGCCCCTTTGTTTTTTTGTTTTTTTGTTTTTTTGATTCGGCAGCATATCTTCAAAAGCCACAGTCAACGCTCACATGACATATTGAAATGTTAAATTTGGAGTTTCGATCTCCGAGGCATAGTGTCAAAACTTTTGAGGTTCTGAGACTTAACAACATGTTGCAAACTTTGAGGCTTGGTATCAAAACATAAAATGCTCTGAGGCTTGAGATCAAAGTTTGAAATATCATGAACTTCGAGGCATGATATCGAAACTTTTAAATATTCCGAGGCTTGGTGCTGAGGTCCAAAATTTTTTGGTTTTCAAGGCATTATATTGAGACTTCTATGACTCGAGGCATCATATCGAAAATTGAAGATGATAAGAGGACATGTTTTCATGGATAATACTTCTTAAGAAATTTGCCATTGATGGGCATAAGGCATCGATCACCATCTTGATTAGTTAAACTGTAAGAGCCATTAGAGTAGACAGAATCGATAACAAATGGTCCCTCCCATTTTTCTGGAAACTTCCCTTTTGATTTATGAGTGATGATCATTGGTCTTTTAACAACAAGGACCAAATCGCCCCTTTTAAAGACCCTTTTGCTGTACTTTTTTATTAAACGCATTTGCCATTCTAGATTGGTAGATCTCTATGTTTTGAGGAGCGATGAGCCTTTCTTTGTCAAGAGATTCCAATTCTTGTAGCTATAATTTCACGATCCCTTCTTCATTCATGCCGCTAGCTAACGCAATTCGGAGTGAATGAATTTGAATTTCAAGTGGTAGAACAGCTTCACAGCCATATGCGAGTGAGAAAGGTGTGAATTGAGTTGCTCCTCGAACCGTAGTACGATAGGCCCATAGTGCTTCTGGCAATCGCTCGTGCCAATCTCTTTTGTTTTTAGAGACCATTTTCTTTAACAGTTTGCATATCGTCTTGTTGAATGCTTCGGCTAAACCATTGGCTGGTGGATAATAAGTGGTAGAAGAAATACTTTTGATGTGATATTTCTCGCAAAACTTATAAAAATAATGGTCTCTAAACTGCGGTCCATTATCATGGACAAACCTATTCGGGGCCCCGAACCTACATATGATGTTGGTTTTAAGAAAGTTAAGAACAACATCGGTCTTAACTTCATTCAAGGCTACTGCTTCAGCCCATTTAGAAAAGTAGTCTGTTACGGCAAATATGAACCGATGCCCCTTTGATGACAGAGGATTAATTGGCCCAACTATATCCATTCCCCATGCTTCAAATGGCCAGGATGTCAATGAAGGGTGTAAAGGTTCAGGGGCCCTATATATGTAATCAGCATGAAGTTGACAAGCCCTGCATCGCTTGGCTAATTCATGTGTATCTTTAATCATGGTTGGCCAATAATAACCCATCCTTCTAATTCGATCACATAATTTTGGACCCGGTTGATGTGCTCCACATGTTCCACTATGAGTTTCGGTCATGACTTGATCTGCCTCCTGATTTGATAAACAACGAAGTAAAATACCATCATATGACTTTCTATATAGAGTTTTGGTGTTGACGTCATAGTAAAATTTAGGAGCCCTCCTTCTTATGCTTGTTCGTTCTTTTGGGTCATCTGGCAAAATTTCGAACTACACATAATCAATAAATGGGTCACGCCAGTCTCCAATCGCCATTTCGCATACAGAAAGTCTACTTGATTTAACTAATTGGCATTTGGCAATGGCTTCATGTGTATCTAATGGCGGCAAGATCCTTCTTTCACAAACCAATACTTTAAGGACTTCTCCTTCAAGAAGGGCCATCGAGGCTGCTAGACTTGCTACTGCATCTGCCCTTGCATTCTGACTTCGCGGGATATGTTCAATATTACAATAAATGAACTTGTTCATCAATCGTTGAGCTATCTTATGGGAGGGGCGAATGTCGGGTTTCTTAACTTCATATTGATCATTCACTTGATTTACAATGAGTTTTTAATCTCCACGTATTTCCAAATGTCGAATTTGTGTCTCATGAGCTATTTCCATTCCCATAATAAGGGAATGATATTCTGCAATATTATTAGAACATGATTTGATTATTGAGAAGGAATAAGGGATCATATATCCATCAGTGGTTACAAAGACAACTCCTACCCCAGATATCCTTTCTCCATTTCCTTCCATCCTACTAGCACCATCAAAATACATTTCCCAAGCTTCTTGTTTTGAGGTCTGAAAGGTCTCAATGTAAAAGACTGGTTCATCTGGAAAAGCATTCGTTATCTCGGAATCAGGTGGTAACGGATGCACGACCAAGAAATCTGCTAATGCTTGACCTTTTACTGCTTTTTGTGGGACATATATGATATCATATTGGGAAAGGAGAATGGACTATTTTGTTAATCTTGCACTCAAAGATCCCGCCTTTGTTACTAAGGTCTTTAATGGGTTTACACAAGAGACAAGATAAACTGTTTGTGATAGCAGGTAGTGCCTTAATTTCTGTATTGCAAACATTAGCGCGAGACATTCTTTCTCTATTGGTGGATATCGATGTTCTGCTCCTACCATCATCCTACTTAAGTAGTAAAGTGCCACCTCATGCCCTTGGTTATTCTTTTGTGCCAGCATTGCCCCCAAGGAGTGATCAAGGGCTCGCGTATACAAAATGAATGGCCTCCCTTGCACTGGAGCAGCTAAAACAGGAGGCCTAGTAAGATATTTCTTGATATCTTCAAAGGCTTCATCACATGCCTGATCCCATACAAAATTCACTCCTTTCTTCATTAGACGTGAGAATGGTCGGCATCTTCTAGATAAATTAGAAATGAACCTTCGAATATAGGCCAATCGACCTTGGAGCCCTTTTAGCTCTTTTAAATTTCTTGGAGGTTTCATTTCTAAAATGGCTTTTGTCTTGAGTGGATCAAGCTCGATTCCATCTTTCCGAACAATAAACCCTAAGAACTTTCCCGAAGAAACACCAAAAAAGCATTTCAATGGGTTCATGCGGAGTTTATACCATCGAAGTCTTTCAAACACTTCCCTGAGGTCTTTGAGGTGGTCTTCCTTTCTTTTGCTTTTAACAGCAAGATCATCTACATAACACTCCACCTTTTTATGTTGCTTATCTTTAAAGATTTTCATCATTGCCCTTTGATAAGTGGCGGTGTAACAATAGATTCCAAATGGTGTTCGAAATGCAATGTGCTTCTGGTCATAAGGATGCATTTTGATTTGGTTATATCTTGCGAAACCATCCATAAAAGACATTCTTTCGTAACCAAAAGTATTATCAATCATAATTTCTGCGATGGGTAAAGGGAATTCATCCTTAGGACAAGCCTCATTTAAATTTCTAAAATCAATACAGATTCTAATCTGACCATTTTTCTTTGTACTGGAACGATGTTGGCTAACCAATCAGGATGTTGTTCCTCCCTAATGAAGGCAACATCTTTTAGCTTTTGAACCTCTTTTTCGATTTTATCCATTATGTCTGGTCGGAATCTTCTTTGAGCTTGTTTAATGGGTTTAACATCTTTTCTTAAATTTAACTCATGCATTGCAATTCCTGGATCAAGGCCAGGCATTTCAGAATAACACCATGCAAAAACATCTTTAAATTCATTCAAAAGACAAGTATACTCCGAAATTTCATCTTTATTCAATTCTGCATTTACAAAGATTGGACGTGGGTCACTTTCTGTTCCTAGATTAATTTGTTTAACCTTATCCTCCATGGGGGGACTTGGTTTTACATCTTCTGTTTCTTTTTCCGGTTCGAAGTACATTTCTTCATTTTCATCTACGTCCTCAACTGAAATGGAAATGCAATTAATGGAAAATACAGCCCAACTTGATGAACTGTTCAAGTCTTTTTCTTCTTCTTCATGGGTGGGTGCTAAGAGCTTGTTGCAGTAACGGTGATTGGCTGTTGTTGTTGATGCCGGACAATATCCTAGACCATATGGGATGAATCTAACATGTCCATGATTTTCCTACGATCTTACGTGCGTCTCCGATGGAACTGGAATGCCATGACCCTGCTTCAGTCCTTGCCGGCTGGTAACATCATAACCCATCCTTCGCATTATCAATTTAGCCTTATAGCTATACATAGAGAAATCCGGGGTCTCTTCAATAGGAATCTCTCCAACAATCATCTGTGAAGGGTACGATACTCTATAAAACACGATAGGTGGCCGATGTTTCATGGGCACAACGAATATTGCTCCTTTTAGTTCTTCTGGAGGCCTCAGAAGATATATCATCGGGATAGGGAGTTTAACAGAGTCGATAAGTGACTTTTTCCCTCTACCTTCATCTTCTCCCACCAATGATATTACGCCGACTGAGACCTTTTTTGATCTAGCACTTGGAACCTCCACTAGGCTTTTCTTAATGAAAGTTGTCTCTTCAAGCTTTGGACGAATGCTGATCTTGGAGCATTCAGGTGCTTTTGTGGCAACATTAGTAAAGGATTTACCATTTATTATCTCAACACCCTCGAGTAGTTTCGCGGGTGGAGGTATAGATACTTTGAAAATTTTCTTTTTGGTTTTAGATTTTTTGACAATCAATGCTTCCGATGTGCTATCATTTGCATCACCGTTAGGCTCTGACGTGTAAAATCTAGAATCCACACAATATGCTTCCATCCCTTTGAAGGGTTTCTTGTCAGCAAAGACTCGACGTACTTCTGAATTTTTATCAATGTATTTGATACATTGATGTAATGTCGAAGGGACTGCATTGTTTTCATGAATCCATGGCCTTTCGAGGAGCAAATTGTAGGAAGTTTCGGCATCAATGGCGTAGACCACGACCTGAGATTTCATGTCTCCAATCTGACATGGAATAACTATCCTACCAATAGCCTTTTGTGTTTCTCCATTGTATGCTGATATGCTGAGTTTTGTATAGATGAGCTTGCTAGTTGGGATTCCCAAATATTTTAAGGCCCGTAGTGGCACGAGGTTAATTGCTGATCTAGGGTCAATTTGTATTCTTGGTAACTCAACTTCATCGATATATCTTGTGAAGTATAATGGCCGATTGTGCTTTACATCCCCGAGTAACATGTCATCCTTCGTGAAGCTAATTGTAGTAGCCATGGCTGCTCTTAAATTGAAGCATTCTTTACATTTCACCTTTTGCTTTACTTGTACTTGGTGGACATGAGATGCATAATGGTCTGGGTTCATGAGAGCTGCTGCAGCAACTTTTCGAATTTATGGAGACAACCTCAACATGTCATGCATGCTTATACGTGCGGGGATGCGCGCTGGATGTTCAAGCAAATCAAATCTAAAGGGCTCCTGAAGACTAGGCAAACCACCAGTCTTGACATTTCTTTCTGTAGGCTTTGTAGCCTTGTCTTGATTAACATTTGCATCATAATTTTTATGATAATCTAGCCAAGAGCGAGTCCTTTTGCCTACCTCCTACACCTCAGGAAAGCATAAGGAAATCTCCTCACTATCTACTGTTGCAGTTTCTTAAGATTCAGAGGATGTCAAATTGGATGTTGATGAACTCTCTGCTTTGTCTTCATCTTCATTTTTCTCTTCATCAGAAGTTTCATGGTCGATCCCAACCATATTACATGGCCAATATAATGCTTCGACACCCTCATCTGCATCCCATGGAGTATCATTATCCCATGTTAAGGCTTCAATTTCCTGGGGGGTCCTGGGTCCTCCTGCAAAACACACCATGGAATTGGGTCTAAAGGATTGAAGGGCCCAACTGGTATAGGCATGTGGCTCATTGCATGAATGATCATTTTTGCTTTGATTTCTCTTCTAGCCACATCATCATGTGCCCAAATTTCATCTTCCTCCAACACATATTCATATGATCTTATGTTTTCTCTATTGGATGAGTAAAAGATCCACACATCAGAGTCTGAATCTGAACCATTGGCCTCATACCCATCAAGTGCAAGAGAATCATCACCTACATTTGAGGACTTGTCCACTTCGTCAATCCTATCAATATCCGGATTTTCATCAGCTACTTCCCCCATGATAATTGTAGGAAGATCTTTTCTTTGCCATTCTGGAGTCAAATTCCCTATGGATGTCGTATAAACGACAATTTTCACTATGCCTTCAATCCATCTCCTAATATCATCATCATCAAGCAATTCATTGTCATCATTTGGGTTGGTCGACAAACTCGAGGGTTCTGAAGGGTCACAATCATTCTCTGTCGATGTGGGGTCGGGGATAAAGTATGGCTCATCATGGTTTCTTTGAGTAAAAATATGCCGTCTGGTTGAGTCTTGACTTAATTCATCTGAACTTTCGGAAGAACTCACGCCATCTCTATATCCTCATCTAAGGCCATAATTACCATCACCTAAATCCAGTTATTCTTTCAACTCTACCAGTGAGAGACAGTTGCATGAGAATATATAATCTTTTGACTCACTTAATTCATCTTTAAAGATAAAAAGAGATCAAGTGGCTAGAAGTCCTTGAGAGTAAATGGAACTTGAGGCTCTTGTGTTAACAAATCTACTGGGGTGACAACCTCTTTTGATTTACTAGGCTTTTTCTTGTTATTCGGCCTACATCTTTTCTTTTGTTTTCTTGCCCCCATAGCATTTCTCGTAGGATAGTTGTCATTCCAGAAGGGATTTGACGTTGCAACAGAGCGTGATTTGCTTCTTACTGTCTCCCACCCTTCTTCTGACAAGATATCTGGATGGACCCACATCATCACACCATTTGGCATTTCTATTGGAACTAATTCATCCCTACTTTCCAATGGGTTTACCAAGCGAAACTCGACATCTCCCTCTTCTTCTTGCACAGTGGGAATTCTAATTGGTTGTTTGAAACTTCCAAAGTGGACAGACAACATGTTAGTTGTCACCTTCTTGTCTTTTTTAGCCAAGGTGATGATCCCATTATCAAGTAACTCCTGAACCTTATTCTTAAAGACCCAGCAGTCTTTTATACCATGACTTATGACCCTATGGTATATGCAATACTTTGGGTCATTTGTTTTGCCTTCTTCTTCTGATCTTTTACATGGCGGAAGCTTGATTTTATCATTTGTTAGGAGAGTATGAAAAATTGACTCAGAATCTTCAATAACAAAATCATATTCTCAAGACATTCTTTCTTTTAAAGTCTAACTTCTCTTCATCTTGTTTTGGTCCTCATTATCTCTCTTTTGACTATTTTCGAGCTTCCTTGAGTCAAGGGGTGAAGCTACTTGAACTGCCATAGCTTCTTTCTTTTTGCCTCCACTTTTGGGTGGTTCATTCTTCCTGGTAGATTTCTTTTCTATTTCTTGATCTTTAATGTTGTTTCAACTTCTATTGTTGCTTCTAACAATTTACCAAGGTCCTTTGCTTTATTTTCAACCAACTTAGCCCTTATTTTTTAATGTAAGTTTGTCCTACACATGTCCGTCAAGGACTCGTGTGAAAGGTTTTCAGAACATTTAAATGACAAAGCTTGCCATCTTTTGATAAAGGCAGTCGCTAATTCTTCTTTGCCTTGTTTTTCTGTACATATGCGAGCTATTGTCACTGAACTGTCAGCATCGAAAAAATGATCAGTAAACTTTTGTTCTATATCCTTCCATGACTTTATGGAACCGCTTGGTAGCCCTTTATACCAATCAAAGGTTGTTCCTTTCAATGTACTGGTGAATAATCGGATTTTTAATGCATCATTATTGCATCATTATTAGATATCTCTCCAGTCAAAACCTTGAAGTGGCATAGATGTTGATAAGATGAAGTGCTTCCATCATATGATTGCAAATGAGGCTGCTTGAATTTAGGTGGAAATGGCTCATCATCCATTCAAGCTGGATAAGGTGGGTTTGATCCTTTTTTGGATGATGTTACTCCCTCAGTGGCATTTTCAATCATATTTTAGACTACTTCAACCGTGACTCGGGTTTTTCTTAACTCTTCTTCGTCATTATTATGGTCCATATCATGATCATGACTATCTCTTTGATCATGTCTGTTGTGATCATTGCGAGAATGTTGTCTGGACTCCTTTTTGTTAATCTACGTTTGAAGAGTGACCATCATTGTCATCATCTCTTCAAATCGTTTGTTTGTATCCTGGACATATTGCATGAAACTTGGTGGGGGATTTGACTCTGAGAACTTTGGATTACCCTCTTAGCCTGTCACATAGACAGGAGCTACACTTAATTCTGACGAGAGAAGACCTGTGAGCTCGCCTAATACTCCCAATGTTCTTGGTGCCTGTTCATTAGATGATCCTTGTGAACTACTTGAATCACAAATGCGCTTTTTTTGTTACTTTCCTTCCTTTGGCAGTCGTGACACTCCTTGTTTGTGGCCGCTGGTGTCGAATAACTCCACCATTTCCTTAACATATGTCGATGATTCTTTCTTTTTCTTACCTTTGCCAACCATATTGACCGACATAACTGATTCTTCGGGCTCTTTGGGGATCCACATGGGTGCGATCTTAAATTCATGGGCCTTGTGGGCCGCTCTTATTTTCTTTCTAGATGCCCGCTGGCATGCTACTTGTACACTTTTCTCATCAGATGGTGCCTTTTCTTTAAGCTTTACAATCAGTTGAGGTGTGACATCATTTGAAGGTCGCTCCATAATTTCGACTTGGGTTGGATCAATTATCCTCTTTGCCTTAGCCTTTTTGGCATAATGATAAGCTTTGTCTTGCTTGACTTGGTGAAGGGATTGAGTCTGCATAGGTGGATTCCCACTTGAGTTGACTCATTTGTTAATTCTTTTTTTATAGCTCTTGGATAGAACTCGAGATCGGACCATCTGCTTTTTTGCAACAAAGTCATAATCATCCTTTTTGCTTCGAGGTCTAAATTCTGCTGGCATGTTTTTTCTTGTCACCATTCGGGGATCATTTGAGCCCGGTGAAAATTTGACAACTAAAGGGCCTCTCATTTTCTTAGGGGGGCACTGTGGGGCTTTTTCATCCATTACCACATTCTTTCCCTTAAGCAAGGTGAGAGGCTCGAAAGCATTTTCAATGGGTACCGACAATCGGTCCCACACTGAAGTCTTCCTAGGCCGTTGTGTCCAACCAGGCTTAGCCACTTTGGTGGGGTAAGCACTAGGACGTGACTTGGTAACATCATCCCAAGTTCTAGTCTTTCTTTCCACTCTGGTGGGGTAAGTGCTAGATACAAGAGGCTTTTGTTTCATTTTTTAGCATCCATGACCCGTAAACCGTACCGCTCTGGTGGGGCAGGTGTGGGTGCATGGGACTACAAAGTTATCTTCGTCATTCTTCATTTGATATTTTATTTTTTATTGGAATTTAATGGATTGATTAAACTTGGATCCATTCAAACATACTTTGTTTTGAAATTGATATGTTGATGGGGTTTGGCGAGAGTTAGCTAACTGGCAATCAACTCCATGGTTGGACGTCCCTTGCATTTCCTTTGGAATTTGGTAGTTTTCTAACCCTTTGTGAGCTTGTTGACCATTAGCTAGTTGATCAACTTGAAAATGAGGAAATTTTCCTTCTTTTGACACTTCATGAGTCTTGGAGAAAGAAAACTTCTGATTTTCCAAAACTGCATTTCTCCTTGCAACTCTTCAAACCTTATCTTTGCAGTCTTTACATGGGTCTTGATCATTTGCACGGAGTTTTTTGCTTGGATTTTGGCCTCTAGGTAGGTCTTGTACTTGGTATCGTCAAAGCTGATGACAAGTTTGGTTGCCATTGATGAAACTTGATGAAAAAAACTTGAGACACTTTATGTTATGCAACCTGAAAAGAAGAAATAAACAGTGAGCTGTGGTCCCACCGGGTGTGCCAAATTTCTGTACACGCAGAAATTTATGATGAAAGTTTGTTGGGTTTGTAGAACCCAATGATCTTATTAGATGTAGGAAGATATTTGGATTAAACATAAACAAAAATGACATTTAATAAAATGTTCATGAGTCCTTAAATCAATAGATCCACAAACTGTTCCACCATCATATTATGGAACGTATGAAAGTGTTTGTCTGCATGCATGGATATTTTCTTTTTTAAGGATGCAATGGCTTGTATTAACGCAGAGGACTTGTACTTTTATTGACTTAATGAGTCAATTAGCTAACCTTCTTGTGTTATAAACGATCCATAAACAGAACAATTTATAAATAGTCTTTAGAAATTGACTGTGTATTTGAACATCCTCAAAGATCAGGTGTGAATCAAGCCAACTGTAACTCTCATATTGTTTCAAACAAATGAGTGCCAAAAAGACCCATGGCCATAAGAAACTATGTGTGCTGTGCATACTCTTTTTTTTTATTATATAGTGTCAGCCCCTACTTGAGTGACTTATAGTTTGTTATTGCTACAAACACAAATAAAAGAAAAAGAAAACTTGCTATGAACATTTACTGATAAAGATATCAATTCATTCTTCTTTTTCTTTTCTTTTTTATTCATGAAAAGAAATTTACAATGCCATATTATCTAGAAGCAATGAAATTCAAAGAAAAAAAAATCAGAAGCTGTAGACTCAAAAAGAGATTCTACACATGCAATTCCCATATTTTTTTACTTTACATGAAATGTAAATAGACAAGTAAAAAAAAATGTAGGGATATAGCTCAAAACTAGGAAATCATGCTCCATCCCTTGATGGAGACATGATCCTAGCTCTTAATCTGCTTCAAATCTTCTCTTCAGGAATGATCTCTTCGCTTAATAATCCCGACAGCACGTTGTTGGAAAATGGCAGCGTAGTACTCTCTTTTTGTATGAAATTCTACAGAGGTCTTGGTGTTCTCTCTCTCTCTTTTTTTTACCCATTTTTTGTAGCTTGGAATGGATGGGCACCACCTGCCCTCTTGCTGCCATATTGGTTACCCATTTCCTATGGGTATTCACTACTTCTTCATGTTGTTGACTACCGGTTCATGTGTTTGCATTACCCATGTTGCATTTTCATCTAAGGAGTGGGTAATCCTCTTGACTCCACATGTCATTTAAACACATGCTTGCAAAAGTTTTGGCCCCCATCACATGATTGATGTTCATACAATTTTTGTAACGTGGCCCATAATCTATCATAAAAAAAAAAAAGCTTAGTCTTGTATTAATTGGTCCCAACACACTACCACATAAATTTGAGAGAGTCTGATGGGTCATGGAAAATTAATTGGATAAAGATCCATTACTAGTCATAGGGTATAACATGGGGTGTGAATCACATAAATAGGTGGCCAGTTACTAATTTGGGAGTGAGCCCGATGGCTAAAGGAATTTAAGCATGTCAATACATAAAGTAAGCCCAATGGCTAAATGGATTTAAGCATGTCAATACATAAATGAGCCCAATGTATCGCTGGGTTTAGGCCCATCTAAACAGGTCCCGCGACAGTGGATTTTATGTCTCATAGATTGTCGTTTTTTATCTTGGGTCAGGCCTGGGCCAGGATTTAGCTTTGGCTTAGACCAAGATTGGTCACATACTTAGGCCAGAAATGACCCTCCTCTATTCAATCAAAATTGACGGTATGAACTAATTCATATGGCTCAGGCCAGAAATTGGCATGGATTGGCCACAAATTTTCATGGATTAATTCATATGGCTCAAGCCCGCACCATCATCAACAAAGATTGATCACATGGCCTGGGTCAGAAGTTGATTTCAGCCTAATTCAAACAAAATTGGTCATGTATTCTTAGGCCCAAAAATTGGCTTAGACTTGAATCAACCAAGATCGGTTATATGGCCTATGTCAGAAATTGACTTGTGCCTGAATCAACCAAAATTGGTCACGCTGCTTAGGCCCGAAAATTTAACTTGGGCTTCATTGGACATGATATGGCTGGCTTGAACCTATATTAATCATGTTAATTTCCCTCGTAAATTCAAGAAATTTTGACAGGACCCACCAAATTCATCAGGGTACAATTCCATGCCATGTAGTGGTCACCAATCGTTGGCTTGGGGATGGGTCCGGTGGCTAAATTGATTTAATCCCACTTGATCAAGATCATGCTATTGATGATGATGAGTATGTATATATATATATATATATATATATGTATATTATCTTCCAACACCTTAAAACAGAAACTGAAACACATGAATCTTCTTTTTCACAAGCCAAAAGTTCATCAATATTCTCAATACAATAAAAACACCAAATACCCAAAACATTAAAAAAAAAAAAAAGCACCTTCAATGCATAAAAGAAAAGGATATATGCCTTAAATGAGGATAACAAAAAATAGCCATATTGCTGCTTTGCTTGTGGGTTTTGTTGGGTTGGATTGTCCACATTGGAACATGGGTTGGGTTTTGGGAAGGGTTGACCAGGGGGGTGGAAGAAAATGGGACCGGCTGCCTGGTGGTCTGGGTCATCTGGTGGGGTTTATCTTGAGTTGTGCCTTGCCCCTAAAATCTCTCACATCAGAGATTTGTTAGCTGTTGAGAGTGTGAAATCAATTTGTCTGGTGGGCGCATCAGATGAAGGTGGACCCCACCAAGAGTGTGCTTGTGGAAATGGTCATGGAGTGAAGTGTTTATGGACTTCTTATCTGTTAGAATGTTGGTTGTTTCACAGTTTGAGATGGGTCTGTTCTGTCATGGAGACATCCATGCGGATGGCCCACCCACCACCCCCTCTCCCAACCCCATTTGCATATCACTAACAGCAGCACAATTTTTTTAAGTGACAATTAAATTTAACCGAACCATCTAATATGATTAGTTGTGATTCGGTTTTGAATAATTTTTTTTGTTACGGTTTTTAAAAACTGAAAACAGTGATTCACGGTTCGGTTAACGATTTTTCCAAAATAAATGGTTAACCGAACTGTTACACCCTTTAAACTTTTCAGGATTGATTGTAGTAGATATATATTGTGTAACAGATGTTATGATGCCTTTTGGAAGAGTTTAATAGGTAGGGTTGCTCATGGGCTGGGTTGAGGAATATCTAGGCCTCAACCGACTTATAACCTATAGGCTTGAGCCCGGTTTAGGCTTGAACCTAGTCATAACTAGCTCGCCCAAATCCGGCTTGCTTGTAAAATATGAAATCCGAACTCAGACCGAGTCAGGTCTATACTTTTACACTATCTCTAGGGTACATTGATTGATTTGGTCATATATATATATTTATGTGTTAGGTTGTTATAAAAATACACATATATATAGAGCTTATCCTGTACACGCCTCGCGCATTGGGTCTCCGGATATGCGACGCATCGTTGGCAGTTGGATAACCATCGGACAGTGGTCGTTCATGTCACATGGGTTTGACGAGTTTCAAAAGCAATTGACGAGTTTTTGTCTTTCATATCACATAGGTTTAATGAGTTTTAAATGGGTTTGACGAGTTTTTGGAGTATACAGTGATATTTTTACCTGTTTCTCGTTGAATGTCTCTGACTTTCTCCATTTCACAAGAATTTCACCTGTTCCTCGTTGAATGCCTCTGACTTTCTCCATTTCACAAGAAAGATATTTGCAAACCCAAGATATGAGCAGAAGACAAAATGGAAACCCAGGCTCGCTTTCACTCCAAAGCCATACAGATTGGAGTTTCGGCTGGACAAGAAGGCACCTCGTGCTTGGGTTAGAGTTTCGGCAAATCGGAGAAGAAAGGGGCACAAAAGCTCACTTCAGGCGAAAATTGGGTCACTCACTTCAGATGAAAACTGGGCCGCCGGAATCGGATTCAAGTACCTCTTCCTCTTAAATCCTATCAACTTTCCCATTTAATCACATATTATAATGTTTCTGTTCAAATTCTTGGAAGTGCTCGAATCATATATTATAATGTATAAAAGCTCTCTGTAACTTACCTTTTTTTTCCTTGCTTGTGAGTTAGTTCTTGGATTTTGAATTTCATTTGTTCTGGGATTTTTTTTAAATACCGACAAGTGCATTTTGGTAAAAATCCTTTCATTGTGGTTTTTAGGTTGCTTGGAACTTTGTATTAAAAAATGGCGTGTGCTAAAGAAGTGTCAATTGATGAGGGCCCTTCACCATCAACAACTTCATTGCATAAAGGAGAAGTAGATGATAACCAGAAACCCGTGGTTGGAATGGCTTTTGACACAATTGATGAAGGTCGAAAGTTTTACAATGACTATGCTAAGATCGCTGGTTTTAGTGTGAGAAATCACACTACAAAATATAAGGAGAAATTACTGATTTCAAAAGCTTTTGTTTGTCACAAAGAAGGATGTAGAGCTCAAAATGATAGAAAAAATGCTGTAAGTTCTGAAGGTCCCAAAAAACCTCGTCGAATTACTAGGGTTGGGTGTAATGCAATGATCAGATTCAATTTGAATGGTGGAAGTGGATGGTGGTTAAGTTTGTAGAATAACACATTCATATTTTGGCTACCCCGTGGAAGAGACACTTTTTGCCCTCTCATTAGAAGTAACAACTGTTAAAAAAAAAATGGGTGATGGAGTTGAAAGAAGTCAATGTCCCAACCGCGTCGGCAATAGCTCTAATGAAAAATCAAGCAGGAGGTTTCAAAGATATTGGTTGCACGGCTATTGATATCAGAAATTTTAAGCGTGACATTAGGCATGAAAATAAAGAGTATGATGCAAAAATGATTATAGGACATTTTGAAGAAGCAAAAAACATGAAATTCTGATTTTAGTTATGCGTACAAAGTTGACAGTGAAAAAAGGTTAACGCATTGTTTTTGGATGGATAAAATATCTAAGGATTCATATGATTGTTTTGGAGATGTTATTGTCTTTGACACGACATATGACACCAACCAATTTAAGTTGATTTTTGCCCCATTTACTGGTGTTAATCATCATGGACATTCTATATTGATGGGTTGTGGGTTGCTAGAAAATGAGACCACTGCATCCTTTGTTTGGTTGTTTGAAGCACTCTTAGAAGCAGTATCACAAAAGCATTCGAATGCAATTATCACATTTCAAGACCCGGCAATAAAAGCTGCAATAAAAAAGGTCTTTCCACATATCCATCATCGATATTGCATTTGGCACATTATGTTTAAGTTGCCAAAATGGTTGGGACCCATAGCCTATGTTGAAAATTTTAGAAAACCATTTAATGCTTGTATTTATAATTCCGAGATGCCGGAAGAGTTTGAAGAGAGACAGGCAGATGTTATTAAAAAAATAACCTAGAAGGCAATGACTAGCTTCAAAATTTGTATACAGTCAAGCAAAGTTGGGTACCAGCTTATCTTAGACCCATATTCTTTACAGGCATGTCACCATCCCAGCGCAGTGAGAGCATGAATGCTGTTGTGGGTAAATACGTTAGCAGGAAAACTATTTTGTTAGAGCTTCTTTTTCAGGTTAATAGTACACTTGAACGTCAAAGGGAGTTAGAATTGAAGGAAGATTTTGATTTGGAAAATAGCCATCCCATATTGAAGACATCGTTCAAAATGGAGAAGCAAATGGCGGTGATTTATACAAAGAAAAACTTCACGACATTTCAAGAAGAGATAGTGAAGAGCATAGATTACAATGTCTGTTGCTTAGATGAAACCGAGAACTAACAATTTTACAAAGTGTATTTGCATGGTAAACCAAAGCATAAGAGGAATGTAGAGTTCATAAATTCTACCAAAATGTGCAAGTGTCAATGTCGGATGTTGGAATTTGAGAGAGAGTTACTCTATTGTCAAAACTATTATTTTCTATTACGAGAGAATATAATTTCTTTAAGTTTTTTTTTGAAAATCTTAAGCAACTTTGATCTTCAATTGCTTTTCTATTGACAGTGATGTAAGCAACAATCTACCAGAAGGAAATGAAGAAGCTAAGCCTTCAGTCTGTTTAGGAAATGATAATTCTGATGATGAATGAGGAAGGTAAAAAAAAAACTTGATGTCCAATTACATTGTATTTGTGCTATAGTGGTTTATGTACATTTGACATCTTGTAATGTTTTTATAGGTCACCCACTGGAGGAGAAATTTTGTGACAGGTTTTTTGCAGGGGGATTTTGTGTGAGAATGTAGTGGAATGGGTCTACTAAATACATTTTATATGGGTTGAATGAGTTTTGTTATATAGCAAGTTCAAATTATATCAGTTGGAGTGGGTATGAATTTGCAAGGGAATTTTGTATTTTTTGAATAGGTTCTAATATGTATCAGCCCAGACAAAGTTAGTTGGAATGAGTTCTGTTATGTATCAGCTCATACTGTAACTAGATTTTGTGTTTTTTGACAAAGTTTTAATATATGGTTATGTTATGTATCAGCTCATGTTGTAACTGGATTTTGTGTTTTTTGAAAGAGTTTTATGATATGGTTATGTTATGTATCAACTTGCTTTATGTATCAGCTCATAGTCATATTGTGGTATGTATCATATTATGTTATGTATCAGCTTAATACAAATTGGGAGCTTGCAGGGGTTGTTGCATTCTCCCCGAACTGTTTATATAACACAATTGGGTGTTGAGTATTGGATTTGACTTCTGAGTAAAGATGACTTCAATTTTCAGTCAAATTGCATTCTCCACTAGATTCCATTTGCTATAGATAGGTGGAACCATTTCTTTCATTTTTATGGTTCTCAGTGGTTATGCTTGATTCAGTGGGATTTCATTATCCAAAGGTGAATGCTGGGTTATCCTTCAAAAAGAGTCATTTTGTGGAATTGCACTCTCATAGCTATTCAAGATCATCACTAGGCTAAATCATCTATACTTGTGTCACTTTTTTGTAGTTGTTTCGGATGTAGGTCCAAACGCCGAAAAACTCAAAACACTGAATGTAATGTTGCCTCAATTTTAACATCCAGTGCACTGGAATATATCCAATTGAACTATCAAATCTACTTCATTATTAGGTCCACTGGGATGATTCATATGTACATGAATTTAGTGATGCTGCAACTATTGCATATCCAGCAGGATGGTTCATATGTACAACTATTGTAGATTCAAACTTAAAAGTAGCTTGAAATGGCCTATGAGAAAAATGAATTAAGGTCCACACTCCCACCAAAAGAGAAAAAAACTAAGGTCCACACAGTTTAGTTTAATACACTAAAGATCTTATATTGATTCACTTACAAAATGCTACATTAGATGTCCTTAAATTTATACAAAATAGATGAAACCAATGTACGATAGAGTTGTTAAAAAAGAAGAAATGAAGAACTCTACAAAAACAGATATTGGCTTTCTTTAGTTTCCTATTTTCTTCAATCAATTTCCCATTCTCTTTGATCAGTTTACATTGAAACTCCTTATCCTGGGGAGGAAGCTCTTCATCGATCCAACTAAAAAACCTGCAGGATTTGCTGGACCCCTATAACAAAAAAAAAAAAAAACACATAAGTAAAAGTTATGAACATCATACTATGGAATATAATAATAAACAAATTAAAATCAGTTTAAAATAAGAGTGACCAAACTTACAAAATAATTTCCACAACCATAAAAGCATCTGCCCGACTTTGCCATTGTCTTAGTAGTCACAATGGGTGACAATTTGCCACAATGGCAAAATATCCCTAAATGATTAGCAAAATTTAAATCATTCTCATGAAAAAAGAAAATTGCCCTTTTTCCCTTTTAATCAAAGGATAATACAAATTAAAAAACCACTTTGGGGACATAAAATCAACAAGATTAAGGACCTTCCAAAATGTCCAACCTCACAGATCCTTCTAAAAAAAATGAAAGCAAGTATAGAGGAAAAGTCACTGACGGGATTGGACTTGACTGTCACGTCGACGGTCATGGCTAGAGGAAGAAGCAAGAGAGATATCCTGATGGGGTCCAATGTGATGAGGAGTGGACGAACGAAGCGATTGACGATGAGAAAGGGAGCTCCATCTTCTTGTCTGGTCGGATCGGAAATCCATCTCATTTCCTTCTCCTCCTCCTGTGTTTCTTTGGCCATCTCAACTAAACTAATGGGTGGTCGTTGGCTGGGATTTCAACAAGGGTGCAGAAAACAGCTTCAAAAGGGATGGAGGATTAGGGCAATGCAGAAACTTAATGAGGATCTTCTAAGATTGAAGAACTTACATCCTCCGATTTGCCGAAACTCCAACCCAGGCTTCAGACGCCTTCTTGTCCAGCGATTGCGTCACATTGCAAAGCTCTTATCATCTGTTTTCTGCAAATCAGTTTTGTTCTTCTTCCTCTATTTTCTGTAACAAATGAGGATGATCGTGCGAAGAGGGAAAATCGAAGAACCTGTCTTCTCTTCAATCTATCTGGCTTTGGAGCGAGCCTGGGTTTCCCTCTTCATCTTCGGCTCATATCTTGGGTTTGCAGCTTCTTTCTTGTGAAATGGAGAAAGTCAGAGACAAGCCATACAGCTTTGTACATGCTTTCTGTAAAAAAAAAATGGGTGAAAATATCATGTCTTGACAAACACTCATCAGACCCATGTGAAACTCATCAGACCCATGTGAAATGAAAGACAAAAACTCGTCAATTGCTTTTGAAACTCATCAAACCCATGTGACATGAACGACCACTGTCCGATGGTTATCCAACGGCCAACGATGCGTCGCATATCTGGAGACCCAATGCGCAAGGCGTGTACGAGATAAGCTCTCTCTCTCTATTTGTGTTAGATTGCAAGTGTTTGAATCCCTGCATTACCATTTTTGCTACCACTATTATTATATTTAGGCCAGGTTGGGCTTTGGCTCTCTACAACTGATTCAATCCCGGCTCATCTATTAATGGGCTTAAATTAAAAAAAATTGAGCCTGGTTCGAGTACTATAACCTGTAGCTAATTGAGTTGAGTACAAGGGCAAGGCAATCTTAAGTTGTTGATTTAGCCCAACTTGTACCAAATTCAATTGTTGCAATTCCTTGGCTTGTTTGTGCAATTCAATTGTTATATAAAAAATAAACAGTAAAAGCATTGTGGTTTAGTGAAAGAAGCTTTTATTGTTGAAAATGCCAAAAGACACGCTCTTTTTTGATCATAAAGAGGATATCAATTTTCAATTCAAGAAGGAATCCCCTTCTTAGAAAGGCAGCTGCACAAATGCATCTTAAATTTAGAGGTTGATCTTTTTGTAAACCTAAAATTTTCTTCTACTTTTTATTAGGCATGTAGCTTTCCATATCTTCCTGCATTTTTTTTTTAAACCATGATTGCTAAATTTGTTTTAAGAGAAAAAGAACCTAGTGATTTTTCAAGAAACACACCCTACAAGTTGTCTCTTTGGGGTGCAACTGAATGGCTCTTTGCAAGCAACTATGCGGATCAATCGATGAAGCCCACCTATTAATATATCCAAATTGCGCGAACAATGCACCTTTGGTCCATTAATGTGCAAATTTTTTATTTGATAGAAGTAGGCTCGCTCTTAGATTCATCACGCCCTTATCCTAATTATGTGTTTTTACATATGATCAATTTGAGGATGGGCCGTTTTCACATTAGATAGAAAATCGACTCAATGAAAGATCAAATGTAGGCCATTTTTTTAATTTCAAGTGTATTACTTTCATAAGTTGGCCACAACAATTTACAAGGCTCTACTCCAATAACTAAAGACACAAAACCTAGACTTGTCAAACAACACCTATTGAAGTCTTCATACCGAACCAATGTGTGGGCCCACATCTTAAAACTAAAATGCTATTAAGAAAGTGCTCTAACTCCTCTTGATCTAATTCATTCTAACCACAATACATCCTACTGCTGGATGGTCACCTATAAATCACATGGACCAATCACTTGGTTAAACAAGATAAATTTAGTTAGGAGGTTTTGGATTTAATTTTGACCGTCGGTTATAATTTTGACCGACGGTTATGTAACTGGTCATGCAACTACCCATTCATTTTTCCAACAAACCACTCATGTTTTGTTGTTCCTATGTAACTATACCGTTTTAGCTTTAATTTCTCAATTTCTATTTTATCCAACTTGTTCTATAATATATGATTATTTATTTTGCATTACAGGAAGATATCGTGCAAAGCACAAGTTATTGGACTAGTTTTAGATTAGAGTAAGAGTTTACCAAATGATAGACCATGAGATCTTTGCTTTGAGCAGTTGGCTTTATTAAGTGGGGTCCATTGGTAGATCTTAAAGGCTGCACCTAGAGAGTTTTCTGGGCAACTCCCACAGAAGATCCTAATTCATCTATCTCTGAAGTACCTCTCCAGGAAACTTGGAGCTCTCATACAAAGGTTAGTTTCGATAATACAATAAAAAAGAAAGGCCATTGCACAAGTATGCAGTGCTCCATCAGACACTGCCTGTTTGGCGTGACAGTCCAAATTAACTCCAAAATCCCTCCACGTCAGCTCAGTCCACGTCGTCTTTACCAATCCAGTGCGAGCCATCCAACGATTTAGAGCGTATCTTTATCAACCATCCTACGGCCGTAAATGCGGTTCTGGAACCTTATATCGAATAGGAACAGAACCAAGACAAAATCAACTGTCGTGGCGACGATTTCCTGTTTTTGTGTGCTGTACGGATAGCTTGGTATCTGCCACGTGTATATAGGCATGGCCCACCTGGTCAAAGTATTTGATATGGTCGGAGTATTAGAGGTGGGAAATTAACTTCTTGTAATAAAAGAAATGAAAGTGGAGGATAAATAAAATCATTTAAAAGCTCTTTTAGATGGCATTAAAATTTTTAAGAAGGATGTCAATTAGGGAATTTTTTCTCACTCATCATTTTTCTTATTTAATAGAATATTTCGAGGAGGAAGAATGACAAATGTATGATTCAATTTTTTATTTTTCTTATTTAATAGAATATTTCGAGGAGGAAGAATGACAAATGTATGATTCAATTTTTTATTTTTCTTATTTAATAGAATATTTCGAGGAGGAAGAATGACAAATGTATGATTCAATTTTTTATTTTTCTTATTTAATAGAATATTTCGAGGAGGAAGAATGACAAATGTATGATTCAATTTTCTTTGATATCACGGAAGATGGAAATCTTTTTTCGGAGAAATTGATTTTTTGTGAAAATAAAATCCAAAAGTTCATAAAATCACTTACCAATACATGCAATAATTGAGTTTCTAACACTCTAAAAAGAAGTTATCATTAAAGGTGCGTAAATTGAGGAAACAAGGGTTATGTCCACCTTATGAAGTAAAGGAAGTTGAAAAATAAATAACTCTCAGTAAATGAATTTAGTAAATCAACTTAGCAAATCAAATTCCGTAGATGCTTAGATCTTATTATATCTCCATCATATGTCCTTCACCACTCAACTCTTTGGGATGTAAGAGCTCAAGCTCCACTAGAAATTGTTAAAATGCTAGAAGTGAAGGATATGGGTGCAGAATGAAGATATCAAGTAAATATATAAATGAGATATTGACTTTCCTAGTTATTGAAATAATCGGGTTATAGCTGCATATTCAATTTGAGTCCGGATCACCTATCGTATTTGTTATACCTTCACCGTGAGTGGGCCAATAATATTCCGCCACGTCATCCAAAATTTTAGGTAATTTTGAAGTTAAAAAAATTTAAATAAGATGAAAGAAAATCACCTAAATTTTTGGATGACGTGGCGGAGTAGTATTGGTCCACTCACAGTAAATATATAACAAATGTGATAGGTAATCTGGACTCATTCAATTTTCATCTTTCATTGATTTACTTTCTATTTAAAAAGAAGTTATTTGATAGTCATTTTTGGAAATCCACCTACGTGCTATGACTATTGAATTTATGACCACTTACTAGAATTGCAATCCTCAATATTCAATTATATAAAACAAGCATGCTCTTAATAATTATTCGTCAAAATCCATTTTCCAATGTACTAACAAGATTCTAGTTCCATGCAAGCAAACAAAATTTCCGTTCCTTGCAAACGAACACATCCTCCATAAAAACATAATGTTTCATGAAAGATGTTTTTATGAAATACGAAAAAATGATTTTGCATCTTGATTACAAGCTCGTCAGTGTAGTTTTGGGGTCTGTCTTACGAAAGGTCGGGATGAGAGCTCCTAAATACATAGGGCTGCTCGTAGGAAAATATTTTTTATTATTTTCGAAAAAACTAATAATCTAAAGATCCTTTGCTTAAATAGTGGGACAGTGGGCCCACATAAATGCCAACTGTAAACGTCGTTACGGAAAATCGTTACCGTGGGATTTTCCGGATGAGAATGAGAAAACCAGGTCGTCTAACCGTGGTTAGTTTTTTAACCCCGCTTCAGAGAGAGTTCAGAAATACGTCCTCATACGAAGCGGGAGAGAGAGAGAGAGAGAGAGAGAGAGAGCGAGGGTTTGTTTTTGGCGTGGTGGAGGGGATTTCAGAATCGCTGGATTCTCGACCGTTGATCCTTCTGCATCTCACATCACAGCCGCTCATCTCGATCTCTGTCCCACTTCAGATCCGAATCAACGGCCATATCTTCTCCATTCCTTCTATCCACCGAATGACGTTCGCCGAGTGAGTTCATCTCCTCAATCTTAATTACTTTCATGTAGGAATCGAATATCCTGATGCGGTTTTACCTGAGACCTCTCTTCGTAATTCTACTCGCATGTGTTCTCGTTTAGTGGATTTGGTCGATTTCGTAGATCTGTGTAAAATTCTAGCATTTTTTGAAGGTCTGATTGAAATGCTATATAGGCTCTTTTAATTTCAGACTCGATCGGTACAAAATGTTGGGATTTGGTTGGATTCCTGATGTTTGATATGGAATTTTTTTGGTAATTGACATCGAAATCGGTAAAGTGATTATACAGAACAACAAATTCAATTGAGGTTTGTGATTTTGATTTTTTCCCTTTGCTCTTCATGTTCTAACCAATGACTGCAAACACTTTTTTTTTTCTTTTCTCGCGGCATTGGGAGATCATAGTGTTTGTTTGCTTGATATGAAAAATAAGCAATGAACAGCTTTTCATATGATCACTCTCTCTCTCTCTGAATCTCGATATGTATTAGATATATAACTGCTTACCTTTGTAAAGAATTGGCTGTAATTTCCACAGTTTTAGAGCGGATGGAGATGCGCGAATGATTTCTTTTTTTCATTTGAGTATTTTGATGGTGATTTCCACACTTTTTATGAGTAGATGTTACATTTCTTTTTCATGGAATCTGAGTTTCTTTGGATTTCTCAGCTTACCTATTGGAGATGATTTTGGAGGTAAAACTGTGGAAGATGGGGAAGATTCCCACCTTAAACTGCCTTACTTCAATATCTGCCTTTTATGACTGAGCTTTTTCAGTATTGAGCAGGTGAACAACGAAAAATGTGGCACTAATGTTTTACTTACAGGCCTAGGATGTTGTTGGTGAAGAATTAAAAAGGAAAGCCTAATGAGATCTTGGTTCTCAAGCAAGACCATGGGCGGCCTACACATACGGCATTGGGGGCAGTCGCCCTCATCGGATGTGTGTCCACTTCCAAAACTCACTTGAAAATTGAAATATTTGGGAACACTTCCAAAACCAAGATATTTGGACTGACTGATCTCTTTCTTATTGATTTGACATCCCTTCACTGGGTTGCCGTATTACTGTGGAGCGCCCTTTTCAATCACTGGTGAAATTTTATTTAGTTATACAGCTAGTGCTAAAAAAAGTACATAGTATAAGAGATATAAACAGTAAATAAGCAAAAGATGCATGTACAAAAATAATCCTAGTCGTCGAGGAAGAAATCATGGCCCTTGTCCTAGGATGGAAAAATGGAACCTATATACTTATTTTTCTCACCAATCTCCCTGTTCTTTTATACATAACTCCGCAAACTTACTCGCTATAAATGGAAATCACATGGTTCATGACTCTCTCTCTCTCTCTCTCTCTCTTCGTGTGTGTATGTGCATGCACGCGCGGCGTGTAAGTGCTCATCCCAAGTGATTTATGGAATCTCCTATGATAAGATTCCTAGAAATTCTTTGTGAAAAGCCATAATTCTCTTTAAAACTCAAAGGCTAATAATGTAACATTATGAGAGTCCTTGATACACACCAACACTGAAAGTGCTTTAAGAAAACTTAATCATGATGGCGAAGAACTCTTTTGATTCCTACCAGCCTCGGTTTCCCTTTACTTTTCCATTCATTTTAAATTTTGAATGACTTGTAGTGGAGGATTCCTTTTTTTCATTTAATATTGTCATGATTTCACACATTACTGCCTCCTAGTTGTATGTCATATTCAATAAATTGACCTTTTTAAAATTCTTTGCTTGAAACTATCAATTTTGCTAGCCTTCCCATAACTGCATGAAGTGATACTTTTGGCTGAATATTCTTTCAAATTGGAGTGCAGGTGGCACAAACCATCATTACCAACATCTTGTTAGCCCCTTATCCATTCTTTTAAGGCCTGTTTGTTTTGGGGAATTCCTGACAGGATTTCCGATTGTCGGAGATTTTTGGACATCCTATCAGAAATTCCGTGTTTGAGAGAGGAGATAGCTCGGATTTCATAAATCCTGGGATATCCAAATTCCAGCAAAGTTGGATTTCCGAATGCTAGGAAGCACCCCAGCATTTGCAATTCTAGATTTCTGAGAGGTCATTTTCTGCTTTCCGATGAGTGTCCATTCATCTCAAACGGTCACACATAAACTCAAATTTCAACCCACGGCAATAGGTAATAGCAACATTTTCCCATCCTCCTTCATCTCCTCAACTTATTTCACTTTTTTTTTTTTTTTTTCTATCTTAGTAGTTTCTACGGCAAGAATCTGAGAGATAGATTTAGTGGGTTTGATGTTGTTCTTTTGTTGAGGATTTCATTTGTGTTAAAAAAATTACGGTGAAGTGGGGAGGGGGACTGCATATTTCTTGGTTGCAAGCAAATGGAAAAAGAAAGAAAGTTGTAGAGAGAGGTGGGCTGCAAAATGTATTTGCCACCGCTATAGTGCTATCGTCTTTGTTGCCCTCACATCGCCTTCACCTGTCGTCACTGGTACCATTTCCATGTGGCTGCACACCTCCTCCTGTATACTCTTTATTCTTCTTACGTGAAGGGGCTTTGGCTGCTCGGACCTCGGGCTTCTTGAAACTCCTGGCGAGGGTTGAAAATGCCATGTGGAAGGGATTATCCACTACACATGGCAATTGAAAGCTGCTTTGGCAAGAGAATGGCATGAGCCCTTTTGCTTGTTCAAAGGAGTCCCGATTGAGTGGTTTAGTTGCCATGTGTTGTGGGCCCATCTAATGTTGATCCTAACCGAGGGCCATCTTATGATAAAAGTTAATCACCGAAAGGAAGTAAGGCCTGGTCAATATAGATTTTAACTTAATTTATTATTATTATTATCTTTCATAAAAAGGAGAGGTTAAAATAAAGAATATTCACTTAATCAGAGGGCTTTGTTTAATGAAATGAAATTCATACATTAACTATATATTATTTTATAGGACATTTTTTTTTTGAGAGTATAATTCTTATTTGCCATTAAGTTAGTGTTAGGAGAAGAGATAGTGAACGTAATTAGTACTTATGCTCCCCAGGTGGGCTTAGGAGATGAACATAAGGAGAAGTTTTGGGAAGACTTAGAAGGAGTGCTACTAGAGATACCCCAAGGCGAGATGGTCTTCATAGGAGGAGATTTGAACGGGCATGTAGGACGCGACGTAGATGGATATATAGGAGTACACGGGGGACATGGATACTATAATAGAAATGAAGAAGGGAAGGATATTTTGGAGTTTTCAGTGGCATATGATCTCATGGTAACTAACACCTTTTTTAGGAAGAGAGAGGAATATTTGGTGACTTATAAGAGTGGCTCCTCAAGGACACAGATTGGCTTCTTTTTAACTAGAAAAAGAGACCGCTTAGCTTGTAAAGATTGCAAGGTTATACCGGGGGAGAGCTTGACTTCCTAACATAGGTTGTTGATCATAGATGTGCAGCTACAAATGTGGACTAGAAAAAAGAAGTTGTATAGATGCTCAAGGACTAAATGGTGGAACTTGAAAGGTGATAAGCAACTGGCATTAAGGGAAAAAGTACTAGAGGAAGATGTTTGGGCGGTAAATGAGAGTGCAAATAATATGTGGGATAAGGTAGCAAAGTGTATTAGGAGGGTAGGGAAAGAAGTCTTAGGAGAATCCAAATGGGGTGCTCCGGCATAGAAAGAGGCATGGTGGTGGAGCGAGGCCGTCCAAAACAAGATAAGAGTTAAAAAAGGTGCTTTAAAACTTGGCAAAATGATCGAAATGAAGCAAACTTGGAGAGGTATAAAGAAGCAAAAAGAGAAACCAAAAAGGCAGTTAGTGAAGCAAAGGCAAAGGCTTTTGAGGAGCTATATAGGCGACTCGACACTAAGGAAGGCGAAAGAGAGCTATTCAAGCTTGCCAAAGCAAGAGATAGGCGGACTAAGGACTTAAACCAAGTTAAATGCATTAAGGATGAAGATGAAAAGGTATTAGTAAAGGATGAGGAGATAAAGGAGCGTTGAAAGAGCTACTTCTACAAGTTATTTAACGATAGCAGTAGTAGTGACATACAATTGGGGCAACTTACCATTTCTAGGGAAGAGTCGAATCATATGTTTTATAGGAGAATCAGTAGGGAAGAAGTTAAAGAAGTATTGAAAATGATGAAGAATGTGAAAGCGGTTGGGCCAGATGGTATCCCTATTGACGTTTGGAGGTGCTTAGGGGAGGAGGGCATAAGTTGGTTGACAAAGCTTTTTAATGTAGTGCTAAAGAGCAAGAAGATGCCTGATGCATTGAGGAAAAGTATTCTGATATCCATATACAAGAACAAAGGAGATATTCAGAACTATGCGAACTACCGCGGGATTAAATTGATGAGCCATACAATGAAATTATGGGAGAGAGTTATTGAGAGAAGACTAAGAAGAACAATAAACATTTCAGAGAATCAATTTGGTTTCATGCCTGGGAGATCAACCATCGAGGCTATCTTTCTCCTGAGAAGGTTAATGGAACAGTATAGAGAAGGCCAGAGAGATTTACATATGATGTTCATTGACTTGGAGAAGGCCTATGACCGAGTTCCTAGGGAGATTCTATGGAGAGTACTGGAAAAGAAAAGAGTGTGTCGCATATATTGAGGCGATAAAGGATATGTATAATAGAGCCGTGACATCTATAAGAACGACTGGCGGAGAGGCTAAAGAGTTTCCTATCACGATTGGTCTACACCAAGGCTCATCGTTAAGCCCGTACTTGTTTGCCCTAGTTATGGATGAGATTACAAGACATATTCAGGATGAGGTGCCGTGGTGTATGCTATTTGCAGATGACATTGTTTTAGTGGATGAAACGAGAGAAGGAGTGAATGCTAAGCTAGAATTGTGGCGAAAAACGTTAGAGACAAAAGAGTTTAGGCTAAGTCAATGCAAGACGGAATAAATTGAATGCAAGTTTAGTCAAAGTAGGACACTTGGTAATTTAGAAGTAAGTTTGGGCACACAAAATATTGTAGAGAAAGAAAACTTTAGGTACCTTGGATCTATGGTGCAACAGGATTGAGAGATTGATACTGATGTAAGTCATAGGATTTAGGTCGGGTGGACCAAATGGAGGAGTGCTTCGGGGGTCTTGTGTGATTGGAAAGTCCCCCTCAAGGTTAAAGGAAAGTATTATAAGGTGGCGGTACGTCCAACGTTGTTATATGGATCAGAGTGTTGGGCAGTAAAGCATAATCATGTTAAGAAGATGGAAGTTACAGAGATGAGAATACTAAGATGGATGTGTGGGATCACAAGGAGAGATAGGATTAGGAATGAGGAGATTAGGGGCAAAGTAGGAATAGCACCGATTAAAGATAAAATGAGAGAAAATCGATTGAGATGGTTCGGCCATGTTAGAAGGCGCCCAACGGAGGCACCTGTTAAAAGGTGTGAAAGCATGGAGATTGCCTGGAGTAGGAGAGGGAGAGGGAGACCCAAGTTGGAAAGAAACTATTAAACATGACCTTGCCTACATGGATCTAACGGAGGACATGGCCCTAAACAGATTTGATTGGCGTCGTCAAATCCATATAGCCGACCCCACCTAGTGGGAAAATGCTTGGTTTGGTTTGGTTAGTATAGTTCTTATTTAGATTCTCATAAGTTATGAAACACAGAATTCATGGAATTTGAATTCAGGTTGAATTGAGTTTTCAGGCATGGAATTCTAGAATAAATCAAATAGGGAATTAGAATTCAGAATTACATCAGCAGCATTTTGAATTCTAGCATTCCAAATTCTCCAAATTCCATGAGACATGAATTCTCCAAATTCCATGAGCAGGATTTAGGCTGTAGAAAAATTGTCATCTTATATTTTAATTTTTTTCCTAAGACGACTCTCTCTCTCTCTCTCTCTATATATATATATATATCTTTGTGCATATGCATGTATGCACCATGGGCACAAAAGTAATTGGCGGCTATGAGGAAATGAATATAAAAACCCTAGACATAAAGATGCACTTCATAAGAAGAAAAGGTCAAAATCTACTACTCACTTTTCTTTAAAGCACTTATCAATAAGCTTCCTACATGCTAGTAACCTCTACCTAGGTCTATCAAACGGCTGGCCTGGGGTTGTGCCAACCCTACCCGATCCGGGCTAGATCCATGATTGGCCAGCGCATTGGGCCCAAGCCCATAGAAGAAAACTTTCAAATCGTGCAAAAGTTTTTATTTTTGTGGTATCTGAATTTTAGGGATACTTATGAGATTAATTAGAAGGTTTTATCTTCTTTTGTTTGAGAGGTTATTTTAATTAGATTTGTTTCCAAGAATAGACTCTAAGTCTATATAAAGGATTGTAATCCCTCCCTAGGGACAAGTTCGATGATTAATAAAATTCATGCTTGAGTTTTATCTCAATTGTTTGTTTGTGGTGTGAGACCAAGACGTTTTGGATCCCATGGATCATATCCCTAAGACTTTGGCTTGGAGATTAGCCCGTTGGCTATTCTCCTTCCTAGTGCCTTGTCAATTGGTATCAGAGCAAAGATCCATCTCAGATTGCCATTTCGATTGCTGATCTGAGGTATCCCGCCATCCCTTCAAATTATTTTCTGTTGATCCATTATTCATTATCATCACCACTCGTCATCATCATCATCCATCAAACCATCGATAGAGCCCCATCCAAACCCATAAAAATCCCAATCGAAACCCCAGTCCCTTGTCCCAAATCCCAAGTCCCAAAACACCGAATCCCTTTTCGTGCCCTCTAAACCCCACCTCACAACCAACCCACCCCAATTCTTGTCGCCCAAAACCGAATCCCTAACCCAACTCCATCCATCCACCAATCACATCACCTAACTCCATCCTAGCCGACCCCTTCCCATTGCACCAAAATCGTAACCCAACTCCCTTCCAACCATCCGAAACCCTATACCCCAAAAACCTTTTCAACAAAAAAAAAGAAAAACCCTCCAACCCAAAGACTCGTAGCCAACCTAACCCAGACCAATCTTCCATATCCGAACCTTATAAAATCTCCATCCCTGCCTCACACAACCCAGCTGAATGCCAACCACTCTTCGTCTTCCAATACCAAACCCAGAACAAAAAAAAGGGGCAGAATAGAGGAGACTGAGAACCGAGAGCATACCTTGCACCGAAGAGCCCTGGCGTCACGAGCATCACCGACTGCATCCGCTTCTGCATCCTCAGCCCATCGCCCTCTCTCCACTTCGGCTTCATCGAAGTCGCTTGCACCTCCTCTAATTATATCTTAAGTCTAATTAGGGAATTATTTCTTATTTTATTATTTGATTAGAATTAGTAGCTTTCTTATTTAGAACTCCTAATACACTATATATAGAGGAGCCCTTCATTGTAGTAGACATGCTTAATTTCAATTGATAATAAGATTTCTGAGTTTAACGTGAGTTCTATCCTTGGTTTCATGGTTTCGTTTGTGTCCTAGTGGCCGGAATCTCTCTTGGATTCGATCAATCCTTCGGGAGATTGATCTATCGTCTCGATCATGAATCTTGGCTGCGCCAATGGTTGTAAGACTCCTGGGTTGACTTTACAATTTTTGCATATTGACCGTTCTGTTATCTAAGTTATTCTTGCCATTGTCATGTTTGAGTGGATATCGAAGGTATGATAGTGTGAAACAAACTTAAATTATTATTAATTCAGCCGCTGTAGTACCTCCTAAGAAAATGTAATTAAATCCACACTCAATAAATTCCCAACCGAATCAAAAGCAACAAGATTTGACAACTTAGCAGTCAGCACAATGTTAATCAGCAATGGTACCAAATTCAAGTACAAATCAATGAAGAATTAATTTCAAATTAGCACACTTACAATTTAACTTGAAATACTTTGTCCCATTGCATTACCTTTGTCATTTTGATCTAGGTATATAAGAGCAAGAGATGGGTAAAACCCAACAAGTGATGGAGAGATAAGATCACTTACCCACTCCAGAAATGCTTGTTAGGCTTGAAGCCTACACAAGAATGTTTCCTCTAAACTTGAATGAAGGGAGAGTACAAGATATTAAAAACCCACAACTAGGATGATGTGAAAAGAGAAGAAATGAATAGAAAATAAGGAGAGAGCACGATATAGAAGAATTAGGGATTTAGGAGAAGAAGATGAACAGAGAGAAGTTGACCTAAGAAAAGAAATTTTGAACTCTCCAAGATGGGGATTCATGTGTAGTGAGTTATGCGCACAAATGCCCTCTTAAATTAAACTGCAAACCCAAAAAACACAATATTGCCCCTATGATGCCATGGAAAAAATAGTCGTATCATATAAAATGATGCCATAGACAAAAATACTCTATTGTCCTCTACATAATTACATTCAAACCAAACTGAGATCATTGACATTAGATTTCCCAATACTTTGTGGACAAAAAATATTAATAGTTCCCATCTTGCTAAGAATATTACATGAAAACTTTCCACTCAAGTGACTCGTTGAAGACATCTGCTAATTGATCTTCTGATTTGACAAATTCTGCAATGATGATGTTTGAAGGTACCTTTTCACAAATGAAATGGCAATCCATCCTCAATATGCTTTATCCTTTACTGAAACACTGGATTTTCACAAATATTTAGAGCTTCTTGATTATCACCATATAAACGCATCGATAATTAAACTTTACTACCAAGACCTGTCAAAAGTGATTTTAGCCATGAAACTTCACGAGTACCATGAACCACAGCTCTATACTTGGCCTCTGCACTTTACATTGCAACAACATATATATATATATATATATATATATTTTACTTTTCTACACAACTAGGTTTCCTTCTGTCAATTTTGCAGCCTGCCCAATCCAGCATTTAAAAATCTATCAAGTATCAGCTCCAAATTATCATGCTTAGTATAAATCAGTCCTATATAGGGTTTTGACTTCATACATCTCAAAATCCTGTGAACTGCATCTAAATAAGGTTTTTGAGGTGAGTGCATGACCACATGAAGGTTTGGAAATAGTAAGATAGAAAAGTGTTCCTCGTTGATATTGCTTCACATTTGAAAACAGTTCTTCTTCTATAGCATGAGGACTAGATTCAATTCCAACAGAGTATCTGCCACTTTGTACAACTGAACCCAAGTAGGCCTGTTGTAATTATAAAATCCAATATTTACTTAAAACATTTTACCCAACAAGAGAATCGTAGCGACCTCGAGGAGATTCCTTTTCTTTCTTTCAGCTATTCGATTCTGCTGAGGTGTATATGAGTAAGAGGTTTGAAACTCAATTGCTTCCTTATACAGATAGCTTCACATTCTTTTTTGAAGTATAGTCACCTCCATTGTCATCATGTATGATTCTAATTTTTGCATTATGCAGACTTTTTGACATTTTGGTGAAATAATTTGGACACATGATGTAATGACCCGAATTTCCGAACCATGTATATATTTAAAAACAATTAAGGTATCCAAAAATTCAAGTAATGAGATTTATCAATTCAATCAATCATGTGAGATTGGTCAAATCATAGTGAAATATCAAATCATCAATTACATACCGGATCATAGCACTAGCATCAATAACTTAAAGTCTAACCATCAATTAATTTAAAAAACTAATAATAATCTATAATTAAAAATATCAACTACAATGACCAACAATGGTCTTATTACAAATCCTTTAATAAAATTGAAATCAAACACTTATCAACTAATTTTCTACGATCGTCAATTAGATGATAGGATCATAGCACAAGCATCAATAACTTAAAGTCTAACCATCAATCAATTTAAAAAAAACTAATAATAATCTATAATTAAAAATATCAACTAAAATGACCAACAATGGTCTTATTACAAATTCTTTAATAAAATTAAAATCGCACACTAATCAACTAATTTAAAACTATTAAATGGTTCTAGTAGTCGGGAATATCATCCGCATCATGGATGAAAATAGCGGTAGCGCCGCCAAACCGATACGAAGCGGGCGATACGTAGCGTATCGGGGATACGTAGCGACATAGCGGTGCGATTTTAAAAAATCGCCAAAAAAATCTGAAAAAATTCCAGAAAATCCAGAAAATTGTAAAATGAAAGAAAATGTGGTTCTTTTGCAAAAGTAAGTAAGAAAAGGGGGCGTATCGGTGCCCTCAATATATGAGGTCCTGTATCGCCGTAGCGACGTAGCGGTGCGATTTTAAAAAAATCGCCAAAAAAATCTGAAAAAATTCCAGAAAATCCAGAAAATTGTAAAATGAAAGAAAATGTGGTTCTTTTGCAAAAGTAAGTAAGAAAAGGGGGTGTATCGGTGCCCTCAATATATGAGGTCCTGTATCGCTGTATAAATAGAAAATAATAGTAATGATTAGTTTTTTCACATGTATTCATGTTTCTTAGTCATGTTAACTTAAAAAGTAATGAAAAGCTCATTAAAAAAAAATTAGAACATGGAATAAAGGCATAAGAATTAAGAAGACTTAAGAGTTAGGTCATTAGTGAACATTGAACAATCAAATATCAATACTTCAGCATTCAAGGTTCAAATTCAATCAAGTGAATGAACTGTGAAGTGATCAACAATCAACATTCAACACCAATTTAGAAATGACAAAGAGAGTAGAGAGTTAGTGAAAGAAATAGGAAATTTGGAATACCTTGATCACCACCAAAAGGAATGTCTACCAAGATTCAAGGGGCTAAGGGTATCCTCATCCCCATCAGTGTTATCATTTCTATTGGCACCATATTGAATTTGATATTAATGAGTATTGGGATCCACAAATCCAAAGAAGCCAGCCGCACCCACATCATAGGAACTTGGAGGAGGTGGAGGTGGTCCAGGTGGATATCTACCATATTGCGTTTCACCATAGTCACCATATGAGTAGGACCCCGAAGTTGAAGACTGTTCTTCTCTTTGTTGTACTTGACCATATGGGAAAAAGACAAAATACTGTGAGTGTGAGGGTCCTTGTCCACTGTAACTAGGGTTCCACGAATCAGTCCATGATGCCGCTTGTTGTCCTCCAAAATCTCCACCCATATTTCCTTGCTCAGTACTACCTCCAGCCCCAGGTGGTGTGAGTGTGAGGGTCCTTGTCCACTGTAACTAGGGTTCCACGAATCAGTCCATGATGCCGCTTGTTGTCCTCCAAAATCTCCACCCATATTTCCTTGCTCAGTACTACCTCCAGCCCCAGGTGGTGAATCTCTTCGGCGCCGTTGATAACCACGGCTTGGATCAAATCTTCCAGATGGAGGTAACTCCTGTACTTCCTCTACAGGAATGGCATCGTCTTCATCATGTTGATAGTATTCACTAGTACCACCTGTCCCACTGTCTCCTCCATCTCCACCATGGCTACTTGAAGAGACTGTGGTAGAACTAGCTTTCTCAGAAGCAGGTTCTTTCCCACTCCTCTTAGTCCTACTACTGGTACCTTCTCCCTGAGGTGGCTGACCTTCTGCAGGTGCCTTACCCATGTCCTCACCTATCAACTCTTGAACCGTTTCCTGAAACCCCGGATCTAAATCTAGCAGTGGATCCTCTATCTCGGCTAGCCATGGGAGTAAGGGATCGTCCTCTCTAAATATGTGATCCAAATTAATGGGACAATAATCAGGACTATCCCTTACCCTTCTCTCCCTAATTCTGTTTCTCATCTTCAGATTGTAATGACAATACACAAGCTTGTTGAGTTTTTGCATGGTAAGCCAATTCCTGACCTTCGTGTGGATCAAAGAGAAAGTGCTCCAATTTCTTTCACAGTTGGAAGATGTAGTTTGACTAAGGATGCGAACAGCCGCACTCCTTAGATGTGGAGCACTCTCTCCAAAATTCATCCACCAATCAGTTGAAATGCAAAAAATAAATAAAGAAAATTAGATCGTATCACAAGATATCTGCAATGTGGATATGTCTTTTGTTCATAGTCATACCAGGTGACATCTTTCCAATCGATCGTATCACAAGAGGGTCAGCAAAGGTTCCTCTCCTTTGTGTATATATAGATATCTACAATGTGAAAATTAGATATAAGTCAGTAAACCCCTACAACATAATTAAATTCTCTTAAGTAACCACCCACTCACCTCTTGTATGGCATGAATTTGATCATCTGGACCTAACAATTTCTTCAACACATCCCGTAATCCTACCCGCAAGTCCGTATCTATTGCTTCGGTGTGTAGTTCGACATTGCGGTAATAGAATTCGGGATTCAAAAAATAACCTACATTATAAATATGTAGAATGTACTGTGAGCAAGCAAGATAATAAATACATTAGTTAGGAAAAAAAAAGTATCAAATTCAAAGATATTTATTAATTACCTGCGGCATGCAATGGATGGTGCAACTGATCGTTCCAACGGGCATCAATGATCTTTATATATTTTTCGTGATATCTAACATTTTCCATGATGGATTGCTTTGCCCGATCCATTGCTTCATATATAAAGCCCATTGTTGGCTTGTCATCACCATCTACAAGCCGCAACACTTTAACTAAAGGTTAAAAAACCTTTAATATCTTCTTCACTTTCTTCCAAAATTTATTGTCCCTCATTAGGTTTGGGACTTCAAACTCCGGACCACTAGTTGCATTGCCCCATCTCGAACGAAGCCATTCTTCTGATGCAAACATCTGAATGAGCTCCGTTCTAAACTTTACAAGGCTTTCCATAGCCAGAAAATGGGTTGCAAACCTTGTTAATCCTGGACGCAGTAAGGCATGGTTATTTGTGTATCTTTTCATCAAGCACAACACCCATGAATGATCATATATAAATCTTGTAATTCCTCTACATGCCTTGATCAATGAAGCCACTTTTGTCTTCCTTCCAATCTCTTCCAAGATGAGATCTATGCAGTGTGCTGCACATGGGGTCCAGAATAAATGGGTCCTCTTCTCCATTAATTTCAAACCTGCTGCCTTGAAATTGACGCCATTATTTGTAACAATCTGTATAATATACTCTTCTCCCACACTCTCTACAACTTTATCCATAAGAGTGTATATATATGTGGCTGTCCGTCTATGTTCAGATGCATCGATGGACTTCACAAAGACGGTCCCAGCGACTGAATACACCAAAAAGTTTATTAATTGTGTTTGGGTGCCGCTGGTCCACCCGTCACACATGATGGTAACACCATTTTGTTGCCACATGGGTCTAAATTTTTCCACCCAAGCCTTTATTTCTTTGTATTCTTCTTCAAGATATTTAGTACCCACATCATATACGGAGGGCGCCTGTATACCCCGCCCAGCTTCGGCGGCAACATCAACAATAGTCTGGAAATATGGGGAATCTACTGCGGTAGGTGGTATGTTCTTGTGAATTTGCCATTTTGCTGTAGCTTTGGCCAATCTATCTCTTGCAGCCTTCATTACCCCTTTCATAACACTTGATATTTTTGGTTGTTTAGCTCCCTCTTTTCTATGTGCTAGAGGATCAACAGGGGGAGGAACTGCTCTTCTTGTAGAGATAATTTCTACATCAGCATCCCGTTCCCGGGTGCTAAATGCCCTACGTATGGACCCCGCAAAGCCCTTGCCCCTGCTTGGCACAGTAGACGATGAGCCCCCTGCATCATAATATTTGCTTCCAGCAAATGCACGAGGTTCATATTCTTCTTCTTGACTCATCAAAGACTCTCGGCGTGCAGCCTCCATCTGTGCATCTTCCTCCTCATCAAAATATTCATCCCCAAATACATCATACCGGGCAGCATCAACATCTTGCCGCCTCTTTTCTTTTATCTCTACTTTTCTAGCTTTGTTTTGGCCAACCAAAGCTTTCATTTGTTCTCTTACTTCCCTCGGTACTTCGGTATAGCCAGCAACATTGCCAGATATGTGGCCCAAGTGGTGCTTGAATCTTGTAATGCCCCCCATGGGTCACTCTTCCAGAGAACTTACATTTGATTTTCAACTTATTATTCTCAACTGCCTCACCAAAGCTCCATGCGGGATCAATATCATGAAGCATTTTCACTTATCAATTGGCAAAGACAGATGGATCATGGACTGAAATTGAATACCTGGCTGCCTATAAATATAAACAAGTAGTATACTAGTATGTTAAAAATTAAAACAAAACAAAGAAACATGTTAGAGGAAACTTATATCACAAATATAGGAACCATTTTCAAGACATTTGATTGGTATTCAAATATTAAAAATTATTTTTATTTTAAAAAATAAATAAATCCGAAAATAAAAAAATAGATAAAAATCAATAAACATTCAAAATGTGATGGATTGATCTATGGGAAACATAGATCTATCATTTACAATCAATTTCCAAGTGGTTTCATGGGTTGTCCATGAATATTCACATTTTTTTTTCAAAAAATAAATAAATCCGAAAATAATAAATAGAGAAAAATCAATAAAAATTAAAAATGTGATGGATTGATCTATGAGAAACATAGATCTATCATTTACAAGCAATTTCCAAGTGGTTTCATGGGTTGTCCATGAATATTCACATTTTTTTTTCAAAAAATAAATAAATCCGAAAATAAAAAATAGATAAAAATCAATAAAAATTCAAAATGTGATGGATTGATCTATGGGAAACATAGATCTATCATTTACAAGAAATTTCCAAGTGGTTTCATGGGTTGTCCATGAATTTTCACATTTTTTTTTTCAAAAAATAAATAAATCCGAAAATAAAAAATAGATAAAAATCAATTAAAATTCAAAATGTGATGGATTGATCTATGGGAAACATAGATCTATCATTTGCAAGCAATTTCCAAGTGGTTTCATGGGTTGTCCATGAATATTCACATTTTTTTTTTCAAAAAATAAATAAATCCGAAAATAAAAAATAGATAAAAATCAATAAAAATTCAAAATGTGATGGATTGATCTATGGGAAACATAGATCTATCATTTACAAGCAATTTCCAAGTGGTTTCATGGGTTGTCCATGAGTATTCACATTTTTTTTTTCAAAAAATAAATAAATCCGAAAATAAAAAATAGATAAAAATCAATAAAAATTCAAAATGTGATGGATTGATCTATGGGAAACATAGATCTATCATTTACAAACAATTTCCAAGTGGTTTCATGGGTTGTCCATGAGTATTCACATTTTTTTTTCAAAAAATAAATAAATCCGAAAATAAAAAATAGAGAAAAATCAATAAACATTAAAAATGTGTTGATTTGATCTATGGGAAATATAGATCTAACAATATGAAGCTATTTTCAAGTTTCATGAGTTTTCCATAAGTGATAATGTTTTTTTTTTTTTAAATAACATAAATCCGAAAATAAAAATAACAATATATAAAAAAAAAAAACAAAAGATATGCATGCAAGATCAAAAGGAAGCATGGATCTACAATAAAACAACACAATGATGCCATTATGTTGTGATTCATAGTAGTTAGAGAGTGATAAATGAAATGATCATCTCAAAAGTTGAAAAAAAAAATCACATATACCTGAATGAAGAATCTTGTTTTGACTTTTGAATCTTTAGATTTCTTTCAATAATGGATTGTTGGTGATTTGGTGGCAAGATTTCTTGAAGAGAGGGATTTGGGAGACACTTGGGACCACAAAGAGGTGAAAACAACAACCATAGAGGGGAAGAGAAGAAAGAGAAGGGTAGAAAACCCTAAAAAGTCCAAAAGGGGGGGTTTTATAACCCCCCCACGTCGTATCAGCCGCCCTGTGGCGGCCGATAAATTCTTTGTGGCGTATTGGTACCGGCCGATACGCCCGATATATAAGCGTATCGGCCGATATTTACATCCTTGATCCGCATTACACTCAGCATCATCTCCTTGAGGCTCATCCTCGAGTACGACATCATTATTGTAGTCTGATTCATTTCCTTGTTTGTTACCTAGATGGGTCCATTTATTGGAGTGAGTACAAAAAGTTAATGACATGCATACATTACAATTATGCCAAGTAAAATTCAAATATAAACGTAGAATATTATGAGTGAATGGTGCATTTCAATCATAATTGTTCAATGTACAAAATTCATATTATAGCTAGGATCCATAAATGATCAAAATAGTAAATTGAAAACATATGAGGTAAGATGTCTCACTATCAGTCCTTGCGGGCTAGCTACACCATCAATTGTAAGGCTTACTAGTTAGACTCATAGTAGAGTTTATTATGTAAACATCGGATATACTAGTTATTCTCATAATAGTGCATTAGGATAGTTATTCTCATAGTGGAGCTAGAGGCTGATGTGGTAGTTTAGATTCATAGCAGAGTTGCTTCCTGAAGTGTGTGTATAAAACACATGCATCTAAGTTACAAGTCTCCCCGTCGCGGTTGCTAACTTGCCAAGAATCAAGATAATATTGACTCACCTGGTTAATCGGTGTCGACTCAATGTATATTAGGAATAACATATCAGGACAAAACATATTATCATATCATGTAAGACTTACCAAGGCATATCATAATTTATCATGTCATGTCAAGACTTAGCATCGCATGTTGGAATAAAACTTATTATGTTAGGACCCTGTTAAGTAGATTGGTTTTCCACTTTCTAAAAGCTTAGCCTTTTGGGATGTATTGGCTAGTTGGACTTGACATGGTATCAGAGCCAACGTTGGGTCGTGAGTTTGTTAACATAATTAATCAGACAAACTGTAAATCCAATAACATATATATTGGCAACGGATGTCTCGGCTCTCACATCGATGAAGAATGTAGTGAAATATGATACTTGGTGTGAATTGCAGAATCTTGTGAACCATCAAGTCTCTGAATACAAATTGCGCCTGAGGCTACTTGGCTGAGAGCATGTCTATTGGGCATCACTATTTGACTGGTTAATTCCGTTAACGAACTCGCGACCTAGCATTGACTCTAATACCATATCAAGTCCGACTACCCAATACATCTCAAAATCTTAAGCTTTTAGGAAGCGCAAAACCAATCTTCTTAACAGACCCTACTTGTAATAACAAACCATAGATGAAGCAGAATTTATTGCGGATATATGGAATGTTGAATTAGCTAGATATTTGAATCACATGCTATTAACACATAGGGGAGTATCCCTAAATTTTATCTCAATCAAATTCAGTCATCGAACAGTCGGATTAAGTGTTCAAATTCAGTTTTACACATGCTGGAAAATTCTGCAGTACAATAGTTGGTTTTGAAATCTGTAGCGACGTATTTCTCTCTGTTTTCAGAAAACCTGAGGGTACCAAACTTTTTTTTTAGTGAATCTTTGTTTATTGGAGCAAATACCCTCAAAAGATGAAGCCCTAATTCAATCTTTGAATTTATAAATGAATTTATAAAGAGCATATTTGGGACTAAAATCCTTTTCTGTACAAAATCTTGTTTGGACCTGTTTCAGTAGAAAATTTGCCAAAATTTGTAAAAACTTTAGAATCGAGTGATTCCTTTTGAGTTGGAAAGTTAACTCGAAGGGCTACAACTTTCTTGCATTTGTCAAATTCAGATTCCTTATAGGTTTGGCTCAGAAAAACAGTATTCTGAAATGGATTGTTGTGACACTCCAATTGTACAGGGCATAACTCCTTTAATACAATGACTTATGAAACCCAATTTATGTTGATTTTGGGTGGAATGAGCCCAAGAATTTAACCCATATTTTTTTTAATTTTCGGAATCATCTACTATACCACATACGTTGTTTTTCAGTACAGGTTTACGAGACAGATTCTGGATTTCAGAATCACAAAATGTGGGGTCCCAACTTCTTGTTTTTTAAATTTAACATGTTAAATTTGAGATTAAACACTCAAATCAGATGTGTAATTATTTAAACACTTGTGATTCATCATATTTAGCAAATACCATAATTCCACACTAAGATCTAATCATTGAAAATCAAAATTAACGTTAAGAACAACAAGTAGAACATCATCTATCATGTTGCATCATACATTCAATGGACGATCCGAACTCAAAGTCAAATCAGAGCATGATCTCTAATCAATCTAGCATGGCTGAACATACTCTTAGATTTAGAATTTCAAGATAAATATATGATTTGGCTTGGATTTACAAATCGATGTGTAGTTCTCTACAACGCGAACACCAACAAAGCAATCTCGATTAAATCCTTGTTTTTTCAATCAATTTAACCAAGGACCTCTTTGAATAAAGGATTTGAGATCAAGACCTTTGTTGCACTTCGTTTGATAAAGATTCACACAAAGAAAACGAGATAGAAAGATCTAAACAATCAATCTAACATGGAATTGAAGGAAGAATTGTTTTAAAGCATAGATGCATAGGTTATCTACTCGCCTAAAAGTTCAAAAGTGATTAAAAACAAATTGGAGAAGATGAAAAACCACACAATATCTCTTAAATGCAAGATCATAAAGTGCCGCTCCACCTCCCTCTCTGTCTCTCTCTCTCTCTCGCATGAATTCTATTGGTTTGAGCGAGAATGGGATGGGTGAGTTTGAAGTTTGAGGAGAATGAGGGGTCTTGGGTTCTTTCCTAGTTTGGAGTCTCTCTAGCAATGTGTTCTTTCCTTAATACACTTGATTCTCTTGATTAGTCACAAAACCAGACCAATATTGGGTGTGCAACCACTGGTGGTCCCCTTGTGACGGTTGATTCAAATTAGGAATCTTGGCTGGTTAGAAACTTTTCTAAATTGACTCCCTTCTTAAACAAGCTTCCTAATATGGTTGTAGTCTAGTTAAATTAGGAAACTAACCTCAAGTGGGTCCCAACTAACTTCTAAATTAGTTAAAATTAGCTAACAATTACTGTCCTTAATTTTAAGTACCCAGAATTCCAATTTCCCAAAATGCCCTAAACAAATTGGAAAATTCCATCTATATCCCAACGGCAAAGGTGGGAATCATATGGCCATGTGGGGACAGTACATGACACGTGTGGGAATCCTTGTGGGCCCACACCAATTTTGGTCCCATTATTTAATTATTTGATATTTTATTTGTATTTTCAAAAATTTAAAAGCTTTGCCAAATTTTCTGTGGCTCAAATTTCTGAGTGATTCTTTCACACACGTAACTGATATTACCTAAAAACATTAATTGGATAAGTTCCAAAGTTAGTTGAACAATTTTATTTATTTTTTCAATAATTTAATTGTACTTTTTTACTTTGGAAAATCTGCCAAAACTCCCATATTTTGAATTTTGGAATAATTTCTTCATAGTTATGATCCACATGATTTGTAAAAACTGATTGGATAGTTTTTGGGAGTTATTGAAATAGTTCATTTTTGAGGTACACAGTGTACCCATGTGGGTCCCGCAATTTCTATCGATTTACTGAATAAATTACTTTTCAAATTGATAAAATGAATATAAAATCATTAAAAATGATAATTTAAACTAATTTCTAGGGTTGGGTCCTCATATTTGAAACCTCATTTCTTATTTTTATCTGATAAACTCTAGTCATTTTGGTGCACTTATCAATGAAAGTGACCGAATATCTATACCCAAAAAAAGATTTTTCACAGTCAAGCCCCCCACAGATTAGAATATATATATATATATATTATTATTATATATGAAGAAATGGAATTCTACAAAATGCCCCTTCCAAATAGAGGCATTTCTGCCCTATACAAACATCCAATAAAAATCAGCCATATTTATTATTGTTTTTAATGCACTCAATTTAGTAATGAATACAGCTTAAAAGTAGCTGGGCATTTAATGAGTTATAACACTTAAAATAACCTGCATAAATAGATGGAGATTCCCATATGTAGCCAATTAGAAATTTAATCCAATTATTTTGGCCTAAAAATGATTCAAATAAAATTTGAGGGCCCACTGTGAAATTATAAAAATATCAAATTTTTATATAGTAATCAATCTATCAATGTGTAGTTGTAATATGTTTGATTTTCATAAGTGGGGCCATTGAAGAGCATCATGAATTTCTTTTCTTTTTCATTATTGATTTGCCCCCCCCATCTTGAGTAAATTGATCCCCAAGTTAATCAAGAAATCGTAGCAAAAGTGGGACACACGCATGGAGCTTTAAAAGTCTTGAGATGGAATCATGAACTGCCCTAAAAAGGAGGAAGTGAATGACATTAGTTAGAGAGAAAAAAAGGAGTACGTGAGGAGCCGTGTAATTAAGGGGAGAGAGAGAGAGAGAGAGAGTCGTGTAAGGAGCCATGTAAGCACTGGTAGATTCTTTTGCTTTCATTTATGACTAGTTAAATTCAGCAAGAGTAAGAGATGCCCTCATTCGTCAATCACCCATGGCAAAATGCGCGGCATTATGTAGCGCTCCTCTCTCTCTCTCTCTATATATATATGTATGTATGGGTGATCTCTCATATAAGGTGAGATATATCTCTCATAGGAGCAACTGTCTGTATGTATGTATGTATGTATGTATGTATGTATGTATGTATGTATGTATATATATATCATCAATGCCTTGTCACAACCACGTTGGGGTCAGCTGCGTGAATTCCGTTTCTCCATTCTAATCTATCCTAAGGTAAATCCTTAGATAAATTGTAATTATCCACATCTATTTTTACTATCTCCATCCATGTCCTCTTCGGCCTACCCAAGGATGAAAATAGCGGTAGCGGCGGGCGTAGCGGCCCGCATCCAAAACGCTACGAAGCGGGCGATACGTAGCGTAGCGGGGATATGTAGCGGCGTAGCGGTGCGATTTGAAAAAATTGTCAAAAAAATATGAAAAAATTCCAGAAAATCCAGAAAATTGTAAAATGAAAGAAAATGTATTTTTTTTTTTTGCAAAAGTAACTAAGGTAAGGGGGCGTAGCAGTCCCCTCACTGTAAGAGGTCTTGTTTTGCTGTATAAATAGAAAATAATAGTAATGATTATTTTTTTCACATGTGTTCATGTTGCTTAGTTATACTAACTTAGAAACTAATGAAAGACTTATAAAAGAAAAAAACTATGTCATGAAGTCAAGACTTAAGAGTACCTAGAGAAAAAAATACATCTACCAAATGGGGTGTCTAATAGAATGTACTTAGAGAAGAATCATTGAGAAGAACTCTCTATATCGACTGTAATTCGGCGAGATCATATGCTTTTTGGTTTTCTTTTAAACATTAAAGGGTAGAAGAGTTGTGTAGAAATGTTATTTGGAGAGAAGAAGAAAAGAAATAAGTCTTATTATGCATTTAATTTTTTTTTTGGAAAGTAGGCATTTTTCTCACCCCGTAGCGGCCGCTATGGGTGCGACGGCCAATAAATCGGCCGTAGCGTAGCGGTGGCGGCCGCTACGTAGCTATTTTCATCCATGGGCCTACCCCTTCCCTTGGTGGGCCATCAACTTGCACAACCAAAATTCTCCTTACCGGCGCGGTTGCTAGCCTACGTTAGACATGCCCAAACCATGTCAAATGGGTTTCTCTAACCCGGGTAAAGGAGGGCTGCGTTAGGTAGGTTGATAGCTAGTGTAAATTTTTTTCACTATCGAAACATGAATTTGAGATCCACAAGAGCCCACAAAAGTGGGAAGAAGATGCCGATATTGTTAGGAAGAGAGCACACACAAGTGGGAAGAGGAAGCCCACAAAGTGGCAAGGATAACCCAGACACGTGGGAGAAGTGGCATACCCAATGATCGATCTGTGGGTAGCTTTGGGTGACATGCGGGATTGCCAACCGACTGAGCAAACGCTTGTTGTCATGAGAACATATAATTGAAAAAGGAATATCACTTTAATTGTCACTGGTTGAAAAGAATGTCTACAATGCTTTGCTAATTGATGAATTTCACTGTAACTGAAATGAGTATACTAACCTGAACACATTTGAAAAGCTAACTCAAAACTGGCAAAGGTGCATTACTGTTGACGGGGATGCTAGAGAAGTAACTTCATCTCTAACTAAATTAACTGAAAAGAATTTACTATAGACTTGTGTAGATTCCAATAGCTGCAACCCTTCATTTTCGTGACCACATCCAAGGAACTTCCTCAGAGTTTAGTTAAAAATAAATAAAACTTAGAGACAATTAAATGACTAATAGATAATAAAATTAACAAGCATTCTTGGGACATGCATAGTAAAATGCAATGGAACAGTTGGAGTAGCTGACATATGACCTTGCACTTTAATAGAGAGAGACCTGTCAGGTGTTTTAAGTGATTTAATAGACTTCGGTTTAGAACATGAAGTAGAGAGCGAAATATTCTCCCTGTGGACGTCCTGATTTGAATGTTAATCGGCAGGGGCCCATCCTAAAAATCTAGAACCCCTAATTTTCACTGCATCAATCCATAAGATGGGGAATGTTTGCATGCGGATGTTCCCATGGGAGAAAATTCTATGAATCTGAAATATTTTCTATACCAGTCATACGTTTAGTGGCACTAGAACCAATGACCAAAGGGAACAAAGTAGAGGAGGGAACATTAGCTGATGCACGAATACATGACACTATGACAGTGCTAAGTGAAGCTTAGCAGAATATAGAGATTCCTCATTTAGAGAATGGCCATGAAGAACTTCTAGCCTCTTTTTTAAGGGCACTAACAGCTTCTTCCAAATCAGCAATGGTAAGGTCCGTTTTACCTTCCAAATTAGTTGCAACTGTATTAAATGATTTTCCAAGTTGCTTTGTTTTTGTTTCTTCTGAGATTTTTTCAGTTGACCAATTAAGTCCCTAGACATCTGCTTTCTATGCTTTGTTTTCCCATAATGTATTCAAACAAGTTTGTCCTTTTCTTTTGGAGTAAGCTGTCTTTTGTTTTCTTTACATCCAGAAACAATGTCACCCAGAATATGATGCTTTTATAATTGTACAATGACCTTTTAATGCTTGCAAAGTGAACATTTCCAATAGAAGGTAAAATTTCTGAGGCTAGAATGTTAGCCTTAAGAGACTCATATTCTGATTCTGGCCTCTAAGAAGATATTAGACACATATATATTTATATATATAGCAAATGATCTGGTACATACCACCAAGTGGGCCACCTTATGACCTGTCAGAATGGAAACACCCTCACCCCTCTCCCCACAACCAAAAATAAAAAATAAAAAAAATTGTCCCTGATCCCATGGGTTTGCACTGATCCGAATAGACTGAACCAGTGGATCGAGGGTTATTTTTTTTTATTGATGTTTAGCATACTCTGTACGCTCTTTAGAAGTGAAAAAGGCTGGCAGTGGCTCGATTCTTCTCACATGCCTTTCAAAGCAGAAAAATAATTCCAAATGGTATGGTCACCTTATTGAAATTTCTTATCTCCATTTGCAGTTCATAGGTTCTTGCCTAAAATTTCCTTTAAGAATATGAAGTTGCTACACCCTTCCAAACGTCCTTGGTGATTTTAGAAACATATAAGTGTGGAAAATGGATGGCTGCATGGATTGAAGAAGCCATAAAATAAATGAACTATCTTCAGCTTTCCAATCACCATATGATAGATCATTTTCTTGTGGTGGTTTGACTCTCCTATTGACATACTCAAGCTTTCTTTTCCCGGCAAGTGTAATTTTAGCTGATTGGGACCACTTAAGATAATTTGTTCCACTGAAATTAGCTGTTAACTTAGAATTTCCCCTTTTGTTTCATGACTTAAACATTAGTCTGAGAATTGTGTAAATTCTCTCTTAAGATGTCCCTGAAAATTAAGACATAAAAAAAGGAGACTCTTAGCAGAGAACTTGACTTTGTGACTCATCCTGGTCCCTCTAATCTTCCCAAAAACAAAAGCTCTTTTGGACCCTATTATAAATCTTGCACCTTTCTTTCATTCTTTGGAGATCAAACAGTTTTCATCCCCATCTTAAATATGGCACCCTCAAGCCAGGAGAATTAGACCTACAACTTTTATTGGTTTCAACTTGTCTGAATTATGTGTATCGATGATATATTTTCATTATTTCATCATTAGTTCTTGATTCAAAATTGATTGAAATAGAAGTATATCGTACCTTTTTCAGTTTTTTAGATCGGAAAAAACTTAACTCATTTTTCTGCTCCATTCTTCATAATTTGTACCTCTAACTGCTTTTGGTTCTTCATTTTTAGGTATCCGATGGCTTCCTCAATGTAGCGAGTTCAGTACATCTCTGCCATTTCGTCATGTGTTTATTGATGTGATGAATGAGTGGCATTTAAATTTCCTTGCAATCAATTCATGATTGTTTGGGCAGTAGAACTCTCTCTCTGCGTAGCAGTGTCAGCATTTAAGTTTGGCACCTGCTCGAGAGAGAAGGGGATCTTCTTCGCTGTTCCTGCTACTGACGAAAACACTCTGTTCTCCTATTCTTTCCATGTCTCCTAACTTGGAAAGCCCTGTTCGGACCGAGATGGCAGTCAGAGTCCTTAATGGAACCCTCAGCAGCAGCGACTACCATGGAAACAAGAGCATGGAAGGAAAGACTGCTGGGAGGCGGCGCGTGTTTGTGCAGACTGATACTGGCAGTGTCTTGGGCATCGAACTGGATCGAAGTGACAATGCCCATACTGTGAAGAGGAGATTGCAGCTGGCCCTCAATGTTCCAACTGAGGAGAGCTCACTGACATTTGGAGACCTTGTGTTGAAGAATGATCTCAGCGTTGTTCGGAATGATTCCCCGCTGCTTCTCAGGCGGAACTATATGCATAGAAGCTCGTCAACTCCATGTCTTTCACCTACCGCTAAAGATCTCCAACAGGGGGATCTGAGTGGACCGATTGAGGTATTAGGTTGCTCGAGTCACTGTTCCAGAACAAAACAGCTGGTTAAAGACGTTGTGAAGGCAATTAAAAGTGGTGTTGATCCAATCCCTGTCCACAGTGGCCTTGGAGGTGCTTACTATTTCAGAAACAGCCGAGGCGAGAGCGTTGCCATTGTGAAACCAACAGATGAAGAGCCATTTGCACCAAACAATCCGAAGGGGTTTGTTGGAAAGGCTCTTGGGCAGCCAGGACTGAAACGGTCGGTGAGAGTTGGAGAGACAGGTTATCGAGAAGTTTCAGCATACCTTCTTGATCATGGCCACTTCGCCAATGTGCCTCCCACAGTCCTTGTCAAGATCACTCACTCTGCGTTCAACATCAATGATGGGGTGAGTGGTTATAGATCCAATGACGGGGAACAGGTTAGCAAGATTGCATCATTCCAGCAGTTCATTCCCCATGATTTTGATGCAAGCGACCATGGCACGTCAAGCTTCCCCGTGGCTGCTGTACATAGGATAGGAATATTAGATGTTAGGATTTTCAACACAGACAGACATGCTGGCAACCTTCTGGTAAGGAAGCTTGATAGGGTTGGAGGGTTTGGTCAGGTGGAGCTCATCCCCATTGATCATGGCCTCTGCTTGCCTGAGAGCTTGGAGGATCCTTACTTTGAGTGGATCCATTGGCCACAGGCATCAATTCCTTTCTCTGATGATGAGCTTGAATACATTGCAAGTCTAGATCCAGTTAAGGACTCAGAGATGCTTCGGATGGAGTTGCCGATGATCCGAGAGGCATGTCTTCGTGTTTTGGTCCTCTGCACGTTCTTCCTCAAGGAAGCAGCGGTTTATGGGCTATGCCTAGCAGAGATTGGTGAAATGATGAGTCGGGAGTTCAGGCGACGGGAGGAGGAACCGAGCGAACTCGAACTTTTGTGCATTGAAGCAATGGGGCTGGTAGCAGGAAGAGAAGTTTTGTTGTCACCTAGTGTTGCTGACATAGGAGAGGAGGAGGAGGAGTTTCAATTTGCTATAGAATGCGAGGAAGCAGAGGCGGTGGATGATTTTGAGAAAATGGTCCCACCATACCATTTTGGGTTTAAAGTAGGAAATTGTCGGAATTCACTTTCAAAATTAGAAGAGAGTGTAGAGGAAGATGAAGGAGAGAGTGAGTGCGAAGAGGAGTGTGCTGCAGTAGGGACGGGGGTTCTCTCTCACCTCCCCTCGGCTCGCGATAGGTCCCCAATGGTTTCAAAGCTCTCCATGTCGCTTAAGGGCATCGGCCTGTCTGAGAAGAGTCAGCGATATCCGGGCTTCTCTAAAGGGTATGACTCTCTCAGCTTTCTGGGTAGTGCAGGTAACAGGCGCAGTGCGAATGAGCAGCTGCCTGCGGGTGCAAGCTTTGTGAAGCTGGCCGATTTGAATGACGAGGAGTGGGGGCTGTTCCTCGAGAAGTTTCAGGATCTACTGTGCGGGGCATTTGCTAGCCGGAAATGCAGCAGGCCAGTGGCCTGGCAGAGGCAGAGGCTGGGGACTTCTTGCCAGTTTTAAGAGTTTGTTTGCATAAGTTACGTTGTTTGGGAAAAAAAAAAAAGGTGAGAAAAAGAAAACAAAAAATGAATAAGAATCTGGGCTTTTGGGTTCCATGGAAGGGTCTGTAGTAGCCTTTGTTTCAGGTATGCCTCTGAGGGAGGCATTTTAGTGAAAATAGGAGATTATGTAAATATTTCTAGAACTGAAGGCTGCTTGAAGAAGGTATTTTCCTTTTTCATTTGCATTTGTTTTCTTCTTTCTTTTATCCTTTTCTATGTAGTATGAAGATGGTGCGTAAAATAAGTCCCAAGAAGAGAGAAGAAAAGAAGAGGAACAAAAGTTATGTTGTCTAGAGACTTTATTATAGTGCTATAAGCTAATGCATGTGTAATGTAATGTATTTTGAAATTTGGTGTCTTTAGAAAGCAGTTTGTTGTAATTTAGTGGAATGGTTTGAGATAAGGCTAAATTTGGGATGATGGAACTTGGTTGCACTGAACTCGATTTACCCGTAATTTTAGTTACTTATCATCGCTCTGTTTATGTGCTTATGTAGGATGATTTTCATAGAAATATACCTTATTATTGGAAAATGGGAATGGGTAAGGTTGGGATCTTTATTTTAATATTAAGTACATTCACCTTTTTATGTGGAAGTTATGAGACTAAAAAGGCATCTTAATTTCAGGTAACAATCAATTACATTTCCATGAAAACCCAAACATCCAAATGGTCATAAATTTGGCTCTACTCAAGAATGAAGGTACCACAATCAGTTTGTGAAGAACAGTACTGTCTCTTGTATCTTCTAAGGGCCGTTTGTTTGCTAGGGGTATTGGATTCCTGAAGAAGATTTAGATGACCATAAGATGGTCTTTCCCGGTGGGAATTGATTAACCAGCCATAACCCTGTAAATCAAATCCCAAGAAAATGTTGCTTTCATCTGCATCTCCTTCTATCCTTCACTCCCTCTTTTAATCTCCTTCATTGGACCTCGTTTTATATTGAGCTGCTATGAATTTAATACAGAGCGAAAAAGGGGCCTAAAAGTCAAACCTGAAGTACAAGATTTGAAGTGGGATATGAATAGAAATAAGAAGCGAAAATCTCAAATTCCAGGCCAAGCACATTTATATTATTCTCGGTCTGTAGCTTTTTTGATAGATCTGCATAGTTTGGTGATCCAACAGGCGGTTGATACAGTGGACCAAGCTACTGCACCATTTCTTGAGATGAACGGTTGGGCCCGGTTGTTCGCATAAATTAGATAGGAATTGAATACATTCGAATTCATGGCCAAATGAGCTTCACTAAAGAGGTGAGGTCCACTAAAGAGGTGAGGGTTGAAGGATATAAGGTGGTGATGTAGATGTGATTTTGGCTTTCTTAGGATTTGAATTACTAGGGTGATGGCTGGGTATTCATTTCTCATTATTTGTTTTCAATTTCCATTAAAGAGGAGGTCATTTGCTGTCCACTTTTTTGGATATTTACCTTTGATATTCATTTTTGAGCACATGGGGCAATAATTTCTTTGCATTCAATTCCTCTGTGTTCTATGCAAACAAACTGGCATCTTAATGGTTATTTCTTCTTCGTGCTATCTTCTGGCCGAGTCATGGGTATCACGACTACTAAGATACAGACTGACGAAGTAATTAAGTCAAGTAATAAGGATAGGAAGCAAGAAACTTACATATTCCGGCAATTTATGGAAGGCCAGAGCTTGTGGGTCCCACTTGCTTGGAATATGCACATCTTTGTAGCCATATGCAAACTGAAGGGAACCTTATTCAAGTTGTATCTGATTAAGAGAAGGATTAACAATTGGAAACCCACCAGCCACTTCTGCCACCTTGCCTTGGAAGATGAGCTTGGTGCTTGTTGCCAACAGTTTGGGCCAGTTTTGGGTGAAGTTAAGTGGCCCCAAGTCTGCTAACACGTAATTAATTATTGGGATTTGGGGTGGCCTGTTAGGATCAATTGGATCCTTATTGGATTGGTTTAATGGCCAATCAGACTCATTAAACGACTAATTTGGATCCCCTTAAAATTTAGCATATTCAACTTTAGATTTGTGACCCATTTTCGATCTATCTTCGCCATCCAAAACATGTTTTGAATCTTTTCTTTTTTTGCTTGGGCCTCGATTGAGATGGATCAAAAGGTTGTTTTATCAATCAATCGACCCAAATAGTCAAGGGCTTGATCAATTAGATGATCCGTTAATGATGTTCGAGAAAAACTATAGTGCGTCCATAATAGTTCATAACTCCACTTCATTAGATTCGTTGATGTTGATCGGTTTCGGGGAGATTGCTAATCGCTCTCCCTTATCGCTGAAAAGAGCTCCCTGAATGTCAGCTCAGCCTGATTTCTCTTCAGCATCACCATTTACATTAAACTTGAAGAGCAGATGGGAGTCTAGATAATCTTAGAAGCGTACACGTTTCATCTATATCTTAGGGACGCATTTCACTATCTTCATTAAACGAGTATGCTAAGGTACTCTCTTGTCATAGATCTTAATCTTACTTACACAACCTCCCTTACAAGTTCTTTCTGCGTTCCCCTTATTTGCTTACTTGCTTGCAAAAAATAACCCTAAGATAATATATAAGAGACTTGCCATAACAAAGTGAGCCACAAGAAAACTGCCTAATAAGGCCCAATAAGGGACTTTTGAGCCAAATCCAACAAATAATTGATAATGGTAACTAAAGAATCTGTTAAATCTACCTATGGCCCCGGATATCACTTGCATAGGACTGATTGATGTCGGTTGGACCATGCAATAGGTCCTACTTAACTCACGAGCTGAATGAGAATAGGTTGAATGAATTGCTCTGTGATGTTAGGAAGTCCAGTTTTAACCTGAAGGTCCTGCCTTCGAATCCTTAAAGTCTTACTCGATACATAGGGCTTGTGGGTGGTTCTATGTATCCGTGGGTTTACCAATGATCTCCCAAAGAGGGGTCGGCGGGTTCCCATGTTATAAAAAAAAAAATAAAATGCTCTGTGATGTAAAATGAGGATGCATATACAAAGGACACTGTTATATCTTATGATATATATATATATATATATATGAATATCAAATCAACAATGAATGTCTAATCAATTGTGATTGTTTGATGGGTCCACATCATTTGATGAATGTAAACAACTGTTCTGGATGTGTTTTAGTGCAGTCTATGTCATTTATAGATAATTTTATCACTTCTTTAAGCATGAGTGACGAGTCTGTAATCTGTATTTCATTGTAGCTATATGGTTGCACCAAACAGCAATTCAAACATTTAATGCAATCATCAAGGTCCATTGTTATACCAAATAATAGTTTAGAGGAATTAAGGGCTATTTCCTTGGCTGCACCAAAAGAAGGAAAAATGTCACCACATAATATTACTACTACTTCCATGGCTTTTAGGAGCCACAGAAAATGGAGCTTTGAGGATCTCACTTCAGGCCAGGTTCCCTGCCCGTACAATTCTAATCATATAAAAGAAAGAACTTAAGAAGCCTTAGTAAGAAGCTCTTTATAGATACCATGGCTTGTGTATTGCTATGGGCTTCTACTGCACACACTTGATACACTCCGGAGTCAGTGTCGGTCTGGAGGCTAGATCTAGAACCATTTAATTAGGCATGTGTCCATGATGCATATTTGTTTGCCATAATCGCTGCTGTTTAATCAACACTGATTGTATAATTTGCAAATTGAGGTGATAAAAACATGAATCAAACTCAACTCATCTTAGATACTATCCCAATATTGTATTAGTTGATATTCAACAAAATGAAAGAAAAAAAGTAAGCAGAAAAAGATGGAGAAGATGACCCTTTTCAGTAGGATGGACTCCTTCCTCATTTTTATTTATGAATAATTCTCAACTTGATTACAACTTAATTCTTCAAAACATTTGAATAACCAACACTTTCTTAACAATGGCTGCTAATGCATCTAATATTTATTTAAATGGAAAACTGGTAAATGATGCACGGTCGGACATTGTAATGATAATGAATGTTCGATTGGTATGAGTAATTGCAAGATAATGAATGCCCTAAATATATGGCTGGGTGGTAAATGCTGAATATGTGGGCGTCTATCACACCCACCCTCCGTAACAATGCCTTTGATTCTTTCCTCACAATAATGAAAAGAGAAGAAGATAACAAATTGCCTTCTCCCAAACCCTAGGAAGCCATAGTGGCTGTTACTAACCTTTAGAGATGAAAAGTGGGTCGGGCTACCCTGGCTCAGCATCGCATGACACTCTGGTCAACGTGTATATAGCTTGGCCCGACACCTTGACCGGCCCAGGATGGTCTGGCCCATCCTAGACATGGGCCGCATTGGGCTAGGGGCTGTGGCCCATGGCACATCTAGGGTACCGGGCACACTAAGGCCGGTATACGGCACCGCACGGCTCGACATGGTGGTGGTCCTCTTGGTGGTGTTGTTTTTTGTTCTTTGCAATCTTACGGCAGCAGCCAAATCCTACCGCAATAGGATTAAAGTTGAGTGGTGCCGACTTAAAGGATTAAGCCTAAGAATAAGACCGAAAGACAAAAGTCTACCTAAAATATGGGAGAAGAAGATTGAAACTATTCCAAAAAAGACTAAGGTAAGAAAAGCACGTTAATCAAGGTGAGTAGCCTCTAAATCTAAATTAGCTAAGTCGGGCGCATAAACGGGCAATAATAGGCAAACTAGCTCAAGACGGTCAATTTCAATCAAAACTGGTAAAACATGGTTAAAACGTTGATTGGACAAAGCCAAAAATCACTAGACAGTTGGAAAATATTATTTCATGGAACAGTCCAACCTAAAATAGGTATAAGTTGGATCCAGGTGAATAGAAAGGTAGCAGGGCAATGAACACACACATGCCAACAGCGTGCACCACAATTATGGATCCTATCACCCAAGGGAAAAAGCAGGGTAACTATGCGCTAAATCTCAAAGCGTGCCCTAGAAAGTAAAAATACTATACCAAGGCCTGGTAGGGGTAGGGGCATCAGGCAGCAAAAAACGATTATGACTGGACTCATAGAAGCGCATGTGCCGTGCACGTGAATATACGAGTACTATGTATGTAGGATTGATATTAGAGGAGCCATTGCAAATTACTATCCTAAGTCATGAATTGCCATTAACATACCAGGGCATTGAGATTCGACCTTGCGCTTATTTTGGGTCCCGATGTAATTAGAGGATAGAGATCCTAAATTCTTTTAAAGGTGTTTGGCATCCAAAACTCTTAACACACGCATCTTCGACTCCCAATATACCAACATGTCTCCGAACAACCACTAGAGGCGGGTGTCAGTTCTAACAATCATCTACCAAAGTCTCAAACTCAATTAGTCCAAGTTCTAAGGTACTTGCTGGCAGAATGGGCATGAAAAACTCTACAAATGCGAGTCGAGCTTCGTGTTAGAGGTGACGCTTCAATTTTGTTGAAGACTCATTCAATTAGTGCAACCAATATGATTATTCCCATGAATTATCTAACTTTTTAAAAACAAAGTGAAAGTGGCTGCTCAAGGAAGCAGGTAAAAGGTAAAGCATTTTTGCCTCATCAACCATTTTACATGTATGATATTTTGAAATATTTTAAAATCTTAGTACTTCTTGGGCCACATGTTCATTAATCTAATCCCCCCTAACTCCATTAATTGTCACTCACCCTAATTTAACACTTATTGAAATTACACTCAACTCGAATTGAATTTCACAAAATATGTAGTTTAATAAAAGATTAAAATTTTAGGCCCTTAGCTCAACGGTGTGCTAACTGGGATACTATTTATTTTACCTAAAATCTAGATCACAATGATAGTTCCATCATATTAACCACCATGATTAACATATACCGCAATGGGTCAGTCTCGTAGAAATGGTGAGAGGTAGCTGTCAGCTGAAAAATTACCCATACATAATATGTTTTACATATGGGAGATGCTCCTGTGAGAGCATCTCTCGCCTTACCATTGACAGGAGCATCTCCCTTTACATATTATGCATTATCTCTCCCCTTCTCCTGACCTCACTGGGACCCAGATCAGATATGCTGACATACATGTGTTCTGTTTCTTCTGAATTTGGACATAGGTGGTCCTAACTTAGACATGATATGTTTTATGGCCAGGTCAATGGTCCCGATCAACTAACATACCCTTTCTTATCTTTCATTTCCCCCCTAATTGTTCTCTAATCAAATTACAGCCACATACTTGTCATTTAAGCCATTTGTCCTCAGGTTTAATTTTCTATTTTCTTTGTAAGGACCCCCATGTTTGAAACTTTCAGATAACAAGACCCTATACTATGGGTGTGGCTGTCTGAACAGCACCTATTATTACACACCCATTTCCTAAAATCTTGGGGGCATCCCAACAACTAGAAATGTGCACTCCATTTCAACCAAAAGAAAATTCTATCGGTTCTTTCGAATTTTTTTGAGGGAGAAAGAGAGAATGGCTACCTCCTTTGTTATCCTGATGTTACTTCTTCTCCTTCACTTATTTCCTGTGAAATCACAAAATCCCCCTGCAGCGGCTGCTTTGTATGTGTTTGGAGACTCCTTATCTGATTCAGGGAACAATAATAATCGGTTTACCACCGCGAGAGCTAATTATCCCCCCTATGGTGTTGATTTCGTTGGTGGGACCACGGGAAGATTCACTAATGGGAAGACTTTTGTAGATTTCGCAGGTTAAAATTTTTCTTTCTTCTGACTTGTTTGTTTGCGTTAGAATATATAGGAATTCAATACATAGGATGATTAAAAATGAATGTCAAAAGTGGTTTTCACGAAATGAACATCAAATAACACTTTATTTTAGAAAAATAAAATCAATAGAAGATGCTATTTGATGCTTATATTTGGAAATTTACCTTTAATCTTTTATTTTTAACCACCATATTTTCAATTCCCATACATTTTAATCCAAACGAACAGGGCTATCCCAACCTAACCTGCTAATTCAGGGTTTGGACTCAATCTTTTCTTTTTTCATATAAATTTCAGGTTTGTTGAGGTTGACATTTCAAAGTAGATTAATAGATGGTCTGGGTTGGGATTTGTGTTTGTTGTTGCTATTTGGCGGCCCTCCTTGGCTACCCTAACTCAACTCAAATTTGACGTAATGATTTACGGTTTTGGTAACCTTCTAGGCTGGGTAATGGGTTTGATTGAAGTATTTTAATATAATGTTGAAATTAGATGATCCCATTTTTATATTTTTAAGCAATATTTTTTTGGTATCTTAGCCAAGAGGGCTGGGACCCATTAGGGACTCTGTCCTTGGAGATGAGACCTACTCTTGTAATAGAATTTCTGTCTCCTAATATAAGACCTGCCACCCAAGGGTAGACCTACATTCAAGTGCCCGCTCGGTAGGGCTGGCTCGAGACAATTCGAGGTCTAAAGCAACAATCCTAAATGAGGCATTTTCTATGTTTTAATATTATTATAAATATTTTATTTAAAATTTATTTTTCTTGCTTTATTGTGATGCAAAATTACTAATTAAGTTTTTATATTCAAGTTTTGCTAGTCCATCTTAAGTCCACCTCCAAAACCCACATGAAAACTTTGGACCCATCCCTAAACTCACATAGAAATCTTAGGTCACAAAATTGAATTACCTATTTTGCTTGAAATCCCCCTCCCCCCGGCCAGCCGAAAAACAAAAAAAATAAAAATCTTGAATCTACCATTAGTGGGGCTCGAAGCATTTTCACTTGCGCACGGTATGCATACGCACTATGAGTCAGGACCATCCAAGATGAACTTTAGAGTTGCGCCCTACGCATTGGTTGTTCCAGATGCACGGTTCTCATATGCATGGTGGGCAAGTGAATAAATTCCGGCGGGCTCATTGTTTATCTTAAATCTTAAGATATATTATTAGGGCTAAAATCCAAAGCTATGGATATGTTACAACCACATCATAGATCCCCTATTTAAATAGTATATACAAAAATAATGAGAAAGGCTTGTAAAACAAATTCATGCTGAATGTAGGTTGAGATTTGATATACATGGATTGCTAGAAATATAATGGTATGGTAAAATCAATTGGACTCTAACAATAGTAATATAAGGGATAGATTTGGAAATATAATAGGACATAAATGACAATATAAGGCCCCATAAAAATCTTCGTCGTATCTTCTTAAAGAGAGTTATTATGGGGCCTTATATTTTGGGGAGAAAAAAAAAAAAAAAGAATGCCAGTTGACAAGTTTGATTTTTTGGAATTTCAAAATATGCTTGCTGCTAAATGGGGCTTTTTTTTTTGCCTCATTTTTTGGGGCCTAAAGCAAATGCTTTCTTTATTGGCCCTATGCTAGAGCCGGCCCTGCCATTCGGAGATGGCACACCTATAAAACCCACATGAAAATTTGGCTATGCTTCTAAAACCCACGTGAAAATTCTAGATCCACCCTCAAAACCGGGGTGAAAATCCAAGGATCGCCTACAAAACCCAATTACCTTTTGGGTGTACCCCATTCAAATATAAATTTTGGGTCATCCATTGCTACCCCTTCTGAAAAACTCGACCCGGATATTAGACCCAACTCCCCGGTAGCCAATGACTTATGTGGGCAAGAGATTTACGATTAGTCTAAACACCAAAGATTTCCGGACTAATGCATGTGTGATTCTAACATCCTCCACAGTATTAATTATTTTATATCTTTCTCTACTAATTTCTCTGAGATCTTATTTCAGCTGAGGCACTGGGGCTGCCATATGTTCCTGCATACTTTAGTCTTTCTCGACGGCAGAGAGCCAAAACAGGGACCGGTGTGAACTACGCATCGGGATCGGCAGGCATTCTTAATAAAACTGGGAGAAGATTGGTATGCATGGCGGTCATAATCACCACTACTTTTCCACCTTTCCCTTTCAAGATAAAATTACAACATTAAACTTTTATTTGACCTTAGATTGATTGATGAGATAAGGCTATAATGATGACGACCACCTCAAAAGAAGTCCATAGCTCGATAGCTATGTTTGATATTTTCATGCAAGTTGGAAAAGAAATTGCAAACTTACCTAACACACACACACACACATATATATATATATATATATATATATATATATATAGAGTAAATCTACCTAACACATTGAAGTGGGCCTTTTTCTATGAACATATTATGCTAAAGTGGGCGTTTTGTGTAGGGACGATGTGTAACATTGAGAGAACAGATCAATAAGTTCAGTATAACTGTCCGAAGGGACCTGCCAAAGATGTTCCCGGGCCCACTACTTTCGGATCACTTGTCCCGATCCATCTTCTTTGTTTCCATAGGCTCCAATGACTACATCAACAACTATCTACAGCCAGACTACTACTATACCAGAAGGCGAAGACCAACTCCACAAGCATTTGCTCAAAAACTTGTAGATGCTCTCCAAAGACACATGCAGGTGAATGACTGATAAACTTTTACTCTACTCTTTAACTCTACTTTTTTTTTTCTTTTCTTCTTTCGCGATGATGTAGGTATCCCAGAGATGCTTGATCCAACAAGACTAATTCCTCGTGTGGTGTTTGCTAAACCCACATAAACACACATAAGACAAATTTAATAGCTTAGCGTTGGATAAACTTGATATTTGATTATGGGTTTTTCTTCTTCTTTATTGTTATAGATATAGAAAGCATGATATGTATAACTAGCGATGTAGATGGGTCAACTTCGAGTCGATTTTGAGTCCGAACCCTAACTGCTTGGGTTTGTAGACCTATATCTGACCTAATTGCCCAAATTGGGCCAAAAGGGTCCATTGCGATCCCTACTTGATCTGTTTGTTTTTGAAGGAAATTATACCCCACAACTATCTTGACACAATTTACTCAGTATAAACCTGATTACTTATGGGCCCGACCTGAATACGAGAAGGGTCCATAACTGGGTCCTAGATCTAGGCCTATTTGAAAACTAGACCAAATTAAGACCATATACATGATATTTTCAGGTTGGGTTTTTTGAAAGACGAGTGAACAGGGTCCGTTGCCATCTTATGTCTAACCAATAAGGTTGACATTATGTTCAGCGTAGACATGGGGAAATATTTCTCTGGTTTCCTTTCTTCTCATGAGTTTTTGTATTTGGAGGTCTCCCTGAGACCCATTTTTCTTTCCCCCCTCTTGTTTCTGCTTTCTTTTGCTTAATGAAATTATCCTTACAGCAAAAAAAAATTAGGTATAGGTCAAATGAAATGAATAACTAGGTTGTTCAGAGTAGCATTTGAATAACAGATGGATTGGTCAGTTTGTTGATTAGACTTTGTTTTGTGGCCCTGAAGGAATATAGGGGGCTACCAGAAAAAAATTGTAAAGGTGGGTGGTTTTTTTTTTTTGGTTAAAATAGGGTTTGGAGGGGAAAAAAAGATTGGATATTTATTCTGGGGTAGGAAGAAAAGTGGGTTTGGAGGAAAAAAAAAAAAAACTTTGGACATCTATTCTGGCGTAGGAAGAAAAATGGATTTGGAGGAATGAAGATGTTGGGGGCAAATGGGGTCTAAATCTTCTCCAGTTCACTGAAGTTCTTCAAGGGAGTGTTGAGAAAATGTCATTGGTTGTAGGACTTACCTGTTGAGGATTTCATAAGCAATGTCTCACATATGATACCATCTCTATTGATCTCTGCTAACTTGATGGAAATAATACATATCAAGTAGCGTGCTCATGGCCGGGGCACTTGGGCCCAACCTGCTTTGGGCTGGGCTTGGCCTGAAAAGGGTCAGTTTGTAATTTAGTGATAATTTGTCATGTAATTGCTAGAAGATCCATAGAAATGATAAAAAGCCCGGTTCAACCTGGCACAACCCAGCCCAAGTGTCCAAATGGGCAGCCTTAGACCAGATACATGCTTGTGTTTCTAAAGTCGGGCCTACCTGGATATCCTCAGCTTGGCCGAACCCAGGCCATGAACACCCCTAGTATTAAGAAGGATGTGATGATAGTCAGATATAGTTGGATATCCTAATATTAGATTATGTGTGAATATATTAGGTATTAATATGAGTCCTTCATTAATATCCTAATATATCAAACATATCTAGCAAACACAACTTTCCTAATGCATATATAATATTATCTATCTGCTCGTTTTCCTTTCACATTCATATCTAAAACACCCAAAATTATGATTTACTACTTACCACCTCATGAAATATCTGCATCTTATCTTTTTATCTTTCTAATGTTATCAAACAATTATTTTGGATTCGGTTTGAGTTCCAAATAGAATAATATGATACTCAATGTTTTAGACCATCATTCTATATATGCTATGGAGATGACTTTAATAGACAATAGAAGTTCCTTGAAAACCTCTTATGACATACGAAATATCGTGTTCCTATAACCTTTTTATTCCTATAACTCGAGGTACACACATGTAATAAAAATGAATCTTCCTTGGTCATGTAATACTTGACAAAAAGTCATTTGCTCACTTATTTGCAGAGGCTATATTACCTTGGGGCTAGGAAAATCGTGATGTTCGACATTGGGCCGATCGGGTGCATCCCAAACAACACAAATACAACACCTATGAAGGGGCAATGTGTGGAAGAGATAAATAACTTTGTGGTGGAATTCAACAACAGATTTTCCCCCTTGGTACGGCTACTGAACGCTACCCTGAGGGGATCAAATTTTGTCCCGGGACTAACTTATCCAATTAGTCAAAACATATACAAGAATGCTCCAAGCTATGGTAAACTTTTTATTCTCTTAAGGAAGCCTAAATGTCATTTGATAAATAGAGAATTGGTCAAAACTCTGGACTCTCAAATGTGGCTCGGAAGATCATTGAGTTTAGTTACTCACGAGTCTGATTCAGTTTCTGGTAAGATTTGCTTGGCTAGCATAACTTGGTGACCTTTATAGTCTTGAGTTTTCAAAGACCAAGGAAGAATATGAAGATGAAATACAATGTCCATAACTAGCTGCAACCATTGTTTGGAGTTCCATTTTGGTGAGATCGTGGGCACATAGTGATGTGCAAACTCGTTTGTGGGGTTCATTTAAGGTCATGCCATTTATGGAGGAGGTGGAGATGGAAAGATCACAGTTAATTAGATGTCGGAATATGCAAAATATCAACCCATTAGATCATCCTAATTCTTTAATCTATGAGGCTCATCTTCAAGGTTCTTATTGTGGTCCATCCTACTTTGTGGGAGCACTTAGCCCACTTACTGTTTGTTCATGTTATACCCCACACACACTTTTCCATTCATAAATTGCCTCATGCTCTAGTCTAGCACTCATCTAATTGTTAGTGACTATTGGATTGAAACCCAAAAGAGAGATGCCTTAACCATTAAAATTAAAGACCCCATAACAAAGGTTAGGATGATAATGGGGCAGATATTTTTGCACACGCTTAGTTTTCATTGAGATATTTTCATACCCACCTCCCCATGATTTGCATGGTCCTAGGTGGGGCCTCATAGGTGAGTTAGCACTGTATTATGCCTGGACGGTTCTCACCAGAAAAAAAGAAGAAGAAAGAAACAAAAAAACTTCTTGCACATATATATGTGCGAAACATGGCCAACGGATCTATACCTTCTAGGTACCAGATCTTACAACCCTTAACTAATCTGTTGGGTCCAATCAACATGCTATGAGTTGCCAATAAAAATTGTCATTTTGTCCCTCCATAGTGGTGCTAGAGAACGACCTAATCATCTGACAGTAGGGCTCTTTTTGGTTGAGGAGCAAAGGTGGGTTTCATTTCTCCACTTGTTCTCTATTTTCCTTTTCTACATTCAAATGATCCCATAATAATGGAGCTTTCCTGTCTACTTACTTGTTCAGGGTTAACCTTTACAAATGTTCCATGTTGCCCCACTTATGGTGATGGCCTAGGGCCATGCAAGCCAGAGCAGCAGCCATGTCCAGATCGAGGCAAACATATGTATTGGGATTCTTACCACCCAACAGAAGCTACAAATTCTTTTATGGCCAGTGCTTGCTTCTGGCAAACACCTTCTCAATGCTTTCCTCCCGATACGAAAATTCAACAGCTTGCACGTCTTTGAGAGTGTTATTTGAAGAAAGTAAAGCTTTTTTTTTTTTACACTGCTTGTTGAGAGTAAGACTCAGGATATGATTGAAAAACTGCAGCTTTAGCTTGGAAAATCCACAGAGAAATGTCAATGGTTGATGAAAATTTGTATAGTTTGAAGTTTCAATACAATGCCAATGCATTCACAATCACGCTAGTGAAGACAAACTAATGGATCAAACCCTCGCCCATCAATTCGCAATAGCAGGTTGAACTTGGGATTGGGCAACGCCTGAGCTCACAAGTACTGTTCCATATGACATGAAAATGCAATTCAAGTTGAACTCATTCGATTTCAGAATTTGGATCTTAATTGTGAAGCCACACAAATTATTATTATTATTATTCTTTTCGCTATATCCAAATACATCGGGAACCCAGGATTTTAGGTCTGCAGTGAGGTCCAATTTAAAGCTTTTGAAACATCAATATGAGAAATAAGCGGAAGTAATGTCACAACGATCCAATGATATCAACTGCATATGTCAAATGGAATTAGTGCAAATCCAAACTAAATCTCAATGTATGGATACGAGTGTTTTACACGGACCATAAGCAAAAACACCCATCCTCACACAAATGAGAGTCAAAACCCAAAACAAAAAATTCTCAATCCCCTAGATAGGCTCTCCATCCTCGGGCAATACGGCAACATTGCCTGAACCCCACCCGTACTCATCTGCTAGAGGCGCCTCAAGGACCGCCTCACCCTCCAAGGCAATGAGGTCGGTAATGATACCCAATCACCAAATAATTGGGTCAGATCCCATTGGATATGACATCATAGTATACCAAAAATAACATAGTACAGATGCATCAAAAGGGGATGATGACAATAATAAGATGATAGAGGAATAATGGTAACAATGCTAAGCAGATCGTGCAATAACACAAACATCATGGATCAATATAAAGAAAACATGCTAATCCATCCATCTAATCAACATGGTATATCCACACTGGCTAGTACCGTGGGGAATTATAACGCTGCCCTCCCGTACTACCCATGAGTTGCGGCGGTGAAATACACGGGATCATAGCCCGGTCGAAATCATATTATCGAAGTTTGTCGGCCGTATATTGGTATTGTGAAGTGTCATGTGATACCCCAGTGGCGTACATCCATTTTACCAGCTTATCATGATGACCTTATAATTAGCTCATACCAAGGGTGATCAGTGCTAAGGCTAGGCTCTTCAACTGAGTGGAAGTTCGTGCTGACTCATAAGAACCATATTGTAACGCCCCAACTCCGGATACTGATAAAGTCGTTCGAATACCCGAAGTTGGCGCGCTACTTCCCGGAAAATTCGAGAACTTCCAAGATCGTAGGCCCACAGTGAGGTCCAATTTAAAACTTTTGAACAACATTCTATCAATGGTTAAGTTGCGGAAGCATTACAAGTAAAGCGGAAGCAATATGTATCAATATATATATATATATATATATATCAGATGTGAGCAGAACTACAGTCTAGTTTAAAAGTATCAGTTGTTAGGATCAAAAGTTAATTACATTTTCATAACTACCCGGCTCACTACAAAATTTCGCTCAAAAGCCCAAACAAAATAAGACTCTCAAAGCCCTGGTAACGGCTCTCCGTCCTCCGGCTTGACATCGGGGTCGGCCGGGCCCCACGCGAACTCTCCAGCTACGGGCGCTTCTACGAGCGCGAGTGCATCCTCCGCGAACTCAGGGTCAAGGCCTAAGCATTAAAGATGGGTCAGATCTAAAGATCTGGCAAGTCACAGTATACAAGTAACATAGGACATATATATCAAGAAGAATAGAGACAGGTATATAAATTAAAGAATAACAAGGTAAATGAACTAGGCAGTTGAGCAAGATAAGCATAAAGAATCAGGATAAATATACAACATCTAATCTACTACAAAATGACACATTCACACGAGCTGGAATATCGCGGGATATTATGCCGCGGCCCTCCCATACTGAACACAGTTGCGGCGGGGAATCTCACCAGTGCTGGGAATTACTAATCCCGCAAATCACTCAACCATCTCATACACTCATCACTCAAAGACCGGACCCGGTATCACACCGTCCGTCTTAACAACATAGCTCATCATGATAGCTCCACAATACTCATAATAGCTCCTACCGGGGATGATCAGTCCACATGCTGAGCTTAAATCAACCGAGTGAATGTCTATGCCGACTCAATAATACTCTAAGGGTCTGTGTCTATCTAGGCCTTGCCTTGCGTGAACAAGGTCCTAACCAAGTCTCTAAGAGGTTCATATATAAATCAGTCCATGGATAACAATCCAAGTCCAAGCCCACTCGTTGGATCCATACCAAGGCCCATCAACACATAGCTTGGTCTAAAACAGTCCATACGAGACAATCATAACCATTTCTACTGATAAACAACTCTTTCTCATCCATCAGCAGTTATAATTCCAATATAAACTATCTCTCCAATCTAAGGGTACACATATTCATACTTATGCCCAACAAGGGCCTGCCTAGCCACAGACACTGGTTAGTGTTCTCCAAATCATATTATCGGGTCACCTCTAAGATATCCTAGGTTCAGGTCCCCTATTTCTTTTTAATTAACAGTTAACAACCACACTAGAGATATAAGAGCGACAACAAATAAGAAAGGTGAAGTATGAACTTCAGTAAGAGAATCAACAGGGAAAATACAACGGTCCAATCCTAGGTAATGGACCACATTCAGGTCCAGGCCCATCTCAGGTAATTTGATCCCTAAATGAAGTCTCAGATGCCAAGGGATACTGTGTTTGGTGCTCTTGAGGTTACGGGCATCATTGACAACGTTTATGAATCGAATCATCTAAGATTAAACCACCAAAACCCTACTTGGTGGTCCCCACGAGTCAAGGTTGAGCCACACCGTTGACTCGGGCTTAACACATCGATAAATGTCCATTTGGATGGTCAATGGGCCCCACAAATGATCCCAACTTCTGAATATTTGAAAACTGGAAAATCAGGGTTTCCAGTGTGCTCGGTCGACCTGGCTGCAGGCCGGTCGACCGGGTACACTGGGGGTTGACCCCCAGGTCGACCTGGCTGCAGGTCGGTCAACCGAGTGCACTGAGAAAACTTGAATCAGCCCTGGAAGCCTTAGTCTATTTCCAGGAAATCTCCTGTGTGTCCGGTTGACCTCCTGGCCTAGGCGGTCGACCGCATACACCAAAGACCCTGGAAAATAGGATGTCCTAGCTTTCAGACATTTTCCTTGCAAATTCTGTGTGCTCGGTCGACCTGGAGCAGGGCTCGATCGACCTGGCACACTGGATTTCTGGGTTTCAGGAGAAAACCAATTCTCAGTCATTTCCTGCAAAAACAGTGTGCCCGGTCGACCGGGTACACTGAGCTGTATCTCTGCAGGAAAAATTAACTGGGAGCTGTTTTCTCCCATTTGCAGTGTGCTCGGTCGACCGAGCTGCAAGCCGGTCGACCGGGCACACGCAGAACTGGGAAAACCCAGTTTTCAGGGTTTTCTCCTTTTTAACCCGTTTTCCCATCAAATCACTTCCAATCACTCCTAATCATCACCAAATCAATGAAAAACATAATAAGACTACAATGCCGCATCATCCAACTCCAAATAGGACCATTGATCTTCCAAATGGGGTGAAACCCATCCATCAATGCCAACCATCCCTAAAACTAAGCTCAAAGTAGTTTCTAACACATGAATAATAACATAACTGAACTAATCATCACAGAATCAAATGAAACTGAACATACATTCTATGATAAAAGTATATTGCACTTGCCTTTGAGAATTGAGAGATTGTAGAGAGAGAAGAGAAATAGAGAACCAATCCAAGCTAAGAAGAAGATGAAGTTGTAGCCCTAGGGTTTCTCCAGCACAACAGCAACTCAAGCCTCAGCTCTTAGGGAAGAAATGAGAGAGAGGACGGAGAGGGAAATGGAAAAGAATGAATAGTAGCTAAGGCTTCTTGGGAAATGAGCTATATTTATAGGGTTTGGGGGTGGCTAAAGTCTGAAATACCCTTTAGGGTTGTATAGGATTAGGGTTAGGGTTAAGGCCTTTTTGGTCTTTAGGTGGGGAAGATTCTAGAATGGTGCCTTTTGTGAATAACCCCCCTATGGTTAACTCTAATCCTTAGCTAGGGCCTCCCCTCACTAATTAACCCTAGAATTACACAAGACTCCTTACTAACTCAATTACTAACTCAACTAAGTTAACCTAACTAAAACTTAGGAAAATATACTACCCTTACTAACCCCTAATTAGTATAATTAGCTAATAAATAATATTAAATAGTATTCAAAAATCAAATTGAGGGCCCACAAGGGGTAGGGCCTCACATCATTCCCTCCTTTAAAACATTTGGTCCCTAAATGTAAAAATAAAGTTAGAACATACCTGAGGTAGAAGATGTGGATAGTCCTTCTCCACTTGGTCGCGTAGCTCCCACGTAACCTCTTCCGGAGTGTGATGCTCCCACTGAACCTTCACCCAATGAATGGTTCGGGTCCGGAGCACCTGCTGCTTGGTGTCGATGATCGTAACCGGCCTGGCGACGTACGAAGCGTCTGGCTGGATGTTGAGTGGATGATGATGAAGAATGTGTGTAGGGTCCTCCACGTACTTCTTTAGCATAGAGACGTGGAACACATCGTGCACTCCCGATAGCTCTGGCGGTAGCTGAAGCTTGTAAGCAACGTCTCCGATCCTTGACCTGATCTCGAACGGTCCGACGTATCTCCGCGCTAGCTTACCCTTCTCGCCAAACCTAAGGGTACCTCTGGCTGGGGAAATCTTCAAGAAAACTCTGTCTCCCTTCTGAAACTCGAGAGGTCTGCGCCTGTTATCTGCATAGCTTTTCTGTTGGCTGCTGCTGACCTTCAGGTTCTCGACTATCTGCCGAACCTTCTCGCTGGTGTCGCTGACTATGGATGGTCCATGGAAACTCCTGACACCAACTTCTTCCCAACAGACTGGGGTCTTGCATCTCCTTCCGTACAGAGCCTCGAACGGTGCCATCTTGATGCTCGAATGGTAGCTGTTGTTGTAGGCAAACTTGCAAAGCGGCAAGGACTCCTCCCAATTCTCCTTGAAGTCCAAGACACAAGCTCTCAACATGTCCTCCAGTGTCTGGTTGGTACGCTCGGTCTGCCCGTTTGTCTGAGGATGATAAGCAGTGCTGAAACTCAACTTGGTGCCCAAGGCCTGCTGTAGACTCTCCCAAAAGTGAGAAGTAAAACGTGGGTCTCTGTCTGAAACAATCGAAGCAGGAACCCCGTGCAATGAAACAACCCTATCCACATACAGCTTAGCAAGGACGTCGAGTCCTGCCTTCATCGAAACTAGCAAGAAGTGAGCTGACTTAGTCAGCCGATCCATAATCACCCAAATGCCGTCGTGGCGTCTCCTGGTGGCTAGGAGTCCTGCGATGAAGTCCATGGTGATATGCTCCCACTTCCACTGAGGTATGTCGAGCTGGTGAAGTAGTCCTGGCGGCTTCTGGTTTTCGACCTTGATCTGCTGACACGTCAAGCACCTGGAGACATAGCGTGCTATCTCCTTCTTCATGTTGTTCCACCAGTAGTAGCTCCTCAGGTTCTGGTACATTTTGGTGCTACTGGGGTGAATCGAGTATTTGCTATGGTGTGCATCTGCAAGGATCTCGTCCTTCAGCTCCTGAATATCCGGCACGCACAATCTGTCCTGATAGTAGAGCACTCCACCAATCAACTTGAACTCTGGCCTCTGGTCAATCTGCTCGATCACTCTAACAAGCTTCGAATCGTTGCGTTGACTGTCCTTGACCTTGCTTAGCAACTCTGGTTCCCATGCGGACATGGTAGCAAGAAAGACTCTCTCGCTGAGCAGCTGAAACTGGACGTCTAAGCTGCTGAAGACGTCGGACCACACACCCTCTGCTGCTAGAAAACTGACGAGGGCGGTCTTCCTACTCAAAGCATCCTCTACGAGATTCGCTTTACCCGGATGGTATTTGATAGGGAAGTCGTAATCTTTGATGTACTCCATCCATCTCCTCTGTCGGTTGTTGAGGTCGCTCTGAGTGAATAGGTACTGCAAACTACGATGATCTGAATGCACTTCGAATCTCTCGCCATAAAGGTAATGCCGCCACAACTTCAAAGTAAAAAAGACCGCTGCTAGCTCCAAGTCGTGAGTTGCATACTTCTTCTCATGCTCTTTCAACTGACGTGATCCATAGGCAATGACCTTCCCCTCCTGCATCAAGACACAATCAAGACCGGTCCCTGAAGCGTCGGTGAAGACTACGAATCCATCGCTACTGGTAGGTAGAGACAAGATCGGTGCTGTCGTCAGTCTCTCCTTCAGCTCTTGGAAGCTGTTCTCGCAAGCATCGGTCCAAACGCTTTGGTAGTCAAAAGCTTAGTAAAGGGATCTCCCAGATTGTCTGTAGCGTCTATCAAGGTGATAGCAGTATCACCTCTCTGCACAATTTCTCTGACCATGTGTTACTACCTTTGTACATGTTTTTGGCTCCTAGGTTCCTTGGACTTATTGACTACCCTGCTATTATCACAGTAAACTGTGAGCGGTTGTCTTGCCAAAAGTACCACTCCAAGTTCCATAAGGAATCTTTCGAGCCAATCTGCTTCTTTAGTTGCTTCTCAAGCAACTATAGCATAAACACATACCCAGAAGTTGATTTCCTGGAATCCTTATCTGACATAAAGTCAAAATCTGTGTATCCAACTGGAATCAGCTCATCATTGCCATAAATTAACATGTAATCTCTAGTCCTTCTCAAGTATTTGAGAATACACTTTACAGCAGTCCAATGTTCAAGTCTTGGGTTAGACTGATATCTGCGGACTAGGCCCACTGCATGACAGATATCCGGTCTAGTAGATAGCATAGCATACATAAGGCTACCAACAACTGAAGCGTATGGTATCAACCTCATTTGCTCCTTTTCCTCAGGTGTCTTAGGACACTGATCTTTGGAAAGGTGCACTCCATGCCTGAAAGGTATAATACTCTCTTTGGAGTCTTGCATAGCAAATCGTACTAGTACCTTATCTATGTATGCAGCTTGGGATAAGCCAATCATCCTATTTTTCCGGTCTCAATGTAGTTTGATCCCTAGGATGTGGTTGGCTTCTCCCAAGTCCTTCATGTCAAAAGTCTTTGCCAACCAAACTTTCACTGTTGACAACATCCCTATATCACTCTCTAGGAGAAGGATGTCATTGACTCGAAAAATTACCCTGCATCCTTTACTTTTCATATACACTCATGACTCATCTGTTTTTGACAAAAATCAAATGACTTGATTGCCTGTTCAAAACAAATGTTCCAGTTTCGGGATGACTGCTTCAGTCCATAAAAAGATTTCTCCATCTTGCAAACTCTTTGCTCTTGGTTTGTAGCTACAAAATCGTCTGACTGCACCATATAGATGTCTTCCTCAAGATGGCCGTTGAGAAACCCTGTCTTGACATCCATTAGCCAAAAACTCGTAATTGAGATGAGCCTAAATGGATAAGAGTATCCGGATGGACTTGAGCATGGCTACCGGCGAAAGGTTTCCTCATAATCGAAATCTTCTTTCTGAGTATATCCTTTCGCAACAAGCCTGACCTTTAAATGTCTCAACTCTTCCATCTAGTCCTCTGTTTCTCTTGTAGACTCACTTGCACCAATAAGTTTGATATTGGCAGGCAAGTCCACAAGTGTCCAGACCTGATTAGAGTACATAGACTCCATCTCAGCTTTTATAGCATCTTGCCAACGTCTCGAATCTATGTCATTAATTGCTTCATCATAGTTACAGGGATCCTGTTCCAGTTCTTCCGGGATTGCCTCGTAAGACTCTCCCAAGAACTGGAACCAGTCAGGAGGCCTGACTATTCTCCCACTATAACGAGGCACTGGTGTAACTACTGGGTGTGGTAAGGGCGGTTTTTCCTCAAGTCTGGTCATACTTGGATTTAGAATTGTTTGCTCTTGAATTTCTTCCAAGATCTCATTTTCTAAAGATTTCCGGTCTATCATATAATCTTCCTCCAGAAAAACCGCATTAGTGCTCACCAGCACTTTCTGCTTTCTGGGATTATAGAATTACCAATCTTTAGTTCCTTTAGGATATCCTACAAACGTGCACACTTCTGACTTCGTTTCCAACTTATCCGTCTTAACCTTTAGCACGTGTGCCGGTCAACCCCAAATGTGTAAATGTTGTAGACTAGGCTTTCGCCCGGACCACAACTTTCGGGGAGTCTTAGGTACAGACTTAGATGGTACGAGGTTTAGTATGTACATTGCAGTATCCAAGGCGTATCCCCCAAAGGATATAGGTAATCCTGAGAAACTCAGCATAAACCTAATCATATCTAAAAGAGTCATGTTCATTCTTTCTGCTACTCCATTCTGTTGAGGCATACCAGGAGCAGACAACTGGGATAGAATCCCATTTTCTGATAAGTATCCCATAAAATCAGCAGAGAGATATTCCCCTCCTCAATCTGATCGAAGAGTCTTGATACTCTTACCTAATTGCTTTTCTGCTTCCGCTCGAAACTCTTTGAACTTTTCAAAAGCCTCGGACTTGCGGTGCATAAGGTATATGTATCTATATTTTGAGTAATCATCTGTGAAAGTGATGAAATACTCATATCCTCCTCTGGCCCTGACATTAATGGGTCCACACACATCAGTATGCACTAATTCCAATAAACCTTTGGCCCTATTGCCCTTAGATGAAAAGGGTCTTTTGGTCATTTTGCCTTCCGGACAGGACTCGCAGACAAGCATTGGTTCTACCACCAATGAAGGCAAGATGCCATCTTTCACTAGCCTGTCAATCCTGTTTAGGTTTATATGATCTAGCCTCAAGTGCCAAAGTTTTGTTGGATTATATGAAGGTGACTTCCTCTTTAATGATGGTCTATTAATTGTTTCAGTATCATGTATCTCATACATTATGAGAGTTAACAAAGAAAGCCCATTGGTTACCTTGCCAGAACATATAAAAGTACCATTCCTCTTTATGACAACTTCAGTACCAAAAATAATGGAATAGCTTTTATTCACCAAACTAGAAGCTGAAATTAAATTCCGCTGTAAAGATGGTACATATAACGTGTCTGACAAAACCAATTTATTATTTGAAAAACATAATGTAATAACTCCCACTGAAACAACATCTGCCTTAGCATCAGATCCTAGGTTGACAATGATTTCTCCGTCACTGAACCTCCTGGTTTCCCTGAACCCCTGCAACGAATTGCATATGTGATCAGTTGCCCTGGAGTCCATACACCAAGATTCTGAAGTACTAGTTGCAAAACTAACTTCAGAAATAAGTGACTCAATCATACCTGAGGTCTTCTTCTTAGACAGATATTCTGGACAATTCCTTTTCCAATGTAATGTCTTACCATAGTGGAAACACTTTCCTTTTGACCCTGAACCCTTTGCCATGGTCACACCACCATTAGGACCATTCTCCACCTTTGGACCTTTCGGAATTGATTTCTTTTTGCCTTTCCGCCCTTTGCCTTTCGGCTTGGACTTGGCATCTGACTTTTCTGTCACTAGGGCAGTTGGCTTTTTCTTCATAATCCCTTCAGTTACCACCAGCTGGCTAGACAGCTCAGCCAGAGTCAAATTCATCTTATTCATATTGTAATTAACCTTGAAATTGTTGAATGACTCTGGTAGTGACTCAAGGATTATGTCGATCTGCGATTCTGCATCAATCGTAGCCCTTAGTACATCTAACTCATTCAATGAGTCCATCATTTTCAACATATGGTCTTGTATTGGTGTGCCTTCAGCCATCTTGGTGCTTATAAGCACCCTCATAGCAGCGTGTCTAGCAGGCCTGCCCTGTTCCGTAAACATCTCTTTTAAGTTCGATATAATATCGTATGCAGTCTTATAGGATTGATGTTGGTGTTGCAAAACACTAGATATGGATGCCAGAATGTAGCATTTGGCCATCTCATCGTCTTTGGCTCATTTGATGTAAAGTTCCTTTTCTTCTTCCGGTGCATCCGGGCCAGGCTCATCAAGGGGGGTTTTGGTAAGGACATATTTATATCCTGAAGCAGTTATGACAATATCTAGGTTCCGTTTCTAGTCTACATAGTTGGATTTCACCAATTTATTCTTGTTGAGGATGGTCGCAAGTGGATTGAAAGTGTTTAAATTCATGCTTGAAAAACTGTAGCAAATAACCATACATTCAATTAATGAATTTAAATGACATTAGGGTTTAGTATTCTACTAAATTTATGTGGGAATCCTCATAACCACTAAATTCAAAATACATCGGAATCCCAATCTCCGGGGTATGCCTACTTAGGGAGTGCGAATACCACTTAGATTGGTGCCGATCAAAGTTGGTCAAAATTAGGATTAAGACAAACTTTCCATGATCCCCTTCATTCATTATTATCTAGGTATCTCATACCAAATAATGAATGACTCCCGATTAACTTCGGTTTCTAAAATAAATGAGGCAAATCCTTGGGGATACTACATCATTATTTTAGTTAAGTGTGACCCATCAACTAGCATTGCATGACAACCGCTGCGAACAGCTCCTCCTTGGGGAGTGGGCCCCCGCCCCTTCTCACCAACACTATCCATAGGAGATCCATATCTAGTAACCAGACAAGTAAAAGCCCTTCGTGGGGAACAACCATTCTCAAGATGGCGCGAGTAGGGCTGTACATGGGCGGTTTGGATCGGTTTAACACTAAAACCAACAACCAAACCAAGTCTGTTGGTTTTTTAATTAACCGATCCGATCCGACCGATGGAGAGGGCTTAAACCGAACCAAACCAAACCAAACGGTTCGGTTCGGTTCGGTCGGTTTAACCGTTGTTTTTCATTTTATTTTTTTGAAAATCAAACATTGAAAATTTCAAAATGATGATACCTCGTCCTTTGCATTTATTCTAATGTTTAGTGCAAACATAAAAATCCAACATTCCAGATTGGATTAAACGTATATAAAAAATAATTCTACTACAAAAAGAGAGTTTGGACTAAACGCAAGCGCATGCAAAAAAAAAAAAAAAAACAAACCAATAACCAATAACCAACTTGTAGTGAAACATTCATTTCACATGATACCATTTGAAATTACAATAGAATAATAGTTTATGTCAAAAAAAGTCACGCACAAACGAAATTTGTATCAAAACTCACTGTATTTTTCAGAAATGAAGGTTTCTTAACACATTGGTTAGGTGAGACCAAAACCAATCATCAAAAGGCTATGCTTTACTGGCATTGCTAACATTTTCAAGAGTGCAGCCTTCTGATAAAAACTTCATTGAAACGAGGTAGGAATTATGATGGAAGGAAAACACCATGTATAGTAACCCCTCCATCTGCAATGAAGTATCAAAAAGCATTTGAGAGATTAAAAGAGATGCACTAAGGCAGTGTTGACGGTTGAGTTCATGTGAGAATGGAGTTGTGGAATGTAATGTTGAAAGTAGTAAAAAACGAAACCCTAAGACTAAAATAGTAAAAAAGCAACACTTAAGTTACTACATACGGTCGGTTCGGTTTAAGCGGTTAATCGTGGGCTCAAACCAATAACCGACCGATGTAAGCGGTTTTTATGATTTTCAAACCGTTAACCAAACTGGTCTACTAAAAACCGATCCGAACCGTCCGGTTCGTTCGGTTTGGTTCGGTTTTGTGGTGATACCGGATTTTTTGTGCAGCCCTAGGCGCGAGGCTAATACTTTCCTTACAATGGACCTATGGTGGAAAACCATGGGGATTTCTAAATAGAAATGCCCCGCTCCCACTTAATATTTTAGAATTGAGGATTTCCCTTAAGGTACATGGGCCCACATATATACACATCAAATCATCTCATGATATGACCAATGATTGGTTCCAAGTCAAGTTATTTTAAGGAAAGTTCAGTTTCTAAATTAGTGTTACCAATGGATCCATCTCATGGGCCCATCAACTCTAATTAGAACTCTTTCCAAAAATTAATTTGATTTGACCAAATTTGGTAACTTGCTATGTTTGGGTCAGATATGGAAACATTCTAAATTAAGCATTCATCCATAAATAGAAAAAGCTAAAATTAGAAACTAGTCCTCTCCTCCACATGACCCAAGCGGAATAGACTTCTTGGACTTCTAGACTTTCCAATACTTTGGGATTCCTCAAACTCTTTGGGCATCTCCAAAAGGCTTTTGGTAACATTCAGACTCTTTGATTAGGAGTCCAACTTTACTTTCCTTCTTCGTCTCGGACATCGCCAGAATTTACAAATTTAGAAAAATTACAGAAATTCCTATGCCTCAATTATGAGACTTACATGGTAATCTAAACGTGGAAATAAAAGGGCTATTAAGGAAATTCACCATGCATTGCCCTTTCACGGGAAACCAAGGAAATGATGATGCCTTTTACACTTAGCTTCAAATAAACCAATAACCATAAAAAGAAAGTAAAAGACTTATGGGCCATATGGAGAGGATATTATCACCTGCAAGTTAGTATCTCATACAACAAAGCATCTCACAAAACCAGGTTATGAAACCACAATGGAAAAACAAGATGCCAAAAGTAGCCACCCTTTTAATACATGCACTTTGCAGAGGGGGTCCGAGGGTGTCCCCCGGCTCGCGGGGGCCCAGGGGGCAGCGCCCCCGGACCAAAAAATTCGGATCAAAGAAGAAAGTGATCCTGTGTTCCTGGTCGACTGCTCAGAGGGCTCGGTCGACCGACCCTACTGGTACCCGGTCGACTGAGCGCGGGGCTAGGTCGACCCGCCTGACAAAGGCAGAAAATTGAGTTTTTTCAATTCGAGTCTAAACACCTCCAAAACACTTTTGAAGGCTCTCAATGGCATCCTACCATCCTTCCATCATAATTAAACCATTTTGTGAGTATCCAAACATGGATTTACTACATAAAGTAAACAAACCCAATCATAACTGATCTTTACATAACCCTAGGTCTATCCTCTTCGCATCTCATGCAAAGATTAGATCTAGATCACTGATCTAACATGATTAGAGATGAGGTATGGCTCTGATACCAATTGTTGGAAGTAGGTGGGCCTCGTAGATAGGTTTTCAAAACTTTTTGACCCACTTGACTCAGGGATCAACTATCCAGAAGGCTATAACCCAATCCAGGATACAATCCCTCATTCTCATCAATCATGTACAACAATATAACCTATCTAGAAGATAGAAATCAGTAACTACATGCAACAAAATAATCTACAACAAGTAGAGAAACAGATTATACCTTTGGAGCCCGGTAGTGCTCTAATCGAGGAGAAGACAACCAACTAGAACAAGAACTCTTCTTGCAGCAATTAGAGATCTCCAAGACCTTGTTGTCTTCCCCGCTGTGACCCTCTATCAGATCTCTTTTCTCAAGAAGATGTGTGGGATCTCCAAAAGAAAACCCTACTAGAAACTCTAAGGAACTAGAAGGCAACTAGAACAGAGAGAAGAGAAGCAAATTGTGCAACACTTGCACAAATAAAGAGGGTTGGGCGTGCACTCTTATGGCTAGACGTCCAAGGGGTGTATTCCCCTTTAAATAGCCCTCAAGTCTCCTCTCTTATCTCTCTCATTAATTTGTATTAGAAGTCACACTTCCACATAAATTAGTAGCTTACTATTACCACTATTAGAAGTCCCAATTCAAATAGAAATAGTAACTTTCTAATTCCTTCCTTTTAGAGTTTAAGTAAGAATATAATCTTTCTAATACTTGGGCTAGCGTGGGGACCACTAGGGATTCCTTAGAAAGCTGGCTCCAACTGGGACACGCGAGCCCACATCTCATGTGTAATCCGAGCCCACAGTTAATTGCAAATAACACCACTATATAAATGCAATTGCACTCTAGTCTTAGGAATAAATTATAATGAAGACCCTAAACTTCCCAATTACGACAAGTAGGCTCCTCTATCATTATCCATGGATCAATTGGAATAAATCTGTCTCATCCAATCTTAGATCCACATCTTATTATCCTTGAGCACCAATTAATTACAGTGATCATCAGTATCATCCAATTAACTCTTAATCGAGATGGGTGCGCACTTACTAATGATAAATCCATTAATCGGCACAAGGGGATAATGTAGATAGATTCCAACTTGATCATTGCATGTTCCCACAGTCCTACTACCACGTACCCAAGACACCGAGGTGTTGACCTACAGTTGGCCTCACTCATTGGTGACTCAAAGCAAATGAATAGACAGAAACTTGAGTTCATCAATGTCTCAGGATTGAGAGCCTATTGCTATTGAATTATGAGAGCAGTCCTTAAATCGAGACAGTATTTCATAAGGTGCTTCTCATGGTCCTTCAATACATACAATGTACCAGCACTATGATCTAGAATCTTACATTCTGATGATCGAGACAGATCACACTATCTCATAATGATCAAAGTGCTGCAACCTTGTCAGATGAGATGCCTAGTCTCATCACTGGTTGTGAAGATATTTTAAGTATAAGATTTGTGACACATATCTTCCGTATGTAGATCTCATCCATATACATATATCACATTTAATATACTAATGGGACCCGGTTCATCTCATAAACCATTATGTCATATGTATTGGTCATGTGCATTAAGTAATAAATCACCATTCATCTCATAAAAGGAAAGCATGATTATATTGATAAATAAAGAAATTAATCAAATTACTACATCTACTGATGGATTGAGACCATACAATCTAACAATGTCCATAGGTCCATACAAGGTCCAATATCGTAGTCCAATCCATATTATAATCCATATAAACCATACATCCATCATGATGTCCATATAACCATACTATAGTCCATCATCATGCCATTACAATAAAATCCAGAATATAATCCATCCACAAATAAGGTATCTAATCCATGCAGATAATCCATATATTCCATGGCCATAGAATAGCCCGTTTAGCCACAAACACGCTTCAAATGCTCTCCATGCACATCCAAGGTTACCTCTAAGTCAACCCTAGGTCAAGGTCGTCACTTCCATTTATTAATCAGGTTTAACACCAATATAAATGACATTAATAAATGGAGAATTGCATAATAACCAGATGGCATCTAAACCAATCAATAAAGGGTAAACAGAACTGATCTAACCTAGGCCAAGGCCACACAATCAGGTGTAGTGTCCCACTTTACCAAACAGTAGTAGAAAAGGGGTTCATATGTTTAATAGATAGATAATTTGGTGCTCTAAATGCGAGTGCAGTCAATGCCCTTTCTAAGCACCTGTTCGGTTCCATTTTTCAACCCTAGACCTTACTTTAGGTGGCCACACGGGTCAAGGTTAAGCCTAAACCTTGACTCATATTTGGTCCACTCATCTCAGTCCAAATGGAAAGTCAATGGAGTCCAATTACATTGATTACAAAATAAACGGATTCTAGAAAACATAGTCCTAAGTGTACATGGTCGACCACATCAGTGGCCAATCGACCGGGTACATTGGAACTCCTAGGAACCTGTTTGTCTGTCTTTCCTAGTTGTAAAGTGTACACAGTCAACCACAGGGGACCCTGGTCGACCGACTACACCGTGATGCTTGAGATTCTATAAGTCAGGTGGCTCAGTTATGCAGTGTACTTGGTCGACCACGAAGGACCCTGTCGACCGACTACATTGTTGTCACTTTAATAGGTCGATAGACACAACCGTTAGATAGGGAAAACCTGCAGTGTCACCGGTCGACCAGGTGAACGGTCGGTCAACCGGGTACATATAGGTTTTGAAATTCTAGATTTTTGCATCCTTTTCTTTTCATCCGATTTCCATCCATAATCCATCAATTATGTCCCAAATCAATACAAAACCATCTCTATACAAGAAATCCCCATCAATTATCATCAATGGGCCATTAATCTTCCAAATGTGATATTCCCATCCATCAATGACCAAAAATCACAAAATAGAGCTTAGAGGAAGAAAAGTCTACAGATCTATCATCAAATCATTCATCCATAGCAGAATTCAATGAAAGAGAGCATGCATCTATGCTAGATGTATATTTTACTTGCCTTTGGTCTCCAATAAGGGTCTTCTTGCTTGATCTTCCAGATCCAAGACAGACACTCCTACATCCACGCTCTAAGGTCTCCAATCAACTCAACAGTCCCTCAAATCACAGATCTATCAAGATCTAGACCTCATACACCTAAACCCCATAGAGAATATGCATGAGGAAGGAGGATTCTAAGAGAAGAAGGTAATTCTACAAGGAAATGGAGCTAAGGGATAAAAGTTACCTTGATATGAAGAGGAGAAGGAGGTCTAGAGAAGGAGATGAGTCTTCTAGCTTGTAGAGGACTAGAGCTTGATGCATGATCTCTTGTTCTTTGATGGAGAAACCTAGATCTAGATAGAATTCTTTTGCTTGGAGGAGAGAGAAAAGAAAATTGGAGGGAATTTGAATTGGAGAAGAGAGGGAAATGAAATGAGAGAGGGAGAGAGACGAAATGGCATGGGATATGGGGCTTGGGTTTATTTATAGATTTTGGGTTTGGCCAATTGACTAAAACAACCTCCTTTGGTTAGTGTAGCTAGAGATAAACCTTTGGGTACTTTGGGTGTTCTAGGTTTGTTGCACGACTCTTCAAGAGAAACCCTCACTAACTTAGGAATTACACCAAAGGGCCTCTAACCAACTAACTAATCCTATTAAAACTCATCTCACCCTCTAACAATACTACAAATTATAATAAGACCCTTACACACTAAGGGCATGTTTGGCAAGTATATTGCTAGCCTCTTAATGTCTTAAAACTATTTAGAAAGGACAATAGACCGTTTGGTAACCTAATTGTGGACCTCCATTTCAAACCTCATAAAGAGGTTAGAAGTTTGTTTTGGAAAGCGTGCAATGGAAGCAGGTCTCAATAAGACCATTTCGTCTAAAGCGCACATAGAGGTGCATATGTACAATGTCTTGGGTGGTGATGGAAGTATCACTGTTCTTTTATTTTTTTTAAATTCTGTGACCCTACACGACAATCTGAGTCGTTAATATTCTTGAGAAGATCAAAATTAAATCGGCCACAGGCCCAAATTTGGACCGTTGATCCATCATGGATGTCGATATATTTGTGAAAAAAGTGTAGAACCATAGATCTGAATTTTTGTGGGGCCCTAAGTGTGATCCAATCCGTTGATCCTCTTTGGAATGTTGAAAATGATTATATCATCAAATTTCAGCCCCTAATTTGGTCTAGATCTTGAGAAAATAAAGAAAGATCGTGAACAATTGAATATCTCATGGCATAAACAGCACATTTAATATGATTTTGAACCTCTCCCTCTTTGTTTTCTTAGATTATGGGCCATTAAACAATAATTTGAACCAGTGAAAATATCTTAATGCCCAAACATGGATATGGGCTTAAATTTGAGCCGTTGATATGTCTCGAATCTTGAGATATTTGTAAAAAGTTGAAGAAGCCAAGGCTTTAATTTCTGAAGTTATGTGGGCCCAAAACTAGTGATCCAAACCACTGATCCTCTTCAAAATGCTACAAATGACAATGGCACAAAGTTTCAGCCCCTGATTTGGTCTAGATCTTAAGAAATTAATGAAAAATTGTGAGCCATTGGATTCTTGAACGTCTATTTTAAATATATTTTTTGTCCTTCCAAATGTTCTATTTGTAAAACATCTATTTTAAACCGCTTCATTTGAAACAGATCTATGTCATACATATTTGTTTTATAAAGATAAGATTTGCCAAACAAGCCCTAAACTAGACCTAATTTTCAGGAAAAGACCAAACTACCCTTACTAATCCCTACTATTTAGCATAATTAGATACAATCAATATAATTAGCATATAATTAGGCTAGTAAAGGGGCAGGGCCTCACATTTCTGCACGCCAGCTATTTCTATAAGTTGTCACTCAACCAAGTTGGACACTAAGGGCATGTTTCTTTCTTAGAATTCCAAGAATTCATGTATGGAGAATTTCAAATTCTCCAAAAGTTGCCCCCCCTTGAAGTAGAGTTCCAAATCCCTCATCTTGGTGGAGTATTTGAAATCCCAATAGAAAGCAAAGATAATGGGATTCTAAAAATTCCAAAAGATTTAGCAAATGGCAACCTAAATTCAAAGTTTATAGGTAAGAAATGAGAGAAGAAGATCTCCGAGTTAGTACTTTTCTAGTGCATGGTGAATGGCACTTGCCAACCCCTACTTCGAATGCTTTGATGGACATCTTTCAAATCATCCCTAGTGAATGTCAGCCTTGGCCTGATTTTGATGATGAAATTGTTTGGATTCTTGAAGAGAAGGGATTTTTCTCTTTGAAGTCTGCTTACAACCTTATATGCAACATCCATAACCAACAGTTAAGTTAGACTTCAGCTATTTGGTTCAAAGGGGGTATTACAAAACACTCTATATGTGCGTAGATGTTCTTTCATGGTAGACTCAAGACTAAAGATTTCTTATTGCAAAGAAATGTTGATTGTGATACCTATTGTGTTTTGTGTGATTGTACATGGGAGACGTCTACACATCTCTTGCTACATTGTCCATATGCACAAGCGATTTGGGGTGTTCTTCTTTCTAAACTTAATTTGATGCCAATCAATTGTTCTACTACTCAGGAGCTTTTAGATTCTATGGTTTCTCGCAATGATCAGAACAGGGATGATACGTGTATTCTTGCAAAGCTTCTTTTTAATGCTTATGTGTGGCATGTGTGGGCTGAACGTAATGCAAGCATTTTCAGGCAAGTAGCTTTACCATATGGTTCTATAGTGAAGCGCATTGTACAGGTGGTGGCAACCAAGATTTTATACCTTGATCTTATATTACCAAATGACATTCAATGTCATTGGAATGTTCCTGTGCATAGTCCAATTAGATATGCAACTCTAGTTATTGACCGACCTCATGGATGGCGCCTTTCAATTACTACTTTTCCTCTGGATCTTGTTGGTATTTTGTGGAGAGATACTCATCACCCATGGAAGGGACGGCGAGTGCAATCGCTACCTATTTATGATGGTCTCTACCAACTGTTGCAGCTTGTTCCTCCCGATATTTCATCCATTACTATTGAGACCAATTCTTCTTTGCACACTTTTCTTCTCCATCTTGATAAATCGGATTGGGTTATCCGTTTCATGGCAAGACGTCTCCATGCTGTTGTTCATAGTTTTGGGCCTGTTCAATTTGTGCATCTTCATCCTCAGACTGTGCGATTCAGTAAATTCATTAGCAGATTTCCTGGTCCTCCATTGCTCAATGTTGATAATATTGATATTTTGTATCACTCTGTTAGTGCGCAGTTGTAATTATTTGGTTGCTTTCATGTATTTATTTTAATTGTTTTTGCTTTGTATTGGACGGGGTATGCCCCTTGGGAAGCTTCTATAATCACATTGATAATAGACTTCCATTTTGTAATTTATTTTTGAGAAATTGAAGAACTACCTTACTCTTCAAAAAAAAAAAAAAATGAGAGAAGAAGAAGTTGCTGTAGGGGGTGCTGGGAGGGCTTAGGATCGATGTGGAGAAGAAAGGATGGAGAAGGGTGTGAGGCCCCACCCCTTGTGGACCCTCACTTTTGAATTTGAATATTATAATTATATTATTTATTATTAATTATGCTAATTAATAGGGATTAGTAAGAGGTAGATAGATATTTTTCTAAGTTTTAGCCTCTTTTCTAGGTTTTAGGCTTATTGTGTATTTTATAGATTTATATGGTGTCTTTTTATAATTTTTGTAGGGTTTTAGGTGTTGAGGCCCTTACTAGTAAATAGGTTTTTATAAGAGGGGTTTTCCACACTTGAGAACATTCTAGAATTTCCACCAAATGACCTAAATGCCCATGTCTTTATCCATATCTCTATACAACCTACAATGCCCTTTTGGTAAATTCCCCCAAAACCCTAGCCTATATAAAGTATACTATTGCATTGGGAAATGAACCCTAAATTCACTCTTAATTATCCCTCATTTACCTTTCATTTCACAAAGCCCTAGCTAAAACCCTAATCTCCAAAACCCTAATTTCAAGAAGAACGGGGTCACCTCCTACCTACTATTGCTACAATCTCCTAAGGATTTTCTCTTGCTATTTTCATTTGCAATCCGGATTTGAGGCAAGTACCTTATACAAGTTATCATAGAATGCATGTTTTCTCCCATTTGATTCTTTAAATTTCAATTCAATTGATGTATGTATGTTTAGAGCTATCTTTTGAGCTTGTTTTATGGTTTTTTGGCCATTGATGGATGAGTTTATCTCATCTGGAAGATCATTAATGGCCAGATGGATCGATGGATGGTTAGGCATTGAAGTGTTTTTATGGTTTTATTTGTTTATTTGATGAATGAAAGTGAATGGAAATGATTTGGAGAGAATTCAAATGAAGAGGAGTCACTGTAATAGGTCTCTGTAAACGAATTAGTGAAGGATTGATCTCTTGCGTTGAGACCGGAACCCAGGTGGGCCACCCGATGGCCCATCTGATCCGTGGATCCGAAGGAGGACCCACGGGCGACCCTAGAGGAAGTGGTCCCATAGGGATTGGATACCCCTGGCCCACCATCCATTAGCTTGATCAGTAGAGGACGAGCTTTAGGGGGAAAACAATCAGTTTTGCAGCAGTCGGTTGTGGGGCCCACTGACTAATCCGATCTCCGATCTTGTCCGACCATCGGATGGGAAATGGTGGGCCGATGTTAGCGATGCGAACTCATGTGAGATGGACCCCGTTTGGTCTACCATCCAAAGACCCAAAGGTGGTAGGACGATAATGAAGAATAAGGAAAAGGTTTCCATTTTTTGGAGACCGTGGGGCCCAGGTGGGTCATCAATGGCAATCTGGGCCATAGATATTATAGTTGGGCCCTGGGCGATCTTGATGGTAGGGTCTGATCTGGGCCTGGACCAGTGGGGCCTATGATCGTTGCAACCTCCTTGATCCCAGGCGAGAACATGTTCTCTGTTTGGGTCTAGGGATCGTTCTGTTGCAGAGAGTAGTGCAGGTGAGAGATGAAGGTAAGTCAAGTGGATTGTGTGTGCATGAGAAAGTGTGGACTCACCTTCCGACAAAACTTTAGATGAATGAGGAGTGGTGGTCTGAGGTGTATGTGAATATGTGGCCGTCACTTATGCTACTTGGAATAGTTAAATAGCGTACACCTTGCTCTCTTTCTTTTAGTTTCTAGAAAATTAGGATAAATACCTTAGTTATATTATTAATTCAATTAGATCCTTGAATTATTTTGGAGAGGGAATCAACATGCTACCTTTAAAATAATTACTTGACCCCATTAACTTTAGGAATTAGAATAAACCCCTATAATTTCTAATGAACACAAATTAGACCCCTAAGCCTTTAATGAACCCCATTAGATCCTTAAACTACTTTGAATGTAGAAAAAGTATTGGATAAGTCTTCAGGTTCTTTAGAACTATAAATTAAGATTTTTTTTATGTATGTATCATTAATTGTAAATTTATTTTTGAATGGTGTCTTTGATTATCAAAGTGCTAAACTAAGGTTTGATTTCTCTATTATTATTATTATTCTTTAATTATCCTGAAATTTCCTTTAGTTCTTTCTCTATATGTTAAATTATATTATTGTACCCTATTGATTGGTTAAATTATACCCATTGACCATCCAAATGAACTTCCATCAATGTGCCAAGCACGAGTCAATGGTGTGGCTCGACCTTGACTCGTGGGGACCACCAAGTAGGGTTTAGAGATTGGAATTATCAGTGATTCAACCCTTAAACGCAGTCAAAGATGCCCATAACTTCAGGAGCACCAAATATAACATTTTTGGCATCTGAGACTGCAGTTAGGGATCCAATTATCTGATGAGGCCTTGAACCTGAGAGTGGACCATTACCTAGGTTGGACCCGTACCTTATTCCATTTGATCCTATTGCTTTGAGGTTAGTATGCATTGTTCTTCTCTCATATCCTTGTTATTATTATAAACCTGTTAATTTAATGGTAAATGAAGGACCTAATCGACATGAACTTAGGACTTCCTAGAGGTGACCTGGTGATGTAGTTGAGTACATTTGACCCGTGTCAGTGTCTAGGTGGGCCCTCATACGGCCTAAGTTGGATGTGCGAACCCTAGGATGGAGAGGTGGTTATAATTGGACTTGTAAATGGAGTGATTGATATGGGATTAAGACTGGTGATCTCTCCTAGACTGTTTAGACTAAGGCCATGGCTTGATGGGCCTTAGTGGTGATCCAATAGTTGATACTTGGACCTCTTAGGGAGTTGATAGAACCTTGCTCGCGCAAGGCAAGCCTAGACAGACACAGACCTGTATTTGTATTCCTTTGAGTTGGCAGGAACATTCACTCAGTTGTTTTAAGCTCAGCCTGTTGACTGATCATCACTGGTAGGAGCTATTTATGAATGTTGAGTGGGCTATCATGATAAGCTGTGTTTTAGACGGACGGTGTGATATTGGGTCCGGTCTTTGAGTGCTGAGTGATTAGTGTATAAGATTGATGAGTGTTTTGCGGGGTTAGTTATCCCCAGCATTGGTGAGATTCTCCACCGCGACTGTGTTCAGTATGGGAGGGCTGCAACATAATATCCTGCGGTATCCAGCTTGTGTGAATGTGCCACGTTGTATTACTAAAATAACTTACCTTAATTAATTGATTCTAAATGTTTATCTTGCTCAATTGCCTAGTATTTGTACATTGGATATTCTTATTGATCTTATTACTGTCTCTACTCCTTTGATGCATACATCCTATGTTATTTGTAAATTGTAACTTGTCAGATCCTTGGATCTGACCCATTCTTGGTGTTTAGGTGTTGACCCCGATTATGAGGACAACGCGTTTGTCTAGGCGCCCATAGCCGGAGGTTATTGATGGGGACCAATCGACCAGGGGGTCGAGCTGGAGGATGGAGGGCTTGTACCGGGGGCTTGAGTGTTATCTTTTTTTGGGGTTTGAGTGTCTTTTTGTAGTGAGCAGGGAGTTAGTTTGATATGTTTATAAACATGTTCTTAATTATACTTTGAGATTTAGGCCGGACTTCAGCCCTATCACATTTGATACATCTTTTATAATATCAAATCCTTCCGCTTTATTATTTACGCTTCCGCAATTTTAACCATTGATTATATGTTGGTCAAAAGTTTTAAATTGGACCTCACTGCGGACCTACGATCTTGGAAGTTCTAGGATTTTCCGGGAAGTAACGCGCCAACTTCGGGTACCTTGACGGTTTTCTCGGTATTTGGAATTGGGGCGTTACAAAGGGGGTCGGTCCTTATATAAAGAGTGAAAGTGGTGCTCACAATTTAAAGAGTTTGCATCGCGAAAACGAGTCTTCTAGGCCTAAGATTGAAAAGGTCAAATATCGAAAGATGCTCGAAATTAAATCTAGTTTCCAACAAACACAAGCATTGATATGATCATGAATTTTGGAGAAAAATTCAATTTTTAGAAATGATCATTTTACCCTTGCTCATGTGGGAATTGTAAAATAAAGAGTTTCGAGGCTTTGAATGACTACGAAGTGAACATGAAAGTTATTGGGAGTGATGTCCTTTATCTAAGGGGCACAGGGACACAACTTTTCATAATTTAAAAACAGCCCCCATTCTTTTTCGAAATTATAAATAGGCCCCTAAAGATGACAAACTAGATTCAAAGGTTCTCAAAACTCCCTAAAGCTATTTAAAAGAAATTCTAACCTTAAAAGAAAGAGTAGCCTCTAATCCCGCTTTTGAAACTAACAATGTAATTAATCAACACTAATTGCAGGAATTAGGGTCGGGGTCTTACATGCACTCTAAATCTGTGCCCAAGAGCTCATATGAGTTTATCGACTGGTGCCAAACCTAAAATGGAACTTATGATAGTCTGGGGATGCCCCGTATATATCCTATTGCCGACACATAAAAGATAGAAGCTGCAAGAGAAAACAAAAACGAGTTGCTCCTTTGTTAGTGATGCGAATCCAATAAAATAACTGCAAGTGCACAGTTGTCTGCATGAGACAGTGGAAAATATAGTTTGATCCCACATGGAGCACCGCTAAGTTAAAAATAAAAATCTGGTATTTTTTTTAAATCAAAGATTAATAAAGAACAATTAAGATCCAAGAAAAAAACCAGATAAAGTTAGAAATGCAAACCAATCAAAGTACAGAAAATTCAATATATAAAATAGATAAGAGCATCCAAAATCCACTAAGCAAGATAATTAATCTATCCATGCAATTATTCTACTCTTTGTCTCAAAATAACTTATATCAGAAACAAATCAATGTTTTTGATCTGGAAGATTTGTTTTTCACAAAAAAAACCAATTTTTAATAAAAAGAATAAGATCATCACCCAGTACCTCTTTCACCTCATAAAAGAACGAAAAATCATAAGCATGACTTATCAAATTAAGCATAAGCTATCAAAGGATGTTGGCCCTAAGTATAATATATCATAATAAGCATAAATCATCAAACTATTTTCTTTAAAAATCAAGAGAGAGGTTGCCTACGGCATGAAGACAGATCTAGTATTCTAATAGATCATTCATTTAAAAGAGACGATAAAGAAATATAAAAATCACATAGATTAAATCAAAGATCTACTTAGCTTCATATGTGTGCTCCAATCCAGAAATCTAACCAGCCATTGAAAATATTTTCAGAAATAATTTCATTGATAGCATGAGGTCGTCTAAATATCTTAGCTTTCTCCTTTTACAATGCTCTCTTATAAATCTCTCTTCTAAATGTACTAGTTTCTGGAATAAGGCTCCAGAATACCTTAAAAAAAATAAAATAAAAAAATAATGGAGGGAATAGAGGTGGAGAAGAGAGGAGAGAGGGGAGGCTTGGTCGTCTAATTAGGGAGAGGAGAAAAGTGCCTCACGTACACTTCATGGATTCCTTTTATTTCTCCGGTTATCTTATAAATTCATTGAATTTGGACACCTTCTCTACAGATTTGATTTATCGTCTTTGATGAGGTAGATCTCTTATCCTATTTTTTTATTTGAATGAGGTGGAAGCTTTTATAAACCTTTGGATGGCTTGTCTAATCTTCAGATGGAGTCCCACATAGGATGTGCAACAATGGAATATCAACAACGTGGATTTATTTGCAGTCCCGCCTAAAGATATAGATGAAACTTCTCAAACCCATAGTTTGGTCGATTCAGGTTAGATTTATATGATCTTGGATTCCATAGATGTAAGACCCCGACCTGAGTTACCGCGATTAGCACTAATTAAGTCGTGTGTTAGCTTTAAGTGAGATTAGTGGTTTTTTTTTTTTAGGTTTGGGATTAGAATAGCTTTTATATAGCTTTGGGGAGTTTTGAGAGCCTTTTTGATTTAATGAGACGCTTTAAGGGTCCTTTTAGTGACTTTGCGTGAGTATGGGGCGTTATCTGCGATTTCAAAAAATTCGTGTTTTAACTCCGATTGATTAATCTTGTCAGCCCCTACAACTTTCGTGTTCACTCCGTCCTTATTTGACACCCCAAAGCCCAGCTTTTCCAATTTCAAGGAAAAAACAGTCTTTTTATACAAAATCTGGACACAATTTTCGATGTCTACATACCTACGAAATATGTACTTTTCGAAAACTAGATTTTATGACAGGCATTTTTCTCTTCTTCGTCGAAGTGATCTAAGGTCTAGAAATCTATGTTTTAAGCCCTACATGCTTTGCTAGTGGTGGGACCTGATCGGACCCCAAGTGTAGGGTGCGATTGGAGTAAAAAAAACTGGTGAGATCAAGTGAATCCACATGTAACTTTAAAAATAAGACTTTCCAACTTTGTCACCTACCCTAATTAAATAAAATCTAGAAAAGTGCATTCATCATTCCTACTTTAATTAAAAGAATTAATTACAATCCAATGAAAAAAAAATCTCCTAAAACTAAATTCCTAAATCTAAAAGGATCAAGTTGCAGCAAAATAGAAGACACATTAGAACATCCAATTAGAAAATATTCTAAAAGTATCACTTACTAAAATTAAAACTAACAAACGAAATTGGAAAATTGAACAAGTTATGAAAAAAAATCAATCCAAAAAAATGTATCAAATTAAATCAATCTAAATTGGAAACAAATCATCCATCTAAAATCAAACTCCCTAAGATTAGAAAGCTACTCTAGATTAGAAACCAATTAACTTTCCTAAGTTAATTAAACACTATATTAAGATAAGAATCTAAATGATACACTTTCTAAAAGAATGCAAATCCGAGAATTAATTTTCCTAAATTAAATAAAATACAAGAATGATGAGGATGCACTTTTCTAAAAAAAAATGATTATGGGACACAATGCATGGACGTGCATGAACTAACTAGTGCAAAGTTTTTATTTTATGTTATTTTTACTTCCTAATGGTTGTCACGTATCACTAGACCAAAACCTATCTAAACCACAGTTACAGCTGAATTTTTTAATATCCTAAGATGCATGAAATTCCAAAAGAGAACAAGTGGATAAAAGCGCTAAATTTGAAATGCTATGTATGACAACTAGCATGAGACGTGCATGACTAAGCACTGCTAGATGATCTACATGAATTATGCAGAAGGTTCCAAAAATAAGTCTTGAAGCCATTGTCCCTGTGTAATAAATTTCAAAGGGCCATTTTCTAATCCAAGCATATTTAGCTCATGTGACTTTCAAATCTGATTTTGAAAATTAACATAAACTACACCACTTCTAAGATGCTTGAAAATCTGTAATATATGCATGAAAACTAATGTATTTTCAGCAGTAACATAATCTGAACATATTGATATAAAGATAGAAAGATAAAGTGCAGAAACTAAAGAAATATGCAGAAAATAAAGATGGTGTGCATAAGTCAAAGGTGGTAGAAAAATAATATAATAGTGGTGAGTTGCTCTTTAAAATCTCATTCTCAATCTTGGGCCAAAAAAATTAGAAGTGCAAACCTAGGGTCCCATTCTTCAACTTGGGTTGTCAATCCAAGTTGAGAATGATAAATTCTCACTTTTTAATAGATAAATTCCAGACTTGGATTCTTAAACTTTTCTTGGTCATCATAACCCTCTTCAACTTCACATTGTATTGCCTCAAAAAATACCATGTATTCGTAGAAAACAAGGTATATTGTGATGATACTAAGGTGAGTTGTTAGTAATTATTCTAAGCCAAAATATTTAACCAAAAGTAAGAACTAACCCTATTGCATGGATCACAAATCTAATATTAAGAGATACACAAATCAAGAACACAAATTAAAAGAAACAACTTTATTTACTAGCATGAAAATTCTTTACAAGGAATATAATATTGAAAAACAAGAATACATATTAGGACGTTGAGAATCCCTCTTTCTAGTTGAAACCACAAGGTTGGTGGTATGGCCTTTGGAAAGAACCTCCTTGGTGAATGAAGATGGAAGGGCAAGAAAGAGAGAGATGGTATGCAATTCACTAGAGTGAGAGGTGAGCAATTCCCAAGCATGCCTTAGGTCTCCCACAGGGCTGTTTACATAAAGTTTGGGCTCCCTTTGTTTCTTCTTTTGGTTCCTCTATTCTTGCTTGAAATCTTTATTATTTGGAAAAAAATTTCTTTCTTGGCAACCAATTTTGCAAGAAATTAGTAGCTTGTTAATAAAAAAAATATCTTGCCAATCCTACTTTCTAAATTTGGAATCCAAGCAAATCAATCCTTAATTGAGGATACACATTGGTTTTGAAAAATCCAAATATGAAAACCAGATTTATTTCCTTCACTTGGAACACTTGTGGGTCCCACGAGGAGCATGTGAGTATTTGACTCACAATGCATGGACGTGTGGGTCTTCTTGTGTAACTCTCCATACTTAAGCCATCAAATCTATAATTCAAATATTTTCTTCAAATTTGAAGTCTTGATGTGGGCCCACATGAGGTAGGTACAACTTGAATGGCTTGGACGTCCATGTGCAAGTTTTAAGAAAAATCCTCATTTGCTTCACTTTCTTCTTTTGGTTTCTTGGCAAAGAAGGGTGCTTGCATTCTTTCCTCCTTTGTTTCTTTTGCTCCACAATTATCTTGATCTTCGTTCCTTGCTTTCTTTTGAATTTTGAATCTTGAGATTTGAAAAATATCTTCAACAATTGGAAAGGAATTCTGAAATCTTTTTAGCCATGAATGGACCCCACCTTGGCCGCCCCATATGTGTGGGACCCTTTTCCTCATTTCTTGCAAGCAAAAAAAGAAAAAAAGAATTTCATCTGAAAAGACAAATTTACCCTTAATTCATAAATGCATGATTGCAGGCCCATATGAGAAAAACACATTTGAAAAATCTTTCCAAAATTAAATTAAAAAAGGCAGGTTTCATGATTTGATGCAAAAAATGATGGTTTTTGAGCAAATTATGCATGAATGTACTACAATGGATAAAAAATGCATAAAATCAGGATATGACACTAAATGAGGCTCTCTTGGCTTGATAAGTCTTTAAACTTACCAAAAATAGCCATGAAAATGTGCATTTTAAGGACTTATCAGGACCCCACCTCCACTTTATATATATATAGAGCTTTTTTTCACTTTCCCTTTCTTCTCAAGTTTGTTAAAGAACATTGGCTTCAACCAAGCTAGGGTTCATTTCTCTTCTTCTTCTTGCTTCTTCCCTTCCAACTCACACCAACTCTTGCCTAATGGAGAATGAAATCCCATCTTCTTCTTCCCCACCATGAGAGCTCTCCATGGATGCCTTTTGAAGAGAAATCCAACCATTCTAGGGTTCCTTTTGAGCAAGCTTTGGACATTTGAAGCTCTTCCAAGAAAGAAATCTTTCCCATCTCCTAGATTTGTGTTTTTGTAGCCCTTGAGAGTCTTCACCTCCATTATTGTAAGCACTCTCCTTCTTGTTCATTGTGTTGGCCATTTAGGGTTCTAAATGGGTGTATTTTGGGGGTTTTTGTGTAGCTTGGAGATTTTGGACTTGGGAGTGAGATTGGAAGCTTGTTTATTTCTCTTGGAGGCTAAGGCAAGTAGATGAATGGACGAATTTGAATGCTAGCAAGTTTTGTAAGAAAATTTTAATTTTTGCTACTTGTTCTTGGTGATTTGGTACTTGTTTTCATCTATGCTTCGTACTATAATTTCTATTGGTTTTATAAATGCATGTTAATGAGTCCTTCTCTTTAGTTTAGCCTCTTGGAGTCTATGCATTCTACTTTGTTAAATCTTGTTTTATGTTTACGTATGGATTTCATGGATCATGGGTTGTCTTATGACGAATGAGGTTCGAATGAGATGGATTTTGTGTATTTTGTGAAGTGTTTGGTGGAGGAGAAATGTGATTTGGAGAATGTTAGGAGTCCCTTTTCTATGTAGAAGAGTTGAGGCTCAAAGGAGGCTTCAAAAAGAGAAAGAAAGAGCCCAAACTGCACTTAAAACGAGCACCTGGTACAGTTCGCTCGAGCCAACCTTGGTTCGTTCGAGCGAACCCTGTCCAGAGACTAGTTGGCTCGAACCAACACTTCCAGGGGCCAGCTCGCTCAAGCGAACCCCACCCAGAGAGCTGTTGGCTCGAGCCAACTCAAGTTTGCTTGAGTGAACTCAAGTTTGCTCGAGTCAACTATCCTATAGGCCTGGGTCAATTTTGGGAACTTGAAAAAGGGTGTTTAATATTTGGAGAGGTTTGTTTGGAGCCCTAATGCTATAATGGGACCTAGGAAGTAATACATGGAGTTCGATTGGGAAAGAAACCCATCACTGAGATGTATTAAGGACTCCTTATTTGCCAATGTGTATAGGGTGCTTGGGATGTCCTCTATCTTCTGGAGTACCAAGCCAAAAATAAAACCAACATACATGACCCTTGTACACATTGAGTTAACTCTTGAAGCCTCAATGTAGGGCTCGTGAAGCCTCAATGTATGGTCCGGCATTATATGGAAATCCATCTGTATTTCTATTTTACTTGAATTACATATTTTCTCTTTAGTCTTGTGTGTCATCACTAGTGTTGCTTCAAAATTATTGTAATATGTGATTTGAGTATTCTGCTAGCCTTGTGTATTCGTGAAAAGATATTGACGTGTTATATGTCTGTGTGAGCTTCCAATTTAGCCTACTTGGTGTTATACACCTACTTATGCTTTGATTTCATCATGTGACCTATGTGTTGGCCCCACTAAGCTAGGGCAACATTGTCGGCTTGATCCATCAACTTGGGGTCCTTAATAACTCTTGCCAGCTACAGTATGGGTTTTTTTTCCTATCTTATTATCCGGTTCTGCGGCCGGGGTTTAGCCTGTTAGCTAAGTTTCTTGGCTTTAGTATATGTATTTAGTTGGCTCTTGTCACTTCGTGTGCTCGAGACCGACTTGTCAGGGTTCTCATATCACATTAGTGATGGAGGATTTAGCTTTGTGCGGTTGCCATCTTACCAGTTACCTCTTCATTGGTACCTATTCATGTTTTATATCGATCATGTGTTTTGGGTAAATTATGCATTGTAGTTAAGGACAATTACTGCTTAAACAGGTTTTAAACATATTTCTCAGTTGATTTATGAATTATTATATTGTTTAATCTCTCACCCACCTGCCAAACTGTCGTGCCTGACTCACTATTTTGGTATTCAGGTCTAGATTTTGTTGTCCCCGATGAGGAGCCAGAGGAGGTGGCCGGGGAGCCGCAACATGTAGGAGAATGGCAAGCTGACTATGTCGTCTAGGCATTGGGTCAAGCTATGAGTTGCAAAATATCTTTTGAGAGGGTGATAATCACATTTTGGGATTTTGGTTGTAATAGCCTTTGTTGGCCTTTATTTTTGGGGAATGTTTAATTAAGCTTATATTTTGTGTAAATATTTAACTTTATGCTTTGGAATGCTACAATGAACATTGCTCACTTTGACGTCATGTTATAAATAATTATGTTATCAATCTTGTTATGATGGGATGAATTCTAGACTTGGTTTACTACATGCTTCCGCACCATGATTGTGACTCGCTTGTGTGTGTGACATCCTCATTGCAGAAACCTGTGGGAAATCACGTATATGAATGTTATGTTTCTTCGTCATCCGCGTACGTAGCAATAAAGAAAAGAAAAAAGATGCACACCACATTCAATCGCTGATCCCGGATTAGGAGTGCCCTTAGGTGCTAACCCGGTCCGGGGTCGCGAGAATAGATATCTACTCTGAATAAGCGTTCCAACGGTCGGTAAACTTCATCGATCCGACGGTCGTATCGAAAGCTATGACCATTTTATGATAGGCTATCCCGAGAAAAATGAGATTGACTTTTTAATTTTGATTTATAATGTACTTTACTTCTGCACAACTTCTATTTTTGGGAGGAGATCAGTTGTGGTTGATTCAAACTCCTTAGTTTTTATCTCCCATTAAAATTATCTATTTGAATTTCCTTGAGTTATTTCAAATCTGCAACTAATGTGGACCCTACTAGGTTGGACAACTCCTTTGGTTGAATAGTGGGTCCTATGAGAGGTCTTTTACTATTGCTAGGATTCCTCAACTGACATGATAAGTGGACCCTCTTTGGTTGATCTTCACATGTGTGTATGTCGGGTCCTCTTAGTGAATTCTTCAATTTAGCAATGTGGGTCCCGTGTTAGAGTCCTGATGCAGCTACGACTCTTCACAAAATTTTCCCTAAGGTTCAATGGGTCTTCAAACTTCATTTTCTGCAAAATCTAACTTGACCAATGAAATACTGAATATCCCTAATTGTAAATGTGAGCCTTCCAGAAAGAGTCCTAATCCAACTAGGATTCTTCAAAAAATTGGGGAATTGTATAAAATATTAAAATAATACAAAAAATGTGCATGAAATGCTTGAATTCTCAAGCTCAGAGTGAAAAAGCATAAAATGATAAAATTATGTAAGGATTAAGACATTTAATTTAATCAAGTCCATAATTATTCCTAAAATGGTGCTTTAATGATGCATATACACGGACTTAACAGTTGGCTACCCAGGTCACTCCATGGGATATAGTATATATGATCGCGATAATAAAATAATCATGCAATGTCAGGATGTGTGTTAACTTGAAGATCCAACGGTTAATCCTTGAGATAGACCACCGATGGTGGAACTCTATGAGATCTCTAAGGATAAATGTGTTCACGTGGGGGATCTGACATGGATGATGTTAGAAATGCAAATCCTAGCTAGGCCCCACTTGATGATGAACAACCCGAACCATGTAGACAAGTTCGGATAAGAAAACGTCTAGCATACCTAGATGATTATTGGAGTTTTGTAAAAACCGTGGAGGATTTGGATCCATCTTCCACTATCCAGCAATCAGCGGGCATGATGCTGAAAATTGGATGAATGCTATCAAAGAAGAAATAAAGTCTATTTATAAGAACTAGGTGTGACAGTTAGTTAGTCTACCCAAAGGTCGAAAGGCCATTAGTTGCAAATGAGTTCTTAATTAAGAAGAAATTTAATTCAGATGGATCTTTGGATAAAGATAAAGTATGGTTGGTGACATGGTATTCATGCAAGTGGAGGGAGTAGGTTATGACAACTTTTTCCTTAGTCATAAAACTCCAATCTATAAGAACCCTTATGATGATTATGGCTTATCATGACTTGGGATTGCACCAAATGGATGTAAAAACTGCTTTCCTGAATGGCGACTTGGATAAATAGATTTACATGAAATAATCATAAGGGTTCTTATAGATTTTTACATAGTGTATAGATCATTGAAGGCACTTTATGGACTTAAACAATCATTGAGGTAGTGGTACATATGAAATCCCACCAGGCCATAAGTAAAATTGGGTTTCTCTCCAATAGTGTTGATATATGTTTCTATGTTAAATGCAATGAGAGTAATCATTTATACTTGTCTTTATATGTGAATGACATCGTAATTATTGGTTATGATTCATGTGCCGTCAATGAAATCAAGTAGTGGTTGAAGTCGAGATTCGTGGTATTTGCAAGGCTAAATATATATGAACTAGGCAAAAAGACCACCCAAATAGAGGTATTTGTGAGGCATGTAAAGCATATGAGGCTCAAATGCATTTGATGTACATGGCCTATTGTGCCAAGTGGGAGATTGTTGAGAAATTATTTAGTTTGACTGCCATGGGAGTTGGGACCCACGCCAGATCAAGCCTAATGGTGTGTTGCGGATGAGTTATATTGGAATCAAACTCTTGGTTGTAGAGTTTGGATCTATATCAGACTCTTGGTTTGGTAGAATTCTCACACTGGTCGGGAGATGTTCGATTCTAAGAGAGGTAGAGTTCGGGTTAGTCGTGACTCCTAGGGACTGTTCTATATAAGAGGATATGAACCCTTGGTTAATCATCCAGTAGATCTAAGAGTATTCGCAGCGAGTTCATAGGGTCTATCGTACATTGGAATGCACAAAGGTTCTCGGTAAATTCATTTCCGACTCCCTCTAGGATCAATAGTTCGGTTCCGAGTATGATAGGTTTTGTTCTTTCGAAATAGTTATAAAAAAAGAGAGCAAACATCATCCGAGACTTGAGCTTTGTTTGAACTTTGAACAAGAGTCGAGCTTAGTCACGGGTGGACCAAATAAGTTGTGACCATATGGGGCGGCCGCAAGTCACAAGAGAAGCAGATGGGGGCCCTAGGCCATGCCACACATTTGTCTGAAAAATTGCCCCACGTGTGTTATGTCTAAGACTTCGTCTCCTTCCCTCTTTTTTTTTTAAAAAAAAATGTTCTGTTTTTTTTTCCACCCTTTTCTCTCCTGCCGTCTTCCCACATAGCCCATGGTTCGATCATTCACAAACTATTTAAATCACAGGAAGTCTCTCTCGATCTGATCTAGCTTTGCTATCTGTAAGGGTTATTGGATTTCTTTCCCCCCCTTTTCCTTTTTACTTTTCCCTTTTGGATTATTTGGTATTGGAAATCAATTATTTCTTTTTTTTTTTTTACTAATCCACGGAGAAAAGATAATCAGAACTTTTGCATGTTTTTTCTTCCACTTTCAATACGATTTCAAACAATTGTCTAACCTTTTCTTTTGTTGATCCATGATATAACTCCTATTGTCCTTGTAATTTGTGTCTATTGAATCTTATATTGATGGAAGAGATTTTGATTTATAGGTTTTAGTTATAGACTGTTTGATTTAAAGAAATTAAAAATTGGATCTAGTGTGAATTGTATTTCTTATTGACCATGTGCCTTTGGGTTTATGATTTGCTTAGATTGTTGTTGTATCATGTTCGCCTTAATTGTTAAATCTATTGGCTAATTTTCAGAGTTATGCTCTCCATTTTGTATTTTTGTTCTTAGGGAAGTGAGTGATATTGTAAGTTTTCTTGCCAAGAGTATCATTTTTTCAATTTACCATTGTTTGCCCCACCTAAACAAAAATCCTGGGTCCGCCACTGAGCTTAGTATATAACAAGCTTGAACTAAGTTGAGCTAGGCTTAATTTTTCTGAATTAAGCTTGAGGTCAAGTTCGGGCTTTGTTTGAAGTCAAACTAAAATAAGTAACGCTTGAGCTCGACTTGCAAAGCATATCAAGTTTATGCTTGAGTCAAGCCTAACTTGAACATTATTTTATCAATAGACAAGGAGTACCCCAACCCTGAAATCAACTTAATTAGATCTGATTACATGCAGATTTTAAGGCCTTAATGATCAACAATGGAGAAGGTGCTTAAAGAAGAAGAAAAGGAAGAAGAAGATTCATTTGTTTATGTTTTTAATCATCCACAGAATATAATTCCGGTTGTGAGGTTTTGATCATTTCTACTATTATTATATTCCATTTATTTATTTCTAAATAACAGTAAATAAAGCTAAGTCAAATTGTTAAATTTTAAATGAATGAATATTATTTCTTAATTAATAATCTTATTTACTACTACTAGCAAAATCTATATTTTCCATTAAATGTGTTTAAAATATAGAAACACCAATCCAAATCCAGCCCAGTATTAAGTGTTCAAGCCTGAATAAAGCCTAGTTTAACCGATTAACAAGCTAAAGCTTAGCTAACCTTAGGGACTATTTGTTTCATGCAATTGGATCGATATTTAGAAATTCTAAGATTTTATTATTTTAAAAGTTGTCAAAATAAAGAATGAAAAGTGAATATTCAAAAATGACCATCCAATAATCACTCCTTTAATAGAATATATTGAATAATGGGACAATGAGAAATGAAATTCTGCCATAACCTTACATATCATAGGAAAGTCATGGTCCCATCCACCTCCTCTCCTCATATCCAGGGGTGGAGGCATTTAAAATTCAGTAAAGTTAGTGCTTGGATGGCCGCTCCTTCGTTTAGAGATTTTTTTTTAAATATAGTTTTGACTTTAGAAAATTAATTTTTTTTTATCAATTTTGGGGAAAACTTAAAATGAAAAAAAAAAAGAAAGGAAAAAAAATAGAGGAAAGGAGAACAAATAAAGAAGGCTTGGTGGAGATTGGAGAAGAGATTTTTTTTAATTATCATTTTAATCTATCTACGCTTGCCCCAAATCTTATGATCTAAGAGAGGAGGAGGAGAAAGTATGTATTTTTATTGGAGATTCGCAGACTTAGAGAGATTTTGAGGTATGAATGAAGAAGAACGGTGAACCCACTTTCTCTTTTATTAATCTTTTTTAAATTACATAGATGTTCTGAATTCAATACATTTCAGTATGTATTTCCAATCTTTGTTGCTCATATTGAAATCTAACTCACTTAAAATCAATGTCTATTTGGCTATTTGCATTGTATAATTACATAATTTTTTAGCTGAATCGGAGTTTTATCCATTCTGGATAAAGAAATATAATTTTATTTATTTATTTTGATTATTATTATTCACATTAGAAAATCCGATTGAAGAAACTTATTTTAAGAGGATAAAAACTGGTAGAACCATGCATTTTAATGGTTTAGATTTTAGATATGGGATGCTCTCATTTTTTTTTCTTTGAGGTTTAAATAATAAAGTTTTAAATTGTAACTTACAAGTTACAAGCATAAGAAAGGACCGGTACCCACCTTTTGAGATTGTGGAAAAAATCAATACTGAAACAATAATTGATGATTTCAACTCAATGAAAGAATATCGAGTGCAACTTAAATAATTTGATTATTAAGTTTATAATTTTATTTAGCCTTTTCTTTTCTTTGCCCCCCCTTCCCAACAAAACAAAATTCCCGGTTCCGCTTCTGCTCATATCTTACACTCCTCACCTCTTTAATAATTCTTCGGTAGAGCTCATTTGGCCATAAGTCTCGGTATATTTCTTCTTTTTTCTCCTCTAGTTGGGTAAGTCGTACAAACTTTGTAAAACCACCCAACAGGCTTTAAGATGCAACACCTTAAATTGCAATAGAAAATGAGTGATTTCAACAGAAAATGAGTGATTGTAAATTGCAAGGCCCATGCAATGTCCAAATGTAGTTGACACTACTTTTTTCCTATACATTTGAAAACAATAAAACAATGATATAGTGAGAAAAATAAGATTTCAAAAGACAATCGATACGGAATTTATATAAATTCATGACGATATAAATCACATATTTCTAGATATTTAATCATGAATGCGTACAGAGAAATTTAAATTTACTTTATTTAACCAGTCAGGTCGACTTATCAGTTTTCTGGTAGACTTGACTCGTTAAAGTTGGAGTCCAGTTGAAAGCATAGTCAAATTGATAACCTGTAGTTTTATAAAAAATAAAAAATAAAAAATAAGAACCAGATGAGCTTACTGTTCTAACAAATTACCGCGAACATTATATGCTCACTACCAAATTAGATTTTATTAAGGAAAAAAAATTAATTATATCTTACCTAAGGACATCAGAATAACGAAACTAAGATGGTGGTTTTAGTCTTAACTTACAAAGAAGAATAACATCTCACACCGACCGTCAAGAATAATGAAGTATTTCGGCTTGTCCTCAACCGACAGGGATCAACAATGGTGAAACTATGATATGAACTTTGACGGGTAAGAATTGCAGAGCACTTGTTGATCAATATTAATATTTAACATGTGCTTTGTTTTATTTTATAAGACGGACCATTATCCGGTAAAAAGAGGCAATACATCTCCAAGAGTTAGCATCTTCTTTTGCTTGATACAAAATGCTATATTTTATAACCTTTAAGAAAAGGATAATACAAAGTAATGATAGAAGTTCAGTTAAATAGAAGCTCACAAATAGAGATATCCATAGGGAAAAATACCAAAAAACAAAAACTACAAATACAAATCTGCCAAAATAATTGAACATTCCTCTTAAGAAATATATAAGAATGTAACACAGATATTCTAGATCAACTCTTCTGCTCTGTTTTGTATAGAGGATGGGAGTGTTGATCAAAGTAAGAAATATTCGAAATGAACAACGACGAACTGAATTTGTTGTAGCTCAGCATCAAATACTTAATTTAGTTGTTTACACTTAAAACGATTACTTCATTCACTGACTCTGAAGTTAGTAGTAATGCTAGCATAACAAGCAGTTTCTATGAGATCCTCGTTTTCCCTTTAAGGAAAGGCATGACGCTTCATTGAAATATATGAAAAGAAGAACAAGAGCAATAAGAAGAAGAAGCTTGCAATGATGAAAGAAATAAATGCGTTAGAAAATGATCAAATTTTTTCAATTTAAATCTCATGAGTAAGAGCAATAATAAATAAATATATTCATGCCCTTAAAATGCCCTTTTATAATAAGAAAATTTAGAAAAGTTGTATATTAAGAAACTAAAAATTGTACAGAACAACAACAATTTTACTATAGCAATCTATAAGACCTACCACTAAATTGCATTTATGGAATTGTCTTTAGCAATCACTAATATTGGAAGAGAACTAAGATTTAGTAGTAGTTATCACATTATCCAACTTGTGATTATTCTTCCAACAAGGGTATAAATCAAGATCAATACAACTATTACATCAGATTGAAAACTCAATTATTCTAACTAAATAAAATACAAACAAATGAAGCAAAAGGGAAAATAATATTTAATTTTTTTAATGGTAACTTTCATTAAAAGAGAGAAAAAAATAGGACAGACATAAAATGAGTTTAATTTTGTACCTTTTACTTTCTTATTTATGATATTTTGTTAGTTGCTACTTATTTCTTAAAAAGAAAAAGAACAAAAAAATTAAACATAAAGCAATAATGCAAACGAAATACATGTATATATGGGATGTGCTTATAAGTTTTGGAGGTTCCTATACCTTTTTCAAAGGCCATAATGAATAATATACAACTGAAGGAACATCAAATTACAAATGTTTAATGTTAGTGTACAAAAGGTTAAATGGTTAATATTTAAAAAATAATAACAAAGGGTTATATCCGTACAAAGAAAATAATCTCATATCTTCTGGAAACCTCTCGGAGCCCTTTGATGTTCTTAACTCTCAAATTTCAAATTTCAAATACAGATACCACTCGAGTATCTTTTAGCTCTACGAAAAAATAAAAATAAAAATAAATAAATAAATACAAACTATTTGCACAATTAGCATTGTTTCAGGTAAAAAAAAAAAAAAAGAGAATGTTAATTCTTTCGTGTATAGTCAATTTGTTATTTGAATTATAACACAACAAAAAATTGGCCACCAGCAACAAATAACAAAAGTAGCAAGCTAACTAATACCTTTTATTACGACTTTTAAACTGATCTTTAAGTTGATGACGAAGTATTTAAAGTGCCCACAAAATTGTAAGTATTGAACACCAAAAAGTAGTAAGTAAAACACACTTGATTCCTTTACTTTTGATCCATTATAAAATACGCTATTCAATTTCTTTTTTTGTTTTCATCCTGTCTTACTTCAAGGTTTATTATTAAAAAAGCACATGGCATTTAAGTTTTCAGAGTTAAAAGGCAGTATGCACACCATGAACCACATAATGGAGTAAATAGTGCATAGTTAAAATCTTTTGTTTTTTCCACCTTGGCTTAGTTTATTAACTGGGGTGGACAAAATAGTGCCAAGAAAGGCTAAAAAAACTTTCAGAATGATAAAATCTGAAATAGTTTTCCTTTGAAATGATTCTTTAATAGCACCATATCTCACAATTAATTTTACAGAAGGCAAAAAGAAAAACACTGAATAAAAATTTGGAAATTAGTGAACAAAATGGTTCAATGAGAACCAAGAACGAATGTTTATTAGTCTTATCCCACTTTTGAGAGGTTTGGAGGGTGATGATTGAAGAGGCCTTGGTCTAAAGCATAAGACTTTAACTAACATAAACTAAAATAGGAAAAATAAACAAAATAAAATATCAGATTCTTATATTAATATGGATTATGTTTTTAGCCTTTTGAATATTTGCACCTGTACTGCTTAAAAGAAAACCTTTCCCCTTCGACTCTATGGAGAAGGAAAACAGATTCAAACAGATAATGGAAATATTTTCAATGCCTCATAGCATTATCCTTTTAGTTATTGCCTACTTTGCTTTTCTCAAGCAGGACACTTTCTGTTTGAGTTTTCCATTTTCCTATCTCACATAACAAAATAGTATCAATTTTGCATTTTAAATGCTACGCACAAAATCATATTCCAAACATAGAGTGAGAACTAAATACAAAGTTCTACCATAAGGAAACATGAAACATGCACAATTTGGATGCCTGCAGTTAAGATTTAAGAAATAAAACAGACATATAATTAAAATGATCAGAGCATGAAGGCTATCAATGGGCCTAACTTTGGCCCAAACAAGAATGAGAAAGAAAAAACCAACTCTTCATCATCATCTTCTTAACTCTGGTTGCACCCATTTTTCTTAAAATGAAGATTTTATTGCACCATTAAAAAAATTGAAGAAGAAGACATAATCAAACGACAATAATTTCAGTAGACAATGCTCACTTACATATATGAAAACTCCATCCATTCCAAAAGAAGCTAAGAGTCAATGAAAAATCTGTTAAAATGCCATGTTTTAACAATTACTCACAGAGGAAAAACCTCATACCCACAAAATCCCCTGCATTGAAAATCTTGTATTATCTGAATAAGAAGAATGTTAAACGAAAATTGAAAAAAGAAGAGGGAAGAAAAAAACATTTGAGATATTGAAAATTTTGTAGTATCTGAATAAGAAGAATGTTAAAAGAAAATTGAAAAAAGAAGAGGGAAAAAAAAAACATTTGAGATATTGATTTGAGATAGATTCCAATCTTATCCACAATTTCCTTTTCTTTTCTCCACCACCTTAAAAAAAAGAAATCGAAAAAAAATTACTCGATTTATTGGAATGTATTAAAATGAAATTTTATTACGTTTAAATTATTAGCATCTACTCAATAGAAGGGATTAAAAAAATTATTAGGATCGTGTGTGCTAAGTTTAGTCTAGCTCCGGGTTCATTTGATTATAATTCGGGGGTAGTTAGCAATTTTCCAGAGAATTTAGGGGGCTTTTTGTAATTTTAGATTTTTGAGATTATGGTACCGTTGGGTAGATATTTTTAATTCTTAAACTTTAGTCTTCTAAATCATCTCGATCTGGATCCTAAAGCCCCTCTAAATCCAACTGACCCAAAGTCTATTTTAGACAAATTGGGGAATTCCCATTATGTCCCATCTTTATCCATCCGATTCACACTCTCTTATATATCTCTTTTCTTTCTCTTTCCTTTATCTCATTCTATTTCTTCCCTTGCTACATCTTACTCTCTTTTATAATAGGGTATAGATATACAATATAATAATATAATACTGAGTGGGGCCCACATCTTGCATTTTATTGGGCAGGTGTGTAGTGAAAAGGTGCTACACTTTACTCTCTTTTATATAAGGGTATATATATAGATATATAGTGATATATATAAGATATATACATATATATATAAAATATATAATAAGGGAGGGCCCCACAACTTGACTACATCTTTCTCTCTTTTATAAGGGTATATAGATTTAATATATATAATAAGGTTGGGCCCCACAACTTGACTACATCTTTCTCTATTTTATAATGGTATATAGATTTATTATATAATAAGGGTGGGCCCCACAACTTGGCTACATCTTTCTCTCTTTTATAAGGGTACTAGCAACAATGCACCGTGCTTAGCCCGGGGCAAAAAATAAGATATTACATTTTGAGTTTATGAGATCTCAAAGTTAATCATAAATATATAAACATATATTCATGCATATTTATATAAAAACAGTCAACACATCTTCAATAAAAAAATACAAGTGGTCAACATCAACAATAAATTATTACAAAAATAACGCTAAAAAAATCCAATGAACAACAACATAAAAATAAATAATAACATCAATAATTACTAAAGAAGATATAGAAAAACAGATTTTGTTAATATATATAATATTAGTAATAAGAAACGCATTCAAGTTTTTATTACACATTAATAATTTCAAAGCCCAATAAAACAAAGCCAACCCATTTGGACTTGTTTGTACAATAAAATGATTCTAATTTAAGATGATTTTTATTTCTTTATGAGAATGGAATTTTTTATTTTCTAAAAAGAAATCCATTCAGATCAGTACATAGTTGATCCAACGGTCCATTAAATTCAGATTTCACCAAAAGCTAGAACCCTTATACTATTAGTTATAGCAACAACGCCCCGTGCATATCCCCACTAATCTTTATTTTTCTTCAGCACAGAGAAATAGTATACATGAAATAGTATCAAATGTTAAATATAATCTTTTGGATTGAGATAAATGAGTCCACTATAGATTTATAGTGGGGATACACCTGCTCATTTCTCTTCATCCTAGGGATGAAGTTGGGGATCAAACTTGATTAGTCAAAATCAAAAGTACCGGTGAATGAGGAGTAGCTACTCATCCATGGAATGGCCCATAATTTAGAAGGTGTGGATTGATTGCAATTATTCTTTATTTGGATTGGTGGATGTTGGGTACATCCACAGAACATGGTATGAAGTTTCACTAATAAAGAAAGTGAAGGGAAGAGAGAAGAAGAGAAAAAACACTATTTTATTTTTCTACATTTGAGTTTCTTCTAGTTTTTTTTCTTTTTATAAAATTATCAGAAGAGGATATCTAATATTTCTCTCTCCTGACCCAATCTCCATCATGGATTCATTTCACAAAAGTAAGACAAAGCACATGGTGATTTCTGTACATAAATAGGCCTGTGATTGATAAACGTAGTTTTTTATAAATATAAAAAAACAAGTGTTTTATCTTCAAACATCAGGGGCCATTTATAAATTTGAGAGAGGGGGGAGCAACACTTGAGATTTGATATGATATGGTGCTAATCTAAATGAGAGATTCTTTAGGGAAAATGGGAGGGGATGTAGAGATTTTAGGAGATTTGAGGAGATTGAGAAGGCCCCACTTGAAAGGCAAAGTCTCCCTCCTTTTTCTTTTTTGTATTTTTCTAAAAGGAAAATAATTGGTTGCTGAGGTGGCAACCCTTACAGCCCACCTCCCCCTTTGCTTTAATATATATAATATAAATTTATTATATAATAAGGGTGGGCCCCACCACGTGCATTTCATTGGGCATGTGTGGAGTGGAAAAGGTACAACATCTTTCTCTCTTTTAAAGCTGGGCTCATGAGAGCAGTTCTGAGATTAAGAAAGCTTTCTTGTGGACAACCCTGCATATGCAAATATTAAATTACCAAGGATACGAAACCGGTCTTCTTTGTTGGTCTTAATTAAATAAGTTAAGTACGTGATTAGGTAGCCTGGCTTGTCCACATTAGTGGAATCCCATGTCTTTCATGGCCCAAGCCAAGGTACGTTTGTGTGGAAATGATGAAAGTTTAATGTTTGGTGCTGCTATATAAGTGAAAAAATGGATTCCGCAAAAAATATTTTTAATGGGTCAAACATAATATTGTACTTAACACAGTAAAGATTGTCCATGGAACTAAATTTCTGCACCTGCACATAAAACGTGCCGTAGAATGAAATTAGGCAATGGGTCACATACCAAGGAAAAGAGGAAAAGGGGTAAGTCGTGCACGTCCCTCTTCAAATGAAGCAAAATAAATAGCCATCACTTGTTGTGGAGTGGATGTAATGGCAGTGGTTTTTCATTTTTTTGTTATAAAATGTCAGTGGTAAAGCCACTTTCAGGAATAGGAGCATAGGCGATTTTTTTTTTTTTTTTTTTTGCTTTTTGTTTAAGGTAAGGAGCATATGCTACCTAGGAAGTGCACCAATAATCGCAGGCTAAGTTTGGATTTTCTAATTCCATTTTGAATATTGGGCGGGTTTATCGGGGACTGTCCAATAACGGTCCTAAATTGAACGGACCAATGTCAAACCCCGTCCTGTGCGGGCCTGGGTCGGGCTAGAGCTTAGCACAATCTTGAATATAAGCTAAACATGCTTTAATTATTCTTATATTGCCACCGGACACCCAGTGTGAACTGGACTTTAAACTCTCCTCCATTTTCCAGGTTTGGGCTGGACAATGCAACAAGCAACATGGCGGAGTTATTTTTTATTCTTTACTTTTGCCGGTGATACAGTAAAAAATTAAAAAATCAATAGAAACTAACAAAAATCAACTAAGTATCCTATGTGGGTCAAGTAATGTCTAAAAGAACTCCACGGAAATCAAAAGAAATCATTTTTTCTTATATATCTAAAAGATCATTTAGTGGATTCCTATCACTTTATGAATCATCATCACCACTTTATGAATCATCATCACTAGTTGGGTCGTGATTAAACTTGTTCCTTCTAATTATTTGTTAATAACTATTAGTCGAGGGCAGTTTCGGTAAATTTATTAATTTGAATGAAATGTGCTTGCAAGCGGCTAAGCTTGTTATGCCCATTCTCAATCCCATTTTGGATGGGCTTTTGAAAGTCCGTGATCCTTAACCCGAGAGGGGGGGGGGGGGGGGGGGGGGGGGGGGTACAACTTAGTAACCAATAATGCCCAATTTTAACTTTTATAGTTCAATTAGTCACAAGTGATGATTAAGTAAATAAATAGGGAAGCTAACTGAAACAATTACCGCAAAACATGCACCATCACACAAGGATTTATAGTGGCTCGGCCTCAATGCCAACATCCACTAACGGCTTGTGATCCAACACCCCAGCGGATTTCCACTATCAATGCTTTTCAATAGGCTAAGCAATAACCTTTACATTATGCTTTTCAAGGCTAAGCAACAATAACCTCTTACACTATGCTTTTCTTAGGCTAAGCAATAACCTTTGCAACCAAAATGTTGGTTATCTCTCTAAGTAGTTTCTAGAATACGTACACTTGATGGAGGTACAATTTTAGCTCAATACAATGCCTTTTAATTAGGCGGATATGAAAGTGAAAATCTAATTCACACACACACACACACACACACACACACACACTATGAATGCAAAGATGAATGCACAATGTGTATGTATGATGTCCTCAATCAATTTGAAAATAAAACCTCATAAATGTATGCCAAAGGCTTTTAAAAGTTTTAGCTCATAAAAACATTTATGATTGAGGAAAGAATGCTAATCACATGGTAAAAATAACTTGTAAAAGATATACTTATGTATTCCAAACAAGTTGTGAAATTCTAAGAACAAAACATGTGATGCATAAGGATTTCAATTAAATTAACAATGTAGCTCAATATATATATGCTAAAAGCATTTGAAAGTGTAAAACACAAAAATAGATTTGATTGAAGTTAAGGGACAAATCATATGTAATTAAAAATTCAACTTGAAAATGATATACCTATCAAAGCTAAGCAAGTTGTGAAATTTTAAAATAAAAGTACATATGATTTGTGAAGTTGTTGAATCCAAAACATAAGATAGATTTGAAAGTGATTTTCTTATGATGAAAAACAACAACCAAAGATTCAACCAAGTATAGGAATCATGTTACATATAATTTCAAAGATGTTTTCAATAACATGATTTACTTAGACATACCAATTTGAGTACTACTTGGTTTGAATCAAGGTGATGCATCCAAAACATTAAATCAATTCAAAATATATACATGTTAAGGACACAACAAGTCATAGTTTATCATGCTAGAAAAGATTTATCAATAATTAAAGCAAAGCATGAAAACATATGATTAAGAAAAGTAAAGCTTACTTAGTGATTTAAATCAATGGAACCAAACTTTAGCTTTCCAAATGACCTCTATCATCCCTTAATTCCCCTTTGATTGGCCTCAAAACATCTCAAGGAGGTTCTCTTAGTTCCTCAAAATTTTCAAAGGAATGAACTTGCTTTTATACTAAAAAAATGAGTTTCTGCGAATCCCCGATCGACCTGCACCTTTCCCTGGTCGACCTGGGCTCAACGGTCATAAAACTGACCATTTGAAAAGAGCCCCAACGGCTGTATTCCCGGTCGACCTGCAGTGGGACCCAGTCGACCGGCCACACTGCAGATCGACCTGGGCCTGGGACCAATTTCCCCTAAAATGCATATTAAAAGATAATTTCTTGTGGGGAAATTTGGGCCAATGAATCAAGTTTGGAATCATGATTTCAATCAAACTAAGAGGTTGAAAAGGATGAAACATAAAAATTCTAAAATGATGTGAAAGATTTAAAACTCATAGGCTTGTTTGATTCATAAAACTTCTTTCCAAAACTAATTGCATCCAAGTTTAAAATCAAAACAGCATGAACCAAGATTTCTACAAGTCTTGAAAACAATGCATGTGTAAATCAAGATTTCAATATTTTCTAAATCAATGCATGTGTGAAAATTTGAATGATGCTAAAATGATAATGCATCCATCAAATTGCAATAACACAAAATCCCTAATTGCTTTAAAACCATTGTCCAAGCCAAGTTCGCCGGGCTCAAGTTTTTTTTAAAGGCCTGTATTTTTGGACTTGAGACAGGTCGGGCCGGGCTGGTAATGGGCTCAATTTACATGCCTAAATCATTGCTGTTGGAAGTAGGTGGACCTCATGGATAGGTTTTCAAAACTTTTTGACCCACTTGACTCAAGGATCAAGTACCCATAAGGCCATAAACCATATCCAAGATGCAATCCCTCCATCTCATCAATCATGTACAACAATAAAGCCTATCTAAAAGATAGAAATCAACAACTACATGCAACAAAAAACAATCCACAACAAATAGAGAAGTAGATTATACATTTGGAGCCCGGTGTGCTCTAATGGAGAAGAAAACAATCAGCCAGAACAAGAACTCTTCTTGAAGCAAATTAGGATCTCCATGACCTTGTTGTCTTCCACGCTATGACCCACTATCAGATCTCTTTTCTCAAGAAGATTGGTGGAAACTTCAAGAGAAAACCCTACTAGAAATTCCAAAGAACTAGAAGAGAAAGAGATGAGAGAGATGTGCAACAATTGCACTCAAAAAGGGGCTGGGCATTTTTCTCTTATTGTTGGACGTCCAAGGGGAAATCTCCTCCTTTTATAACCTTTCAAGCCTCCTCTTTTACTAATTGAAATAGAAGTTCCACTTCCAAAACAATTAGCAACTTTCCCCCTTTTCTAATTACTATAGAAGTCTCACTTCCACAATAATTAGTAAGTTTACTACTATCACTATTACAAGTCATACTTTAAATAGAAATAGTAACTTTCTAATTCCTTCCTTTCGGAGTTCAAATATGATTAGTATCTTTCCAATAACTTGGGCCAGCGTAGGGGCCACTAGGGATTCCATAGAAGCTGGCTCCAATTGGGATACCGCGACCCCAGATCTCATGTGCAATCCGGGCCCACAGTTAATTGCAAATAACACCTCTATATAAATGTAATTGCACTCCAGTCTTTGGAATAAATTACAATGAAGATCCTAAACTTTCCAATTACCACAAGTAGACCCCTCTATCAATATCCATGGATCAATTGGAATAAATCTGTCTCATTCAATCTTAGATCCAAATCTTATTATCCTTGAGCCCCAATTAATCACAATGATCATCAGTATCATCTAATTAACTCTTAATTGAGATGGGTGCGCACTTACTAATGACAAATTCATTAATTGGCACAAGGGATAATATAGATAGATTCCATCTTGACTATTGAATGTTCCCACAGTCCTACTACCACGTACCCAAGACACCGAGGTGTTGACCTACAGTTGGCCTCACTCATTGGTGACTCAAAGGAAATGAATCGATAGAAACTTGAGTTCATCAATGTCTCAGGATTGAGAGCCCATTGCTAAGGAATTATGAGAGCAGACCTTAAAATCGAGATAGTATTCCATTAGGTGCTTCTCATGGTCCTTCAATACATCCAATGTACCGGCACCATGATTCAAAATCTTACATTCTGATGATCGAGACAAATCACACTATCTTATAGTGATCAAAGTGCTGCAACCTTATCAGATGAGATGCCCAATCTCATCATTGCTTGTGAAGATATTTAAGTATAAGATTTATGACACATGTCTCCCGTACGTGGATCTCATCCATATACATATATCACATCTAATATACTAATGGGACCCGGTTCATCTCATGAACCATCATGTCATATGTATTGGTCATGTGCATTAAGTAATAAAACACTATTCATCTCATGAAAGGAAAGCATGATTTATTGATAAATAAAGAAATTAATCAATTTATTACATCATTTGATGGATTGAGTCCATACAATCTAACAATTGTGAGTATGCAAATTCTACTTTAAGATTTTGTATATATATATAACAGCAGGGATGAAGGGCCGTTGTTCCATTTCTTAAGTGGCAGGTCATAGTAGTAGGACCAATGAATTATGATCATTGACTCTAACCCTAATCCTTTCACCATATCATATGTGGTCTTCCAATTTGCTTTCTGATCGAGTGATGATTATGGTCATATATAATTTCATAGGGAGATATTCAAATAAGGCCTTGAATTTTGGCCTTATTTCAAAAAACGACACAAGCTTAAAAAGTTATCAAATTGGAGTCTAAGTTTTTTGTTAAGTTTTCAATTAAGGACAACAGGGCATTTTAAGAGATTTTCTTGCAGCCTTTTCCTTATTTTTTATAAATGGCAAAAATGCCCTTCTCCCCCTCAATCACTTCCTCAATGCATTAATGCCTCCAACCCCGCATCCCCTGAGGATATCTCCTTACCCAAGTGGTAAGGAGTGATAGTTCTCATCTGGTTACCTAGGGTTCAAACCTTTGGTACGCCTATTGTTACTTCATGCCATCATGTCCCAGACGTTCAACGTGGGACCCACTATAATGAAAGACTCTTCAAACTTTCTATATTCCATCTAAAAGGGGTTACAAGTCCAATCCTAGATATTTTTCCCATTGTGTCCATATATATTAGCCTGTAATGCCCCACTCCGCGAGTGTACTTTGATACCATTTGTAACACCTCACCCGACACGCATGCATGATATTGTCCGCTTTGGCAGCCTCATACAAGGTAAGGGTGCAAGCTCTACATATAATCCCAGCAACTTTCCTCTCTATAATCGATGTGGGACTCCAAGGCGTCACATAACCGATTTATGTGGAACCCATTATAATGAATATGAACACAAACCAACTATACCAATAAAAAAGGGGTGGGGCTTTTTTTTATATATATTTTCATTATCTCCCCTTAATTCAAATGATAAACTATGGTGGGATTTTATAATATTACTGCATATGATATATTAAATTACATGTCTAACCCTTTTGATGATGCAATATAATTTGTTATATATTACATAATTACTTGCAAATAATAGTCTTTAAATTATCAAATATGATAGATAAAGAAATAAGTTGTTACAATAAAGATGGAGCTGAATTATTACGAGAAGTATATGATAATGGAATTTAGGATGAAATCATAGGAAGTTTATCTTGGCAGCAAAATATTACCGATAACCTCACACTAATCTTTTCTTAACAATAATGTTAACTTTATATTTAAAGGTAATATACTATTAGGTCCCATAGATTTTCTAATTAAATATAGTAACAATATTTATACAGGTTGTATACTACTTATGTTCGACCTTTTAAGCAGCTCGGGTAGGGCACGGGCCTTTGCCACTGGTATTTATTTATATACATATATAATATGGTGAGGGATGGATGTGCACGAATGTTCTATCTCATATATATATATACACATACATACATACATACATACATTCATGTACAAATGTATACATACATGTATATATGTATGTGTATATATATATGTATGGGAGATTCTCAAAAATTTTCCTATCTCAAAAATGGAATTTCTACCCCTATCTATTAGCCAATGATTTAAAATAATCTATAAAATATCCACAGTTTAGGAGAATATTTAGGAGAGAGAACGGATAAGTGTACCATTGATGACATGTGTCACACTTTCATTGGCTAAAAGAGGGGTGTTTTTATTGTGAAAAACGCCTAGGGAGTTTTGTAGTGTAACCCATATATGTATACATGTATATATGAAAAATTCTAAAAAACGACTTTAAAAACGCCCCTTTTTCCGCCCCTCTTTTTTTAGTCATGGGGCATAGGTCCCAGTTTGACACACCCCACACGATAGAGTGAGGGACACTTACATAATTGAGAATATTCACGTGTAAAAGAGGAAAAGCCACATCTATAGTTATATGCAGAAAAGGAGTGTTTATGTGTAAAGAGGGATATATATATATATATATATATGGAGATGCTTCTATGAGAGATGCTCTTACCTTACTATGAGAGATAAGGTGGGGGCCCTCACATCCATATCCAATGCAACCTTTATCTCTCATAGTAAGGTGAGAGTGTCTCTCACAAGAGCACCTCCCATATATATATATATATATATATATATATAGAAATAGCTCATATGAGAGTAACTCTCACACTACCATGAGAGTAAAGTGGGGACCCATTGGGTTCATATTCCAATGCTAACAACCTAAATATGAGGTCCCCCCCTTACCTCCCTTACTCTCATAGTAGTATCAATGTCACTCTCATATGAGTATTTCACACACACACAACACTTATTAATATATCAAAAATTCTTGAAACCAACCTTGTCACAAAAGAGGTGCTTCTCCCCTTATCTAATAGCCAATGACTTGTTAGTATTTTAAAAGAATCTAGAGATTCAACTTTGTAGGAGAATGTATAGGAGAGGATATGATATGTGTTATCATTGATGACATGTGTTATACTTTCATCGGGAAAAAAATGGGCCTTTTCTATGAAAAACACACTGAAAGCAGTTGTTACGGTCCAATCAATTCGAATTAGTGAAAACTCAATAAATCTAGTGTAATTCAAGGGGTCCCATGTGTGTGGATGGTTTGATTGGATCATAAAGTCAACCCTACTATATTATCCCTCACTGTAATATGGTGGGTGATAGATGCAGATGGATACTTCCACACACAACACACAATACACACACACACACAAATGTATGGAAAATGCTCCTATAAAAGTAACTCTCAATACTATTATGAAAGTAAAGGAGGGGACTCTCATATTTTGGCTATTGGCATTAGATATGGATCTAATGGACCCCCTTACTTTCATAGTAGTGTGAGAGTTACTCTCATTGGGGGGGGGGGTGATCATGTACAAGTTTTCCTTACCGTCTTACGGTACAAGCCACCTCGTGGGGCCACCTATTGGTCTATCCAAGCGGACCATTTAAACCCACTCCTCCTATTTACATGGGTTTCACTAGATTTTGATAGATCCAGATAGAGTGAACTGTTATATCAAACATCAATTTTATTGTTTTATATAAAGTTGTTTAACTTATGGACGACGGAAGAAGGGGTTAGAGGTATAAAGTTGCCTTTAAAGTTGATATCTACATTGGTCCCACTTGGATCTTTCACTCCAGTCCTGTTCCATGATTTGACAGGTCCCAAGTGGGCCCCACTGTGATTTATATCGTAAGACGGTAAGGAAAGCTTGTACATGAGTAGAATTTGAGATAATGACAGTGGCTGTGAGGATTGAGAGCTTTCGGATTTGAATTTTGGAGCTGCCGCGTATGCCAAGTCACATGCAACATGTTAACCTTTGATTGGCCAGGTAATTAGAAGACCCTTACAACTACCATCCCTATAATATAAGAGAGTTCTTCTTTTTCTCGTTTTTTCTTTTCCCTAACGAAGGTGTCCGGCCTCATCGAGAACCGACTATTTCCTCGGGCATTATTTTCGAGGCACGTGAAGTCCTTGCCTCCCCCACAAAACAGGTAAGTTAGGTTTTTGGCTGGGCAAGTGCCACAGGGAGACAGTGCGAGTTTGAAACCACAACCTCTGGTTCTGATCCGTGGTCCTAACCAACTATGCTATCCCTTGGGGTTAAGAGAACTCTAATCCTTATTAATCTATACTTTGTTTTCCTACAAGGTTTCCTTCCTCCTCAAACTCCTAATCTTTAGGAAATAAGAGATTTCCTATCTCTTGCCATTCTCCACGTTAGATTCAAGCCTTGCACAAAAATGATCAATAGTTCCACTAAGGGCCTGTTTGGATGCACAAAAAAACCACAAGAAAATAATATTTTATAGAATATAACCTTTCATTTTCGAAAATCTTGTGCGTTTGGTAACCCAAGAAAAATTTGAAGAAAAGATTCTCATCTTTTAAAAAAATTCAAGATTTTCTACAACAGCTCCCTCTGTAGAAGACTTTCTACAAGATAAGAATCTTTAAAAATGATGATTACAGAGTGGTAGAGTAAAGACAAGACTTTAGTTCACCAAATTCATCATGATGTATTTGTTTACATATATGGTAAAGTAAAGTAAAGTAATTATCACAGCACGGTAAAGGTGGGGTAAAGTAAATGTGGGATAAAGTATATGGTGAAGTAAAGTGGGAAGGAATGGTAAAGTAGTTTCTTTTTTCTTACTTTATGTTATAACATTTTACCGTAGTTTTATATATATGGTAAATAAAATGGGACTTGTTAATTTATAGGTGTGGTAAAGCAACATAAAGATTGATGTCATATCATGGTAAAATGTGAAGTAACTTCAGGTGAGATTAAGTATGTGGTAAAGCAAAGTGGGAGAGAGACTTATAAAGTAGTTATTTTGACATACTTTACCATGATTTTATGTGATAAAAGAAAAATAACTTATGGTAAAAACATGACAATTGAACTTTACCTTGCCACACTTCTTTTTAACCCAGACGTGGTAAATTACATAGAAATTAAAATATTTAATAAAAAGTTATTCTAATAATGTAATTTACTTTAATCATAACACCTTCCAAACAGTCAATTTGAAATCTATACTCCAAAAGTTGCCAAACAATAAAAATATTATAATATTATAATATTGCATTATTCTATTCTATACTATTTTATTCTTGTAATATTTAAATCTGTTAATATTTTATTTTTTAAATATCCAAATGGGTTAACAATCGTTTAAGGGTCCACTTTGAATCTCTAATAATTTCTCTATCAAGTCTTTCCTAAGGGCCTGTTTGGATGTTTACAGAATAAAATATTTATAGATTTCAATATTATAAGAATAAGATAATATGGAATAGAATAATGTAATATTATAATATTATAATATTCTTGATGTTTGGGATTTTTGAATAATTTCACAGATTTTAAATTGAGTTGTTTGGAAGGTGCTATGATTAAAGTAAATTACATTTACATTATTAGAATAAGTTTTTTATTAAATATTTTAATTTATATTTAATTTACTAGATCTTGATAAAAAAGTAGTGTGGTAAAAAAAAGTTCAACTGCAATATTTTTACCTTAAGTTACTTTTCTTTCATCACATAAAACTATGGTAAAGTATAGTAAAATCAAGTCAATAAAAAAAAAACTACTTTACAACTATCTTTCCCACTTCACTTTACCACATACTTCATCTCACCTTACTTTACCTCACCTTTACTATGATATGACATCAATCTTTATTTTGTTTTACTGCACCTGTAAATAAGTCACTTTTTATTTACAATATAAAACTATGATAAAATGTGATAAAGTAAAGTCAAATAAACAAACTACTTTACCATTCCTTCACATTTTACTTTACAAAATATTTTATCCCACCTTTACTTTACCCCAACTTTACCGTACCGTGACATTAACTTTTAGTTTACTTTACCATAGATGTAAACAAGCACATCATGATGAATTTGGTGAATAAAGTCTTCATTTTACTCTACCACTTTCTAATTGTCATTTTGAAAGATTCTTGTCTTGTATAATGTTTTTTCTTTTTACTGGGGGGAGCTGTAGGAGAAAATATTGAGCTTTTAAATTTTTCTTGGGTTACTAAACGCACAAGATTTTCCTTCTTTAGAAAACTAAATATTATATTCTATAAAATATTATTTTCTTGTGTTTTCCTGTGCATCCAAACAGGCCCAAGCCTCTAAAATCTTTAAGAATCCACTAATCTGATTTCTTCATTACAAATGCCATTCTATCTCACCACGTCTACTGTCACGCCCCCAAACCGGAACCTCGGGGGCGCGAATGGGATTGAAGATAATTATATTTTTCTCCCAAGATCCGCGTGTGTGAAGACAACACATTCCAACACACTCTGAATATTTTGCGGAAGCTTTTGTGGCATTGCGACTTGGAGTTCGTGGCCATCGGACTCCATGTCGCATTCAACCGCTAACATATAGCTATTATATCAAGATCCATACCAGACTAGAATAAACCATCACAACCAAGTATAGAATTGACAATAACAGGATAATCATTCCCACATGTGTTCAAGTTACAAATTATCAATGTGCATTAATTAAAAACTCCTAAGAAAAGGCTAATAGAAGCCATACAATAACAAATTAATAACCACTACCCCACATGTGACGCAGCTCCGATGTCAATCTCAATATCTACATGACATAGCCTACAAAACAACATGTAACTTATGGCTCCACAGCAAACAAAAAGCACTCAACTCGGGGCGGAGAAGTCTGAACCTGAGTACCAAAATAGTGGTTCAGACACGACAGTTTGGCAGGTAGATGAAAAGATAATAAATGTGCTGAAAAAAAACATGTGATAATTCATATTATTTGATCAAAGGCTGCATATAATTAAAACGGGTGGAAAATCATGGATCTCTGACAAAACATGTATTCATTTAAAGCATAAGTAAAACATGGCGATCGAACAAAACATGTGTTCATTTACATCATCTGTAAAAGCATAGATATTTGACAAATCGGGTGTTCCTTTAAAACATGTGTAAACATAGAGATCTGGCAAAACAAGTGCCCATTTGAAACATATGTAAAAGCATGGATATTTGACAAATCGGGTATTCATTTAAAGCATATAACTATACCAAGGAACGGGAAACAATATAACAATAATTGAACTTACCTTGGAAAACATTAAAACCTATTTAAACAATAACTTTCATAAAAGAAATGAATCATTTACTGGAAACCGAATAAGCAATATAAAACATGTAAGGTATCCAAGGAATCGGGAACTAGCAAGACAATCACACGAAGCTAGGTCCTCTATCATCAAAATGACAAGAGTATATTGGGCCGTTGATCTCAGTCATGCGAGGTGAAGAGATTCAACGAAATATACATATACATAGAATAATAATACGGGATGGGACCGCGTTGGTAAGCCGGGCATCGAGAACCACGGTAACGAACCGGGTATTGGGAACCACGGGAGCGAGCCGGGTATCGGGACGGGATCACGGTAATAAACTAGGCATCGAGATCCAAATTGCAGCTGGCGAGACGGGAGGGGGATCTCCAAGTCGGTATATCAAACCGACAAGGTCATCCAAGCTTAGTGGTGCCAACTCATAGGACAAATAATAGAAATCACGACATGTATCAAAATGCATCAATTACAAGTATGTAACCGGGCAGGACAGGGGTGCTCAAGGCACAAGTATCCTTTCAATTTGGGCAATGTATAACCAGGCTAGCAAAATGCTAAGATACAATTTCAATACTTTCGGGAATGATAAATTATAATTCATAACTTTTCGGGATAACTGAAAACACAATGGGACTTTCAAAATTTCAAGACAAGTACCGAGGTTCAAAACTAGTTCAAGGTGAATAGGGGTCCCGTATGTCGATTTCGATATAGACTTGGTACTCTTTGAATTTGAAGACATTCCGGGCTCCATATACACTTTGGCAAGTTCAATTTCATCAATAAAAGGATCTCCAAAATGAGGTTTTTCTCCTTAAACTCCCAGACAATCTTTCTTACCCATTTCATGAACATATGGTTCAAAGTAGTTCTCTTCCTCCTATTTAATTCCCAAAATTTATAGGAGGTCGGTCACCTTGGCGGTCAGCAGGCGGTTAGCCGCCTGGACCAGGTTGACTAGCTGACCTAATCACCGCCTAGTGACCGCCCCAGCAGAAAGGGAATTTCTGTTTGCTAATATGCTGACCGCCCTTGAGCAGTCACCAGGTCGGTGCCAACTGGTGACCGCCTACTGATCGCCCAATCAGCGGGCAATGCAAATTTTCAACAAATTTCATCCCCTTTTTCATCCAATACATTTCTCCTATAAACATCTTCATTCCTTGCAATAGAAATGGGCTCAAAGTTCCTTCAATACATCAATCAACACTTTCATTCTCATCATTTCACATTTCTCCCCTCACTTCCATTCCATTCACATTCAATCACAAGAGAGAGAAAAACCCATCTTATATGAAAACCATTTGTAACTTTGACAACATAATACATGCATTTCCAAGATATGAACAAAAGAGAAATAAACTCATCAATAAGTACATTTTGAAATTAATATTAATCATAGCAAAAGACAAGTATTAAAATCATCAAAACCATTAATGAAATCAAGCTTTTCTCACAAAACATGTCAATAATCAAAACAATTCATTCATCCACTTACCTTTGCCTCCAAGATAGCTAATTAAACAAGTTCCTAAGCTCACTTCCAAGCCAAAGATCTCCAAGCTATACAAAACCCCCAAAATAAACCATTACAAACCCTAAATAGTCAAAACAATGAAATAGAAGGAGAGAACTTTCAATAATGGAGATGGGGCTTCTCTAAGGTCACAAGAATACCTATCTAGAAGATGGAAATGATTGCTTACTTGGAAGGTCCTCTAATGGAAAGAGTTAGCTCAAGGAGAGTCTCAATATAGGTGGATTTCTCTTCTAATGGCATCCATGGAAAGCTTGCAAGGTGGGGAAGAAGAAGATGAAACCCATTTCTTGATGGGTGCAAGGTTGATGGTGGATTTGTGAGAGGGAGCAAGAAGAAGAAGAAGAAGAAGAAGAAGAAAAGGGAAAAAGCCCTAAAGGAACTAAAACTCCTCTCCCTCAAGTGTGCTAGAACAAATGGGAGAATAAGAGAGGGGTTGGTCCCTTTTATAGAAAATGAAGGTGGGTCCCACAACTAACATGACTTGTTGGGCTAAAAACATGTTTCTCGGGGTCTCGGATGAGTTCGATGAAGAAGGAAGAAATGATCATCGAAATTTGTGGTTTCTAAAAAGTATATATTTTGCGGGTTTCGGAGACATTGAAAATATTATCCAGATTTTCATGTAAAAAAACTGCTTTACCCCTAACATTGGAAAAGTGGGGTTTCGGGGTCTCAAACGGGGACGAGATCAACACGAAAGTTGTAAAGATAAACGAGATAAGTCAAACAGAGCCAAAATGGGAATCTTTGGGAATCACGAAGAACCTCTCCAAGCTGATCATGCAAAACAAGTAGGACCCTATAGTCACTGTCTAGGTTCACTGGCTCTCAAAACTCCCCAAAACTAGTAAAAAGTCATTCTAACTCACAAACTCAACCAAACAAACACTAATCCCACTTAGAGAAACTAATCCACAAATAAAACAACATTAATCCAGGAAATTAGGGGTTGGGGTCTCACATCTACAAATCCTATCTCTCCTGCTCACTGTGACAAATCTGTCCATGATTGGATTACTAATATATTATGGGTCCATGTAGTTTTTAAATAGAGTCCATCCCTGTAATCTAATCTTTCAATGCCCAAAATCTCTCTGCCTAAATAAAATCCCAGGAAAGAGTCTGCCTAATGCCTAAACAAGAACTTACGTAAGATAACACTCTACTTGGGCCGGAACTCAGGATGTTGACAAGATCTGGACAGAGATAGCAGGATATGGATGATGAGAAGAATACTAAAACCAGGTGAAGAAATGGAATTGGTCATAGGGAAGTAATTTAGGGCTACACAAAAAATCTGGTATCACCGCAAAACCGAACCAAACCGACCGAACCGGACGGTTCAGATCGGTTTTTAGTAGACCAGTTTGGTTAACGGTTTGAAAATCATAAAAACCGCTTACAGCGGTCGGTTATTGGTTTGAGCTCACGATTAACCGCTTAAACTGAACCGACCGTAAGTAGTAACTTAAATGTTACTTTTTTACTATTTTAGTTTAGGGTTTCGTTTTTTACTACTTTCAACGTTACATTCCACAACTCCATTCTCACATGAACTCAACCGTCAACACTGCCTTAGTGCATCTCTTTTAATCTCTCAAATGCTTTTTGATACTTCATTGCAGATGGAGGTGTTACTATACATGGTGTTTTCCTTCCATCATAATTCCTACCTCGTTTCAATGAAGTTTTTATCAAAAGGCTGCACTCTTGAAAATGTTAGAAAAGCCAGTAAAGCATAGCCTTTTGATGATTGGTTTTGGTCTCACCTAACCAATGTGTTAAGAAACCTTCATTTCTGAAAAATACAGTGAGTTTTGATACAAATTTCGTTTGTGCGTGACTTTTTTTGACATAAACTATTATTCTATTGTAATTTCAAATGGTATCATGTGGAATGAATGTTTCACTGCAAGTTGGTTATTGGTTATTGGTTTTTTTTTTTTTTTTGCGTGCGCTTGCGTTTAGTCCAAACTCTCTTTTTGTAGTAGAATTATTTTTTATATACGTTTAATCCAATCTGGAATGTTGGATTTTTATGTTTGCACTAAACATTAGAATAAATGCAAAGGACGAGGTATCATCATTTTGAAATTTTCAATGTCTGATTTTCAAAAAAATAAAATGAAAAACAACGGTTAAACTGACCGAACCGAACCGAACCGAACCGTTTGGTTTGGTTCGGTTCGGTTTAAGCCCTCTCCATCGGTCGGATCGGATCGGTTAATTAAAAAACCGACAGACTTGGTTTGGTTGTTGGTTTTAGTGTTAAACCGATCCGAACCGCCCATGTACAGCCCTAGGAAGTATGTGATTCGTATCTTTCTCTAATGTCAGTGCATTGAATTTCTAGCACTTATATATTTGTTCCTTTCGTTTTCTTTACAGAATCTGTGCATTGAATTTCTAGCACTCATATATTTCTTCTTTTTATTTTCTTTACAGAATCTGGCAATACAACTCTCTTCATCTTCCAAAATCGAGGTCACATGGAGATATTTGTGTCCTTTAAGGAAGTTTTTAACGTTCAGAAAATAAGGGACCAAATAAGATTTAGTAATCTTCAATGAAAAACTAAAACTTGATGATTACAGCCATCCAACCAACTTGCTGTACAAGGAGTTTTGCCAGGGACAGCCCTATGAATGCATGCCTCGGACCTCTAAGGACATAAAAGGGGCTGGACCAAAACATATCGATTATGCAAGGATTACTCCTCAAAAATCTCTCCATCTCCATCCTTATCAACTCTAATCTCTCTATGTTCCCCAAAAGAAACCCCACTAATCTCTTATTCATTAAGATTTGCAATTGAGAAGGGCGTCTTACCCCAATGGTAAGATGCGTTGGTTTTCACCTTTTCTCACCTGAGGGTTGTCTCATCTCACCTGAGGTCTCCTGCCCTCATCCAAGGGCACCCTCACCTCACCCGAGGGCATCTTCCATTGGCATGGGTTTGCTGGGGTTCGAGCCACCTTAAACGGTTATACCAAAAAAAAAAAAGAAAAAGAAAAAGAAATGCAACTCCACTCTCTCTTTCAATTCTACAACCGGCCAATCTCATCACGTCTTTTTGTCGTTGTTTATGGTTAGACTATAGTTTGAGGACTCTTATTTATTTATTTGGTGGGGAGTTTGAGGACTCTTAACAAGCTGGAATTCAAATCAATTAAAATCATCTAGGCCCACAATTTGATTGTCATATGTAAAAACATTTTGAAATTTGTAATATTTCACTTAAGTGCTCTAAAAGTCATCAATTTGATGGTAGAAGTTTTTATTTGGTTATTTGAATAAAATCTGGATTTTAACTTGATTAGTCTATAAATTTCTGTCAAAGTTCATATTATTTTAGTTTAATTGTCTAGCCTTTTCTTTATTAACATTATTTATCTTCAATTTATGATATGTAATATTTTGATATTCAGTTTTAAAAATTTCTTAATTAGAAGATACACATTTTGTCTAAAGATGGAGACTTTTGATTGGAACTGGTTTTATTAGATTTTTTCAAAACTTCCAAAATGATTCAATTTTATTATGAAACTGCAAAAAACTACATGAATTAAAAACATGAAAATTTATAAATCCGAATTTGATTCTTAGTTTATATATGTTCACCATATTTCTCTCCTTCTAAATAAGGTTATATATATATATATGTAGACTTTTAAGCATGATAAATAATATATTTATTCTTGGTAAATTAATTTTTTCCATAATAATTCAATGAAGTCCCATATTTCAATGTAGTCTTATTATTAGGCCCAGAATGGGCACGGGTGTGCTTTGCTAGTTAATGAATTACAAACCCACCCCAAAATTCAAACAAATGAAAATCAAAGACTCCATGATTTTCGCTTGGTCAAATTTCTTTCCAATCAAGATTGGACTCACATATACAATTATCATGTAAATCGCACATCGTCTAAAGATTACTTTCCCCTCCCCCTTTTCAAAGCTTGAGTATTTCGCCACAGCTACAGTTACAACATTTTAGGATTAAAATGCCGATATTGTAGGCTATAGCAAAAGAAAAATGCATTGTTGTGAATGAATTTAGATTTTTGGTCGATGAAAATATTCAAACTTATAGTATTGCATTTGTGGGCTGAAAATGAATCGGAATAATAGGTTTGGATAAAAAATGTATAGCGTTAGAATGTAATTGAAGAGTGGTGGTTTAACGTGAATTTTCTCATATTCTTTTGGATCTTAGACTTGTTATACATTAAATTGATATCCAATATCATAAGTTTTGATTCTTCAGAAGTAGCAGATGGTGCATAATCAATTATATTTAAGAATGGACTCTGATTTACAGAAGAGGGCTTTCTATCTGAAAAAAATTAAAATGCTCATATATATGGAAAAAGATGCTTGTTCTTTCTTTTTAATCATTTTTCATTGAGAAAAAGAGATACCACTACACCAAAAATCGGAAATTGGAACGGAAAAGCGTTCTTAATCCTTCCGTTCCTAATCCGTTAAAGTGTTCCAATTTCCGTTCCAATTTGGATTAGGAACGGTTGGTACCAAATTGGAACGGAAATTGGAACACTTTAACGGATTAGGAACGGAAGGATTAGGAACGCTTTTCCGTTCCAATTTCCGATTTTTGGTGTTGTGTACCCACATTGATTTTTTACATTTTCATCCATTCTTACATTCTATTTATGAAGCATTTCTCGAACCAAATCTCCAATTTATACTTTCAAGAAGTGAAACTCACTTCTCTCATTTGCTTTGTTTAGTAGTTTTGTTCATGGTTCTTTTACCTCAAATTCTCTTTTTGCACCTATATTTCTATGGCATTACCTAAAGAAACTCATATCTACCTCTGCATTACCCAGTCTATTCTTCTAAAATAAATATATGTACATGCTAATGCCCCAGCATTTTCTTTTGAGAATAAGCTAAAATCATTACTTTTTCCTCTTTTTATCCAATTTAACATAAACCCACAACTTACACTTTCTTTCCAATCATTTCTCTCTTTTTTTCTTTTTTTTTTTAAAGAAACCAGCATAGATTTTTCAACATTTTCAGCTATATCCACATTCTCTTTAAGTAAACCTTTAGTTTTCAATAAAAAGTGGCAAAATCCAGTTCTCTCATTTTCACTTTTTGGCTTTTTCCTTAGGAGATTTTTTTTTTCTAAAACATAATATTGTCGTTGGGGTATCTACCTAGTAGATCCTTAATGATCATAGAGCCTTGAGTGGACAATAAGGTGCATACTTGAGGAGGTCTGAATTTGGACAATTTTGTCATTTCCAAAAGCATGGAGAAGGTATAGCAGAAAATTAAAGTTTTTGGGAAGGGGAAGGGGAAAACCATCTTTAGAGGTAGGCTATAGGTTAAAACCTCATATAGTTTTAACCCTCAAAGTCTAGGATATACAAATTTTATGGTTTTGACTGCTTGAAAATCTGGATGCAACATAGGTCAAGCCAAAATGGGACTTAAATTGGTGAACTTTATTTGTACCACTGCAAAGGGGCCGGGACCTAAGAGAGCCCACACACATGAAAAGAGGAATCCCACACATGTGGAAAGAATGGCATACCTAAGGATCATACAGAGGCAACCGGGTGAGATGCGGGGTCACAAACTATTTTAGCAAACCCTTGTTCTCAGCTTACACTACCAACTGAACCCCACCAGAAGATATGTTTGACTTGGGCTGGTTCAATTTTGCATTATAGGCTTGTGCTCGGATTTTGATACCCATTAATGTATATTTTAGACGTAGGCATCGATTTCGAAATTGGAGTCTGATTTCGCAATCGATTGCAAAATTGAAGGTCAATTTTGATTTCAATTTAAACCCAAATTAACTTAAGAGGGAGATTTTAGGAATTCAAGAGAGTTTTTCGATTTTAGCCATCTAAATAAAGTGGTCAATCTAAAAAGAGTATCATATTAAAGAGTCCAATCTTCCACGCTCTCTAATCAATCCATTCACATATGTTTTGTGTGGGACATTTTCCTAATACCAAGATTATGTTAGTTTTGGTAAAGGTACCAGCTAGGCATATCTTGGTCTCGGCCTTTTTTACCTCGGCAATAGTATCAGAATGCTTCCATACCGAGGTCACACCTGACTTCGGCATCATCTCCAGTTTGGTTCGGATAGCCGAGACAGGCACTGACTCTTAGTCAGCTGTGACTGTACTTCTATAAAGAAGACTCAACTACGTTACATAACATGTTGATTGATGGTGACATGCCTCGGATCGAGATAAGAAGTTATCATTATCCGGCAGCTACGTCTACGTCAAGGTAAGGTCCGATGGGACCCTGCCTTTAAGGTCAACTAAGGAAAGGTACAATGGGACTCTACTCCCAAGACATCAAGGTAAGGTCCGATGGGACTTGCCTCCAAAAGTCAACTCTTGGCCTATATATACCAGGAGTATATCCAGAGAAGGTACGCATAAACACTTACACCCATACTCTAAACCCCCCCTTCTTCTTCATCCACTCATCCTTTGTCTAGTTGCTGAACTAACTAAGGCAACGGAGTGCCTTTGGCTTACTGCAGCCGCTGACCTTTGTTTTTCCTTCCCTTTCAGGTCTCAAGCATTTGATCATTCCTAAAAAGTTCTTTATCCATATAATCAAACCCGTAAATATTTAGGCACTTACAATTGGCACCATCTGTGGGAAGGAGATCAAACTAGATTTACAAACACCATGCCTCCGAAAACTAGAAACGGTGAAGGACCATCAAAGGCCCCATCACTTCCACCAGCATTACCAAAGTCATTGCCACCGACCCCTTGCCAAAGGAGAACCGGGGCAAGATCTAGTGCAGTGAGCGTCGAAGGATCTGTCACTCAGTTAGGTTCATCGTCAAAGGGGGTGACAGCACCTTCCTGACGAGATAACCCTATGCTGGAACATTCCCGGCAAAGTGATCCTGCACTGCAGCATCTCCAACGAGACAAATCCCATTGCCAGGTCGATGCAAATGATGACAACAACCCCCTCCTCACGGATAACAAGGTTTTGGCTCAAAACCTTGTTATCCAAGAGCAAAGTGAGTTGATTTGTCAGCTCCAGCAGCAACTCCGGGAGAAGACGAAGGCCCCAACTCCGCCACATAGATGCCCCCGAGCTCCTTTGGTAGACCAGGATTTGAGGCAAATCTTGGATAACAAGAGGCACGACTGAGCTTACGATGAGGGCTCGAATAGCAGGCACTTGAACGAGGACTTAAAGAGGCAAAGACCGGAGGACAATGACGACCAGAGAGAATGGCTGGACCAGCAAGTGAAACAAACAGTCCAGTAGAACATGGAGGTGGTCGGTTTCACCCGAAACCGGCTAAATGCCTACAACACTGAGGACACCTCTCCTTTCTCTCATGAAATAAGGAACTTTTCTCTTCCTCGGATCCAATAGCACATCTTTGCCACTTTACTCAGAGAATGTCATTTTGGGGCGATACAGATCATCAGAACTGCAAAGTATTCTCCTCCAATTCAAGGGACCTTCCCCTAAAGTAGTTCTATGCACTCCCAGATGAATCAATTTCGAGCTGGCGACAACTGCGGAATTCCTTTGTGGAGAAATTTCAGGCTCATAGGGTCATCCCCAAGACGGATGATGACCTAATGGCTACCAGGATGAGGTGGACCGAAAATATCACTAAGTTCGCCAAAAGATTCTGGACTGTGTACAGCCAGATTGAGGACGCCACTAGTAGGATGGCCATCAACTATTTCAAACAAGCTCTGCTGCCAGGCAACGAGCTTCGAAAGTACTTGGTTCGGTTCCCCGTGGTCACGGTGAAAGCACTAATGGCCAAGGTGAACTAGTTTGTTGAGCAAGAAGAAGACGAGGCCCGATCTCAGAAAAGCTTCGGCCTTTGGCAAGAAGACAGACCCCTAAGAGAGACAAAAGATCGTCTCGGAGGGAGGAAATGGACTAAAGCAAGGCATCGACAAGCTCAGCGATGGCCTCGGTTCCCGCCTTGGGGGGCAGCAAAAAGTCCAAGCCAGTTGTTGCCTCCTACAAGGCTGTGAACACGATCTTCAAGGAGCCAATCTATAAGCTCCTCGGCAGGATCAAGTCACAGCCGTTCTTCAAATGGCTGCAGCTGATGAAGGGTGATCCTTCAACCCGAGATCAAAATAAGTTTTGTGCCTATCACAAGCAAAATATGCACAGGACCGAAGACTATATGGCCTTCAAGTCACACCTTGAAAAGCTCGTCAAAGACAGGCACTTGAAGGACTATGTCAAGGAAGAAGGTAGAAATAACAGCCGAGCTCAGCTCAGAAATGATGATGATCAGGACAACGATGAGCCGGAGGGCATCATTAATGTTATTCACCTTGCTCCCACGCCAAAGGGGAGCAATCAAGCTCGTGCCGAAGCGAGGAAGTCTTCACACAACAAATAGGTGATGACAGCCGAGCTTGGACCAGCTGCCAAAAAAGCTCGGAAAGAGAGACGCAAGATCTGGTTTTCAGATATGGACCAAGATGGTGTCCAACTCCCTAGCAATGATCCACTAATTGTGACCCTGAACTAAAAGAACTTCAAGGTACAAAGAATTCTTGTGGACCCTGGGAGCTCATCAGAAATCCTCTACTTTGACTACTTCAAGAAGATGGGTCTCAAATAGGAGGACTTGCAGGAAGCCCGCACTCCCTTGGTGGGTTTCAGCTCAAAGCCAGTATACCCAAAGGGAAGAATCTCCCTAACAGTCCAAATTGAAGGCGCCTCTATACTTGTGGTAGATGTACCATCCTCATATAATGCAATAATGGGGAGGACCTGACTGCATAACATGGAGGCAGCACCTTCCACACATTACCAAAAACTCAAGTTCCTATTAGAGAACAAGAATGGCAGAGTCGAGGTGATCACGGTCAGAGGCAACCAGCACATGGCCAACCAGTGCTTGATGGTCGTGGTGCCTGGTGAAGCAGAACCAACGCAGGTGTACATGGCCGAACTGGAAAAGGAAGCCGAACTTGAAGACATCGACCTAACCCCAAATCAAAAGAGTGTTGAAGATCTGACCGAGATCAGGATCGATCCCAACAATCCTGAGAGATATTTCCTGCTCGGGAACCAACTCCCCGAACCTGAGAGGTCCAAACTCCTAGACTTCTTGTTACAGAACAAGGAAGCTTTCGCTCGGACCCCTTATGAAATGCTTGGCGTCGATCCCGAAATCATATACCATAAGTTGAACGTGGACTCGAAGTACAAGCCTGTGGTCCAGAAGGCTCGCGAATGGGGATCCCACAAACAGAGGCCGTGATCGAGGAGGTCCAGAAGCTGCTGGAGGCAAAGGCGATCAGGGAAGTCCACTATCCGGATTGGTTGGCCAATACGGTGGTGGTCAAGAAAAAGAATGGAAAGTGGAGGGTCTGCGTCGACTTCACCAACCTCAACAAAGCATGCCCCAAGGATAGCTTTCCACTCCCCAAAGATCGACCAGATGATCGACACCACCGTCGGGGTTAACAGGATGAGTTTCATCAATGCATACCGAGGTTACCATCAAATTCCGATGCATGAGTCTAATAAAGAAAAGATCGCATTCATAACACCTAGAGGCATCTACTGCTACATAGTATTGCCATTTGGGTTAAAAAATGTGGGGGCAACTTACCAGAGACTGGTAACCAAGATGTTCTAGGCCCAGCTCGGCAAAACAATGGATGTGTACATTGACGACATAGTTGTCAAGTCTAAATGGTCACAGGACTACTTGGCAGACCTAAATCAAATATTTGATATCCTCAAAGAGTTCCAGCTTAAGTTGAATGCATCCAAGTGTGTGTTTGGCGTCGGCTCTGGCAAATTCCTGGGAAGCCTGGTCACAAGAAGAGGAATAGAAGCAAATCCAGACAAGATCTCAGCAATTCAGGGGATACAAAGCCCAACTACGACGAAACAAGTTCAGAGGCTCACTGGCATGGCTGCCGCGTTCAATCGCCTCATCAGCCGAGCTTCGGACAAGCGTCGGCACTTTTTTTAACTTTTGAAGAAAAGTTTGAAATTTCAATGGACTCCGGAGTGCGACCTATCTCTATAGGAGCTCAAAGCCTACCTGGCTTCACCACCCCTACTTTCGATGCCGAAGCAAGGAGAGGTGCTCTACCTATACTTGACCGTCTCGGATCATGTAGTGAGCTCAGTACTCATCAGAAAGGAAGACAGGCAACAAAAGCTCATTTACTACATGAGCAAGATCCTTCTTGACGCCGAGACTAGGTACCTACCATTGGAGAAACTTGTATTAGTGCTCATCAGTGCTTCTCGCAAACTTTCTCACTACTTCCAGACATACACTATAGTGGTTGTTATGAAACACCCACTTAAGTCCTTTTTCAGAAAGGCATATTTTTCTGGGAGAATCTCAAGATGGCCCGTCGAGCTGGGGCAGTATGATATCCAATATCAACCCAGAACAGCCATAAATGCCCAAATTTTGGAAGATTTCATTGTGGAGTTTATCTTTCCTAGTTCAGCACCGAGCCAGCTTGATACCGAATGGGGGGTAAAGGGGATGAGGACGAAGTCGCCGAGACAGAAGAAGAGCAATCTAGGAAGCAGTTCAATGGTTTAGCGTGGAAGGTCTTCGTCGATGGATCCTCAACCTTCAAAAGGGTTGGCGCTGGCATAGTCCTCCAATCTCGAAAGGGCCTAGTCATCGAATTAGCCCTAACACTTGGCTTCAAGGCGTTCAATAATGAAGTTGAGTATGAAGCATTCACTGCAGGGCTCAACAGTGCTAAAATCCTGAGGGCACTGCAATTGGTGGTCTTCAATGACTCCAAGTTGGTGACGAACCAGTTGAACGGAGACTATCAGCCTCGTGACGAGAGGATGGCAGCCTACCTGGCTCATGCAAAATAGCTCCTTTCTTAGTTAGAGAGAGTTGAAGTCAAACATGTTGGTAGAGATTCTAATTCTCATGCCGACGCTCTAGCCAACCTGGCCTCCGCCGTCGAGGCTGGGAGAAAAAGGACTGTCGAGGTGGAAACGTTGGAGAAACCAAGCATAGAGCTTCAGTCACCTTGGCAGGTTCTGTGTGTTGATCTCGGTCCAAGCTGCATGGATCCAATCGTCTCCCAAATCAGAGATGATCAACTTCCTGAAGACAAGAATGAGGCTTACAAAATCAAGCTGAAAGCAGCTCAATTTTGGTTATCTCCAGATGGTAAACTTTATAGGAAGTTCTACACCGGCCCTTACCTTACCTCTAGTGCGTCCACCCAAGCAAGGTCGAAGACCTTCTCTATGAAATTTATGAGGGAATATGCGGAAGCCACATTGGAAGTCGATCACTAACATAAGGAGCTATCAGCCAAGGCTATTGGTGGCCTTACATGCAAAAGGATGCTCAGCTATATGCTAATAAGTGCGAGAAGTGCGAGAAGTTCTCCCACTCCATTTATTGCCCAGCGTAGGATCGAGCCCACTTTCTAGCCCATGGCCCTTCGCCGAGTGGGGCGTGGACATTGTGGGACCACTCCACCGAGCTCTAGGGAATAAGAGGTGGCTAATAGTAGGTGCCGATTATTTCACCAAATTGATAGAAGCCGAACCGTTGTCTTCCATCACCGAGCAAGACTTGAAGAATTTCATGTGGAAAAACATCATCAAAAGGTTTGGTGTCCCACGATCTTTAGTCTCGGACAATGGGACTCAGTTCGTCTCCAACCTTTTCAGAAACTTCTGCTAGGAGCTCGGAATCAAAAACTACTATTCCATTCTAGCCTACCCACAAAGCAATGGTTAAGCCGAAATCTCGAACAAGGTAGTGCTCGATGGACTTAAGAAGAGACTTGACCGAGCTAAGGGTAGATGGGTGGAGGAACTTCTGAGTGTCCTATGGGCATATAGGACTACTCCGAGACGCCCCACTTTGGCAACACCCTTCTCCTTGGCCTTTGGGATGGAAGCCATGATCCCACTCGAGGCCGGTCTCCCAATTTTGAGGTCAGAACTCTTTGATCAGGGCCAAAACAAGGTGAATCTGGCCAGAGAGCTAGACCTAGCTGAAGAACGAAGATATGCAGCAGCTATCCGCCTAGCAGCCTACCAGCAACAGTTAGCTAGGGGCTACAACCAAAAGGTCAGAGAAAGGAAGTTCTCGGTTGGAGAATTGGTCTTAAAGAAGATGCTCCCTGGAGATAAGAATCCCAATGAAGGCAAGCTGACACCAAACTAGCTAGCACGAGCCATTCAAGGTGATCTCGGTCGCTGGGCAATCAGCATACAGGCTTGAGGACATGTCTGGTAAAGAATTACCATGGCCATGGAATGTTAAACACCTTAAGACGTATTATTTTTGAATTGTTTTTTAATCTTTGTGATCAATAAAAATAGCCTTTGATGTTCACAATTTTCACCAAGTTATTGAACTTGGCAATTACCTACCTAACTGCTACAGAGCATTAGGGAAATAAAGAGAAGCCTTGAATAGTTAAGGTGAAACGTCGAGTTAAAGAATTCAGTGGCTACTTCGGTGTTCGGAGTTAAGATGTGTTTGGTTATGGAACCGAATATTCTATCACCGAGGTAAAAACCTTGTGTTCCTTTAAGTTAAAGGACCTAATACAATTTGATCCCATCGAGCTCAGTTAATGAACTAAGCTACGCTACGGACAAATTTTGTATCCAGACATAAGTTTCTTGGGTTACGGAACTTAAGAATAAGCGTCGTCTCGGTTGATGAACCGAACTCAAACACTTAAACAAAATCGACTTCCTAAAGCATGTAAAGGGCTCGGTTAAGAAACCGAGGTCAAACACATGGAAAAAATGTTTGAAGGCAAACATGAGAAAGGAAAAGATGAAATTGTATTTATATCATAAAGAAGAAAGTATAATATCTAAAAAAGATCATTACAAAAAGAAAAAAACATACATCAAAGGTGTTTTTATTCGACCTCGGCCACAGCATCGTCAGCCTCGGTCGCAGCTACTTCGGGGGGAGCCTCGGAGGAAGATGGGGCAGGAGTCGGTTCCTGCTCCGAGACTGGGAACTTGGCTGGATTCATGTAAGCCGGGTGGTCCTCGGGGACCCCAGCCTCCTTCAGCGCTGCCAACCAACCAAGCTCCAGGGCCTGGTCCTTCACAGTGAGGAGTTGAGCCTCATAGAGGGTCGTCGCCTCTGCACTCCTTCACTAAAGGCAACATCAGTCTCCTACTGGAGCTTGGCTTCATCATCCTATTTCTCTTTCTCGAGCTCAGCCGCCCTCTTCTTCAGCGTCTCGACTTCTGCCTTTGGCCCCTCAAGCTTGGTCCTGAGGTCGCGAATCGTCTCCACCTACTCCTCGGCCCTTTTGCTGCTCCCCTCCAAAGTTGTCTTGAGGTCTTTATTCTCCGTCTCCAACCTCAAGACCTTGACATTGTTCTACTGGACCCTCTCTAGCGAGATTTGGCTTTTCTGTAGTATCTGCAGAGGAAACAGACGTCGGAAAACAATAGCAGTGATCAAATACTTAGTACATACTTCTGGAAAGGAAAACTCACCGAGATGGCCGCTTGCATTATCGACGCCAGCAGAGTCACGTCGTCGGCCTCTCTATGCTTCGCCATGTCTCGCAGCAAGGCGTAGGAGTGGCTAAGCACTGTAATCACAAGGGGATTCCCTGAGACCCAATCCTCCACATTTAGCGGCCAGCCAGGCCCAAGTTGAAGGCTCGGTCTCCAGGGAGCCGGCTTGGTGGGATGAGGAGCCAAAGCGTTGCCAGGGCCCCGCTCGACTAGGCCCTCGAGTCTGGCCCTTTTTTCCGCCCGAGCCCCCTCCTGTGCGGTTTCGGCAGGGCGCTGGCGAACTTCCCTGCTTGAAGAAAGAGCGGGGGCGGCGGTGGGAGCCTCTGCTAAGGTCGAAGGGGCCGAAGGGGCTCGAGGAGCCCGACCTTCAAATGCCAGAGCCCCCAAGTCCTTGACCGCCACGGGAGGTCGGCGCCGCTCCATATCCTCTTCCTCCTCTGAGCTAGAAAAGGAAGTGGAGGTGTTGGAAGTGTCGGTCTCGGTGGACTAGGTGTCGCACCTCGAAGAGCTCGCGGGAACAAAAGTGCTCTCTGGAGTGACCCAGGCTTCGATCTTGGGCTGTTCTACCTCTTCCCTTGTCTGAGGTTCCCCGATCCTCCTCTTGATAAAGGATTGGTACCTCGGCTCGTAATCCAAAAGAAGATACGCAACGTGACCGAAGTGACCTCGGTATTGGTACAGCGCCCGAAACCAGTCTTCGTTCCTTGACCAGCCGACCCGCTTGGCCTCCTGTCTTCTTTGGTGGATGTCTGTACAGCAAACAAAAAATATTAGCTCGGCAGAAAAAGAAAAAGAAAAATTCAAGGAAAGAAAATTTTAAAATGATGCGAGTATTTACTCGGAGGGGTCCCGAAGCCACGGGGAACTCTGAACGCCTTCTCCACTCCGGTCTTGGTCGCTCTGAACTCCCAATTACCCGAGAAGAATAGGCGATCGTCCTCGGCATACTTATTGGAGTCTTCCAAGGAGTTGACGAGACACGCCCGCTTTGCCATTACCCAAAGGTAATAAGTATTATCAACTCCGGACTTGCACAAATCATAGACGTCCTCGATGTCATGGACACCGAGGTCAATGCCGAGAATCCTATTGAGCTCGGCAACATCCATGATGATCTTGAAGCCGTTCGGCATAAGTTGACAGGGGCAAAGGTGCCATTTACTAAGGCATATCCTAAGGAGAGGGTGGAGGGGAAACCGGACCCCACCCTCAATTATGGTTACTAAAGGAAACGACATCCAGTCGTTGGTGAATGTATGGTCATCAAAAGGGTTTACGGGGTTGTCTAGCCTAACCTGAACATCGTCAGGTACCCCATACCTAGCCTTAAATTCGACCGTGGCCGCTGGAGTTTCTAACCAGTGCCTATAGATGCCCATTGTCCGGAGAAACTTGAAAGAAAGGGGAAAAGAGATAAGAAACCGTAGACGAAAAGAGGAAATGGAAACAAACAGGGCGGAAAACTTACGAAAGGCTAAACTGACGAAGTCGAAGAATACTGAAGTCTCAACCACGGCAAAGATCTTTCTTCTGCAAAATCCCTCTTTCTTCTCCAAACACAAAAGTGGAGAATGAGAGAGGGGCACCTTTTTTTATAATGGCAAGAGGCGTCGTTTCGAATTTCAAGGACGCGCGCCATTTTGAGTACTGGGCACGTCTCTTCGAAACGATTGGATGACCAATGAGGCGTTGACATGTGATGCCACCAGTACGCCTCCTGCATCGATCGACGCTCTATTTATCACCTCGGGCAAACGAAGCGACACCGATGTGCTATTAATCACCTTGTGCGGATGAAGCGACGTCGACGTGCAATTAATTGCCTCAGGCAGACGAAGTGACGTCGACGTGCTATTAATTGTCTCGGGCAGATGAAGCGACGTCGTGATGGAGATCGGATGTCATCAGCCGACACGGAGATGCAATACAATACGAGCTTCAAGCCAAATATCTAGAAGATTCTCCCATCATACTGCTTAGCTCCCGACCTCAAAGAGTTATAGAACTCTAAGAAGTCGGAAGCTAGGGGCAATTGTGTGGGACATTTTCCTAATATTGAGATTACGTTAGTTTTGGTAAAGGTATCAGCTAGGCATACCTTAGTCTCAGCCCCTTTCATCTCGGCAATAGTGCCAGAATGCTACCATACTGAGGTCACACCTGACCTCGGCATCATCTCCAGTTCAGTTCGGATAGCCGAGACAAGCACTGACTCTTAGTCAGCTGTGACTATACTTCTATAGAGAAGACTCAACTACGTTACAGAACGTGTTGATTGATGGTGACATGCCTCTGATCGAGTTAAGAAGTTATCATTATTCGGCGGCTACGTCTACATCAAGATAAGGTCCGATGGGACCCTGCCTCTAAGGTCAACTAAGGAAAGGTACAATGGGACTCTACTCCCAAGACATCAAGGTAAGGTCCGATGGGCTTGCCTCTAAAAGTCAACTCTTGGCCTATATATACCAGGAGTATATCCAGAGAAGGTACGCATAAACACTTAGACCCATACTCTAAACTCCCCCTTCTTCTTCATCCACTCATCCTTTGTCTAGTTGCTGAACTAACTAAGGCATCGGAGTGCCTTTGGCTGACTGCAGCCAGGGTCTCTAACATTTGTTTTTCCTTCCCTTTTAGGTCTCAGGCATTTGATCCTTCCCAAGAAGTTCTTTATCCATATAATCAAGCCCGTAAATATTTAGGCACTTACAAGTTTAAAATTGGATTCTTTCAAACTATTTAGTTTCCAAATCTTAAACCAAAACATCATCCAAAACGTGTGTAATATAAGGATGAATCCCCACTCATCTATCCTACGAATTCCCACTCATCCATTCACATTCATGGAAAAAAAGAATGTCATAGAATCCGTATCTTTACAATTATTTTGTATTGTTATCTTTCCTTAATTTAATATTTGAAAAATCATTATAATAGTTTATGTAAGTTAACTGCACGTTTCTTCTTTTTAATAAACTTTTAAATATAGAATCTTAATGAAGATAAAAGAAATTTTTTTATTTAAATCTTCTTTCTTTCTAAAAATTCTAAACTTATATATAAGTTAGTTTTTGTGCCCGTGCTTGCACAAGCATGCTTTTCTAATGTGTACTTAGATTTTCTTATCTAAAGTCATATGTAATGAGGGGTGCTCATGGGCCGGGCTTGGATATGTAATTAGGGCCCATTTTTATAATGGGATCGGGCTTGATTAAGTGATAGAAAGTCCAAACCCTGGATCGGCCTGAGTAAGGAATGCATGCAATTTAATTTAATTAGTCCAAACAATTGATCAAATGCCTACAAAAGTGATAAAAAGCCCAATTCGGCTTGGCCCGATTGATTAAATGGGCAGGCTCGGGCCGAACTTTTACAATCATGTTAGACTTGGTCCCGGCCTGGGTTAGTGTTTCTAAAGCCAAACAGGGCTTGGATATGCCTTAGCATGGCCCAGCCCAACCTATGAACACCCTATAAGTAAGCAGATCCTATCTGATGTTGTATTAAAGAGTCTCATCTATACCTTCCATCTGTCATCTCATTCAACCCCATCATAGTTTCCAATTTAAGATGGGATTTAATTAGACTCTTTACTGTCCCTTCAATCGTGCAATCCAAATAAACAAGAATGATTGAAACATGAGGGTTATTATAGTTGCATTTTCAGTTATTTATGCAACACAATTGTGTCATATATATTTCCTTTCTTAATTTTTTTCCTTTTTCATGAATTTTCTGGTGTCTTAATATTTTTTTATCATAGTTGTTTTTTTCCGCTTTTGATGGGTTCTTTTATTTGCCGTTGTGTTAGGTTTTCATTGACTTATGTTTTTGTTCTTTTATTTTTTTCAACTTTTAGTTTTTAGGCATTGGGTTTCTATAGGTTTATTTGTTTCTTCTAAGTTATTTTTGTTATTGGATTGTCTATAGACTTTTGTTTTTACATAGTATTTTTGTGGTATTTTTATCACTTTTATTTTTTTATTATGGGTTATGCATATGATTTCAAAAGAATGTTTGAAGCAAAATGCTTAATTGGTTTCAAACAAATTAAAGTGTTATCATTTGGAAATTAACCAACTATATTTCTTTGTTATTATTGTAAGTCTTAGTTTTAATTGCAATTTTTACCATCTCAATATAATTTAAATTAAATATTATTTTGAAATCTTATTATTTTTAATATTATAAATTATGCTGCTCATGCTAAGCGCGGGCATGTTTTGCTAGTTATTAGATATTACAGACGTAGAATTCGATTTTGAAATTGGATTCAGATTTCACAATTGAGTGAGAAATTGGCTTCCAATTTTGCAATTGATTTGATCAATTAAATTAGTTTAACCAATTTGAAAAGTCCCATCTAAAAAGAACTTTTTTTTAAATAGTCACATCAAATAGATGAGATTCTACCTTATCAAGTTAATTTAAGGAGAATCTTAATTCAGATCTAATTATCTCTCTCCCTACTATCTCTCAATTTTTTCTCCCCTTCAAATCTCTCCAATGAGCTAGAAATTTCTCAGAATCTCCAGTTTGAATTATTGTCTCTAACCCAATTCCTTACTCTTTAATATATGATAATTGTCTTCAATCCAATCTTCCAACCGTTTTGAGAATGGATATATCCTTATCTCACCGCTCTTTATTAGAAGGAAATTAGGGACAACTAATCTTCTCCGCTATATATATTCTCATTAACACTAGCAAAGCACACCCGTGCTAAGCCCGGGTCCTGTAAGGACGGTCCTTACAGTTTTAGGTGCGGACTGTCTAGTGGGCCCACTATGAGACCCCACTAGTCATGGGATGTAGGTGGACCGAAAGATCCAAGTGGGACCAACCTACATATCAAATTTGAAGTCAATCTAATACCTCTAACCTCTTCATCCATGGTTTACAAGTTTAATAATTTTATATCAAACAATAAAAATTGACCTTTAATCCAACGGTCTAGTTCATCCAAATTCATGCAAATTCATTGGATTCGGTGCCTATAAAGGGGATGTGAATGTGTGGTCAATTTGGATAGGTCACAAGGTGGGCCCCAATGGTTGTTTCAAACCGTGTGGACCGTACGGACTGTCCTTATAGGACCGGTTCCTCTATGTGTGTTTTTTAAATCACAGAGATGTTATCTTCTTTAATTTTTACTGGTTTAGTAGTTCCATATTTATAAGGGCTATATTAATTGGCTTGTAATGTATACTGATTTAGTGTAGACCGTAATTAATTAAGACTCAAAAACTTAAAAAATCTAAAATTAGTTTGAAAATGAAAACATTTTCATTAGGCTTGATGAACGAATAAAATTATTTAAAAGAATAGAGGTTTTAACTTTATTATATTTAGAAATGATGATAAATGTAAAAAAAATTCTCATAAAGTTTAGGAAACTTTAACCATTGTCTTCGTTCTTCAAAAGGCAAAGTGTTTCCAATATAATCAATTGAATAGTGGGACCATTTTAATTGGATATCATATTATTTATTTTATACATAATTGACCACATGGAGGGCCCACAAAATTGATAGTAGTAGTTTGTTGAAACATGGGAGCTGACGTAGTGAAAAGAAAACAAAACCTAGAGATCGTGCTCAATTGGAAATTGGATGGATACAAATATGGGCTGGGTCTACTTTTTAAGACTGAAGGAAGGAGAGGCAGATAACTTGGCGTCCAATATTTTTAAAAGTGCATGATCAAATCTTTTTAGATCCAAATGATCATTGAAAAACATAAACATACACATTTATCCTATATATATAGGTGGGGCCAAGGATGCTTCGGAATTTTAAAAATTAAGAGATCTAGATATGATATTGGATAGACACAAAACATGGGTTGGGCCCACTTGCTACAATCAAAGGAAGGGCAAGCTGATGGCAGGCTGATAAAGTTGAGCTAACCAAACAACCTTTTCTCTTAAAAAGTTACTTTGAAGAAGTTGCTCTTACAAAGTTACTGTTAAAAATGTACATAGAATCTTAATAAACGGAACCAAACATGCTCAACCTTCTTGGTTGATAATTTCTGTCCTCGTGCCATGGACAAACACTTCCAAGTGTGGATTAGGTAGAAAAAAAATTTGAGAAAAGAAATTGGAGAAACACCACATATGGAATATGGTCCTAGTTGTTAAAGTTATCTCTGACAATTACATGAGGATTATTCTTAGCTGTAAAAAATATTGCAATAATTTATCAAATTTCAAAAATAAAATAAAGAATTCATACGAGTGGGCATATACATTTAAAAATAAACAAAGTAACTGTGAGTTTTACTTGGAAGAGGAAAGTGATGTTGTTATCATAAAGAACATATCTCACCTCATTTAATTCTTTTTTCTTCAAGAACACATCATATTGTTTAAAAGAAATAGAGCAAGAATTATCACAGATTGTGTCTGACCCTTTCATTGACGCTTCAGTCAATGGTTTCTCTAGTGACAGCTAGTATTACCTAATCAACATGAGTATTGTCTTGGCCCATTAATAATAGCCTGAGCGAAGAAAATCTTAAACAAATTAGATATTAAATAACATAAGAAAAAATACTAACCACTAAATATTTTGATGCTAGCAACTAAATTAAAATGAATATCAAATACTAAACACTAAATTAAAAAAGCACCGATCCATATACCAACATATATAAACCAACTCAATCAACTTAATGGGAAAACAGAAATAGTTACCAACTTAATTTAATGGACCATAAAAAAAGATTGAGAATGAATGTCACAGAGAAATGATCGATCATAAGCAAATAAATGAACGTATGATACAAAACCACATAAAGAAAAAAAAAAAACTAAAGTAAGAAGAAGACTAAAAGAATAAACTTAAAAAATCCAAAAATACACAAAAAAGAATGCAAAAAGAAAACTAAAAATATAAACTAAAAAGAAAGCTAAAAAATAAAAATAAAACCACCCCTCCCTACAAGTATCAAACAAAACCGTACAAAACTAACCATCAATTTCATTGTCAATTGGATAGTCTAGTACTTGAAATACTTCCAGCTCTTGAATAATAGGAGTAGTTTGTTTAGCATTAAAAAAAGTTGTGGGGAAAACGTCCCTCCTAACTGAGGTCAAATAGCCTTAGAATCAAATCTCTCACATGGGCGTAACATCTAACTAATTTGATTTTCTCCCAAGAACAAACTCAAGTAACAATAAGATCTAGAGATAGATTTTCTCACAGGAAAACCACGATATCTATTGTTATAACTGAGATTATGTAACTGCAAACCAATCAAAACACAAATTCAAGAAATCACAATCCAATCGTTGTAAAAGAAAATTACAGTCACATCGCAGTTCAAGAGAATGATATTTAGTTACAGTGATTATCAAAATAGAATTCAGAGTATGCTTGCATGTGAAATTGAGATCTTTCTTACATGTGAATTCAGAGCATGCTTGCATGTGAATTTACACCTCAGATGCTTCACTATGGGCAGATCCTTAGGGCCTGTTTGGGGCACCTTACTTGTAGAGTTAAGTAAGGTGAAGCCCCATTCTCAAGAAAAAAATTCCATCAAAAGCACTTTACATTAAATTTCCCACCATACTTTTTCCAAAAAAGTAAAAAAAGTAACATCATTTACTTGCTAAAAGACAAAAAAAACTTCACTTTCCAATAAAAAAGTCAACTAAAAACAAGTAAAAACAAAATACCATCATTATCCACTTATATTTTATTATTTCTTCATAATAACCTTTACTCCACTCAACTCTATATGTAAAGCCCCCAAACAGGCCCTTAGTGCTTCCACTTTTACCTCGAAGATCAGCGGGCTCTTTCGACTTAGAAGGAGCCTCTTATGGAAGGGGCGATATTGACTTCCTATTTCTATTGTTTGTAGTGACAACGAAAGAAATGAAATAGAAAGGCTTGTTGAGCATTTGATTTGATCAAAGAGAGAAGAATGAGAATCAGAGGATCTATCTACTCATTGCTTAAATTGATTAGAGGGTGAAACCCTAAGAACTATTTGACAAAACCTTTAAATGAGATGAGGGATTCAAAGAGGTTTTCAGGAGTTACAAGAAGTGAATGGACATGTCTTTTTTGCACAATAGGAACGTGAGTGGCAGAGTGGGGAAACTGAAGGAAAAAAAAAAAAAAAAAACATTATGCACCCATGGAAATGGTTTTGAGGATTTAAGAGGGAATAATAACCATCAACATTCTATAAATTAGGCTTTAATGCGTGGGTTGACAAAACGGATGGTATAACTCCCCTTTTGATGAGATGAGAGTGGGCCTCAATGGGATGAGGCAAGTGCAAAGTTAAAATGTCAAAATAAATTAGTGAGGGTCAAAATCAATTGAGGTTGATTTTTCAATTGAAACACAGCGGCTTTCATATATATAAATAAATTAGTATCTTACGTTAATATCATTCCTCCAATTACTCGATTTCAAATTTATCCTTTAAATTCTCAAAATACAAATACATCCATGTTAGTATCACCGATCTTATCTTATCCTCTATATAAGTTTTTCTTTTTTTCCCAATGTAGAACAGGCGTTCCAGCTCAGCCCTCAATTCTCTGTGTCATGTATTTGTGTATTTTTCAACCACCATTGAGAACATCATAGCAGTGAAATCTCATCCACTAAATTCGGCATGTAGAGTTTTTCACTTGCTTCATTTTCTACACAAACTTCAGCAAGAGTATGCAGTAGTTTCTCATGCTACTTTTTATAATTCAAAAGATACTCTCATATTTTTCCCATTATTTTTTGTAATTCAGTATTTTTTTTATCTACAATAAGTTAGAAAGCTTAATTTCGTTTTTGCTTTGGTGCTTACTATTATGAATTTTTTATTTCATGATTGTTTGCTTTTTATGATTGGATTTAGAAATTCTTCTTTTCATTTGTAAGATGATGTTCTATTTTGTATCTTTATCATCGCCCACCTGATGGAGTAGCATGAGGCATGGATTTGCTCCCCTCATCTTATGTTTGAAACTACCCTAAATTTTTTCTTTGAATTTATTTGGAGTCCTGATCATACTCTTATGTTGTACATTGGTTCAAGCAAATTAAAAGGGATCTACAGCAGGAGCATTCGTCTTGAACAAATGTCAATGAAAATGGTGCAATTGTCCCTTGAATAATTTTGCATGGCCTCTACTGCAGTGTTCCATGGGCTTAAACAAACCACCTTCTTCTTCTTCTTCTTTTTAATGGAACAACTTCAAATGACGACTAGTATAACCTTAAGATATTGGTTAGGAATAAGTAAGTTTTAGTTAGTGCAACAAAATTCCATCAGTTTATTTTTTTTATTTTAGTATTGTACACTTTTATGTGAATTATTATGCTTTTTCATGTATTAAGTTTACTACTTGTAATTTCGCATGATATGGGTGTACACTGATATATATTCATAACTAATGATGCGAAAAAGTGTTTTTCGGACACCACCGGTCAAGTGATGAGTAATTAATGTGAAAATTGAAGAAGAGAGAGAATTTATAACGGTTCGGTCAATGTAACCTACGTCCACTCCAGAAAGATGATTTTACTTCTCCGATGTATAGAGAGTATAGGTCATGAGACTACAATGAATGTGCAAAAATGGATAGGAATTACTTGCCCCCCAATGCGGGTGGGGCTCTTTGATTTATAGTCTTCCCCTAACAGATGAGGACGACTCTTCAGAAACGGGCGCTCCATTCTGGCGGAGTTTTCGAACTACCTTCAACAGATGAGGCAGGTAGGATCTTCTCCGCAGGACTTGGTAAAAGCGGGTTAAAGGAACGATGTGGTTGCTTTGACTTCGTGACTTTGTGGATCTGGACCCTGCCTTTAATGGGTGGATTTGGACCTGGGCTTATCACAGACTCGGGTCACTTAGGCCTGACCCATCATCATGAACTGACTCACTTGGGCCTGACCAATCATTTGCCCCCCAATGCCTCGCGCCAAAGGAAACTTTGAGAGTGAGGCATTCCGAATATCCAGGCTTTCTTCATTCCGAGCATTCGTAGCCTTCCCAGATTCTGCCCGTCTCTTTTTGCTCAGGGTTCTTTCCCTCTTTGAATTTCATAGAAGAGTTCTTTTGGCTTAGGGTTCCTTCCCTCTTTGAAAACCCTAGGCTATAAATAGGGAGTTCTTTTCCCCACTCTCCTTTGAAATTGTTTATCTTTCTTTGAGGTCATTCATTCTCTTCTTGTTCAAAGAGAAAGAAGGCAACCACCATGGAGTTTCCGGACCAACTAGAGGTAGAAGATGGTGTCTGTGTTGACGGAGGACTGCAGGGAGGACGGTCACCACGTGTTGCGGGCGACGGAGGTGCTGGACGGGGTGCCACCCAGGGCGCCCCTGCTGCTGCGATGATCGACGCAGCGGCGCCCCGATTGCTGCGCCTGCTGCAGCGGCGATCCATGGACGGGGCGCCCCTGCGGCTGCTGTGAACCAGGAACGGGGCGCCCTGATGTTGCGCTTGCTGCAGCGGTAAGCCAAGGACAGGGCGCCCTGCTGTGCCTGTTGCCGTGGGGAGACACGGGCGGAAGGCGCCCCTGCCGTGCCTGCTGCGCCTGTTGCTGAGGTGGACCACGAACGGGGCGCCGCCCTGGACGCCCCAGGCGCTCCACCTGACAGAGGAGGGGGCGCCAGCCCTAGCGCCCTTGCGGCGGCGCCCCTGGCGCTGCTGCAGGTGGCGGTGCTCCTGGCGTTGTTGCGCGGACGGACGGGGCTGGGGTGCCACCTTAGACGCCCAGCCTGCTGCTGTGATGGGCTCGGTGCAGGCCATGGGCAAGGTGAACACGGGCACAGGTGGCGCGGCAGCTGGCACGGTGCGCTCTCGTCGCAAAAGATATAGAGGAAAAGTGGTTGTCGACGATGACAGATCCAAGGTGAGCACCATTCTTAGTGTGTTCAACACTAACAATGACATTTTGAAGATGGCTTCTTCTTATCATATTCCTCCCACTGTGCTATGTCGTCGGGCTGAAACGGACGAGCCTGCTTGCAACGACTCCTCGGGTGATATTGCCATTTATGAAGAGAAGGTCGAAGCCGGGCTGAGGTTCCCCATGCCCTCCTCCATTTGCCGCATTCTTCATTACTTTTCATTGACCTCGAGGCGGTTAGCACCCAATGGCTGGAGAGTTCTGCTCGGCTTTCTTACATTATGGAGGAGGGTTCATCATGAGGATGCTTCTCCGGTGGAGTTCCATGCTGCCTACAACCTAATTGAGTCTCCGGCCCCTAATAAGGGATGGTACTATCTTACCCCTAGGGGTGGCAAGCTGCTAACGGGTTTGCATTCCAATTGCCACAGTTGGAAATCTCGTTTCTTCTTTATTGGGGGAGAGTGGGCCTCTGAGATAGACCGGGCTTTGGTGCCAACGCGATGGGGTGACGCCAAGAAACTTGGTAAGTCATTCACTTGCTACTCTTTCTCTTTATATATATATTTTTTACATATGTTCTTACCTATTACCCTTTTGTAGACGCGCCAGTGCTCTCCATGAGTCAGGAATGGAAGCTGCAGGCCGTGAGGGCCTGTCCTAAGAAAGACTTGGGGATTCTCTTACCCAAAGAGAGTAGTGGAGCTAGTGACCCCTCTCCGAAATCTCCTCTGAAAAGAAAAAGTACTTGACTTCGGCTTTTGTTTTTTTTTTTTCTGATATTCCGTGCCTAAGTAATACTTTTGCTTTTGCAGCAGTAGACAGAGAGGTGATTGGGGCTCGCCTTTCGAGTAGGAGTGCCCCTCCTTCGAAGGCGGCAAGGGTTGACAACACTTCAAGAGGGAACTCTCCACTAGTAACTTTCAAGGCTAGCTCTCTCATATCCACCCCTTCAGCGGGGGCACGGCCGTGTTCCCATCGGGCGGCCTCTCCCGCAGTGTCTCCCCAGCTAGCGACCCCTGCCGCCACGATTGCTACTCCGGAGTCTTCTTCTCTAGCTATCCCTTCTGCCCCTCGTTCGTGTCCTTCACGCTCGGGGGCTTCTGCAGGGGCACCAACTTGGGCTGGTCCCATGCTGGGCAATCCGCTGGTGATTCGGGAAAAGCTCAGGAGATTTGTGTTTCCTCCTGAGGTTACGCAGATTAATGCTCTGGGCACCGAGGGGGTTATTGACACATTCTTAGAGGGTCTGGCTAAGGTAAAGGCTTACTGTTCCCTTTTCTCCAGACTTTCATTTTTTTTATATATGTGTACTCTCATTTTCTTTGTCTCTTATTGTTTCAGGCTTCTACTGCGTCCGTCTGCTTATTATCAAGGGCCCGACATAACAGTCAGTTGAAGCAAGACAATGAGAGTATACAAAAAGAGCTCTCCATTGCTCAAGGGAAGATTGCTGCTTTTGAAGCTGCTAGAGGAGCTTCCGAGGCTGATCTTACAGCGGCCCGCGAGAGGGCGACCAGGTTCGAGACTGAGCTCTCAGCAGCCCGCGAGAGGGCGACCAACGCATAGGCTGAGCTAGTGAAGGCCCGCGAGAGGACTTCGCTCAGTGAGGCTGAGCTTGCACATACCCGCGAGAGGGCGTTGCTCAGAGAGACTGTTGTGGAGACAGAGATGAAGGCGGCACATGATAGAGCTTCTCAGGTTGAGAGGGAGTTAGCGGATGGTCTCGCTGATGCTTTTATTGATGGCTACGAGGAGCTCCGGGGGAAGATCTCTACTGCCTTTCCAGATATTGATTTCTCAGGCTTCGTGCCGACTGAGGCGCCTGATGATAGCAGTGGCAGCTCTGACGAGGAGGATGATGATGACGCTGGGGATGATGCCGAGGATGATGACGAGGATGAAGAGGATAGCTCTGAGAGTGATTAAGGGGCAGGGGGCTTCTGCTGTACTATTTTGTTTTTGTTTTTTTAGAAAGGCAACTTACAGCCTAACTTTTGGTAATTGAATAAAAATGCAAGGATCTTTTCTCACAAAATGTAGTGTTTTATTCCTCCATTTCTTACTACTTGAACAATGTCAATTGAAAATAGAGAAAAACAATAACTTAAACCCCACACCCTCACTACTCTGGCTACTCTGACTCTTTTAGAATGTCGCTGATAGTACCTCTTCAAATGTTCCGCGTTCCATGGATAGAGTAAGACCTTTCCTTCAGAATTTTGGATTTTGTAGGTGCCTGGCCTTACTACTTCTGTTATGAGGTACGGCCATTCCCAGCTTGGTCCCAGCTTTCCTTTGTGAGAGTCCTTTGTGGCGAGGATCACCTTTTTGAGGACTAGGTCTCCCGGTTGAAAGGAATGAGGCTTCACCTTCGAGTTGTAGTACTTTGCCATGCGCCGTTTGTACTCCGCGTTACAGACCATAGCCATCTCCCTTGCCTCCTCTATCAAATCGAGGTTGATGCGGAGTCCTTCCTCGTTGGTGACGGGGTCATGGAGATGGACCCTTGAAGAGTGTGCACCTATCTCGACAGAGATGACTGCCTCAATCCTGAAAATGAGAGAGAAAGGGGTTTCCCCAGTGGGAGTTCTCGGTGTGGTTCGATAGGCCCATAACACTCCTGGGAGCTCGTCAACCCAAAGACCCTTCGCTCTTTCGAGCCTTGTCTTCAGGTTGCGAAGGACCGTTCTTACCATGACTTCTGCCTGCCCATTTGCTTGTGGGTGTGCCGGACTGGAATGATGCTGCTTTATATGGAGATCGGAGTAGAAGGTGTTGAAGAGTTTGTTATCAAACTGCTTGGCATTGTCACTAACAATGGCGTGAGATATCCCAAAGCGATAGACTAGGGTTTTCCAGACGAAGTCTTTCACCTTTGAGTCTGTTATTTTTGCTAAGGGTTCTGCCTCCGCCCATTTTGTGAAGTAGTCAATGGCGATGACTACAGACTTGCACTGTCCTTTGCTCAACAGAAGGGGGCCCAAGATATCAATGCCCCATTTGGAGAAAGGCCACGTGCTCAAAATTGAAGTCAGCTCCTCCGGTGGCTGCCTTGGCACAGTGGCGAAGCGTTGACACTTGTCGCATTTTTTGGAAAATCATTTGGCGTCCTTCACCATGGTAGGCCAAAAGAATCCTTACCTTAGTGCTTTGTGAGCAAGGGAGCGCCCTCCGGAGTGATTCCCGCAGATTTCTTTGTGAATTTCACGGAGGGCGTAGTCAGCTTCCTCAGGTGAAAGGCAGCGCAACAGAGGTAAGCGGTAACCTTTTTTTGTAGAGTGTGTCTTGCAGGAGAGTGAACTTTGAAGCCCTCATCCTAAGTTTTTTCGCCTCGAGGGGATCATCTGGCTCTGTACCTTTTTGGAGGTACGCCCTTAAGGGGGTCATCCAGTTTGACTCGTCTGTTGTACAATTGATGTTTGTAGTATTTACATCTAACTTACTTGGCTCCAACTGGTGCCCAATGAATGTTGGTTCGGCAGATGAGGCCTCCAACAATGAGGCGAGCCTGGCGAGGGTATCTGCTGCTATGTTTTCCCCTCGAGGGATGTGACAGATCTGGAAGCATTGGAGACGTGGGATTAATCTTTTCACCATGCCAAGGTACTCCTGCATTCTCTCCTCTTTTGTTTCGAACTCCTCATTTACTTGATTAACCACCAGTTTTGAATCAATGTAAGCAACAAGGGACAAGGCGTCCATCTCTATCGTTAATCTCAGACCAGAGAGGAGGGCCTCATATTCTGCTTCATTGTTAGAGGCAATGAAGTGAAGTTTTACTGCATACTTAATGGGCGTACCATCAAGGCTGATTAGGATGAAGCCAGCTCCACTTCCTTCACTGGTTGCCGAGCCAGCAACATATAGTCTCCAAAGCGGCTGTGGGAGAGAGAATTTGATCGCCTGGATGAGGCTAGACGCGCAAGGGGTCTTTGGCGTTTGGTGAAGAGGTCCCCTGGGCACCCGAAAGAGCCTGGGCACCCTGAGGGCTTTGGGTGCCTGAGGAGGAGGTCCACTAGGCGTCCAGGCCTGAGGGGGAGGCTTCCTGGGCGCCCAGGGGGCTCTGGGCGCCTGAGGAGGAGGTCCCCTGGGCGCCCAGGCCTGAGGGGGAGGCCTCCTAAGCGCCCAGGGGGTCTTATGCGTCCGGGGCCTCGGAGTGTGGAAGAAGTTGGGAGCCCTGGGTGCCCCTCTGGATGTCTTCGGTAGGTGGCATATCGACTTGTGCGCCAGGGTCGACAGAGTATGTAAATTCAGCTACAAAGTCGGTCAGGGCTTGTGCTTTGATGGCCGCCCTTGGCTGGTACTGGACATCGAACTCACCTAGTTCTACTGCCCACTTGACGAGTCTCCCGGATACATCCGGTTTTCCTAGTATTCTCTTCAGAGGCTGATCAGTAACTACAACAATTGTATGGCTCTGAAAATAATGTCGCATCCACCTTGCCGTCGAGATGAGGGCGAGCACCAGTTTTTCCAACTCCGAGTATCTGGGCTCTGCCCCTCGGTATGCTTTGCTTACATAATAGATAGGCTTTTGCACTCCATCATGATTTCTGATGAGGATAGAGCTGACTGCTGAGGGGGAAGCAGAGAGATACAAATATAACACCTCGCCGGGTGCAGCATGTGAAAGAAGAGGGGGAGTGGCCAAGTAGGCTTTAAGCTTCTAGAATGCCTCCTCAGCCTCGGGCCCCCACTCGAAAGTTTTCCTAAGGATTTTGAAAAAAGGCAAGCACTTGTCTGCAGACTTGGAAATAAATCTGTTAAGTGTTGTAACCCTTCCATTGAGGTGCTGCAGCTCCTTGGTGGAAGAGGGCGACCTCATGTCAAGTATGGCTTTGATTTTATCGGGGTTCGCCTCAGTTCCCCTTTGGTTGACCATGAATCTCAAGAATTTTCCTGACCCTACGCCGAAGGCGCATTTTTCAGGATTCAACTTCATGCGATAGAGCCTGAGAATATTGAAAGTTTCTTAGAGATGGTCGATGTGATCTGCAATGGCGAGGCTCTTCACCAACATGTCGTCCACATAAACCTCCATGGTCTGCCCAATCTATGAGTGAAACATTTTGTTCACTAGGCGTTGGTAGGTTACACCTGCATTTTTCAGCCCGAAAGGCATGATCCTATAGCAATAGGTCCCCTTCGGGGGTGATGAACGACGTCTTCTCTTGATCTGTGGGATGCATGCTGATCTGGTTGTATCCAGAATAAGCATCCAGGAAGGAGAGGAGTTCATGTCCTGCTGTGGCATCGATGAGGAGATCAATCCTTGGCAATAAGTAGTAGTCCTTAGGACATGCTTTGTTAAGGTCGGTGAAGTCGACGCATAGGCGCCACTTCCCATTCGCCTTTGTCACCATCACGACATTTGAGAAACATTCAGGATATGCTACTTCCCTTACAACCCCATTCTCTATTAGCTTCTTGACCTCTTTGTCCATTGCTTGGGCCCTTTCAGTGGAGGCGCCCCTTAGCTTTTGTCGGATAGGCTTGTGGCGATGGTCGACATTGAGGCGGTGAGTGGCGACTTCGGGATCAATCCCTTCGAGATCCGCATGTGACCATGCGAAGATGTCCATGTTATTACTTAGAAAGTTTGTCAAGTCGCGGACCAGATCCTCAAAAAGAGAAGAACCAATGTATACTCTTCTATTAGGGAGGTCATTATTTAAGACCACATGGGTGAGTGCTTCAACTGGTTCTCCCCCTCTGTAGTGGCCTCGTCTTTCGGGTCCAAGCCTCCAACTTGCAACGCCTCCTACGTTTTCTTGGCCTTCATTGAGGAGACGTAACATTCTCTTGCTGCTACCTGGTCCCCCTTTACCTCCCCGATTCCATTCGGGGTTGGAAAGCGGAGGATGAGATGGTAGGTGGAGAGGACGACTCTTAATGCATTAAGAGTAGGCCGCCCCAGTATGATGTTATAGGCTGAGGGACAGTCTATCACCAGGAAGTTGACCATTGTAGTGGAACTTCAGGGTGCCGCCCCGGCTTTGATTGGCAGTGTGATTGCCCCTAAGGGATGCACCTTCTCTCCTAAAAAGCCGATGAGGGGGGATTTGACTGGTTGCAGCCTCTCCCGGCCCAGTTTCAGCTTATCATAAGCTTCTGCAAATAAGATATCTGCAGAACTACCACTGTTTACCAAGATTCTGTGCACCTGAAAATTGGCGATAGTCATTGTGAGCACCAGAGGGTCATCATGGGGGTGCTGGATCCCTTCTAAATCCTTATCTGAAAAGGATATGACTTTGTTGGTGCCAAGCTTAGGCGCTTTGGACGGGCGTGCCTCATCAGGATGCCTTGCCTTTCTGGCATGGGCCTTCATGGCCGAGAGTGATTTTGCCAGTCCTCCCGAGATGGTTCGGATTTCCCCGATCGGTTGCTGGTCTTCCAGATTGCGAGGTGGGGGTGGTGGCAGTGCTTGCCCCCTACCAGCAATATACTGGGGCAGGTGGCCACGTTGAATGAGATCCTCAATCTGCCGCTTGAGGTCATAATAGTCATCAGTGTCATGGCCATGGTCGCGATGGAAGCGACAATACTTGGTCGGATTCCGGCGGTTTGGAGGAGATTTCATCTTCCCAGGCCATTTTACGGCAGGGTCATCTTGTATCTGGAATAAGATGTGCTCAACAGTGGCATTGAGAGGAGTGAACGCTTGTCTGTCTCTCTGCGGGGCAGGACCGAGTCGGTCCCTGATAGGTACCCTCTCAGTCCTGCTTCGCTTGTTGCTTGTTTCCTTCTTTTCGTCTCTGTCCCTCTCCTTCCCCTTGCTCTCTGGTCTGGAGGACTCTCCTCGCCTGGCCCTCGTGATGTCTTCAGCATTCATGTACTTATGGGCTTTTGCCAGCAGTTCCGGAAAGCTCTTTGGCGGGCGCTTCATCACTGAAAAGAGGAAGCTTGATGGACGAAGGCCTCCCAGGAAGGCTGTCATGGAGATCTTGTCGTCGGGCTCTTCAACCTGAAGTACCTCCTCGTTAAAACGAGTGAGGTAGCTCCTGAGGCTCTTGTGTTTATCCTGTTTTATGCTGAGCAGGTGTGTGGCAGGCTTCTGGTGGCGGCGCGCACCAATAAAGTGTGAGACAAAAGATTTGCTCAACTCTCCAAAAGTGGCTATAGATGCTTAGGGGAGATTGGCAAACCACTGCCGAGCGGAACCCTTCAATGTAGTTGGGAACGCCCTGCACATTATCTCGTCAGGGATATTATGCACCTGCATTTTGGTTTTGTAAGTCTCCAGGTGGTCCAATGGATCCTTCGTTCCATCAAAGGTCTCCACGGATGGCATTTTGAACTTCCGAGGGAGTGGGTAGTTCACCACGTCAGGCTTGAACGATGTATCCGTTCGCCCGACCAGATAATCTACCATCTCCGGTGCCTGCGCCCTTATGGCTTTGAAGACATCGTCCAGTTGATCATGCATTTCTTTGATCTTTTCCTCCCAGCGATTGCTGGGTTCTCTGGACGGACCAGGGAAATAACTTCCATCTTCCATGTTGTGATTTTCACTCACCCCCCCCCCCCCCATCCTGGAAATGAGGATCCTCATCGTTAGAAGCAGAGGGAGGAGGTGGAAGTCCATCGCCATTCGACCCTCCTGGTGGGGCTCCACCCGGGGGTGGAGGCATCTTGTGATGGGTGCAGCCTTGAGGGTCGACCAGGAGTACTCTGTGTGGGGCGACATGGGGAACTCCAGCAGAGGCGCCCTGGGCACCATGGGGATGGGCGCCCAGGTGTACTCCTCGGCCCTGGGCACCATGGGGATGGGCGCCCAGGTGAGGATGAGGACGGGCAGTTCCTCGGCCCCGGGCACCATGGGGATGGGCGCCCAGGTGAGGATGAGGACGGGTAGCTCCTCGGCCCCGAGCACCATGGGGATGGGCACCCAGGTGAGGTGCTCCTCTGCGTGGAGCAGTCGGATGCTCCGGGCGCGGTACTTCCTGCGATCCTGTACCAAATAGTGCTCCTCCTTGCTCTGCGAGCATGAGTTGCAGTATCTGCTGGTTTTGGGTCACCAGTTGCTGCATGGTTTCCAGCATTTGTTGAGGAGAGGGAGCAGGAGTATTCGGTGCAGGATTAGTCGGTACAGGATTACCCTCGCCCTCCCGTGAGGGATTGCCATCTTGTCGTCTCATTGATCTTGTGGTGATCACCATAATTTCGAAAAATGAGATTTAACTGTTCCCACAGACGGCGCCAAACTGATGATACCAAAAAGTGTTTTTCGGACACCACCGGTCAAGTGATGAGTAATTGATGTGAAAATTGAAGAAGAGAGAGAATTTATAGTGGTTCGGTCAATGTGACCTACGTCCACTCCAGAAAGATGATTTTACTTCTCCGATGTATAGAGAGTACAGGTGAGGAGACTACAATGAATGTGCAAAAATGGATAGGAATTACTTGCCCCCCAATGCTGGTGGGGCTCTTTGATTTATAGTTTTCCCCTAACAGATGGGGACAACTCTTCAGCAACGGGCGCTCCATTCTGGTGGAGTCTTCGAACTGCCCTCAACAGACGAGGCAGGTAGGATCTTCTCCGCAGGACTTGGTAAAAGCGGGTTAAAGGAACGATGTGGTTGCTTTGACTTCGTGACTTCGTGGATCTGGACCCGGCCTTTAATGGGTGGATTTGGACCTGGGCTTATCACAGACTCGGGTCACTTAGGCCTGACCCACCATCATGAACTGACTCACTTGGGCCTGACCCATCAATAACAATGAAATTATAGCAAACTCTTTTTTTATAAAATTTTACATTCCAAGAGTATCTAATATGAATATTAATATTAAGACAAAAGTTTCCTTGTGTGCGTGCCTAGATATTTACGAGCTTGATTATATAGATAAAGAACTTCTTAGGAATGATCAAATGCCTAAGACCTGAAAGTGAATGAAAAATAAATGTCAGAAACCCTGGCTGCAGTGAGTTAAACGCACTTCAATGCCTCAGTTAGTTCAGCAACTAGACAAGGAAAGAGTGAATGGAGAAGAATAGAGAGTTTAGAGTATGAGTGTAAGTATTGTGCCTCGGTTAGTTCAACAACTAGACAAGGAAATAGTGAATGGAGAAGAAGGGGGAGTTTAGAGTATGAGTGTAAGTATTGTGTTTTGCATGTGCCTGTACCTTCTCTGGAGTTGCTCCTTGTATATATAAGCCAAGAATTGACTTTTGGGGGTAGAGTCCCATCAGTCCTTATCCTGACGTCCTAATGCACATTTCTTTAGTTGACCTTAGATCTAAAGTCTCATCGGACCTTACCTTGAAGTAGACGTAGCCGCTGGATAATGATAACTTCTTATCTTAAGGCATGTCACCATCACTCAACACGTTCTGTAACGTAGTTGAGTCTCCTTTATAGGAGTACAGTCACAACCGACCAAGAGTCAATGCCGATCTCAGCTATCCGAACCGAACTGGAGATGATGCCGAGGTCAGGTGTGATCTTGGTATGGAAACATTCTGGCACTATTGCCGAGTTGGAAAAGACCGAGACCAAGATATGCTTAGCTGGTACCTTTACCAAAACTAACGTAATCTTGGTATTAGGACCTTGGTATTGAGTTTACTACTTATAATTTCACATGGTATGGATATATGATAATATTCATAAAAATAAAATTATAGCAAACTCTTTTTAAAAAGTTTACATTTCTAAAGTGTCTCCCTAAGGAATAGGGCTTAATATTATGATAATAATAATGATAACCGGGCTTGCCCGTGCTAAGTGCTGGCATGTTTTACTAGTATAAAAATAAGGTTTGGTTTGGGTTTGAAATTCAGGCATCTTTAAATAGACCCAAGCATCCAACAAATTTAACATTGAATCATATTTCACATGCCCCAGTATAAAAGAAATCAAAAGCAAACCAAAGTCGTATAAAAGAAATCAAAAGCAAACCAGAGTCACATGAAAGAAACGTACAAGATCGAGACACCAATAAAATTTCTTTCTAGATATCACCTTCTTTCTTTCCATTAAGTCCACACAGCTCCTTCACCAGAGCATCTATATCCCTGAAAGAACTCCCTCCCTCTTCCACCGCACCCATTGCCAACCGGCTTAGCTCTTTGGCTCGGACCCATTTGGCCTGACTCGACCTCACCGACTCAGCTAAAACCCGAGCCAACTCGTCCGAATCAGGGATCGCCTGAGCCCCCTCACAGACCCTGACCCCAGCCCCCAACTCATCCACCAATAGCGTGGCATTTGAAAACTGGTCTGCACTCATGGCCCATGTAAGCATGGGCACCCCAGCCACTATCGCTTCCAGCACTGAGTTCCACCCGCAGTGAGTCAGGAAAGCCCCAGTCGCCCGGTGACTCAGTATGGCCACCTGTGGGGCCCACCCTCTAATGATCAGCCCCCTCCCAGCCACATGTTCTTCAAACCCTGCGGGGACCGCGCCTAACTCGGCCTGCTCTCCGGTTGCCTCGTGTCCCTTAGTGGCCCCCTTCACGCCCCAGACGAAGCGGGCCCCGCTTCTATTCAGACTGTCAGCCAGCGCCTCCATCTGGCGCCTAGTCAGCACGGCCTGGCTCCCGAAGCACACGTAGACGACCGACGCGTCAGCGCAGTTGTCGAGCCAGCCCATCACCTCGCCAGCCGGCATAGATCCGGAACCACCTCTATGCACGGACCCCACTTCTTCAGCGGGCAGTAGCGGGCCCACCGCCCACACACGTGTATGGCCGAGATCCCTCCTCGTGTAATCGAAATACTCGCTCTCCAACTCGGCGAACGAGTTGTAAACGACCCCCCAACTCGCCGAGTTCACGAGCATCCCCTCTTTGATGAATTCCGAAACTGGGTCTCCTTTTCTGTAGCTCCTGTACACAGGGGAGACCTGCGACCAGGGGTATTTTGGGGAACTGGGGATTTCAGGAAAGCAGACCGGGCCAGGCGGAGCGGGCATGGTGCGCCAGAGGGAGTTGATGAAGGCTACGGACTTGGCTCCGGAGGGGGAGAAGAAGACACGTGGCACGCCGAGATCGGAGGCGAGGTGGTGGGTCCAGCCGAGGAAGATATCAGAGATGATGGCAACTGGTGGGGAAGGGTGAGATCTGAACCATTGGATGATGGGTTGGTGGAGGTGGGACATCGCTTGCATCATGAAGAGGAAGCCAGTGGGAGGGAGGTCCTGGACGTTCTCAACGCCCTGGGGGATGGAGGGGCATTTTGGGAAGGGGAGAATTAAGGGTTGGATGTTGGGGGATTTGGAGAGGAGGGGTTGGAGGATGGGGAGGTTTTGTGGGGTGATGAGGATGGTGATGGTGAGGCCCCTGCGGGAGAGGATGTAGGACAAGTCGAGGAGAGGGATCATGTGGCCCTGTGCAGGGTAAGGGAAAACGAGGACGTGCGTGTTACTGGAGATCGACATGGGTTTGGCCTGTGAAGAGAAGGATCAAAGTCAGAGCCTCCCTTTCTCTCTCTCTTTGTCTCTTGATAGTTGATTCTCTGTTTTTTGAGCTGTTTTGGGGTCGGGTAAGATAAAAAATTACAGGGGCCACAGCGAGTTCGAGGTAGGGGGAGGATCACCTGGTCAATTAATGAGCCTATCAGTGGGTAGTAACTGTCAAGTGTACTTTGACTTCGGGTCAAACAAGGAAGGAGAAAGGGTTATGCTGCAAATACCTATTTTTTAGAGGCTTTCCCACCAGCTTTGGCACATGCTTTCACACGGAATCAATTGGTATATGCTTGCAACAGGTCTTCATAATCATCACCTCCTTTTGAACTAGAGTTCTCGCGACATGGAAGATGATTGGGCGTCATTTTTTGAATGCTCAGATTTTTTTCTTCGAACATACTAGTTTGAAGAGGTTTTTATCCGAAAAAATACTTTATATGGTCATTACACTGTTGAACATCAAGTAAATATGCATCTAATAGGAAATTCGTATAGGATTTTTAATTTTTTTTTATCATTTTTTGTGTGGTCGAATTCGACCTTTAGTTTCAGCGTTAGAGGTAGAATTCAACCTTTAGATAGAATTCATTATATATCTAATCCTGTCATCCTTACGTGCCCTATCCTTACGAATCGTATTCTAGAAGATGAAAAGTGTGTTAAAGGCAGTCTTTGTGTGCTTCCACCTCCCTTGGGCAAATTCCCTCTAATAATCTAAGGTACATATGCATTGAATGAGTAAGAATATGAGTAGGGTTGAACCTCTCATGGATTTTAAATGAATTTATTTGCTATTTTGGGCATCTTCCCTCTAAGGTTTAGAGACTGCTTTTCTTATATCCGTGGTCTCAACAGATTTCTTGAGTTTCCTTGGGCATTCAAGCACTAGTTTATTGTTTTATGCTTTTGCATTTCGTACAAAGAAGTGAGAAAACACAAGGAAGTAAATAAGCTCTAAAAATTTATTTACCATGAATTGGCAGTATAAGGTTGACTCACAAAATTTTAGTATGAACTTGTGAAATTAACCACACATTTTCCACTAATTTAAGCTATCATTCATTTTGCAATAGAATGTTAGATGTCCAATGTTAGGGATTTTGTATTTGCAATTTGATGGATACTTTTTCACTTTAGTATCATTTGAATTTTCACACTTGCATTGTTTTAGAAAACCTTGAAATCTGGTTTTATACATGCATTGCTTTTAAGTTTTGTAAAAGTATTGTTTTATGCATGTTTTGCTTTTATACTTGGATGCATTGGTTTTAGAATCCAAACTCTTTTGAAAACCTAATTATTTGTGCATTACTTTTGAGAAATCATATTGAGAATTTAGGTTTGTGTCTTGCATACATTCATCTCCTTCAGAATCTTCTTTGTATGCATTTTTATGTGAAAAGAGTTTTTAGAAATCAAGCTAGCCTATGTTTTAAATCTTCCAAATTATTTTAGGCTTTTTGTGTTTCATGTTTTTGAACATCTTAGATTGATTTAAAACATGTTACCAAGCTTGGTTTAGTGGCCCAAAAATCCTCACCAAGAGAAACCTTCAAATATGCTAAAGTTGGGATTTTTTGAACCAGGGGGGTGGTCCGGCAGTGTCGCCGGTCGACCGGCCCAGAGGTCCCGGTCGACCGGGAACATTGCAGGCCAAAAGGGCCCCTGGAGCCCCAACGGTCATTTTTCTGACCGTTGTGTGATCCCGGTCGACCGAGACCTGTTTGCAGGTCGACCGAGGACTAGCCGTTGGACTGTTTTTCTTTATAAAGTCCATTCATTTCCAACCTTCTTAGAGGCTTGAACCATGAACCTTTGAGACCATATTGGAGCCAAAGAAAGGGGAAGAAGTTGGAAAGGCTAGAAGGCTATTTGGAAATCAAATGCTTGAGTTTTAAAAAGGTACATCTTACTTATCATTTTGATTTCCATTAAAATGAAATCCATGCATGCTTAAATCTTTGTATTTTCACTTATGCATGATTTCTAGAGTTGTGTTGCAAACTCAATATCATCTTTGGTAAATTAGTTTGGTTTGCAAAACTCTCTTATTCTAATCATGTGTTCTTAGACTTTAACATTCATACAACATGTTTTAGTTCATTTCTTAAAAGTTGTTTGAATCTTTTATGTGATTAGTTTTATCTTCAATCGTCATTTTATAAGCTTTGATTTTAAAATGCATCATGCATTCATTTAAGAGCTTCATTGTTGAAATTGATTGAAGAAAAGCATTCATACACTTGTGCACACACTTTAGCTTGTTTTAGTGTATGTTTGTAATTTGAATTACACTTTCATATTAGCCTATGTAGAGGCAATTCAATTGTGCTTAAATTGTATCTCTTGGAGTGTTCTTTAGTGAAGACACCTTCTTAGAGAAATCATTCATTTGTAAAGGTTATTGCTTAGCCTAAGAAAAGCATCTTGTAAGGTTATTGCTTAGCCTAAGAAAAGCATTTTGTAAAGGTTATTGCTTAGCCTAGAAAAGCACATTGAGAGGTTGTTGTTTAGCCTAGAAAAACAACATTGTAAGGGTTATTGCTTAGCCTAGTAAAAAGCATAAATAGTGAAAATCCGGTGGGGTGATTGGATCACAAGCCGGTAGTGGATGTAGACATTGAGGCCGAACCACTATAAACCTTTGTGTTGTGGTGCATGCTTTTGTGGTGATTGTTTATATTAGCTTCCGCATATTGTTTGATTAATCATCACATGTGACTAGTTTATGTTAAGATTTTAAAATTGGTCTAAATTGGTCATAGTTGTAGCACACCCTATTCACCCCCCCCCCCCCCTCTAGGGTTAGGATCCCAAGGACTTTCAATTGGTATCAGAGCCTCGTGCTCTATTTTAGGATCAAGTGTTTGGAACTCTTGATTAGGTGTAAAAACCTAGAGTCAAAAACCCTAGAGTTGTGCTTTTATGAAATCATTAGGATAGATTCAACTATGATAGATAGTTTAGATTCTTGTGTAGATTCTCCTAGACCCCTCATTCTTCCTTCTATTGGAGATTCAAACTCTCAAACTAATGAATCTCAATGTGACATAAAAGAGGAAGAAAATGATTACAATGAAGAAGATCTTCAACAAGCCTATGAAGAATTATACACATTCTCTCTAGAACTTAATAAGAAAAACAATAAGTTAAGAGAAGAATCTAAAAGACTAAACAAAGATCTAGTCTCTTCAAAAGATGAACTTAGAGAGAGAGAAGAAGTAATAAATTGTGTTGAATCTAAGTTCATGATCTCTTTCAATAACCTATCTAACATTCAAGATGAACTAAAAGAATTAAAGATGGGTTATGATAATGTCAATAAGGAAAATTTAAATCTAAGAGATCAAATAAAAAGGCAAGACAAAGACTTTATCAATTTAGAAGCCAAGTTGATTAAAAGTAAGTTAAAAACCAAAGAACTTGGATCTAATGTTGTTAATGAACTAAAACTTGAATTAAAACTTGCCAATGAAGAGCTAAGCAAATATAAGGAAATTGAAAATGAACTTTCAAAAGTTAAAAATGAAAATTCAATCATTATAACTAAAGTCACTCAACTTGAAGGATATAAACAAAAGTATGAGTGCAAGTTTACCCAAAGTGAAGATAGACTTAAAAAATTATTTAAATTGGGTAAATCTCATGGAGATAGGACGGGTCTTGGTTTTGATAAATATACTTCACATGACCCTAAATTCACCAACACTTTTGTGAAATGTGAGTCCTCATTCTCTAGCACTCTCTCTCAAATGTCCAAAACTAAATGTCATTATTGTGGTAAAGAAGGACATTTCAAATTTGAGTGCAAATTAAGAAGAAGCCATGTGTCTAAACCCATCCTTGAACCCAAAAAGGTAGAATCTAAATCTATGAAGGGTAAGACACATGGAGTTAAATCAATTAAAGAAGACTCCAAAAAGACTAAACAAGTTAAATCAATTAAAACGGAGTCTCCTAAGATAGATTCTAAAAAGTTTAAATAAGTTAAACCAAGTTTAAAAGAATCTATGAACAAAAAGCTTCTCAACCTATCTCCCTTATATCAACCCATGAAAGAACTTTTGAATAAAGTAACAAAGTTAAATCTAAAATTCAAAAGTCAAATAAAGGGAGAATATAAGAAGAAAAGAAAAATGAACAAATCCCCTAAGAAACAAACTCACCAACTTCAAAAGACTAATCACCAATCTAAGCTAAATTTAGTCAAATCTAAATATCATGGTGATAAGTTCAAATTGAAAATTTATCAAGTCAAATCTCCTATAGTTGGTGAGACTTCCAAACTAGACCTCAAAGTTCAACCCTCTCAAGACCTTAGGTGGATTCCAAAAGTTATTTACTTAGACAAACCTTAAGGCCTTGAACCTCATTGACCAACCTATTCTTTTTAAGTTAAATCACTTTGTTGGTCATGTTGCTTTGCATTTTGTTCTTTCTTAGTTACATTTATTTAAATGCATTGTTTCTTTATGATCAATTGATTTTGTTTTCATGCACCATTCTTGTTACATATCATGGTTTTCAAAATCTTTTGATTATAATTTCATCATGTTTGATTTGCTTTTTGCATACATATGTCTTGCATTGCATTTCTTTACATGATTAATTGATTGTGTTTTTAAAAGCTTTCATAGCTAATTTATTCATGATCAATTCTTGTTGAATCATTTGTGTAGATGTCATAGTAAGATTATTTGAACAAATGATTTGAATCAATTCAAGTTTTTCCATGGATTCCTAAGTTATACTTTTATATGGAAAATCATTGTTTTGAAAAATCAACTTGTATGTGTTTCATTTAAGTCATATCTATTAAAATACAATGTTGAAAATTGATCTTCAAAATCATTCTTTTTATGCTCATTGTTGGATTTTGTTTATCAAAATGATTTGAAGATTGGTTGAATGGAAATGCTCTATAACATCATTAGTCATAATCATCTAAGCATGTTCCATGTTCTCATTTCCTTTCCTTTTGGTTTCATTATCTTAGAATTGGAAATGAATGTTGTTTGCATCCTTGCTTATTTAGTTATTCTTTTTATATGCAAATGACTATTGGTTCCATGTATGGTTGTGATCTTAGTTATATATATGTAGAAACCATACTAGAACCCAAATCCATCCTCTATGCCTTATAGTCATTTCTTTTTGGATGGTTATGATGTTGATTCATGTGAATTCTCTAAGTGATGTCATCCTTATACATGTTTCAACTTCATAGTAGTGTTCTTGATCATATGAAACTCTTTGAAATCCATTCATTGTATTTCTATATGGTTGATGGATATCTTAGATGTTGAATTCATATGATTTTGACACTTTGAAAATTGCATGCATTTCAAAGTTATATCCTTTTGCATTGCAATTTCTCTTGTTCATTACTATGCTCAATAGTCATATCTTTAAAAGTGATGAATATCTATTTATGATGCTTGATGGGATGTTGTGTTTGTCACATTCTTACTCTTAATCATGTTGTCAAATTCAATTGGTTTCAATTTGATTTGATTTCTTGTGATTGTGATAGACCTTGTGTACATTGGATTGAGCTTGATAGTTATATATTTGTTCCATGTCACACACCATTAGCATCATAATGTTCATGTTTGCCACCTATCTTGCTCTTATAGGTATATCTCATGACCTCCATATTTATGTGTTCATAATATTGGTTGGTTATTAGTTGAGGTTGGCTTCATGCTTGAATTTCATTTCACTCATCTTGCACATGATAGTCATATTTATTGATTGAATGAAATGATTTCAAAACTTACATAGCATATGATTTTCATAGTTACATTGGTTGATGCTATGTTTAGTAAACCCCATTGCATCATGGATAGCTCTAATTTGGATTTTTCCTAATAGTTATATTTTTGAATCCATTTTAGAGTGATTGTGTCTAATAGACTTATCTTTAAATCTCAATTGGTATGCTTTGTTTTTCCAATTGGTATCCATGATTGCTTTTCTCATTAGACCTTGCTTTCTTTTGGTAATTTGATCATATTGAGCTTTATAGTTAAATGAATCTAATCCTTTCCTTGAAGTTGACCCTCATTTGGTTGAACCATCTACTTCTTGAACCAAATAGTTATATCTTGTCAAAAGTTTGACAAAAGAAGAGAATGGATTGAGGGGGAGTGTAAACCTTCATAGGAAGAATTAGTTTTTATCAAATTCACCCTTGGATTGACTTTGAACCCTTAGAGTCTTCTTCCATACATGATAGCCTGTGATGATTGTCATTTTCGATTTCTTTTGTTAACAGGTGCTACTAAAAGGTATTTTCCTTGTTTCATGTGTGTAGGTACCTTTGCAATTTAATGGCAAAGGGGGAGAGAACATTCAAGTACTCAAAGATCTCCTATTCTTCAAAGGGGAGAGAGCATTCAAGTTCTCAAAAAGGGTGAAGAGAATGTCCAAGCTTCCTAAGGAGAGTTATGTATGATCTTCTACAAAGGGAGAGAATGCATATCTAGCCAAAGGGAGAGAAAGGCATGGTCAAAGGGGGAGAGCAAATAGAAGAAGAAAGCTTGGAAGCTAAAGATTGTGATTTCTTGAGTTTCCTTGGGCATTCAAGCACTAGTTTATTGTTTTATGCTTTTGCATTTCGTACAAAGAAGTGAGAAAACACAAGGAAGTAAATAAGCTCTAAAATTTATTTACCATGAATTGGCAGTATAAGGTTGACTCACAAAATTTTAGTATGAACTTGTGAAATTAACCTCACATTTTCCACTAATTTAAGCTATCATTCATTTTGCAATAGCATGTTAGATGTCCAACAATTAGCTATTTTTCATTACGATAGGACTTTTGAATTTGATCTAAATCGACCCTAATATAAAGGGGGCAGACAAAAGTTGAGGTATCTGTCGAGTAACATAACTATTAGTGAGCTGAAAAACAGGGCACTTGAAGCCTCGAACTGGGATGTATTGGCCGAAGAGCTTCGTATAAAATATCTACTGCACAATGGAAGCTTCTTTTCGATGATAAACATTGATGATGACAGCGATATTAATGGACTTTTCAAAACCTCAAAGTCCAATTTTTCCGGGATATTAATATTTGTAATAGGAAGAATAGGCAAAGAAGATGACACCGTACACCTATTTCAAGAAAGGTTGGTGGTTGTTGTTAATACATATTTGTCTGATACATACATGTAATTAATGTTATTGTATTCAAGATATATGCACAATATAATGGTGCAATTTTTTTCGTTGCAGGTATGATCGCATAGGCACTAGTCATCCCACTGATAAGATTATAAAGAATATGGAGTCTAAAGTAAAAGGGTCAACATTTACGTCTCCCACCTAAGACTACCCTACCATCAACTAAAGAGAGGATGTTGATGTGAACTTCTCGTCATTTCATGATTGATGTCACGGATGTGGTGGCCCAACCCTTGTCTCATGAGTCAAATGAGGTGGCAATCAATGGTGCAACAGCTGAGGCCCAACCTATGCCTGAGAAGTTGGATAACGTGGGGGTGAACACTACATCTGAGTCGACTTTTATATCTACATGTCCTCGCCACAAGATTAGGCCTATAGAGCGAGGTACTACGGAATTGTTTCCGTTAGAAGGGTGCAACGGATCTAGAAGTGCCAGTTTAGATGGATCACATAGTATGCAGGACAACACGTTTGTGGACAAGATGGTCCCTAAATTGGTCATCGCCGAAGGAGTAGACAGTTCAGTCAAGGAGATGGGGCTCGGTCGTGAGTTTCCCGACCGCGAAGCGTTCTAAAAAGGCATAGCCAAGCATGCAATTTACAACAATTTCACGTTGAAGCACTTAAAGACGAACATGAAGATGGTCACCGCATGTTGCAAAGATGATAATTGTTCTTGGTGAATACACAACTCCATAGTGGATTATGGCCCACAATTCAAAGTTCGGAAGTACAAGCCGGACCATTCTTGCTCCAAACCAATGATGGGGACAACTCACAGGCAAGCATCAGCGTAGTTTATAGCTGAGTTCGTTAAAGGGAAGATACGTTGCAATAATGATTTTAGACCGAAAGAGATAATCAATGAATATAAAACTGAGTTTGGAACCAAAATCACATAGAGGAAAGCACATATGGCAAGGGAGATGGCATTGCGTAAAATTTGAGGGTCATATGAAGAATGATTCTAGATATTACCACTTTACCGTTTTGAGCTACAAAGGACCAATCCTGGCATAGCGACAAACATTTACATCACATCGGATGGCCGATTTAGGAGGTTCTTCTGAGCCTTCGGGCCTTGCATACATTCATTTCAAACTTTTTTAAGGCCTTTGCTAGCAGTGGATGGTTCACACCTTTCATGGGAAATATCCTGGAGTACTGCAACTCGTTGTCACACATGATGCGAATCATCAGTTGTTTCCAATAGCATTTGCCTTTGCCAAGGTAGAACGCCGTGATAGTTGGGAGTGGTTCCTAACGAACTTATCGATAGGATTGGGCGAGCCAAAGAACTTGACAATTGTGTCTGACTGTCAAAATGGTCTCATTCCTCCATTGAAATCCATGCTCCTAAGCGCCTGTCACTATTTTTGCTATCATCACGTAGCTGAGAATATCAAAGCATCTTTTAACGATCATGGTATCGTCAGGACGCCCTTGAAAGCTACCCAGGCATATAGACCAAACAAGTTCTATGTTTACATGAGCGATATATGATCCGTAAACGAATGTGCTTTTCAATACATTGGGGCGATTGGGCGACAGTACTGGTGGACGAAGGTACGACATGCCAACGAGTAACGCTACAGAGTGCACCAATAGTCTTCTAAAGGACACAAGGGTTCTTCCTATCACAAAGCAAGTCGAAGAAATCTGTGCAAAATTGATGGAGTTCTACCAAAAGCGTCATATTCAAACACAAAACCTAACAACACGTCTTACTCCATATGCAGAGAAGTACCTCAACAATGAAATGGAAGAAGCACGTAGG